>JARQOC010000006.1:296831143-298221143 GCA_033576535.1 Allobates femoralis
CCTATAATTTCCAAGTTCAGTTTTTGTCCCCTTTTTGAATATTGGCACCACATTTGCTATACGCCAGTCCTGTGGTACAGACCCTGTTATTATGGAATCTTTAAATATTAAAAATAATGGTCTATCTATGACAGTACTTAATTCCTGCAGCACTCTGGGGTGTATCCCATCCGGGCCCGGTGATTTGTCAATTTTAGTGATTTTTAGACGATGCCGTACTTCCTCTTGGGTTAAGCAGGTAACATTTAATTGAGACTTTTTGTTATCACTGATCATATTGTCTGTCATGGGATTTTCTTGTGTAAATACTGTTGAAAAAAAGTCATTTAGCATATTGGCTTTTTCCTCATCCTCATCCACCATTTCACCCAGACTATTTTTAAAGGGGCCAACACCATCATTTTTAGTTTCTTACTATTTATGTAGTTAAAAAATATTTTGGGATTCTTTTTACTTTCTCTGGCAATGAGTCTCTCTGTTTCAATCTTTGCTGCCTTGATTTGCTTTTTACAAATGTTATTTAATTTTCTGTATTTATTTAATGCTTCATCACTACCTACTTGCTTTAATTCCCTAAATGCTTTCTTTTTGTCACATATTGCACTTCTTACCGCTTTATTTAGCCATAGTGGTTTCCTCCTATTTCTAGCATGCTTATTCCCATAGGGTATATATTGTGCACAGGTCCTATTCAGGATGCTAATAAACATCTCCCATTTGTGTTGTGTACTTTTATGTCTCAGGACATCGTCCCAGTTTATTGCACTAAGATCATCTCTCAACCGTTGGAAATTTCCCTTCCTGAAGTTTAGTGTCCTTGTGGCCCCTCTACTACACATCTTAGTAAAGGATACTTGAAAGCTTATTAAGTTATGATCACTGTTACCCAAGTGACCTCCAACCCGTATATTTGATATGCGGTCTGGCCTGTTGGTTAATATTAGTTCCAGCAGTGCCCCCCTTCTTGTTGGGTCCTGAACCAGTTGTGAAAGGTAATTGTCTCTCATAGTTTTCAAAAACTTATTACCTTTGCTGGAACTGCAGGTTTCTGATCCCCAATGTATTTCAGGGTAGTTGAAGTCCCCCATAATAATGACTTCTCCCTGAGTCGCTGCTTCATCTATTTGCTTTATGAGGATATTCTCCTCCACTTCCATTATTGTTGGAGACTTATAACAAACCCCTATCAGTAATTTATTATTTTTTCCCCCTCCCCTTATCTCCACCCACAGGGACTCTACATTTCCATTAGATTCACCTATATTATCACGCAGGATGGGTTTTAAGGATGATTTTACGTATAAACATACACCTCCTCCTCGCCTATTTGTACGGTCATTTCTGAACAGACAATAGCCCTGTAAATTAACAGCCCAGTCATGGCTCTCATCCAGCCAAGTCTCTGAAATCCCCACCATGTCATAATTATTTTCCAACAAAATCAATTCTAATTCCTCCATTTTGTTGGTGAGGCTTCTGGCATTAGTGAACATGCACTTTATGCATCTCTCTTTACCTCTCTTCCTTCCTACTAGATTGACTGTTCTAACCACACCCCCCATGCCACCCCCAATTTTATTACTTGTGCCCAGGTTACTGTTTACACTATCTTCCCCTCCTATACAATGAATACCCTCCCCCCCAATCCCTAGTTTAAACACTCCTCCAACCTTCTAGCCATTTTCTCCCCCAGCACAGCTGCACCCTCCCCATTGAGGTGCAGCCCGTCCCTAGCATAGAACCTGTAGCCAACAGAGAAGTCGGCCCAGTTCTCCAGGAATTATTGTTGCTGGTACAGTGGAGGTATATAAGAATATAATCTGTGGTACAGTGGAGGTTTATAGGTAAATAATCATTGGTGCTATAGTGGCAGTATCTACTTATATAATCGGGAGTTGGGAATTCGGGCGTTGTCGCCGAATCCCAAGCTCCTTAGCGGCACTGCGAGTGATGACGCGCAGCGTCATCGCGAGCCGCAGCCGCACTACTGTAAAAAAAAAAAACATTTCCTCACCTCTCCCCGAGCCCCCGCCGTCTCCCGCCGTCTTCCTCCAGGCTCCCGGTGGCTCCTGCAGGCTCTCGGTGCCTGCAGAGCTCTTCTACAGCAGTACAGGACCTGCGGTGATGTCAGAGTCACGTGACACCAGGTTACTCCATGGTAACCGCGGGTCACGTGACTCTGACATCACCGCAGGTCCTGAACTGCTGTAGAAAAGCTCTGCAGGCACCGGGAGCCTGGAGGAAGACGGCGGGGGCTCGGGGTGAGGTGAGCATAATCTTTTTTTATTTTTTTTAACCCCTGCCTTGCAGGAGCGCCAGTGCATGTATACTCTGCCACCACCACACACACCTGTATACTCTGCCACCACCACCACACACACCTGTATAATCTGCCACCACCACACACGCCTGTATACTCTGCCACCACCACAGACACCTGTATACTCTGGAACCACCACAGACGCCTGTATACTCTGGCACCACCACAGACGCCTGTATACTCTGCCACCACCACACACACCTGTATACTCTGCCACCCACACAAACACTTGTATACTCTGCCGCCACCACCAAAGATGCCTGTATACTCTGCTGCCACCACCACAGACACCTCTATGCTCTGCCGCCACCACCACACACAACTGTATGCTTTGCCCCCACCACCACACACGCCTGTATACTCTGCCGCCACCACCACACACGCCTGTATACTCTGCCGCCACCACCACAGATGCCTCTATACTCTGCCGCCACCACCACACACGCCTGTATACTCTGTCACCACCACCACACACACCGCCTGTATACTCTGCCGCCACCACCACACACGCCTGTATACTCTGCCGCCACCACCACAGATGCCTGTATACTCTGCCGCCACCACCACAGACGCCTGTATACTCTGCCACCACCACAGACACCTGTATACTCTGCCACCACCATAGACACCTGTATACTCTGCCACCACCACACATGCCTGTATACTCTGCCGCCACCACCACAGACACCTGTATACTCTGCCACCACCACAGACGCCTGTATACTGTGCCACCACCACAGACACCTGTATACTCTGCCACCACCACAGACGCCTGTATACTGTGCCACCACCACAGACGCCTGTATACTCTGCCACCACCACACACGCCTGTAGACTCTGCCGCCACCACCACACACGCCTGTATACTCTGCCACCACCACCACACATGCCTGTATACTCTGCCGCCACCACCACACACGCCTCTATACTCTGCCGCCACCACCACAGACGCCTCTATACTCTGCCGCCACCACCGACGCCTGTATACTCTGCCACCACCACCGACGCCTGTATACTCTGCCACCACCACCGACGCCTGTATACTCTGCCACCACCACACACGCCTGTACACTCTGCCACCACCACACACGCCTGTACACTCTGCCACCACCACACACGCCTGTACACTCTGCCACCACCACACACGCCTGTACACTCTGCCACCACCACAGACGCCTGTATACTCTGCCACCACCACAGACGCCTGTATACTCTGCCAGCACCACAGACGCCTGTATACTCTGCCACCACCACAGACGCCTGTATACTCTGCCACCACCACAGACGCCTGTATACTCTGCCACCACCACAGCCGCCTCTATACTCTGCGACCCGCAGAGCCGCCTGTATACTCTGCTACCCACAGAGCCACCTGTATACTCTGATACCCACAGAGCTCTTTCTATACTCTGCTACCCACAGAGCCGCCTGTATACTTTGCTACCCACAGAGCCGCCTGTATACTCTGCTACCCACAGAGCCGCCTCTATACTCTGCTACCCACAGAGCCGCCTGTATACTCTGCTACCCACAGAGCCGCCTGTATACTCTGCTACCCACAGAGCCGCCTCTATACTCTGCTACCCACAGAGCCGCCTGTATACTCTGCTACCCACAGAGCCGCCTCTATACTCTGCTACTCATACAGCCGCCTGTATACTCTGCTACCCACAGAGCCGCCTCTATACTCTGCTACCCACACAGCCGCCTCTATACTCTGCTACCCATAGAGCCGCCTGCATACTCTGCTACCCACAGAGCCGCCTCGATACTCTGCTAACCACAGAGCCGCCTCGATACTCTGCTACCCACAGAGCCGCCTGTATACTCTGCTACCCACAGAGCTGCCTCTATACTCTGCTACCCACAGAGCCGCCTGTATACTCTGCTACCCACAGAGCCGCCTGTATAATCTCCTACCCTCAGAGCCGTCTGTATACTCTGCTACCCACAGACCCGCCTGTATACTCTGCTACCCACAGAGCCGCCTCTATACTCTGCTACCCACACAGCCGCCTCTATACTCTGCTACCCATAGAGCCGCCTGTATACTCTGCTACCCACAGAGCCGCCTCGATACTCTGCTAACCACAGAGCCGCCTCGATACTCTGCTATCCACAGAGCCACCTGTATACTCTGCTACCCACAGAGCCGCCTCTATACTCTGCTACCCACACAGCTGCCTGTATACTCTGCTACCCACAGAGCCACCTGTACAATCTGCTACCCACAGAGCCTTCTCTATACTCTGCTACCCACACAGCGGCCTGTATAATCTGCTACCCACAAACCCGCCTGTATACTCTGCTACCCACAGACCCGCCTGTATACTCTGCTACCCACAGAGCCGCCTTTATACTGTGCTACCCACAGAGCCGCCTGTATAATCTCCTACCCTCAGAGCCGTCTGTATACTCTGCTACCCACAGACCCACCTGTATACTCTGCTACCCACAGAGCCGCCTCTATACTCTGCTACCCACACAGCCGCCTCTATACTCTGCTACCCATAGAGCCGCCTGTATACTCTGCTACCCACAGAGCCGCCTCGATACTCTGCTAACCACAGAGCCGCCTCGATACTCTGCTATCCACAGAGCCACCTGTATACTCTGCTACCCACAAGCCGCCTCTATACTCTGCTACCCACAGAGCCGCCTGTATACTCTGCTACCCACAGAGCCACCTGTACAATCTGCTACCCACAGAGCCTTCTCTATACTCTGCTACCCACACAGCGGCCTGTATAATCTGCTACCCACAAACCCGCCTGTATACTCTGCTACCCACAGACCCGCCTGTATACTCTGCTACCCACAGAGCCGCCTGTATACTGTGCTACCCACAGAGCCGCCTGTATAATCTCCTACCCTCAGAGCCGTCTGTATACTCTGCTACCCACAGACCCGCCTGTATACTCTGCTACCCACAGAGCCCCCTGTATACTCTGCTACCCACTGACCCGCCTGTATACACACAATTCATTTCACCCTGCTCCCGATGCAATTGCATCGGGCCTTTTTACTAGTTATCTATAATTTCAGGTTTTTGTTGTAACCTGAACTGCTGTGATGATAATGTTGGGATCTGTGCAGGTGTCCTCTCTTGCTGCAGTCTCCTCTCCTGTATCTTCGCTGTCTGTGTTTGACGAGTCAGCTGGCTACTCCAGATGGGAAGGGGCGGGGTCACCTCTGGAGGGGAGAGGTCTTCTCCTGGATCTTCCCTAGTTTGTTAGAAGACAGATCAAGAATGAGCAGAGATGCTGGAGAGGGTGGGGTTTTCTGCCTGCTTGTGACCATGCACAAGATCACAAGCAGGGAGATGCAGGCAAGGGGGAAAGGTGAAGTGAGGAGGTGGGGCAAACAGGACATGCGTGGTATAGTAACAGGGAAGGAGGGAGAGAGGGAGGGAGGAGTGAGGGTTTTGCTTAGAGCCCACAGAGAAGTAATAAAAAGATGCCCAGCCCCTCAAAGTGAGGCTGTACTGCACACTCCGTTTGTCTGCTGCTCTCTTTCCAAGGACTTGTATAACAGTTTTCTCTGCTGTAGGGGTGTCACTGCTATTAACACTGTCACTTTAACAGACAGGGCTCCCCTGTGTGCTGTGTGTGGACTACTTTTCTGTCCCCTCCCAAAATTGTGCAGATGGGCTGACCAAGAAAACTATAGTGAAAGAAAAGTCTGTACAGAGGAGAGAAATGAGTGCTGGAAGCTGAAGCTTTTTTCTTTGTCTGTGAAAGGTCACACTGACTGAAGGGATCCAGGGACTAGAGCTTTTGTGAAGTGACGGTGCTGGCTGCACGGTTACTGCAAGCCAGACAGTGAGAGAGCCCAGGTGACTGCCTAGTACTGAACTGAGGAGTCCCAAAGGTTGGTGGTTCTGCAAAGGACCAGAGATGAGACGTACAAGACCCGAGGGGATCCAGAGGACCATGAAGCAAGAAGAAGAGGAGTTCCCACCTGCCTGCAAGGAGAAGTGCACACCATCGAGCTACACTGCATCGGGCCCCGAAACTGGACTTGTGTCCCCAACACCATCATCTTTCCCAGTGTGTGCCAACGTCAGAGTATAGCATAGGCCTCAGTACCACGGAAGCCATGTGGTCCTACTACCAGATGCCAGCTAGGTTGTAAGTGTAGCGTAGTATTGGAGTTTTCTGTTTGTTAACATCTCTCTGATATCTGTATTGCAATACTTGGGTCGCCATGCTTCTGAGTGGCCTAGTTAGAAAACTGCAATAACTGTTAATTGCACTGTGCCACAGCATAACCCCTTTGAACCTTTGAACCTTTTTACCCTTACCATTCCCTGCCTGTTAATAAATCCAGCCTTTATTATTTGTCACCTCGTCTTGTGTACTGTAATTGTACTCTGAACCGCGGTGGTCCCTCGGCCATCGCTTTACTGCAATATACATGTAATCACTGAAGTAAAGGTATAATTGTACTCAGCATCCAATAGCCTGTAATGCACCGGCTTTACTTTATAGCCCTAAAACCTACTAGTTGGTTCCCTTTAATTAACTTTTTCACTTCACCATCTACCATTAGAATCATTTGTAGATGGATGGGGCATCCGATTTCTGGCTGGAGCTCTGAATGATATGTCATAGGTGCATGTAAAGGTGTATAATGCATTTAAACCTTTGAAATTTATGATTTTTCATGACAGTACACATGTTATTTAATTTTCTAATTGTAAATGAAATTGGTGCTGAAAAACAGGAGCCAAAAAAGGATATAAACAAAGATACTATTTTATTTTATTTTATTACAATTTTATTAAAAAATATATATATATGTATATATAAAAAAACACAGAATAAGACACAATCACCATTTAACCACTTCATTCCCAAGCCTGTTTTCACCTTCCTGACCAGGCCAAATTTAACAACTCTGACCCGTGTCACTTTATTAGGTAATAACTCTGGAGCACTTCTATATTTCCCAACAATTCTGAGATTATTTTTTCAGTGACACATTGTACTTCATGTTAGTGGTACATTTTAGTCAAAGTGATTTGCATTTATTTATGAAAATAATGAAAATTTGACAAAACATTGGAAAGTTTAGCAATTTTTCAACTTTGAATTTTTATGCCCTTAAACCAGATAGTTACATCACACAAAATAATTAAATAAAATTCCCCACGTCTTAAGCATCATTTTTGAAACTTTTTTAAAAAATTTGTTAAAAAGTTAGGATTTAAAATTTTATCTGCAATGTCTCATTTTCCCTATCAGATTTACAAAACCATTACCACACTACCTAAGTGACACAAAATGTCCCAAAGTGACACCATTTTGAAATCATACCCCTCAAAGTGCTTAGAATCACATTCAAGAAGCTTAGGTGCTTCACAAAAACTAAAGCAATGTGGAAGGAGAAATTTAAAATGTTACTTTTTCCCATAAATATATATTGTTCTAGTCCCAAATTGTTCCCCCACAAGTTCCATTTTGGAAACGACACCCCTAAAGAAATGTATCTAGATATGTGGTGAATACCTTGAACCCACAGATGCTTCACAGAACTTTATAATGTTGAGTGGTGAAAGTGAATAATTTCTAACACAAAAATGTTGCTTTTACCTAAACTTTTTAATTTTCACATGTGTAGTATTAGAAAATTGATCATGCAGTTTGTTGTGCAATTTCTCATGAATACAGGGATACTCTATGTATGGTGTAAAACTACTGTTTGGGCATATGGCAGGGCTTGAAAAGAAGGGTGTGCTATTTGAATTTTGAAGCACAAAATTGGCTGAAATAAATAGCAGACACCATTTCGCGTTTGCAGAACCCCTGATGTGCCTAAATAGTGGAAATCCCACATAAATCACCCCAAACTACACACGTAAAAGCATTTAACTTAAAGGTGTGGTGAGCACCTTGAACCCACATATACTTCACAGAATTTTAGAACGTTGAGCCACTGAAATGAATAAATACATTTTTACCACAAAAATGTTGCTTTAAAGTCACCTGTCACCAAACCAGACATGGTGATCTACTTACAGCACTGGATGCAGCATGTCTGCTGTATCCAGGCAAGGGGTCCCCCAGCACTTGAGCAGCCCTGTACCCCGAGTAAATACACTTAGAAAACTTAGATCGTGCAGCCAGAAAGGAGGTGGCTAGGGGCTGCAGCCAAAGGGCAGATTCACATCCCCTGCATGTGTAATCTGCCTACCGCTGCCAATCATTGTCTCCCTCTTCAGCATTATAACACAGAGGTTCCCCCTCCCACGAAATGGCCGTTTATCCCTGCCCCCTGCGGAGACGTCACCGCTTATACCCGCCCTGCTCTATGGTTAACATGGAGCAGGGCGGGGAAAAGTGGTGATGTCAGAGCAGGAGGCCGGCTGCATATTTTCACACAGAACCCCAAAATGAACTGGAAAAAAATGTTGGTACTTTTAAATATTTTGGCTAAACAACTTTGTTTCAAGCATGGGAGGCAAAGCCGTCCACTACGGCAATACGCATGGGACTGGGACCCCCGGCCCTCTCTGGTCTATGGTCTCTCATGCAACTATTGTGACCCACTTGGGTATTACAGGTTTGCAGCAACCTTTCTCTCCAACTAGACCCTTGGTTCCATTTGGATCTGAAGGCACATTACTTATCTGCATTTATGCTTTCATGTTGCTACTAGTGAAAGGGTTCCCTGATTTACTATACCCTTGACCCGCATCTTTTCATTGTGATTGACCGTTTTATATTTCATATACATGATTAGAGGCTTCAATTAATGCAGTGAAGCGTTTGTGTTTTTTTAACACACCATTAAAAGCTCAGGAGAAGTGGCAACACAAGGTGTGAAGATGCCACCACAGCTCACACCTCGCAGTTTTTTCGCGGCCGCACCTGCCGCAAGTGCCAAAACCGCACTTGCCGCACCTACCGCAAGCCCGCCTATACATTGTATGGGGCTTGCCGCAACCGTGCCGCAAGTGCAGCCGGTATGCGGTAATCGCGGCAGATGCTGGTTTTTCACCGCATCTGCCGCGATTTCAAATAAGCGCTGATGTGAAAGGGGCCTTAGACCATACTTCTGACATAGTCTAACCAGCCACCGTAGCTGGCAGACCTGGAGGTCATCATTTGATGTTGAGTTGCCTTGGCAAAGATCGGGCCCCCGTGATCACGTCAGAGCTTGGCTAGCACTTAAACTTCAGGTGGCAATCAGTTGGGCACAGCTCATGGGCCCACATGAAAGCAATGACATTAGTTTACGTTATTTTTCGGGAACCCCTTCCTGTCCATGACATAAATTTACATCAAATATCATAAAGGGGTTTAAGGATACCTGACGGCAGGATACTATTAATATGCACATGTTTTTCTTTCAAAGACAAGTCCAGCAATGCCTTCACATGGCCAGTCCATTCTTCTGTAAAAGAGAAATCAGCAATTGAATAGATTTGCAAATGAGGATGAAGTGCTTTTCACATGTGGAAGCTTTTCCAAAGCTCCTGCTCTCCCCATCTTCTATGCCAGAGGTCCCCAACTTCAGGCCTCAAGGGCCGCAAACAGTGCATGTTTTCAGGATTTCCTTGGTATTGCTAAGGTGCTAATGTGATCATCTGCACAGGTGAGGATTCCAGCCCCTGTGCAATACTAAGGAGATCCTGAAAACTTGCACTGTTGGCAGCTCTCGAGGCCTGGAATTGGGGACCCCTGTTCTCTGCCATGTGACTTTCAGCAAAGGAACTGTCAATCAAACAGGAGGAGGTAGCACTGGGCATAGAATAGAGTTTGAGTGACAAAGGCTTGGGAACAGCTTTCACATGCCAAAAGTACTTCAAGGTAATCTGTCATCAGGTTTCTGCTTCCTCACCTAATAGCTACACAATGTTGACAAAGAATCCGTACGATGTATCAAATAGATTACTAGCTGAAGCCATTCTGACACTATCAATGAATTTAGTTTTAAAGGGAACCTGTCACCTGATTTTAAGCCCCTACACTATCTCTAGCTGTCCCTACACCTTCCTAGCAGCTCCCTATCTATTGGTCACGTGATCAGCCCTAGTGCATTATGGGCTTGATCATGTGATCGGCCCGGCTTCAATAAGCGCAATGCGCATGCGCGAAGACGGGGCGATCACGTGATCAAGCCCATAATGCACTGGGGCCGATCACGTGATCGGCCCCATAATGCACTAGGGCCGATCACGTCACCGGCCCCATAATGCACCGCGCCGGATGTGACATCCGGCCGGTGCATAGAACTACAAAGAGGGTGGAAGATTCCAAATAATGGGGCAGAGAGGACACAGAATAATGCTGCCCAGTGGGCGTGCATTACACCACAGAGGTGTGCTGATGGAAGCGTGGGCACGCCTACCCAGTCCCCCAACCACGGGGACTGCAGTAAGTTTATACTTATTTTACACATGTTTACTAGTGACACTTTAGATAAGAACGGGATAGATAGGGAGCTGCTAGAAAGGTGTAGGGACAGCTAGAGATAGTGTAGGGGCTTAAAATCAGGTGACAGGTTCCCTTTAACCTTCCTAGCGTTATTCCCGAGCCTGACTCGGGGTTAACATTCACTACCAGAAGCGTTAACCCCGAGTCAGGCTCGGGCTTACCCGCGTTCGCGGCAGATGCGGTGAGAAAACCGCATCTGCCGCATCTACCGCATCTGCCGCACTTGTGCCACACTTGTGCCGCACTTGCGGCGCGGTTGCGGCGCGGTTGCGGTAATCTGCATAGGAACCAACCACCTCTGATGACCCTCATACATTGTTAATATGTGCCCCTGCAGCCTAGTAAACCATTAGCAGCACTGTTGTTGTGTGCAAAGTGGCTGCAGTAGAAGTGCGATAATGATTTTAGACACTTACATGCCTGGTACTTGAGGCCGTCTCCCTGTGTGTGCTGGGACTTGTTGTGCTGTGCTCATCATGTCTGCTCGCCCCCTCCCTTATGCACGCCCCCTCTCAGCCTGCTATAGTGCTGTGAGGCTGATTGCGTCATAAAGGGGCGGGGCTACCGTGATGCCGCGATTTAGCCCCGCCCCTTTATGACGCAATCAGCCTCACATCACTATAGCAGGCTGAGAGGGGGCGTGCATAAGGGAGGGGGCGAGCAGACATGATGAGCACAGCCCACAAGTCCCAGCACACACAGGGAGACGGCCTCAAGTACGCAGGCATGTAAGTGTATACAATCATTATCTCACTTCTACTGCAGCCACTTTGCACACAACAACAGTGCTGCTAATGGTTTACTAGGCTGCAGGGGCACATATTAACAATGTATGAGGGTCATCAGAGGTGGTTGGTTCCTATGCAGATTACCGCAACCGCGCCGCAACCGCGCCGCAAGTGCGGCACAAGTGCGGCACAAGTGCGGCAGATGCGGTAGATGCGGTTTTTTAACCGCATCTACCGCGAACGCGGGTAGCCCGCTTTTAGCAACAAATTCCAGAACTAAACAGACCGCCAGGGAGGCTACGAACACAGCTCAGCTGAGATCACTGCCTACGCCCACACCAGGCTCTCACTAGAGATGATGTATAGATGGTGAGGTGTCAATCACAGCAGGGGGCATGTCAGACTGCCCTGCGTGTGATTTTCTAGTCCTGTAATGTTATTCACAGTGTAATAAAGCCAACAACTTACATAAACAATTGCAAAGAGAATGAAAAAGAAGCACAGTTGCTTTTTAAACCTTGCGGCATGCTGTCCTCAGCTTACATAGCAAAAACCTGCTGAAAGGTTCCACTTTCAGTCTGGTTTGCATATCTATTGCCACACTGAATTCTCAGTATCGGAGGAACGAACTGGCCTTGTAAAGGTATTGCTGGACTTGTCTTGGAAACACTAAAGACTTTGAGATTTGAAATCCTGGTAACAAACTCTCTTTAAAATAAACTAAAATATACTAATTACCTTTTAATTTCCTAAAAAAAACTTCATTTCAACATCATCTAAGAGGTGTTCAATTTCACATTTTCTCACAACAGTAGTTAATTAGTAGAAATAAGGCACAATCCAACATAGACCTGCAGTTCCACAAAGAACTGCATAGAACATAGAACATCTACATAGAACATAGAACTGCAGTTCCACATAACACTACAGTACTAACCATATGGCCTGTGACACCATTATAGCAAAATTCTGAACCACAATTCACAACTGGTCTTCTTAACTGTAAGGCTACATTCACACAGTGCGTTTTTGGTGTGTTTTAGCTCATCAGTTTATGTAGCCAAAAACAGGAGTGGAACAATCAGAGGAAAAGTATAATAGAAACACGTCACCACTTCTGGATTTATCACCCACTCCTGGTTTTGGCTACAAAAACTGATGAGCAAAAACAGATTAAAAATGCACAGTGTGAATGGAGCCTAAGGGTACGCTCACACTGGTGTATGAGTATGAGTGCAATGCCAGAACATTAGAGCACAGTCTGATATACACAGAGATGAGAGTAATCTCTTCTCCTCACCTATGATCCTATTCTCGCATGTGAGAGAATCAGAGCATAGTTACATGACACTCGGCTAACGCTCACGACAGAGTTTGGGCCGCGTTTCATGAGCATATTGCATCCGATGCTTTCACATAGGATACTTAACGCTAGTGTGACCCCGGCCTAAATGTTATTAATTTATACAGTTTCAGATATTTGGAATTATTGTTCCATTTGAAAAACATGTTTAGTAGATTATTGTCCATTTGATTATTATTAAAAAAATAAACCACAACCCTATTATCCAATAGAAGAAAAAAAAGAAATTCCTGTTTGGCAACCGTATCTATTTAATCTGAGTTGTGATAGTCGTCACTGAAAACCAGTTAAAGAGTTTTAATATCAAAGATAACTATCTTTTAGTTATCTTTAAGTGATTAAATATTAATCCAAATTACTGGAATTTATAGGAGATGTTCTCGGTGTAGGAACCTTGAATTGTTCTGTAACAGTAATGAGCCGGTGGGCAATATATCCCACTCCATAATAAGTCCTGTGGTCCTTCTGATCTACAATGTAAAGGCCAGCCCATTGCTATTTTATTCATAGTTATTTGAAGCTATGGAGGAACATAGCCCTCATTCTTTCATAAGTCCAAATGGCCGAAACCTTTCCTCATCGTTGATATAAAGTCATGATCCCTCTCTGATGCAGTTTGCTCCACAAGTGCATTTCCATTAGCATGTCATGATTGGCATAGAACTGAAGTTCTTGTTTTGTTCTTTCAAAGTAATGGTCAGAAAATTGATTGAAATTATTGGTGATGAATCCATATGCATCGACCTGTGAAGAAGACATACTTTTATCAAAAAACTCAACTTTCTTTCACTTAGAACAAAGATATAAGTTCTGATTCTGGTTCAGCGCCGACCAATCAGAGAAGCGGCATTCAAACCGCGCGCCGCTCGCTACCATCCTGCCTCGCCCGCTCTATCCTGCCCCGCTCGCTCTATCCTGCCCTGCTCACTCCATCCTGCCCCCCCACCACCATCCTGATCCCCCCCGCCACCATCCTGATCCCACCCGCCACCATCCTGCCCCGCCGGCTCCATCCTGCCCCCCCGCATCCATCCTGCCCCACCAGCTCCATCCTGTAACTCCACCACCATCCTGCCCTGCCGGCTCCATCCTGCCCCCCCCGGATCCATCCTGCAACCCCACCACCATCCTGCCCTGCCGGCTTCATCCTGCCCCCCCCAGCTCCATCCTGCCCCCCCACCACCATCCTGCCCCGCCGGCTCCATCCTGCTCCCCCACCACCATCCTGATCCCCTTCCCGCCACCATCCTGCCCCACCGGCTCTATCCTGCCCCCCCCCGCATCCATCCTGCCCCATCGGCTCTATTCTGCCCTGCCGGCTCCATCCTGCACCCCCACCACCATCCTGCCCCCCCGCCACCATCCTGCCCCCTGCCACCATCCTGCCCCGCTCGCTCCATCCTGCCCCGCTCTCCACCATCCTGCCCCGCCGGCTCCATCCTGCTCCGCTCGCTCCATTCTGCCCTGCTCGCCACCATCCTGCCCCGCCAGCTCCTTCCTGCCCCGCTCACTCCATCCTGCCCAGCCGGCGCCATCCTGCCCCCCCCCCCGCCACCATCCTGCCCCGCCGGCTCGATCCTGCACCCCCACCACCATCCAGACCAATCAGAGAAGCAGCATTCAAACCACGCGCTGCTCGCCACCATCCTGCCCCGCCTGCTCCATCCTGCCCCACTCGCTCCATCCTGCCCCGCTCGCTCCATCCTGCCCCTCCACCACCATCCTGATCCCCCCCGCCACCATCCTGATCCCCCCCACCACCATCCTGCCCTGCCGGCTCCGTCCTGCCCCCCTGCATCCATCCTGCCCCAACCAGCTCCATCCTGCACCCACACCACCATCCTGCGCTGCCGTCTCCATCCTGCCCCCCTGGCTCCATCCTGCCCCCCCACCACCATCCTGCCCTGCCGGCTTCATCCTGCCCCGCCGGCTCCATCCTGCCCCCCCCCGCCACCATCCTGCCCCGCCGGCTGCATCCTGCCCCGCCGGCTCCATCCTGCACCCCCACCACCATCCTGCCCCCCCCACCACCATCCAGCCCCCCTACCACCATCCTGCCCCGCTCGCTCCATCCTGCCCCGCTCGCCACCATCCTGCCCCGCCGGACCCATCCTGCCCCGCCAGCTCCATTCTGCCCCGCTTGCTCCATCCTGCCCTGCTCGCCACCATCCTGCCCCGCCGGCTCCTTCCTGCCCCGCTCACTCCATCCTGCCCAGCCGGCTCCATCCTGCCCCCCTGCCACCATCCTGCTCCGCCGGCTCCTTCCTGCCCCGCCGGCTCCATCCTGCCCCGCTCACTCCATCCTGCCCAGCCGGCTCCATCCTGCCCCCCCCCGCTACCATCCTGCCCCGCCAGGTCTATCCTGCACCCCCACCACCATCCTGCGCCCCCCCGCCACCATTCTGCCCCGCTGGCTCCATCCTGCCCCACCGCCACCATCCTGCGCCCCCCCGCCACCATTCTGCCCCGCTGGCTCCATCCTGCCCCACCGCCACCATCCTGCCCCGCCGGCTCCATCCTGCCCCCCACCACCATCCTGGCCGCTGCTGAACTTCAGCACCCGGTGTCCGGCAGCCAGATCCGATTTTCTGTCGGATCTAGTGTGATCTGGCACCCATATACTCCAATATTAGGGGGCGCTGGATCGTACCGCATCGGATTTTGTCAGAGTTTTGCCCCGAACACAAAAAACCTGCAAATGAGATTTTGTGTCCGGGACAACAATCGAATGCAGCCTGATGCTGCCGGACAGGGACAATACCGGATTGCCATCCGGCCCCATAGGCATACATTAGTACAGAATCGGGTCCAGGGCTGTCAGGTTCACACCGGACAGCCCCGGACCCGAAAAAAACATGGTGTGAAGCCGGCCTTATACAAGCCCTTGTATGATGCTGTGCATGTATCAATTTAGCATTTCTATGACCCAATTATCAACCTGCCCTGCTCCTCAGTGTGTTCTGTTGATAGATAAAGGCACTATTCCTCGCTGTCTTGCAAAGTAGATTGACTACAATAATAAAATGTACCCCCATTTATTATAAATACGTTATTAACCCTTTCTTCTACTCCGCCTTCCTTCCGAATGGTTTTATCACGGCTGGCCGAGCAGTGCTCCATTTTATAGAAAGTTCCTAAAGAAAATCTCACCTGATCACACATGTGTAGTGCAGTCAGTAACATGAGCCCACCTGTACTAGGCATATACAGGTTTGCAAATTCTGTTTTCAATATTTCCGACTTTAAGAATCTGTAAGATAAGAATTAAATTACAGCTGATTAGGTAAAGTTACATGAAGGCATTCATGTGTAGCTTCTGTTTTGCTTTATAACAAAATATTGTGGAAAAAGGACAAGAGATCTACAAAAATAATGAAATTGACACATTAAGGGTACGTGCCCATGATCAGGATTAGTAGCGTTTCAGGATTAACAGAGTTTTGGAAGTAGCGTGTTTTCACTGCGTCCAAAATGCTGCGTTCTAGTGTACAAACAGAGTGGTGGATTTATAGAAATCTCCTGCCCACTGTGCTTCTTTTTTACACAGTGTAAACTGAAAAGCAGTGCAGTTTTCTGAGCTGCAGCATGACAATTTATTCATGCGGACACGCTGGTGTGCCCAGCGGGAGAACACAGTGAAAATACAGTTGAAACCAGAAGTATACAAACACTATATAAAAGACACATAATGTATGTTTTTTCACTATCAGGCAATGTATCGGAAGAGAGTTGTGGACTTGCACAAGTCTGGTTCATCCTTGGGTGCAATTTCCAGATACCTGAAAGTGTTTCATTCATCTGTTCAATTATACACAAGTACAAACAAGATTGGAATGTCCAGCTATCATACCGCTTGGGAAGGAGACGGGTTCTGTGTTCCAGAGATGAAAGTGCTGTGATCCGACATGTGCTTATCATAAGCACAAAAGCAAATTACCTCGTGAACATGATGGTGTAAGATGGTAAGATTGCGTCATTATCCACAGTGAAACGAGTACCGAATAAACATGGGCTGAATGGCCAAGCTGCTAGGAAGAAGCCATTACTCCAAAACAAACATAAAAAAGCCAGATTCATTTTTGAAAATCCACACAGGAAAAAATGA
The DNA here is from genome assembly GCA_033576535.1 of Allobates femoralis. NCBI lineage: Eukaryota > Metazoa > Chordata > Amphibia > Anura > Aromobatidae > Allobates > Allobates femoralis. The sequence goes on from JARQOC010000006.1 coordinate 296,848,101, forward strand.
TAATGGAAAACCGAGGGCACCACAGTATTGGCTTAAGGGAATCACCAAACACACATCTTAAAGTAGCAATGTCAAGAGAAAGGGAAAGCGGTGTGTATAAACAAAATGGGATCACCCACATTTAATGAAAAGAATCACAAACTTTTATTTGACAAAAACACAGCAAACAACAATTAAAAACAATTAAAATGCATAAAGTGCAGTAATATGCAGACACAACCCCACAAATTCACAAGCTCGAGTCGTGAATAAAGTGCGTGCAGTGGCAAAGGAACAACCTTTCTGATAACCAATTGCCTTTCCTTTTACAATTCTCCAAAAATGTTGTATAAATACAAGTTCAAATAACAAGTGAAAGCTAGTTTGTTGCCTATAGAGCACAAATTTGTGCTCCAAAAAGCCCAAGAACCAGGTCCATGCATGTGACACTGGATGACACCTTAGCTGTCACAAAATGGAAATACTCAAATACAGTCCCTGTTCAAGTCAAGACAATCAAGAAGTAAAAAAAAAATAGTATAAGGCAAGCCAGTGTTACCTAGCCCTTTATTGGAGATCTGACCCAGGATAAGGCTCTGCTAGGCTGTCGCAGGCACATCTCAAGACATCAGCCAGGAAATTAAAGCTTGGGATGAAATGGGTCTTCCAAGTAGACAATGACCCGAGGCATGCCGCCAAATGGGTTACAAATTGTCTTACGGATAAAACAGTCCATCTCTCATCTGATCGACCAAAATGGTATTAAAACATTTGTGAAGCTACGAGATGAATTTCAGATCCCTGAATCTTGTGGATATCAGTACATGCAGATTCAACATGCATATAGGGTGCAGAGCAAAAATATAAATATTGAAATGTAAAAGGACATACTCTTGGAATATGTTTGTGCACAAGGGGGAAGGAAAGGTGTGATCTCTGGAAGAAGGGAGGAGGGAAGGGATGTGAGTTACAATGTTGTGTATGTAAAATCTGTATAAGCAATGTGGATTGGTACATGAAGTTGTGAATTTAAATGTTCTAATAAAAATGTATCTGGTTTAAAAAAAAAAAGATAACAAAGTCAATGTTTTGGAGTGGCCATTACAAAGCCCTGATCTCAATCCTACCGAAAGTGAACGGGCAAAGCTGAACAGACAGGTGCGAGTAAGGCGACCTACAAACATGGCTCAGTTAGGAGGAATTGGCCCAAATTCCTACCAACTACTGTGAGAAGCTTGTGGAAAAATGTACAAAATGTTTGACCCAAGTCTTACAGTATAAGGGCAATGGTACCAAATTGTAATGAAATATATGTAAACTTGTGACTTTGCAGCAAGTAATACAAATGCATTAAAACATTTCTCTTAGTATTCTGGCATTTGTCAATATATAAATAATTATGGTAATCCCAACTGACCTAACACGGGAAAGGTTTATTCTGATTTCATCTTATACAAATAAAAAAGATTGCTGCCCTGATGAAGTGGCCAGGTGGCCATGAAACGCGTTGGCTTGAGTGTAAATAAAGGTTTGCTTGCATCCTCGGTTTTCCCTGTGGTCTAGCGCGGACAAACCCCGGCTCTTTTTCTCCTATACTGTATGTATCTGCACCCCGGGATCTGCAGCGGCCAAAACTTCTACAGGTGGTTGTGACTCTCACAACCATACCAGGTGAGTGGATTACCTTTTTTAATAACACGCTGGTGTCCCTCATTTACCGCCTTAGTGCGCTCCCCCTCTCTCTAATTTTTTACAAATAAAAAAGGGGAGACAAAGAGGCGCAAATGGGTCTTATCATTTTACGGATAAAGTAGTACCGTCATAGATGCATGTGCTCACCTGATCCAGTTGTGTTTCCCCACAACTGGTTAATTAGCTCAGACAGCTACTGCTGGATCTGTACTCCCACGTAACAGTGGTGATGTATCCAAGAAAAAGACCAGAGAGAGAGCGTGCTTTAGTGATCTGCGCTGCCGTCCCACCCTACCCAAACAAATGCCAGGGAAGCCAAGAGTATGCAAGCTGCTTCTTTATTCCATCAGTATATCCATCCAATGCGTTTCGGTACAGACCTTGTACCTTCCTCAGGGATATGCTCTTCCTCACAGCATATCCCTGAGGAAGGTACAAAGTCTGTACCGAAACGCGTTGGATGGAAATATTGATGGAATAAAGAAGGAGCTTGCATACTCTTGGCTTCCCTGGCACTTGTTCGTGTAAGGTGGGACGGCAGCGCGGATGACTAAAGCATGATCTCTCTCCGGTCTTATTTTGATTCCATGTCAGATAGTGAGAAAAACATGCATATGTCTTTTTATATAGTGGATGTAAAGTCCTAGTTTGAACTGTACATTGTACGTAATTATGATTGTGGTCAAGTCGCTGCGTTCTCCTGTAGACAGCACTCTCTGCAAGTGAAGACACGTGTCCAGAACCCAGCATCCCCTAATTGTGTGCACTTACCCTCAATGTTAATTCATTGTATTAATTTAACTCTTTGATGACTAACAACTAAATTTAAATTTGCACTTGTTATCGTCTTCAAAGCTTCAACCAACATAAAAAGAGCAATAGTCACCTGTCTCGAATGTAGACTAGAAAGTTGGGATGGAGAAATTTGAATTTCTCTGGCGTCGCCTCAGGACCATAATATGAAGAAGGCCTAAGTGAGAAATAAAGAGGATTTTCTAGATTTTTGTTAATATCTAGGAATCACACCATTTCAATTATATAGAGAAATTCCCACATACTCATCTCCAATGTCAGTACCACTTGGTACAGAAACTCCTAAAATGCTGGAACGCAGCATAACATAGTCCCTTTGATCTGATGGGATAAATATGTATCGAAGTCCCTGTAGAAATATACAAAAATGTAAAGATTACTTGCAGGAATACTAGTAGATAAACAGGGTCAGATTCAAACTGGGGCTCTGAACAACAAACAAGATAGGATATTTCATAACTCATAATTTAGACAATTCTTGCTTGTAATTTTAGCAGAAATAATACCACTATATAGTGGTCAGATAATACTGCCATAAGCTCCCTACCTTATCCCACCATGTATAGACAAAATATTTTGAACTATCCCAATATTTTATTTAGCCCCCATTACATTACCAATTAGTGCCCACTAAATACTACAACTCAGTAACCAAAAATTACCTCCTTGCACTGCTAAATAATTTTGGCTGCGTAGTTTCCTCATAAGGCTCCTACCCATGTAAGGTGGAAGAGTTGACATTGGATATTTTGCTCTGAATATGCAGACATCTGGACACTATTCCCTATAGATTGCAAGCTTGCGAGCAGAGTCCTCCTGTAACTGGTGAACCATGTGTTACTTTGTATTATGTGTGCATTTCCCCCGCTTACTTGTAAAGTGCTGCGGAATATGTTGGCGCTGTTTACATAAAATTGTATTATCATATTATTATTATTAACAGGGTAATAGTTTGGATGTATGTTGCAATACTGAGCAAGAAGTCCACTCATGATTACTTTTTCAGTCCTAAATATTCAACTACATTCTGTAGACTTCTTTAGCAGTGACATTGGTGGCTTCATACCCTCTATTTATGTATATCTCTTACCTGTCCTTTGGGTATTTCAGTGAAGCCATAACTGTAATAGGCAAGCAGAGAATTCTTCATGGTGTTAACCGTGAAACCATAAAATGATATTTTTGTACCAACATCCTCCTCGAATTCTTTAGTTACTGCACCATTCAGTCTAAAAGTACAAGATGAACATAATACAAAAGTCAAAATTGTGGTAAGGTGCAAAGATATACATGAACATGGCCAACACATTGCTTCTTATTTAGCAAACAACTTTAAGTAATTTAATTAGACTTAATAATATTAATAGACGTCATGGGACCACTATATAAAAGGCTAATGGAATTGTCCATGACTTTTATATTGATGGCCTAATCTTTGGAAAGGGCATCAATATCAAATCAGTAGGTGTGTGACCCACGGTGGTCCTGCTGATCAGCTTTTTCTTGTGCCAGCAGCGGGCAGATGTTATCAATTGCAGAGTGGAGCTACAATGCTAAACTGAAAAGTGGCTGTGGCTGGGTACTGCAGATCCACCTTCTATTGATTAGAATAAGAAGTAGATGTGCGGTACCCGGCTGTGGCCACTATACAGTTGACGAAGCTGTGTTGTGTCGCTCCCAAGTGATCACATCTGCCACGGGAAGCAGGAACAGCTGATTGGTCAGTGTCCTTGTGACTTCAGACTTATCAATCCTCACATTAAGCAATGTGTGTTCTGTAAGGATTCTCCAATGCCAGTGCCGGAAGTAGCACGTGCGTGACTGCAAGTATGCAATTTGCATATATGCGGTCACATGTCGACTAGATGTGCACTGTCCTGCTCAATACACGTGAAGTGAAGGCGGCAGTTGAGAATCATGTCAGCGCACACTGTGTGTACTGTGAGGATTCACCAGTCTACAATCACATAAAGTGACTGGAGACTTGATTTCAAGTCTGGACAACCCCTTTAATGAACTACCCTAAGTACAGGATATCAGTGTAAAAGTTCTAGACAACCCTTTTTAAGATACATGTCAAAATACAAGAGCATATACATTTTTAAGACATTCTATGAGGTAGACTATTTTTTTATAACAACATGAGTGATTAAAAAAATGGCTGTTTTCTGAAATATGCTTTACATGAAACTAATATACAACACTGAATAAAATTTACCATAGCAGTAAAGGAAAAAATAAAGTGACCTTTCAGAAGTTTACATATTTTTCATTCTTAATTTCGTCTAGTGTCTCATTGTTCATCAATGATGACTTGCAGTCTTTTGAGGAATTTGTCAATGAAGCCCTTTATTTTCCATGTGGATAAGCTGCCCACTACTCTTGGCAAAAAGCCTCAAATTCTTATCGTCTAGCATGAACTGTCATCTAGCACAGAACTTCTGTTAAATGTCTAACCACAGTCCTTGAATAGTAGACCAAGCAAAACGCTCTGTGTGATTTAAATACTGTATAAGGGCCCTTTCATATCAGCGGTATTTTCAAATCGCGGCAGATGCAAGCAGCGTTTTTTTTTTTCGCGGCCACACCTGCCGCAAGTGCCGAAACCGCACTTGCCGCACCTGCCGCACCCTTACCGCAAGCCCCATAGACATTGCATGGGGCTTGCCGCAAGTGTGCCGCAAGTGTAGCGGTTATGCGGTAATCGTGGCAGATGCGTTTTTTTCACCGCATCTGCCGCGATTTGAAAATACCGCTGATGTGAAAGGGCCCTAACCTCTTTGTTTAGAGGGAATACATTTCTATATATTGATGCAGGCAGTAATCCTTTATCAAAGATTGCGGTGGAATGCAGTGGATCTACAGGCTCATTTGGGTCACAGACCACATGTGCAAGATGAATATTCATGGTGCTGCACAAGCTCTGTTCTAGGCAAGTCTGGAGTATTGAGTGGAAGAGTAATGACATCTCTGGGTCAAAACCAGCAGTAGGTCAGGTAAAGTTTGTAACTGAAGAGCAGTCAAAGGCGGAACTAATGGTTATTTACCTCAACAAAAGACTATTTGACTTACTTGGGACTCCTGCAAAAGTAGAGCCTGCTGAGATACAGAGGGGAAGAGTGTGAAATTAGTCTGGAGATAGTGAGTAGTTATGAACCATTCCCTGGTAACACATGCTGGCAATTTTGGGCATTAGCAATGCTTGTGAAAAGTACCTAAAATAACTTGCAGCAATTAAGTGTACCAGCCTGCCCTGGGACCACCTATGGTGAGACAGTGTGGTCTAAAATAGCCATAAGAGACTGTAATCGGTGGCCTGTGCCTTTTGTCATCTGTAATGCTGAGGTGTGGTTCTGCAGGCAAGATATTGTAAAGCACTTTGGACTGACACAATAAGCTCTACCATGATCTAAGATAGCGAGAAATGTCTATGGCCCACATTGGAGGACATGTTGAAGGTGTATGTCTCCAAGGTCTGGACAGCCCAGTGTATTTTACTTATTACAGACTGTTTCTGTTAGAGAGCAACTGTGAACTGTTCTGTCTAACATACTGCAAGGTATTCTGTGATAACCACCCTGAACACAAGACTGTCAGGCTGTGCAAGCTTCAGATGGAAACTACTTGGTATTTGCATTACAAAGACTGTTCTTTTAAATGTCTGTAACCACCAAGCTCCAGGCCATTACTGAGTCAGGTAGCAACAAAACAAAAGACATTTTCAGTTGTTATGTAACCTCAGTACTTTATTATTGATGTGTAACCACCAAGAATTGTGCCAACTCTGTAATCATTATGTTTGTGTCCTCACTGAGAAACTGTAACCCTTATGTGTACCTACTTCACTTAGGGGTACGTCACACACAGCTGAAACTAGCAACCTCGCCACCGATATCGCTGTGTGTGAAAAGCAGCAGCGATCAGGCCCCTGCTGTGAGGTTGCTGATCGCTGCAAATCCTTCAGAACCATTTTTTGGTCCTTGGTCTCCCGCTGGTCAGCACACATCGCTGCGTCTGACAGCGAGAGACTAGCGATCAGCGACCTCACAGGCTGGTAACCATGATAAACACCGGGTAACTAAGCAGCATGTGCTGCCTAGATACCCGCTGTTTATCATGGTTACCAGCGTCCTCCCGCTTACCCAGCGATGTGGAGGTCGGTTCCCTGGTCCCTGGTCGCTGAGGAGATCTGCCTGTTTGACAGCTCCCCAGCGACCACACAGCAATGTTCCAGCGATCCTGGTCGTTGTCGGGATCGCTGGAACATCGATGTGTGTAACGACACCCTTGGAGTTAATCTGTCTAAATTCAACTATGGTGTGATTGTGTTTACCAGTGAACTATTCTTTTATAGTCTGATGGCCACTCCACAGCCTAATTTTTTTCTGCTTCAGCTACTGAAGGGTTTACTTAGCATTATGTTTTGATTCATTGTCATATTGGAGTCTTAGGCTATGTGCACACTGGGAGGTTTAGCAGCGGTTTAGCAGCGGAAACCGCCGGTCGGTTTCCATCAGGTTTATGCAAATTTATGTTAATCCAAAAGCGGCTTTTGGATTAACATAGAAACCTATGGAAACCGACACCCGGTGTGCACACACCGGCGGTTTCCACATGCTCATCCGTTGCTAACCCGCTGGGTTTCCAGCGGGTTAGCAAAGAATGAGCATGTTCTATAAACCGGCCGGTTCTGCAGCGGCTGCAAGCAGAATCATGTGCTGCTTCCAGCCGCTGCAGAACCGACGCCACTAACCCGCTGTGCACCGCCGCACACCCGCCCGTCTTCCGCAGCACGGACCCGACAGGAAGCCGGTGGACGGCTCCGGAGCTTCCTGTCGGGTCCCGCCCAGCCGCCGCCGCCCCACCCGCCCCCGTGTGCACATACCCTTACTGTGCTGCGCATGTATTACTCCAACTTGACAATGAATCAAAACATAATTCTCCTCCAATATATTCTATTAAGAGATTGCTTCAATAGATATAGACACCAAATAGCTGAATTCGAGAGGTTTACTTAATGTGAGGCAAGCAAGCATGACAGTGACTTAGAGTCTCTGAGTGAGGATACAAACATAATGATTACACAAAATGCTTGGCACAGTTCTCAATTGTTACACATCAGTATTCATGCACAGAGTCTGGTGGCTACAATACTGTGGCACAAAACTTAGTGGTTTCACTACAATACTGTAATACAAACTTTACATGTTCTGCAATAAACAAGAACAGCCCAATACATTCTGATAAAGGTCACTTAACATACAACATCTTGGACTACTGAACAGAGAAACATTTACTTAAAGATATGGTCACAACATTATTCAGGTCTGCACTCTAGTTGAGGCCACAGCCTTCCTCGTCCTCAGGCTATGGAAGGCTCATGATACTGTACATGACACAGTATTCTTTACTTTTGTAGACCACATCAAAGCCTGTTCTCAACTGCTGAGCAACACCTGCTTTATTCACAGCCACCATGTACTCTATTCTTCTTTCTCACCATATTCTTCTATTGAACTAGTCCACTCATGCCTTAAGCCCCAGTCACACATAACGATATCGTTAGAGAGATCGTTGTAACTGTGACGTTACAACGATCTCTCCAGCGATGTCGTTATGTGTGACACTTTGCAGCGATCAGGCCCCTGCTGTGAGGTCGCTGATCGCTGCAAAGTGCTCTGGGTCATTTTCTGATCGTTGGTTTCCCGCTGGTCAGCACGCATCGCTGCGTGTGACAGCGAGAAACCAGCGATTAGAGATGGGCGAGTCCGAAAAGACTCGGAATCGCAAGACCCCAACGAGTCCGAGTCAAGGACTCGGGACTCGTTGCGAGTCCAGCGAGTCCAATGTTAATGAATAGGGACCCGAGTAATAGCGAATAATGACATTTACAACTCGCTGATGTGTCTCTGAAAGTGTGCGAGTCCAAACTCGCTGGTTTTTCTCTTATTTTGAGGCTTGTAGCCGATGATGCGAGGGAAGCGATTCTCCAGCACACACCATGCTTTAAGGAAACAGGAAGCGAGTCGCGCTGACAGGCGCACACACAGAGCAATCCATTCATCAGTGCAATCATGGCAGCAGGACGTGGCACGGTGAACACACTGCGTCTTATTGCACTTGTGGAGGCTCGTCCATTTCTATGGCTCCCTACAGATCCTGACTATGGGGATACGACCCAAATTAATACAGCCTGGAGAGAGATCGCCCAAGAGATGTTCCCTGCGTTCCATCGGAGTGACCATGAGGAACAGAGCAATCTAAGTAAGTTAAATGAGTTTACACGTTATATATTGCATTTACTGTATATATACTCGTGTATAAGCCGACCCGTGTATAAGCCGACCCCCCTATTTTTGCCCCGAAAAACTATGAAAACATATTCACCGCCATCCTGGTATACAGCGGCTATCACTGGTAGACAGCCCCCCAGCAGAGTATACACCTCCCCCTGCAGAGTATACAGGCCCCCAGATGGGTATACATCCCCCCATATTGTGGTATACAGGCAGGGGCGGACTGGCCCAGGTGCCACGGGTCATGCGGCTGCAGGAGCATGAATAATCCGCATGTCCCTGAAGCAGCAGGCGGAAACGGAAGCTCCTGGGCGCGCGATGACGTCATCAGCACGCGGCTGCGTCCGGGAGTGAGCGTCTGTGAGTGGCGTGCGGCTGCGACTGTTAGCGAGCGGCTGTGAGGAGCGCGAGGCTGCGGCTGGGAGCGAGCCATAGGAGAATGCGGGAGCTGCGGTGACTGTGAGGCGGCCGCCAGTCATCACCCCCCCCCCACCCCCCGTCCTCACCTGTGTCGGGCCGGTGAGGGAGGGTTGCGACCCAAACTGTAGGGTGCCAGTCAGTCCCTGTATACAGGGCCCTCAGTGTGTGTACAGGCCCCCCCAGCAGTGGGTATACAGGGCCCCCAGCAGTGGGTAGACAGTGGCCCAGTGGGTTTACAGGGCCCCCAGCAGTGGGAATACAGGGCCCCCATAGCAGGGTATACAGGACCCTGAATGTGTTATCATGCTCCACCGCATAGTTGCCTATATTTGGATGGGGTCACAACAGTACAATGAGTTTAATGTCTGATCCTCCTGGCTCTTTCGGCCAAGGGGTTGGGTGTATATAAATACCACTAATGACCAGAGTCTGGTGCCCGCACTATTACATTCTCTATGCGTTGACATGTGTCCTGCCTCATTTGTGATTGTGGCCACGTGAGCTCAATGTCCGTAATGCTGTTGATGATGTTCCACACTGTCGTGTCACTGTGCCTTGTATACACATTACACACACAAAATGAATAAAATGTTATTGTTGATTTGTACACATACTTTTGTTGTTTCAAATATTACACATCTCTAAACCCGGTTTCAAATCATTTCACAGTTGACCATCTTAAAAAACGGTGGAGGAGCTGCCGGGACCAGCATAAGAAGCAGTACCGGCAGTACTCAGAGAGACAACCGGGAGCCGCTCCATTGCTCAACCACTACCACTTTTATGACCGGCTGTCCTTCCTTCACCCGGTGGCCCGTATGCCAAGGTATGTGTCTGCAGCACTGTTGTGTACATTTAGTATTATTTATTAATATATACATTAGGTTCCATTTCGGCTCTGTGGGTAGCAGAGTATACACGTGGCTCTGTGGGTAGGAGAGTATACAGGCGGGTCTGTGGGTAGCAGAGTATACAGGCGGGTCTGTGGGTAGCAGAGTATACAGGCGGGTCTGTGGGTAGCAGAGTATACAGGCGGGTCTGAGGTAGCAGAGTATACAGGCGGGTCTGAGGTAGCAGAGTATACAGGCGGGTCTGTGGGTAGCAGAGTATACAGGCGGGTCTGAGGTAGCAGAGTATAAAGACGGCTCTGTGGGTAGCAGAGTATACAGGCGGGTCTGTGGGTAGCAGAGTATACAGGCGGGTCTGAGGTAGCAGAGTATACAGGCGTCTCTGTGGGTAGCAGAGTATACAGGCGGGTCTGAGGTAGCAGAGTATAAAGACGGCTCTGTGGGTAGCAGAGTATACAGGCGGGTCTGTGGGTAGCAGAGTATACAGGTGGGTCTGAGGTAGCAGAGTATAAAGACGGCTCTGTGGGTAGCAGAGTATACAGGCGGGTCTGTGGGTAGCAGAGTATACAGGCGGGTCTGTGGGTAGCAGAGTATACAGGCGGGTCTGTGGGTAGCAGAGTATACAGGCGGGTCTGAGGTAGCAGAGTATACAGGCGGGTCTGAGGGTAGCAGAGTATACAGGCGCGTCTGTGGGTAGCAGAGTATACAGGCGGCTCAGTGGGTAGCAGAGTATATAGGTGATGAGAATAGGGTTAATAGATGGTGCTACAGTGTTGGGGCGTGCTAGAGGGAGCAGAGATCCGATTACTGCCATCATTACTGACCTTATTAAAGATAGCGGCCGCAGCTAAATGACATCATGGCAAAGGTAAACATGGGGTGTGGTTAGCTGCAGGAGGTTAGTGAGAGGTGTGGGTTGTTTGGCAGAGGGCGTGGTGTGGGCGTGGTGAGCGCGGCTCCCGCGTCAGATACGCTGCGAGCGCGGAACCGCGGCACATCTCCAGGAGCAGAGGACGTGTCCGGTACGTCCGTAGCCCCCGGCCTCCCCGTTGTCCGCACACACAGCCCCGCTGTGACCTCTGCAGTGTCACAGGCCCCGGCGGGCGGCTGTCATCTCCTCCTGACACTGACCTCCTCCTGATTTGATTGTCTGTGTTGTCCCCCCCCCCCGCTGTCAGCATCAGTGATCTGCTAAGACCTGTGGGTGCACAGACGGGGGAAGTACAAATGCCAGCATGCCGGGGCGGATTGGGCGCTGTGAGGGGCGCAGGTCTTGCTGTGAGCGGAGGGCGCGAGGCCGCTCGAGAAAACGCTATAGCGGCTGTGTGAGTTAAGCGTCTGCGGCTCGCGAAGGCGCATACGCGTCTCCGCTCGCAGTGACGCTAAGGAGTTTGGGATTCGGCTACAGTGCCGGAATTTCAAACTCCCGATTATATAAATATACAGTTAGGGCCAGAAATATTTGGACAGTGACACAATTTTCGCGAGTTGGGCTCTGCATGCCACCACATTGGATTTGAAATGAAACCTCTACAACAGAATTCAAGTGCAGATTGTAACGTTTAATTTGAAGGGTTGAACAAAAATATCTGATAGAAAATGTAGGAATTGTACACATTTCTTTACAAACACTCCACATTTTAGGAGGTCAAAAGTAATTGGACAAATAAACATAACCCAAACAAAATATTTTTATTTTCAATATTTTGTTGCGAATCCTTTGGAGGCAATCACTGCCTTAAGTCTGGAACCCATGGACATCACCAAACGCTGGGTTTCCTCCTTCTTAATGCTTTGCCAGGCCTTTACAGCCGCAGCCTTCACGTCTTGCTTGTTTGTGGGTCTTTCCGTCTTAAGTCTGGATTTGAGCAAGTGAAATGCATGCTCAATTGGGTTAAGATCTGGTGATTGACTTGGCCATTGCAGAATGTTCCACTTTTTTGCACTCATGAACTCCTGGGTAGCTTTGGCTGTATGCTTGGGGTCATTGTCCATCTGTACTATGAAGCGCCGTCCAATCAACTTTGCAGCATTTGGCTGAATCTGGGCTGAAAGTATATCCCGGTACACTTCAGAATTCATCCGGCTACTCTTGTCTGCTGTTATGTCATCAATAAACACAAGTGACCCAGTGCCATTGAAAGCCATGCATGCCCATGCCATCACGTTGCCTCCACCATGTTTTACAGAGGATGTGGTGTGCCTTGGATCATGTGCCGTTCCCTTTCTTCTCCAAACTTTTTTCTTCCCATCATTCTGGTACAGGTTGATCTTTGTCTCATCTGTCCATAGAATACTTTTCCAGAACTGAACTGGCTTCTTGAGGTGTTTTTCAGCACATTTAACTCTGGCCTGTCTATTTTTGGAATTGATGAATGGTTTGCATCTAGATGTGAACCCTTTGTATTTACTGTCATGGAGTCTTCTCTTTACTGTTGACTTAGAGACAGATACACCTACTTCACTGAGAGTGTTCTGGACTTCAGTTGATGTTGTGAACGGGTTCTTCTTCACCAAATAAAGTATGCGGCGATCATCCACCACTGTTGTCATCCGTGGACGCCCAGGCCTTTTAGAGTTCCCAAGCTCACCAGTCAATTCCTTTTTTCTCAGAATGTACCCAACTGTTGATTTTGCTACTCCAAGCATGTCTGCTATCTCTCTGATGGATTTTTTCTTTTTTTTCAGCCTCAGGATGTTCTGCTTCACCTCAATTGAGAGTTCCTTTGACCGCATGTTGTCTGGTCACAGCAACAGCTTCCAAATGCAAAACCACACACCTGGAATCCACCCCTGACCTTTTAACTACTTCATTGATTACAGGTTAACGAGAGAGAAGCCTTCAGAGTTAATTGCAGCCCTTAGAGTCCATTGTCCAATTACTTTTGGTCCCTTGAAAAAGAGGAGGCTATGCATTACAGAGCTATAATTCCTAAACCCTTTCTCCGATTTGGATGTGGAAACTCTCATATTGCAGCTGGGAGTGTGCACTTTCAGCCATATTATATATATAATTGTATTTCTGAACATGTTTTTGTAAACAGCTAAAATAACAAAACTTGTGTCACTGTCCAAATATTTCTGGCCCTAACTGTATTATATATATATATATTGTATACCTTTCAACCCCTTCCCTGCTTTATATAGATGATATAAGCTAAAAGTTTTGTGAATTAAGTATGTCAAGTTAAAAGTGAAGTCAGGGGGACTTTTTTTTTTCATGTGAACCATTGGTGTTATTGATCGTCTAGATTAGATGGGATGGGGGGGGGGGTGGTAATCAGGGGGCGAAAAATTATGTATTAGTATGGAATTAGCAAAGAAAGTCACGTATTCCTTTATGTTATGTACAGTTGGTTATTATTTCATAATAATAACAAATATCTGATTAAGAATACACAGATACACAGAGTCTAAAAAGCGTGCAACTTAATGTTTGACCTATGTTTTTGTTTCCAAATGCAATGCATTCACCAAATTTTTTTTTACTTTACCCACAGAGAAGCTTACTACAGAGGGCGGCGTGCTGCTAATCCTCCACCTCCAAACAGAAGGCGGCGTGGAGTAAACCCACCACCACCACCACGGCCGGCGCCACCACCACCACCACCGTCGCCGCCGCCACCACCACCACCAGCATCGCCGCCAGCAGCGCCAGGGCCAGCACCACCACCGCCGCCACCAGCGGCCGTGCCAGCACCACCACCGCCGGCACCAGCGGCAGGGCCATCAACACCACCACCGCCGTCCCTGCCACCACCACCACCACCACCGCCACCAGCGGCAGGGTCCGCACCACCACCGCCCCCACCAGCGGCAGGGCCATCAACACCACCACCGCCGTCCCCGCCACCACCACCACCACCACCGCCACCAGCGGCAGGGTCCGCACCACCACCGCCCCCACCAGCGGCAGGGCCAGCACCACCACCGCCACCACCAGCGGCATGGCCAGCACCACCACCGCCACCACCAGCGGCAGGGCCAGCACCACCACCGACGCCACCAGCGGCAGGCCCAGCTTATGGTCCGATCCCGGGATCAGCACATTTAAGTGTGCAACAGAGTAATGCTGACTTTGCCCGCAGTATTATACCATTCATGGATAATATTCCATTTGACAGGCTACTGCGGGCAAGGTCAGCATTACAGATAGTGCTGGAAGCCTGTCAGCCAAATAACGACCCCGGTGATGTGTTCCAATATTTGGATGGGTGGAAAATAAACTCTAACAGGCTAGGCAGGCCCACAACACGGGACAGCCATGTCCCACCCCACAGGGCTTTGCCTCACTGCCAGTGGCCAGCTAACAGGGACCTACCACCGTTCCCTACACCTGTTCAGAGGATCCACCCTGAAGGGTTCGGCCAGGCCATACGTGGGGCCCTTGACCTTTTGCAGGACGGACAGCCCACCTACCAGGACCTGTAGGGCTCCATTTGTTGTTGTTCTTGTTGTTACTACAATTTTAAAAGGTAGTATTTTTTGGAATGTCCAAACAGTGCTGCCATTTTTTTTTTTTAAACACAGTTTTAAAAACCAGCTTTGTGTCTGTATTTTTTCAAGGAATGAATGTGGAGTTATTTTTGTGGTTGGGCTTCAAGTCATCATAATTATTATAATTATTTATTTATATAGCGCCCATAGGTTCCATGGCGCTTTACATGAGGAAAAGGTAGAGAAGGACAAGTACAATAAACATAGACAATAAGGTCATATAGGTACAATAGTAGAGGACCCTGTACGCGTGGGCTCACATTCTACGAGGGGTGGGTGTGGATACAATAGGGTGGGGAAGGTGTCGGTCGTGGGGCGTGTAGCGGGGTCTCATGGCAGGTTGTAGGCCTGTCGGAAGAGGTGAGTCTTTAGAAGTATCTTTAAGGTTCAGAGGGTAGGCGACTGACTGATGAGGTGGGGCAGGGAGTTCCATAGCATGGCGGATTACCGGGAGAAATCCTGTATGCGGTTGTGGGAAGAGGAGATGAGGGTGGACTGTAGGACAAGTTCTTGGGATGAACGCAGGTTGCGTGAGGGATGGTATCGGGAGATCAGGTCGGAGATGTATGGTGGGGATAGGTTGTGTAAGGCTTTGAATGTCATGGTCAGTGTTTTAAAGTGAGCTCTCTGTGGGCCGGAGGGGCCAGTGAACGGCTTGGCAGAGGGGGTAGGCAGGGGAGTAGCGTGAGGACAGATGTATTAGTCGGGCAGCAGAGTTTAGTATAGATTGGAGAGGTGCAAGAGAGTTGGCAGGGAGACCTATGCGAAGGAGGTTGCAGTAGTCAAGGCGGGAGATGATGAGGGCATTTATGAGTGTTTCAGCAGTGTCAGGATTGAGGAACGACCGAATTGGTTAAATATTTTTGAGTTGGAGTCACAGGGACTTGGTTAGGGACTACAGGTGGGGCTTGAAGGAGAGGGAGGAGTCAAGGATTACCCCGAGACATTTGGCGTGGGGGACAGGGGAGAGAGCATCATTAGCAAGTACTTTACGGCCCGCATGGCGCATGAAGTCACCTTGGTTACTAAGTGTCAAATCATGACTCCACATACAACTGTTGCTGACAAACAGTGCCTGTGTTTGGGGGGTTACTTTCTGCCTCGCTATGGCAACAAGACTATGAACACACATGTGAGAGGCTGGGACGTCTACATGCTACACATCGCGTCTACGCGTTTTGTATGGAGCGTACAGTGGGACCCTTCAACAGGCTCCAGCAGGATGATAGTCCAAGCAACGCCCACGATGCAGGCATAGGATTGGTGCCTGGAAAAATTAGCCCAAGGGGCTGTTTCCCATTTTTGGTATAAATGTAGGCCTAAGGGCCATAAAAAGCTTGTTAGCCAGTGTGTCTCCCAAACCATGATAAGCTTGTTAGCCTTGGTGGCTCCAAAAATTAGCCCAAGGGGCTGTTTCCCATTTTTGGTATAAATGTAGGCCTAAGGGCCATAAAAAGCTTGTTAGCCAGGGTGTCTCCCAAAGCATGATAAGCTTGTTAGCCTGGGTGGCTCCAAAAATTAGCCCAAGGGGCTGTATCCCATTTTTGGTATAAATGTAGGCCTAAGGGCCATAAAAAGCTTGTTAGCCAGGGTGTCTCCCAAAGCATGATAAGCTTGTTAGCCTGGGTGGCTCAAAAAATTAGCCCAAGGGGCTGTATCCCATTTTTGGTATAAATGTAGGCCTAAGGGCCATAAAAAGCTTGTTAGCCAGGGTGTCTCCCAAAGCATGATAAGCTTGTTAGCCTGGGTGGCTCCAAAAATTAGCCCAAGGGGCTGTATCCCATTTTTGGTATAAATGTAGGCCTAAGGGCCATAAAAAGCTTGTTAGCCAGGGTGTCTCCCAAAGCATGATAAGCTTGTTAGCCTGGGTGGCTCCAAAAATTAGCCCAAGGGGCTGTATCCCATTTTTGGTATAAATGTAGGCCTAAGGGCCATAAAAAGCTTGTTAGCCAGGGTGTCTCCCAAAGCATGATAAGCTTGTTAGCCTGGGTGGCTCAAAAAATTAGCCCAAGGGGCTGTATCCCATTTTTGGTATAAATGTAGGCCTAAGGGCCATAAAAAGCTTGTTAGCCAGGGTGTCTCCCAAAGCATGATAAGCTTGTTAGCCTGGGTGGCTCCAAAAATTAGCCCAAGGGGCTGTATCCCATTTTTGGTATAAATGTAGGCCTAAGGGCCATAAAAAGCTTGTTAGCCAGGGTGTCTCCCAAAGCATGATAAGCTTGTTAGCCTGGGTGGCTCAAAAAATTAGCCCAAGGGGCTGTATCCCATTTTTGGTATAAATGTAGGCCTAAGGGCCATAAAAAGCTTGTTAGCCAGGGTGTCTCCCAAAGCATGATAAGCTTGTTAGCCTGGGTGGCTCCAAAAATTAGCCCAAAGGGCTTAATAAAGTCTATATATAAATAGACTAGGGCGCTTGGCCCATTGCATATTATTGCTTGGACTAGGAGCATAGAAGAAGCAAGGCCAACTATGCAGTCCTAGGCTTGGTGCCTCAAAAAATTAGCCCAAAGGGCTTAATAAAGTATTTTTTTACATAAAGCAGGGCGCTTGGCCCATAGCATATTATTGCTTGGACTGGGTGCCGAATCAAATCAACAGAGCTACGGGACTTGTCATTAATTCCTGTCAAAAATGGGCATATTGTTAACAGCGCAATATCCCAATCATATTAATTATGATTAGGTTAATCTAGGATTGTGTACTGTCGTCAGGAGGGCTTAGGAACTGTGATGATATCCAATCCTTGTTGAATTTAATTAGAGTGAGCCTGTCGGCATTTTCTGTGGTGAGGCGGGACCTTCTATCAGTGACTATACCCCCAGCGGCACTGAAAACACGCTCTGATGTCACACTAGCAGCTGGGCATGCCAGCACCTCCAAGGCATACAATGACAGCTCAGTCCAAGTGTGCAGCTTGGAAACCCAGTAATTAAAGGGTACAGAAGGGTCGGTTAGGAAGCTGGTACTGTCACTGAGATACTGCTGCACCATGTTGGACAATTGTTGTCTCCTACTCAAGGTCACCGTAGGCAAATTACGTTCTTGATTGGAAGGTCTGTTGAACATCGCCCAGTTGGCGGATATCTTACCCCCACCTCTTCTTGTCATTGATGGCGTTTGTGTCCCAACCAAAGGCTGCTGTTGGAAAGAGCTGGTTCTTCGATGTATAGCGGATTCAGACGGTGATATTGCCAGCAAAATATCAAGAAGAACCCTCTTTACATGATCCATCGTTAAGCCCCTGGATGAGTGCGACAGCAGCGACTGAAATTTGTCTTTGTACCGTGGGTCCAAAAACGTTGACAACCAGTAGAGGTCGCTGTCATAGATGTGTATGACGCGTGGATCTTTGGAGACACATTGACACATTACTTCAGCCATGTGTGCTAAGCTGCAAAGACTCATCTCCTCGGTTACAACAGAATGAAGATCACTACGCGTCGTGGCCTCTAAATCGGTGTCCGCCTCCTCCTCTTCAGCCCACCCATGCTGTACCGACATAAACGTAGGGTTGGGAGTCCCATCAGGGTTCACATCAGTACCAGAGAAAAATAAATCTTCTTCATCATCACCCTCATCACCATCTTCCTGAACCAATGTAGCCTGCTGATATTGGCTAGGGTGGCTAGGATCAGCGATGTTCAATTCTGGCTCCATAGCCATCCGCTGTGCTCTCAAAGCATCTGTTTTGAGATTCAATAGGGATTCTTGGAGCAGGCAGAGCATGGGGATGGTGAGACTTATAATCGACTGATCCCCACTGACAAGTTTGGTACAGTATTCGAAGTTATCCAGCAACTCGCAAAGGTCAGCGATCCAGACCCCTCGAAAGTAGTGATGTGTGTGGTATGACTTCCAGGTTGACGGGCATGTTGCAGCTGAAATTCCGCTATTGCCTTCTGCTGCTCATTAAACCTTGCCAGCATATGGAAGGTGGAGTTCCATCGCGTAGGCATGTCACAAATTAGCCTGTGTTTCGGCAAGTTAAATTGGATTTGAAGGGCAGAAAGACTTGCAGCTGCTGTGGACGAATGTCTAAAGTGGGCGCAAATTCGCCTCACCTTATCCAGTAGCTCAGATAACTCTGGGTATATTTTGAGGAATTTCTGAACTACCAGGTTCAGGACATGAGCCATGCAAGGCACATGTACAAGTTTACCGTGCTTTATTGCCGCCACAAGGTTTGCACCATTATCGCTCACAACTAGACTTGGTTGTAGTTCCAGTGGGGCCAGCCACTCATCGGTCTGTTGCTTGAGACCTTTCCACAACTCTGTTGCAGTGTGACGTGTGTCACCTAGGCAGATAAGCTTCAGAAGAGCCTGTTGTCGCCTTGCAGAAGCAGTACTGCAAAGCTCCCAACTCGGACGTGATGGTGCTTGAGGCTCAGCAGTGGACAAGGAAGTGGCAGAAGCAGATTGGGCACTGAACATATATGAGGAGGCAGACACCCGGAATGATGTTGGGCCCGCTATTCGTGGAGTTGGAAGTATGTCAGATGGTACAGTTTTAGAAGTTGGGACACTCTCCACCAGGTTGATCCAGTGAGCCGTTAGTGAAATGTATCTGCCCTGTCCACAACTACTTGTCCACGTGTCCGTAGTTAGGTGGACTTTGGCGGTGACAGCATTTGTTAAAGCACGTTTTAAGTTGTTAACCACGTGCTGGTGTAAGGCGGGAACGGCACTACGTGAGAAAAAGTACCGGCTGGGTACAGAGTATCGTGGTGCTGCCTCAGCCATCAACTCCCGAAAAGACTCTGTACCCACAAGCCTAAACGGCAGCATTTCCACAGCTAACAACTTGGCTATTTTCGCTGTCACTTTTTGGGAATATGGGTGTGTCAGTTGGAACTTCCGCTGTCTTTCATACAGCTGTGGCACAGACAACTGCACGTTTGGACCAGACTGACAAGAGGATTGACTACTGTCATGTCTGTCTTGTAAAGCACCTTGGGAGGAGTACGCTTGAGCAGGAGCTGAAGCCTGAACACTTGCTGGTGAAGGATGTATCTGAGGTGGCCTGGAAGTGTTTGGATCAGAAGGCACTGATTTTGAACCCTGATAGGGTGCCCACTGAATTGGGTGCTTAAGAGACATATGCTTGCGCATACTGCTGGTGCTCTGGTTTCCTTTTACCGTGCCTCTGCTAAGCCTTGCCTGGCACATCTTACAGATAACCATATTTGGTAATGTTGGGCTATCCTTAAAAAATTTCCACACACTGGCTGTTCGTCCTTTATTTTTAATTGGAGGAAGAGGAGGATGACTCTGTTCAACACCAACTGTGGACACATTTTGGGCAACTGTGTTTGCAGTTTGTGCAACAGTTGGCACAGTTTGTGCCACAGTTGACGCTATTTGGGCAACTGTTCTCACAGTTTGTGTTCTGGAGACAGTACGCCTTTGTGATTTTGCCAGTGGTACATAGCCACTTTCGTCCTCCTGGCTGCTCTCTTGGCTATGCAATTCAGCAATCCAGGTAGGATCTGTGGTGTCATCATCCACCCCTTCCAGTTCAAAGGATTCTGGATAAACTGACTGAGCAGGCTGGCCAGATGAGATGTGTGTCTCATCATCCTCATCATCATCCACCTCCTGAGATACTGTTTGCATTTCGTGAAAGTGTCTTTCCTCAGGACGCGCTACTTCCAAACTTTGGCCATGAGTAGACATTTCGTCTACTTCAAGTATCTCGTCAGGCAGTGACAAAGAAACCCCTTGATAAGAACCGAATAAGTCATCCGAGTGACCAAGGTCCATATTCAAATTTTCCTCTGGCTGCCGATGGGTTGAGGCAATATGACGACTTTGAGGATTGGATGGCGCTGCATTGTCTGTAGCGACACTAGAATGTCTTGCCACGGATGATTGCGTACTGCAAGAACCAGTGGTCGAGGGCGTCTGAGCCATCCAAGATGTTATCTTGTCATGCTCATCCGGCCTCAACACACGTTTTCTTTGAGTACTGGGATTTCTAGGTAGAAAAAAGGACGTTCTATCAATCCTAGGCTGTGTACTTGTACCAGTGCCTTCTTGGGCAAGACTGCTGCGGCCACGAGCTCGTCCCTGTCCCTTTGCAACATCCTTTTTGGTAATTGTTTTTTTTTGAGACATTGTAGACGAATGCACAGTCACCAAGTTGGAGTTAGGTGTTGCTGTATGCGTCACTTGCTGGCGGGGTAAGTGTGCGCGCTCACACTTGGCAGTGAAGCCGCACACTACACTCCCTAAAAAAATTAGTTTCAAGTGCGCACAGCCACCGAGATGTGGTTAGGTTAGCTGAATGCGTCACTTGCTGGCGGGGTAAGTGTGCGCTCTCACATTTGGCAGTGAAGCCGCACACTACACTCCCTAAAAAAATTAGTTTCAAGTGCGCACAGCCACCGAGATGTGGTTAGGTTTGCTGAATGCGTCACTTGCTGGCGGGGTAAGTGTGCGCGCTCACACTTGGCAGTGAAGCCGCACACTACACTCCCTAAAAAAATTGGTTTGAAGTGCGCACAGCCACCGAGATGTGGTTAGGTTAGCTGAATGCGTCACTTGCTGTCGGGGTAAGTGTGCGCTCTCACACTTGGCAGTGAAGCCGCACACTACACTCCCTAAAAAAATTAGTTTCAAGTGCGCACAGCCACCGAGATGTGGTTAGGTTAGCTGAATGCGTCACTTGCTGGCGGGGTAAGTGTGCGCTCTCACACTTGGCAGTGAAGCCGCACACTACACTCCCTAAAAAAATTAGTTTCAAGTGCGCACAGCCACCGAGATGTGGTTAGGTTTGCTGAATGCGTCACTTGCTGGCGGGGTAAGTGTGCGCGCTCACACTTGGCAGTGAAGCCGCACACTACACTCCCTAAAAAAATTGGTTTGAAGTGCGCACAGCCACCGAGATGTGGTTAGGTTAGCTAAATGCGTCACTTGCTGGCGGGGTAAGTGTGCGCTCTCACACTTGGCAGTGAAGCCGCACACTACACTCCCTAAAAAAATTGGTTTGAAGTGCGCACAGCCACCGAGATGTGGTTAGGTTAGCTGAATGCGTCACTTGCTGGCGGGGTAAGTGTGCGCTCTCACACTTGGCAGTGAAGCCGCACACTACACTCCCTAAAAAAATTGGTTTGAAGTGCGCACAGCCACCGAGATGTGGTTAGGTTAGCTGAATGCGTCACTTGCTGGCGGGGTAAGTGTGCGCTCTCACACTTGGCAGTGAAGCCGCACACTACACTCCCTAAAAAAATTGGTTTGAAGTGCGCACAGCCACCGAGATGTGGTTAGGTTAGCTGAATGCGTCACTTGCTGGCGGGGTAAGTGTGCGCTCTCACACTTGGCAGTGAAGCCGCACACTACACTCCCTAAAAAAATTGGTTTGAAGTGCGCACAGCCACCGAGATGTGGTTAGGTTAGCTGAATGCGTCACTTGCTGGCGGGGTAAATGTGCGCTCTCACACTTGGCAGTGAAGCCGCACACTACACTCCCTAAAAAAATTGGTTTGAAGTGCGCACAGCCACCGAGATGTGGTTAGGTTAGCTGAATGCGTCACTTGCTGGCGGGGTAAGTGTGCGCTCTCACACTTGGCAGTGAAGCCGCACACTACACTCCCTAAGGTGGAGTACGTGCTAGCAGCAACACACTGGTCTGCCACAGAAAAAATAACGCTCTATGGCTTATTAGGAACAAAAATCGATCTGGTGCAAAAACAAAAAGGAAACAGCACCTCAGCTAAGCCTCTGACTGCAGCTGTTAGCAAAGCTGAGTGAGTAAGCTAAGCTATGAGGTCCGTCCTGTGTGCACTCTAAGGCTTCTCCTTCCTTCCCTCCCTGCCTGCCTGCCTACACAGCACTACTCCGTCCTCCTCCTAGCTCTCAGAAGAGCTTTTTGGGTTAATATAAGGAATCTTCCCTACACTGACAATCCCTGATCTGCTCCAGCATATATCTCTCTCTCCCTATACTAGGTCAGATCGTCTCAGGAATGTGGCCAAAATGGCGGGGACAAGCCTTATATACTGCCTTGCCTGTCATAGATGACATAGGCATGACGCTGGACAGCAGCCAATCATAGTCCTGACACAACCAACTTTGCTATGCCATTACTGACTATGATTGGCTATCTTCACAAGTTTTCTGACCTAACACGCACGCTGTGCTGACTCGGAACATAACAGATTCTGTATTCCAGAGTCCGAATCCCGAATACAGTATACAGGACTCGGAATCGTAGACTCGTAGGACTCGGAATCGTAGACTCGCTCAGACTCGCTGCTGACAGCGGGTATCTGTGACGAGTCAAGCTTATTGCCATTGAATTCCATTGGACTCGTCACTGTGCGAGTCCAAGCTGGGAGATTCGCCGAGTAACGAGTCCTGCGAGTACCTTCAGAATCGCCGAGTCCCGAGTCCTAGCGAGTAGACTCGCCCATCCCTACCAGCGATCTGTGACTTCACAGGGCTGGTTACTATGGTAAACACCGGGTATCCAGGCAGCGCGCGCTGCCTAGATACCCGGCATTTACCATGGTTACCAGCGTTCTCCCTGCTTAGCACTGCCTGTAAGCAGGGAGAACACAGGTAACTATGATAAACAGCGGGTATCCAAGCAGCGTGCGCTGCCCGGATACCGCGCTGTTTATCATAGTTACCAGCGTTCTCCCTGCTCTGCCAAGACAGCGCTAAGCAGGGAGCGATGTGGGAGGTGGCTCCCAGGGCCTGATCGCTGGGGAGATCTGCCTGTTTGACAGCTCCCCAGCGATCAGGTAACGACACTCCAGCGATCCCGGCAGGTCGTTATCGTTGTCGGGATCGTTGGAGCGATCGTTATGTGTGACTGCACCTTTAGGTTTTGTCTTAAACGTGTGAAATGCATGCTTGATTGGATTGAGATCTGGTGATTGACTCTGCCATTGCATATCATTCCACTTCTTTGACTTAAAAAACTCCTGGGTTGCTTTTGAAGTATGTTTTGTGTCATTGTCCTTCTGTTCTGCAAAGCACCATCCAATGAACCTTGTTGCATTTGGGTGAATCTGAGCAGAAATGATCGCCCTGGGCACTTTGGAATTCATCCAGCTGCTTCTGTCATCAGTCACACAATCAATAAACACCAGTGACCCATTGCCATTGGAAGCCATGCATGCCCATGCCATCACACTGCCTCCACCATGTTTACAGAGGATGTGTTTTGCTGTGGATCATGAGCTGATCCAAGCCTCCTTCATACTTTCTTCTTCCTAGCATTTTGGTACAGGTTAACCTTGACATCATCTGCACAAAGAATGATTTTTCCAGAACTGGGCTGGCTTCTTTATATGTCTTTTTTATGGAAACTTCTAATCTGGCCTTTCTACTTTTAAGGCTGATTAATGGTTTGCACCTTGTGGTGAACCCTCTATATTTGTTCTTAGGAAGTCTTCTCTTTATGGTAGACTGAGATACTGAAACACTTATTTCCTGGACAGTGTTATTCACTTGGTAGGATGTTATGAATAAAGATGAGCGGTGTTCGATTTGAATTGTTTGCCAATCTCAAATTCGAGCTGTTTTGGGCGGTGTTTGAGTCATTCGACAAATGTGAACAATTAGCTTCTAATTTGGCAGTTTGAGGTTATGTTCGTTAACGCTTTGACTGCCGCATTTTCTGCCTAATTAATGAGCTGTGTGGGGCACTTTCACTTCCGCAATGTATATACATACATTGCGGAAGTGAAATGTAGTAAAAGAAATGGTTAAAAATAAAAAAAATCTCTATGCTTACCTGTCTGGCGATCCACCGATGCCTCCAGCACCTCCGTCCTGATGCCTGTAGGACCTGCAAGTGATGTCACAAGCCGGCAGCGTCATCGGGTCACATGACCAGTTACCGGGGTAACTGCGGTCATGTGATCCGATGACGCTGCCGGCTTGTGACATCACGGCAGGTCCTACAGGCATCAGGACAGAGGTGCTGCAGGCATCAGTGGATCGCCGGATAGGTGAGCATAGAGAGTTTTTTAATATTTAACCCTTTCTTTTACTTAATTTCACTTCCGCAATGTATGTATATACATTGTGGAAGTGAAAGTGCCCTGCACAGCTCATTCATTAGTGTTCGACGAACATTCGACGAACACACCCGCCAATTCGACGAATCGAATCGAACACTAGGGTGGTGGCTCATCTCTAGTTATGAAGGGGATTTTCTTTAACATAGAAAGGATTCTGTGATAATCAGTGTTGTCTTTTGCGGATGCCTAGGCCCTTTTGAGTTCCCAACTAACCAGTTTACTTTTTTTTAATTCTTGTAGGATGCACCAAACTGTTAGTTTGGGCACTCCTAACTAGAGATGAGCGAACACTTTTGTGTTCGGTTCAGTTCGCTGAACATCAGGATGTTCGCCAATTGTTCGACAAACAGTTCGCTGAACCCCCCGAACTCCACTAAAATCAATGGCAAGCAACATGAAATTCATAGAAAACACCTTCATAGGTGTCCAAAAGCTGGCACACTGCTCATATTAGTGCTGACACAAAAAAAAGTGACAACAATTGACCCAGAGTACAAATAGTTTCATGTTGTAGCATCAGGGCACAAGACACGGTCTGTACCAGCCTGCACACTCTTCAAAATCAGTTAAAAATAAGAGATGGCACACATTCACATCAAGTGAGTGGCTTCTCAGCACCACCCCATTACGATTAGTGTCACTAGTGATAGGGCACTATTGCGCCTCTTGTACCCCACCCTTTTATTGCATCAGGTGAGTGGCTTCTCAGCACCACCCCATTACGATTAGTGTCACTAGTGATAGGGCACTATTGCGCCTCTTGTCCCCCACCCTTTTATATTTTACTCATTTAGAATTGACACATGAATGAGTCACTGGGAAAAGTGGCAGCAGTTTTCTACATAATGTAAAAGGAGGCTGAGGAGTAAAAGGTGGATGAGTGACAGGTGTAGGCATGTCACTCAGACTCAAGGCATGCATCACACGGCAAAGAGTCCTCATTTTTCCAAAAATTAGGGTCAGACCACAGGAAAGTGACATCAATTGCCCGGGACCAAAATTTGTAGAATGGCCCAGCCTGAATGCATGGCACAGGGTCTGGAACAGGGCCTGGCCTAGCATGTGAAGGTTAAACATTGACCAAGAAAGGGGACATGCATGACAAGTGTAGAACTGTTGAGTAGGGTGACCTCAAACCTCATGCAAAAGCTCCAATAAATTTTAGGCTATACCACACTCAGGTGACACAAGTATCAGCTACAAAGATTACTATAGGAAGTCAGATTCAGCTGGATCAGTGATCTGTATAGTCCATGTTGGCAGGGGGCCCTGAAACCTCATGCAACTGCTCCAGTCAATTTTATGCTCTGCCACAATCACGTGATATGAGTCACAAGTTCATGGATTACTCCAAGTAGAAGGATTCAGGTGGGCCAGTGACCTGTACAGGTCTGGTGGGCAGGATGCCATCAAACCTCATGCAACCGCTTCAGTAAATTTTATGCCCCGCCACACTCAAGTGGCATAAGAATCAGCCTCATGGACTACTATAAGAAAATAATTCAGATGGGTCAGTGACCTATATAGATCTAGTTGGCAGGATGCCTTCAAACCTCATGCAACTGCTCCAGCAATTTTATGCCCCGCAACATAATCAGGTGGTACGAGTATCAGCTTCATGGATTATTCCAAAAAGAGGATTCAGGTGGGTCAGTAACCTGTATAGGTATAGTGTACAGGATCCTTCAAATCTCATGCAACCAATCCAGTCAATTTTATGCCTCAGGTAGAACAACAATTAGTTTCACTAAATAATACTAAAACAAATTAGTCAGCTTAGTCAGTCACACGTTTAGGCCTATTAGGCCAGGGGACCTCATAAGTCATGCAGCCACCAGTGTAAATGTTATGGTCTGCCACCCTTAGGTGATACAATGATAAGTTTTGTGGAATATTACTTAATAAAATTGTTATCTGGCCAGTCACATGTGTAGGTCAATTGGGCAGGGGGTGCTCAGGAATCATGCAACCGCTCAAGTATATCTTATGCCCTACCACACTCAAGTGGCATGAATATGAGCTTCATGCATAACTATAAGAATAGGATTTAGGTGGGTCAGTAACTTGTATAGGTCTAGTGGGCAGGGGAGGTTTACCAAAGAATGCTTGTAAGTCAAAAAAAGTGTGGATATGAATATAGCAGATTTGGTAATACCTGGTTCTATGCCTAAAAAGACATTACATCAATATTTAGACATATTTGCCAAACACTGATTTTAAACCCCAAAAAACAGTGGATATGAATACAGCAAATTTGTCAATCACTGGTTCTATGGACAAAAAAGTTCAACATTCATTAAGAGGTGCAGGTGTTTTTAATACAGCACTGCACCAGGCCAAAACTGGCAAATTATGGGAGTAGACAAAAAGATTTGATGGCAAGATTTTGGCAGATCTAGCAAACACTGCATTTTAGCAATAATTTGTGGGGATTTCAATACAGCGCTGCACCAATATTGGCAAATCCAAGGAGTAGACAAAAAAATGTGGTGGCTAAATTTTGGTAGAACTAGCAAATACTGCTAGTATTAGCTGCGTATTAGCACTAATTGTGTAGGGATTTATTACAGCACTGTACCAGAGAAAAATTATAAAACCCTGTGAGAGCACAAAAAAGATTTGGTGACCAGATTTTAGCAGATCTAGCAAACACTCTTTTTAGCACTAATGTTCTAGGGATTTTAATACATCACTGCACCGGATCAAAATTGGAAAACCCAGGGAGAACACAACAAGATTTGGTGGCTAAATTTTGGAAGATCTAACAAAGACTGCTTTTTTTGCACAAAATTAGTGGGGATTGAAATAGAGAAATGAAGCAGATCAGATTTAGCAAGCATCGGTACTGCGGCCAGAAAGGGCTATATTAGGAAAGAGTCACTTAGAATAATATCTATCTATCTATCTATCTATCTATCTATCTATCTATCTATCTATGGAGCAGCAGCGGCGGGAGTAGCAAGTCTGTCCCAAAGCTCTAATACTGTGAAAATGGCAACAATAGAAAATAGCCATTTCTTATATGTCAAGGACATGTGACTTACCCAGCCAATGACAAAAGCCCTTGATTGTGCAAGTTCTATTTCCTTTAGTCGTGCTGATTGGCTGACAGACCGGACCACCCACAGTAAGTGTGCGAAAGAAAAAAAATTTCGACCTGTGCTTATTTGACCTGAGACATCTGCTCCCCACCACCCCTTCCACACACTATCCTAGACAATGACTCTAATGATAATGTAGAACAGGAGCATAAGTGCAAATGCACTAATGTTTTCTGTCATCCCAACAGTTACCAAATAAAACCCGAACTTCCAACTTTATAGCAAAACATTTATGTTCGAGAGGCCAAATGAAGAATGCTAAATTCGGCTCGGATTCGAAATAGGCGAACATATTCGACCAACGTTGGCTCATCCCTACTCCTAACCTGTTTGCTATCTCTCTGATGGATTTATTCTTTTTTCAGCATAATGATGATCTATTTCTCTTCTGTTGAGAGCTCCTTTGGCCGCATGTTGTTCGTTCACTGCAACAGCTTCCAAATGAAAATGCCACACCTGGAATCAGCTCAAGTTCTTTTACCTGCTTCATTGATAATAAAGATTAACAAGAGAACCATGCAGCCCATTAAAGAGCTTTTGAGATGATCGTCCATCTACCTTAGGTCCTTCGAAAAAGAGGCAGCTACATATTAAAGAGCTGTAATTTCTAAACCCTTACTCCAATTAGGATGTGTATACCTTCTAATTAAAGCTGAGAGTCTGCACTTTAAGCCCATTTTTATTATATAACTGTGTTCTTGAATATGTTTTGTTAAACAACTAAAATGAAAAAAAAGTGTCACTGTCCACATATTTTTGGACCTAACTGCATTAAACACTTGTATTCCGACCTCACCTACAATGTGATCTGTGACCATAGCCAGCCTGCATACCCTCTACTTACAATGTATATTAAATATATGTATATATAAAGAACAGTGCTATGTTATAAGCATTCCCTGTAATAAAAAAGGATTCTGCAGCAAATACATTATACTGGTAGTTTGTCTAGTTCACTAAAAGGAAAGCTATAAAAAAAACGACTTATTGCTTAACCTATTCCTGACCGGGCAGTTTTCTGTTTATGCGCTTTTTGTTTCTCCCTCCCCTTTTTCCAAGAACCATGACTTTTTTTATTTTTCTGTTGACGTAGCCATGTAAAGGGCATGTTTTTTGCAGGACAAATTGTACACAAATTGTGAATAGCAATATTAATTTTATCATGTGATTTACTGAAAAGCAAGAAGAGAAATTTCAAGTATAGTGATATATCGAAAAAAACACAATTCTGCGTTCACTTTTTGGGGTCTTCATTTCCATTTTCTTACTGTATAGCTAACCTGGCAACATGATTCTCTAGGTCAGTATGATTACAGCGGTACCTAACTATTTTATTTAACTGGTGGAAAAAAATATTGACAATTTGTAGAAGAAAAAAAAAAACGTTTTTCCGAGAACCTTGAGTGTTTGTTTTTCCGTAGAGGAGACAATGTTTTTATTATCCTGTTGGGGTAGATATTATGTTTTAATCAAGTCTTACCTGTATTGTTTTGCGTTGTTGCAGCAGATGAAACACCATAATTCTAACGTTTTTGATCTTTCTCCTTACACTGTTTACTGATTGGGTTCGCCAATTTTTTATTTTTATACCTCATAAGTGTATTTTTATTTTCAAATTTTTACTATATATATGTACATATATACACAATTTTTTAAAACATTTTTTTAACTTTTCATTGTTAGTTTTACTAGTGGACTTGACCCTGTAAATGTCTAATTGCTTGTGAATGCTCTATTAACCTACCTTCAACCTATATATTAATTACCTAGGTTGGCTCAACCATAACTCTCAAGTAGCACACTTACTGTCTTTGAGACATAGTAGACACAGCACTTTCCTTTATTTCCTATATTCAATTGCACACTGGCTCATGTCACCTGTATCTAAAAAACTTCTCCTGGATCTGACCGTTTCTCACTTTTGAAACTGCAAAAATGTTCATATTGATTTTCATTTGGACTAGTGCAATCCTCTACTGATTGGTCTCTCTCTTACCACACTTTCACCTCTCCAATTCATCTGAAATGCAGCAGGCCAGATCATATTTTTGACCAGCCGCTATCTTGATGCCTGTGTCTTGATCCAGTTTTTGCATTGGTTAACTATCCATTACAGAGTAAAGTATAAGCTTATCTTTCCCACCCACAAAGCTCTCCACAATTCTCTACTATCCTACATCTCCTCACTCATCTCTATCACCCTACCAGTGCCCTTTGTTCTACAACTGATTTAAGGCTATTACAGTCCATAATCCGAACATTCCACTCCTGTCACCAAGACTTCTCTAATGGCCACTTTACACGTGGCTACATTTCAAGCTTATCCACAGGTAACTTACTGGCTGCAGTGAAATCATGGAGAGATTATTCCAATTGTACACAGCAACAAGATAGAACCATGTCTCCATGATTTCACTGCAACCAGTGAGTTACCTGTGAATAAGCTAGAAATGTAGCCGCGTGTAAAGTGGCCTTTATGCTGTGCCAGTTTTCTTGAATGCACTACTCTGGACCATCAGATTAACACTTAGATACTTAGATTAATACTTAGACCCCACATTTTTATGTGTGTATTAAAAACACATCTCTTTAGAAAAGCTTTTCACCTTATTTTTCTAATCTAACTCTTGCTTATTTTCTCTATTTTTTCCTCAGAATCTGATCCTTTTTATTCATCCATCTCCACATCCTCCATGCACCAATACCATTTGGTAACTGTACTTAGCCAAATACTAGCTGATGACTGATCTTTATATGAAAAAACGCATTTATTATAATGATGGCTGAACCATACATGACAAGTACGTTTTACCTATTTTGCCCCCCCCCCAATTTGCTTATAGACTGTAGACTTGCGACCAGGGCCCTCGCTAAGTGTTGACCTATGTGTTACTTTGTAATGCTTTGTAATGTTTCTGTTGTCTATATACGACCCCATCAATTGAACACTGATTCCTACTACAGCTATATAGATAACATTATTATTGTAACGTTAAGAATTCTGTCAGTGGTTTGTAAACTTATGATTACAATTGTAAATAGTATAATTGTAGTGGAATGTGACCCTCAATGTTTCAGTGCTTGAGCCTGGATATTCTCTTTTAGTTATTTATGTCTGAAGATTCCTGTTCAGCATGTGTCTTTGAAATTTTCTAATATGTGAAACTGGATATTACACTTATCATATCCAAAACTATATCATTACAAAGACATATAATAACTATATACTAGTTAATATCCTAAAAGTCACTTATGCACAAGTACGGTAACCAATACTCAACTTAAAGAGGGAGACTATTACTACAACGAATCTTGACTTACTACCATAATTACTAGGCTTCAAGATTTTTTTGAAAGGGTTGTGTCATGGCAGATATTTATGGTGTAGCCACACAATTTCTTATTATATATATCTGCTTCTTTCTCTGCCAGAATTGAGAATTCATCAACATTCTCAATTCTAAGTTAGATTCAGTGAAGACTTTCCCATTACTAAGATAGGAGATGGCAGTTGTTACTGATGAGAGTTTAAGTAAATAGCTCCTCCCTCTTCCTCTAACTCCTCTCATCGTCATAGAATCTCATCAGTAGCAGCTGCCATCTTCTATCTCAGTAATGGGAAAGTCGTTACCAAATACAGATTTGACCTCAGAATGGAGAATTGTGATAATAACTGATCAATTCTGGCAGAGAAAGAAGCAGATTTGTCAGATAAGATATATTACAAAATTGCTTACTTTCATGTGTACTTTTGATTTAATAAATAAAAATTAAAACAGCGAATATACTTTAAGTATTTAGTAAAGCATGTCAGGAGAGCTGTCCTCATATTTAAAATATACATACCACTTATAGTTAATAATTTATCTCTTAGACCTGAAGAGATAAGTGTATTTACTTTTGAAATCCTTGTTGCGATGCTGATCTAATCTTGATTTGCTAATGTGCATTTATAAGTACAAAATAAAATTTAAATTTTATGCAGGAGAATGTTCAACACGGATCATACAGTCATTCTGACATGAATTTTCCAAGTAAGCACACCAGCCTCATCAAATGTAAGAGATCTATGTGATAGGATTCAATTCAAACTGCTTTCACAGTGCATCACCCCCCTATATCTCCTCCCTCATTTCTGTTTATCAACCCATCCATTCTCTTCGCTCTGGAAGTGACTTTAGACTAACTTCTGCATTAATCCGAACCTCCCACTCCTGAGCTGCACCAATTCTCTGGAATACTCTACCCCAAGAAATTAGGTGTATTCACAACTTACATAGTTAGCGATCCCTAAAAACACATCTTTTTAAGGCGGCCTATAATTGTCTCTAGTCAGTCATCTAGACATAGCCTATCCACTCCACCAGTCTCAAATGCATCACAAATCGTTAGTGGCCACTTATGCTACTCCTAACTATTCCCCATCTCCTCAAGCTGACTATACCATCATTGTAAATAAGCACCTGTACTTTGTGTTACCCCCACCTCATTGTTAGATTGTAAGCACTTATGAGTAGGGCTGTCATTATTTTGCTCTAATTATTGTATTGTATTATGCTTTGTATTGTATTATTTTTCGTATTGTATTGTATTTTCTGATAACTGTTTCTTATGATTGTTTGATTATGGACCTCTGAATTGTGAAGCGCTGCGGAATATGTTGACGCTATGTCCATAAAGATTATTATTATCATAACTTATGCAGATTGTTTTGTGAAATTTGCAGACAATTTAAAACATACATGTGTTATTGTAAGGCTACATTCACATGGTCTGGCTGCGGTTTATTTTTGCTGTGGTTTTCTGAAATTGTAGTAAAACACAATTTTTTGCTGCGTTTTCAGAAAAGCACAGTAGAAATTTGCGACCATAACATGTGAACGCTGCCTACACAGTTACCGTATATGCCTTAATCTTCATACCTGAAAACATAGTCGTGTGCATCGATCTCTTTTCCCTTTCCGGAACCATTTAAGATCCCACCATTTCCCACCACTGCACAGCGGACACATCCCTTAGGAGGCTGCCAATCAAACAGTTTCTGGTTTGCAGAGTCATTAAGTAGCTTTAATGTAGATGCAATATCTAGGGGAAAAAATAGGAAAGATGGGACAATTCATATGAGATCCATTCTGTAAAATCAAGAAACTGAAACAGTAGTATTTTAGAAGCAGCTGCCATTTCTCTAATTGGAAAAATTCTTCATTTTGTTCGTACATCAGCAGAACATTGGACAACAGACAATTATGTCAGGAAGCCTTCATGTCTCAATGGTGACAACTACTATACAAGAGTAATGAATCACATTATATTCTGTGCACTAGGCAGTCTCATGTGGAATGCTTATTACTAGTAACCAGAAATGTACCCACAGCGCTCAGTATCAAAGATGTAATGTATAGCAATGAATTTTGTTGTTTGATTCTGTTGTGGCATATATTTTTTCCTGCAGGTAATGGATAAAAAAAATAAATAAAAAGCAGGGATTAAACAGAGAAGTCAGAAAGTGAATGCTGTAGCCTTACCAAAATGGTGTTTGAGTGCATGGAGCGGTCACCAACATTGGCAACAGTGCAAAAAAGCCAGCCTTAAAGAGCACTGCCAGCATTTGCCCTTACGTACTCCATGCCGGCCCTACACTGCTCCTCTTGTCTCTATTTTTTAGCTGTAGTGAAGTGTCCTGGTCTGGGGAATTGTGACGGTAGGACACAACCTACATCATTATTAGGCCACGTGCACACACTGAGAATTTGATGAGTTTTTTACCTCAGGATTTGTACCCAAAACCAGGAGTGGATGATAAAATACAGAAGTGGTGCAGGTGTTTCTATTAGACTTTTCCTCTGATTGCTCCACTACTGGTTTTGTCTACAAATCCTGAGGTAAAAAACTCACCAAATACTGAACGTGTGCGCATGGCCTTAGAGTGAATGTGTGTACCCTATTACCTTTGCAAGGCACCTTCAGGCCAGAGAACTCTGATACTTTTTCTTCCAATGCAAGTGGTGTGGTACTGCTGCATTCTTCTCGGGACAGAAAGAGTCCATAACATAGGGGTAAAACTTCAGATGATTTACTACTGATTAACTTGAAATTCAGGATTGATCAGAGTACAAATACTTCAGCTTTCATCCTTTCACGAAACAACAATTCTGTATGGGTTTCACATTGTCCTCTCTTCTATATAAGACAGGCTGGGTCTTCACACAGAGCTACAGACATGTTGTAAACTTCTCCCACAAAAGCTATCAGGTAGGAAGGGGGAAGATGGTCCATCTATTTAGCACTGATACATAGCCACTCAGGTCCTCACGTTTTGCTATGGCTAGGATATGAGGCATTGCTATGCTACTTTTCCTGAAGCTGCTCCTAGAGACAATGCCCCAGTGACAGTGTCCCTCAGCCAGGCGCTACCTTTTCATTAAGGTCCCTGTTGCTGGCCAAAACCGTGCCCGCATCTTTTCAATGAAAGTTGTCAATGTGACATCACCACTGCTGCCCAAACACTGAGATGGGAGCAGAG
Organism: Allobates femoralis; assembly: GCA_033576535.1. Taxonomy (NCBI): domain Eukaryota; kingdom Metazoa; phylum Chordata; class Amphibia; order Anura; family Aromobatidae; genus Allobates; species Allobates femoralis. The sequence goes on from JARQOC010000006.1 coordinate 296,882,303, forward strand.
GTGAGGAGCTGGAGTGTGGTAAGGGGTGTATAATCTGACTTTGTTGCATTTTATATGTATGTTAACATTTGGGGTTCTCTGGTGAAAGTGGAAAACCACATTAGCACAATGAATAAGCTTTATTCCTTGAAGATACATTAAACTTTTTTATGTTTTGATATATTCAGATGAGATAATAAAGACCTCAATACATTCAGGATCATTTATACAGAATGAGAATCTGTAAATTAGAGATTTGTATATATACCCAGGAACTTAACTGGGAGCACTGGGTCAGATTGATAGAATACAAGTCCAGAACATTTGCACTATACTTGAACCACATTGTTCATTCAGCTCACTTACGCTGCTGATTTTCATGCATATTTTGTCTTATTTCATTTCAGTTCTGCTGTTATGAATCTGATTTTTGTTCTGTAACCATCGTGTTCTGCCTTTGATTTGTTTCAAGACCTTATAACTTCAGTATAAAAGCTCCTTCTGTGTCTGACATTTTTGACTACATCTATGCATCACCCTGGTCTTTAGCTGTTTGTTTCTTACATAATTTTTAGATCTTTCATATCTATCTTGGTACTTTAACATAAAGAATCCAGAATTGATTAATCAAATAAAAGATGCAAAATATATTTTTGTCTTGAGGTCCATGGAGAGTTCTGGTCTTATGATCATTATACTATAATCACTGCCACCCATCGTTAAAGGGAATCTGTCAGCAGGTTTTTGCAATTTAATCTGAGAGTAGTATAATATAGGGCACAAGAGCCTGATTCCAGGGATGTGTCACTTATTATGCTGTGTTTCAATGCAAGCAGTCTTTTCCCCACAGGATATTAACCTTACAGGACTATATCGCATGTACCAGGCAGTCAGGCTAATCTGTGTAACCCAACTCCCACCAATGTTTGGCAGATTGCTAACAATGCATAGTGTACACAGGTAAATGCCAGTCAGGGATGTGGCCAGGGTTATACACAGTTTATCGCTTAGCTTTGCTAGATATACATCAGACAAAACAGGTATTCTATAAAGATTAAACCAAGCTTTCCTATGTTGTGCTGTTACCATAGTTTAGCGAAACCCTCCTCCTTGCGATATTCCATTTATTTGTCTTTGTTGGGGGTTTTTTGCAGCAGGAGTTGTACTTTTGAATGACACCATGTATTTTGCCACATTATGTACTGAAAAAACAGGGGAATTTGGTGAAAATGCAAACTAAAAGCGTGATTCCACAGCAGATTTTGGCTTTTTTATTTACCATGTTAAATATATGGTAAAACTGTCAATATGATTCCCCAGGCCAGTACGAGTATGTACATATCAAAAATGTATAGTTTTTTTTTTAATTTAAGTAGTAAAATAAATTCAGAAATTTGTCCAAAAAAAGGTTGCTTTTGTGGCCATTTTCCCAGAGCCGTATTGTGTTCTCATTTTTTGGGATCTGAGGCTGTGTGACAGCTTTCTTTTTTTCGACCAGAGCTGACGTTATTACTGATACCATTTTGGGGTATAAACAATGTTTTGATCATGTCTGATTGTATTTTAATGCATTGTAACAGTGACCACAAAACCTTAATTCTGGAATTTTGATCTTTGTCTTGTTACACAGTTTACTGATGAGATTATTTTATTTTATATTCTGATGGATCGGACATTTATGAATGCAGTGATTCCAGATATGTGTATTTTTTATATTTTTAATTGTTTTATTTTTAATGGGATAAAAGAAGGGTGACTTAAACTTGTTTTTTTCATACTTTGTAAAACTTTTTTTTTTACTTTTACTGGATTTAATAGTTCCCTTAGGGGACTTGGAGCTGCGACTGTCTGATCACCTATGATATACATAGCATTGCATCAGTATTTCTTTGTATAGCAAAAATCATAATCTGCTATGAATACCAGCTCACAGCCAGCGTTCACAGAAGCACTATGACTGCAGACAAAGGGATCAACAGCTGACCACCGGTTGTCATGGTAACCCATTGGAGCCCTGCGATCGCAAGACAGGGGAGCTGATGGGCAGTATCAGTGATGCGCTTCCTTTCAAATGTTAAGATATTGACAGCTGCATCTAAATGGTTAAGAGCTGTGAAAGAATGAGCTGTTAGAGGCACTTGCTGTTAAGTGTAGTGTTAGTCAGTATCAGTGGCAAGGACACAGCCAATGAGGTAAATATATGTCATCGGTCATAAAAGTGTAAAATGATAGAGATATTGCAAATTGATTCACACGACCTGGTCCATCAGCCACATCAGTAAACTGGGAGATCTGAGTCTGGTTCATAGATCTGACCAGCTCATTTACATATAAGAAAAATGCGGCTTTGCTGAAACAAGACATTATATCATAGATATTAAGTTTCAAGGACAGCCTGGGAGATCCCACAGAAATCCCACCACTGCCACCAATTTGCCACAAACAGAACTCCTCTGCCTTCAATCTTCATTACAGTACACAATTGACTAACTCTTTATGGACATAGCAACAGTTGCTGTTGCTACGGTGCCGATTATTTGGCACTTTCACAGTGAATATATTGTATATACACACCCAATTTCAACACATGGAATATACAGTATATATATCTTGGGACAGTCACTTCCAAGCTCCACACTACACTATAATTAACCCGAATGGTAAACGTTCCAATCCCAAAAAATTCAAGAATACCTATATTATCGCAAATTGTCACTTCAATGAAGAAGTGGAGGAACTCTAGCACCACCATTAGGTAGCAATCCTCAAAGTCATAGTCGACTCTTTAACAAGCCTTTTAATATGACCAAGGATTTGTGCCAGATCAGAACCCCAAACTACAGACGCTGTCTTTCAGGGTCCTGACCCTCATCAGTGTAGTGTGTGGGATATTCTGATCTGGCTGGATGAGATGCTGAGACGAGGTCTGGGGAACTTGCTATCTACCTTATGGATAGGAGTTTCCCTGCAGCCATTGTATTTTTAGTCGCTGCAATAACACAAAAAAATGCTGTAAAAAGCGATCAAAGCATCATATCTTTCCCAAAATAGTATCAATAAAAATGTAGTCTTGCCCCTCAAAAAAATAAGGTCTTGTAAAAAAGGCGACACTAACTCCCAAATTTTGCAATCTTCCAATTGTTTTTTCGCCGTTAACATAATTTAATAAATTGGACATGTTTGGTATCACCGTAATCGTACCGATTAGGAGAATCTTACTGTGTTATCAATTTTGCCACAAAATGTACATCGTACAATCATTTCTCAAAAACTCATGTCCAACTTTTTTTTCCCAATTTCTCCCCATTTGTGATATTACCCCGTTTTCCACTACTTAATGTGGTAAAATAAATGGTGTCAATGAAAAGTGCAACTCGTCCTACATAAAAGAAGCCCTCATATGGCTGTGGACAGAAAAATAAAAAAAGTTATGGGTCTGGGAAGATGGGGAGAAAAAAATTAAACTGCAAATTCCCCCTTCTTGAAGGGGTTAATGTAGAAATTGTATTTCTTAGATAAGTCATATATATAACGACTTCAGAGATCTGTTTTAACTTAACAGGGTTAACTATTTTTTAGAGAACACGGCAGTGGATGCCTAGGTGTATGATGCTCATCAATCATTGGTGTAAGTCAGACCATCTTCTCTTAGCCTTTAGCTTTTATTTGCTTTGTGTATGTTGCTCTTTATGGTTGACCTTTCTGCTCCTCACCATGCCTAATTTCGGTTTCATATTCTACATTTAGTGGTTGATACCTTTCAATGGCGAACTGAAAAAATGGCCCACTACATGCTTCAAGAAACCTGTGTTATGTATTGCAATTTCCCCACCGTGCATTTGTACATATATATATGTAGCAGCAGAAAGGTTAAAGACCAGGCACCAAAAGGTGTGTTATGATATTCATGGACCGTGCAGGTCCTGCCTTAATCAACCTCCAGGTCATACACTGGGGCCGGTGTTGCTCGCACACAAACAGCAGTTGTTCAATCTTGATGTAAGAAAAAAGAGGCGGCACTCACCGGTTTAGATGCAGCTCCTTTTATTCAACCTATACGGTTGACATCAATGCGGGAAGAGCGAGTGAGGAGTCGGCAGATGACGATTCCTCACCCCCTCTCCCCGCATTGATGTTAACCATGTAGGTTGAATATACGGAGCTACATCTAAACCAGTGAGTGCCGCCTCTTTTTTCTTACATCATGATATATATGTAATATTTATGTGTGTCTCCAGAAGTTGTATCATTATTAAGCCTGATGAAGAGGCCATAGTGTCTCGGAAGCTTGCTTTGCTTTTTCTTACCATCTCTTCAGTTAGCCATTAAAAGGTATCAACCACTGAGGATTCTCAGATTCTAATATTTTTCTATCTACTGACTAACACAGTATAAAAAATGTTCACCTTACATTTAGTGTATTAACCCTTGTACCATAATGTTGTTTCTGTATGTTCCTATTATGGGATTTCTCTGTTCAGCTTACCTCGCTATCTTATTAAGTATTTACTAGTAGGAGGCTTTCAGATGAACACTTAACCATCATACAAGATGGCATTGAGTGGCATTTACACATTTGCCATAGCTCTAATGACAGTTATAGTATTCAAAGAAGTTTCTCTCCAGAAATTTAGTTACTAAATAAGTTTAGCAATATTGTACATGCTATTGATAAATGTGCACGTCTAGTTTTCTAGAACACAATTACACAGATATATTGTAGTCTATTGACAAGTCCTGTCTTCTCAAAGGATTACTTATACCCAGAGTTACCCTTTTGGCGACTCAATTGCAGATAACTCTGGACAGAAGAACTCTGTGTGTGACTTTGGGGGGGTGGTCACTTTAAAATGAAAGAATGTCATTGTGGATGTGTTGGCGTGCGTTCATTGTGTATTCCATGGCTGAATATTACAAATTTCTTATGTGTATATATAAAGATAAAGTTCAGCAGTCAAAAGAATGAAAGCGGAAACAGGTAAAGTATTGTATGGACAAAAAAGATGAGTTTGCATGATAGGAGCGCCATCAATTTTCAATGTTTAAAATGGTCAAAGAAAATGTGATGTATGAAGCCTTTTACTAAGTACAAAAACACTACAAGGAAATACAATCAGAAAAAAATGCTGAATTTCCACGTGCCTCTTGTTTTACAGAACAATAATGCAGCTCCCCTTAGGTTTCTTTTACATTACCACTAAAATAGCACATGCTATTCAAAGGCATAACTGATAACTGATTGTGTATTCAGCTGCACTAATAGGATAGTAACACAATGGCATGTGTTCACGGAATCAGAATATTGCATTATACAAGTCCAGTGGTCTACACAGCACTTCCTTAAACTGCTTTTATCTTCTCACAAAGTAAAAGAGTCTACAGCAATTCTCATCTAGGCCTCTTTCTGATGGCCATATTACGGACTACAATTAGGGGTAGGCATGAAACAGCGAGGTTCTTACTTGGCTCTATAGGTTAGACCACTTAGGGCTTTAAGTCTTGTTCAGTGAAAACACACAAAATTCAGGTATTCCAGACCCTAAAATAGGGCTGTTGTATGGAATTAGAGGATACCTTTTACTGCAACTTCCAGTCAACTGAATTTGTAAGTAGAAAAAAGAACAGAAGGATCTTTAATTAATTTGTGTACTGCTCATTGCCTCGGTTACCAGCCACCTGTATAGTCTGATACAGGTTGTCAGCTTCATAGACAATGGGTGCAGCGCTTGCAGATTCTTTTCTATAGAGCTTGTAAGCACTGCCATTATGTATCCTCTGAGTCATTGACTCCAGCTAGTTTTTGGGGTAATGCCCTACTTTCATGATACAGAGGGCAAAACCCGCTCTGCTAGTAGCATTTGAGAGAGCACAGGGCAGAGTAAGAGTGCAACCAATCAATAAGGAGCACATTGCCCCCTCGGCAAGCAGAAAGCCAGTGACTGAAGAGCGGTCTGCTCCTTAAGATAGAAAGAGAATATTACCCTTTAAGCTGATGCTTGGGTTAACAGTTAAACAATGGGGGAACTAAGAAGCAAACATGCAGTACTACTGTAGCACCATCACAGGAGAAATGAAGCATTGTACAATTTATATTGAAATACAAAAAAGATACACATTCCACTAAACAACCCTTTTAACGCCCACTGTGCTTTGTTGTTGCATTATGTTACTGTTAGACAAATGATTAAGAAACTGAAAAATTTGTATTTTCTGACTGCATCAAAATTGCACAGTGTGAACGCGGTCTAAATTGATCCTTTTATAGTATATGCACTATAGGCAGCGGTAGACTTCTGTGACTATATCTGGCATGTTGAGGACAGGACTAAGAACTACAGGCCACAAGAAACCATGTAAGTGACCAGAGGGTGACTTGTTTTTTTTTTATTATACATATATATTTTTTTAAAGCACGTTCTGACATTTTAAAAATAATTTATATTCTCTTGTTTTATGGTATACATTTACCATTGTAGTCATTTCCTAATTGTCTATGCGCTTTACTTAATAGTCTAATACTGTATTTAATTCTTTGACACATTTATGACATATTATGATGATGGCTACCTTCTATAGGAATATCCTTCCAACCATATGGTGGTAATCTCTGGCTAAAATTTTTCTTGGCATCTTCAGTAAAATGTCTGTCCCACATAAGCACTGGGATGTCAAAATTGAACAGATTTTTAAAATAAGAGTCTTTCTGTACACGGTGACGTATAGAGGTGGGGCACACATCTTCATCATGTGGCTAGAAGGAAAAAAGAAAGGTGTTAATAAAAGAATAAACTGGATAGTTGTCACAAAACAAAACTTCTTCCTTGAAGAATACATTTTGAGCAACCTGTTTACCTTGACATTAAACTTCATTGTTGCCACAACAGTATTTTTGCCTGTTCTCCTACATTGAAATAGTAAAATAAGAATCATTTCATTTTTCTGCTATTCATAGAGCTCTTGGGGTATTATACATTTATTTGCTCACCTTTCCTGATTAGTTTCATTGTTATATTGACTTTGATTTAACCACCTGAAAATGGTTTGAAGGCCAAGTTCTGGTTGAAGATTTCTGTAAGAAAAAAAAGGGCAATCTAAATACTGATGACTTCTGTTTTGCATGTTTAGTATTTAGTACCAGTTATACAATCACTGACCCCATTCAAATGGCTTTCACCAGTTAATCCCCAGATCTCATAACTCCAATAATACCATGTCTGACTTTGACATGTCTATATTCATATGTTATAGTCTTTGACTAGTCTGACATCTTATAGGTCTGCTGTTACAAAAGGAGTACTGGGCTACCATTTTATACAAAATATGTATTAGGGTATGTCAATAAGCTGGCCCTATATGACCTGGATACAACCAGACATGCTGAAAGCTCTCGAAACCCCTCGAATAGCAAAGCTTCCTAATGACTTTTTTGTGTGTGATGATTAGAGATGAGCGAACCTTTTGAAGTTCGGGTTCAGGCGGTGCAGCCAAACATTCTGGTGCACTGTTCATGACCCGGAACTTCAGTAGAAGTCAATGATTGGCAGTTCAGCTCTCCGCCCACATACAGCCAGCCATAAGTAAAACACTTCCAGGGTTGGGAGGGGGTAATTATTATTATTTTTTTTTCAAATTTATTTTGGACACACACTACACCCAAAAACTGTGCTTTTAAGCCCATTATGAGATGATCAAACACCGCACATGGTTCACATGGGGCGAAGCACCAAATGTACCCGACCGCAGCGATGCTCGCTCCGGTGCTTTGCCAATGTAAAGAACCTGAAACCCAAACCCAAAAAGGTTTGTTTAACACTGGGAAGTTTGGTGCCTTGAACTTGACCAAACATTGAAAGGTTCACTCATCTCTAGTGATAATGAAATGCTCTGTCTAATGATGGAACCCTGGTATCCAAATGCGCATTCAAGAACCGTGTTAGACATCTGGATGTGCCTTGGAAGGGACTTAGAAGAAATGTGGAAGTGTGTGACCTGAAAAGGGTTAAGTCTGTGGGAATATAGTTTGGGTGGAGGAAGGTGTTAGACAGAGTGTAGTAGGACAGAGTAGGTGAAGAGATCCAGTGAGGTGGAAGCAGGAGCTGCTCTGAAGTGACTAGCTGCAGTCAAGGGACCAGTCCCTAGGTCATCCAGTTTCAAGCTCACCAGCAACTTAAATAGAGTTCTTCAGGGCATCAGTAGTATAGAGGGTCAGGCAACTGCTATAAGCACAGATACCCACAGGACCTGCACTGCCAGCCTGCCAGGAAGTAAATCATAGCAACCAAGAGGAAGTACTGGAAGCTCAAGGCACCATGAAACCTAAAGTACACGAAAGGTCAGCAGGGAGGCCAGTAGATACTCACCCAGCAGAGTGGAATACAATTCTCATAAGACTGGCTGGACCACCTGCCTGGTGGTGGATGTACTACCCTGAACTTGTCACAGTAACTTCAGTAAAAAACTAAAGCAAAAGATTGATTCTTGCTGTCTCCTTTCTCCACTACTCTCATCACCTTCACCCTCATCATCTCCCTGGGAGCCAACCCTGGCTGGGAAGGGTTAATCACCTGCACTGCTGTCACCACCTATGTCCCAGCCACATCTGGCTGATTATTCCAACTGGCATCATAAACAAACTCTATCCCTACTACTATCCCCTTTACATGTGCGAAGACCACGGCTGCTGGGCACGGCTACAATGAACTAAATTCTGGCCCTTTTGACCAACACACAGGCACCACACTTAAATGTTACATGTTTGGGAATATTTACAGTTCTTTGCTTCGATGCGGAAAGCTCCCCACGTTTCAACACGTCTAGCACCCTGATCTCTGGATGCGCACTATGCAATTGCCCGCTAACTCCAACTGTGTCATTCCCATAGGGAACTTCTCGGATCAGGATTTGACACAAATCATTAGAAACCTTTACTACCGCTGCTAGAACCATATCTACCCATTCCTTAGGTTCCATACCAACATTCATGTACATCTCCCACAGGGGTCAGTGGCAGGGGTCGAATGAATTAACTTCAATTGTTCCTGCAAATTATTTTCTTTTTCTCAGGACTCTCCTACCTGTCAGCCGTGCACACTCCCTTTTATTGACTAAACCCATTCCACCAGGAGCACCAGCATTCGCATTAATTAACTCCTGACCAATGGGGGAGCAGTCTTCACTTTGGCCCCTAGAGGGCGGCAGACACATGGTTACTCAAGACAATACCATTTTTATAAAGCCATGAGTACAGAGCATTTTTCACAGTAAAGGGGGCAACAAACTCCCACACCTCCTTACATTATGATAAGAGACTCTACGACCATCTTCCCCTGTCCTAAAAGTGCATGAATGTGAATTAGTTGTCAAAACAGGAGCGTCACTAGCATCAAAGATATTTAGCTTTGACCCTGAGCTCCTTGCTCGGAGCCCCGCATCTCCCACAACTGTAACAAGGTTCAATCCCAGAATAGAGCAGTGAGACACAAGCTCCCTGATCTATCATTGCCCATCTCCTAAACCATGCCCTCTTCATTAGCCACACATCCTTTCAAAGCACCACCACTGTATAGCCACACTCACTCCACATAGCCATGCCCACTCCACAGCCACATCCACTCCACATAGCCCCACCCAAAGACTGTGGAGGGGTGGGGCTACACAGGGACGGCACTATGAAAGGGGTGACCGAGAGTGGTGGGGCTACATGTAGGGGCAGTGCTATACCCATATAGCCCCACCTACTCCACATATCCCCACCCACTTTACATAGCCACACCAACTCCACATAGCCACACCCTTCATTAGTCATGCCCCTCATTATCCATGCCCTTTCATTAGCCACACACCCTTCATCGCGCCACCCCCATATAACCCTACCTACTCCGCATAGCTACGCCCCAGATCAGAGACCATGGGGAGTGGATGTATTCTTCTCCTCGTAGTCTCTGATGTAGCAGACCTGCATGTGTCCAGGAAGTGAGAAGACAAGGATTTTGGAGGGGTACTGGAAGTGTATCTGTTTTTATTTCTAATAAATTTGTCTCTATGTTGTGTCTTTTCTAATCATTTACTTGAGATTCTTATTGACCGAGTTTAACTTGGCCTGACATTAAGAATCTCAGAGTTTCATACCAGCTGACAGTACAAAGCTGGTATTAACCCCTTATTACCCAGCGTGCCACCACCACCAGGTCGCTGGTAGAGCCTGGTAAAACATCAGAAAATAGTGCTTCTTCTGAATGTGCCATTTTCAGGGGCAGCTGCGGGCTGCTATTCATTAGCATGGGGGGCCCTAAAACAATGGACCCTCATCCTGCTGAGAATACCAGCCCTCAGTTGCCTAGTTTTATCTTGGCTAGCAATTAAAAATAGGATGGAGCCCACACATTTTTTTGCCAGCCAAGGTAAAATTAGGCAGCTGAGGGTGGCATCTCGCAGCTGTCCGCTTTCACTAGGCTGGACTGAAAAACACTGCGAGGCCCCACACATTATTTTTTTATTATTTATTTAACATTATGATGGCAGGTTGGTTGCCATACACTAATGTGTATGGCAACCAAACATATTCACCATCCAGATTGAGGAAATGCAGTCAGATTGCAACAGTCAATCTCAGATGCTCATGTAGTGTATGGCAACCAACTGGCCATCATAGTGTGTTAAATACCCTTAAAAAATGTGTGGGATTTTGCAGTATTTTTTAGTCCAAGTCCAGCCCAATGAAAGCGGATGGCTGCGAGCTGCCACCCTCAGCTGCCTAATTTTACCTTGACAAAAAAATTTGTGGACTTTGATCTATTTTTAATTGCCAGCCAAGGTAAAACTAGGCAGCTGAGGGCTGGTATTCTCAGTGTGGCAGGCGCCTTCATTATTGAAGCCCTCATGTTATAGAATAGAAGCCTGCACCTGCCACTGAAAAGCGACAAGCGCATTACCAGGTTTTTCCAGTGACACTGGTGGTGGTGGCATGCTCGATAATAAGGGGTTAATATTAGTTTTGTATTACCAGTTGGTATTAAACCCTGAGATTCTTATTGTCAGGCCAAGTTAGACCCAGTCATTAAGAATCTCAAATAAATGGTAAAAAAGACACAACACAGAGAGAAATTATTTTATTTATAATAAAAACAGAGACACTTAGTGACTCCATCTTTATTGCTCCCTCCCCACCCTTGTACCTCTAAATCATCCTCTGCGACATCTGCTTCATTGGATGCTATGGTGAAACAGCATTCTATCAGCCTCCAGTCACTGAACGAATGAGCCTTAAGGGGTGACTTGCTGAGGTCCCTGTTCAGGGAAGCATGGTACGCGCTATGATTAGCGCCCACCGTGGTTACCTGAACAGTGACCTCAGGTGACCTCAGCGAGTCCCCGGACACCTGGAGCAGAGCTGACGGTGATTGATGTGTGCGGCAGCTAATCTCGCCACCATAGTAATCAAGCTAGGAGACCAGATCAGCTGACACTATCTGGTGATATGATGTGATTGCTATGGTGCTCAGATCAGCTCACTGCGTAATTCACACACCGACGGCGCATATGCGGAAGTGAGAGGGACATGGGAAAAAGGACTGGAGCAATCAAGCAGCGGAGACATGGTAAGATGATCTGTGTGTCTGTCTGTGTTTGGCAGCTTTTGGACACCTGTCAAGGTGTTTTCTATGCCTTGAAAGTTGCCTGCCATTGATTTCAATCTTGTTTGGCGAACAAGTTGGCGAACACCCCACATTTGGCGAACAAATCGGAATGCGAACACTGTGGTGTTCGCTCATCTCTACTGTGGAGTTCCCATGTTTGTTGTTCTATTCCCGCTTACTTGTCTCTCTCCCTATGTTATTTTACCATAGTAGTAAGACTAGTGTTTTGCTGCCCTACTCACTAGTTAGGACTAGCTCAGGGTCAAGCAGAGCCTAGACCAGTGATGGCGAACCTATGGCACGCGTGCCAGGGAGGGTACTCAGAGCCCTCTCTGCTGGCACTCGGCCTTGCCTATTACTGCCACTTTAAACTGCTGGTGCCATCGTGCCATTCCATGCTGAAATCTATCTCCTATCTATCTAATATTCTGCAATTATTTTCCCATACAGATTAATCTACCTGCTGTGTCTGGAAAGGGCAGTAGGAGCGGTTCAGCTTCAATGTGCAGTAAGTTCACATGAGCTGGATGACCACTGCTGAGAAGAAGAGAAGACAGCAAAGGGATGTTTAAAATCCATTAATTGTTAAAATAATAGAATTGATCATCAGGGTTTCAGGACTGCAAGCGCTGTATAGGGAAGAGAGTTGGCATCTGCTGGATCTCACCCCTGTGCAGCATTTAAATTGCCATATTGGCACTTTCCTATAAAGAATTAGATTTTGGGTTGCAGTTTGGGCACTCGGTCTAGGAAAGGTTCACTATCACTGGCCTAGACACTTGATTGCGCATGGGGGAAAGGACCTGTCTAAGGACAGTAATAAGCTCAGGGCTCAGACTCAGGTGAGTGTTAAGGGGTGACCTCTCTTCCTTATCCTTGGCATCAGGGTCTCTCTTTAACCTGTTCCTTGGGGTTCCCCTCCTGTACTCCACATGTCACTTGTGATGTAACTTCTAACTTACGGCCAGTCACATTTTACAGTCGGAAAATGATATTCACTATGACTAAGGGTGGCTACACACCAAAAATGTGTCAGATGTTTTCTATGACATATACACAATATGATATGCTGTTTTTTAATCAAGATGGAATAAATTATGGACGTTTTATACATGGAATTGAGATGTAGATTTCTCTATTTTCCACTAATTCAGCTGATTGTCTGCAACTCTAAAGGTGCCGTCACACGCATAAATCCGATGAACAATTTTGTAAGCGATCACATGCACGCGCGATTGCTAACAAAATCGTTCAGATCGCTGGTGAGCTGTCACACAGGCAGACTCACCAGCGATCAGTGGACCATAGCCATTGTGGAAATGATTTAAATATCGTTTCCATGATGTCTTGCTCCCGCTTCCAGGCTGCGGTAAGTGGGAGCAGGCTGATCTCCAAGGTATACTTCAGGTATCTAGGCAGAGTGCGCTGCCTAGATACCCGCTGTTTACCTTGGAGGTTAGCTCCCAGCTTTTGAAGAGAGGCGCTGGGAGCTGGCTTATTAGTTGTGTCCCGGTGTCACATGCTGCCATGTTGCGTGTCCACCGGGTGGCTAACGATAGATTTGAGGTCCTGTTCTCAAATCAAACGATGAACGATCAGTCGACTGATCGTTCAGTGTTTGTAGTGTCACATGCAGCGATGTCGTTTCGACATCGTTCAAGCGTCACAAAACACGTGACTTTTGAACGATATCGGCAACGATATCGTTACGTGTGACGGTACCTTTAATGGCACTGCCACATCATGAGACCACTTTCTTTCAATATCAGCAGAATCATAAATCTGGTTAGGCCTGATTTTTTTTTCATGTTCTTATACGTACAACTACAGACATATTCTTCATCTTTGACATTATTGACAACATATGATTGGCCAGTGTCAGGCAAATGATAAGTCACTATATTAGTGTCCTGTAAGAAGATAAAAGGTGGAGAACTTGGCAGGGCAGAGCGAGCTGGCAGGAACATTGGAAGATTTGTGTCTGGAGGAAATTTAAGAGGGAACAGCAAGGTTCAGATCTGGGACATTTGGATCCCAGAAGAAATGAACTGGATGCCATGACACCCATCTGTGCTGCTATGTGTCTGTGAGAAACAGGTGGAACTTAGTAAAAATATACAACTAAAGACAGCCAGGATAAGGTTAACATGAAGACAACATGCTATCTTGCTTTAGTACTGTCTTCATTAATGACTACATTATATAAACTAATGTCCAGATAAATATTTGTCAATGCATGGTAAACCATGTAAAATGTGTTCATCACTGGGGTTGATAAATTTAAGCAAACTTTACATTGCATTAAGGTATCGTGTAAGGCTAGGGTCACATGTACGTTTTGACCCTAGCCTAACAGATTGCACTTTAAACTTAGTACTTTTCCCAGCACCGCATAGCGTTAACGCTATGCGCTGCGGGATACCGCTGCCCCTAGTTACCCCTTTATTTACCTTCCCAACCAGTCACACAGGCAGCTGCTGTCTGCAGCGTTTCCTGTGCGGCGCTGTAAAGCGCACTCCCAGCAGCTTCTGTGTGACTGGTTGGGAAGGTAAATATCGGTTAACTAGGGGCAGCGTTATCCCGCAGCGCATAGCGTTAATGTTATGCGGTGCTGGGAAAAGTGCTAAGTTTAAAGCGCAATCCGTTAGGCTAGGGTCAAAACGTAAATATGACCCTAGCCTAAAACATTAATGAGAACCATAAAACATAGGCCTTGTTCACACATACCATCCGTTTTTGCCTTAAATCAGTGTTTGGGAACATTTTGGACTGTTTTTTTTCAAAGTCCAAAAACGCATATGCGTTAACGCATGGTGCACTTAAGTGTCAATGCATTTTTTAACAACACATGCATTTTTGTTCAGCATCCCAAAAAACACTGCATGCAGCGTTTTTTTAACATGGGGCCCTATGGGAAACGCATGAGTTTTTGCATGGCACATATAGGCACCATGCGTTAACGCATGTGTTTTTGCATGCGTTTTTGGTGAAAAAAATGACTAGTCCAAAATGTTCCAAAAAACGTTCAGAACCTCAGGGGACACAATTGGCACCTTTAGAACAACGGATCTGTTTTTCTAAGGGCTTAAAAAACGGATTGGTATGTGTGAACAAGGCCATATGCCCCAGATTCATACAGATGCCTAATCAATAGCATACAGTGTCCACTAATTCCCATAAAATACACACTGCACAGTAATCGTGAAATAAAGGTATATCAGCAAATATCTGACTTAGGCTGTGGTCACACATACCATCAGTTTTTGGCTTAAATCCGTTTTTGGGATCAGTTTGGTCATTTGTTTTTCAAAGTCCGAAAGCGCTTATGCGTTAACGCATGTGTGTGTGTGCAGCATCCCAAAAAACGTTGCTAGCAACATTTTTGGCAGCAGAAAAAAAATGCATGCTTTTTTTTTAACATGGGGTCTTATGGGAAACGCATATATGCGTTTTTGCATGCGTTTTTTGAGAAAAAGTGACTAAGTCCAAAAAATGTTCAGGGGCACAGGAGGCTCAAAAAGCACCCTAAAAAAATGGATTTGTCATGGGAAACACTCTGAAAAACGGATTGGCATGTGTGTCCACAGCTAAACATATGGTAAAAAACATGGAAAAAAAATTAAAGGTAAAAGTTTGGGTTGAGTATCAGCAAGTTGGGCGGACTATAAAATACACGTATCTACATTGAATAGCAGGGCTGCCACCAGGAATTTCGGGGCCCCTTACTGCCAACATTTTGGAGGCCCCCTGAGACTCCACCCAGCCTCCACCCATGCTCCGCCTTCACCCATGCTCCGCCTCCACCCCCAAACATACATTATATTTACAATGAAAAACTGGAACAGCACCAAAAATTACCTCAATTTATGTGGAAAACTTTCCCAAGCAGCAATCCAGATGGTTTCTTACAATACAGTAAAAAAAAGCAAAAACAGCACAAAAAAAATAGAAAAAAGTGGACCTTATTGCCCAATGTGTGTCCACACCATTGGGCAATAAATTCCACTTTTTTTCTATATTTTTGTGCTGTTTTTCCTTTTTTTTTTACTCTCTCTCTATTATATATTACACACATACACACTTGAGACTGCTGTGGGCTGAATACACAATAGCTGTATATACAATAGAGAATACACAATAGAGATGGCTGCTAGCTGTATACACGATAGAGATGGCTTCGGGCCGTATAGACAACAGAGATGGCTGCGAGCCATATAGACAATGGAGACGGCTGCGGGCTATACACACAATCGAGAAAACACAATAGAGACTGCTGCTGCCCGTATACACAATGGAAATGGCTGTGGGACAAATGCACAATGGAGACGGCTGCAGGACAAATGCACACTGGAGACTGCTGGAAGACAGTGGTGCTGTGACACATACAAAAATGTATATATATATATATATATATATATATATATATATATATATATATATATACTGGTATATAGATATAGATATATGGAAGGGGGTTTAATAGTTTTACATTGTTACCCTGAAGGTTCAATTTGCCCCTCCGCCCAGAAGAGTATAAATATGGTATATGCCCTTTACAGGTCATAGAACACTACACTTATCTGAAGGTGGCACTGGACCCATGGGGACACAATGTGGCACTATATGGCACAGTGGGGCACTGTATGGCACAATGGGGTACTGTATGGCACAATGGTGTACTGTATGCCACAATGGGACTCTGTCTGGCACAATGGGGCACTGTGTCAGAACAGGGCACTATATGGCACAATGGGGCACTGAATGGTACTATGGGGCACTGTGGCAGAATGGGGCTCTGTATGGCACAATGTGGCACAATGGGGCATAGTAGGTCACAATGGGGCACTGTATGGCACAATGGGGCACTGTGGCACAATGGGGTACTGTTTGGCACAACAGGGCACTGTATAGCACAATGGGGCACTGTGGCACAATGAAGCACTGTGGCACAATGGTGCACTATATGGCACAATGGGGAACTGTATGGCACAAAGGGGCAATGTATGGCTCAGTGGAGAGAAAGAGATGGACTGAAACAGAGACAGACTGAGAGAGAGAGAAAGACTGAGACAGAGAGAGACAGACGAGCATCTAACTCACTGGCAGAAGCTCCCTCCTGAGTCCTGACTCTAGTCACTTGTCTTGCACCCTGCCGCCGGTGCCCGCGTTGCTTCTCTTGGCAGCTGCTGTGATTCGGGAGGACTCGGAGACAGGGCAGGGCTGAGGGCCCGCTCAAAAGGTGAGGGGGCAGGCCCTGCTGCTGGTGCAGCATCGTGACTTCCTGTTTGCGGGCTGCACAAGCAGCTGCCCTGCCTGTTATGGAAACAGCCCAGCCTAGGACAGGAGGAGAGAGGTCAGAGGGCGGGGTCCGGCACTGGCGGTGATTCTGCACATGAGAGGGGGGCCGTGCAAGAAGACAAGAGGGGGCCAAATGGCCACGCCCCCCGCTAGCTCACCCAGGCCCCCCTACGCCTGTTCAGATAGCCACGCTCCCTCCAATGATTGGCCAGGCCCCTTAAAGATTAAGACCTGTAAGGGTCTAATGGCGGCCAAGTTGAATAATATAAAGACATTACAAAGTTCTGATGATGACCCTAATACAATTCAGGTATGTATTTTCTCTCTTCTGAAATGAATGCAAAAAACCTTCTGAACTCTGCTACCAAATACACCCTGGAAGACATCTCTACAAGCCAGCTGCTGACGCATGTAGCCATGTTCATTGTACTTGTAATGACCCAGAGTATGCCACGTGATGTTTTATAATCTTGTATATTGTAACGCCTACACTTTAGTTCTGAGAGTTGTAGTTTGCCCAATCCCAAACTGACCTCTGCTGGCCTTTCTCTGAATTATAGTTTTCTTATATGGTGAAAGAAAGTTTAGCAACAATGAGGAATTTTCCAGCAGTTGAATATAGCTGCTGGAGACACAGGAGTGAGGAAGCAATAGTGACGATGCGAGCACTGTGTGTTTTTAGGAGAAATTACATCACTTGTTCTCTCCGGTCTTCTAGCGATTACGAGCAGTAAAAAATAGAAAGGCTGCACTTTATACAGAGAACTTTATTTAGATCCCCGCTGCTAAGAAACTCTCAGAGCCAAACAAGAGGGAGAGTTAATGAAAAGTACACTGTTGACTTTGTATTTAATAAAAGTTCTTAATTGTTCAAGAAACCTATGGTGTCCATGTTTCTTCTGGACTATAAACACCTCTGCTACTACTCCAAAGCTGGACTAAGAAAATAGCCCCTGCGATCCCCCTGATTATCTTCCCCTTTTTTACTTTTGCCTCCCAACCTGAGGATTGAAAGAGCCATTGGAGACACTTTGACAGGATTCAGATCTGTTTTCCCAGGCCCTGCAAACCTGATGGAGGTTGCGGCATATTTCTCATAAGAACTTCAGTTTTATGGACAGTTGCTTAAATTTGAACTCAAGAGATTGAGTCATCAAGCAAATCAGTGAAAGTGGTGGTGACATAATGTGACACTATAGATCTACTTTACAACTTGCTGTACAAGTGAAAACAAGCCAACAGATAGCAGATGTTATGTAGATCAAATCTAAACACTTTTAGTGCTGCTATGGGAAATCTCATCCATCCGCTGGGACATTCTTCCCTTCAGACTAGATGCTGTATATTGCCACCACCCAGACCCCACAATATAATAATAATAATATTTATGGCTCTACAGAACGGTGTTTTGGTCCGCGCTGCTGTATATAGGAATCCACGATAAATCTGGTGTGAACGGTACTTTATTCTACGCGTTTCAGAGCCGGCTGTGCTCCTTCCTCAAGAATATGAACATACACCTATTCAAAATTCATATTACTCAGAAATATGAATAAGTTAAATCATAAGTTAAGTACCGTATATATATTATTTGGACATTGACAAATTTAGTAAACTCACCTTAGGTAAAGCTTTGGTATTTTTACCATAGGTGCAAACTTAAAAAGAACCTATCAGCTGTAAACTCCGCTCTTAGCTAAAGGTATGAGTGTAAAGCTTCTTTCAGTACATTCATACCTTATTTAGTATTTTCTAGAGGCATTTTTAATAAGTCCATATTTGAAGCTTTAATCACAAGTGTATAAGGACAGGCAGTACCAGCTCTACAATGATCTCTCCCTTTCCCCCCACCTCATGCTGACCTCCAGTCTTTGATTGACTGATCACTGTTCTTTCTATGGCCTGTCTCCCCTGCACTGTCATCATCATTGCCTAGGTTTGTTTCAGCAGAAGGAATGGCACATGCGCAGTCTGTCAATGACAATACAGGATAAATGGACCGGACCTTGCAACGTCATCAGGAGCTTACTGCGACTGTGCCACCATTTCAAATCAGAGAACCCTGGTGACTTATATCAAGAACAATGTCATTTATCTGGGGTTCCCATACACATTAGACTGTCAGTGGAATCCAACTTTATCTAATAATCATTAATCTAATGTTTATGGAGGATTTTTATTGTATAGAGTGCCTAATAATGCAATCTAGGATAAGGTACTTAAGGTGGCTTCACACCAGGCGACGTCGCTAGCGACATCGCCGAAAAAGTGACGTCACAGCGACGTCGCTAACAACGTCGCGCTGTGTGACAGCGCGGCGCGACCGCGAATTATCGCTGGTCGCAGGTTGTCAGGTTTACGGGAAGAACCGTAAACCTGTCAACCTGCGACCAGTGATTAGGCTGGATCGCGCCGTGTGACATCGCCAGAGCGATGTCGCACGGCGATCCGGCCTATACCGCAGCGTTGCTGCGGATCGCTCGCTGGGCTGAGCCCAGCCCAGTGAGCGATGTCACCGCCCGCATCGCTGCGGCATCGCCGGCCGCAGCGATTCTGTGTGACAGGTGATCAGCGACGTCGGAAGCGAGCGGGCACCCGCTCATCGCTTCCGACGTCGCTGGTCACATCGCCTAGTGTGACGGGACCTTTAGTGTAGGTGTCTTCCAGATTTGCAACTAATTTCCTTTACAGTAAATAGTGGGAATAAGCGCTAAACCATACACAGTCCTCGTTGAAAAGAGGAGTTATTTATGTAATAAAAATCAGACACCTACGGTATTTTAATCCTTGCTATCCCTTTAGGTGTTATTGCTCTCTTCAATGATTACTCAGAGAGGTTTCTGTTGGGGATCGGGGGCTATACTCAGGTTTCTCTAAAAAAAGAGGCACCTTAACAATTTTCAGTTCCCCTCCTAATGTTGCTCAGTCAGAACAAGTGACTATCCAGTTTGGTTAAAGTTCTAAGAGAAAATACTGGTGAGTTTCTCTCATCAGTGCTACCTTTTCCAGCTTCCGCATCCATGTATTTCTAACCTTGCTGACACCTATACTCTCCTTTCCCACCCACTAGGTAAACAATACTTGCTGCATATGTGTTGACAAGTATTGTGTGTGACGCTACTTTTCCTATTAGTGCCTTTTCCCATCTTTGAGCTGCATGTTTTATGTGTATAGTGGCAGTAGATGTGGATGTCATTCACAAGCACTACAGTACACTTAACCCTTACTTTGCACCTACTTCAGCTTCTAAAGATGCTAATCCAGTTTTACATACAAATGTACAGTCATGGCCAAAAGTATTGAGAATGACACCAAAGTTATATTTTCACATGATCTGCTGCCCTCTGGTTTTTATTTGTGTTTGTCTGATGTTTATATCACATACAGAAATTTAATTGCAATCATATTATGAGTACCAAAAGGTTATATTGACAGTTAGAATGAGTTAATGCAGCAAGTCAATATTTGCAGCGTTGACCCTTCTTCTTCAGGACCTCTGCAATTCTCCCTGGCATGCTCTCAATCAACTTCTGGAGCAAATCCTGACTGATAGCAGTCCATCCTTGCATAATCAATGCTTGCATTTTGGTAGAATTTGTTGTTTTTTGTTTGTCCACCCGTCTCTTGATGATTGACCACAAGTTCTCAATGGGATTAAGATCTGGGGAGTTTCAAGGCCATGGACCCAAAATCTCTGTTTTGTTCCCTGAGCCATTTAGTTATCACCTTTGCTTTATGGCAAGGTGCTCCATCATGCTGGAAAAGGCATTGTTGGGCGCCAAACTGCTCTTGGACGGTTGGGAGAAGTTGCTCTTGGAGGACATTCTGGTACCATTCTTTATTCATGGCTGTGTTTTTAGGCAAGACTGTGAGTGAGCTGATTCCCTTGGCTGAGAAGCAACCCCACACATGAATGGTTTCAGGATGCTTTACAGTTGGCCTGAGACAAGACTGGTGGTAGCGCTCACCTCTTCTTCTCCGAATAAGCCGTTTTCCAGATGTCCCAAACAATCGAAAAGGGGATTCATCAGAGAAAATGACTTTACCCCAGTCCTCAGCAGTCCACACCCTGTACCTTTTGCAGAATATCAGTCGGTCCCTGATGTTTTTTCTGGAGAGAAGTAGCTTCTTTGCTGCCCTCCTTGAAACCAGGCCTTGCTCAAAGAGTCTCCGCCTCACAGTGTGTGCAGAAGCACTCACACCAGCCTGCTGCCATTCCTGAGCAAGCTCGGCACTGCTGTTAGTCCGATCCCACAGCTGAAACAGTTTTAAGATATGGTGCTGGCGCTTGCTGGTCTTTCTTGGGCGCCCTGGAGCCTTTTTGACAACAATGGAAGCTCTCTCCTTGAAGTTCTTGATGATCCGATAGATTGTTGACTGAGGTGCAATCTTTCTAGCTGCGATACTCTTCCCTGTTAGGCCATTTTTGTGCAGTGCAATAATGGCTGCATGTGTTTCTTTAGAGACAACCATGGTTAACTGAAGAGAAACAATGATACCAAGCACCAGTCTCCTTTTAAAGTGTCCAGTGGTGTCATTCTTACTTAATCATGACTGATTGTTCGCCAGCCCTGTCCTCATCAACACCGACACCTGTGTTAATGGAACAATCACTAAAACGATGTTAGCTGCTCCTTTTAAGGCAGGACTGCAATGATGTTGAAATGTGTTTTGGGGGTTAAAGTTCATTTTCTAGGCAAATATTGACTTAGCAAGTAATTGCTGTTAAGCTGATCACTCTTTATGACATTCTGGAGTATATGCAAATTGCCATTAGAAAAACTGAAGCAGTAGACTTTGTTAAAATTAATATTTGTATCATTCTCAAAACTTTTGGCCATGAATGTAGTGTTACTTGGCCAACCTGACCTGCTAACTCATTTATATTACCCTTACACATTGCCTAGAGCAGAGGTGGATCTACGTTTTCTAATACTCAGAGGCAAGAATTCAGTTTGTCGCCCTTCCCCTCCTCCCCCACATGTAGTAGTCGTCATGGGACACTCGTTCATATGCAATTTGCAGTCTTATAGGAGCCGATAAGCTTCTTTTCCTAATTCTGTTAATGTTCAGTGGAAAATTAAAGCCCTGCATTATTGACAGAAGCAAAAAGAAAAGCTAGATGTCATGTGACCATAAGTAAGAAAATTGCATATGAGTGGAATGGTCATGTGATGACTGCTGGAACCAGTGAAACACACCACTGTATATACAGCAGTATTAGACTGCAGAAACCCTACTGGAGATCACAAAAACCTGGATATTGTACCCACACCATACTATGTGCTGAAACAGAAGTACATCCTTATATACAGAAAAACTAAGTGTGACACGCCCCTTCAGGGCCTTAGGATACCGGGCTGTTTTGAGGCTTTATCAAGGGGATCACAGGGACCGAGACCCGGCGCCGTGACCCTGGCGGTGTCATTAAAAGTTAAGTATGGATGGCTCACTCTCTTATGGAAGGGCATCTGGCATGGAGGGTTCATTCTGGAAGGAATAACTGGAACTGGGGATACTTGTTAATTTTATGTGACGCCACCCGCAGTTTACGGCTATAGATAGCCGCCGCTACACAACAGTTCTCCTAGGGGCCAATGGTTGAGAGGCAGAAATGTTCTTAAGCCCTCTACGGGTAAGACTGAACCCCAGGGCAGCTTGGGGTACCTGAGTGAGTTAGTAGTAATGTGTCTGGTGCTTTTGGGCATGTAAAAAAGTTCACAGACACAGCGGGTTGCAGTCTTCAGTTTTGTTACTCACAGTCATTGTGCAACAGCCCTCTGAGTGCTGGGTTCTCGGAGGCAGGGATCCAGCTACTCCCAGAAGGATGACACATAACCGGCACCCCTTCTCTGTGCTTTCTCAGCCTCTGTACACTGCGCTTGCCTCGCCCATACTGCCTTGCGCCTTGCCACACAGAGCTCTGAGCCAGTGACTGTGGGCTTTTCTTAGGGGTTAACCTGCAGGGTCTAAACCTTAGTCCTATGGTTGCCACCTTTTAAGCAGATGTGCACGGTTGTCGACCGTGTCACCGTGGAAGTGTCACACAGTCTCCGGGTTGCTAGTTGAGCCTGGTCTGAATTCTCCACTAGTCTTGGGGTTCCCGGTGCCCATAGTCTTCGGCCTAGTCCCTCCACTGCCTTGCGCTTGACAATGAATGAGTCTCATGGGTGGAATGATCATTGCCCGTGCCGCTGGGACTCTCTCTTCCTCTGAACCACTTTGGTGTTGTTTCTGCTCCTCTGTCTGGCCTCTGGACACTTAAGTTCTTTCTTTTGTGAACGCTTTCTTGCTCTAGCTTCCCTCTAACTCGACTCTAGCTTCTTTACTCTCCTTTTACTCTCTCTCTGCAGTAAATGTCATCTCCTCAGCTGTTCAACTGTTGTCTCCTCCGTACTAGATTTTTCACACTCTTCTTATACCCTCTGTCACGTGTCCCATGTCATATATGTGTGTTCTTTCTGGACTCACTCCTTCCAAGTGCTCCATCTAACTACTTCCTTCACCACCCAACCCCATTACAGTGGTTCCTAGTGTGATCTGGGTGTTGGTCTGTGCCCCTCTTACCCGTGAGAGGGATACTACACCCTAACAGGGGTGCAGCATCTCTGTGGCGACTGGATCCACAGGAGCATCACAGGTGTCCTCCATCTGGGCTACTGGATAAGGTATCTAGCCCCACCTTTCCCAGTATTAACAGAGACCACACTGTCTTGTCTTGGACACTATAGACACTCAGCGACACTGTGACCAAGAGTCACTCTTTTGTGCAGCAATGGTGTATCCAAACAGACTTGTCACCTTGAGCAAAGTAAAAACACATTTTGAGTGAAGTGATTGATATTTCTCTATTGCTGGAACTAGCAAGCAGAGTTGAATCCTGACAGTGAATATATTATATTGTGTTAGAATTGAAAATGCTATAGTGCTTAATGTTATAATTTAAAGTCTTGTCCAGGTTTGTGATCAAAGTCTGCAGTCACTCTTAGTAGCTGCAGAATTCTTAACGGGATCCTGTCACCTCTAAAAAGCCACCTAAGCTACAAAAACATGTCCCTGCAGCATCCTATGACCATTATCACACTCCTTTAGTCTTCTAAATGCTTCCTGTCAAAGTACATAAAAATGTTTTTAAACTCACTCATTAGCCATGATAATGAGTAGGGACCATATTGGTTAGCCCTTAGGGCATGTTTGGTGCCTTCGGTGTCATAAGATCACATCCTAATGAGCGTGATCTTTTATTCATGTTCTAAGCAGGCCCTCCCTGCTTTCCACGTTGCTGGCTGGGCATGAAATGACGCAAATCGCGTCATTTCCGGGTAGGGTGACGTCAGTACACCCACCGTGCTCGTTCGGCTTCAAGCACACATGCACAATGTGGTGCTTGAAGCTGAATGAGCGGCGTGGGTGTACTGATGTCACCCTACCCAGAAATAACGTGATTCGCGTCATTTCATGCCCAGCCAGCAACGTGGAAAGCAGGGAGGGCCTGCTTAGAACATGAATAAAAGATCACGCTCATTAGGATGTGATCTTATGACACCGAAGGCACCAAACACGCCCTAAGGGCTAACCAATATGGTCCCTACTCATTATCATGGCTAATGAGTGAGTTTAAAAACATTTTTATGTACTTTGACAGGAAGCATTTAGAAGACTAAAGGAGTGTGAGAAATGTCATAGGATGCTGCATGGACATGTTTTTGTAGCTTAGGTGTCTTTTTGGAGGTGACAGGATCCCTTTAACTCTCACAGTGGGTGCACTGCACAGTTTTCGGATTCTCCCATGGCAGCAATAAGAGTGGACGGTCATGTGAGCATAAGTATGCAATTAGCATACGCCTGGCCACATTCCAACAAGACATGTCCATCCTCAATCAATTGACTTGTATTAAGAGTGGTCCCACTTATCTAGTGCTCATGTAACTGCATGTATGTAAATCACATAGATTTGGTTTTGTGACCTCCCACTCTTCCCGCTAGTATCAACAAATTCTGACAGCGTGTAGTGTACACACTGAGAGAAATCAGAAGTCTGTCGTGACATAGATTGACTGTGTCCGCATACATTTCCATCTTGCTCATCAGCCTCATACTATTTCCTTATACATTTCCCCCTTGCTCCCCATACTGTGTTTGCACCCATTCTCCTTCCCTCCCCATACTGTTTGCACCCATCCCCTTCCCCACTGCACTGGAATAGTTGCCATCAACATTGTCTGTGCCTCTGCATTGCTAGTGAGTGTATTCAGTAGCGTGATCAGATTACTTAGTGCTTCAATTGTATTCTGTCTGAAAGGAAAATGTGCAATTGATTGCTGGGAGGCATTGTGCTGTACTTTCTCTAAGTCAACTGTCAGCTTGACAGCCTCCTCAGAGAATGGACAAATCCCAGTTCGGGGCTGGCAAATGGCAGCCGCCGGGGAGACATCTTGGACCACTGCATCGAGGAGGGGGGATGAATGGTGCCCCTGCCAGCTGCATCTGGGGCAAATGCCTGCTTGCCCCCCTCCCCCTCTATACGCCCCTGCCTTGAGAGATCTTCACTTGAACCATTAATAGTTAATAAAAAAATGGCTTTTATAGTACAGAACTGTTTCAAATAACATAAAAGAAAATACAGCAGTAATTTAAATTTTCAGCTAAACATAAGAATGAGGTTCCATAGATGTCGGACAATGGCCTCAAGTTTCTGTTTATAGCATGATGGCCTAAACTTTCTCTTTTTGTGGGTTTTTCCTACATGTCTCCTAAAATATGTTTTTGCTCAAAAGTGTTAAAATAATTTTTGCATCTTTTTTTTCCTGATACGTGGAGTCTAATTTTTATGTTATTTTCATACACTTGGTAGTTTGTTTTTTTACAATATTGGGTGATTTATCAGTGGGAACATAAAGGAAATATGTTTCAGATTAAATTTTTTTTTTAAATTACAAAGCACTTCTAAAATACATTTTAAAATTTATATTTTTGTATATTGGACTTGGTTTTTTATAGACAGTTGAGATACTAGAAACTGTTATTTGAAATGGACGCAGGGGGGGCGTGTCCGGACCTTCATGAGAGCGGACGTGTGAGGCTGGAGCTCCTGCTCCCAAGAGCAAAAATCAGCCTCTAAATCAGCAAAGGGAGCCAAAAGATGGGGAAGAAGAAGGCTCAGAAGCCGCACAAAGAAGCAGGTGACCAGGCACCAGACACCCTGGACACATACCTGATCAAAGGAGGTAAAGCTGCGCCCGCACACGCTGCAGAGCAGCCGATGAGACCGGGAGCCGCCGGAGAGCCACCCGCCCTGTGCTCAGCCTCTGCATCCCGCGGTGAGTCTGTGTCACCGCTGCACTGTAGTCCCTGCGGGCCCGCTGATGCAAACGAGCGCCCGGGACCAGTAGACAGGGGGCGGACCCAGGACACTGTTAAGGGTCCCAAGATGGCGGCAGTGCTGCTTCTTCATCCCCCCAAGGCTTTCCCGCGCCTGGAGCCCTGGATGGGCGGGGGGGAGGAGAGAGACAGGAGGTGATGGGCACTTTCCCTGTGGAGGGGGCGGAGACTCAAGCAGAGGCTGGATCACCGGCCCCCTCAGAGACACTGTTACTAACACGATCTGCAGCAAGAGACCTCTCCCCTGACACACGGAGAGACTGCACCCCTGTGCTGACCCCATTAAAACACAACAGTGAACCCACACATGATGGGAGCCCCAACACATATGCCAAGCAGGGGAAGGAGAATTGTGCCTCAGCTCACCCCCCTCTGCGGCAGGAATAGACTATGATCTTGCAGAGGAATCCATCAACCTGATAGAACAGGGGATGGGGAGCCCAGAAATGGTTGCTCATGGTGGGGGATTACCAGATGGTGAGAGTAATCAGAGAGCTCTCGTTGATCTTATCGACAGGGATATGTGGAGCTCTGCCTGGACAGGGGACAACTGGGCAACTCAGGCGTTGGAGGAACCCAGTCGCCCCCAGAGAATGTCTCGCTCAACGAGACAAGCCCTGCAGACTCAAAGAAGTTCCAGAGAGCTGATAGACAGCCCCGAGTCCTTATACACTGACCAGAGAGGGAGCAGCGTGGTCCAGAGCCCCGGATCACCCCATCAAATCCGGGAGCATCTATACCCCCCGCCCCCACCTCCTGACTGGTGGCAATACGTACAGCAGCTGCCTACTAAACAGGACTTTAAACTGCTGGTCACAGAGATTAAGAACACCTGTCGCTCAGAATTGGCAGCGACGAGACGGGAGGTGGTTGCTTTGACTCAGAGGATCCATCAGTTGGAAGAAGATCACAACCAAGCTAGAGCGGTTATAAGACATCTTCAGTTCCAAACTACTGCACAGGCCTCCATCATAAGAGACCTCCAAAGACATGTAGAGGACTTGGATAACAGGGGAAGACGGCACAATATCAGAGTTAGAGGGGTCCCTGAGACAAGAGATACGGAAGATGTGGTGGGAACTCTACAAAAAGTGTTCAACTCGGTGCTACGACATCCAGCGGATCACCCAATTAAAATGGACAGAGCTCATAGAGCCTTGAAGCCGAAAAGCATGACTGGAAACCCCAGAGACATAATCTGCCGCATCACAGACTTCCCTCTAAAGGAAGATATTATGGCAAAAGCAAGACAACTTAAACAAATCACCCACAATAATACAAAGATACAGCTTTTCCAGGACCTCTCGTGGATTACTCTCCAGCAAAGGAGGGCATTGAGACCGCTACTGAACATCTTACAAGATAACCATATTCCTTACAGGTGGGGATTCCCCTTTAGTCTATCAGCCAAGAAAGGGGATAAAGTGGCCACACTTAGAAACCCGGAAGACCTGGAGTCCTTCTGCCGCGTGATGAACATCAATCCACCATCTTTGCCAGACTGGATCACACCATTGGGACTGTCTCCTCCACTGCAGCAGACTTGGCAACAGTCTACACCGCGTAAAAAGACACGGAATGCTCCCAGGAGGGAGGACCCTTCATAATCGGTGACTATAGTATACATCATTTGGCTCAACTGCCTATTCTATTTCTCCTTTATGCGGGATGGTATATATACTAATTTTTGGCCCCTTAATGGAAATTTGCGGCTCTTGGGGCAGGTTTTTTGAGTGAAAACTGCTCTCACAGATCTGACGTGTACCCTCACAGAAGAGAGTCGTGTTATTGTTTTTCATGATTATTGAGTAGTGCAAATACACTTCGGAGTCACTGTAGGTGACTTATGTCATAATATACCCGACTCTCATTTTAGGACAACAGGAAGTTGTCCTGTAATATTCACCTGATGTTTTTTCTTTCTTTTCTGTTAATGCTTAGTTATATTACCTGTGTTCAGATATGCAGTACATGTATGCTCTCGTCTTCTCAGTCAAGTCCTCATAATCATATTCCCAGAATCTGCCCATTCAGATATTTAGACCAGGGTGTCTCCACCACGATCCCATCCATGTCCCCCTTGAATGCTCTAGGTGCACCTTTATTTTATAATGGTTAAACTGCTCACCCTTAACGTAAAGGGTCTGAATTCAGACCTAAAAAGAAGGCTTGTCCTCCGAGAGATGCGGGAGTCTAAGGCCGACATAGTTTTCTTACAGGAGACGCATCTCTCGGATACAGGGTCCCTGAAATTTGCACACCGCTGGTTTCCCACTACGTTTTCTGCCACAGCTAGAAATAAAACGGCCGGGGTGGCGATATTGATCTCCCACCACTGTGCATTTCAGGCAACTAAATCTGAAATTGATCCGCAGGGCCGATATGCCATTGTTTATGGGAGTGTGGGGGGAGTACCAATTATGTTGTGCAATCTATATGCCCCTAATTCAAACCAGATAAAGTTTGTGGCCTCGGTTCTAGCCCATTTACAACCTGACCGAGGAATGGCCCAAATAATTGGCGGCGATTTTAATATGGCATTCTCAGAAACTAGAGATAGATTGGTTCATGTACCTCCCAATAGCAAAAATACAAATACAAAAACGGAACGTGTTTCTATAGGTTTCCGGAAATTAATACGTAGCCACACATTATACGACCTATGGCGCATTGACAATCCAACTGATAGGAAATATACATTTTACTCCCATCCTCATGGATCCCATAGCCGTATAGACTACTTCTTTGGGGACATGATAACACTGCGTTCATTGACCTCCGAATCTATCGGTAATATAACGTGGACTGACCATGCCCCTCTGACAATAGATCTCAAATTAACACCTAATCCACCTAAAATGTGCCATTGGAGACTAAACGAGTCCCTCTTGACTAACAAAGATACGCAAAATAAATTGAGGGAGTCTCTTGTACATTATTTCACTGAAAACTCCCCCTCATCTCCGTCACTATCTGTTTTGTGGGAGGCACATAAAGCGGTCTTCAGAGGAGAATGTATTGCATTGTCATCCAGGATTAAGAAAGATGCTAAATCCCAATACCTCAAAATAGAAGGGAAATTGAAGCAGGCAGAGGGACGATTATTGACCCACCCCACTAAACTACTCTTGAAGGAGGTAATTGACCTGAGAAACCAACTAAAAACCATAGCCCAGGGTAAAGTGGAGGTACTCCTTAGATACTCTAGACAGAAATATTATGAGTATAGTAACAAAGCACATACGATGCTAGCCAGGAGACTGAGGGACCAGACCACTAATAACTCTCCTTATGGTATTAAGGATCGCACCGGTGTGATCCATTATGACCCGGTTAAAATGGCCGATTTATTTTATGATTACTATTCTTCCCTCTACTCCCTCCCCTCCACCACACAGCAATTCCAGAAAAGACAAAATCACACACTAGATGAATACCTCTCCTCATGTCAACTACCTAAACTATCCCGAACCGCTTTGGACGATCTTAACCAAAAGGTTTCAGCGGAAGAGATTGAGGAGACCATAAAAAATCTACCGGGACATAAAGCGCCAGGACCAGATGGGTTGCCATACCTCTACTATAAAACTTATATCGATGTACTCTCCCCTTATATGGTCACCCTGTTTAACCATTTTATGGAGGGGGGGGGCAATACCTGAATCAATTCTCCGTTCCTACATTACTGTTATTCCAAAAGAGGGAAAGGACCCGACGGAGTGTGCGAGTTACCGCCCAATCAGTCTGTTAAATTCCGATCTAAAAATTTTCACCAAGCTTTTAGCGGATAGGCTGGGGAAATGGCTCCCACATCTGATTCACAAAGATCAGGTGGGATTTGTGCGCTTTCGTCAAGCGGGAGATAATACCAGGCGTATTATGGACCTGATTGAGGTGGCCAACAGGGGGAGGATGGAGGCCCTTTTGCTGAGTTTGGACGCGGAGAAGGCCTTTGACAGGTTGGATTGGTCTTTTATGTTTCAAACTCTTCACCACTTTGGCCTGTCGGGACCTTTCGTTACTGCACTGAGGGGTCTGTATTCATCGCCCACTGCTCTGGTTCGCCTTTCTCATGCCCATTCCAGGGATTTACCCATTAAAAATGGAACACGTCAAGGATGCCCCCTTTCCCCTCTGCTCTATGTCCTTAGTATTGAACCATTAGCGGCGCAAATTAGACTTAAACCTGATATCGTGGGAATTCAGCTTAAAAATAGACCATTCAAAGTTGCCCTGTTCGCAGACGATGTGATTCTCTCCTTGACCAATCCCATTACTTCTCTTCCTAACCTGCATGAAACGATCACATCCTACGCTAAAATGTCGGGCTATAAAATTAACTCTACTAAAACTGAGGCGTTGCCCATAAATATTCCGGAAGCTAAACTTCAACTCCTTAAACAATCATACAATTATACATGGCGCACATCATCCATACGCTATCTAGGGATTAATATGACCTCTAGTTATAGAACAATATTTCAGGCCAATTTCCCACCTCTAATAAATAAGGTAGAATCCCAACTTAAAAAGTGGTCGGCCCTGCCGATCTCGCTCTTGGGTAGAATTGCAGCTGTTAAGATGTCCATTACCCCCCGCTTTCTATATCTATTTGAGACGCTTTCGGTTAGAGTACCCGTGGCAACACTAAAAAGAATCCAATCGTTACTAATGAAGTTCATATGGCACTCAGGGAGACACCGTATTCCGGCTTCGGTCCTCTGTGCGTCAAGACGGGAGGGAGGTGTTGCCTGCCCAGATATCATGCTATATTATTATGCAACTCATTTGCGCCATTTGTCCCATTGGTCTACACTTCCAGCATGTAATAGATGGATGGAGGTGGAACAGTTATGGTTGGCCCCTTGCCACCCTGCCTCGTTGATATGGGGCAAACCCTTCGAGATTCCCTCTGGAACTTTGTTGGGCCCCATGGCTTTTACCAGGGACATTTGGGGTAAATGTAGAATTAAGTTTCAGCTGGCGGGGCATGCTTCTCTTATGACACCTTTTCTGTATACCCCGCATCTCTCCGGGGCTATGGACTCTAGTACGATGCGTAGCTGGGCGGGAGCAGGCCTTTTTTGTTTTCGTGACATACTGAACCCATTTACGCATAAGCCGAGAACGTTCCCCGAGTTGCGTTCACTTTATAATTTGCCAGAGAGTCTGTGTTTCTCACATCGACAAATAATGCATTACTACATGTCGATCATAGGGCCCAAACAATGTTTGAGTCCTACTCAATTTGAAAATCTTTGCTCCCGGGGCACTTCTACAAGGGGCCTTATATCTAACATATACGCTATTTTGAACTCCCGTAGCAGTTGGGGTCCCTTTAAACATGCCTATATGTCGAGATGGGAGACTTGGTTGGGGAAAGAGATTCCTGACCAGATGTGGAGGGTGATATGAGATAGAACCTTTAGGACTTCAGTAAACACATTATATAAAGAAAACCAAATGAAAATACTGATGACGTGGTATCACACACCCGAACTCCTTCATAAGTTTAACTCTTCTATACCCGATAACTGCTGGAGGTGTGACCAAAGCAATGCCTCTTTATACCACATTTTCTGGTCTTGTCCATTGATTCATGGTTTTTGGGGATCAGTTGAAAAACTGGTATCCCGGGTTCTAGATCATCGCCTGCCTTTAGACCCAGCTGTCTATCTGTTGAATCTCTTCCCCCAGGGTTTGAGTAAATCTGAGAGCAGACTTCTAATGCACCTTTTAACAGCAGCGAAATGCCTGATATCTCTCAACTGGAGGAAGAGAGCACCACCCTCAATAGCTGATTGGTATGCACGAATAAAAGACATTCGATTAATGGAACAATTGACAGCTACACTCCATGACTCGGTGGACAAATTTGCTCGGACTTGGCGGATGTGGGACTGTTCTGTAGATTCAATACAACTGTAAAGTTACAAAGACTTGTGCTGATATTAAGGATTACTTGCAATGGAGAGCGAATTGAGTACTAGTACTTGTGATTGTTCATACATGTTTTGTGTTATGTTCTGACTGTTAAGAAAATAAATAAAAATTAAAGTTGGAAAAAAAAAAAAAAGAAATGGACGCAGGGTTTTACTGCTTCTTTTTATTCATGTATTTATCTATTTTCAATTTATTTTACACATTGAATGGGGAGCAGATGAATGCTTAAAGGGAATCTGTCATGTCAAAAATCTATATGTAACTGATATCATTTTCTAATTCCTCTAGTGAAACTCTTTCTATTCATGTATTTCTATTATTAATACTCCCCTCCTATACTGTGTAAACATCAATTAAATGATTTGCTCCATCTGTCAATCACAATGAGTGATCATTCTCTGCTACCCACTCCCTAAGGAATGAATATTCATGTATCACTGCACTGCCCTGTCCTCCTCTGGGTCTGTATCCTGCGTGATCGACTCTCTAGGCACAGGCACTCATTGCAGACAAAGGAGAAAGGAGGGGGGAAGGAGTGTGTGCTCTCAGCAGATGCACATCTGACATCTTCATTGTGTGTATCTGATGCATGTGTACACCATGTTTCAAATTAAAATGCAAATATTATTTTTCTCTGATTTTCCTAAATGGTCGGTGCAAATGACAGTGTAATAAAAGTCATCACCCGTTAGAGTATACATCGAATTTTATTGAAGAAGCCTCCCAATGATAACAGTATAATCTTCAAAATTAAAAAAACACTCTAAATGCACTGTTCCAAATTATTAGGCACAGTAGAGTTTCTAGACATTTGATATATTTGAAAGAACTTAAAATGCTCATTTGTTGAATTTGCAGCATTAGGTCACATTCACTGAAATAAAAAGCTATTTAACTCCAAAGCATCCTAACAGGCCAAGTTACATGTTAACATAGGAACCCGTCTTTGATATCACCTTCACAATTCTTGCATCCATTGAACTTGTGAGTTGCTGGAGAGTGTCTGCTTGTATTTCTTTGCATGATGTCAGAATAGCCTCCCAGAGCTGCTCTTTTGATGTGAACTGCCTCCCACCCTCATAGATCTTTTGCTTGATTATACTCCAAAGGTTCTCTATAGTGTTGAGATCAGGGGAAGATGGTTGCCACACCATGAGTTTATCTACTTTTATGCCCATAGCAGCCAATGACACAGAGGTATTCTTTGCAGCATAAGATTAACTTGCCTGACAGAAAACTTCCTCATTCTGCCTTTATCTTCTTCTACACGTCTGTGCTCAGAATCAGCCACAAATCTCTTCACAGTAGGATGATCACACTTATGTTTTTGTGCAATATCTAATTTTTTCATCCCTTGTCCAAGGCATTGCACTATTTGTTGCTTTTTGATAGCAGAGAGATACTTTTTCTTTCCCATGTTACTTGAAAACTGTGGCCTGCTCAATATTGTGGAACACCCAGTTTTCCTTTTATTGGGCTCACCTAACAAACTAATTATCACAGATATCTGAGATTGATTTTAATGATCCAAAGAATCCTGAGACACAATACCATCAATGGGTTTGATTGCAAAAAAAAAAAACCCTATGACACATAAAACCAATATGAATAATAATTTGGAACATGGTTTATAGTGTGTGTGTTCTGGGATATTTCTTTGTGTATATATCAACATTTCATCATTTGCTCAGCAGATACACACATTACATATATGCAAGAAAACCAATGTTCATATAAACAGAAATCTCTCACAGGCAGCACAAAGATAGTGATGTTACTATGAGACTCGCAGCACAAAACACCTACCACCTCATCACCCTTCTGAGCAGCCTGCAGAAGTCTGTGATTCAGGGTAACTTCAGCATAGAAGTGAGGGACAAAATACCAGCTTGGATAGGTGTGGTTATTTAAACAACACATACTGTGACTATTCACTATTTCGGTCAATTACTTTTACAGCTTTCTGCTGGGCATGTAGGTGCTTATAGCAAGAGAACTACAAAGAGTACAGTAATGATTTTTACATATTCTCAAAGGTCTGCCTGAGCAATATTCAAGGGTAAGATCAGTATTATACTGAAAAATTACTTGACTGTGTCCCTTTAAATGACAAATATCCTGGCAGCCGGATCCCTGCCTCTGCAGGTACTATAAGTTGCACAGCTGTTATGTTATGCAGTGACATTTTTAGAATGTCACTGCAGAGTAAAACATGGACCACCTGAATGTTGGTTGGACATTTTCACATATGACAATATGAAATGTTATTTTTAAGTGTCTTTATTTATTAAATGAAGGGGGAAAAGGGAAAGTTAAACTTTTATATATTTTTTTATTTTTTACAAATATTTATTTACATTTTTACTGTATTTTTTGGTCATCTAGGAGACTTGAGCATGAACTATTTTGATTGCTTGCCCTTCAACACATATTCCATATAAACCCATTGACTCCTCCGGTATTTACTGGCAATGGCTTAATTTAATGTCACTGTCAATCATTTAAATGGTTTAAGGGCTTGTCTACTACTCTAACACCCCATCTCAATCAGTACCGTATATACTCGTGTATAAGCCGACCAGTGTATAAGCCGACCCCCCTACTTTTGCCCCCAAAACCTGGGAAAACCTATTGACTCGTGTATAAGCCGAGGGTGGACCCAGCACAGGTATACAGCCCCCAGCAGTGTGGTATACAGCAGCCTCCCCAGTGATAGTATACAGCAGCAGCCCCAGTGGTAGTATACAGCAGCCCCAGAGGTATATACAGCAGCCCCAGTGGTAGTATACAGCAGCAGGCCCAGTGGTATATACAGCAGCAGCCCCAGTGGTAGTATACAGCAGCCCCAGAGGTATATACAGCAGCCCCAGTGGTAGTATACAGCAGCAGCCCCAGTGGTATATACAGCAGCAGCCCCAGTGGTATATACAGCAGCAGCCCCAGTGGTAATATACAGCAGCAGCCCCAGTGGTAGTATACAGCAGCAGCCCCAGTGGTATATACAGCAGCAGCCCCAGTGGTAGTATACAGCAGCCCCAGAGGTATATACAGCAGCCCCAGTGGTAGTATACAGCAGCCCCAGAGGTATATACAGCAGCCCCAGTGGTAGTATACAGCAGCAGCCCCAGTGGTATATACAGCAGCAGCCCCAGTGGTATATACAGCAGCAGCCCCAGTGGTAGTATACAGCAGCAGCCCCAGTGGTATATACAGCAGCCCCAGAGGTAGTATACAGCAGCCCCAGAGGTATATACAGCAGCCCCAGTGGTAGTATACAGCAGCAGCCCCAGTGGTATATACAGCAGCAGCCCCAGTGGTAGTATACAGCAGCCCCAGAGGTATATACAGCAGCCCCAGTGGTAGTATACAGCAGCAGCCCCAGTGGTATATACAGCAGCAGCCCCAGTGGTAGTATACAGCAGCAGCCCCAGTGGTATATACAGCAGCCCCAGAGGTAGTATGCAGCAGCCCCAGAGGTATATACAGCAGCCCCAGTGGTAGTATACAGCAGGAGCCCCAGTGGTATATACAGCAGCAGCCCCAGTGGTAGTATACAGCAGCCTCAGAGGTATATACAGCAGCCCCAGTGGTAGTATACAGCAGCAGCCCCAGTGGTATATACAGCAGCAG
The DNA here is from genome assembly GCA_033576535.1 of Allobates femoralis. Classification (NCBI taxonomy): domain Eukaryota; kingdom Metazoa; phylum Chordata; class Amphibia; order Anura; family Aromobatidae; genus Allobates; species Allobates femoralis. The sequence goes on from JARQOC010000006.1 coordinate 296,918,170, forward strand.
CCCCAGTGGTAGTATACAGCAGCCCCAGAGGTATATACAGCAGCTCCAGTGGTAGTATACAGCAGCCCCAGAGGTATATACAGCAGCCCCAGTGGTATATACAGCAGCAGCCCCAGTGGTATATACAGCAGCAGCCCCAGTGGTAGTATACAGCAGCAGCCCCAGTGGTATATACAGCAGCCCCAGAGGTAGTATACAGCAGCCCCAGAGGTATATACAGCAGCCCCAGTGGTAGTATACAGCAGCAGCCCCAGTGGTATATACAGCAGCAGCCCCAGTGGTAGTATACAGCAGCCCCAGAGGTATATACAGCAGCCCCAGTGGTAGTATACAGCAGCAGCCCCAGTGGTATATACAGTGCCCCAGTGGTAGTATACAGCAGCAGCCCCAGTGGTATATACAGCAGCAGTTATTTTAATTTTTATTTCATAAATCAATAATACAAATGAAAATAAGCAACTTTGTTATACATCATATCAGACAAATTTGCTTCTTTCTCCTCCTGGATTGATCTTTCATTCTCATAAGTCCCAATTACAGGGTACAATTAATTTTGAGTAAATACTGACTTTTTTATTACTGAAAGAATGGCAGTTGTTACTGATTATTCTATTGTACAAGGGAGGGACAGTGAGGGAGGAGCTAGAGGGCAGAGGGAGGAGCTAGAGGCAGAGTTCCTCCTTCATCCTTTCCCCTCCTTTCTACATAGAATCTTATAAAAACCAACTGACCTCTCCTATCTCAGTAATGTAAGTCTATTTTCACTAAAAACAAGAGTTTATTCGTGTGAGACTCGCCAATACAAGTCAAGAATAAAATGGACAGCACACACATCATGTGTCCGGTCCATCAGTTCTTCACGGATACATTATCATTCTATAGCAAAGAATACTGTAAATATAATAATAGGTGCTGAAAAAAAAACACATTGCATACCGGAGTCACACAGATGCTAGGCAATAGAAAAATCGCACACTTGCATAGCACTCGCATGACATAAGGAAGACCAAACAGATCACTCATTCTACTCTCCTGGATGAGAATTGGCAGATTGTTCATACACTTGTGTGATTCCGGCCTCAGAGATATGTCTGCATGATTACTGTATATTTATTAAGTCAGTTTCCATTATCAGAAAATTTCCTTTAACCCTCATTACAATTGGCTAATGCTTCTACATAGTAGAATCTGCTAATAAAATATGTACCCGATGACCTTATGACTGCATTGAAGAGGAGATAATAATAATCTATGTTCAGAAGTTATTTTAGGAACATTAAAGGACAAAGCATTAGCTTTGCTTAGCTGTGAACACATGGCTTTCAATCCAGTCATAAATACTCTTCTCTAGATCTGATATGGCAACACAAAGCCTGTCTAAAAATATCGCCATACGGTACAATCATATGTTATATGCAAGGAAACAGAATGCAATGATTTGTGTCAAATGGCAAATCTCTTGATAAATGTATCTCTGCTGCATTTATATTACAAGTCACACCTTTCCCTGCTACAGTAGAATACTAGCCACCATGCGGGTCATGATAGATTGTCATTCGGACACATTCCAAGGATGAATGAAAATTATTGGTTGTGTAAACGAATAGTTGTACGGGCATGTGATCGTGATAGGACAAGTCCTGGGCTGGTGATCTGTGTATGTAATTATAGATCAGCTCTCATACCTTGTATGGCAACACGATTATGTGCGTATAAACATCACATGTATTAGTGTACTGTATATACAGACAAAAACTGAGTCAGAATTAGTATTAGTGTATTAGCATATGTTCACACTTTCTTTTTATTCCAGCACTTTTTAATGGCTTCATTCATAAATACACCAAAAAAGCAAAGCAAAAATAAATCAAAAGTTTTGTTATATTAATTCTTTATACCGTATATATTTTTTTTACAATTATATATATATACAGTACGTATATATAAATAAATATATATATATATATATATATATATATATATATAAAATTTGAATTATATTAATTTTATTAATACATTAATGTTGGCCGTATGTTCAGTCTTTGATGAGTTTTAAAATGCTCAGACTTAAGGCTTTGACACATGGGCGTATAAATCGGATAAGTGCAATGAAAGAAAATCTCACATTACACTCTGACCAATGTTAATGAATGAGTGAAAGAAGAGTGAAAGCAGATCACAATAATATTAATAATAATAAATCTTAATTTAAATAGCGCCAACATATTCCGCAGCGCTTTACAATACAGTGGTTCGAATACAGAAAATATACAATACAGTAAGTAATTACAGTAGAGAGAATACAGTACAATAATTGGATACAATACAATAAGCATAGAATTAATGTAAAAAATACAATACAATAAATAAAGCAAAAAAAATAAAGGTGACCCTGCTCAAAAGAGCTTAGAGTCTACAACGGGATAGGGGTTACACAAAGTACAGGGGCTTATTACACTGATGGTCCAGGCATCTTGAGGAAGTGGGGGATAGAAATAAAGTTACATAAATGATAACCAGACAATCTGTGTAGATCTTTTAGGTTTGGTGGCGTTTGTAGAAAAGTTATGTCGAGAGAGATAGTGAATGGGCTATCTACAGTACAAAGGACTTCTATTAGGGAGTATGATAGGCCGCCTTAAAAAGATGTGTTTTTAGGGAGCGTCTGAAGCTATGGAAATTGTGGATAGTCCGGATTTCTTGTGGTAAAGCATTCCAGAGAATTGGTGCAGCTCGGGAGAAGTCTTGGAGCCGGGAGTAGGAGGTTCGGATTAGTGCAGAAGTTAGTTGAAGGTCATTTGTGGAATGTAGAGAACGGGTGGGGTGATAGACAGAGATGAGGGAGGAGATGTAGCTGGGTGCTGTACTGTGAAGAGCTTTGTGGGTAAGAACAAGCAATTTAAATTTGATCCTGTAGTGTACGGGCAGCCAGTGCAATGACTGGCACAGAGCAGAGGCATCTGAGTAACGATTGGCCAGATGGGTGATCCTGGCTGCTGCATTAAGGATGGATTGAAGAGAGGAAAGTTTATAGAGGGGGAGGCCAATTAATAGAGAATTGCAGTAGTCAAGGCGGGAATGGATTAGGGCCACAGTGGGGGTTTTTGTTGTTTCCACGGTGAGAAAACAGATGAACATTTGTCTTCAGCTTTCTTACTTTTAGATTCTGAATGAGAAAAAGTTGCAACATGCCAAGACTGTGTGAGAATCGCCAATGCAAGTCAATGAGAGCAAGAAAAGATAGACAGCACATGGACCATCCTAGTGGAATCAGTTTTTTACTGATACATTATCATTCTGTAGCACAGAGCTCTGTATAAATGTTCATGTGCAGTAAATGTGATTGTATAGTAATAGTTGCTGAGAAAAAAATGCATTGCATATGGACAGCAAAAGCATGTCATATAGATGCTAGGTGAGAAATAAATCGTACACTTGCATAGCACTCGCAATGACACACGACAATCATACGGATGTCACTTCTCCTACTCTCCTGGATGAGAAACATGATTTTCCAGTATATAGTAAGAGTTGTCTGAAGCAAAGCTGCTGCAAGAAAATGGCAAATCCATGGTTTCACACTGGAGTTTTTTCCTTGATCAGGTTCGATCAGGTTTTTGTGTCAAAACCAGGAGCATCTCCAAAACTCAGAACAAGGGGTCAATCTTCAATTATAGTTTTTCTCTGCAAGTTCCTCTCCTGGTTTTGGCATACAAACCTGATCAAACCTGATCAGGAAAAAAACTGCAGTGTGAAACCAGCCGATGATGACTACCTGCAACCTCCTGAAGCAGCACCTGTAAAACCTCAGCTGTTGCACAAGTGTCTAGATGACACCATGTGCACATACCTTTACAGTGTTTTGTGAGCATTTATTACCTCAAAAAATTCTAGTGTTTCATTCCTTGCTTAATGGATTAAAAAATAAACATAAGAAAAACGCCAATAAGAAGACACCCAAGCAAATCTGAAAAACACCGACAGAGAGGTTGAGGAAACAACTAAAAAGACGCTAATAAAAAAACATTCTACACTGTAAAACACAGATAAAAACTGAGGCAAGGAGAGCTTCTTGAAGTTTACAATTTTCTAATATACTGAGCATATCACTACTTTATGAATTATAACCAGTGATGTAACTAGTAGCTCATGGTCTCCCATGAGAAAGCTCCAATGGGGCCCTCAATTATTGCAAATCTTTAATAGCATTAGTCTTTTTCTATAGGCCAAAGGGACTTTTGAGCCCCCCTAGACTCCATGGCCCAGGTGCAGTTGCAACCCCTGCACCTGTTATGGTTATGCCCGATTACAAGGTCGATGCCTGCTGTCATTCCATGAGGACCTTCATAGTTCACTTCTTGGGGATAAAAATCTGTACTGGTCATGTGATTCACCTGTAATGAGCCTGGCTCATGTATGTCCATTACATAATCTAACAGGACACAAAGATCATTTGACACAAATAATTAAAATATTGTAGGACTACACTGTATTCACACGTATTAGAACTAACACAGGTAACCTGGTTTGGAATCTAGGAACTATTGAACCATCCCAGTTAGCTACAATGATAATAGACCTAGAAACGCGTAGGAATAAAGACTAAAGATCATCAGTTCACCATACAGAGGATATGTGTTTTATACAGCAGCGCTGATTAAAGGATCTTTTTGTCCTGTTGGATTACGTGACCATCCTTTGAGGTGGGGGATCCTGCAGGAGCTGTTTGATGCCTGACATACCGGTTGTGGGTTGCACAACCACAAAAGGTGAGCAGTTCATACACTGCATACACTCCTTTGTACTAAACGGATAAGACCCATTGCGCCCGTGCCTACCCATTTTCCCTAGACTTTACATAATCTGAGCACATTTATATACACTGCAAAAACATAATTAAAGGGACAGTCTAGTACTTTATATTGATGACCTATCCTTTGGGCCAGTGGCACCAGTTTTGAAACCATAAGATTCCCTTCTATTCTTTCCCCCAATGTGGAGCTTAGTGTTGCCACATGGGTTTTTTTTTGCCTTCCTCTGGATCAACATGTTAGGCTATGGGTTGAACTAGATGGACTTAAAGTCTTCCTTCAACCTTAAAAACTATGTTACTATGTATATTAAGACAATTGAGTACAGATTTCATGCGGATGTGCCCATATATTAGGAATATTCTTCATAGATGTCAATTAAGAATTTTGCTACCATAAATTTAAGCATATGATGAATACTTCAAAAGATTTATGATTTTTCTTCTCCATCGGGTGTTGTTAGCCTTTGCAATCAGTCCCTGAGTCCCCACGTCAGATATTATCACCAAGGGATGCTCTGATCGCCCACACATTTTCTATTGCAAGGTAAATGTAGTGTTAAATGGTGATTACAACCATGTAGTTAATAATTGTGCTGACTTCATCTGCATTGCAGCTACTCTTCATAGCCACTCGCTGTTGAGGTTATAAAATGAATTCCCAAATGAGGAACCTTTTACTACTACCAAAATTTGTTCTATTATGATACACAAACTTGTGTTTTTATTATTATGGTGCAAATCTTTTACAAATTAGAAGGATTGTACATTCAGGTATTGAGTCTCTGCCATCAGATTATGTTGTCATATTTTTTATAGTTTTACAATATTCCTTCTTGTCCGTTGTCATGATCTCCAATTACAATAGATGTAGGCTATGTTTTCACCAAGCTTTTGAGACATTTTTTGGAGGGAATGTGCTCCAAAATCCTCCTGAAATACGGCTTCAAAAACGCTTGAGAAATGTTCCTATTAATTTCTATGGGAAATACACTTTGCTGTTCATATGAAGTTTTTTAAAAGCTTTATTTCCTGAAGAGGACCTGAAAATTTCATGGTGGACAAAAAGTTTTAAAGCACTTTGGAAACATTTGTGTGTTAAAGCCTTTCTTTGTGGCCTTTACAACCGAGTCCACCCAGGTTTGTGGTAAAGAAGTGACACAATTTTTCTTCCAGGTTTTGCAAAATCTCTTTGGGAAAAAAGACAACCATTTCTTCATATGACCATCAAAATGGACTTTTCCTAGAAATGAAGAGATTCCAAGCGTTTTGAAGCTGTTTTTGAGGAAGATTTGGAAGTAGCAACTAAAAATTCCTCTAAAAAGGCTGTGTGAGGGCTGATAAGTATTTTGTTACGCATTTGGTGCATGTCTGCTGGGTATACGGAGCAGATCTGCACCAAGTCTGCAGCAGCGTGTTTTCCCAGCTAGGGTCAGATTCACGTTTTTAGCTGCGCCCCGTGGGGTCGCGCTAAAAACCTAGACATTGGCAGCAATAACACAGTGCTACTGCCATGTTAGCACCGCATTAACGCTGCTAATATTAACCTATGGGGAGGCAGTGCTTACTGCGGCTCCAACGCCGGCATCAGAATTAAATCTCACGTTATTTCCTAACACAAAGACGCTTCTGAAAGCGTCTTTGATCACATTAGGAAATAACGCAAGATATCCATCAGATACTGGAGCCACAGTAAGCCCCGCCTCCCCACGGGTTATCATTATCATCATTAAAACGGTGCTAGCACCACATTATTGCTAGCAAATCCTATGTTTTTAGGGTCTTGCTGGACCCGTTGAAGCAGCAAGAGCTGCGAAACAGCAAGCTGTCGCCCGCCGACCCCCACTCCCTCTCCCCGCTGATTTGTCTATGCTAGGATGAGCAAGACAAGATAAAGGATTTGGCATTTAAAAAGGTGAGTGCCGCTTCTCTTTTTTCCTATATTGGACTTATTAATGTGCGTAAATGTGATTACAATTTATTGGGAGCATGTATATAATTTGTGGGGACCTGGTGAGGGGCTGCATGATTATTTAAAAACTTTTGCAGCCAGATCAGGGACTTCTCTGCTTCTTCTACGTAATTTGCGTAGGCGCACAAGCTATGCCTATTCTGAAAGTTTTATTTGCACTGAACTGTCAGATTTTGCATAGATAGTGCTATCTATACCGCTTTTGACAGTTCAGTGCGTAGAGAACTTTCAGAATAGGCATAGCTTGCGCTCCTACGCAAGAAGAAGCAGAGAAGTCCCCGCTTTGGCTGTAAAAGCCAATGAAACTTCAGTGTTTTATAATAAAATAGTAGATTTTACACAATCATGCAGCCCCTCACCAGGTCCCCACATTTTATATACATGCTCACAATGAATTTTAATCACATTTACACACATTAATGTAGGGCACAAGCCCTGTTTCTGAGGTGTCACTAACTTGAAATGACACATGCAGGACAAAAATCTGCACCTTCCGCGCACCAAATATGCACCAAAAACGAATTGTTCGCATGACATCTTTTTTGGTGTGTATTTTGTCTGAAGGTGCAGAGTTTTGTCTGCACCACACCACTATTCTCCCATGCGAACGCACCCTGAAGATAGCCTCTAAAGTGACATTTTGATAACACTTTCAAATTACAGTAATTCACAGGAACTGACAAATGTATGATCTCCTTTTGGTACTGGTATACACTCCTAAATAAAGTGACAATGAAGAACCTATCACTTCTCACATGCATGTGACATCTAGCTCTATCATTATACCTTAACTATACTTAGGCTATAGTCACACTAACGTTTTGGATTGTGTTCAGGGGGTCCTTTAAAAAGATAGAATTTGGCAGCATTAACGCAGTATTACCGTAAAGGTAAGGCTACGCAAATGCTGTCAATACATTCCTATGGGTGAAAGACCCCCAAGCACAGGTCAAATACTGGCATGTCGTAATGTCCGCCATCCTGGTCCCCTTCTTGTAGTAATGTCCGCCATCCTGGTCCTCATCTTGTAGTATTGCCCCCATCCTGCTCTCCTTTTTGTAATAATGCCCCCATCTGGGTCTTCTTGTAATAATGCCCCCATACTCGTCCTCATCTTGTAGTAATATCCCATCCTAGTCCTCATTTTGTAGTAATGTCCCCCATCCTGGTCCCCTTGTAGTAATGCCCCCATCCTGGTCTCCTTCTTGTAATAATGCCCCCATCATGGACTCCTTCTTGTAGTAATGCCCCCATACTGGTCCTCATCTTGAAGTAATATCCCATCCTGGTCCTCATCTTGTAGTAATGTCCCAATCCTGGCCCCTTGTAGTAATGTCCAAATCCTGATCTCCTTCTTGTAGTAATTCCCCAATCTAGGTCTCCTCATCGTACAGTAGTAATGCCCCCATACTGGTCCCCTTGTAGTAATGCCCCCATCCTGGTCTCCTGCTTGTAATAAAGCCCCCATCCTGGTCTCCTTCTTGTAGTAATGCCCCCATACTGGTTCCCTTGTAGTAATGCCCTATCCTTGCAGTAATGTCCCATCCTAGTCCTCATCATGTAGTAATATCCCAATCCTGGTCCCCTTGTAGCAATGTCCGCCATTCTGGTCCCCTTGTAGCAGTGTTTGCTATACTGGTCCCCTTGTGGCAGTGTCCCCCATACTGCTCCCCTTGTAGCAGTGACCCCCATACTGGTCCCCTTGTAGCAGTGTCTGCCATACTGGTCCCCTTGTAGCAATGCCTGCCATAGTGGTCCCCTTGTAGCCGTGTCAGCCATACTGGTCCCCTTTTAGCAATGGCCGCCATTCTGGCCCCTTTGTTGCAGTGTTTGCTATACTGGTCCCCTTGTAGCAGTGTCCCCCATACTGCTCCCCTTGTAGCAGTGTCCCCCATACTGGTCCCCTTGTAGCAGTGTCCGCCATACTGGTCCCTTTGTAGCAATGTCTGCCATAGTGGTCCCCTTGTAGCAGTGTCAGCCATACTGGTCCCCTTGTAGCAATGTCCACCATACTGCTCCCCTTGTAGCAGTGTCCCCCATACTGGTCCCCTTGTAGCAGTGTCCGCCATACTGGTCCCTTTGTAGCAATGTCTTCCATAGTGGTCCCCTTGTAGCAGTGTCAGCCATACTGGTCCCCTTGTAGCAATGTCCACCATACTGGTCCCCTTGTATCAATGTCCCCCATACTGGTCCCCTTTGTATCAGTATCCCCCATACTGGTCCCCTTGTAGCAGTGTCCGCCATACTGGTCCCTTTGTAGCAATGTCTGCCATAGTGGTCCCCTTGTAGCAGTGTCAGCCATACTGGTCCCCTTGTAGCAATGTCCACCATACTGGTCCCCTTGTATCAATGTCCCCCATACTGGTCCCCTTTGTATCAGTATCCCCGATACTGGTCCCCTTGTGTCAGCATCCACCATACTGGTTCTCATCCCGTCATACTATCCCCATCCTGTTCCCCTCCTTGTAGTAATATCCCCTAGTGTGCCCTATCACACACAAACACTGACACACACACAGACACATACACAGACAGATACACACATAGACACACACATACACATACGCACCCCCCAGAAAAACCCGGCCAGCAGGGGCAGCTGGGGACATGCGAACCCCGCCAGACACAGCCAGCTAGCAGAGGCAGCCGGAACATGTGTGCCCTGCCAGACACAGTCAGGAACATGCGCACCCTCCAGATTCACAGCCAGTAGGCATGAGGGAACATGCACACCCCACCAGAATCACCCAGCCAGCAGGTGCAGCCGTGAACATGCGCACCACGCTAGTCACTGCCGGCAAGCAGGGGCAGCTGGGAACATGTGCGCCCAGCCAGACATAACCAGCTAGGAGGGGCAGCCACACAGACTCACACATATACAGACTCACACACACAGACACACACATACAGACTCACACAGACACACACAGACTCACACACTCCGTTCTGTCGGCATCTCTTTAGTACATGTGGCCCGGCACTGTGGTCATCATTTCTGCCTCCAGCCTACCACAGCCCGCCATCACTGTTCCACCATCGCACTGCTTAGGTATATGAATGGCAGTTGCCGTCCAATCAGAACCCAGCAGCTGCCAATCATATATCTCAGCCATGCGATGGCAGTACAGTGACTGTGGGCCGCAGCATGCGGGATGCAGCGTTGTCAAGTGGGACCACCATACCTGCGCCTGCGGGCCACACAAAGCAGCCATGGGGGCCTAATTTAGCCCGCGGGCTGTGTGTTTGAGACCCCTAGTCTAATGGTACATTGTGTTGTACTATTTAGCCACCATTGGTCTAGTACGTTAGAATTCAATCATAATGTCAATGGATTAGTTACAACTGGGGTTGGATTTTGATGAACTTTTGGAACCTATTCCATTGGTTTCATTTTTTTGTGAGTGCCCTGGCTTAGTGGATGATTCTCAGGTGGACAGTTCAACCCTGAATAGAAGGGCAGATATTAGTGTAAAAAGGAGGAATATGTCGGGAGGCTTTTTTTGACAGAAAGTATACATCTGACAGATGCCAATTTATAGGCATATAATGGCATATGTTGCCCCATATGCTCTCAAGGTAAAACATAAAAAAATAATAAGTTTGTTTTTTATTACACAATGGCTTTATATAAAAAATGCTGTCAAGTGTGCTTTTCTTCAAAGCAAAAAGGGAACATCGACACCTAAAGGCTACAATTGTAGCCTCCATCAGGTAAATGGATATATTTGATGTATACATGCATGCGCAAACTGCAGTGAAAATGCGCCATTATCGTCAATAGTTGTCACATCCCGCTGTGCATGGCTATTTGGGGTTAGATGGAGAAGTGAATGTATGAAGCTATGATTCTGGCTTTTATTGGAACATTCCTCTCCAATTATCAGATAAAGGAAAGGTTTGTATGTTTTCATCCATTTAGTAAATTGTGTTCCTATCTCAGATCATTAATGGCTTTACCATTTCATGAAGAGCAGTGAAATCGCTGGGTCAGGTTAATCTGAGCATAAGCAGTTGTAGAATAATCGAGCAGTAAGTGCATCTGAGCAGTAGGGAGCTATATGCATTTAAACTGTTATTAATAGGCTTTGCTCGCCTGCTTAGAAGCAAATGAAAATCTTTAAACATTTCAAAGCAACGTTTCCCTTCAGATCTCAAAGGGTAAATCACCGGAATACTATTGAACTAAAACAGGGGCTCCAATTTATGTTTTCATTTTATTTGCTTTTTGATATGCAAATGAGCCTTTCTGATCAAAGAAAACCTGCTTTATTTAATCTGAGTTTATAATTGAAGCCTTTTACCATTCAGTGGATAATCTGTACAACAGACCTGGCGGGAAGGATAAAGTGACATACCCAGCATGTTCCCAGGCAGGTTTCTCTATAGAATCTCGGGAAATGCTGCTTTTCTGGGGCAGCAGCTCCTGGTCCTCTTGTCTGTGATTTTTAATAGTGCACCAATAGATGGGCCAGAGCTATTTAACGTGTATATTAGGGACAAGTACAAAGTATTGATTCCTGGATAATCACATATGATCTGGCACCCACTGGGTATTGTGCCAATTACGGGGTTACGTTTATTTTCTTATAATGTGATATCAAATTCTGAGTGATTTTCAAGGGCATGCTATGCAGTTCCTACATAGAAAATAAAGCTTCTACCCTTGATGGCCTCATCTCTTTGTTATTTTAACAATCACCTCTATAAAACTCCACTGCTCAGAGGAACTGTATTATTAGAAAACAAGAAGGTTGGGAATTATCCCAATATTCAGATAAAAGACAACTACATCAAAATCCACTCACTGAAAAAAAAATCCTTATAAAAGCAATGAAAGTGAATCAACAGTTACAGATAATTAAAAGAAAGCGTCTATATAGCCCTCAAAAAAAGGCAGCACCGTAAGGGTCAATAAAGGGCTCAAAACGGCAGCACCAAAAGGGTCAATGAAGGACTCAAACAGGGCAACACCATAAGGGTCAATGAAGAACTTAAAAAAGGCAACACCATATGAGCATAAACGACTAAAATATAAGAACAAATTTTTCTGATACACTTGATGTGTGCTGATACAACACACGTCAGGGTTGACGCTATTCAGGCAGAAGAGAGCTATTCAGGACACTAAGCGCATGTGTATATGTGGCACCCCAGGGCTTGGTTGCCACAGTAGCGTTGTCTCCCCCGGGGAGACAAACACACACCCAACGCCAGCCCAGAAGGGGGAGCTTAGAAACCTAATCTCTAGTAGGGGTCCCCTCCTATAAATTCTGGTCTGGGGGCAGAGCTAGGCAGTTCAGTTCCTAGGAGGACTGTGAAGAAGTCCCGTGGACTGGAGCAGATTAAGGCTTGTCCCGGGACGTAGACTAGCCAGCATGAGGGACCCGTAGGACAGGGTCTGAGGAAGTGGAGTAGTAGGTCTGGGGATTGGAGCCAGTGCTGTTTCACCCCAGTACCGAGCGCAGGATAAACACCGGAGTCCGAGGTTGTGAGGGACTCTAGGCCCAGCAGCCAACACCGGAGGGCGGAAGATCCCAAGTCACTCGCCCACCACGAGGCCCAGGAGACACAGCAGCACCAGAGAGCTCAGGGAGGAGTAGCCAGTGGAGAGTAACCAAAGAAGGGCTCAAGCCACTGTTATATGGGCCAAAGACAGCACACAGGAGAAGGTCGTAGCACAGCTACAGACAGCCATGACCCACCAAGAGCAGCAGAGTAGAGAGGCCTCAGAACTCGCCAGATGTGGAGGACCCCAACTTGCTCTCAGGCTCCGGACCCCTAACACCTTTTGTGGACAGTGCCCAGGACAAACCTGCTACTTTCTTCAGTAAAGGTAACGGAGACTACAACCCCTGTGTCTGTCGGTTATTCCGCACTTTAACTCCTGCACTCCCAAAGGCTTACTCCCTCCATAGACACTAATGATTGCCCTGGGGACCCGCTAAACAGTCACAGCTGCACTCCCACCATCCCCACAGGTCCCGCACAGCAGCAACGGTCCTTACAGGCTGTCTTCCACGGGTTGCGTCGCAATAGACTCATTCTATTTTATTTTTGTTTCTCTTTTTACTCCTTTACAAACCCCCTTTTTACTGACCGCCTAATCGGGGACCCTGAACCGGGTCATGCCACCGTGACAGCACCCCACAGTCCCGACGACGACCAGAGGGCCCGATTCTGAGTATCTCACGGCCCCCTCTGGGGCTAGTCAGTTTCTGGCATCACGAACAGGATATCATGCCCAAAATTAACGGGTACTGTGTGCCTTAGACTGTATTGAACTGTAGACATTTGCCATTTTTCTTTTCGGCCCACGTGGTGCGCGGGAATGCGAGGGGGCGTGTTATTGAGGTGGGGCTGTATAAAGGGCACAAATGGAGACAAAGGCCCCACGTGCTCTGACATCATCATACGCAACACCTGAAGTCTTGCACCAGAAACTCCCTGCAGGAAGTCCTGCGCTGGAAGTCTCCCTGCAGGAAGGCCTAGACTGGAAACTCCACGACATGTGTTTAACTCCCTGCCGACCGAAAGCCAAGGCCAGGCTGCAGTTCACCAATGGGGAGAATGATGTCTGCCCCAAACAAAGAGCAGCCCATGGTAGAGCAGGCCACAGGACCCAGCAATGCCACCACCAGAGAAGAGGCCGCAGCGCCCCCGATCGCCGCCATCCTGCCATTCACCATGCCGTATCTCTCAGGAGCGGTGTGTCTCCTACAGTACTCCGGGGAGCTGGACACCTTCAGTGACTTCCGAGAGTGGATGAAAAGTGTGTTTGGAGTGTACCCCATGACGGAAAAACAACGGGTGACCATGTTGATGGGACAGCTGACCAGTGAGGCCCAGCAAAATCCTGGTCGGCCGCTGACAAGCAGACTGGAAAGCAAATCTTTGCTAAACTGAAAGAGTCCTTCAACACACGGACGGCCGCAGAACTAAAAGTTGGGTTCTTCGGGTGCAAGCAAGGGGTGCAGGACAGCGTGCGCAGCTATGCTCTGAACCTGCAAGAGGCGCTGAGGGTGATGAAACAAGCCAACCTCGAGAGTGCACAGGGTGAGAGCAAACTGCTCACCAACCAATTCATCGAAGGCCTTTGGGACCCGGCCAACAAGGTCCATCTGCGGCCCCTGGCCATGCAGCACCCTGGGATAGACTTTACAAAGTTTAAAGATCGGGCCCTCTGGCTGCTAAAGGGCACCACCACCAACGGCCCTGCACCCTCACAGCGGCTGTCCCTAACCTACCACACAGAAGTGGAGCCTTCTTCCCTGGACTTCATGGGGGCCAGTGCACAGACTTTAGAACCCCTTACCCCCGAGGCTGTACACCTCCAATTGCAGCAGCTGATAAAAGGGATGGCCGACCTGACCAGAGCCGTGCAAGTTATCCAGGGATCCAGACCACCAGGGGGAGTTCACCTAGCCTCCAGCCTGGATGACGTCCCGAGCATGCGCCAGAGGAGGTAGCCCACCAGCTGAGGACAACACACCGACCGTTACAACGCTGCAGGACAACCCATCTGCCATCGCCTCAACAAAGCGGGACACCTAGTAAGATCCACTTTATTCGAGAAACTCCTGGAGCCAAGGGCCAACCCTCAGGAGTAAACCTAAATGGACCACTGCTTTGGCGCGACAGGTACATGGGAGGACGGCCGGTTCTGCCTGTCATGCTGGATGGGATCCCCATGAACGCTTTGTTGGACACCGGGTCCCAGGTGACAACAATACCCTATAACCTTTATAAGCACTATTGGGCAGACTCTGATACCACCCTGATGACAGTTCCACCATATTTGCAAGCAATGGGCAGCCCGTGCCACAAGTAGGATTTAAAGATGTGACTATTAAAGTGGGGCCGGTAGAGTTAAGTGAATAGGATATGGTGGTTGTTGATGTTGACTGATGAGCCAATAATCAAATGCTAATACTAGGCACTAATGTGATTGAAAATTGTTTGGGCAAGGTTATTGTGTTGTTGCAACAGGTTGCAGAGACCACCAACTTCAGGCAGCAGAAAGCCCTGCAGAAAGAGATAAAGGCCCTGATGCAGAGACTGCAGGTGGAGCTGTCTGGAGGTGAAGTTGGCAGCATAAAATTAAGTGACTCAACCCCCATTGTAATACCCCTGCGGAGTGAAATGTTGATCTGGTGCATGGCGGCCATAGGCCTCAGAGGGCAGGATTACCAGGCCCTGGTGGAGCCCATGTATTCAGATAGTAGCCCCACCATCCTGACAGCCAGAGGTATAGTTGATGTCCGCAAGGGGAGGGTGCTGTATGCATCCTAAATTGCGGGGAGGAGGAGGCCAAACTGCCACGGTATGCCACCATTGCCAAGCTGTATACGGTCAGTAACAATGCTATTACAGCTGCAGAGCCCTTGGACCCACCAGAACAGGCGGAGGACAATGGCCCTGAGGGGAAGCTGGAGGACTGGTGCAGGATGCTGCATGTAGGTGTGGTGCCCCAAGGTCTGATTTCCACAATACTGTGCTTAGAAGCAAGGGAAGTTACTCACATCAGGTGAAACACACACACACAACACTTTCCCAACTCCAGGCCAGAAGGGGGAGCTATGAAACACGAGTTCTGGGAGGTCCACTATAAATTCTGGTCTGGGGACGGGGTTAGGCAGTTCAGTACCTAGGAGGACTGTGGAAGACATCCTGCGGACGGGAGCAGCGTCAGGCCCATCCGAAGATACTGACTAGCCAGTGTGAGTGACCAGTAGGTGAAGGTCTGAGGAAGTGGAGGAGTAGGTGAGGGGAGTGGAGCCAATGGCAGCTCGCCCAGCACCGAGCGTAGGACGGACACAGGAATCCAAGGTTGCAAGGGACTTTATGCCCAGCAACCAACACCGGAGGGCGGGTGATTCCAAATCGCTCACCCACCAAAAGGCCTGGAGACACAGCAGCACCAAAGAGCTCAGGGAGACACAGTGAGAAGAGAATAACGTAAAAAGGGCTCAAGCCGCCTGCCATAAGGGCCAGGACAGAAGGAAAGAGGAGAGGGTCGCAGCAGAGCTTTAAGCAGCCAGGGCTCACGGAGAGCAGTGCAGTAGGGAGGCCTCAGAACTCTCCAGTTTTGAACCTTGACTTGCTTCCAGGCTCTGGACCCTTAACATCACTTGTGGACAGTGTCCTGGACAAACCTGCTATTTTCTTCAGTAAAGGTAAAGGAGACTGTCACCCCCGTGTCTGTCAGTTATTTCGTACACTAAGTCGTGCACCCCCAGCGACCGTAAATTACCTCCTTAGACTTTATGGTTGCCCTGGGGACTCGCTCTTCCCTGGAGAGCCAAACCATCACAACTGCTTCTCCCATCATCCCCAGAGTTTCCGCCTGCAGTAGTGGCTATATTGGCCGCCTTCCACGGGTGGTGTCATGACACAAACTATTTTATTTTATTCTTATTTTTCTTTTCATCCCTTTTTCAAACTTCCTCTTTTTTACTGTTCGCTCGATGAGGGGATCGCGGACCGGGTCACGCCACCTTGACAGCATCCCACAGTCCTGACGACGTCCAGAGGGCCCGGTTCCGAGTAATCCACGACCACTACTGGGACGAGTCATATATACTCCTAATCAATATATTTTTATGCACTTTATTATCTATGTACTGTTTAAACCAGAGGTGGGGAACCTCAGGCCCCAGGGCCGCATGCAGCCCTCGATGACCTTTTCTATGGCCCTCGGGCAGATTCCTGCGACGATAGTACTTGGTCGGGCAGACACGTTTGCTGACTGGCTACCTTTTAAATCCAGTTCCCCAGTTATCTCTATGCCTCAGTCTCAGCCTTCCCAGTGACATATACGCCCCCAGCCTCTCCTGTAAACCAGGAAAATCAGTTGTAAATCAACATGATCAATATCACCTAACATCAAAGCTACGCCAAAGAGAAGCCGCCCCTGCCACCACAGTAGGGATGAGTTGATAGTTTAACCAAATATAACAGGTTAACTTTCAAGTTGATAATTTTGTGCGGGCCCCCGAAGGATGGTAGAAATTTCCATATGGCCTCCAGCAGAAAAAGGTTCCCCACCCCTGGTTTAAACAATACATTGCCCTTTTATACACCTAATTTAAGATTTGTCCTTTTTTTATAATGTGTAATACACTACTTTTGTGGTTTAATATGATATAATCATACCCTTTTGCAGTATTTATATACCACCCTTCCTGGTATACTCTGTATTCCTATGCTCTCCTGCTCATTCATTGGTCACCTTTTTTTTCCTTGTTTGTCTTTTCCTTACTTTGTTTTCATTATTACTATTAAAAATTATTATATGAGGCGTTTCAGCACATTTTTTCTTTTCTTTTTCTCAATTAAAAAAAGAACAAGTAAGAGGAAACATACTTAGAACTTTTCTGTCCCAGGCAAAACTGCATCTAAAGGAAGATCCTTCTCTAGGTTGGTATTTTACTCCTGGTAAACTAGCCAAAATTTCCACTAAAAGTTCTCCTTTATGCTGGAGAGGTTGGGGTCAAAGGGGCGATATACTCCACATCTTCTAGAAATGTCCCAAATTAAGTAATGTAGCTTTTGGAAGGATGTCGACTCCTTAATTTAATCCTCCAAAAAAACATAGCTATCTTGCCCCAAGCAGCACTTCTCTCTCTGTACTTAGATAGTATTAATTGTGGTCTTAAATATTTATTTATACATATTTTCTTAATTGATGAGAATTCTATTGAAGCCAAGTGGAAATGCACCACCTTGCTTGCCCACCATTTCAGAAATTGTTGTAACTGTATGCCTACACAACACCTATGAAAAAAAGGCATGCTACTTGTAACAACCATCCAATCCTACTTACAAAAGGTGGGAATCATGAATAACTTTCTCCTCAAAAATCCCCCTAAAGTCGTTATTTGATTTTGGCATCAATCTTTAGTCTACTTGCATTTATTACAATCCCAGTGCCCAATCACTAAGCAGTATATCTTTGCAGGTTCCATCTCTAAATAGATATACTTTATATCTTGTAGTTTAGGTGATTGTAGTTTTTGAACTCGTTATCGCCACTAATATTTCAGATTTGAATTTGATATTGTTCCCCATTTAATGACCTTCCCCTTTTTCCCATTAATATCCCGAATAGGGATGGGCGAACTGTTCGGGTTTATGACCAGGGTTGCTGGGGTAAAGAAATGCAATAGTTAATTGCATTATTATATTTACCGTCCCGCACTTTCTTATCTTGGTGTGACATGTCGCTGCGTCACTTCTGGGCCTCCCCTTGTCTTCTTGGTTTAATGATTGGCTAGTGGAGCCAGTCACATGACTATTCACCCCGGAAGCCCAGAAGCACAGCTGAACGGGATAACGCAGACCCAGTAAGTATAATCAGTATGGTAATTAACCATTACCTTTCTTGAACACAGCAACCCCGGTCACGTACCTGGGGAAAACCCAAAAGTTCGCCCATCCCTAATTCCAAATAAAACTACTTAATTCTTATCCTCCCATCCCTCCTCTCCTTCCCTTTGTTTGTATTTAAAAATGATATGACATCTGTACATTTACATTTTTAAAATCAATAAAAATGATATAATCATAAAGGGAAATCTTTACAATCAGATCCCAACATTTCTATGTACAATGCTGACAGGCTGATAAAGCAAGGCAACAGAGCGGAACCAAATTCCTTGCCAAATTCTCATTCTAATATGTAAAGCCCACATATCTCTAGTACTTATTACCTCTAGTCATAAAGATATTTGGTGAATAATAAGAGACATATCTTACAAAATTGTAATGTATTTTTGTATTATAGGAGAAAAAAAAGAAGTCGCACTCAGAGCTTCTATAAACCGCGGTTCTTTATTGTGCTTCAGTGCACACAGCAGGTGGTGGCATGCGGGTGGGAGGACGGGGGGCACGACGTTTCGCGCCGTATAAGGTGCTTCAGCAGTTAATCCTAACTAACCTGCTGAAGCGCCTTATACGGCGCGAAACGTCGTGCCCCCCGTCCTCCCACCCGCATGCCACCACCTGCTGTGTGCACTGAAGCACAATAAAGAACCGCTGTTTATAGAAGCTCTGAGTGCGACTTCTTTTTCTTCTCCTATAATACAAAACTAGATGTGACGTATCGGACTGTTGGGAGTGAGCACCAGAGCATGCAGAGCGGTGCAGCAGGGAGGACCCTCCTTATCATCCTCCATAGCCAAGGGCGGAAAGCTTGCAGGCGGTGGTGAAATCTCCCCAGGCTGTATGGGAGACGCTGCAAGGTGGTGCTGACCCCATCCTAATCTTCAAAACCGAAAATTGTAATGTATGCAGTATGTAATCCAGGCGCCATATTCGGCTTGGTATATGGGCTGCACAGAAAAAAAATTGAATTTGAGGGTCTGCATTCTTTACAGCACAAGGTGACATTTTTAGTGATACCTGATTTTTTTTCCTTACGCCTTTTAGACAATTTTTTTTTTTAAATTGCCATGTTTTTCATTTTATTTTTTTAAATGGCATTCACTGTATGGAATATGGTACAGTTTTATAGCCTGGGTCATTACAGATGCAGTGATAATAAATGTCCACTTTTTTATTTTAGTTTATACATGAAACAGCATTTTTAGTGGTAAATATTTTGCCATGCTTTTTTTTTAAAATGTTTTACAGATTTTTATTCCCTCAAATCAGTCCCATACAGTAACAATAGCCTACAATTAGCACCATACAGTTCTTCTGGCCAACATCTTGTAGTAATCTTCTCATCCTGGTCCCAATCTTGTAGTAATGTCCCAATCCTGATCCCTATCTAATAGTAATGCCCCCATCCTGATCCCTATCTTGCAGTAATGTCACCATCCTGGTCCCCATCTTGCAGTAATGTCCCTGTCTCGATTCCCATCCTGTTCAGAACCTGGTCACTATTTTGTAGTAATGTCCCTATCTTTTAGTAATTTTCCCATCCTGATTCCTATCTTGTAGTAATGGCCCCATCCTGGTCCCCTTCTTGTACGGTAGTAATGTCCCCATCCTGGTCCCCATCTTGAAGTAATGTCCAAATTTTGATCCCCACATTATATTACTGTCCCCATCCTAGTCCCCATCTTGTAATAATGTCCGCATCTTGAAGTAATGTCCCCATCCTGATCTCTACCTTATAGTAACTGCCTCTTCTTGTGGCTATATTTCCATCTTGAAGTAATGTCCCCATCCTGTTCGCTATCTTGTAACAACGTCCCCATACTGGTTCATATCTTGTAGTTATGTCCTCAGTTCTGGTCCTCATCTTGTAGTAATGTCCCCATTTTCAGTCAATTCCCCCATTCAGCTGCACTTCGCATACACATTAAAAATAAAAAAGATCCTTCTGACCTGTCCTCAGTTCCCTAGGCAAACAGTGTCCTCTTCACTTCCACAGCCGGGGCGGCACATGGCACCTGTGCTGGCACACCGACATAAGCGGCTTCTGATTGGAAGGTGGCTGCCATTGGTATTGCTGTGCAAAGATCTGGTCACTGCACCACAATACATTTCAATTAAAAGTGCGAACATGGAGGCACATTTGACTGAAAAGAAGTGCTGGCATCGGCGGCCTCTCTGGACTGGGCCACAATTGTCAAGGGAGCTCCAATGCCTGTGGGCTGCATGTAGAAGCATGACGGCCGCATGTGGTACATGTGTTTGAGACCCCTGATGTAACCTATGCAGTATACATTGAAAACATTATCCACTTAATGTGCCCTTTGGTGTCCCATACAAATGCCATAAAGCTGTATTGTGACTAACAGTAAAAGTGAACATAGCGGATACATATAAGATTCTCTACCAAGTAGGAAAACAGATACACTAAGAGTATATGGTGCAATAAAAATAGATACTTCTTGATAATTGCCAAATAAATTATATTACGTTATGAATGAATATATATTAAGAGCCAAAACAGTTTTTGCAAGTTGTCTCAGCTATAAACCCCCTATTTATATGGTCTGTTAAGAAACGTGAGTCCTTCATTGTATTACACAGACATCTATTTATTTGATTTGATTTCCCATTTATAAAATTAGCTGGTCTTTAGAGAAGATTAGAAGTGATGACTTCAAAGGTTAACATTAGGACAGAAAATGATGCTATAAGAGCAGCGTAAACACAATAATCCTGAAAGCTAATGTGGCGTCAGTAGAGAGTGGGCTCAAGCCAATTTTGGTCCCAGCTATTTTCCTGGTGAACTGTATAAGGACCTAATTTTGATTATGGGTCACCATCTGTTCAGTGTTTAATACAATTATCCGTTAATTGCAAAGCATTGCCGAACCCTAGACAAACTTCATTTATGTAATACATACAAAGCATCTACAAACCAGTAATGATTAGGCTTTGTAAACATAAAAAACGCCTCCACGATAGTGCTGCCATATATAACACAGAAATAACACTGATAACATACTGATTTAAAGCACACTATTAATTTTCAAACCAAGCACAGGTGCATGGTGCATCAAAGATTTAAGGGCATCTTCCCACATGCTATATCTTTGTCCTTTTCTGGCCAGATAAAGCCGAAACTTCCAATCAAAGAAGAGGGGGAAGCATGGGGGGAAAACAAATGCACTTAAATGTTTGGTCCCATCATGATGCACTGAGCGCTTGTACTAGGTGTGAACAGTCATCCTGTGCCTTAAATAATGAAAACAAGTATCACCTTATTGTCCACATTAGCTGTGACGTGATGAGGGCATGGCAAATAAAACCTCATGTAAAGTCTCCAGGTAGTGACCACCAATCCCAGAGTGGGAATAGTGAGTTGTTGAAGTGACTGAATTAAGGGTGCCTTCACATTAGCGTATGTGAACGCAGCTTATGCTGCGTTCCCATACGCAGTCAAACGCATGCGTACTGTGTTCCTATGTTTAACATAGGAACGCATAGTGCCTGCGTTTGCTGCGTTCGGGTGCGGATGCGGACGATATCTGCTCCCTCCAGGGTCCTGCGTCCGCACCCGGGACGCAGCATGTTGCATTTTTTGTGCGCTCGGGGACCTTGGAAAATCAGCAAGCTTCCCCAAGCGCACAAACAATGCATTGGTGTCAATGGGTCCGCAGTGTTCTGCGCATGACAGCGCAGTAGAACGCTGCGGACCCATTGAAATCTCTCCCGGTGGCCGCCGGTGATGTCACAGGAGCTCACCGACGGCCACCGGGAGATCAGCTCAGCCTCTGCTGATCTCTTCTTCCCCGCCGCCGGTAATACCCTAGCGGTGTCGGCGGGGAGAAACAGCTGATGTGACAGCTGTTTGAATCCAAAACAGCTGTCAAATCAGCTGTTTCTCCCCGCCGACACGTCCCGAAACTTACCGGCGGCGGGGAGGAGGATATCTCCGGTGCTGATCTCCGCCTCCGGCCCGCCCCCGGACACCGCCGATTGGCTGGCCGTACTGCACAGTGATGTGTCCGCAGGCGGACACTATCCGCTGCGGGCACATCAAAATAACATGCTTTTGACTGCGTTTGCCATCAGCATGCAGACACAAGCGCTAATGTCAAGGCAGCCTAAGAGCAGGATGTCAGATGTGAGAGATGATGGGTGGTGTAATTAATACATTGCAGTGGTACAGTGAATGGAGAATTTAGCAGTGAAGTGAGAACAGATGGCGCCACATGTTACCCAGATATCAGCCGCAGGTGGTGAGTACCAGGGAGTGTGCCAGCAAGCTACTTTGTCTTGAAAATGTAAAGAAAGCATCAGGAGCAGCAAGAAATATTTCCATTTCTTTATTTTTATTATTTATTAATTAATTAAAAAAAATATACATTTGTTTTTATTACGACAGAATATTCAGATATGTTGTTATTCAGCATAACATCATGAAAATATATTCCTATAGAGACAAAAATGTGTTTTGCACAGCAGACAGGCTACTGCAAAATGTCGGAAAGAGAAACATTGAAGGGTTCTTCCACATGTGATGGAAAAGACCCAGTGGGGATTCAGTTGTGGATTTTACCCTTTGGGGATTCAGTTGTGGATTTTACCCTTTGAGGATTCAGTTGTGGATTTTACCCTTTGAGGATTCAGTTGTGGATTTTACCCTTTGCCTTGGAAAAGGGAGAAATCCACAGTGAAAGCTCACAGAAAGAATTGACATGTTTAGGATTTAAAATGATCCACCGTGTCTCCTTCTTTAAAGGCTGCCGAGTCTAGACACCAATTGTCAATCATGCTGTGAAGGGTATACTCATGAATACAATTGAATCATAAACTACCCGTAAATGTCAGATGTACAATAAACGGCTGTTTATGCTTCATCTTTTTGTGAAAAGAGTTGTCACTAGACGTTTAGAGCTGTTATTAAAGGGAATCGCTCAGCAGGTTTTTGTTATGTAATCTGAGGACAGCCTGGTGTAAGAGTTAACACAAAGAATACAGGGATGTATCTCTAAAGGGTCCGTTAGGCGGCCGTCACACGCAACGATTTCTTGCCCGATACCGTTTAAGCGATCTCCTTTTTGATCGCTTAAGCGATATCAGGCAAGAAATCGTTGCATGTAATCAAGCGATTTACGATGGTAAATCGCTTGATCGTGACATCGCAGATCTGAGCTCCGGACCTCAGATCTTGCGATGAGCGATGCCACGATCTGCTTCATCGTGGTGTATAACACCACGATTATCCATCTCCCAGCGGCAGAGCCTATGCTGGGAGATGGTAACTATGGTACACGTCGGGTAACTAAGCGACGCGCGGCGCCTAGTAACCCGATGTGTACCATAGTTACCAGCGAGATCGCGGCTCCACATCGCTGGTGAGTCTGTCTGTGTGACATCTCACCAGCGATGTGAGCGATATTGCAAGCGATCGTGCGTGCACGTGATCGCTTACAATATCGTTCTAGATATCTGTGCGTGTGACGGCCGCCTTACATGCTACAATATTGTTAACGATATCGTTTGATCGTCACCCCTTTTTGGGTGGAGCAACGACGTCGTTGCTTGTGACCTGTAGAAACGATCAACGATAAGTCGGCTGATCGTTCATCGGAGGTTTATGATCAGCACCTAAAACCAAACGATGATCGTCTGTCCAACCTGCAGCATGGGTGTGTGTGACACCTTGATAACGATGTTGTTAACGACTTCGCTTATTCAGAACTGAAGGATGTAGGCGATCAAACGACCGCAAGTATCATTCGCTTGTCATGGAATCGTTGCTGCGTCATTAAAGATATCTGTATGTGTGACATTTCACTAGCGATCATTGAACGACGTTCAAGCATCTAGGTCAAGTCATTTCATTGGTCGGATCAATGGACTATTAAAGCGTGTAACTCAGGCTTTAGTACAAAGCGTGTTGTTATTTACCTGCAATGCTTGTTTTAGCATGAGTAGCTTATCATTGCTTGGACACATCAGCACATTAGCCCAACTGCTCAAAGTTGCCAACTTGACTTTTTTTACATTTTTTTTTTGCACAGCTTATCACAGAATTGACAGACATTATTTTTTACTGACACATTGAAAAACCATAATAAATATTTTTAATTATATAAGTCTACAGCCCATAGTTGTGATATGAAGACATCAGCTGCATTCACTGTCAACTATAAAATGGTGAGAATTACAGTCAAAATAATCTGTGAAAGTTTTTACAACATTAAAAAAATCATGGACGCCATAAACTTTTTCTTTACACAATGCAAAAAGGTGCCGCAACCCTGCCCCTGTTAACATCTTCTCTCTGTCTATGTATACAAAGCCTAGTGTTGTCAGGGGCAACCAAGGGCGTAACAATTGCGGTGTCAGGATTCACGACCAGGCCTGGGTGTGTAGGGGCCCATGGACCCCAGCACCTACTTCAGATGGGTGTACATCTGCAGATGCACATCCAGCTGAAATGCATTGCAGTACAGAGACCCGTCAGAAAGTCAGCATGGGTTGGACTGGAGACACATGGCAGTGACATCATGCATCGCTATAGCAGGCACGCCAACGTCAGCTGCCAGACCCTGCGCCAGCTGCAGAGGAGGATACTGCGTGACATGGGAGCAACGAAAGGTGAGTAGAATGTTTTAGTTTTCTTTAATGCCATAGAGACAGAGAGGAACAATGCAGAAATGGTGGTATTTAGATTATGAGCGCTATACAAGGACACTGCACTGATTAGTATTACCTTTAGGTCTTTATTGAATATTGACGAATGTGAGTCCTCGCCACAACATGTTTCAACGCTAATGCGTCTTCCTCAAGTGGATGAGGAACTCTAATTAGCCCCCTCCTTTTATTCACAAAGAGCCTACAACTCGTTGGATGTGTGTAAAAACTATTAACCATTTCATGACTTTATAAATAAAAACAATCCAATATTAAAACATCATATAAAACAATAAAAAATACTATACATAAAAATATACTCAATACAAAATACACATGATTAAAAAATAAGCCTATTTGTATTAATATATTAAAAATGCTCCATTGCAGATACTTTCATATACCATATACTTCTATAGCTTTATCATAGCAGCATCAATCACCTATGGTTAAATTTAACCCTTCAGGGGAAAGAGTCCCCATTTTAAAGATCCAGTAGGATTCTTTTTTGCAGAGTTTATCAAACCTATCGGGAATTCCCTCATTTATTTGGTCTATTATAACTAATCGCAAGCTAGATGGATCACTTCCGTGCGTTTGGGCATAGTGCCTTGATACACTATGCACCAGGAAACTTTTTTTTATGTTAAATCTATGTTTATTTAACCTGGCCTGCATACTCTGTACGGTTCTTCCAATATATTGCTGCCTGCACGGGCATGCAGGAAGATAAATAATAAATTTCGACCGACAGTTAAATCTATGTTTTATATTAAATATTTCTTTTGTAGTATTTTGAGGTAAATGTGGTGCATCCATGAACAATGGACGCACAGCACTTACAATTCCCCGACCCGCATTTATAACAGCCTTTCTCATCACACATATCATTATGATTATGTTCCTTATCCATGTCTGTATGTAATTCTCTTATTCTGCTTGGGGCTATTAGACTCTGCAAATTTCGTCCTTTTCTAAAAATAATTCTAGGGTGCATAGGGATGGTTTGAGAGAGTACAGGGTCATTTTGTAGGATGAACCAATATTTTTTCATTACTCCATAAATATTCCTGTGAGATTTATTAAAAGTAGTAACCAGGTTACATCCATATTTGTTATCCTTCTTATTCTCCTTTTTCTGTCCATCATCGGCTCTATCTTCAATCTTTTTAATGCAATTCTCTTGTATATAATTCTTGCATTTTTTAAAAGCGTCAGATAAAAGTTTCTTTGGATATCCTTTTTCTCTAAACCTACATTTTAATACATTGGCTTCTTTCTTAAAATCTAAGTTAAAAGTACAATTTTTCCTAACTCGCAGGTATTGCCCATAGGGGATATTTTGCAGAGACGGCACAACCAGACAAGGTGAGTGAGGAATTAATATAACGGAGATTCTGCCTTTAGCAAACAGTGTGGCGCAATCGAATTTTTATTTTATAGAGACAGAGAGGGGACTTTATGTACCAGAAAGGAGACCAGGATAAAGACATACAGTACATACAATGATGGGGACATGTATATCAGGATAGAGGACAAACTGGGGAAAATAAGTATTTGATACACTGCTGATTTTGCAAATTTTCCCACCTAGAAATAATGGAAACATCTGTAATCTTTATCTGGGTTACAATCACCCCCAAAAAATCCAGAAAATCACATTGTATGACTTTTACATAATTTAATTGCATTTTATTGCATGGAAAAAGTATTTGATCACCTACCAACCAGGAAGAAGTCTGGCCCTCACAGACCTATGAAGGCCACTTCACACACACAGGTATCTGAGTCCAATATCTGAACAGATCTCTGGTTGCAGTGAAATCATGGATACATTGCTCCATTTTGTGGCTGTGTACAACATGGAGCAATGTATCCATGATTTCACTGCAACCAGAGATCTGTTCAGATATTGGACTCAGATATCTGTGTGTGTGAAGTGGCCTTTAGTTTTGCTGTAAGAAGCCCTCCTACTCTGCACTCATTACCTGTATGAAATGCACCTGTTTGACCTCGTTACCTGTATAACAGACACCTATCCACACACTCAATCACACTCCAAACTCTCCACCATGGCCAAGACCAAATGTGGCACCCCTGCGTTCTGGTCGCCACAAATGGTACTGCACCCACTCCACGGGTGTGGTATCTCTGTTCTCGGGGAAACAGGATGGTAAGTGTAAGACACCCATCAAGTACCCAACACACCCGGTCCAGGGGACGGTGGGCGGGCCAATTAGAGGGAGGGCTCAGTCAGGGTCAGAGGGAAGGAAAGTGTGGGTGGGAAGTTAGTGTGGGACAGTGAGAGAGGGAGGAGTGAAGAGAGAGGAGTGCGGACTGGGAGGACTTGAACGGTGAGGAGTTCGTCCTGCATCGTGGGAACAACGAACCACAAGTGAGACAGAAGGAGCCCTAGGGGCATGGGCAGAGGCAGAGTGAACCACCCGTGTGCCCGAATCCAAGTTTGATGGAAAGGCTGGTTGGGAACCAGGACCGGCCCTGAGGTAGCGAGGAGACTCCACGCTCCAACCACTGAACCGGAGGCCACGAGATCTAGAGGAGCTGTGGCCGATACCCGACACATCCGCCAAGAAGGTAGCCGGACTAGACTCAGGGGGCTTGGTGTAAGTTATCCAACAGGACCCATGGCTGCTGGATTGGGGCTCTGTGTGCGGAGGTGCGAGCAGGAAAGGCGGACAGTTAGCGCTGCCCAATGTCCTGAAGAGACCTGGGGCCACAGCCTCAAAGATTACTGTTAAGGCCACATCACACGCTTCAATATCGATCACGATATCACCTGCAAAATCACATGATCGAGATTGTTAGAACAATTTTGCGATATCGCTTGTGCGGTGTCACAGGCATAGATCTTGTTAAAGATTTGACATTTGGCAACGCGCCAGCGATCCAGCGCACAACTCAGCGATCGAGGCCAGCCAGTGTCAGGAAAAAGCGAATTCGTCAATGAGATCGTTTGCACGGTGTCACACACAACGATGCAGCAGGTTGAACGCTGGTTAATTCAACGACGCACGATGGATTTGAGGTCAGGATCACAAATCTGCGACGAACGATCAAACTATTTTTCATCCAAAAATCGTTCGGTTACACGCAACGACGCACAAACGATATCGCTTAAGCGATTAAAAAAACTTGTCATTTAAGCAATATCGTTAACGATATTGAAGCGTGTGACGTGGCCTTTAGTAATACACTACGCAGTCATGGATTAAAATCCTGCAGGGCACGCAAGTGACTCTCCTCTGGCAGGGACCGTGGGGTACTCGGAACAGGCCCTCTCAACGTCGTCTGGGCTGCGGGATGTTACGGTTACGTGAACCGGTCTGTGATCCCCTCATCTGGCGATCGGTTAAAAGGGGGAAGTTAAAAAAGGAATGAAAGAAAAATAAAAACAAAAAATGAAAGTGTTTTGTCGTGACACCACCCATAGAATGTGACCGGTATAGCCGCTGCTGCAGTTGGGACCTCCGGGGATGATGGGAGTAGCAGCTCTGATTGTTTAGCTCTCCACGGGAAGAGCGGGTCCCCAGGTCAACCGTATAGTCTGTAGAGGTGATTTGGGGAATGGGAGGCCAGCGGTGCTGAGCTGGCTGCTAGCAGGGATCAGGGACAGTATCGGGCAGGCTCCAGCTGCCGGCTTGGCAATTCAGTCTACCTCTCTTCAGGTGCAGAAATGACAGTCTCACAGTGCTGAGCTGCAACCCAGTTTACATTGATTTCTTGGCAGATGTTCAAGTTACAAGACAGTGCAGTGGTGGCTCCGGTAGTCTTTTAGCAGCCAGGATGGCTCGTTCAGATCACCCCCTTTCGTGTTCCTTTCCATGGGACTTTCTTTCTCTTCCGCACACAAAGCTACGATCCAGCGGCCACGGACCTTCTCTTCACTGCCCCAGGTTTTGCGTCATGGGACATAAAGACCGTGCACCCTGCTAGTTTAGTGGTTGGAGTGTGGTGCGTCCTGGCCACCTCAAAGCAGGCACCCTGGTTTCTGCCCAGTCCTTCAGCTTTCCCACTAATTCGGGCACACAAATGGAATGCTCACTATCTGTGCCCCTAGGACTCATTCTGTCTCTCTATGGTCTGTAGCCCAGGACCCGGAACAGCCTTAAGATCGGGCAGGCCGCCGGGTCCTTGTCCTTTCAGTCTCGTGTAATGATGGTCTTCTCTCTCCTCTCCATCTGACTGAACTCAACTCACTACTGGCTTGAACTGATTAACTTCCTGTGGTGTTTTCTGGTTTTGTTCCCTCCTTCCTGACTGTTTCCTGTCTAACTTTACCACCCTCCACCTGTCTCTCCCGCCATCCCGTTGCTGGCATAAAGTCCCAAGTCTTCAGATCGAAGTGTGTTGGGTGTGTGTTTAGGGTGACTGAACTTACCAATCCCGGTTGCTGCACCTTCTAGTGGCGACGGGACCGAAGGGGCGCCACACAAGGTCCCGCTGCTCACGTCAGTACATGTCCAAGCCGGTTTGAATATCTCCAATGATGATCTGAATGATTCAGAGGAGGCATTGGAGAAGGTCACGTAGTCAGATAAGACCAAAATAGAACTTTTTGGTATCAATTCCCATCGGCATGTTGATTCTGTCAGAGCTGCTGCTCCCAGTAATCAGAGTGATACATTGTTGGATTTAGGACCCCTTTGCCTACATCATGCTCTCTGTGATGAGGTGTTAAAATACAGCTGATAGATTCCTTTTAATTGGTCTTGGGAGGTGTAAAAATAAAAAAAGACCTACTTGGACCTGCAATGCCCACCAGGGACGGGGCTACTCGGTAACCGGGCCAGCCGGTCAGTCACTGTGGCGGTGACCCGTCTCCGTGGCTCTGGACATGCAGAAAAAGGGATTATTTACAGGGGTATAGTTTGTAATGCCACCTGTGGTTAGTCTGGTCAGGGTGACCAGCACTGCTGTGGGACCTCTGGGACTGATGGGCTGGCAGCCTGGATGGTATCTCTCCCCACAGGTAGAGCAAGGCCCCAGGGGTTATAATGGGAAAGTCTTAGGGGGAGACAGTGGTCCAAGAGGATCCGTGCAGCCAGGGAGGAGTTGGATTCCACCCTGCCAGGTGTGTTTGAGGTCTTCCTGCTGAACTTTCCCAATTCAGGGTCTCAGTGTTTGGATGCAATACTGCAACACTCTCTTACTCTCTCTCTCACCCCTGCTTTGCTATGAACCCATATGGCAGGCAGCCCGAGCCCCTCATAGACACTGCCGGATGGCTAGCAGCTCCAGCTGTGCCACTGGGTCTGAAGTGCGGCCGGGAAACGTGCAGTCTTCTGTCCTCCAGAATTGGTCAGTGGGTCTTGCAGGTCCCGACTGACCCAGGACTCTGGCGTCTTTCCTTAGCACGGCCTGACGTGAGCCGCTCAGCGGCTCCACTCTCCAGGTCCTTCCTTATCGTCCTCTCTCCTAGAGTCCTCGCCTAGACTCCTCTTGTTCCTACCTCCCTACTTATTCCTTCTCCTAACAACTCCTCCTTGCTAGAATCAGAGCAGCTCGCCTGAATTCGGGTTCAGAGCTCCCCCTTCTGGCCTGGAGTCGAGAATGGTGTATGTGTATGTGGGGTACCTCGCATGGGGTCTCCTTCTGCTCCCAGGCATGACATTACCCCCAGTGAAGGACGTAACGTCACTGTGGCACCCCAGGGGTTAAAGTGCCACGGTAACATCACGAAGGGTTAACTCCCCACACAACCCACAACGCTACACTAGCGCCTCCAGGCCAAAAGGGGGAGCTAAAGCTGCTTCCCTATATATTCTGGTGTGGAGAGGAAGTGTGGAAGAGCAGAGTGGTGGGAGGAGCTAATGTTGTTTACCTCAGAGTGGCAGCTAGTCAGTTGGAGTTAGTTCAGTTCCTGAGAGGACTGAGGAGGGAAAGGACCTGGGTGTAAAAGGGCTGCATCAGGCCGAACCCACAGTCCACTGTCCACTTCCAGACCGGCCAAGGTCTGAGGAAAGTAGTAGGAGAAGCAGAGGAACACACCCGGGACACAGAGTTACCCTACAACTCACCCCGGTGAAGCGCAAAGACAGATCCCGGATCCGACATTGTGCCTGATACAAGCAGCACAGTAAACACTGGATTAGTGAGGATTTCATATCTTCACTGTACCACAGCGAAGCAACACGGCGGGGTCAGAAACACAAAATTAAGACTCAAGTTGCCTAGCAAGTGGGTACCCATGAGGGGAGACAGGGCCGGCAGCCTAGCTAAAATGGCAGCAGGGCCACACACACAGCGCAGGAGTAGGAAGCCAAGGACCCGGTCAGGGTGGGAGCAACCCGGCCCCGGTACAGACTCCATGGAGAATATCTACTGAATACCATCAACAGTAAAGACTTGGAAAACTACAAAACCATGAGTCTGTGTAATCCTTGCTATCGAGCCCTACTCTCCCTCACAAACTGTTATTATCTCTACCATTACCCCTGACCTGCATCATCCATAGACTATAATCACTACTGCCCCGGGGAACCAGGCTCTGCCCGTGCAGAGCTGTTACATCACAGGCTGCCATCCATCATCCCTGGAGGTTCTGCAGCAGCGGTGGTTACCCTGACTACATACCATGGGTGGCGTCACGACTCTTTCTCCCCTGTAAATACCCCCATTACTTGCGGAACCCGTGACACGGTCCGGATCAAGACGGCCGTGATATCCCCAGCAGTACCCCAGTGCGGTACCGAGTACCCCGTCCCTGTGGGCTCCACATCACTCTGGCACCCGGACCCTTGGGGCGCCACAGACCCTTCTGTTCCTTTGTATTACAACTAGTATAACAGTAGTGGACAACCTCAGCAATATTCACCATTATGGTTATTGCTACGGTAGTGGAACATAACAATAATTGTCCAGGCAAATTGCAATGTATTATACAAAAAGAAAGGACAGGCCTTCTGAAACGTTTTACATTTGTATCTTACCAATGACAAAATAGTGCCATGCAGCTATCATGTTCCTCCCAGTAACAATTGCCAAATACCACCATGTAGGGCAAATAATGTCCCTTAATGCCCCAAATACCACCCTGTAGCACTAGACCAAATACCAAACAGCAGCAATCAGATGCCACCATGCAACACAAAATATACCTTTCCAGGACTGTCAAAAAAGTGGCACTAAATAGGCACCACAGTGCAGCACAAAGTATTTCTACAGCAACACCAAACACACAAATTATCACCATAGCAGCTCCAAACAAACACACAAGCCAGCGCAAATTGCTAAACCACAGTTGCAAACAGGGCATCAGAAAATAAGTCACTCACAGTGCAGAACAAGTACCACAGGGCAGCATATAACACTCCCACCACTGAAACAAATTACCACAAAACGTCATATAAAAGAACACACGCCTTCCCCAGCATCATTCATGCCAGAATGCACCACATACCATGGTGGAGCACAAAATATTCAAACAACGTAGAATACGTGTGCCACCAAGGACCATGGTGCAGCATAACATAGCCATAGCAGGGCCAGCGACAAATAATTCCAACAGTAAAAAACATTTGGGGATTTTATTAGCCATGATGTCTTAAAGGGGTTGTCCACTACTGGGCAACCTCTTTATAATGTTGTTCATGATAGTGTTCATAATTAGAAAGAGCATATTTACTTCCCGTATCGGATCACAGCACTAACCACTGTGTCTTCAGGCAAACATGTCACATTGTTTATCTGCAACCACTGATATGTTACAGCACCCACAGTTCTGTCAACTGGAAGGCTGTAGCCAATCAGCCGCTACTGATCATGAAATTGCCAGAGATACAACTCTCGTCAGGGAACAGCACTAGTCAGGGAGGCAAGTATGCTTTTTTTTTATTTCACTAGACACATTAGGGACATCGAAACTGTCCTTTCCAGTAGTGAACAAGCTAATTAATGCTCAACAAGTCGGTATCCTCTACCTCACTAGCCAGTGAGCCACATATTTACATCATAATTTAAAACATAGTGTTAAATAAAAAACAATGCATTACACTGTGTGATGCAGTGGCTTGCTGCATTGCAAATACCTGTATATATCACAAAGGTTACTGTGCATTACAAGTGGTGGGTTTGCAAGTTAACAGCATGACATGGGTGTGTCTAGCAAACCTGTAACCTTCCATAGGTGAGTCTCATGTGGAACAGGTGGGATATTGTCCAACTTCCTGTTTAGTCACATGTTTCCTCTAGGTGTGCAGCAGCCATGTTGCCAGACGCACATGGTGGAGAATCCATGTGTGTGCAGAGCTTGGGATAGCTTTGGCAGAATCATTGAGGGCTCTCTCCGTGCTTTGAGTGACCGTTGTCCTGGAACACCCCTGGCATGGAAGCGTTGAAGGTACCCAATGAAGAGACCACAAGGATATTCAGGAATATTCAGACCTGCTGAGGATCTAGAACTGACAGGTGTTGGTGATCCCAGAAAAACATTTTCATGAATGACGGACTTTCAGGAGTCAGTGAAGGGAGCTGGGAATAGCTCCTCTGTAAGGTAACCATGAGTCTAAAAGGGATTATCAATATAATGCTAGGCGGGCATAATGTCATTGGAACAGAGTAAATGTCATGAATGTTCTGTTGATGTCAATGGACTGTATCACGTATAAGGTTCATGATGTGTAATAAACCGAATGGCCTGTATTTTACTGTGATAAGTGACTGTTTGCCTCAATCCTGCTACCCTTTGAGTGTCCCCCAACATGCTCAGTGAGTGAATCACTACAACAGCCATTAAAATAATGATGCAATATATGTTGCAACAGAACTGTTAAAAGCTTATTTTTCTGAACAGACATAATACAAAATGAATGAATAAAATAGAAATCTAAATTACATTTGCTGTGACTACCCTTTAGGGTCACTGGCGTATGATTCCCTCAAATGCATTCAAGAAAATCTCATATTGCATTCAGCCACATGTTAGACAATGCTGCAGCTCAGATTTGCATTTTTTGCCTTAGCCTTAATTGGACTGAGGAAAAATTACAGCATGCTACGATTCTCGAATCACTCGCACCCATACAGTCTAGGATGAGAGTGAATCATCAGACTGCACTCAGATGACATATACACTGAGGAGATGTAGAGATTAATCTCTCCCCCTCTGCAGCTTTGATTCGATCATAGGATTGGATCACCGATACATGACACTTGGCTTCTGCTTGCAGCAGAGACTGAGCTGAGTGTCACTACTGTAGCATATCGCATCTGATGCCAAACTCTAATGTGACTCAGGCCTTATATTCAAAGCATCAATGCTTCTAAGGAGGCCGTCACACGCTACGATATCGCTAGCGATATTGTAAGCGATCACGTGCACGCGCAATCGCTTACAATATCGCTCACATCGCTGGTGAGATGTCACACAGACAGACTCACCAGCGATGTGGACCAGCGAGATCGCTGGTAACTATGGTACACATCGGGTTACTAGGCGCCGCGCATCGCTTAGTAACCCGACGTGTACCATAGTTGCCATCTCCCAGCATAGGCTCTGCCGCTGGGAGATCGTTCATCGTGGTGTCATACACCACGATGAAGCAGATCGTTAAATCGTTCATCGCAAGATGTGAGGTCCGGAGCTCAGATCTCGATCTTGCGATTTGAACACTTCTCGCTCGTCGTGTCTTGCCGTCACACGCAGAGACATCGTTCACGCGATGTTTAATCAGACGCGTTCAAGCGATATCTTTCAAGATATCGTAGCGTGTGACGGCCGCCTAAGTATGCTTCCACAAAGTCAGGGATTTTACAGGATTATAGTCAGGTGTATGCTTAAACAATTATAACCAACGGGTGATGATGGTCAACATGTTCATATGTAGGTTGAAACAGTTATTACTTGAAACTGGATCAGGATCAGCTGTTTAAACTGCGGCTTAAAATTAAGTGGGGAACAGTCAGTCTGCTACAAAGATGAGGTTGTGGAAGACAATTTCATGTCATACTTTATTTACAATAGTAATACTAAGGAAAGCAACAAGAAATAAAGTAGTTATACTGCATTAGCAAGGTGTCCTCCAGGCAAAGATTTCAAAGCAAAGCTGGCATGTCAAGAAGTGTTGTTCAAGCCCTTTGAAGAAGGGCCAAGAAATGGGCAACATTGAGGACTATAAACAAAGAGGTTGGCAAAGGGTACCTTTACACACAGAGATAAATTGCTGGCAACTCACTGGTTGCAGTGAAATCATAGACACATTGTTACATTTGTACACGGCAACAACATAGAACAATGTGTCCATGATTTCACTGCAACCAGTGAGTTGCAAGCAATTTATCTCTGTGTGTAAAGGTACCCAAAGGAAATGTAGTGTAGCAGATATAAGACTCATCATGCATAGGCTATGTTTACACAGGGCATTTTTGCTGCATTTTTACCTTGGTTTTATGCATATCCATGCTAATCTAATCCTGTGTTTTTCATTCCTAGCAAAACCTATGTGACTGAGGAAAAGTTGTGCACAACTATTATTTTTTGCCAGAAATTGAAACCTGCATGTTTTTTTGCTGCGTTTTTCAAAGAATGAACATGTCAGTTCTTTGCTGCGTTTTTGCAGCAAGCTTTCACAGCACTATTTACAGTGAAATGCAGTGATGTTGGTCATCCCACCAAGTCAGTGCATTTCACAATTTTGCATTCAGATAATATGTTTTGTGCGGATCCGCTTTTGGGCTAAAAAGCCGATCTATGCAAAGAATAAGCATGTCAATTCTTATGGCATTATCTGCTGTGCTAATTACTCACCCTCTCCATACTCCCACGGTGATATCCTCATCCCAGAAGGCTGCAGGACCTGTGAATTCTCTGCTCGGTGCCTCTAGGACCTACCCATATGACTGAGTGATGTCACTCAGTCACATGGTTCAGTGCCAGGTCCTAGGTCAGGGATGAGGATATCACCGGAGGTCACCGTCCAAGAAGTACCGAACAGATTAGGAACCTTCTTGAATGAGGACATCACTGGAGGCCACCGTGGGATTGCAGGGAGGTGAGTAATTAGCGCAGCAGATAACGCCACACGTTCACACACACAAGGATGCGTTTTGTGAGGATCCATTTTTGGTGCAGTTTCTGCTCCAAAAACGGATCCTCACAAAACGCAACCAAAACACTGTGTGTGAATGTAGCCTAAGCCTGCGAGAACAGGGCCCTCTCCTTTTTGTACTAGTCAATCAATGCCAGTTGGTTCATTGTAATTTATATTTGTGTTTTGCATGTAACCCCTTCTCATGTACAGAACCATGGAATCAATGGTCTAAAAATAAATAATAATAATAATTATTATGCTCCATTTACTTCTTACATCTACATCCAAGAGGAGAATGACTAGAGGTGTGAGATTCTCTTCATCTCGATGGGAGATGCAGAAATAGCTGACCCCTAGTCTCCACATATCTACAGGTTCACCAGTTGACATCAGCATCTATCAGTCATTTATTTACAGTATTACATCCTGCGGCTATGCCATAAATGATGTGTTGGTAAAAGGCCTTTATGTTGGTTAATTATAAAGACTTTGATTGTGCTTTGTTCATGTACCCAACAGTGATATATATTTTGACAGCTTACGTACATGTATACATATTCTCTGTCTTATAAGTCATCCAGTATCTATTTGGCTGTTTAATTCTTGAAATTGTTTGAGTCTTGTAATACAATATCTGGTTTATATGGGGGTATCGTATATCCACATGCAGCAAATGTCTTACACTTTCTGAGACTTTCATTCATTTGATTGAGCATTATAGAAATTAATGGACATGCTTCTATGGAACTCATTTTTAAGTTTTCCAATTTTAGAGACAAGATTCTGTGAGCTGTAGCCAGAGAAGAAAACAGTGATATGGTGATCAGTCTGCAAACCATGTCCTATGAGGAACAGTTACATGGTTTGGGAATATTTAGCTTGTACAAAAGAAGACTGAGAAGAGACATAATAGCTGTCTACAAATATCTCAAGGGCTGTCACACTGTAGAGGGATCAGCTTTATTCTCATTTGCACAAGGAATTACTAAAAGCAATAGGATGAAACTGAATGGGAGGAGACACAGATTAGATATTAGAAGAAACGTTTTGACAGTGAGGGTGATCAACGAGTGGAACAGTCTGCCACAAGAGATGGTGAATTCCCCTTTAATGGAAGTCTACAATCAGATGCTGGACAGACATCTGTCAGGGATGATTAGTGAATCCTGCTTTGAGCAGGGTGTTGCACAAGATGACCCAGGAGGTCCTTTCCAACTCTACCAATTCTGTTTCTGTGACAATGTTGTTCGTGAATATACAATTTTGTTATGCGTGAATATACTTTAAAGGGGAACTCTGGGGAGATTAAAAAAATGTGCACAGTCCCTGCACTCCTATATTATAATACTAAGCTGCCTGTTACATTTGTATAATGTTTAGAATTAATATGAATCAGTTATTCACTAAGTGCTTCTTACCAGTCATCGCTCCCAGAGGGGACAATACGTCATGTCTGATTGAGCAACTCTCTCCCTCCGCAGTTAGCATGTGTGCGTTGGAAAACAAAAACTTCTCCTTGATTCACATGGGCGTGATGTTACAGCAGGTCCTATCGACATAGGTCTCCCATCCTGCTCCCTGTACAGAAGGAGATCTTCAGACTGCAGCTTAGTGTAGGACCTGTTATGATGTCACGCCCACGTCATTGAATGAGGAATGAAGACGTATTGGATGGCACTGAAGCTTTCTGAGAGGGAGGGGGAGAGCTGCTCAATCAGGTGTCATGTATTGTCCCCTGTGGGAGTGGTGACTGGTAAGGGTATGTGTGCATAGTGTGTTGGATACAGTGACACCCGCTCAGCAGGTATACGCAGGGAGATCGAAGCTGCCTTGTACCCAAGATCTACATTCGGTGCAGGGCAGCTTCTCCCTGTATTTCCCTGCTGAAAATCGCTTCTGACTTTGCAGCATGAAATTAAAATGCTGTGGAGATACAGAAGTCCCGCAACCCGCATCACAGCTGAAAACACACTGCAATGGGGAGAAGCACAGTGGACATGAGATTTCTACAAATCCCATTCACTATGCTTGTACTGTACAATGCAGCATTTTGGATGCCCCGGCAATAGGCTGCATTGAATATGCGGATCGTAAGTTTGCTATGCACCCTAAGGAGCAGTTTATGAATAACTGATTCATATTAATTCTAAACATTATACAAGTGTAACAGGCAGTTTAGCATTATAGTATAGGAGTGTATGGACTGTACAAAAATGTTTTGTCTCCCTGGAGTTCTCCTTTAATACAAACCATCAGAAAGCCCATTCACTTGGACAAATATCATTCTTTTTTGGTAAGAAATAGGAAGGTGTTGTCTTTCTACTATATTGCACTACTACATATTCCCTAATTCCTACATAGTCATACCTTCTTTCCTAACAGACTTGATGCGTTTGAGCATTTTTTTTCATGTAAAGAAACATTTCTAGATAGTTTTGGGAAGGCTGTCTTGTGCTACAGGAAACCAGTCAGCAAGAAATTAATGTCATATCCAAGAGCACCATGATCCGATAATGTTGTAATAGTGTTAGATCCTATGGTGTCTTTATTGGGGGCTACTGCTATGGACAGTAAGAGAAGCGTTGCCACTTTAAGAAGTCCCTGCCTGTGTGGGACCGTAAGAAACACGCTGCCACCTTAAGAGACAGAAACCCCCCCAGCTGTGGGATGATGGTATGTCCTGTTTTCCCCCCTTCGGAGAGTGTGTTTTTTGGAACAGCCCGTTTATGTGTAGAGAGGAACAGACTTTCTGTGTAGTTTTGGAAAAGACGGCAGTGTTCGTGTGAAATGAAAGTGGGACACAGACAAGCCCGGTATCTAGTGAGAATCTGAAGCAAGGAGAAGATTTGCAGCCCATCGACTCGAGACAGGAGACGTGTGCACCTTCGGATAAGACTGCTGTTGTTGGGGGCCCCCGGGACTGCATCCAAATCCCTGCATCACTGTGAGTTGAATATTGTGCACCTTTCAGGGTTTAGAATAGGCTTCAGTAGGTAGAACACGGCAGCCGTGTGGCCTGTGTAGGAGGCCAGAAAGGTTACACGTAGAGTAGCATTGTACCTTGTTGTGAATTTACCTGTGTGCTCTTAACTTGTGATAGTTGGAGAACCGTGCTATTGAGCGGACCAGCTAGAGAAAACGAACAGTTTGTTAAATCTCTTTTGCCACTGTTTCCCCCTGCTTGAACCTTCCTTCTTCACATCTTTCCCCGCCTGTTAATAAATTCACCCTTGTGGTTTGCACTCCCATCTTGTGTATCGTACATTATTCTGCACCGCGGTGGTCCTCCCAGCCATCGCTTCAAGTGGCGCTGCGAGCAGGGTACGGTCACCAAGATGGAGGCAGCAGACAGCAACGGCGGGAATGCTAATATTAACGGGGGTAATGTGGGCAATGGTGGAACCCCTGCAAGGACACTCCCAATGGGCACTATATTTAGTGTACTCCCAAAGTTTGACGGCAATAACATGGCACTGTGTGACTGGGTGTCCCGACTGCAGAGCACCCTGAAGGTTTATAACATCGGCCCAGAGCTTGAAGTGGACATCGCTTTGACTGCCCTAGAGGGAGAAGCCCGTAGAAACGTCTGTCTACAACCAGAACCCACCCGTAGTACCCTGAAAGAGTTAGTTGGATTCCTGGAAGAAATCTATGGCGAGACTGCTAGTGCGGGGCATCTTCGCGCCAAATTTTTTTCGAGGCTGCAGCGGGAAGAAGAAGGGATCTCTCAGTATGCCACAGCACTACAAGAAGTGTTAGCAGAGGTGCAGAAAAAGGAGGCAGCTGAACTCGGCGGCATAGGCTCCACAGACCGGATACTCCGGGAGCAGTTTATTCTAGGATTACACAGCATATCCTTGAGGCGAGCCCTGTCAGAACGGGTCCGAGCGAACCCGGCTCTTACATTTCGTCAAATCCTGGCAGAAACAGTAGCCCGAAGTAAAGAAGAAAGCTACGCTTCTGGGGTGGTGCGCATCCAAGCCGACAAGTCCAGCGTGGACCCAAACCGCCAAGAGGTGCTGGTCCAGGTGGTGCAGGATTTACAGAAATCCGTTCTCAATGTACAGGAGAAGCTGACCCAGATGGAGCAAAGAATGAGGGATCTGTCTGTTGCACCCCCCTACCCAGCTGCACCATCCTCCTTTCAACCTGGCCCATCGTACGCACGCAATAATTCCCCGACGCGACCAATAGGAAACTGGAGGGTGCAGGCTTCCTCTCAGCAGCCACCAGAGGCACAAGGTATTCCTCAACGAAGAGAAGACATCCAATGCTGGCGATGTGGAGGTCGGGGGCATATTGCCAGAGGGTGCCGGAATAGCACTCAAGGCCAACAGAAGCCTCCGTTAAACTACCAACCCCCGCAGTAGTGCGGCACTCTGCGGGGGAGGCGAGAAGGGAGGCCGCTCCGTATCATGACGAACATCTGATCGCTGGGTGTCCCATCATACGTGCTGAATTCGAGGGTGTCCCGGTGGATTGCTTGATAGATACCGGGTCACAAGTGACGACGATGCCAGAAGCATACTTCAATCAACATTTCCAGGCACTGGCCAGGCCAGAGAAAGAGACATTGATCCGGGTGATTGCCGCTAATCAGCAACCGATCCCGGTCACAGGGGTTGTGTGGATGAATGTTCGTATCTGTGGGCAAGAAGTGGGGAGAAAAGGGATCTTACTAGTCCCCGAGCCCGTCAAAGGAGATGTACCTGTAATACTGGGGATGAATGTCCTACGTGAATTAGATCAGATTATGTTCACCAAACGGGGACCCGGATACTGGAAGCAGGCTACTACACATAAGCCTACGCAAGAAGCACTTCAGCGACTGATTCGTGTCTGTGGGACGCAGAAGAGTGTGCCATCTCACCAGACGGTAGGGGTCATCAGGGCTCCTGGGAAGGTGCCCATAATCCTGCCTCCCGGACGAGAAAGTATATTACACCTCCCAGTGGGAACCTATCGCAATCTCGATGGGGTAGAAGTGATTGTGCAGCCTGTAGCAACCGGAAGAGTGGACCAAGAAGTTATGATAGCTCGTACGGTAGCTGTGGTCCAACAAGGACGTGTCCCTATCAGAGCCTTGAATGTGGGCCCCAGTGAGGTCACCTTGCCCCGAGGGACAGATCTGGCCCTGGTATACTTACATAAAGGTGAAGTGGTGAGCCAAAAAGATATATCCCTATCGCCGATAGAAGGTACGGGGTGGACCCTAGCAGTCTCTGCAAGGGCTGAAGAGATGCCCTCCCCAGAGTGGAGTGGAAAGGTCATCCTCGATCAGATGGAAGTGGATGTGAAATCGCTGGGCCCCGAGCGTGTGCAAGCAGTAGAAGCTATGTTGTGGAAGAACCAGGCTGCATTCGCTCGCCACGCTGAAGATTTCGGCTGCACTGAAGCTATCATGCATGAGATACCGACCGGGGAAGCTCGTCCGATTCGAGAACGGTACCGACAGATCCCTCCCAAGATGTACCAAGAGGTGAAGACTTTACTGAAGCAAATGCTGGATGCGGGAGTAGTACAGGGCAGTCAGAGCCCTTGGGCGGCTCCGGTGGTACTCGTCAAGAAAAAGGATGGGACCATCCGGTTCTGTGTAGACTACAGAAAACTCAACGCCTGTACCGTTCGCGACTCGTACCCATTACCACGAATCGAAGAATCCTTGACGGCATTGGGGAAGGCCAAGTACTTCTCCACCTTGGATTTAGCAAGCGGGTACTGGCAAGTACCTGTGGCGGAAAAAGACAAAGCAAAGACCGCGTTCATTCTCCCGATGGGATTGTTTGAATTTAACCGGATGCCTTTCGGACTCTCCAATGCTCCGGGCACGTTCCAACGGCTGATGGAAAAGTGCTTGGGGGACTTAAATTTCGAAGCTACCCTGATCTATCTGGATGACATCATCATGTTTTCGGCCTCGTTCAAAGAACACCTTGACCGGCTTGGACAGGTACTCGGAAGACTGCAGGCTCATAACCTTAAGGTGAAGCCGAAAAAATGCCACCTCTTCAAGAGAGAGATCGAGTATCTGGGCCACACAGTTTCACAAGATGGAGTCCTGCCCTCTGCAGAAAAGGTGGCGGCCATCCTGAAGTGGCCAGTCCCTCAAACGGTGAGAGAACTCAAGGCATTTCTTGGACTCGCCGGGTATTACCGCCGGTTCGTCAAAGACTTTGCAAAGGTGGCGGGTCCTTTAAATGAGCTGCTGAGGGGGACCGCCGGAGTGTCAAAGAACCAGGGCATCCCTTGGGCTCAGAGACAAGAGGAGGCTTTTCAGGCTATGAAAAATGCCCTTACTTCAGCCCCGATCCTAGCCTATGCGGACTTCGACCGACCATTCCTGCTGTACACGGATGGTAGCCTTCATGGACTCGGTGCAGTATTGTCTCAGATACAGAACGGACATGAAAGAGTCATCGGCTACGCCAGTAGGTCCCTGCGGGACAATGAAAGAAACCCCCACAATTATAGCTCCTTTCGACTAGAGCTCCTGGCCCTAGTGTGGGCCATGACAGAGAAATTTGCTGGCTTCCTGACAGGGACCAAGATCCAGGTCCGAACAGACAATAATCCTCTGGCCCACCTTGAGAATACTAAATTGGGAGCCTTGGAACAACGGTGGGTGGCTCGCCTTGCAAAGTTCGACTTTACCATCTGTTATCGTCCCGCTACCGAAAACGCAAATGCGGATGGACTGTCGAGAGTGACGGTGGAGATCCCAGTGGGGGATCTCGATGAACAACTAGAGGAGGAAGAGACGCCAGACTTTAGCAAGTTTGGGCCCCCAGTGGTTGCGTCACAATTAAGTAGGGAGGCTTGCACACTGCCCCGGTCCCTGGGAAGAACCAATGAAGAATGGGGACGTGCTCAAGCTGCAGACGAAGGGCTACAACAGATGAAACACTGGGTAGCTGAGAAGCAG
This sequence comes from Allobates femoralis, assembly GCA_033576535.1. Classification (NCBI taxonomy): domain Eukaryota; kingdom Metazoa; phylum Chordata; class Amphibia; order Anura; family Aromobatidae; genus Allobates; species Allobates femoralis. The sequence goes on from JARQOC010000006.1 coordinate 296,960,967, forward strand.
AAGCCCGACAAGCAAGAAAGGGCTAACCTGGACGCCGAGATGAAGAGCGTCTTACACCAGTGGGATAGACTAGAAGTTCGAGAATCAGTGTTATATCGTAAGAGACAACAGCCAAAAGAAATAGAAGCAAGATGGCAGGTGGTCATCCCCGGAAAAATGGCTCAAGAGGTAGCTAAAGAAGCACACGAGTTTGGCGCTCACTTCGGACCTGCAAAGACCTACCAATGGTTACAGCGGTACGTGTACTGCCCCCGGTTGGAGTCTGTGGTAGAAGAGGTTTGCCGGCGATGTCGAGTATGCGACCTCATTAAAAGCACCGAACAGAGGGCACCCGTTCAGACCATACAGACCAAGGAACCGCTAGAAATCTTGATGATTGATTATCTCCTCGTGGGACACTCAGCTCGGGGACTACAATACTGTTTGGTTATGACTGACCATTTCTCCAAGTTCGCTGTAGTCACCCTGACTAGAGATCAGACTGCAGAGTCGGCGGCACGGGCTATCTGCCAAGACTTTATCCGGGTGTATGGATGCCCGAAGCGAATCCACTCCGATCAAGGGGCATGTTTCCAAGGCAAGGTGATGGAGGAACTATATCGTATGTATGGCATTGAGCGATCTCGGACCACACCTTACCACCCCCAAGGCAATGGAGCATGTGAACGCTTCAACCGAACCCTACTTCAGATGCTGCGGACATTGGAGGAGGATAAGAAAGCATGTTGGCCGGATTACCTGGCAGAATTGGTCTGGGCCTACAATAACCGAGTTCACTCCACTACGGGTTACACCCCATATCTGTTGCTCTTTGGAAGAGCTGGGCGAGACATCATCGAGCTGAATTTGGAGCAGCCAGAGGATTTCATGGAACGAACTGTCACGTCGTGGGTGAAAGAACATCGACAACGACTACAAACGATCCATCGGTTGGCCGGTCAACAGCTACAGAAGAAAGAACATACGAGCCCTAAACCAATTCAGGAAATACCGCTGCAACCTGGAGATCGAGTGCTAGTCAGAGAGAAGCGCCCCAAGGGCAAACTGAGTGAGAGATGGGAAGTACAACCCTACAGAGTAATTGGACGGGTACATGCTGATGGCCCAGTCTACAAGGTGCAAGTTGAGAATGGGGCGTCCGGCCCTAGAGTACTACACAGAAATATGCTGCGGCCATGTCGGTCCGAAGCTTCTCCTACGCCAATATCTCCTACATTCTCTACCTCGCTCCCTGAACTCACGTCACCTGTGTGTGAAGTCGACGATGACTGGGGGACAGTCCCCAACACAGTGGGGGAACATCAGCCTTCCAGAAGCGGGGAGCCCATGGATGAGCCCCTACCGCCACGTGAAGAAGAGCCCAGCCAAGATTCCACTGTGGCTCCTGCAGCAAGTGTTCCTCCGGGAGCTAGCCAGGCCTGGCCTGATAGTCAAGATCTTAGAAGGTCTCAGAGGTCTACTGCAAGGGTTCCACCAATCCGATATGTTGAACAATGTACTCAGTCTGCTGTATTGCCATTGTTGTCTCCTCCACAGGTGCTGTGTTCACATTGAACGGCCCGTCATTACACTGTGGACCTGATGTTGTGATGGCCGAGGACGACCATCATTAAGTAGGGAGGCATATTGGGGGGCTACTGCTATGGACAGTAAGAGAAGCGTTGCCACTTTAAGAAGTCCCTGCCTGTGTGGGACCGTAAGAAACACGCTGCCACCTTAAGAGACAGAAACCCCCCCAGCTGTGGGATGATGGTATGTCCTGTTTTCCCCCCTTCGGAGAGTGTGTTTTTTGGAACAGCCCGTTTATGTGTAGAGAGGAACAGACTTTCTGTGTAGTTTTGGAAAAGACGGCAGTGTTCGTGTGAAATGAAAGTGGGACACAGACAAGCCCGGTATCTAGTGAGAATCTGAAGCAAGGAGAAGATTTGCAGCCCATCGACTCGAGACAGGAGACGTGTGCACCTTCGGATAAGACTGCTGTTGTTGGGGGCCCCCGGGACTGCATCCAAATCCCTGCATCACTGTGAGTTGAATATTGTGCACCTTTCAGGGTTTAGAATAGGCTTCAGTAGATAGAACACGGCAGCCGTGTGGCCTGTGTAGGAGGCCAGAAAGGTTACACGTAGAGTAGCATTGTACCTTGTTGTGAATTTACCTGTGTGCTCTTAACTTGTGATAGTTGGAGAACCGTGCTATTGAGCGGACCAGCTAGAGAAAACGAACAGTTTGTTAAATCTCTTTTGCCACTGTTTCCCCCTGCTTGAACCTTCCTTCTTCACATCTTTCCCCGCCTGTTAATAAATTCACCCTTGTGGTTTGCACTCCCATCTTGTGTATCGTACATTATTCTGCACCGCGGTGGTCCTCCCAGCCATCGCTTCATCTTAATACTGTTTTATTCATTTGTAGCGCCCCTGCGGACCGGTTGCCACTAAGTGGAATATTTAAATCTCCACAGAGTGCACTTATTAAAATATAACCTTTAATAATGTAATTAAAATTAAATTCAATCGTGTGTATCCCTCACACCTAGTGTCCATATATCACACCAATCAATGGTAAATGGCCTGGACCATACATTTATTATTGGTCTCCCGCTGGACGGCCAGCATCGGCTTGTGTGACAGCGGGAGACCAATGATGAACGACCTCCCAGTGCCGCACAGCAGATGCTGGGAGCTGGTAGCCAGGGTAAACGTCGGGTAACTATGCGCAGCACTCTTCTTAGTTACCCGCTGTTTACCCTGGATACCAGCGCTCTCGCTGGTCTTGATCACTGGTGAGTCTGCCTGTTTGACAGCTCACCAGCGATCAAATAACGATGTCCCAGCGATCCACATCGTTGATCGGATCGCTGGGACATTGTTAGGTGTAACGGGGCCTTTAGTTACCGTATATACTCGTGTATAAGCCGAGTTTTTCAGCACAAAAAATGTGCTGAAAAGTCCCCCCTCGGCTTATACACGAGTATATACGGGTACCCGGCTGTATACAGCCCCCCCCCCCGTGGTATACCGGGCCCCCCCTGTGGCAACCTGTAAAGGAAGCGATGGTTATACTTATCGGGTCGCTGTCGCCGACGCCGCCGCTCTGTCACCGTCCGTCACCGCGCTCCTCCTGGTCGCACAGGAAATGACGTCATTTTCTGTGCGCCGGTGAAGGAAGCATGAAGACCAGGAGCAGCGCGGTGACGGACGGTGACAGAGCGGCGGCGACAGCGACCCGATAAGTATAATCATCGCTTCCTTTACAGGTTGCCACAGGGGGGGCCCGGTATACCAGGGGGGAGGGCTGTATACAGCCGGGTACCGCTGTATACAGCGGGGGCTGCTGTATACAGCGGGGGCTGCTGTATACCCCTCTGGGGCTGCTAAATACCCCTCTGGGGCTGCTGTATACCCCTCTGGGGCTGCTGTATACCCCTCTGGGGCTGCTGTATACCCCACTGGGGCTGCTATATAACGGGGCTGCTATATACCCCTCTGGGGCTGCTGTATACCCCTCTGGGGCTACTATATACCCCTCTGGGGCTGCTGTATACCCCTCTGGGGCTGCTGTATACCCCTCTGGGGCTGCTGTATACCCCTCTGGGGCTGCTATATACCCCTCTGGGGCTGCTGTATACAGCTCTGGGGCTGCTGTATACCCCTCTGGGGCTGCTGTATATACCACTGGGGAGGCTACTGTATACTACCACTGGGGAGGCTGCTGTATATCACTGAGGGGGCCTGTATACCACACTGCTGGGGGCTGTATACCTGTGCTGGGGTCCACCCTCGGCTTATACACGAGTCAATAGGTTTTCCCAGGTTTTGGGGGCAAAAGTAGGGGGGTCGTCTTATACACGGGTCGGCTTATACACGAGTATATACGGTAAGTCTTCCGCCTCCACCATTTGTACAGCTAAGATTCACTACAACGGCAGAATACTACTGCATATTCTGCTATAACAGTGATACCATTTGTCATTGTTTAGTCGTAAAATGTTACAGACTTTGAAGATGTCTCTGTTAGTTTTTTATAGGAAATAGCTGGTCACAAGTAATAACATGTAAACCTGACTTTAAAGAACCTTTTATTCTTTTCAAAGTAACCTGAGCGTGACAATGGAATGTAAAGTGGTGGCTCTTCACTAAAAGAGTAATTGGTAGTATTCAGCAATTCTCACAACCGTGATGTCCGGATTCACACTGCAGGGCTATATGCAATAGGCATTATGTCCACACCTGGGATCAACTAAAACTATGTAGCATATTGCTCCAGGGGTCTGTACATGCCACCATTTTTTCTATGTGATATATTCAGGAAAAAAAACCTAGTATATATCCAACAATGTAACTTGAATCTCAAGGACCCCGATGTGAAAGCCCCAACGGGACCACAATTATTACAAATCTTTAATAGCAATAGTATTTTCCATAGGCCAAAGAGACTTTTGGAGCCCCTATTCTCAAGGGCCCAGGTGCGATTGCAACCCCTGCAGCTGTTGTAGTTACGCCCCTGTATAAATCCATATGAAATTGGAGGCACATTGCTGTACAGAAGATCCCCAAAGTGTCAATGGGTGTCGTATTATGGCTCCATACAGTAGTTACCGTAATTACTGTAATACATCCAACTAAAGGGGTTTCTCACCTTTGTGAACATTTTTTTCACTTAAATGTACCGTATATATTTGGGGCTAAAATCATTTTTGATATTGATTTTCATAAACTTTGTATATCGTTTGGCTTTTACCAGCTCCTTGTTTCCATGGACGTTCAACTGGGCTTAAAATTCAGCTGATAAAAGCAAACTCTACCGCCAGAATATTAAATCAAGCTCACTGACAGATTCTTAGTAAACTCATTTTGCAATCAGCAATAGACAGAACAATACGGAGGCTATGGAAGGCAAACAGTGCCAAATTGTTAATAAGACCCAGTTGGAAAAATGGTTTTAGCCCTTAATCTTGCACGTAACTAAAAATAAGAAATTGTCCCTCACGGGTGGGCGACCACTAGAATAATAATTTTACTTTTATTGATATAGCACCGACATATTATGCAGCATGTTATTATCACCCAGAGATATAACGTATCTTAGATCTTTTACAGTTAACATGATTTTCTCATTTAAAACAGAGACAAAGGATCAGACACATCTTTGGTGGAGGGATTGTAAGGAGGACTCTCATCCATCACTGTTATATGGATTACATTGGAAAGTAAATAATTGCACCAACTATTATGCTGGTTCAATGTAAGTTCTATTTTTTTTTCTTTTTTTAGCCTGTCTCTTATTTATATATTGTCCACCTGACAGTTGTATGAAAATCTCATGAAATATTCATGTTCATGCAACTGAATGTATTCAATTAGACTACAACTGTTGAGCTACAGTGGAAATTGGAGCTTTTGGAGAATAAAAACTTCAGAAAAAATGTAGACTAACAGGAAGCAGAGAGCAATTAGCACTAGAATGGCTTTGTATAGGGTGGTCTGCAGGTAATAAAAAGGCATGTTTCCCATGAGTGACAGTATGGGGGATATGCAAATTGTCACTTCAGTGAGGAAGTGAAAAACTCTAATGCCAGCCAATGAGGGTATCAGTGTTTGTAGTCATAACTGACTCTTTAACAAGTCTTTTAATATGACTTAGGATTTGTGCCAGATCAGAAACCCAAACTGCGGACACTGTGTTTCAGGGTGACGGCCCCTCATCAGTGCAGTGTGTGGGAGTTCTGATCTGGCTGTATGAGAGGCTGAGACAAGATCTGGGGGACTAGCTATTCACCTCATATAGAGGAATCTGCCTGCGGCCATAAGGAGACAGATAAGCTGATGAGGAGGCTTATAGCCGCAATGCTCCTCTGGGAAGTATGCAAATTGTCACTTCAGTGAGGAAGTGAAAAACTCTAATGCCACCCTATAAGGGTAGCAATCCTTATGGAGGATAGTGATGGGTCAGGAAATTAGAAAACTGTAATTGGATTTCATTTCTTGTTAGAATTGAAAGTGGATTTTTAAGGATTTATGGGCAGGAGTTGGAAATGATTTAAAATCATTTAAAAAAAGCATTACGTGGCTTATGTGGTTCTTCCTAGTTCCAGAAGACCCATACACCAGCTCTGTCATTTGCATAGACAGTAGGCCACCAATTGACCACAAAACTGACCGATATACGGCAGCCATCATGGGGATCACAAAAGAGGTAACCCTGCAGCACCAGAGGATTCAAGTACCGTAATTCCTTTTTCTGTCAATGTCAGATCATTCCCTACCTTTGGGAACATTTTTATAAATTCTGGAAACCCCCAGACGCAGACACGGATAGAAGAGGGACCCTGTGAAGGAACAGGAAGGATATGGGCACTCTGCAGATTATTAGCTCATTGTATTGCTCCCCTTTATGTGTCACAGAAGCTGATTGCTGTGTTGGGGCATGAAGGGCCCCCTGATCTCTTGAGATCCTGTGCGACTGCACAGGTTGCACCAATGGTTTGTCCGTCCCTGTCCCTTGCCCTGTAATCTATGAGAACCTGCAGGGACTTCAAAAGACATTGGCACTGCCACATAAATGAATCTTCAAGTTGGCTATAGGCATGAGAATGGAAAGGCACCACAGATGGATCAATCTTTATTTTCAGCCAATACCACCAGAAACATAAGTAAAAATATTGTCAGATTTAGCTGGAAACATTATAAATACCTTGAACTTCTGGTCAGACCAGCCCTGACTACAACTAAAGAAACAATAGCTGATAAACTTGAAAGCAGAGAGTGCTCCACATAGATACAACAGTATGGACAGCACTGTGGCTCAGTGGTTTCCACTGTTTTCAGCATTTGTGTCCTGGGTTCAAATCCCACCATCTGCAAAGATGAACATCTGCAAAGAGTTTGTATGTTCTTCTCGTGTAAGGCTAGGGTCACACTTGCAGATTTTACATGCGTTTTTGAAACTTGCGTTTTCTAAAAACGCATGTAAAAACGCACCCATAGGCCCCCATGCAAAAAACGCATGCCCCAATAGCAAAAATGCATGCCTCAATAGCAAAAACGCATGCCTAAAGTGCCATGCGTTTTTGGCATGCGTTTTTGCACTTATGTGAGGAGCTGCCTTGAAAAACGCATGCAAAAACGCATGGTACCATTTAGTGCCATATAAAAACGCATGCGTTTTCAATAGGGCACCATGTTAAAAAAATGCATGCGTTTTTAAAAACGCACCAAAAAACGCAGCTTGCAGTATTTTTTGGTGCTGATTCAAAAAGCATGCAAAAACGCAGGGTGTCATAAAACACCTTAAAAAACACTTGCAGAAATGTAAAAAAGCATGCAGAAATGCAAGCTTATTTTTAAGGCACCAAAAAAACAAAACATATGCCTAGTGTGACCTTAGTATAGGGTCACACTTGGCTGCGTTTTTTAAGGTTGTTTTTGACAGCCTGCGTTTTTGACCGGCGTTTTTGCTGTTAGGTCTGGAGCAGTCTTAAAAAACTCATGCGAATACTCATGCGAAAACTCATGGTACTATTTAGTGCCATGCGGATTCGCATGCGATTCCCATAGGGTCCCATGTTACAAGAATGCATACGTTTTTGAAAAAGCACCAAAAACTCATCATGATGCATTTTTTGGTGCTGAGCCAAAAACTAATGGAAAAAACTCATGGCACTTTAGCCATGCTTTTTTGGCATTGGGGCATGTATTTTTTTGTATTGGGGCCTATGGATGAGTTTTTGCATGCATTTTTCACAAAATACAAGTGTGAAAAACTCATGGGAAAAACTCATCCACAACGCAAGTTTCACCCTAGCCTGTCAAAAACAACCTTACAAAACGCAGCCAAGTGTGACCCTAGCCTTAGGCTGGTTTCACATTGGCGTTTGTGTCTGCATGCGTATGGCATGCAGACGCAAACGCAGCCATATTAATGTGAATGCAGTGGAGAATCTCCGCATGCGTTCACATTAATATGCACCCTGGGCAGCCAATCAGCTGTGTCGGGGGCGGCCGGGAGGAGGAGATCAGCGGCAGAGATCTCCACCTCCCGGCCACAGCTGATCTCCCGCTGGTGTCTGCGCGAGAGATTTGAGCAAACAGCTGATCTGACAGCTGTTTAAATCTCCCGCACCGACACCGAATAGGGTAATATCAGCGCGGGAGATATGAAACAGCTGATCGCTGCTTCAAATCTCCCGCGCCGCCATCACCTACTCGGTGTCAGCGCGGGAGATTTAAACAGCTGTCAGATCAGCTGTTTCTCCCCGCTGACACCAGCGGGAGAGCAGCAGCGACTTTAGCTGATCTCCCTGTGGCCGCCGGGAGATATTTCAATGAGATCCGCAGCGTTCTACTGCGGTGTCATGCAGAGGACACTGCGGATCCATTGACTTCTATGCGTGGTTTGTGCGCTTGTGGTTGCTTGCTGATAAACTAAGCGCCCGCGACCGCACAAAAAATGCAACAGGGCTGCGTCCAGAGGGCGCTCGGAGGGTGCACAAATTGTGCGCATCCGAGCGCAAACGCAACCGAACGCAGCCAAATGCAGGCACATGCGTTCCCATGTTAAACATAGGAATGCATGTGCGCAAGCGTTTGGCTGCGTTCGGTGCACGGCGTTTGCAAACGCCAGTGTGAAACCACCCTAAATGTGGGTTTCCTCCTACACTCCGAAGACATACTGATAGCGGATTAATGGTATGTGCTCACGATCCGGATGAGCTGCGTGTTGGACACAGCTCCTCCGGACCTGAATGAAGCCACGGGTGGCTGTAGGGAGACTGCAGCCGCCCTATACTCACCACGTGCGGCAGGTACAGGGCGGCTTCTCTCTGCAGTCACCCGATGGCAGTCGCTTCCGACTCCGCAGCCGCGGACTGGCGGCAACCCGCACCGCAGCTAAAAGATCGCTGCGGTCAGGTTAAGCATAGTGAGAATGGGATTTCTTAAAATCCTCTATGCTTATACTTCACGACGCTGTGTCCAAAACGCTGTGTATACTCATTGTGAGTATGCAGCCTTAGATTGCAAACCCTGATGGGGACAGTGTTGATGATGTCTGTAAGTGCTATGTAATAATGATGGTGCTATATAGGGTGACATGGTGGCTCAGTGGTTAGCACTGCAGCCTTGCAGCTCTGGGGTCCTGGGTTCACCTCCCACCAAGAACAACATCTGCAAGGAGTTTGTATGTTCTGGTGTTTGTGTGGGTTTCCTTCCACTCTCCAAAGACATATTAATAGTGAATTTAGATTGTGAGCCACAATGGGGACAGTAATGCAATTGTATGTAAATTGCTATGGAATTAATAGGACTGAATAAATATTATTATACATAAGCAAAGACTAAATAAATGAACTTCACATCAGCTAGAGAACAGCAAAACTTTGGGAGCAAATTTCTGTCTCTTTAAATTTGTACAGCCCAGGACAATATAACGCAAGAAAATGTTAATGATAACATTGGATAGACAATCATAAAATGAATAAAACACAGTATACAGTATCACTACTTGGTGATCATAACTTGTAAGCTGCTGGTCTATAGACACAAGGAGTAGCCCAAGAATATTACGATAATTGATAGAAAGCACTACCTTATCAGCTACTTATAGTCCACAAAGAAGAAAGCAGAAGTTCTATTAATAAGTGACATTAGGAAGTGGAAATAATACTAGATGACACATATGTGACACTAACCAAGGACTACTGCAGTCCATAACTATAGTATAGATGGGACTTTGGGGCATCACCAGGGGCGTAACTACAATAGGTGCAGGGGTTGTGATCGCACCCGGGCCCTGCAGCCTAGGGGGACCCCAAAAGTCCCTTTGGCCCATAGAAAAAGACTAATATTATTAAAGATTTGTAATAAATGGGGGCCCCTGGGCCTGAAGTTACGCCACTGGGCATCACCCTCTAATGAAGTATTAAGGATCACCTGAGGTCATATGAGGCCACAGATAACACTTCATGGGATGACAAATAAGCAATCTAAAATGACAAATGCCTAAATCCATCAAGCTCAGTTCTACAGTAGCAAAATTAACTCTTTAAAGTGTTTGCAAATTGCTCTAATCTTACTTGCTGTTGTTTGAGAGCACAGATCCTAGTGTCAGCTATAATTCAGCAGTACATGTCACCTATTATAAGGATGCTCCCATTCCCTCCATGGTCTTACCTGCTAGAAGTCACCAAAGAGGTGTAGTAGTGCCCATAGAAGACAGCAGACACTGCCAGCCCCACAACCAGGCTCAGGACCTTTAACCAACGGAGACGCATTTAGGAGAAGAAAGAATGGAGACTCTGGGGACAAGAGGGGGTGTGGGATCTTGGGGAGGGGGTGAGCTCTCCCTTGTCTCAAGATTACAGACAGTAAAAGTAAATCTTGTCTCTCCCAAGATCCTGGATGAAGCCTGTAGTCAGTGAAGTCCCCCTCATGTAGCAGAGCTGAGTGTGAGCACTGTGCTCCCAGCTGGGTGTACTCACACACACACTGATCCCTCCCTCTCACTTCAGCTGCTGCCCAGTGTCACTTACTCCAGTGTCACACAGCATTCAACATGTTAATACATTGCTGGCTTCTCCAGGTGTCCTGCTCCAACAGGTGGGACCGGATGAAAATCGCCGCCTCTTCCAAGAATGATTTGGGATAAACAAGTTTAAACAATAAAGGATACGACTATATTCATTTACGGAAGAATTCTTGAAAATAATTCTTCAACTGTGCCATTCATTTAAATAAGACGTGGAGAAATCCACACTTTGGCCGTAATAACCCAATTGAAATGAATGGAGCTGATACATATAGGGCTGTGTTCCCGCAATGAGTTTTTGATGCTGCTGAATGGATGAGATTTATGGATTTATGTAAATCTCCTGCCCATTGTGTTTCTTTACACAATGTAATGTGACCTACACCTTCTACATGTCAACTTCTCTTGAGGGAACGCTGAGTTTTCTGTGCAGATTTTCCCCATAGACTTGCATTAGATGGGGAAAATCCTCAGCTAAAAAAAAACGCAAATGCATTTTTAGTGCGGAACTGGATCACAGACGCATTTAATTCGCATCTAAGGGTACCGTTACACGTCACGATATCGTTCCGATATCGCATACAATTTCACGGGAACGCTCAGTTTTTGGCTCTTGTCCAAGATCGCATAGTATATGTCACACATGGAGATATCGGCAGGCAACACTACTAGGCTGCTGTGCATAACTTTTGTGCGCTGGGTATGAGCAACCCAGGGACCGAGCATTAACATTGTAGTGAATTGGGGAAGTTGTGTTCCATATCGTAGTTGTGTCGTCACACACTACGATCCTGCCACATCGCATATGCAATATCGTACGGTTGAAGGGCTTGCACAATCCTCTTGCAATATCGTACCTACGATTTTTCGCGTCGCCTTGCCCATTTACACCACACAAAGCACAAACGATATCAACTGCAACCACCATACTACGTGACTTTTTGTCGATGTTTCATTGCGATATCGCGACGTGTAACGGTACTCTTAGTATTTCAATAAAGATTTGTCAAAGCCAAATGCCAGGAAAAATCAAAAACTAAGCAGCTGTCTTTAAAACATCACATACCAACAAGAGACAATATAACGCAGTGTCAAAGGCGCAATAAAATGTATGTTAAAAAATGCACAAAAATATGTAAAACTCATAGTAGCATAATTTATCCAACAGGGGCAGAAATACAGCAGATAAAGGGGAACTCTGGAGAGATAAAACTTTTTTTGTACTGTCCCTGCCCTCCTACACAATGAAAGGAAATGATATAGCAGTCTAAGGAGCGCTCCACGTGCAGAGCCATACATTAGATATATGGCATTGAGCCATATATCTAGTATGTGGCGCTGCAATTAGAGCACTCCTTAGACGGCTATATCTTTTCCTTTTAGATCCATGTTCCTTCTGAGAATACGTATGAGGAGCTGCTTAAGGCTCGCTATTCATCCTGCAAGCGGCAATAGGACCTGCAGTAACCTATATCTGGCTACGTCTCTCCGCAGTCACGTGACGGTAACCAAGAAGAGCTGCATGGAGTGGTGGTGACAGCATCCTCCCCTCCACACCATTAACTGGGGTTGTGAAGGGATGCACAACGCTTTGAGGTGAGTGACTCATTGACCACAATGTTCTTTGGCCCACTCGACCACCAGGTACCACTTATATTGCACTCCCTGTCTTGTTCTTTCATTTCACTCCTACACAATGAAGCAGAACTGGGCACTAGAGTTCTAGGATCTATAGGATGCTTACAAATCAATAAAATCATATCTGCTCCACAGCACTCACCCCTCCCTTTGGGGACAGAGAAATTCAGCCTCATGCTGCAGCAGTGACAGGAGGTATGTTGGGGGTGGAGACCCTGGGGGTTCCAGGATCATCTTACATTCCAGCCCCCTCATACTTCTGTATGAACAGGTGACATGGTTGCCGACCCCATGGTCACACTACAATCCTGTCCGTGATATATATCCTATGTAATGTATGAACAGGGTGTTCTCGCTTCAAATAGCAATCATGTCACCAAGCAGATATAAATACACGCTGTGATCTTTTGCTGTACAATGATACGATAGTGCATAATGTGTGCTGTCATGTATCAGGCTAGGAGCAGAGGTAGAGCACTGCATTAATTGATTCAGCATTGCCATGATCTCCCCTCCCCCATACCAACTTGATAGCTTCCTGTCCCCTGAAACTTTAGCACTATATGAGAGCTGAGGATCAAATATGATTTTATTGATTTATAACCGATCTATAGATCCTAAAACTGTAGTGCCCTGCTCACCTTCATCATGTAGGAGGGAAGGGACAATACAAAAATGTTTTATCTCCCCGGATTTCACTTTTAATTACTGTTTAAATCAACTCCTTGATACGCCACAAAATGAACTCTGTTTTGGTATGCTAATCAGGGTGCTTGGTGCACTGCTGTTGCGGCCAAGTGGCTCAGTGCATTGTTCCTCGCATTCGTCTTGTATAAGTCCGCTTATCTCTCTTTTGATTTACATTGCTGACTTGCCCAGAGTGATCCCTGCTTGCAGAGAAAGCTTGGACCAGCACTGTCAATCAATTCAGAGGGAGGCAGCCACCATGCAAAATGAGTGGGGAGTGACAGTGCACTGGACTACTAAACCACACCAAGGGTGCACCGAGCACCTCAACTAGCATTTCAGGAAAAAGTTACCTTTCTGGAGAACGGAGAAGATAGAAACCAAAAGTATGGTTTTATAGCAGCTATATCTAACACAAGGTTATATGCTTACTTTATGTTGTCAGTTTGTGCTGAACAATTCCCTCTAAATGGTATTCCTACCATGGACAGCTATGATAGGACATGTCATATGTTATTACTTATATTGTAAACAAGACATAGCAACAGAGGGAGACAGGACGAGCTACAATGGAAGGGGAAGGAAACAGTAGGTGAAAGTAGAAGCTGCTCCCTTGATCGCGTGGTGGCAACAGTGTTTTGTAGACTTTTATGAAGAAGTAGAAGATGAGGCAGATTCTAGTCAGTTGAGATAACGAGTTCCAGAGTATTGGGGAAGCCTGGGAGAAGTCTTAGTCTGGCTTCACACTAGAGTTTTGTTCCTGTCCGTGGGATCCTGTTTTTTGCAAGACCCCACGAACAGGAACGGACAGACCCGGAGTGTAAACTCTGGATGCCATTTCTGTCAGTCCGGAGGGATCTGGACTGACAGAGCTGGGAAGAGCAGAGCCTGCAGTACTTTCGCTTTAGGAGTGTATGAACATACACTCCTAAAGTGAAATAAAAGAAAGCAAGGGTATTAAAAATAAAAAAATAAATAAATGCTCACGTGTACCGGGATCTGAGGCATCCACATCTGATGCAGCAAGGATACTGCAAGGACCTTGATCAGCTGATCAACAGCTGATTGGCTGATAAGTGTCCCAGACAGGACCGAATTCGTTTCTGTCCGGTTTTGTCACCGAAGCCCAAAAACGGTGCAGACTTTGTTCACAGGCAGCCCTCGATGGTGTGCGTTCCTGCACACTTTCCTCTGCAGTTACTGGATCCAGTTAACATAAGTGCTAGGCTAAGTGTGGCCCTAGCCTTAAGGCCCCGTTATACTTAGCGATGCACCAGCGATCCCGACAGCGATACAACCTGCTAGGGATCGCTGGAGCGCCGCTACGTGATCACTTGTGAGATGTCAAACAGCCAGATCTCACCGGCGACGCAGCAATGATACCGCGGTCGTTGGGACTGTAACTCAGACCTGTAGTATTGAGGTGGTTGGTCGTTGTCCCTGTCAAACACACCGATGTATGCTGCCCAGCGGGACCTAAAAATGGTGCAGGACATTCCAACACGATCAGCTATCTCACAGCAGGGGCCTGGGCACTGCTACGTGTCACACATAGCGAGATCGCTGGCGAGGTCGCTGTTGCATCACAAAAACTGTGACGTATCAGCGATCTTGCTTAGTGTGACAGGGGCTTTAGAGATAGTTTTGTGAGGAGCAGTCAAGAGCTGAACAAAGGGAAGTCTTTGAAGGACTGGAGATTTTGTGCAGGGGCATTACATGAGAGATATGTAGGGGAGACAGGTTCAGGAAAGCCTGGTATGTTGTTATTATTTTGCAGTGAATTCTTTGATAGGTGCTCCTAGAGGGTTGGGAGTTTCCAGAACTACCATAGATGTGAATGGAGAGAGCCACGTACATGGCTGTTAACTCTCCATTTGGCTGTCAGCAGGAAATTCCCATTCTCTACAATTATGTAACCTCTATCTTGCCCGGTTAGGTGTCAACTAGCCGCCATATCAAGGTGGAGAATGAAGGAGATGACTGTGCATGTACTTGTTCATGCTTTTTTGTCTTTTACCTTGTAAAGTTTTACAGAAATAGCCTAGCGAGCAAATCTTGCAAATCTTGCAAAACAAATACGATGGCACTTCCTTTCAACTCTAAAATTTAAGATGTAAACTTGTTTTTGGTCCATGAATAATTTATTTTTCTTACTTTAATATTAAGTTATGGTTACAATTTCTTTTTATTAAAGGTTTATGTAATAGCAAATCAATAAATACAAGACTTAGAGTGACATTGAGGTCACCATTCGATTTATTAACCTACACTTGCTACTTTACACAGTTATTGTAAGGGCGGCAATCTGCAAACTATAAGATGGAATATGAAGGTTTTTCTAACATGTAATGCTAACTCAACACTCCCCAATCCTCCGAGTCCGTGTCTCAGAGCAAATGTTTTTCTTACAGGAAATTCAGTTCAGTAGAATGAGAACATATGGGATTAAATGACCCATTACTCGATATATTGGCAGCAGTCGATCAGCCGCACCTGTCTTCTTCCTTCCCGTCAGCCAACAGAACTGTCCCCTTAGAATATACAGTATGACAGTCACACGTGAACACTGTGCTTCATGGTCACAGACATGTTATCACAGAGATCTGTTATCTTTAGACATAACTATTCTGTGCCGTCTTAGAGAAATCTCAAGGCCTTAAACAGGTTTTCTTGTGACCGCTTTGACCTCACATAATTTCCCTGGAGTTTGTTCTCCTTACACAGTTCTTGGCTGTTCTCGGATCACATATTGTTCAGATTCGCCCCCTGCCTTCTCCTCTTTTCTTCCATTGACAGTACTCGGGTATCAATAGTCCAGTACATTCATGGTATTGGTGCCATGGCAATGGCTCATGGATCTGGTTATACCGGTATTTCTTTTTAAAGGGGAATTTGTAGCTGTCACCATTTCTAAGTCCCCTTACTGATGTCCAAAGCTGAGCTTTACCAGGCAGATACATCTGTGAAGTGCTGAATAGGATAATTCTATAGCAAAATATGCATCTTGCCAGCCGACTGAAATATATTCTGACTCCTTAAATCCCTTAATGTCCAGTCCTGCAAGGGCCTTAATGCCTGTCCGCTTCTCAGAAGCCATTATGTTTTACTTTTACTGATATGTCTGTATGAAGATTTGCTTTATGCTAGACAAATTGTGTGATTTTAGTGCTGTTTTGGGGTATCTATAATTGCTTTGTATTTTATATCATTTTCCTCATGTAAAGCGCCATGGAACCTAATGGCGCTATATAAATAAATATATACGGTAATAATAATAATAATTTTTCTTTGCAACACAAATATAGAAAAAATCTACATTTTTGGTTTATTTTTTTTGTTTGCACTTTTTACTGTTTATGTTTCACATCAATCAGATGAATGAATTCTCCAGGTTATTATGGTAATCTGGATATCTTTATATGTGTAATATACAATCGATTTTATGTGAAAATAGTAATATTTTAAATTTTTTGTTTTGTAATGTCGGCTTTTAACTGTTCATTATTCTTAAGTCACGTGCACATGTTGAGTATTTGGTGATTTCTTTTACCTCAGTATTTGTGAGTCCAAAACCAGGTTTGGAACAATCAGGGAAAAAGTATAATACAAACACATCACCACTTCTGTATTTATCACCCACTGCTGGTTTTCGCTACAAATCCTGAGGTAAAAAACTTTTCAAATTCATAATACTTACGGTAACCTGTGCATGTAGCCTAGCTTATATAAATAAATCATATACAACTTATACACAGAACCAGTGGCATAACATGAAGAAGCTTTTGGGACCCAATGCGAAAGCTCCAACTGGGCCCCCAATTATTGCAAATCTTTAATAGTATCAGACTTTTTATATAAGCGAAAGGGACTTTTGGGACCCCCTAAAACTCCAGGGCCCAGGTGCGATTGCAACTCCTGCAGCTATTGTAGTTACGCCCCTGCGTAGATCACAACACTGACTAAACTAACAGTCAGAGCAAATGTGGGTCTACTAACACCCATCAGCTTTGCATTCTGGCCAGAAACACAGTAATCAGATGATTGTCAGGTCCTATAAAGCATTAGCAGTGACATAGTTTCAGATCACTGCATAGCATAGTCCTCATTTAGTGCTATGTAGCCAGTGGAAGCTGTAGTAAACCACTTCTGTCTTCTCTCCAGGGTCCTAGGCCATGTTTGACAGTCCGAAACTCAACCTACTCCTGCTAGAAAGAGAGATCATATGACTTCAGCCTATCTGAAGCTGGTGGTGTATACACCCGGTGACAAGACACTCAACTGTGAGGCATGCACAGCCACATGCAAGTGCAGCTTAATAAAGCGATTGTAATGACAATGCCATGCAAAGCATGTTATCATGTCCACAGGTGCGGAATAACATACTATGTGGGCTAACTAGTGGATGGAACTAATGCCCCCTCGACTAGTCAAAGCCCTAATTAGCATATCATAAACGATCTTTAGAAGCACTTTCTCTAAAGATTGGTTTATATATGCTGCTAGATGCTTGGACTATCAAGCAGGGATTTGAGGTATCTATCTGTCTGTCTGTCTATATATGTATGTATGAATGAATGTATCTATCCATCTATGAACCAAAAAAGAAACAGCACTGCAACTAACAAAGAATTGGTGCAAGCTCTCTAAAACACTAGATACCCACTAGTGAAATAACATGGTTACCAAAAAAGGTAATAAAGGTGGGTCACCACTGAAACGTCGCTATGCCATATGGGCTGAATAAAACCTTATTTTTTTAATTTTGGAGTGCTGCCTCTACTTTTTAGCAACTATCTAAGATCTATCTATCTATCTATCTATCTATCTATCTAGCTAGCTATCTATCTATCTATCTATCTATCTAACTAGAAAGAAATGCTCTGCAGCACTCGGTTACTACCAAAGATGTACATGTGCTAACAAGCTATATATATATGAGAAAAAAGTTAAAAACTTACGTTTTTTCAAAAAACTCAAAATCATATCTTTTTTTCTGAAGTTCTTGGTACATACATTGGCCAATGTCTGTTTGCTCGTCGACTGCGACAAAGTGACTTCAGGTCCGACGAGTCCTACTCTGATATCCCTATCCTCCTTGTCCACCCCCCACCTCTCAGTGGGCAGACCCCATCTCAACCCTAGATCACCTGCAGTCAACAAGGGTGCAATTGCAGCATGGAGCCAGCAACTCCATAAAATACAAAGCAGAAAAAAAACTGCATAGCACTCACAGACTAATGTGAACCGGTGCCAGCAGGGCTGCTGAATCAAATAACTAGAAAGAAATGCTCTGCAGCACTCGGTTACTACCAAAGATGTACATGTGCTAACAAGCTATATATATATGAGAAAAAAGTTAAAAACCTACGTTTTTTCAAAAAACTCAAAATCATATCTTTTTATTCTGAAGTTCTTGGTACATACATTTATGGAGTTGCTGGCTCCATGCTGCAATTGCACCCTTGTTGACTGCAGGTGATCTAGGGTTGAGATGGGGTCTGCCCACTGAGAGGTGGGGGGTGGACAAGGAGGATAGGGATATCAGAGTAGGACTCGTCGGACCTGAAGTCACTTTGTCGCAGTCGACGAGCAAACAGACATTGGCCAATGTATGTACCAAGAACTTCAGAATAAAAAGATATGATTTTGAGTTTTTTGAAAAAACGTAGGTTTTTAACTTTTTTCTCATATATATATAGCTTGTTAGCACATGTACATCTTTGGTAGTAACCGAGTGCTGCAGAGCATTTCTTTCTAGTTATTTGATTCAGCAGCCCTGCTGGCACCGGTTCACATTAGTCTGTGAGTGCTATGCAGTTTTTTTTCTGCTTTATCTATCCATCCATCCATCCATCCATCCAGTGCTGTGCAAAACATTTAGGCAGTTGTGGAAAATATGCTGCAGAGATAGAATACTTTCAAACATAACTTTTAAATTAGCAGGTAATGATTGTGCTTTTATCTATATATAAAATGACGGTCATTATTACCTGTTTGGCATAATTAGCTACTTACACGGCTGATTGTAATCCTACATAATCCCTGACTTTGTGCAAATATATCGTATTGGGTATCTGCCATTTAATTATTTTCTTTACTTTCCTCTTTATCAACAAGGGCTTGTAATCATAAGTAGGTTGAACTTGTTGGACTTGGGTCTTTTTCAGCTTACTAACTATGTAACTATATCATTTATTAGCAGTACTATTTATGCTGTGTTTTTAGACTTTATATGGAAAAATAGACCTGTGTCCTAAAGTTTAAACACCTTCTTTTCCGGAAAACCTGTTTTCCGCAATCCTGGGATTCCTTATTATAATGCTACACTATCAGATCTGAAATAATGTAAAAGTGATTTAAGGTTATTATATTTATTGTAAAATTGTAAGCTTGTTCGGTGAACGTGGGAATGACGTAATACACCGCTAAGTTTTATAAACAAATATTAGGACTTTGCTTACAGCGCGTGAGCATGACTTGTGTATTTTCATAAAAGTGACTTGCCTTAGCATGTACTTTGCATGCATGATACATTACGCAAATATATGTGGAAGCAAACAATCAGCTGGTAAAAATAAAGATGTCTGCTTAGATTATTATTCTCTCTTTAAAGGAACTATTGCTTTTACTGCTGCAGTACAAATAATGAAGCTATTTTGGAAATTGTATTGATGCAAAATCTCTGACCAATTTGTGTTTCTGCGGGGCCCCAGGGTATGGGGTACTCGGAACCGGGCTATTGTACAGTTCTGGGGAGTCACAGGGGTCGAGACCCGGCTCCGTGACCCTGGGTTCAGTTGTAAAAGGAGTTCTTGGCTTGGTAGGGAAAAGGGGGTGATGAAAGGGATACTTATTTGTGACTCCACCTGTGGTGTATGGCTATTAGTGGCCACGGCTGCTGCAGAACCTCCAGGGATGATGGACGGGCAGCTGGGATGGAGCGACTCCCCATGGGCGGAGCGGATCCCCGGGGCAGTGGATGTAGTAAGGGTGCAGGGCGCACTACGGTAGGTGCAAAGCAACAGACAGACTTACGGTTTGTTGGTTCCTCAGTCCTTTTACTGGTGCAACTGTAATTCCGGCCAGTGTTAAACTGAGTCCTTGCACCTGAGAGCAACTCGGGGTTCTCCTCGCCTAGCAAGTTCTGAGGTTTTCCTGCTGAGCTCTGTTGTGGGTCCCTGCTGCTTCTTTAGCTGAACTACTGGCCCTCTGTCTCCTGCTTGGTCCCGGTATGGCAGGCAACTCTTGTCCTTCTTTAGCCCCACTAATCAGGCAGCTGCTTCTGGGCTCTATATGCTGCTTTGCCTCCGGGCACAGTGTGGCTGGGGGACTTGGAACTCCCCACCTTCCGGTATTGGCTTCCGAGTCATTAAGCTCTGCATAGCCTCAGACTTCAGTGTCTGTTCTATGGCGCTTCTCCTTTGGGGTGAGCACGACACTGCTCTGCTCCCCAGGCTCCTCTCCATTTCCTCAGACCCTTGCCTTGGGCCCTCAAGCTAGGCTTAGCTACCCTGGGACAAGCTTAGTGCAACTACCAGTTCACAGGTCCTCTTCATAGTTCTCCCAGGAACTGAACTAACTCTGCCCCAGACCAGAATTTATAGGGGAGCTCACCCTAAAGCAGGGTCTTAGTCTCCCCTTCAGGCCTGGAGGCAGAAAGGTGTTGTGTGCTTTGGGCTTTGCCTGGTGTAAAGTCCCTCCGTTGCACTCAAGCATGACACTACCACCCGGGGGCGATAATGACACTGTGGTACTTGAACCCTGGGGTGCCACATTTCCATCTCCCGTGCAAACCTTTGTGCCTCTATTTTTACAGGTTGTAAACAAGCCTATGTACGGAAAGGATTTGCATTTGATAAAAAAAAAACCTTTAAAGATACTTTACCAAGAAGAAAAACATTTAATCTAGGACACATTCTAAACTTCTGGTCGTTGATGATCCAACTATTGGGAATCCCCGGAGGCACAAGAACTCGGCTTCTCCTTTACCTTTGTACTGCTGCTCCATCTGTTCTCTATGTAAATGACAGACTCTCACATGGACAAGTTTTATTTTGCGAAAACCTTATTAAAGGGTCACTGTACCTTCAAATTATTTTTCAGAACAATCTGTCAAGTGTGTACTTGAAGAATAACACTATTTTTGTCCTTGTACAGTATGATATACTAAATTTTTCACCAGTTTTCTCCTCTACAGACTCCATCTTTTAGAGACTGCTACAATGTTTCCCATAACAGCACAGCACACAGAGTAATTCCATTTCTTCAATTCTTATTTAGCACACAAAGACAGACAGCAGCAGCTTGGAGAAGGTTACTTAGGTGTGTAGCTGTGAAT
This sequence comes from Allobates femoralis, assembly GCA_033576535.1. Classification (NCBI taxonomy): domain Eukaryota; kingdom Metazoa; phylum Chordata; class Amphibia; order Anura; family Aromobatidae; genus Allobates; species Allobates femoralis. The sequence continues at coordinate 296,982,151 of JARQOC010000006.1, forward strand.
CCAGCTTTGGGGTTACGAAAAAAAAACGTATTAGGAAGCTAAGTACAATCTTTCTGTGTCTCTCTCTGCCCATTTTCTCACTCTGCTCCTCACTTCTTCTCCACCTCCTTGTCTCTCCAAAGACTATTATAGGTGGTGCAGTCTGACATCTCCCTGTGCGTTCAATCTGTTGTATCTTAAGCAAGATAGAGTTGAACTATTTTTCTCAGAGTGGATGATAAGTTCATGAGGCACGTAGGAGAGGAAGAAGTGGCTCATAAATGGAGAAAGAAACTGAATTCTCTAATATAATATATTCTGAAGTTTCTTATATTCATATGTTCTATTGATTTCAGTAAGTCAAAAGTATTGTCCCTGCCTCTTCATTACTATTATATACCAGTCTATTCTAGGGTTAAGTTCACATAATATAACCAACATAAAAAAATCAATATAGATCTCTTGCTATAGCATACCTACATTTATATTTCAATAGAATTATATTTGGACCTTGCTACTTGTATCATGGCATTTTGGTGATGTATGTAACATGTTCATTAACCCTTTTTAAGAAATGACTTTATTTCTCCTTTTTAAAAAAATAAAATAACTTTTGTTGCTCCCTGGCAATAATCTCTGAGAAGATTAATGATTACAAATATTTTAATGGTTATGTACATATGTCATTTATGCAGTTTTACCACTTTTAGCTAGAATGTTTTTTGCAAACATAACTATGTTGCACTGAATGTACTAAACATAAGACCTGTGGGTATATGGCGGGTGTTTCTCAGTACAGACTGCCTTGTACATGTTTCATGAAGATTTCCATACTTATTGCTGACCTACCCTAATCTGAGCTATTGTTGTAATATGTACAAATGTGTTCACCCTTTCCCATGTTCCCTCATGTGGAAACACTGCTTATTCCACTGCATATTTCTACATGTTTTTTTTTTTAATTTTACCATAAAATACAATAGCAATCTGCACGGTTTATTGCATTTTATTGCTCTATTTTTTCATACATTTCTATGTATTTTTGTTGTTGATTAAGGCTGGTTTCACATTTGCGTTTTTTAATTCAGCGTATGTTGCGCATGCGCATACGCATGTCAAAACGCATGCATACGCATGCAAATGCAGCATTTTTTTAACGCATTGTCATCCGCAAACATTACTAAAAACGCTGTGTATGCATGTGTTTCTTTGCGTTTTTGCATACGCACGCGTTTTTTCAGCGCATGCGTTCAATAATTCTTCTGCAGCATCCACACTGTTTTGGTAGGTTTTTTGACAGATCCCGCCCATAGGGAGTGGCTTAAGGAGAATGTATAAGTAGACCCTTCTAGATCCAGGAAGGAACCCAGCAGACAGAGATCCAACAGGGAGAAGTCCAGCATGAACAGATCCAGGTGGCAATCCAGGAGAAAGATATCCAGCAGTTTACCATGCCAGAAACACTCTTTATACAGCTTGTTTGGTGGGCTGGGATATGGGCGGGCGATGGGCGGTACTGAAAATCTCTTTCTGGGCATGCGCATTGGCTTATACACATGCGTAGCAAACGCAGGCATTCGCAAGGCCTTCTGTACAATTGCGTATCCATATAGAATAATGCTTTGCTTATGCGCATCCGTACGCATGCGGACGCTTGCGCTTTTTTGAACACCCAAAAAATGCAACATGTTGGATCTCCTGGCCGCGGAAATTCGACGCGCCGGTACGCATACGCAGCCATACGCATGCCAAAAAATGTCTCTGCGCACGAATGTGCACTCCATGTTAAATATAGGTGTGCATTACACTTGCGTTTTTGAGAAATTTTATCAGCAGCATCCGCAGCGCTTGCAAACGCAAGTCTGAAACCACCCTAAAACAGCAATTATTATTCGTAAAAATCTGGAAAGAGACAAGGGTGGATCAACATGTTAGGCTATTGGTTGAACTAGATGGACTTAAGGTCTTCCTTTAACTGTAAATACTATGTTACTATGTAAGGATGCACAATAGGATTTGTCCGTGGATATGAAGCTTATAAACTAAGTGTGGTGTCGCTCACCTGAGTGGATTGAGAGATAGTCACAACCACTATCATCACATGTTATATCCTTGGATATCCCGTAACCAACAGATTACAGCAGTCCCCTGATCAATAAGAATCCAGGAAAGATGAGAGCAGGAACAGGGTGTTTTTACAGCACTTACCATTTAAGATTCATTCAATAAAATCAATTAATTAAATTTGTATTGTGATCTTTATTTCTACTAGGGATGGGCGAATCTACTCGTTACTACTCGCTACTCTACGAGTAGTAGGGTACTCGGCCGACTCCGTCCTTACTCTGCGAGTAGTAGGGTACTCGGCCGACTCCGTCCTTACTCTGCGAGTAGTAGTGTACTCGGCCGACTCCTTACTCTGCGAGTTTCATTGCGATTACTCGCACAGTAACGAGTCCAATGAAAATCAATTGTAAATTCTATTCCTCTACTTCTTTGAACCGGATTGTCCCGGATTGACCCGGTCAGGTTCAACCAGGTACCATAGACATCAATGTTTAATGTACCCGAATCTGTACAAACCGGTTCAATCCGTTTTTTTTTTAACTATTCTTTAAAAGCCCGCGGCTTTTTGCTGCTGGCTTTTAAAGAATAAAATGGGGAATTGCAGGTTTTTACTCTGCTGCCAGACCCCTTTGTGGGGTCCAGCAGCAGAGGAATCGCTGCAATACTGGCTTCCCCATTCATTTACATTGGACTCGCTAGACTCACAATGAGTAGCGAGTATCGGGATCCTACTCCTTAGAGTCTAGCGAGTCCAAGTAATTTAGTATTCGCCCATCCCTAATTTCTACACATTTCAGGGTCTCAGTTGCCCCTTCTTCAGGAAAAAACATGGGTAAAATATCAATATAAATGCAATCCCTATGTAAAATGATCTAATACTGTAAGTGGTTGGACAAATAAAATGCCACGCTTTGGATATCATGAATGTTTTTGTGTATAGCAAAAGTTTGCATAACTAATGTTACCTTTGCTTATAATGATAATTGATAATGTTAACACGTTCCCTATCCTTTCCACAATAAAGATGGAACCTATATTTCCCTACCCTTTTAACCATTCCTCCTCCCTCTTCCCCTACCTTTTCCCTTTTGACAATGCGCACACAGGTAGAATTTGGTGTATATATATATATATATATATATATATATATATATATACTAGATGGTGGCGCGATTCTAACGCATCGGGTATTCTAGAATATGTGGGTGTGCGTCGGTGCGGGTGTACGGCGGTGCAGTTGTGCGAGTGTGCAGCGGTGGCCCCTTAGTTCTCATGCTCTCCAGGCATCTGTACAGCCGCCGCTCACCCTAGCATGTCTTCTTCCTCTTCCTCCAGCAATTATTAACAATCGTCAACAATTCCAAGGCCTCAGGAGGCAGAGTTAACAGGGGGCATCATAGTAGGCATGTCCAAGCACATAGCCCTGATGTGGTGGGCGTGCCCTTGTTCACGGCCATAACGATGCCCCCTTTGGTAGCTCCACCCCCACCCCTTGCGGCCTTTGAATTTCTGGAGTCTATGCCACGAAAAGAAGAAGAAGAATGGCGGGGTGAGCGATGGGCAGATGGAGCATGGAGCGGCGGCCGGGAGGGAGCGTGGAGCGGGTGAGCAGCGGGCAGGAGACCGAGCGGAGGGGGGCCGGGAGACCAGGCGGAGTGTGCCAGTTTCGCTGTAACAGAAATCCCGCATCGCTGATTGGTCGCACCCAGCCGCGAACAATCAGTGACGCGGGTTTCGCTTTAGAGACAGTGTGACGTGAGTGCAAGGTGAGTGCAGGGATAAGTGTGACGTGAGTGCAGGACAGAGTGTGACGTGATTGCAGGACAGAGTGTGACGTGAGTGCAGGACAGAGTGTGACGTGAGTGCAGGACAGAGTGTGACGTGAGTGCAGGACAGAGTGTGACGTGACTGCAGGACAGAGTGTGACGTGACTGCAGGACAGAGTGTGACGTGAGTGCAGGACAGAGCAGACAGAGTGCAGGGTGAGTGTAGGGTGTGTGGGTGTAAGTGGTCTGCAGTACATGGCTCCTGGTGCTGTGTGTGTTTAGCTTAAGGACCTCTGTGCAGATTAATTCATCTCCTCATTTAACTTGATCTATTGTGTAAAGATACCAGTGGGAAACAGAGAAAATAATATTCCACTCGAAGGAGCGCCATACTCAATAGATAGCTGTCGGCTTTCATTAGTCAATGGTTTATAGAGGTTGTTAGGGTCCCATGCAGTAGGTGGTCTATTGGGTGCTTGGGATTAAGGGGTTCACCTCTTTTTATTCTTAAGGTGTTGCCCCATTTTTTATCCATCCACTAAAAGAACTTGTCAGGAGCTATAAATGTAAAACGTGTCAACCAACCAGTTTCATTAAAAACTATGTCAATAGTGTATTCCTCTTTTACAACAATGGCCAAAGTACATGAGAGTCTGATACTTTGTTTCCTTGACTCCGTTCAGTTTCCTAGCAGCAATGTTTGGTATTATTAATGTAATGAGATAAGCGAAATATAGATTATGCAGTAAAGAAAGACAAGATGAGCAGGGTGTGTACCTTCACAGAAGAGACTTGCATGTAGCTTGTTGTGGGTTTGGCAGTAACTGTGTTAATGGTTTCCACACTAGAGACCTTGAGAGGAGTGAAATAAAGCCCCTTGGGGAATCATGCACACGTAACCCTTTATTAGACATGGTAATGATCTATATTGTTGTATGAGATGTGAGCTTGCCTATATCTTCTGCATCTACACCGTATGGTTGCATTGATATTTTCTTAAAATTGGGGACATAGTGTATTACTATTGTCATACTCCTAATCAGGCCATACACTTTAGAAAGATGTATTAGTATGGGTAACATCCTAAATACTGTATATATATCTCTCTGTAACCTCTTATCTTCTTACTATGGTAATCAGTAGGTCTGTGAAAGGAGATGACCAAAAAGAGATAAAGAAATTAAAATTAATTTTGTCAGCAGGCTGAAAGTTTTATGTCATCTCTAAATTTTTATGTTACATTCTCTACAATGAACAATTTGTACTTTGTTTTGAACCATCAGAAAAACATAAAGTCCTGTAATGTTACTTACCTACAAGATGATGATCAGCAGTATAACTGTTCCCTTATATTTTAGCTGAGGAGCACACACATATTTTTAGTCATAGCCATAGGGCCACATTATCAGATTAAACCACCCCACTGTTTGCAATAAAATATCATAAACAGATTTCATAACCAGTACTGAAACGCTTTATCTTTTACTCTTCAATAAGCCCCAGTGTTGGCTCTGAACAAGCCCATGCAAGTGAGTGGCACCATTTGATCAGCAGAGGAATGCTGCCAGACATAAGGCCCATACTTCTATTATGGAGAAAAACGTCACCTCTGACACTGACGTCTACCTAAAATAAGATAGATTACTCTAGTTCTGTTATTCTCTTTCACTATGATAAAATTCCATTATCACAAGTTTTAATCTCTGTAAGAGGCCTCTAACCTCTATCCTTCAGGAAAACACCTCCTTTCATACATTTTTCCACCTTGATACAAGCATTGGCTTCACTTTATAGCACTAAATCCTGCTGGTTGGTTCCCTTTAACCCCATCCCGACCCTTGATGTTACACAAACGTCATGGGTTTCGCCGTGCGTTCCCGACCCATGACGTTGTGCAACGTTTGCAGTCGTGCAGCTCGGTGACCGGGGTCAGTAAAAAGTCACCGGAGCTGCACGTAGGAGGGGACCTCTGGTTGACCCCTGGGGGGGAAGGCTTTGACCCCCATGCCTCTGTGAAAGTGAAATTACCAATCACACCGATTTCAATATTTAACCAATGGCATTTGGTCAAATATTGACAAACAGCCACGGCCGACGCTGCAGCAGCAGCAGCCATTGGCTGGAGCAGGGTGACCTCTATATCACCTCCCCAGATCTGATTGGAGTTAGCATCCATGTGACGCTACCCTTTTAATCAGATGTGGAGGGGCGGTGTGACCTGTGAGTGCCCTCCCTCCTCAACCTCATCCCGTTCGTGGAGGCTGAAGAGCGAGGACCCCTGCTGCCCTGCCGCCTGCTGCCCTGCCAAGTGCCACCGAATACCACCACTGACTGATCGCTTGCCACCGCCGCCACCGCCACTGCCAACACTGTCGCCGCCGGTAAAGTATCTGCTCCGCTCATCTCTGCCACCGCTCCCACCACATCCTCTGATCACCCCCCTGCCCTCTGATCCCCCCCACGATCTCCACTCCCTCTCACCTACCGAAGCCTGCTGCTGCTCCCCCTCCTTGCTCCCCCAGCCCTGTGATCACCCCCTGCCCTCCAATCCCCACCTCCGGTCTCTGCTCCCACTTACCCACTGGTACTTCCGGTGATCCTCTTTTCTGCCTCGACGCTGCTCACCACTTCTAGTGTGAGTGCCCCCTGCTGCTGCCAGTGATCATCTCCCCTGCCCTCCGCTATCCCCCACTGCCCAGTGATCACCCCTCCTGTCCAGTGATCATCCCCCCTGCCCTCAGCTGTCCCCCGCTGCCCAGTAATCACCCCCTGCCCCCACACTGCCCAGTGATCGCCCCTCCTGCCCTCCGCTGCCCCCGCTGCCCAGTGATCACCCCTCCTGCCCTCCACTGCCCCCTCCTACCCAGTGATCACCCCCCGCCTGGTGATCACCTCCCCTGCCCTCCGCTGTCCAGTGATAACCCCCCTGCCCAGTGATCACCCCCTTGCCCTGTGACCTGCCGCTGCAGCCGCCGCTGGCTCCTGTGCTTACCTCATCCCCCGCCTGCCCCCCTGCACCTGACAGCCCCCTCCTGCCTTCTCCACACCTGACAGCCCCCATCTGCCCTCTCTGCACCTGATAGCCTCCGCCTGCCCTCTCTGCACCTGACATCCCCGCCTGCTCCCTGCTCTACTCGCACCTGACAGCCCCCTCCTGCCCTCCCTGCACCTGACAGCCCCCACCTACCCTCTCTACACCTGACAGTCTCCACCTGCCCTCTCCACACCTGAAAGCCCCCCGCTATTCCTTTCCGCATCTGACTGCCCTATCTGCCTTCCCTGCACCTGACAGCCCCTGCCTGCCCTCTCTGCACCTGACAACCTCTGCCTGCCCTCTCTGCACCTGACAGCCCCCGCCTGCCCTCCCCACACCTGACAGCCCCTGCCTGCGTTCCCAGCACCGGACAGCCCCTACCTGCCCTCCCTGCCCTGACAGCCCTTGTCTGCCCTCTCCACACCTGACAGCCCCCGCCTGCTCTCTCCACACCTGACAGCCCCCCCTTGCCCTCTCCGCACCTGACAGTCTCCGCCTGCCCTCCCCTGACCTGACAGCCCCCGTCTTCCCTCCCCGCACCTGACAGCTCCCGCCTGCCCTCCCTGCACCTGACAGCCTCAGTCTGCCCTCCCCGCACCTGACAGCCCCCACCTGCGCTCCCTGCACCTGACAGCCCCTGCCTACCCTCCCCACACCTGACTGCCCCCACCTGTGCTCCCCGCACCTGACTGCCCCTGTCTGCCCTCTCCGTACCTGACAGTCCCTGCCTGCCCTCTCTGCACCTGACAACCTCTGCCTGCCCTCTCTGCACCTGACAGCCCCCGCCTGCCCTCCCCACACCTGACAGCCCCTGCCTGCGCTCCCAGCACCGGACAGCCCCTACCTGCCCTCCCTGCACCTGACAGCCCTTGTCTGCCCTCTCCACACCTGACAGCCCCCGCCTGCTCTCTCCACACCTGACAGGCCCCCCTTGCCCTCTCCGCACCTGACAGTCTCCGCCTGCCCTCCCCTGACCTGACAGCCCCCGTCTTCCCTCCCCGCACCTGATAGCTCCCGCCTGCCCTCCCTGCACCTGACAGCCTCAGTCTGCCCTCCCCGCACCTGACAGCCCCCACCTGCGCTCCCTGCACCTGACAGCCCCTGCCTACCCTCCCCGCACCTGACTGCCCCCACCTGTGCTCCCCACACCTGACAGCCCCTGTCTGCCCTCTCCGTACCTGACAGTCCCTGCCTGCCCTCTCCACACCTGACAGCCCCCACTTGCCTTCTCCGCACCTGACAGCCCCCATCTGCCCTCCCCACACCTGACAGCCACTGCATGCCCTCTCCGCACCTGACAGCCTCCGCCTGACTTCTCAACACCTGACAGCCCCCGCCTGGCCTCTCCGCACCTGACAGCCCCCACCTGCCCTCCCCACACCAGACAGCCCCCGTCTGCCCTCTCCACATCTGGCAACCCCCACCTGCGCTCCCAACACCTGACAGCCCCTGTCTTCCCTCTCTGCACCTGACAGCCGCCGCCTGGCCTCTCCACACCTGACAGCACCCACTTGCCCTCTCCACACCTGACAGCCCCTGTCTACCCTCCCCGCACCTGACAGCCCCTGCCTGCCCTCTCCGCACCTGACAGCCTCCTCCTGCCCTCCCCAGACCTGACAGCCCCTGTCTGCCCTCCCCACACCTGACATCCCCCACCTGCCCTCTCTGCACCCTGCATCGTCTGGAGCCAAGGGGAGAAGAGCTGGGGGCTGTGGAAGAAGAGCCGGAGGCCATGGAGGAAGACCCACAGACAAATCTGAGTAATCCCCAACCTAGTGCTAGTCACGCCCAACCTAGCACTAGAGCTCCCGTTTGGACCCCTGTCCCTGAAAATTTTGCTCTGCGGATTCCTGATTTTGTTCCCCAATTAGGAATCCAGTATGAGACCGCCAACCTCAGGGAAATAGACTTTTTCAAAGTCTATTTCTCTGAGGCAATTGTTAGTCTCATGGTGGAGCAGACTAACCTCTACGCCCAGCAGTTTTGGGCTGAAAATCCAAATTCAACATTTTCTACTTGGAGTCCTGTTGACTTAGTAGAAACGTTGAAATATTGGGGACTGGTACTTCACATGGGGATAGTGAAGAAACCAGAAATTCACCAATACTACAGTACTGGTATTTTATATCACACTCCAGTATTTGGCAAGGTGATGACCCGCAAATGATTTGAGGTCATTCACAAGTTTCTGCATTTTAGGGACAATGCGGACAGCCTTCCCTGCGATGATCCAAATTTTGATAGGCTGTTCAAAATTCAGCCGGTCATCAAACACTTCAGCAACAAGTTTGCAGAAGTGTATGTGGAGCCCCAAGGGACGTGGGGTACTCGGTACCGGACCGGTCTGCGTCGGGGATGTCACTGGTGGCTTGGTCCGGACCGTGTCCCTGGCTCAGCACAATAAAAGGAGATTATTTACAAGGGAGATTGTCACGGGTGACGCCACCCACTTGGTGCGGCCAGTGATGGGGCCGCCGCTGCTGCAGAACCTCCGGGGGTGATGGAATGGCAGCGGGGATGGTATAGTTCCAGTGGGGAGAACTGTATCCCCCGGGGCAGCAAGGGTTAAAGTCAATGGTGTGTGTGTGTTGTTGGAGCACACTTACTTGCAGACGCTGCAGGGATCTCTCCTCAGCGTTGGTGCTGACAGGCTGTGGCTCTGCAGGTTGAGGTCTTCCTGGTGTAAGCCTGTATGGGAGAAAGGGTCTGCAGATGGAAGCAGGCAAGAGGCAATTCAGGGTTTCCAAGGCTTTACTTAAGGTCTTTCAAGCAAGTTACAGGTTATTCACAGTCTTTAGCACACAGTTGCTCTCTACTCCCTTTCCGGGTTCCCTTCTCTCCTGCAGCCAGGCTCCTCTCTCCTTGTGACCCCTCACACAGTCTCTTAGTGTACCTTTCCGGGCTTTTACTCTCTTTCCTCATGGGTGGTGTGACACTCGACAGTATAGCGGTGACTCGGGCTTCTGTGAGTCCTAATCTGTCACTTAGCTGCCTGTCTTTAGGGTTAGGAACTCCAGCTTGAAACTGAAGCTCCCCGTCAGTGAATCTGGGGATACCGGGTAAATCGTCGGTCCCCTTCAGAGCTGACACTCTGCTTTAGCCCAGCCTGCAACAGTCCTCTAGCACGAGGCTCTGCCAGGCTCCTTCCTCTGTGTTCCTTCCAATATCTAGGAGGGCTTCTCCACCTGCAACAGAGTGCTTCAGCTGCTGTCCAGGGCACGGGTACACCGTCCCTCTCTGTTCCTCACACTCCTGGTGGTCTCTGCTTCGGACGGGCTTTCCCCCCCATCTGGCTCACACTGGCTCAGTACGGGTCTGCGCTCCTCTGCTAGGCTCTTCCAGGACGTGTGTTGTCTTTCAGTCTTTACTTCTCAGCTGCTTCAGCCTACTCTGTCGGTCATTGCTGTTCTTTACTGATGGTCTTTACAGCTCAGCCTACTGTGGCCTACTGACTTCCTTCACTCCTCCCCCTCTCTATATACTGTCAGTCACCTGACCTCTGGTGTGCCCAACCCACTCCTCATCCACCACCCCTCTGGTCTCATATAGTATCTAACCTCAGGGCTGGATGTAACCCCTTCTATGCGTGGGGATGTGGGCTGTGAGGGTGTAGTGTTTACCATGTCCTACCTGCCTGGCTGCAGTACCCTTCTGTGGCCACCTGGTCGCAGGGGCGCCACATGTACATTCCCCAAAGGGAAATTTGTGTAGATATATCCCTCATCCATGTCAACGGGAGGCTTCAGTTCCATCAGTACCTGCCCAGAAAGAGGGTGAGGTACGGGACAAAACTCTATAAGCTGTGCAAGAGTACCTCAGTGTACACTTTCAGCGTTGGAGTTTATGAAGGGAAGGATACCAGGATCCAGCTCCCAGAATACCTACCTGCTCTGGGGGTGATTAGGAAAATAGTGTGTGATTTGATCCACTCACTGCTTGATAAATGCTATCACATGTATGTTGATAACTTTTACACAAGCATCCCACTCTTTCAATCCCCCTCTGCCAGAACTACTGCCGCCTGTGGTACTGTGTGCAGAAACCAGAGGGGTCCCCCTTTGTCACTAATTGGGCAGCCTCTCCCAAAGGGTGAAAGTTGAGCCCAATGTAGCGGCAACAAGGTTGTGGTCAGGTTCAAGGACAAAAAGGATGTCTTTTTCTTAGCCACAATCCAATCCATGGTCCCGGCACCACGGCCACCGCCGTTAGAGGTACCCCAGCACAGGTCCACAAACCTTACTGTGCTTTGGGGTACAACAAATGCATGGGGGGAGTTGATCTTTCTGATCAAGTCCTCCAGCCAAACAGTGCCATGTGGAAGGCGAAGGTGTGGTACTAAAAGCTGGCCGTGCATATCTTTCAAATTGCACTGTATACGCGTACGTGCTATCACGATGTGCAGGCCAGACCAACCACACCTTCCTTCCGTTCCAGGAGGCGGTGATAAAGGCCCTGATGTTTGGAGGCAAAGAAGAAGCGGGCCCCAGAACCCCTGGAACTGAAGTTTGGTACCAGGGCAACATTTTTCCGGTGAGAGCAGGTCACAAAAAAGGTGCTGGGTCTGCTATTAAAGGGGGATCTGAAAGGACACCCGTTTCTGATGTGAAACCTGTCCTGACAAACCTGGACTGTGCATGAAAGACTGCTTCAGAATTCATCACACATCCATGGAATAAACTCATCCATACCTTCCCTACAGAACACACACCTGACATACACCACACCACACACACCAACCTGATGTACACTACACCACACTACACACACCAACCTGACATACACTATACCACACTAACCTGATGTACACTACGTCAGGTTGATGTGTGGTGTGATGTAGTGTAGTGTACGTCAGGTTAGTGTGTGTGTGGTGTATACTACACCACACATACACCACACCACACACACGCCAACCTGATGCGCACTACATTACACACACACTAACCTGACATACACTACACCACACCAACCTGACATACACTACACCACATACACACCAACCTGATGTAGTGTATGTCAGGTTGGTGTGTATGTGGTGTAGTGTACGTCAGGTTAGTGTTTGGAGTAGTATTCATCAGATTGGTGTATGTGGTGTACACCCCACACACCAACCTGATGTAGTGTTTGTCAGGTTGGTGTGATGCAGTGTACGTAAGGTTGGTGTGTAGTGTAGTAAACACCACACACACTAACCTACGTATACTACACTACACACACCAACCTGACATACACTACATACTGTCCATATGCGACATGGTGTCCGCTAACAATTCCAATTGTAGTGGACACCATGTCACGTATGGAGAGCCCCTGTGTGCCTAAATATTGGAGCTCCCCCACAAGTGATCCCATTTTGGAAATTAGACCCCCCTAAGTAACTTATCTAGATGCATAGTGAGCACTTTGAACGCCGAGGTGCTTCACAAATTGATCCGTAAAAATGAAAAAGTATTTTTCTTTCATAAAAATTTTCTTTTAGCCTCAATTTTTTCATTTTCACATGGGCAAAATTATAAAATGGATCCTAAAATTTGTTGGGCAATTTCTCCTGAGTACACCGATACCTCTTAAGTGGTCATAAACCACTGTTTGGGCGCACGGCAGGGCTCAGAAGGGAAGGAGCGCCATTTCACTTTTGAATGGAAAATTAGCTCCAAAAGTCAAATGGTGCTCCTTCCCTTCTGAGCCCTGCCGTGCGCCCAAATAGTGGTTTATTACCACATATGAGGTATCAGTGTACTCAGGAGAAATTGCCCAACAAATTTTAGAATCCATTATATCCTGTTGCCCATGTGAAAATGAAAGAATTGAGGCTAAAAGAACATTTTTGTTGGAACAATTAAAATGTCCATTTTTTCCTTCCACGTTGCTTTAGTTCCTGTGAAGCATCTGAAGGGTTAATAATCTTCTTGAATGTAGTTTTGAGTAGCTTGAGGGGTGCAGTTTTTGGAATGGTGTCACTTTTGGGTGTTTTCTGTCATGTACAGCCCTCAAAGGGACTTCAAATGTGATGTGGTCACTAAAAAAATAGTTTTGTAAATTTTGCTGGGAAAATGAGAAATTGTTGATGAACTTTGAACCCTTATAACTTCCTAACCAAAAATTGTTTTTCAAAAATTGTGCTGATGTAAAGTAGACATGTGGGAAATGTTATTTATTAACTATTTTGTGACGCATAACTCTCTGGATTAACATAATAAAAATTCTAAATTTGAAAAGTGCAAAATTTTCAAAAGTTTTGTCAAATTTTTAATTTTTTCACAAATAAATGCAAAAATTATTGACCTAAATTTACTACCAACATGAAGCCCAATATGTCACGAAAAAACAGTCTCAGAATCGCTAGGATCCGATTAAGCATTCCAGAGTTAATGTTGAAGATCCATAAAAAGAGATGCATTTGGCATTTAGAGATGCTGAATGCAATCATACCTTTACTTCAACAATTCCATGTTTGATTGCAAAGAAAAGTGTCATAAAAGTCCTGGAAACAGGGCAGCAGAGGATTGATGTGTGCAAAACTGTGTCACTATTTCGAGTTGTTGTTTTTCTTTATTGTACAACCCTGTTGGCATGCCTTTTAGCTGTATGCTACACCCTCCTCCCTCTCATTTGTACTTTCAGTTTCAGTACTTTTAGATGAGAGGGAGGTGGGGAGGGTTTGGCTTACAGCCGAAAGGCATGCCCACAGGAGAGTAATAAAAGAAACAACAACCCCAAATAGTGACGCGCTGCTGCACACATCAATCATCTGGAATCATTGAAGTAAAGGTATGGTTGTATTCAGTACTCACTGCCTGTAAGGTACTGGCTTCCCTTTATAACCCTAATCCTGCTGGTTGGTTCGCTTTCACAAATCCAGTACTCCTACAATTACTGTGGCTCATGCCATATTCTGACACTATAGTACAGACATCCTGATGAAATGCTTTATGGGGAACTTTCTGTTGTTACTTAGCATTGCCTTCTTGGACTAAATCACCACGTGTAATTTTTGAGCAGGTCTACTGCTCTTATTATTATTATTTATTTATATAGCGCCATTAAATTCCATGGCACTTTACATGCTAAAAGGCAGACAAGGACAAGTACAATAAATGTGGACAATTTGGTCGTACAGATACAAGAGGGGAGAAGATCCTGTCCGTGAGGGCTCACAGTCTACGAGGGGCGGCTGCCACCCTAATGCTGAGACTTTGCACATATGATTAGTAAAACCACAGACATCATTCCAGAGCATCGTGTTTAGGACTTTGTTATTAAATGGAACCCGTCATGTAAAAAATTGTAATAAATCTGTGCGGCTTCAGTCCCCACTCAGTGTCATTCACTGTCAGGGGCACGGTTATAGCCACTGCTCACTATATATTGAGCTGTGACAGAACCCGCGCTAGTGCCCATGCTATGTCTGCAAGTAGAATGCAGCCAGGATGAATAAAGTTCATTGGTAGCAGGGTTCTCTGTGCAGGCACTGAACAGGTTCAGAACGATATTAACCTGCAGATTAACTCCATATCTGATGGTTAACAGCATTTTTTTTACATGATGGTTCTCTTTAAAGGGAAAAAAGCTATTTGCCTGCAGATATAGGGTAAATATTGTTAATCGCATGACTGGAGCGGCAGCTATAAAGTGAAAATGAACTCATATCCTCCCTGCAACTGCTTGCTTTCAGTCATGGGGGCAGAGCAGGGAGTGGTCACAGTCACCACTCACTACAATGTATGCGTGGCAATAATCACTCTCCAACACTTTAAATGACAGCCTGCTCAGCATACTCATTTATAGCAGAAGTAAGCATCCACAAGGAGGATAAAAGTTTGTTTCCTCTGTGTAGCCGCTGCTCATGTAAGGTAGACAGGTATGATTTTAACACTATTTACCTTCAGATTAACTCTATATTTGAAAGTATATGAGTTTGTAAACATAGGAAGGATGGATCCGTGATGACATGCATACATTATCATAGTCTGAGCACTGTTACTGTGAAAAAAAAATACATGCCACTATTGATCTCAGAATTCTTTGGTTGCATTAAGTGCACCTATTATTTAACAAGCTGGATGTGTGTAGGGTAGGGGTGTAATGATGGTAGTTGTACAGTAGATTGTGCAATGGTAGCCCACTGAATTGGGGGCTCACTGGTCGCCATCAGTTTTTTAAGCTGGATGTATATTCTTAGATGAACATCCAGTTGGAAACCAAAGCAGAGCAGAGAGCCACTGTCTCCATGCCCCTCAATACTAAGCAGAGCAGAAAGCCACTGTCTCCATGCCCCTCAATACTAATACCATCTTTCATAAGCAGCAAGTATTTGTGAAGTGTAATGGTTAGAGCCCATGATCAGTATTGTCTGCCGTCTGGACTCAGCGTAATTTCTCTTGCGGAGACGCTAGTGTCCTGTGTAGGTGAACACTGTATGTGCTCACGCTCAGGATTACGAATACAGCATATTTTTGCTTTGTTCTCACACTGAGAACACTAGTATCTTCTCAAGAATAAATTAACATGCTGCACCTTGGGAAGTTGCGCCGCATGTCAATTTATAGAGTGTCAAAAAGAAGCACAAAGGGAATGGGATTTCTATAAATCCCATCCACTGTGCTGGTGGTACTGTTCAATGCAGCATTTTGTATGCATTGATAACAAAATGTGTCTATAACATTCTTATCCTGATCATGCAAATGGAGTCCATGGAGCCTCAATTAAGAGTCTCAAACACGGGACTAGCCAGATATCCCTCCAGGGAAGGACCTAGCCCTGGGGTGGAATCCTTGTGGAGACCACCATAACCACCATATTAAGTGGCACTATGAGTCAATATCCCACCCAGTTACGAGTTAAGGATATGACAAGGGAATTGACAGAGCCAGGTATCCATCCACAGACAGCTGTTTCGGGGTATTGCCCCTCATCAGTGTGGAGCAGGATTCTGGCTAGGTGGGAGCAATGCCTGGTAGACCAACATCACAAAGCATTCACTGATCTCAGGGAGACTGCCCGCAGTGTTTTCCTTGACTGGTCTCCCTGAGATCAGTGAATGCTTTATCCTGATCATGGGCACTCGGGACATCTCATGAAGCATTATTTAATCCATCATCCAAAAATGTAAGGTGTATGGCACAACTGCAAATTCATGGTTGTCCACCTAAACTGACATCCCAAGCATAGAAAACACTAGTGAAGTCGTCAAGAGGTCTATCGTCTCTCTGGACCTTCTGCAGAGATCCACATCTGAGGTGGGAGAATCTGCCCACATGGCTACTATGAAGAGATTCAGGGATCGGTCCGGATGGTCAGCAGGTGTCGTCAGGCTCTGCAGATGGGTAGGATATAGACAGGGGTCCAGCACTGAAAGCAATAGACCCAGAATGTTAGAAGTCAAATAATACAAGCAAAACGCAGGCGCTGGTCTGGGCCCTGAAGCTCACTACTACACAATGAATGAAGTTGCCTAGGTACCTCCCAAGGGAAGTGAGGGCCTTAAGTATACACAGGCCTCTCAGCTATTGGCTGAGAAGTAATTACAGAAAAGGGTGTACTGGCCATTTAAATCTTTTGACAGTGGCACCCTATGCTTGTTCCCCCTGCAACCCGGAAGTAAGGAGGTGGAGGAGAGAGGTCGGGGAGCTGCCGGAGACATCGTGGGAGCGTGGACTGGGTAGGTATGAGAGCGGGACATAGGAGGATGCCGACGGCCAGATGGGGCCCGATCTCCCTGAATCCTGGAGACGAGTCCTGCATTGCCGAGGTGCTACAACTAAGTGATGCTTTTCTCCTACCTTCTGACAGTGTAGGGTAGCAGGCGGGACGTGTTTGATGAGGTGAGGGAGTGTGCAGGGGTCAGAGTAGCGTTGGACTCCATGTTATTTTCCTGCAACTTTCTGGTCTGCAGCTAATCAGGGTGCATAAAAGATCAACAAATTGAAGACTCAAGGGCCTATGTCATTGGCTGGCTTCTTTCATAGGCTGCCAAAGTAACTTGTCCCTAGGGATATAGGAAGTGACCATTTGCCATCGTCACCATTTTCAGAGTGTTACTGCTAGGGACAGTGTTGCTGCTGCTCAGTGCTGCTCTGTACGTGTTATACCAATAGATAGGTAACTACTCCTTCACTTTTTAGATAGCATAAGAGGGCAAGAGTGTCCATCCGGACATAGTCATTTTCTACTGAGAACAAGTGTGATTCGGAGTCGGTCGACAGGGTAGGGGGTACTCGGATACCGGGGCAAGGGGTTACTTCAGTGGGGATCACAGCTGGTCGGGTTCCCGGTTCTGTGCCCTGGAGCCTCAGTGGCGGGGGTGGGGGTGATGATGATGATGGGGGAATTGTAACGTGAATCCACCTGTGGTACCTGGTAAGGGTTACCAGAGCGGCAATCGGCCACTGAGGTGATGGGAATGCAGCTTTAGTAGAACAGCTCCCCATAGGTGGAGCTTTACCTCAGGACAGCAGGGTGGATGAGGGGAGTCGTAGTCCTCACCTCTGTGATGCTGTAGAGGCCCTCCGGGCGACGGATGAAAGGAGAACAGACACCAGATCAGCTCAAACATTTCTTTACTTGCACTAGTTGGAATCAGTACGTGGTACAGTCTGGGTAAACCAGGGGCCGTAGCCACGGATCTTGGAGGCTTCTCCAGAGTCTGTCAGAGGTGTCCTTAAAATGGCGTTCCTACTCCTGTTTCTCTCTCTGTACTCCCCCTCGTGAGTCAAGTCTCTAGTGCTCGGGGTCTGTTACCTAAAGTCTCCTTACCTCTCGGCATCATGAACCCAGCTGCGGGACTGATGTTGGACTCCTTGATGGGTGCTGTAGGCTCCCGTATGTCGGGCCCACAGACTGCCCTTCTGCGGTTAGGGATAAACCGTAACTACCGCCTTGGTTCCGGTGTACCTGTGGTGACCTGGGTCTCCAGCTGGCTCCGACCAGTCCTGGAGTGGCCCCCTTCTCCGTCTGGGTCACCTCTCTCTTAAGAGGTGCCCTCCTGTCACGGTCACAGGGTCCCCTGCGTCTGTCTTCTCTGCTGTCTTACACGATCTGACTGACTAGTCTTATAACTGCCACTCCTCATCTTCCACTCATCTATGCCGCACCCCCTAGGACCTACTGGATATACGGTCCCCTGTACTAAGGTGGCCTACTGTATGGGTGTTGGGGTGCAGACTCTGTAGGGTCCTCCATATCCACAGCTACGGACGCACTACACCTTTTGTTTGGGGTGCAGTACCTCCCTGTGGCGCCTTGCCATAAGGGCGCCACAATTCCTAAACCCGTGTGCATTGACAAAGCCAAATTTGTTTGCATATAGGAAGGGATTGCCAAATCATTCAGTTTCCACTAAAAAAGCTCTTTTTGGTCGGTAACCTGTGAATCTCAAAACCTTCAGTTTCCTGTAAAAACACAATTTGTTTGCCTGTAGCCTGAGATTCTGAAATCCTTCAATTTCCCCTAAAAATTTGTTTGGTCCTATAACCTATGAATCTCCAATCCTTCAGTTTCCCCTAAAAGGTTATGATTGGCCTGTAACCTGTGAATCTCAATCCTTCAGTTTCCCCTAAAAAGGTTCTGGTTGGCCTGTAACCTATGAATCTCAAATCCTTCTGTTTCCCTCAAAAAGGCACTTTTTTGCTTGTAACCTGTGAGTCTGAAATCCTTCCATTTCCCCTAAAAAGGCTCTCTTTGGGCTGTAACCTGTGAATCTCAAATTCTTCAGTTTCCCCTAAAGGTGGGGTCACACGCGGCGATCTGGTCTGCGATGTCGGAAGCGACGTGCAGGTGCGCGGTCGCTTCCGACATCGCAGGCCAGCTGTCACACGGCACGACGGTGCCGGTGACGCGGCAGCGATGTGGGCGGAGCCATCGCTCGCTGGGCTGGGCTAAGCCCAGGGAGCGATGGCTCAGTAGCGCTGCGATATAGGCTGGATCGCGCCGCCAGCAGTGTCAGACGGCGCGATCCAGCCTAATCGCTGGTCACAGGTTGAAAGGTTTATGAACATGTTCATAAACCTGTCAACCTGCGACCAGCGATAATTTGCAGTTGCGTCGCGCTGTCACACAGCGCGACGCAGTTGCAATATCGCCCGCGACTTTGCTGTGACGTCACTTTGCGGCGATGTCGCGGGCGACATCGCCGCGTGTGACCCCACCTTAAGAAGTCTCAGTTTAGCCTGTAACCTGTGAATCTGAAATCCTTCAGTTTCCCCTAAAAAAGCTCTGTTTAGCCTCAAACAAGTGGTTTCCAAATCTGTGTGCATAAAAGATGAGTGGGGAATCCCGAGGGGAAGGGGAAAAAGGTTGTTGGAAAGGGGGTAGGCTTGGTGGTGGGGTACGTGGAGTAGGTGCTACTGCTAATGTTGGTGAAAGCTGTAGTAACCAAATCGGCTCATTGTTGTATCCCAAGCAAAGTGACAGCTTCTGTTATTGGACAGCCTACTCCCGTCTCTTTGTTTGCCAGCAGGAGAATGTTACAAGTTGTGGATGAAACCAAGCTTGACGGAAACAACTACATCAAGTGGCCTGTCCTCCTGTATCTTTGCCTCAACATCACAAACAGTACAGTCCTCAGAGGTGGCACCCCAATTATCCATGTGTCACCTTGTGTCACAAGTCTCCAACCACACAATTGATTGTAAAGAAACACAGATGGGTGCTTTTGCAGAGATGTTCACACATTCTATTCCATGGGCATCAGAGGTCTGCCCCAAACATACTCCAGAGGAGGAAAGCATCTGAACCGATGTCCAAAATCTTTTGGAGTTGTATCTGGGGACAGGGAAAGTACAGTCCATGAAGAATCCAGACCCTTGTCACCAGATGTTAACCCCTAGCCTCTAGGGTGGAGGTGATGATGATGATGAGACTCGGATACCTGAAGAACACCCACACTGTACTGTGCATTCAGGGCAGAAAGTGGAGAAAGGTGATTCTCATGGTGAGGACTGGGACAACAGAGCGGATGATGATGAGGTTCTAGATTCCACTTGGAATGAACCTAGAGTAACACAGCTTAGTAGCTCAGCAGAGGAGGAGGAAAAAAGGATGTTAGGTTGCATGTTCCCGCACAGAGACTGACGGCTGCAAGCACAACAAGCTCTGCATCCACAGTGCACAACTCTGCCTCTGGACAGCAGCAGTTGTGGGTCTGCAGTTGTCTAAGGTGGCAAGGGATGCCTAGCCTGGGCCTTTTTTGACATTTTTGTACCCAAAAATTGAGTAGAGGCAAAAACCTCCACAATTTGACTACTACAAGCATAAACCGCCACATGGCTGACTCGACCCAGGGCCGTGGGGTACTCGGTTCCGGTCCCATGGCCTTGGTGGTCGCTGAAAAGAGTCAGTACAAATAATAAAAAGTAAAAGTAGTTTGTGACGCCACCTATGGTTTTGGTATGGTTACCGGAGCTGCTGGTCAGACCTCTGGGGTGATGGTAGGGCAGCCAGGTGTTTACCCTCCCCGTAGGTGGAGCAGGATCCCCGGGGCAGTTGTAATAGCTTTTACACAAGGAGGCAGCTTACCACACGGATTTGTCACTTGTCCTTTCAATGCAGCAGTGTGCAGCTCCCCAGTCGAGGGAAAAAAAAGCATGTCACACCAGTCTTTAACTCTGATCAGGTTTACTTGCAAGTTGTTAAAGCAGATAGACAGATGATACAGTCTCTCGGATCTCTCTGGCCTGGGTAGTCACCAGGGATGATTCACTCATGACCCTTGGTGGTGTGCCTGCCGTTCCCTGCCGGTTCCTTCACTGCGCTCAACTTCTCCTCACAAATGTGCAGTGCCTCAGCGCGCAGAGCCTCGACCCAGCTCCCACGGGTCTTTGGTGGGAGACTCCCCTCCAAGTCCCCTTGACCCTAGTTCGGTGTGCCTTTTCAAGGTATACGCTGAGTCTTGTGGCCGCAGCTTCCTGAAGAAGCTCAGAACCTCCGGTTTAATGGCTCGGGGTTAAACTCCCGCACCATGTTCAAGGCCGGTCCTCTGCCCAGGACCAGACCCCTCTGGTCGGCATTACCCGGGTCTAGATTCAGACGCACTGTAACTCCTGGTGCCCCTAGGGTCTCCCTCCTGTCACGACGACCTTCACCTGCATCATTCACCCACGGTCCCCTACTCTAGGGTATGCATGGATAGGTGTTGTGAGGGTCCCTTGCCATACCAGTTCCCTTAGTCACAGGAATACCACACACTCTTGTTTGGGTGCTGTACCCCTCCATGGCATCCCAACCAGTGATGCACCACATGGCCAGGACCATGCGTTAGTCTGGACAAATTACTGCGGTAAAACAGTGCCTAAGTCGCCACACTGAACACCGTCCGCAGATCCAACAGTGCGGCAACCCAGTAGTCATCGCTAATCCGAATCCTAATGATATGGGCATAATGTTGCAGATAGTGAAGCAAGAAATCGCTCATGCGTCTGACTCATCCATGAGGCCCAAGTCCTTGTTGTGCTGGTGGCAGCGGGGTAACATTCCTGCTTGCTTTCTCCTGCCAACCTCAGACAACAGAAAAGGGAAATATTTCTTGCTCATCTCCTCTTCTATGCCCATCACCTGCTTTGCTAAAGAAACTGCCTTGCTATAGAAACTTTGGGTAAAGGTGCTGAACTGCCAAGTATGTCTCCCGACCTAAACTCTTATGAGCCGTTTCTTCTTCATGACTATAGTATTAAGTGGGGACTGAGGCTGCACCATAAGGGATGAAGACAGCCAACGTGTTAAGTGAGGAAAGTTACGCACTAATTTGGACTTGTGACTTAGCGGGTCGTGATGCAACTCCGGTTTCAGCCTGTGTGTTGTTTAGCATACTTAGTTAACAGTCACAGGAAGGACAGTGATACAGAAGCTTCCCTGGTAGAGGGGATAATAGTTAAGATAATGCTACACAGACAGAGGTGATGTAATAACGTGGAAATAACATTATTTTCATACTCTGTATATATTTATACAAATTTCTCTTTGTAATATAAATTGTTTGCATATTATCACTTGTGCCATTCCCTTGTACCACACTTATGGCACCATCCCAAGTATAAAATAAATACCTTTTGCTAAGCTTCTACTGTGTCAGCCTTCTGTGCCTTGTTGCATTTGCGTGACCTGTTTAAAACGCAGAATAGTGATGAATTATGAGTCTGCTTCTTAGGCTACGTTCACATGCTGCGTTTTTGCCGCATTTTTTTTGGCTCAGTTTTTCCCTAATGGTGGGTTTACACACACCAATTTATCTGTTCAATCTCTGAACCAATCTCTGGTTGCAGTGAAATCATGGATACATTGCTCCATTTTGTGGCTGTGTACAACATGGAGCAATGTATCCATGATTTCACTGCAACCAGAGATTGGTTCAGAGATTGAACAGATAAATTGGTGTGTGTAAACCCACCATAAAATTGCATCTGTTTGTTTTAACAGCAAAGTGAAAGGATTTTCACTTTTGCCATTCACACATATCGTTTTGTCACATGCAATTTTGGAGTAGACATCACGTCCATAAAGAGAATGATCATGTCAATTAATTGGCAATTTTTTTTTTTTGCCCGCGTTTCCTCCATAGGCTCCATTATAAAAAAAAAAAAGCGCTGGAATAACGTATTGCTCTTCACACAATCTGCTATTCCAGCACTTTTCCAGCTGAAAGCGGAGGAGCAGCAGGATGTGATGTCACACGGGAGCAGGAAAAACAAGAACAGAAAATTCCAACCATTTAGGAATCCTGTGTCCCTGTTCCTGTGTGAGATAAGTGTGTGTGTCTGTGTGTCTGTGTGTGTGTGTCTGTTTGTGTCAGGGCTGTAGTTCTGCTTTAGCAGTGTATGTGCGGGCATCTCCTGGCTGCCTGTACACACGCTGCTAAAGCGAAATAAAATGAACAATGCTAATAATGGTAATAAAAAAAATAAAAATAAAATACTCACCTAGACTCGACTGTCCCAGGATGCAAAGGGAAGGCGTCCGGTCCAGAGATCAGCTGAAAGGACCTGCCGGCCGGTAAGGCAATCAGCTGAACTAGTTAGCTGACCAGCAGGCACATCAGCTAATTTTTTTGACGGCTGGTAAAGTGATAAGCTGATTCACTCAACAGACCGGCCGGCACATCAGCTGATGGGTTTGTCGGCCGTTAAAGCAATCAGCTGATTCAGTCAGCTGATCAACCAACAGATCACCTGATGTGCCAGCAGGTCAACTGACTGAATCAGCTGATCGCTTTACCAATCGGCAAACCAATCAGCTGATGTGCTGGCCAGTCAGCTGACTGAATCAGCTGATCGCTTTACCGGCGGCAGGTCCGGCAGCTGAGTCAGCTGAACAATCTGCACCGGTAAAGCAACCATCTGATTCAGTCAGCTGACCGGCCAGCACATCAGCTGATTGGTTTGCCGTTGGCAGATTGATTAGCTGATCTTGGATCCGGTTTGGACTTTGCTGGACCCTGGACTACGTCAGAGGGAATTGGTGAGTATTTTAATAAAGTGGTGAATGAGGTGTCTGTGTTTTTTAAGTAAAGGTCTTCTTTCTGGTGTCTGTGTCTTTTTTTTAAAACTCTTTCACTATTGCTAATGGCCGGTTATCATATTGACAGCTTACATTAGCAATAGTGGCTTGGTGTCAGCTGCAAAAAAAGCTCATACCAACCCTATTATTACCCAGTCAGCCACCTCACAGTGTAGCTGGAAGAGCGGGGTAGCCCCCAGTTTTGGCATCTTTCATGGAGGCACCAATTCTGGGGCTGCTGCTGGCTGCGATTTTCAGAACGCTTGGGCCTTACCATCCTGGGAATTCCAAGTCTCAGCTGTCTGGGTTACCTTTGCTGGCAATAGAAAATACAGCGAAGCCCACCTTTTTTTTTTTAGTTTTTTTTTTTTCTTTTTTTTAAGTAGGGCTTCACTGGATTTTCCATTGGCAGCAAAAGTAACACCAGGCAGCAGGGGTTAGCAGGTTAGCAGACAGTAGCTGCTTGGATTACCATTAGCTGGCAATAGAAAATGTTGCGGGACCCCATGTTTTTTTTTTTCTGTTTATTTTTTTTAATAACTAAAATAAAATAGGGCTCCCCTGTATCTCCATCCACTGGAATGGAAAAGTAAGGAAATGACATCAGGGACACTTTTTTAATTTTTTTTTTTAAATATCTTTTTTCACTGTCTATAGTGCACAATGCAGAAAAAACACATCCTCAAAAAAAGCAAAAAAAAAGCAATGCGTTTTTTCTTCTGCTCAAAAAGGCAGATCCTCAAAATTCAGCAAAAACAGATCCTCAAAAAAATACGGCAATAACGCAGCGTGTGAACGTAGCCTGCCTGGTGGTTCGTCTATGAATGCAGAGATGAGGGGAGACCATTGGAATTATTGCAAAGCAGTGCTAAGTACAGTGTCTATATTACTAAAGGAAATAAGTGTATTTCATGGGGAAAAGGAGATAAAAGAAATGAGTTTATTATATGGGCAGAGACCTTTCCAATGCAGCATAATGCGAAAAAAGTGAAAAACTCAAAAAACACTCTATATCAAAGCTGAGCCAACCTTCTAAAACTGTGAAATACAATCCTCAGCCTGCATGATAAGCTCATTTTTATTCGATTTGGGAGATCTTCCAAGCTAAAGATGCCAGAATTCATGTGCAATGTGTGCAAGAAAATCTGACCCGTGTTCCTTTCATTGTCTATGGGACTGGCAAGCACAGTGCTCAACTATTTCAATGAGTACCATAGATAATGAGTAGAGGTGAAGCAGCACATGCTTACCTCCACTCTATTTAGGGCAGGCTTGAATGAGCCCCATTCTCAGTGTCATTAAGGATTCCAGAACTTGGATCCCAGCAATAAGCAAGTTATCCCCTGTCCTATGGATATGTCCTAACTTAAAGGGAACCTGTCAGGTCTTTTATGCCACCCATTTTCTTATGTGAATGAGGCAGTGACTACACCTTGTAGGACATTGTTACTCTGGAAGGTTAATAGTTAACTCTGTATAAAGGACCTGTGTGATGTAACAATCATGTGACCATTGTGGGTGGAGCTAAGCAAGCAAAATCATTATGGGCTATGGAGACTTAACGCTGCCTCATATAGTCAAATAATCGTGACATAATACAGGTCCCGCAGCATCTTCTGACATTCAGCAGGATGGTTAACTATTAACCTGCCAGAGTGACTACGTCCTCCAAGGTGTAGACTGTGCCTCATTTACATAAGAAAATGTAAATATATACATGCTTCTTTTTCACCCTTAACATTACATTTTTAGCTCAGACAGGGATGGTTAGAATAGGACTATGAAGTTGCAGGCACAGATAGTATAGCTGGGGTGGGAGCATAAAAGATCTGACAATTTCACTATACTTTTGGGGGAATAACCCTTCAAGCAGTATAAATAAAAATGCCTTGCTGTATATTAGGTGACACTAGACTAGAGTTCGTCTACGTCCTCACTGAAGTGACAATCCGCTCTATATACCGTAAGCAGTTTCAGAATTTAAAATCTTCAAAAAAAATGTGAAACAATGTCAACATCCAATCTTCTACAATAACGGCCTTTATCCAGGTGCCTCTATAGGTAGACACTACTTAGTGTTGGCATAGTATAACACCTCCAGGCCCTTTCAAGCTATTTGAAAGAGCTGCCAACATTTGCTGTTGTGCTTAATCAAGTTTGGGCATGTGACAGTCTGGTGTGAACCAAGCTTCCAGGCAATTTCAAGCTTGGGCAAAGTGAAAAGTAAATAATATCTGCCATTATTGTCAATGAAAACTAGGGAGACAGCAAATGGATTGACACATTGTATTTATCTAATAATGACAAAATAAAACTGAGCCAAATTCTAACAAAAATGTCAGTTGTATTCATGGTAAACATCCGGATGACTTTTTTTCCCATTTTGATCCCGATATCTGATTGCGTGTCATTGGCAACAATGATGATTATTAAAACAAGTTTCATGCCTGAAGCCAATGTTTGATCAGGAAATAAATATCTATATACTAAACCAAACAGTTCCAGTCAGTGGTCAAATATTTATATACAGTATGGCAACCTAACAAAGTCCTTGCCTAATGATACTAAACTACACATACAGTAATAGTATTCTGTGTGGACAGGTGGGGCTGGAGTTAGGGAATTATTTACCATTGTTAGGCTATGTGCACATGGGGGTTGTCCCCTGAATAAGGTTCATTTTAATCAATAGATCTTATAATAATAATAATTTCCTCCATTGGATGTGTTTAAAAAATGTTCCTGTGCTGAGATAATCTTATATATGTGTCTCTGCTATGTACTGTGTAATAGCTGTGTCTAACCGTACAGGGTCATGGTCTGATCATACCACATCTCCTGTGCTGAGAGAATCTTATATATGTGTCCCTGCTATGTACTGTGTAATAGCTGTGTCTAACCATACAGGGTCATGGTCTGATCATACCACATCTCCTGTGCTGAGAGAATCTTATACATGTGTCCCTGCTATGTACTGTGTAATGGATGTGTCTAACAGTACAGGGTCATGGTCTGATCATACCACATCTCCTGTGCTGAGAGAATCTTATATATGTGTCCCTGCTATGTACTGTGTAATAGCTGTGTCTAACCATACAGGGTCATGGTCTGATCATACCACATCTCCTGTGCTGAGAGAATCTTATACATGTGTCCCTGCTATGTACTGTGTAATGGATGTGTCTGACCGTACAGTGACATGGTCTGATCATACCACATCTCCTGTGCTGAGATAATCTTATATATGTGTCCCTGCTATGTACTGTGTAATAGCTGTGTCTAACCGTACAGGGACATGATCTGATCATACTACATCTCCTGTGCTGAGAGAATCTTATATATGTGTCCCTGCTATGTACTGTGTAATGGATGTGTCTGACCGTACAGTGACATGGTCTGATCATACCACATCTCCTGTGCTGAGATAATCTTATATATGTGTCCCTGCTATGTACTGTGTAATAGCTGTGTCTAACCGTACAGGGACATGATCTGATCATACCACATCTCCTGTGCTGAGATAATCTTATATATGCGTCCCTGCTATGTACTGTGTAATGGCTATGTCTGATTATACATGGACATGGTCTGATCATGCCACATCTCCTGCGCTGAGATAATCTTATATGTGTCCCTGGTATGTATTGTGTAATGGCTGTGTCTGACCATACAGGGACATGGTCTGATCATACCACATCTCCTGTGCTGAGATAATCTTATATGCAGTACAGACCAAAAGTTTGGACACACCTTCTGATTCAAAGTGTTTTCTTTATTTTCATGACTATGAAAATGGTAGATTCACACTGAAGGCATCAAAACTATGAATTAACAGATGTGGAATTATATACTTAACAGAAAAGTGTGAAACAACTAAAAATATGTCTTATATTGTAGGTTCTTCAAAGTAGCCACCTTTTGCATTGATTACTGCTTTGCACACTCTTGGCATTCTGTTGATGAGCTTCAAGAGGTAGTCACCGGAAATGGTCTTACAACAGTCTTGAAGGAGTTCCCAGAGACGCTTAGCACTTGTTGGCCCTTTTACCTTCACTTTGCGTCCAGCTCACCCCAAACCATCTCAATTGGGTTCAGGTTCCCATTACTCTCCTTCTTGGTGAAATAGCTCTTACACAGCCTGGAGGTGCGTTTGAGGTCATTGTCCTGTTGAAAAATAAATGATGGTCCAGCTAAACGCAAACCAGATGGAATAGCATGGCGCTGCAAGATGCTGTGGTAGCCATGCTGGTTCAGTATGCCTTCAATTTTGAATACATCCCCAACAGTGTCACCAGCAAAGCACCTCCACACCATCACACCTCCTCCTCCATGCTTCACGGTGGGAACCAGGAATGTAGAGTCCATCCATTCACCTTTTCTGTGTCGCACAAAGACACGGTGGTTGGAACCAAAGATCTCAAATTTGGACTCATCAGACCAAAGCACAGATTTCCACTGATCTAATGTCCATTCCTTGTGTTCTTTAGCCCAAACAAGTCTCTTCTCCTTCTTGCCTGTTCTTAGCAGTGTTTTCCTAGCAGCTATTTTACCATGAAGGCCTGCTGCACAAAGTCTCCTCTTAACAGTTGTTGTAGAGATGTGTCTGCTGCTTGAACTCTGTGTGGCATTGACCTGGTCTCTAATCTGAGCTGCTGTTAACCTGCGATTTCTGAGGCTGGTGACTTGGATGAACTTATCCTCCGCAGCAGAGGTGACTCTTGGTCTACCTTTCCTGGGTGGTCCTCATGTGAGCCAGTTTCTTTGTAGCGCTTGATGGTTTTTGCAACTGCACTTGGAGATACTTTAAAAGTTTTCCCAATTCTTCAGACTGACTGACCTTCATTTCTTAATGATGGCCACTCGTTTTTCTTTACTTAGCTGCTTTTTTCTTGCCATAATACAAATTCTAACAGTCTATTCAGTAGGACTATCAGCTGTGTATCCACCAGACTTCTGGACAACATAACTGATGGTCCCAAACCCATTTATAAGACAAGAAATCCCAATTATTAAACCTGACAGGGCACACCTGTAAAGTGAAAACCATTTCCGGTGACTACCTCTTGAAGCTCATTAAGAGAATGCCAAGAGTGTGCAAAGCAGTAATCAAAGCAAAAGGTGGCTACTTTGAAGATCCTAGAATACAAGACATATTTTCAGTTGTTTCACACTTTTTTGTTAAGTATTTAATTCCACGTGTTAATTCATAGTTTTGATGCCTTCAGTGTGAATCTACTGTACAATTTTCATAGTTATGAAAATAAAGAAAACTCTTTGAATAAGAAGGTGTGTCCAAACGTTTGGTCTGCACTGTATGTGTCCCTGCTATGTATTGTGTAATGGATGTGTCTGACAGTACAGGGACATGGTCTGATCATACCACATCTCCTGTGCTGAGACAATCATATATACTGTATGTGTCCCTCCTACTGTGTAATGGAGGTATCTAACCGTACAGGGACATGCTGTGATCATACCACATTTCCTGTGCTGAGATAGGCCAGGGTCACATTTGCGTTATGACCCTAGCCTGCCGGATTGCAGTTTTATCTTAGAACGTTTTCCAGCGCCGCATAGCGTTACCGCTTGAGGAAGACGCATTAGTGTCGAAACATGTTGTGGCGAGGACTCACATTTGTCAATATTCAATAAAGACCTAAAGGTAATACTAATCAGTGCAGTGTCCTTGTATAGCGCTCATAATCTAAATACCACCATTTCTGCATTGTTCCTTACTTTATCCTCCCTATGGGGAGTGTGGTGGAAGAGAGCAGCTTTGTACACAAGGACCTGGCTGACACAATAGACACGTGATTGATCACGGGACCCGGAGAAGCGAGCTGGAGCTGGGCGCTCATTCTGGAACCAGGAACCGGCGAGCAAAGGTCTCGGATCCCTTCCTCACCACTGAGCCTACTATCTGGTTGTGCAGAGACGGCACAACCAGACAAGGTGAGTGAGGAATTAATATAACGGAGATTCTGCCTTTAGTAAACAGTGTGGCGCAACCGAATTTTTATTTTAAAGTACTGCGTAATGGCTGTGTCTGACCGTACAGGGACATGGTCTGATCATATCACATCTCCTGGGCTGAGATAATCTTATATATGTGTCCCTGCTATGTACTGATAGAAACCCTAGTGCCACCTAAGTCTCCTCTTTTTGCCAGCAGGCAGTTTGATCTCCATAAGAAAAACAGCTATTCCCCCAGACCTATACGGTCAAACACATCTATTACACAGTACATAGCAGGGACACATATATAACACTAGATGGTGGCCCGATTCTAACGCATCGGGTATTCTAGAATATGTATGTAGTTTATTTATGAAGATTTAATAATAAGGCTAGGGTCACACTTAAAAATCTAATTGCGTTCACCGCATCCAGATCCGGATGCGGTGAACGCAATCGGCTTCAGACAAGCTGCAATCCATAAACCGGATTGCTGAAGCCGCAATCCGGTAACTGGATTGCTCTGGATGTGTAATCCGGAGCAATCCGGTTACCGGATAGTTTTGCTCATCCCTGCTGTCGCAGGGATGAGTAAAGTGTTCTCTGTCTTTTACAACTTGTAATTTTATTAATAAATGTGTGTATACTGTGTATACCTTCCACCCACTCAGGTGGGCATATAATGCTTTAATCTCTTATGTACAGTAGCCGGCTCCAGGCGGCTCTGTACATTTTTATCAATGAAGGCGCCTGCTTCACTGACAGCAGCGCACATACTATAGCTATTGTAGCTATAGTATGTGCGCTGTATAAGGTTTTAAAACAAAAAACGGAAATGTGACCCTAGCCTAATACAATGCGAAGCTGGGTTTAAATCCCCCGCCAATTTCTCTGATTGGTCGCGGGTGGCTGGTGCGACCAATCAACGACGCAGGATTTCCTTTACAGACAATTTACGTCACATTTACGTTTTGACCCTAGCCTAACAGATTGCGCTTTAAACTTAGTACATTTCCCAGCACCACATAGCGTTAACGCTATGCACTGCAGGATAACGCTGCCCCTAGTTACCCGATATTTACCTTCCCAACCAGTCACACAGGAAGCTGCTGGGAATGCGCTTTACAGCGCCGCACAGGAAACACTGTCTGCAGTGTTTCCTGTGCGGCGCTATAAAGTGCACTCCCAGCAGCTTCCTGTGTGACTGGTTGGGAAGGTAAATATCGGGTAACTAGGGGCAGCGTTATCCCGCTGAACATGGACAAAACTGAGTTCATCGTCTTACCCCCCAGCCGCCCTCCCCCTCTACCGGACATGTCCATCCTAAGTGCCTTGGGTTACCCTCGACTCCTCCCTCTCCTTCAAACCCTACATCCAAGCCCTCGCCACCTCCTACCGACTCCAACTCAGGAACATCTACCGGATCCGCTCCTTCCTCAACCATGACACTGCCAAAACTCTTGTTCATGCCCTCATCATCTCCTGCCTTGACTACTACAACATACTACTCACTGGTCTCCCTGCTTCCTCCCTTGCACCCCTCCACTCTATCCTAAACTCCGCTGCCAGCCTAATCCACCTGCCTCCTCGCTATTCCCCTGTCTCCCCCCTCCGTCAATCCCTTCACTGGCTCCCCACCACCCCAGAGATCTCGATTTAAAGTCCTAACCCTGACATACAAAGCCATCTACAACTTGTCCCCCCCTTACATCTCCGACTTGGTCTCCCGATACCTACCCACACGCAACCTGTGTTCCTCACAATAACTCCTCCTCTCCTCCCCCCTTATCTCATCCTCCCACAACCACATACAAGACTTCTCTCATGCCTCCGCCATACTCTGAACTCTGTCCCCCAGCACATCAGACACTCGTCTTACCTTGGGAGTTTCAAAAAGAACCTGAAAACTCATCTATTCCAACAAGTCTACAACCTATGATGAGTTCCAGTGCTTCCCCACCACACGCTTGGCCCTTCCCCTCCTATCGTGTCCTCTCCCACCCCTGTAGACTGTTAGCCCTTGTGGACAGGGTCCTTTTCTATCGTGTATCAACAAGCCTTGATCATTCATATGTACTGTATCTGTCCTTGTCACCCCCACTTCTAATGTAAAGCGCAATGGAACCAATGGCACTATATAAATATATATTCTGTCCTGGGACCCCTACTTTTCTCCATTTACACTCTCGGCCTAGGGCAACTCATTGAGTCCCATGGCCTCCAGTACCACCTCTACGCCGACAACACCCAAATCTACCTGTCCGGCTCTGACATCACCTCCCTACTCTCGAAAATCCCACAATGCCTTTCCGCCATCTCATCCTTCTTCTCTGCTCGCTTCCTTAAACTCAACATGGACAAAACTGAATTCATAGTCTTCCCCCCAAGAAATTCCACCCCACCTCCCAACCTATCCATCTGCATCAACGACTGCGCCCTCTCCCCAGTCCCCCAAGCCAAGTGCCTCGGGGTAATCCTTGACTCCTCCCTATCCTTCAAGCCCCACATCGAGGCCCTCACCACATCCCTCCGGCTCCAGCTCAAGAACATCTCAAGGATCCGCTCCTTCCTCACCCACGACACCGCTAAAACACTCATCCATGCTCTTATCATCTCCCGCCTTGACTACTGCAACCTCCTTCTCACTGGCCTCCCGGCTAACTCCCTCACACCTCTCCAGTCTATCCTCAACTCCACTGCCCGACTCATCTACCTGTCCTCCCGCTACTCCCCTGTCTCCCCCCTCTGCCAAGCCCTTCACTGGCTCCACGTCTCCAAGAGATTCCAACTCAAAACACTAACCATGGCGTACAAAGCCATACACAACCTGGCCCCACCATACATCTCCGACCTGGTCTCCCGATACCTACCCTCACGCTACCTCCGCTCCTCCCAAGAACTCCTCCTCTGCTCCCCCCTCATCACCTCTTCGCACAACCGAGTCCAGGACTTCTCCCTGGCGTCTGCCTTACTCTGGAACTCCCTGCCCAAACACGTCAGACACTCTCCTACCCTGAGTAGCTTCAAGTGTCACCTGAAGACTCACATGTTCCGTCAAGCCTACAACCTGCCATGAGACCCAGGCGACCGCCCCATACCTGACATCCCCCCATCGTACTGTATCCTAACCCGCCCCTCTTAGACTGTGAGCCCTCGTGGTCCCTGCCCCTTCTGAACCTGTACGTCCTGATCACCTAGATTTAGTGTACTTGTTCTTGTCTCCCTCATCCTCATGTAAAGAGCCATGGAACCTAATGGCGCTATATAAATAAATAATAATAATAATAATAATAATAAAATAATAATAATAAATAATAATAATAATAATAATAAAGAGCTGAAACATCAAATCTTGAAACCCCAGTGTGCTTTGAAACCTTTTGCCTGGGAGACACCTTGCTGATGCAGTATAACTACCCTGTGTCTTGTTGCTGTGCTCTTGCCATGGTGTATAACCTGTAACATGAAATTAATTTTTGTCATCTCACCTAATGTAACTCTGGCATCTCTACCATGCTCCACTTCTTCACCTGGCATAGACACCAATGTACTCAGCGCTGCTCCGGTCTCTGCTGCAGCTCCAGCTCACAGGACCTGTTCATGTGCTGAGTTTGCACCTGCACACTCCCCACTTTCTAAAGGGCACTGTGTGTTTTCCAGAAGTATACTCAGGCCCTAGCTATTTTAGGCACCCTCTCCTATAAGGAGGTGCCTGAACAACTTTAGTGTCTAGTCTGTTCCTGAAACAGCTAGTCCGATGTTAGGTTTCTGAACCTCAAATCATCCTGAACCCTGTCAGTACTTGAAACTTAGAATAGGGGTGAGAATGCGCAAATAGGGTCTTATCCTTAGGACAGGTTTAATATGATGAAATCAAGGAACTGCTCACCTGATAGGGTGGTGTAGCACACAACCAGCGTGATCGCTCAGAACAGTACAGCTGCTGCCAGGACTGTACCTCCACAGGTCACTGTGGTCACGATAAACGTCTGCAGGACAAAGTACCTCGTGGTCCGAGCTGCTGTGTTCGTATGATATAAAAAAAAGATACAGCGGTATGTCTGGGTATGGTGGTAGCTAGTTTATTTCCAAGGCGTTTTGGAGTCGTATCCCAAACTCCTTCCTCAGGGAACAGTACCTGAAACTGACCTACCTGTGGTTGAACCTGAACCTGTCTTGTGTGAACCTGATCCAGTCTGTGTACCTGAACCCATGGTCATGTCTGCACCTGAACCCAAACTAGAGCCTCTTTCTAGTGTACCAGTTGTCTTCTCACTGATGTCCCCTCTGCTAGGGAGTTTGCAGTGATGCCTCATGCAGGAAAAAAAAAACTTCCTGTCTCCACATAGAACTAAGCTAGTCTGTTTTTAATCACGTGATAAAGTTGGGAAGTTCCACACTCCTGGATGTGGTTGGTGCTATGGTAGGGTCCCAATACATAAATTAAGTATAGAAAATAATCCAGCACTCAAAATTAGGATGACAGTACAGAAAATCTTTTAATAAAGTGGTCCAGATTCAGTGACCAAATCAGGCAGACATTTATCAAACATACACTATATTGAAGAAAACATTTAGAAAATTTTCAAGTAATAAATTAAAATAGCCCAAACAGGGAAATATGAATATAAATAAATCTGACTTTTAGTGTCATGATTAATGATGGGTCAATCCAAACTGTAAAGTTTGGGGTTCATACCGAACACCTAGTGTTCAGGTGTGGCACCCTGGCACCTTGTTGGGCACCACAGAACTCCTTAGGGCACAATTGGAGCAAGTAACAGCAAAGCAAACTCACAAACACCTAACAACACTACAACACCTTAGTACACCTGGTTTCACCCCGAGCCTCTAGGGGAGCTCCACTGGTCACTTTGAGCCAGTTCCCCCTATAAATAGAGTCTTGGAGGGAGAAACTTGAGAGTGTGTGCAGTCGCTACAAGAGCTGCCAGCCTGTGTGAAACCTCCATCCTATGAGGGACTCACCAGGCCCCACCAGCCAGCTAGCAAGTGAGGAAATCCCTGCAACTGGGATAAGAGGAAGAAGGAGAACACCTCTCAGGAAAACAGAGTTATTCTGACTCTTTCCTTAATAACCGGTTACTGGAACCAAAGCTGTGGAAGCTGCATAGCCACTGCAGAGAACCAGCATACTTCACAGGGAGTCTAGCCCCCTGTTCACCTGTCGCACCTACCAACGAGAGCCCAGGGAAGAAGGTAGAACTATCATCACCCTTTTACAGTGCCCTCAGTGCTGACAACCAGGTGAAATCCGTTCTATTGAACACACTGCCCGGTCCGGCTGGATTCCACATCCACCCGACCTTAATCAAAGAGATAGAGAAAGGAAGCCTACTACTACAACTGCTTGCTGTGAACCTCCAAGAGTGCTGACTTCACTAGCCTGATCTGGCGTACCTGAAAACCATCAGTAAAGGTACTTAAAAGACTTTGGCGTGTCTGTGTCTGACTCCTAGAAAGCAAATAGACTTTTTTGTGTTAAGGAGCGCTTACACAGGGATTTAGAGAGTTTAAAAGATAACTTAGCTTTTATTCACAACGCGTTTCAATGGCGGAACGCCATCTTCATCAGGTTAAAAGACTTTGGCGTGTCTGTGTCTGACTCCTGGCTTAACAGCAGCACTACCACAGCTACCTCACAACATCTTGCGCAGCTCCTGGCTCCGGGGACTCCCGCTCATCCTGTGGGGAGCGTCCCATCTTGCTGCCTAACATCCCCCGGAGGCCTAGCAGCGCTGGTAAAGTTACCAGAACACCCGCAGGTGGCGTCACGAAGACAAACTACCCCTACTGTTCAGCCATCCCCCCTATTGATCTGGACCACCGGGCCCCGCAGCCGCAAGCGCGGTTCCGTGACAAGAGGAGAGTCAACGCCTGCGACGCGAACACCCCGGTCAC
Source organism: Allobates femoralis (assembly GCA_033576535.1). Lineage (NCBI taxonomy): Eukaryota > Metazoa > Chordata > Amphibia > Anura > Aromobatidae > Allobates > Allobates femoralis. The sequence goes on from JARQOC010000006.1 coordinate 297,017,356, forward strand.
GGTGAGTCACAGGCACGGACCCAAACATGGACTTCTCTGAAAAGTTCCTGTTACTGCTTGGTTTCTGCTGGGGGCTGTAAAAATAAGCAATACAGTGATTAAACATCAGCGTCATACTTCCCAGGGACTGTGCACTTATACTTCTGGGCCACTCATTAACTTCTTGTTTATTCAAATCACAGACACCCACTCTCTGTGACTGCATCTGTGATTGGCTGTTGCGCCCCTCACCTATTGTGGTGGCATCTGTGATTGGTTTGCCATTTGTATTGAACCTGCCATCATAGGGTTTTAAAAATAAATAAATAATTTTAAATTCTCTCTGTATTTTTAATTCTCAACACAGATAAAGTCCACACCTACAGCTCTGTAACACACAGAGACTGGAGCAATGGAACAATCGTCATATCGCTGCAGTTTCTACGATCACATTGACTGCTGCGGGAAGCGGTAACATCCATGAATAAGTCACTGAGGCCTCCACGTGGCAGGGAACTTAGGTGAACTTGCTGACGGATTGCCTGACATGGCAGCACAGCAGTCCGGCAACCCAGCAGGTTCAACTGAATTCACAGCACTAGTTTCCCTCATTGTGAACTCAGCTGAACCTGCTGCTGGATTGCCGGACTGCTGTGCCACCATATCCTGCAATTCAGCAGTAAGTTCACCTGAGTTCACTGCTTCAGGCAGCTCCCAGTAAATGAGTGATGTCACCGCTCCCAGTGGCAGTCAGTTTGATCGCAGAGACTGCAGCAACAGGACGCTTGTTCCATTGCTGCAGTCTCTGGATGTAGCAAGGCCAATATTGTGTGCTTCTTGGGACACAGTTGTGGAGTACCGTCGGAGGATATGTTTGGAGTTAGAAAATGGGAAAATGAGGATTGTCTGTATGTTTTATTTCAAATACTGGATTTTTCTCTGCACGTGAATTTTAACAAGGTAATCACAGGATTGATAATGGGTGGGTCTCATAGAGGCCTGACCTTATCAATTTAGGGCTTAATGATGATTTCGGGATTTAGGCTCAAGTTCCAGGCATGCAGTTCAACCAGTCTGGAACGAACTGAAGTCCGCTCTGCTAGATTGAGATATTATGGCCTCCTTGCTGACTTCTTGGCTTTAAGTTTCTAGTTCCTGTATGGGTCTTCTGTACTCCTCTATATTAGTGGATACCCTCCAGCCAAGCAGGTGACGTTGACCCGGGACGGGCCCACCAAGGGTAGCTACCGGACATAAAGGTCAGCAACCTCCAGGTTCTGTGGCCAGATCCTGGAAATCTGACCACTTAGGGCCTGGTACCCTTCCTGCAGCTAGCCCCTCTGACCAGCCCAAAGGCCAGCAGCAGACACATCCTGTCAGCCTCTTGGCCTGACACGACTCACTAAGACCTCCTTTGCCTACCTCTCCCTCCCTATTCTAACTCCTCCCTCCAACCAGAAATAGGGGTCTGCCCAGGGTGAGTCCCTTCAGCCCTCAACTCTCTGGTTAGAATTTGGAAAGTGTTTGATTCTTTGGGTTTCCAACAGAGGGCGCCTCAATTCTCTCAAACATGGTATTACATCAATGTAGGTGCAATATTATCTGTGGCAGCCAAACTGCAAGGGAGCCACACTGAAACAGACAGTGGAGATAATGGAGAAATTAAGTTCTCTACCTTCTCTACACTTGTGCTCTGAATCTTGTGAGTTGGTCGACAGGGTAGGGTGTACTCAGATACCGGGACAGGTGGTTGCTTCGGTGGGGGATCACGGCTGGTCAGTTGCCGATTCCGTGCCCTGGACCCTCAGTGGTGGGGGTTGGGGTGATGATGGGGAAAATGGTATTGTGACGCCACCTGTGGTTCCTGGTAATAGGGTTACACGTGCTGCGGCTGGCCGCTGATGTGATAGGAATGCAGCTTTGGTAGTACAGCTCCCCACAGGTGGAGCTTTACTTCAGGGCAGTGGGGCAGATCAGGGGAGTAGTAGTCCTCACCTCCGGTGATGATGCTGTAGCCCTCTGGGTGCCGAATGAAAGGAGGACAGACACCACTTCAGCTCAAACAGTTCTTCACTTGCACCAGATGGAAGAGGTACACGGTACATTCTGGGTTAACGGGTATTGTAACGGCAGTTTCTCCAGAGTCTGACAGTGATGCCCTCAATATGGCGCTCTTGGTCCTGGTACTCTTTTGCTCTGTCTGTATTTGCCCCTCTTGAGCCAAGTCTCTAGTCCTCGGGGTATGTTACCCAAAGTCTCTGACTTGTCGGTGTCGTGAACCGAGCTGCGGGACTGATGTTGGGCTTCTTTAGGGGTGCTTCGGCTCCCTGTATGTGTCGGGCCCTCAGCTTGCCGGTCTGTAGTTAGGGTTGAACCTTGCATTTATCTACCTTGGTTCCGGATATGCCGATGGTGACCTGGGCCTCCAGCTGGCTCCAACCAGTCCTGAAGTAACCCCCTTTCCAGTCTGGGTCACCCCTCTCCTAAGAGGCGCCCTCAGTTGTAGCCGCAGGGTCCCCTGCATCTGCCTTCCTTACGCTCCTCACACCAACTGTCTGACTCTGCTGTCACTCCCGGTCTCCCACTCTCTAATCTTCACCCCCTGGGACCTACTAAATATATGGTCACCTGTCTTAAAGTGGCCTGTGTATGGGTGTTGGAGTGCAGACTCTGAAGATTTCCCCATGTTCACGGTTAAGGAGGCACGATACCTTTAATTGGGGTGCAGTACCTCCCAGTGGCGCCTTGCCATAGGGGCACCACACTTGCATGCGAGTGTATCAGAGCGCAGTGAATGACACTCCACTAAAGCTTGCAGCAGAGTTTAAACTGAGTGTCATTAGTATATTTCATCCGATTTTCTTGCATGAGAGAATCATTGGATGCTAAACACCAGTGTGACTCCGGCCTTAGTCCAAGTCTCAGTGGGGCTTGGGATTCCTTTCAGTTTAGGAAGAATACAGTCCTCGTATTATCACCTAGCAACTTCTAGAAGCCATGGTCCTCCCTATGAAGAAAGGAGAAAGGAGGTGCAATGGAAAAAAAAGGAAAAAGAATGATGCCCCTGTAAAAGTTGGACTGTTAACACTTTAATTGCCAAAATTACCATTGCTTACACTGCAACTTGCTTTAATCTTTTAAGAAAATGTCGTTTTTGAGCCTTTAGGACAAAGCAATCTTTTTAATTGTCCCTTTCCAAGGGCTATATATTTTTTTCTGTTGTCGTAGCTATATGATGGCTTGTGTTTTTTTAGAATGAGTTGCATTGAGCTGGGTTAGAATTTCAGGGTACATGTATCTTATTATCCAACTTTTTATTAACTTATTATGGGGAGAAATAGCAAAAAAAAAAATAGTTTGTCTGCCATCAAATCCTGATAGGTGTAAGTTATTAACTATTCTGTCATTAGAACTGAATGGATAACTGTATCTTATACAAGATGTAGCTTTCAGTGGTGCCATTTAATTTTCTATTAATACAACTTTTTGATGACTTTTTATTGTACCTTTTGGAGGTGGAATGTACAAAACAAACAACAATTCTGGATTTTTTTTTTACACACATTTCAGTATTCAGTTTAATTTACATATTCATTTTATTAAGTATGTTGATTTGACAATAATAGTAAATAAACAAATGAAATTGTTTTTTATGTTTTACTACTTTCATTAAAAAGTCAATATTTTAAAAAAATAAATCTGATTTTGGCGTCACCATATTTCACGACCCATTTTTTTTTAGTTTTTAGTACACAGAACTGTATGAGAACTATATTTTTGACTGACAAGCCGTAGTTTTCACTGGTGCTATCTTGAATACATACAAGTTTTTCATTTTTTTTTTTTAAGTATTTTTATGTGAGGTTAGATGTGCATAATCCACCAATTTTGGTACTGTATTTTTTAACATTTCTTTTTGCTATGGCATTTGCCATATGGGATGAATAATGATATTGTTTTATAATAGTGGCCCATATGATTAAACTGATATCCAACTTACATAATTTTTTTTTTTTACATTTTACTACTTTTGCATAAGAGCAATGGTATACTGCTAATACTGGCAGATTGTGCGGCCGTTATAGGCACCGATAATCTGGGGCTCTCGGTGATATGGCTGGGCCCCCGCCCGATATCTTGGATGCAAATACGAATCAAAGTAAATCGTGGTGCAGACCACTTGCTGCAGTGGAACAGGGAGAGGTGAGTATTTTTTTTTCTTTTTTTTTTAAATCAATGAGCACTTTGTGGTGGCCATAATAATATTTGGAGTGCTATGCAGTGCCATCATACTATTGTAGTGCTATTATACTATTTGGAGTGCTATGTAGCGCCATCATGCTATTTGGAGGTCTATTTGTGAGGCCATCATGCAATTTGGAGCGGCATATGTGATGTGATCATACTATTTGGAAGGATATATGGGGTCCATTATACTATTGGGAGGGTCACCATAATAATTAGAGGACTAACTGGGGGTCATTAAACTGTTTAGAGGGCTGTACGGGGGCCAACCTAACACTTGAGGGGGCATAACACTATTTGGACTACTACCGTATGTGGGGCCGTCATGCTACGTGAGAACCATCATACTATTTGAATGGCTATTTGTGGGGCCATCATACTACTTGGAGGGTTATTTTTGGGACAGTCATACAATTTGGAGGGCTGTTTGTGGGTCTATCATACTATTTGGACTGCTATATGTGGGGGACATCATGCTTCTTGGGGGGCATCATTATTTTTGGATTGCTATTTGTGTGTCCATTATACTATATGTAGTGCTATGTGCGGGCATAAAGCCAATTGGAGGGGCATCATGCTATTTGTGGGGCTATAATTTTATTTGGAGTGCTATATGGAAGCCATCACGTTACTTGGGGTCCTAGTTTGGTGCCATCATACTTTTTCATCATATTGTTTAGAGGGCTGTGTCAGTTCCATCATACTGTGTGTGTGGAGGGTACTATGGAGGAATTCACTGTGCGGTTGGTATCTTACTGTGGTTGGGAGGCATATTTGTTAGCATCATATTTTATAGGCTCATAAAAGGGGCACCTTAGTGTGTGGGAATAATAAGAAGCTTTAACAAGGGCAAATGTACTTTGTAAGGGCTGCCAAGTTATTGGCTATGCTCTCCTGTAACTTGAATATTAGTTTATTTTATTTTGGGGGATGGGAGGCCCAATTAGCACTTTTGCTATGGGGTCACATTATTTCTATGGACGCCCTTATACAAGGAAATAACTTTTTAGAGAAGACATATATATTGATCATATTCTGAGAGTCATATTTTTTTCATTTACAGGCCTGTGCCAGGGCTTGTTTTCTGCATAACAAGTCACAGTATTTTTTAGTACGATTTTTGTATTTTATATAAGTTTTTCAATTTTTAGTGAGGCGGCATCAAGAAAAAAGTTTTAGCATTGTTTTTTCCATATGTTTTTCCTGAAGGGAAAATTTATTTTTTTATGTCAATTTTTTTTAACTTTTCAACAATATATAATATATATAATAGCACCACAAGAGGACTTTCCCATACAGTCTTATTATCACATTTGTAATACACTGCACTACCTTTGTGGTGCTGTGTATTACACTACATTGGCAGTGCTTGACTGACAGATAGACTAACAGACCCCACCCTGGCATGATCTGATTAGCTGTGATGCATGGAAGACCAAGAGGTCTTTGCCAAGACTCTGATTGCAATAGAAACCCATTAGCACCCATGATAGCACTGCACTGGCTCCACTGGGCTGATAGAGGGCTCGCTTTCCATCTATCAAACTCTGATAGTGACACTCACTATTGACAGTGGCTTAAGAGGGTTTAGACTGCTAAAATTATGCTAGTCCTAGCAGATAGAGCAAGATCTCAACTGTGTATATTAGCCAAATTCCTGCCACTGTGGTCAATGCGTTTAGTGACCAACGCTCACTGTTGTGTTTTTTGATGGTGCTATTGGAAAGGAACAGGCGATCCCCAGTATATAGACCTATAGAATCCAGGCACTCATACAGTTTTTCAGATGCTTCAAAGTGATTTTATTTTACACACAGGTGAACGTGGTGACAGGCAGGTCAACGTTTCAGCCTTAAACAGGCCTTGATCACAATGTCACTATGGACAAAAAAGTTTTTACAATGAGGATTGTGAAGTATATACAAGTGTGCAGAACAAATATATACAAAATTGTACAAACTTACAATGGAAACCAGTCTAGTGTATACATTTAGTCAAGGTAAAGATTACGGTAAATATCACACAAGCTGGTGATCCTACGTGTTGATATATGACGGGACTAAAAATTCAAAACTGGTGATCATTTGAGAGATGTATGGTAGGGTTGAGAAAGAGAATAAGCAAACCTATTACCTGCTGTTGCTTATGGTAGAGGGAATTGCACCTTGATGGGAAATAGTGAGATGGATGGTAGAAGGTAATGCCAAAAAGAGCCTGTAAAGTAAATGGTGGGGTGTTTAAATACCCTCAGTTTCAGATTTGTGTGGAATCAGTGTAAATTTTGAATAGGTCTACCTGGATTCCGTTTTTTGATTGTTTCGTAATACCCTTGAGCTGGCCAGATCCTTTCAATTCTGTTGATGTACCTAATTTTAGGTTGTTTAAGTATGCAGTAAGGTCTGGAACCATGTAAGGGTCTTTGTAATAGGTTCCCAGGTTGTGCCTGTAGATATAAGGTTAAGGTTATGGAGTATAGTGACAGAATATGGAATAGTGTAATAGGGTTACTAGTAGGTAGATTGTTACCTTCTATCTAGATGTTCAGTGTCCAAAGTGTGTCCCTCTAGTGTTTTATATAAGATCCTCTTTGGCTTAGTATAGGGTAAGATAATGTCACTATGCAAAAGGTAAGCACAAAGAATGGTGAAAGATTGTCAAGGGTACTTATCTTAGACTTGATTATTGGTGGTTCAGGGGGCGGCGCTCACATTGTTGATCCGTGGGAGCCAGCACATTCAGTGCCTTGGCTTGGAATGACGCTGTGTGCTTGCATTTGCCGGGTTATATCAGCGTGGGGCCGGTCACAAGACTGGAAGTGACATGCGGTCGGGTGCGCATGTGCAGTAGCACTAGCGTCACGACCGGAAGTGATGTTATGCTCTGTTGTTGTGATTGTAGTCATGGATACACCTCATGTGTATCGATTGTAATAGCATTCATGGAGCAGGAATGTGGCGAAGAGCCCTGTTATGTGAAGTGGAAGTCTGACACTGGAGACTGAGTATTTTTAAGTGTATATCATTGTGCTATTAGAGTTTAAGGGGTAAAAGAAAATAAGTAGAAAGAAAACTTGTAAAAAAAGGGGAAGGGGAAAAGGTTGGCTTACTATAGTATCTTACCAAGTTGAGAGGTGAGGAAGGAATAGGCGAGATGCCACTACGTTTGGATTTAGAGAAAAAAACGGATTTAGGTTAGCCATTCAATCTCTCTGTTTAAGCCCTTTGGGGCTAGGGTATCCAGAGTATAAATCCAGTAGTTTCACGTCTTTTATGTAATTTGATATGGTTGCCCCTCCCCCCCCCCCCCCGCATGGTCTCGGGACTTGTTCTAAGGCTTGGAATCTAAGTTGTGCAACTGTTGTGGTTAGCTTCCCTGAAGTGGTAAGGAAGTGGTAGCCATGTATTGCCACAGCGTATGGTGGATTTATGGCTTGAGATTCTATCTCTAATAGCTTGTGTAGTTTCCCCTACGTACAATAATCCGCAGGGACACTTGCCTAGATAGATCACAAAACTAGATCCAAAGTTATAGAGGCCCCGGACTCAGTAGGATTTTCCAGTGCGTGGGTGGACTGCTTTGGTGCCCTTAATTACATTTGAGCAACACATACAACCAAGACTTGGGAAAGTACCCGTCCTGTGTTCTCCCGTCAGGGTCCTTGTCAGTGGTTGTTTATTGGATCCTATGTCAGCCCTGATTAGTTGATCCCTGATGTTGGGAGGTCTTCTACTACACATGAGCGGTGGGTTCTGAAAGTCTGGTATCTTGAGGTGTGCTTTGGCTAACAATGGTCAACTTTTTCTGACCAGGTTATGTACTTTAGGCATGATCGTGAGGAATGTGTGGACAAACGGTATTCTGTCTAGGGTTTTGGGGCATTCCATCTTGTTGTCATTGTTGGTTATTGCACTGTTGAACTCTCTTTTTGAGCAATTCAGGGGATAGTTTCTAGCCGTGAAATTGTTTGACATCTCAGAGATTGAATGGCTAACCTAAATCCGTTTTTTTCCTCTAGATCCAAACGTAGTGGCATCTCGCCTATTCCTTCCTCACCTCTCAACTTGGTAAGATACTATAGCAGGCCAACCTTTTCCCCTTCCCCCTTTTTTTTACAAGTTTCCTTTCTACTTATTTTCTTTTACCCCTTAAACTGTGATAGCATAGTAATTGTGTTGGTTTAGACTCCATCAGTATTACAACCTGTGACCTAGGTTATTTCATGCTATTTAGATAGGATTTGTTTTTAAATGCATATGATTAATTACTTATTGATGTTTATTTAACCCTCTTTATTATATGCACTAGAAAGAACAGCACATTGTCCCCATTACACTTTACAATCTTTATCTGATACTCATAACTTTTAACTTATAGTCCATCACTTTGTTGTTTATCCTCCCAATAACCACACAATGATATACACTTAAAAATACTCAGAGTTTCCTGTGTCAGACTTCCACTTCACATAACAGGGCTCTTCGCCACATTCCTGCTCCATAAATGCTATTACAAGCGATACACATGAGGTGTATCCATTACTACAATCACAACAACAAAGCGTAACGTCACTTCCGGTCACGACGCTAGCGCTACTGCACATGTGCACCCGACCGCATGTCACTTCCGGTCATGTGACCGGCCCCACGCTGATATAACCCGGCAAATGCGAGCACACAGCACTGAATGTGCTGGCTCTCACGGATCAACAATGTGAGCGGCGCCCCCTGAACCACCAATATCCAAGTCTATGATAAGTACCCTTGACAATCTTTCACCATTCTTTGTGCTTACCTTTTGCATAGTGACATTATCTTACCCTATACTAAGCCAAAGAGGATCTTATATAAAATACTAGAGGGACACACTGGAGACACTGAACATTTAGATAGAAGGTAACAATCTACCTACTAGTAACCCTATTACACTATTCCATACCCTGTCACTATACTCCATAACCTTAACCTTATATCTACAGGCATAACCTGGGAACCTATTACAAAGACCCTTACATGGTTCCAGACCTTACTGCATACTTAAACAACCTAAAATTAGGTACATCAACAGAATTGAAAGGATCTGGCCAGACCTATTCAAAATTTACACTGATTCCACACAAATCTGAATCTGAGGGTATTTAAACACCCCACCATTTACTTTACAGGCTCTTTTTGGAGTTACCTTCTACCATCCATCTCACTATTTCCCATCAAGCTGCAATTCCCTCTACCATAAGCAACAGCAGGTAATAGGTTTGCTTAATCTCTTTCTCAACCCTACCATACATCTCTCAAATGATCACCAGTTTTGAATTTTTAGTCCCGTCATATATCAACACGTAGGATCACCAGCTTATGTGATTTTTACCGTGATCTTTACCTTAACTAAATGTATTCACTAGACTGGTTTCCATTGTAAATTTGTACAATTTTGTATATGTTTGTTCTGCACACTTGTATATACTTCACAATCCTCATTGTAAAAACTTTTTTATCCATAGTGATGTTGTTATCAAGGCCTGTTTAAGGCCGAAACGTTGACCTGCCTGTCACCACTTTCACCTGTGTTTAAAATAAAATTACTTTGAAGCATCTGAAAAACTGTATGAGTGCCTGGATTCTACTGATCACATGTGTACAGAACCTATACCGTTCTACCAGTATGACATACATTGCTATCATAGAGCACTAAGCGGCAATGTACCCATGATGGATGCATAAGTTAAATAGGCTAATAAATTCAAATATATATATTTTTTAACTCATTCAGCTTGTTCATTTCCATAAGATATTAAATAAATTAACAATGGCTCCAAAATTGTTCAAATAAATTGTTTCTACGGTAAAGTTAGCTTTTTAACTAGATCACATAGAAGTAACTATCATGACGTCTTGATAGGCTTTCAATCCTATTGTGTTTTATTTCTCTTGTAGAGTTTGATGATATTTTCCTCATGTAGTCGAGCCCATAAATCTTTCTCCAAAATAAAGTCATGATTTATATAAAAAACGAGTTTCGTCTTTGTCTTGTCATAATAGTAATTGGCATATTCTTTGTAATCATCTGTCATGAAACCATAGGCATTGACCTTCAAGGTAAGAAAAGAGATGTTAAAGAGGCACACTCATGAATTAAAGGCATTTACAGTTTAGTCTGTGGGAAAACCCCGTTAAGCTTTCCTATTGACTTGTATTGTAAAGCACAGTGTGTCTTCTGAGCAAAACTTGCCTCAAGAATGGTCAGCTCTTTTAACTACTCTGAACGGAAGAGAAAGAATTGACAAAAATAGTTGCACACCACTAGATCAAAGTACAATAGAAAAAAATCTATTTTATTAAGGTCACATAGAACACACAGATTAAAATCAATTAAAAATCACAAGACAAAAACCACGAGTTGCCCGGATAGGGAGGGGCCCCAGCTTAGTACAGTATAGAAAACTGGCAAATTCAATACATGCAACAAGTGAAACAATCTATTGGCATACACAGATAATCAATCACTAGGACAGTGTTCCAAATTGTGAAAACACAGCTAGTACCAAAGATAGGCTAATCTAAATACAGTCTAACAGTTAAAGATTGATATACCAAAATGAAACAGAGAGGCAGCAGGGCCATAGGTCTTGATAAATTGCAATCCAACATTAGGTGGGGCAACCGGAGAAAACTACTGCTGCGGTTGGAATCACGGTGGATTTTTCTTCTAAATTCTGTTTCCCCAAAAGGAATCAATGAGGAGATCCTCTTCACTGGTTTCCTTGGGGATTAGTGGAGGATCGATTGGGATTATTAGGGGCGCATTGAATATTTAATATTGATTCTTGTCCCATCTTCTCTTCTCCTCCACAGCCATCTCCTTCACAAGATTCCTTTTGGGATGGATACTTCCCTGAAATTCTTCTCCATTTTACTCCTACAGATGGCAGTGGTTGAACTATATTGTGGGATGCCATCTGAACATATGGCCTATACGTGACCTCTCCTTACCTGAGAGACTGGACTGCTTTTCATGCTGTTCCTTTTTGATTGTTGCATAATAACGCCTAATATTTTGTCATCGCACATGGCACCTTTTTTCCACCTTTTCATGGTATATTTTTTATCCCTCATGTTCGAAACACCAACGGAGATATATAGTGTACCCTATGTTCTGGGGGCCACTAACCTCCATTTCTGGGCACTTTTTGTTATCAACATTCTAGTCTTTTTCTGGGGTGCTCCTGTATTATGGGTATTGATGGCTGTACTTGTATTTTTCTTTGATCTCCTTAGATTCTTGTTTAAGCTCAATTTCTCACGTGCATAGTCGGCGGTCACATCAGTTTCATGAATCGCTGTGTAAAAGCTACTCATAAAAATCTTTTCTTTACTATTGGATTTATGCTAGATTTATGGGCAAATAAGATATTTAGGGGCTTATTGGTCCTTACAAATATTAACTGGGCAATGACACGTATCTGGTTGCGGCATATATATAACAACTTGTTGGCCCTGGACATCACCTGCCCATATGCGCACATGGCTTTATATTGTATGATTTAAGGTAATCCAATGACTAGCTGTGGGTGCTCCTTGTGATGGGTAGTAATATATAACATTTGCAAGACTAACATCTGTCGCCTAATTGTGTAAATCCATGATTTCATGGTATTTTCTACATCCTGCCTTATCTTATATGACAAAATTGCCTCTTTGTAAATCGTTACAGACAGATGGGGTTTCACCAGTGCCCTAATGGTGGGGGCAACGGGCTTGGGTTGAATGCAGCAATTGTTGTTTTTCTCTTTTAAGCCTGGCAGCTCCCCCCAAAACGACACCCCTCTCCCATAATTCGTTTTAATTTCATGCATTTGGGTAATATTATCAGCACATGGGTTAATTTATATTGTGCAAGTGCGCACCAGTAATTTGCATTCACCGCTAAGATACTGTAATTACGCTCTTGTATTATAATCTTTTACCCCACGCAAGCGCATAAATCCACCAGCGTTCAGCTTGATGACATAGTGGGTGGGCGGTGCTTTATGACGCGGCCATGCACGTGACTATATAACTTCCGGGATGTCATTTCCTGGTTGCCGAGTGTCGCCTGGCAACCAACCAGCACACCTGCAAATAATAATCAATAATTAGGTATACGTTTTAAGGCCCATGTTCCGTCTAGCAAACACGCCTCCCTGAAGAAGCCGCTACACAGCGGCGATATGCGTGGGACCGGGGCCCCAGACCCGTTTGGCTCATATCTAGCTACACCTTCCTTTGGCACCCTGCCTGCTGCTCCCCACAGATACATATCTTCTTTCCCATGACTGGTCCTTGGATTTTCTGGGTAATCCCCAAAGGGAGCATTCATGGTAGCTGGGCGAGAGGAGCTTATTCCCTTAAAATCTGCAGCTTGTGAGTGGCATGACTCCTGCCTTAGGATTTTGTACTTATGTTCAAATACATGCATGGGCTATTATCAGTGGTATGGTTACTATTATCTATATTGATGGACAAAGTCTCTCTGTTTCATTTTGGTATATCAATCTTTAACTCTTAGGATACCTTTACACACTGCTACAACATGGTGGAAACAACGGGGTTGATGAGACAAATGTATCTTGCACCGCCAAATCAACCCGAGGTAGCGGCGTGTAAAGGCGGTTGTTTCCACCCGTCACTTGCAGCACCTGATTCAGAGCCGAGCTCTAAAACAGGTTGATTTCAATCCGGTGGTAACGGCGTGTAAACACGGTAGGGTAAGGTTTATTTGTCACCTAGATAACTCCCTGGGGCGTGACACAGCCTCCGGGAAACCGCACCTCTTCAGCGATCATTGGTGGAAGCTCCTGCGTTGCGATTGGTAGTCGCTGCATAGGGCGGCATATTTAAGGAGCTGACCCGTCACACTACACAATTGCTTGAGCGTCATGTATTAGTCAGCCTCCTGCGCTGGCTGGCCAATCATGATGCTATTGCTTTGTCCTATCAGTGTACGAAATTCTCGTAATCCACAATTCTGGCACGCCTATGTGTTGTCCCTGCTGCTCCAGGTCCTCCCATATTACCTTGTAGTGGCGTGTAAATGAGGTAAGGTGCTCTACAGAAGGTAACTTTAGGCACCGGACGGTGCATCCAGAGATAGATTCAACCTTCTGTAGTGCACCTTATAGCGGCGTGTAAAGGCGATGCGGGTACCGTTTGTAACCGTTGGTGCGTGCTCGTGCACGTGAAGCACCCGGTTGTTTCCACCATGTTGTAGCGGCGTGTAAAGGTACCCTTAGGGTACCTTTACACGCGGCTACATTTCTAGGGTGGCTACAGGTAACTTACTGGTTGCAGTGAAATCATGAAGAGATTATTCCATTTGTACACAGCAACAAGATAGAACCTTGTCTCCATGATTTCACTGCAACCAGTAAGTTACCTGTAGCCACCCTAGAAATGTAGCCGCGTGTAAAGGTACCCTTAGGGTGGATTCACACACTGCGCATTTGCTGCGTATTTTTACGCGAGTGCTGTTGCCGTTTTTGCAGCCAAAACCAGGAGTGGAACAATCAGAGGAAAAGTCTAATAGAAACAGGTGCTCCACTTCTGTATTTAATCACCCACTGCTGGTTTTAATCAGCCACTCCTGGTTTTGGCTACAAAAACTGCAAGAGCACTCGCGTGAAAATACGCAGCAAATATGCAGTGTGTGAACGCACCCTTAGACTGTATTTAGATTGGCCTATTTTTGTCACTTGCTGTGTTTTCACGATTTGGAATACTGTCCTAGTGATTGTTTCGCTTACCGCATGTATTAAATATGCCATTTTTCTATATTGTACTAAGTGTGACCTTAATAAAATTGTTTTTTTTGCTATTGTACTTTGATCTAGTGGGGTGCAGCTATTTTTGTCAATTCTTTCTCTTCCGTTCCAATTACGTTAGTTGACAAGCTGCACCCCTTTGATAATTATTTGACTTTATTTGAGCTGTGCACCTCGTTTCTGCATTAACTCTTTTAACTACTCATCATCTTTGTAAACCGGAAACAGCTAAAAGAAATGTTTAAAAAAGTCATGTGCATGTACCCTAACTCTGCTTCAATTAAAAAATAAAGCAACAAATAGAGGGAGACATGTAAAAGTGGCAGCACTAAATCAGTCTGAGCAAAGTATTTACCATAAAATGTGCTCAATAACTATTGGTCCTATTGATAAAATAAGAAATCTACAGGGTCTATTGCCATCAAATCCAAAAACTTATCTCAATAATGATCATTCACTTCAGTTATTCTGGTGTCTAGTTTTTGTACCAGCTATATACGGTAAATTGAAAAAATATTTTTGCAGCCAAGCAAAAATTACCCTATTACCCATCTCAAGAAAGTTATCATACCGTGTCACAGAGATGTAGTGCTGTAAGTAGAACCAAGGCCCCTGTGCTTGGCCTATAAATCTTCCAATGTATTCCTTGAAGTATGGTTGATCTCAAAAACCTTCAAAATGTAAAGGACAATATTGAGAGCTTGACCTCAATTCTATTATACAAATATGGGGAAATATAACATATGAACATGAATACAGTTTTATGGTGTCGCTTACATCTGCATATATAAAATCGCTCAGATTCTCAGCCAGAAAAGTTGGCGAGTGTCATGCGTATGTCATTCCATACGACACAACATGTATGACGTGTGTGACATGTCGATTTTTTCCTCGCTTTGCATCGGCAATGGTTTGTGGGGTTGATGTCTGCTGTGTAATATCAGCTGGCATCAACCCTTGGTGTTAATAATGGAGAGACATTCATCACACATTTCCTTTACTAACCCAGTAAGTCAAAAGCTAAAAACACAGACGCAAATATATGTTATTTGCTAAAAACACGCCTCAACACTTTCCCTGGTTCACCTATTTTACTAAAAAAAAAACGAAAAAAAAACATGCAGGTCCTCCATTGTCCAAGGAATCCACTGTAGTCCATGGAATCCAATGTAGTCTGGGGAACTCTTTTAACCTTTTAACCTGCAGTGCCCAGTTTTCTTCATTCAGACTGTGAAAACAATATTTTCATTTCAGCCTTTCATGGCACTGCTGCGTGGCTATGGAATCAGTTCAGAGCAGCAAAACTACCCTTTTTCCATACTCTGATAGAAATGAATGGCCGTTACAAAAACAGAATAGGATAACCAGTTAGGCTGGCAGAGTAGCCATTGCTATTTTTAAAGCTCCCATTCATTTCTATGGAATTCATGGATACAATGCTGCTCAGCCACCCTTGGCTGTTTCTGTAGCTCTACCTCAGTGGATAGAGTCTGGATAGAGTTCTTCCTATGATAGTAATGAAAAACTAGATGGGAATAACCATTTAAATGCCCTGTAACTTGGGCTTATGCTAGTAATTCAGTAGCATAATTACTGGTGGGGATATTGGAGGTGGTCATCCCTGGCTCCAAGCTCTGTGGGGCCCACCTGGAGCTATCAATACTATTAACATTATTGACGTGTGCAGAGTTAAACCCTGTGGCAGAGCAGGGGGACATGGTCTGCCTGCACTGCCGCTGTCTATTCTGTAGACTGCAGGTAGATTTGGTCTTGCAGCGTACAGAACAGCAGTTCCAGAGTGGAGCAGTGCGATGACATCATCCTGCAGCAGCACACATAGAACATGAGTCCCAGCTCGATGATATCACTGCATTCGTCTGCATCTTTACATTTTTCTTTTACAATGGTGTTATGGCCATACCGTGTGGAGGCCCTCAAAAATAGAGGGAGCTACAAAGGAGGAAATGACACAATTATATACCAAATATATACCCTATGGGAATAAGCATGCTAGAAATAGGAGGAAACCACTATGGCTAAATGAGGCTGTAAGGGGCGCAATAAATGACAAAAAGACAGCATTTAGGGAATTAAAGCAAGTAGGTAGTGATGAGGCATTAAATAAATACAGAAAATTAAATAACATCTGTAAAAAGCAAATCAAGGCAGCAAAGATTAAGACAGAGAGACTCATTGCCAGAGAAAGTAAAAATAATCCCAAAATATTTTTTAACTACATAAATAGTAAGAAACTAAAAAATGATGGTGTTGGCCCCTTTAAAAATAATCTGGGTAAAATGGTGGATGAGGATGAGGAAAAAGCCAATATGCTAAATGTCTTTTTTTCAACAGTATTTACACAAGAAAATCCCATGACAGACAATATGATAAGTGATAACAAAAACTGTCAATTAAATGTCACCTGCTTAACCCAGCAGGAAGTACGGCATCGTCTAAAAATCACTAAAATCGACAAATCCCCAGGCCCGGAGGGAATACACCCCAGAGTGCTGCAGGAATTAAGTACTG
Source organism: Allobates femoralis (assembly GCA_033576535.1). Taxonomy (NCBI): domain Eukaryota; kingdom Metazoa; phylum Chordata; class Amphibia; order Anura; family Aromobatidae; genus Allobates; species Allobates femoralis. The sequence continues at coordinate 297,033,902 of JARQOC010000006.1, forward strand.
TCATAGATAGACCATTATTTTTAATCTTTAAAGATTCCATAACAACAGGGTCTGTACCACAGGACTGGCATATAGCAAATGTGGTGCCAATATTCAAAAAGGGAACAAAAACTGAACTTGGAAATTATAGGCCAGTAAGCTTAACCTCTACTGTGGGTAAAATCCTAGAGGGTTTTCTAAGAGATGCTATACTGGAGTATCTGAAGAAAAATAACATCATGACCCAATATCAACATGGTTTTACGAGGGACCGTTCCTGTCAAACTAATCTGATAAGCTTCTATGAAGAAGTAAGTTCTGGACTGGACCAAATAAATGCAGTGGATGTGGTGTATATGGACTTTTCAAAAGCTTTTGATACAGTGCCACACAAAAGGTTGATACATAAAATGAGAGCAATGGGGATAGGGGAAAATATGTGTAAGTGGGTTAAGAACTGGCTTAGTGATAGGAAACAAAGGGTGGTCATTATTGGAACACACTCAGAATGGGCCACAGTTAACAGTGGGGTACCACAGGGGTCAGTGTTGGGCCCGCTTCTTTTTAATATATTTATTAATGACCTTGTAGGGGGCATACAGAGTAGAATCTCAATATTTGCAGATGACACTAAACTATGCAGGGTAATCAATACAGAGGAGGACAATTTTATATTACAGGAGGATTTAAGTAAACTAGAGGCTTGGGCTGATAAATGGCAAATGAGCTTTAATGGGTATAAATGTAAGGTCATGCACTTGGGCAGAGGAAACAAAAGGTATAATTATGTGCTTAATTGTAAAACACTGGGCAAAACTGTCACTGAAAAAGACCTGGGTGTATGGGTAGATGACAAACTCACATTTAGTGGCCAGTGTCAGGCAGCTGCTGCAAAGGCAAATAAAATAATGGGATGCATTAAAAGAGGCATAGATGCTCATGAGGAGAACATAATTTTACCTCTATACAAGTCACTAGTGCGAACACACTTAGAATACTGTGTACAATTCTGGTCTCCGGTGTATAAGAAAGACATAGCTGAACTAGAGCGGGTCCAGAGAAGAGCGACCAAGGTTATTAGAGGACTGAGGGGTCTGCAATACCAAGACAGGTTATTAAACTTGGGGTTATTTAGCTTGGAAAAACGAAGGCTTAGGGGTGATCTTATAATAATGTATAAATATATGAGGGGACAGTACAGAGAACTTTCTAATGATCTCTTTACTCTTAGGCCTGAGACGGGGACAAGGGGGCATCCTCTATGTCTGGAGGAAAGAAGGTTTAATCATAATCACATACGTGGATTCTTTACTGTAAGAGCAGTGAGACTATGGAACTCTCTGCCACATGATGTTGTAATGAGTGAGTCACTACTAACATTTAAGAAGGGCCTGGATGCCTTTCTTGAAAACTATAATATTACCAGTTATATATACTTGATCCTTTGATAGGGCGTTGATCCAGGGAATTAGTCTGATTGCCATATCTGGAGTCAGGAAGGAATTTTTTTCCCCAATGTGGAGCTTAGTGTTGCCACATGGTTTTTTTTTGCCTTCCTCTGGATCAACATGTTAGGCCATGGGTTGAACTAGATGGACTTAAAGTCTTCCTTCAACCTTAAAAACTATGTTACTATGTTACAATGTGAGGTCTACTAATAGGGCCATGACAGAGTGTGGTGGCTAATGAGAGAGTCATCATATAGTGTGGGGGCTACTGAGGTGGCCATGAGAGGACTACTAAGAGGGCCATGACAAAGTGTGAGGGATACTAATGAGTCTATAATAAAATATGGGGGCTATTGAGAGAGTCATCATACAGGAGGGGGCACTAAGGGGACCATGATACAGTGTGGCGACTACTAAGGGGGCCATGGTACAGTTTGGAGACGACTAAGGGAGACATGGTACAGTGTGGAGGCTACTATTGACGCTATACTAAAGTGTCGGAGCTATTAGGGGGGTCAATATTAAGTGTAGGGGCTACTTAGGGGGCCATGACACAGTGTAGGGGCAATTAATGGATCTATGATACAGTGTGGGGGTTATGAAGGGGTCATCATACAGTGGGGGGGCTACTGAAGGGGCCATGGTACAGTGTTGTGGCTAGTAATGAGGCTATGATACAGCGTGAGGGCCATTATAATGTGTAGGGGCTACTGAGGGGCTCATCATACAATGTGAGGGCTACTAAGTGGGGCATGAAACAATGTGGGGGCTACTGAGGGGGCCAAGATACAGTGTAAGCACTAGTAAAGGGGACATAACATTAAAATGCCATAGGAGGCGATCAAAACATTGTATCTACCTCAAACGGTATCAGTAAAAATATCAACTCTGAGCGCAAAAAACAAGCCCTCACATAGCAACATATCCAATAAATGAAGATAACTAGAAAAAAGTACTCTGCAGCACTCAGCTACTACCAGTGATGTACATATGCTAACAAGCTATATATATTTGAGAAAAAAGTTTAAAAACTTACGTTTTTTTCAAAAAACTCAAAATCTTATCTTTTTATTTCTGAAGTTCTTGGTACACACATTGGCCAATGTCTGTTTGCTCATCGACTGCGACAAAGTGACTTCAGGTCCAATGAGTCCTACGCTGATATCCCTATCCTCCTTGTCCACCCCCCCACTTCTCAGTGGGCAGACTCCATCTCGACCCTAGATCACCTGTGGTCAATGAGGGTGCAAATTGCAGCATGGAGCCAGCAACTCCATAAGATACAAAACATGCTGCAATTTGCACCCTCAATAACCACAGGTGATCTAGGGTCGAGATGGAGTCTGCCCACTGACTAAACTTTTTTCTCAAATATGTATAGCTTGTCAGCATATGTACATCACTGGTAGTAGCTGAGTGCTGCAGAGTACTTTTTTCTAGTTATTTCATCCAGCGTCCCTGCTGGCACCGGTTCACATTAGTCTGTGAGTGCTGTGCAGTTTTTTTTGTGTTCAATTAATGAAGATGTTACAGGTCTGGAAAATGGCAACAAACACAAACATTATTTTTTACAAATTCCTGAATTTTTTTCACCACGTAAATTATAAAAATATATATATATATGATTGGCATATAAATAAACCAACATTCGCTGTTTGGCACATATATAGGCACATATATATATAAACCAAACCATGTGGGGAGTAGTAGTTCACCAATCATAGCTGGAGCAATAGCCACTCCATAAGACAAAACATCCAAAACATTTTATAAAAGGATAAAAACTAGAATTTAATGGGCTTACAAGTGACTATGTTTATTTAATAAATCTACCCATATGAAATATGCCCAAAATACCAAAATACACATGTAAAGGTATGTACCTGAGGTGCGTGTGTTAGGTCAGCATTGCACTTATCCGCCATCGTTTCATTGATTTATGTATTTTGTGTATGTTTTACAGTATCTCTATAGATTTGTTAAATAAACATTGTCATTTTTAAGGACATTAAACGCCACTGTTTTTCTCCTTTGATACAAGATGTTTGGTGTCTATGTACTCATATTGACCTGGAGAATCATATTGCTAGGTCAGTTTTACTGTATAGTGAACATGGTAAATTAAAAACATAAAAAATATGAAAAACCTGGTGACAAAAGAACTCACTTTTCCCTACAATATACTCTAGTGATCTATATTCATGAATTATCTTTTACTTTGTAACACATATCACCTTGTTTCATATCACTAGCTTTATTGGATGTGAATTCATATATTTGTATTGCAATAATTATCTATTTATCTATTGTACAAATCAATTTAATACTTATTATATTACTGGAGTCACTTTATGTAATTTATTTAGCTACATGTAATATAATTTTATCATCACTTAATTCTTGATATTATATTTGACATATTTATACTTACAGTACACTCCTATATCATGGTTTTTAGCCATTTTTGTGCATTCTTCTCCTAAACTAGCTACGCTTTGCTGATTGTAAATGAAACGTTCAATAAAGAGGACATAGGAATAGACTAGTGAATGAGACAAATAAAGTGAAGAAGTAAACTTTACATGACTATCTATGCCATGCTTCCAAAGACTAATATCTTGACTATGGATATGGTAAGTACAAAAATCAAACTAATCTAGAGACTATACAATGCAAGTCATCTTTGTTCCTTGTTTGTCGGGTTTTCACATTACAAGTGGAGAACATGTTGTAAGAACAGAACTGTAACCTTATGTAGACTTAATGAAGCTGATCTTACCTGTTCTTCAAGTACCGTGAAAAATCTGGATGTACAACTAATAAATTCTTCAAGTCGAAATTGTTACCAAAGTCGTCCCGGGGTCGAAGTCTAAAGACATATGTGAGGCATAATGATTGTGTGAACTCAGTACATAACTGCCTGGCATGTACGGTATAGGTAAGGAGGCCACATCTACCTACCCACAGTAGGTGGAATTGTGCGTTATGATGAACTATGGTATGGCAAATATTGTTCTTGCCCAGGGGCCCTCTTCTGTCTGTGTCTGCAGATATAACCTTTTAAAAATTACCTTTCACCAAGGTATTGGTGCCTGTCGAGTCCCAATACGCAAAACAAAGTTACACAAACTGGATGTCAGAATTTACCAATAAGACGCCATTATTTCTGTATCTCTATGACTTTGAGATTGTCATTTTAAACAGAAATTCGATGATAAAAAAGACCAATGTTCATATTGCTGTCCCATTGCATAAAAAGCAGTGCATCCTAAAGTAAAGCTTTTCTATAGTATATTTAAGCATCAGCAGAATTCTGCTGCATCTTAGTGTTGGTTTGCCATTGGGCACCAGGTAAAACTATATGTAATATTAAAAATAATTGTGATGCTTGAATTTTATAAAATGCTGTAATGAATTTCATAAAAACAATGTATTGCAATAACTTCATATTACATACATATATTCATATTACTAATAACTGGAAGTTGTCCTGTGATGGTGTATAGTTTCATAACCCTTTGTCTAGTTTTGATCCTGTCTTATCTACAGAGAAATTAGTGACAGCTTTGTAAAATTTACTACGGTTCAGCAATGAATTTGCCAAATTAATATTAAAGTGTAACTTTTTTATTGATTTAGGCAGTTTCTAAGATTGTATTAAATAGTTGGTATAGTACTTGTAAGCAAAAGCATTTATTCCATTCAATTCTTATTCAATTTTTCAGCCGTTCTTGGGATATTAAGACTTTTTTAGTTTACCGATTGTTGGCTTAGTGACCAACAATTGCTACTAGTCTGCAGATCATGCCCAGTGATACTCAGTGATATTGAGCTTGTAAGCAGCCAGGATCTCTGGAGTGCTAAGTTACCCCCTAATCCTGGCCAGCTTCTGTGCAGCACTTACAAGTTGTTTTTTTACAGCCACTCACTGGCAATATTCATCTATGAAGATGGAAATTAACAATTCAAGTAATTTAGGAAGGAATGGCAATTGTCTTGTAAATAGCAACCAACCATAAGCAAAAAAAATAGATTTTGTTTCATTAATGTGTAAAATTTACAGACTGTAACTTCTACAGGTGCTTCTCAATACATTAGAATTTCATAAAAAAGATCATTTATTTCAGTAATTCCATACCTAAAGTGAAACACATATAATATATAGAGTCATTACAAAATGAGTTTTTATGTTAATGTTGATGATTATGGCTTACACCTAATGAAAACTCAAAGGTCATTATCTCAGAAAATTAGAATACCGTATATACTCACGTATAAGCCGAGTTTTTCAGCCCAAAATTTGGGCTGAAAAGTCCCCCCTCGGCTTATACACGAGTATATAAATTTTACAGCCACAACCCCGGAGGTATACAGGCCCCCCCATCAAGCTCCAGGGCCCCCCCCCTTGCGCGGCAGCCTGTAAAGTAAAATCATACTTACCAGTGTCCTGTCGCGCCGTCCGCAGCTTGCCGACACACGATCCCCGGCTTCATTCCGCGTCTTCCGCATTCCTGTAGTCGCGGGCAATGACGTCATTGCCCGCGACTACAGGAAGTCGGAAGCCGGAAGACGCAGATTGAAGCCCGGGATCGTGTGTCGGCAAGCTGCGGACGGCGCGACAGGACACTGGTAAGTATGATTTTACTTTACAGGCTGCCGCGCAAGGGGGGGGCCCTGGAGCTTGATGGGGGGCCTGTATACCTCCGGGGCTGCGGCTGTATACAGCCCTGGGGCTGCTGTATACACCACTGGGGCTGCTGTATACTACCTAAGGGCTGCTGTATATACCTCTGGGGCTGCTGTATACACCACTAGGGCTGCTGTATATACCTCTGGGGCTGCATATACCTCTGGGGCTGCTTATGGGGCTGCATATACCTCTGGGGCTGCATATACCTCTGGGGCTGCATATGGGGCTGCATATACCTCTGGGGCTGCATATACCTCTGGGGCTGCATATGGGGCTGCATATACCTCTGGGGCTGCATATACCTCTGGGGCTGCATATGGGGCTGCATACACCTCTGGGGCTGCATATACCTCTGGGGCTGCATATACCTCTGGGGCTGCATATACCTCTGGGGCTGCATATACCTCTGGGGCTGCATATACCTCTGGGGCTGCATATACCTCTGGGGTTGCATATACCTCTGGGGCTGTATATACCTCTGGGGCTGCATATACCTCTGGGGCTGCATATGGGGCTGCATATACCTCTGGGGCTGCATATACCTCTGGGGCTGCATATACCTCTGGGGCTGTATATACCTCTGGGGCTGCTGTATACTACCACTGGGGCTGCTGCTGTATACTACCACTGGGGAGGCTGCTGTATACCTCACTGCTGGGGTTGTATACCTGTGCTGGAGTCCACCCTCGGCTTATACGCGAGTCAATAAGTTTTCCCAGTTTTTGGGGGCAAAAGTAGGGGGGTCGGCTTATACACGGGTCGGCTTATACACGAGTATATACGGTAATCAACACAAAATACCTGCAAAGGCTTACTAAGCGTTTAAAATGGTCCCTTAGTCTGGTTCAGTAGCCTACACAATCATAAGGAAGACTACTGACTTGACAGATGTCCAGAAGGTAATCATTGACACACTTCACAAGGAGGGTAAGCCACAAAAGGCCATTACTAAAGAGGCAGCCTGTTCACAGAGTGCTGTGTCTAAGCATATTAACTGAAAGTTGAAGGGAAGGAAAATATGTGGTAGAATAAGGTGCATAAGCAACCGGGATAACCGCAGCCTTTGAAAGAATTGTTAGGAAAAGGCCGTTCAAAAATTTGTGGGAGATTCACAAGGAGTGGACTGCTAGCGGAGTCAGTGCATCACACACAGACATATTCCAGGAAGCATGAACCTTTCACAAACTAGATGACAGGCTCAACCAATTCCAATTGTATAGGAGTAGCCACACATAATCATATATAGAGTATTTGCAACTACATACCAATTTATGTTGGGTGATTAAAAAAAAAGGTTAAATCCAAGTTAGCTCCCTCGGCATTCATAATATGACTGAAAATAACATTGCAACAACATCTTTGGTGTTTAATTTTGCTGAAAAAGGTGAGTGTTACAATAATTATCACTCTTTCTCGAAGCTTATCAGGGATATGCCATACAGAAATTAAATAAGAGACAAATATATGTGATGTAGACTTCTAACATGAAGTGTATTGAGTGATTGTGGTGTCATCCATCCTTTTGAATTAATGGACTAGTGTGTGAGCAGTGAATGTGTATGTGGGATATGATGTGTATGAGAGTGGTTGAGGAATTGGGTGAAGGTGTGCGTGACTGTGTGGGAGATGAATGGCATGGGTGTGTGGGTTATATTTGGAAGGGGCACTAGGGGACAGTGAAGTGGAGTGGGAGTGAGGGTAGGGTCATCTAAAGAGGCTGTGTGCAAGGGGGGGGCTCTTAGAGGTGTTGAGGCATAAGGTGTGATTACCTTGGTCCTTGGTTTCGGGGTGTATGTATAGGTGGTATAGGTTTACTTTAGTGGTCCAGCAAGGGTGAGGTCATCCCTGTCAAGGGTAGTCCTGCAGGTCCGGACTCATTGAAGTCACAGATGTCATAGGAGAGAATGAGGGGTTATTGTATTAGCACAGGTGGAGTACCTGTAGGTGTAAAGAAAAGGTAGACTTAGCACTTAGAGACCTGGAAGGACGGTGTGCTTAGGTGAGGTACTGTATAGTGGTACCGCACCTATGTCAGAGTACTAATAAAAAGTACTTAGTCACTTAGTATCTGGCATGAGCATGATGCATTTTACCTTAGTCTAGAAGGATAAATGAGAAGGAGACCTCAGGTGTGTATCGCAGGAGCGGTACCTATAGTGATCACTGAGAAAAGGTATAGGTTAAGAAATAGCAAGGTGTGTTAAAGTAAAGAATAAAAGGGAGAGTTTTAGGGATCACATACTGAAGTGTAGGTTCAGCACGTGACTCCCGTCCTGAGGACAAAATAAGCAGGTCAATTAGCTGTAAAGGAGAGAGGAAACCCAGTCTGTAGAGACCGAGGGGCACCATTACCTTGTGTCCTAAGTCTGGTCAGGTGTAGAGGAGGCTGGGAGTGCATGTGGCCCAGTGCAGTAGTGTTATAAACTGTCCTGTACTTCCTGGATGGGTGGGGATGGGCGGGGATCGAGAATGTCTACTGCACATGTGCGAAGGCCGTCGCCATCTTGGTGAGGTCAAAAGATGTCAAATTGAGTGTACTGCACATGTGCGGGACGAGAATAGGAAATGAGCATGTTTTGACCTTCCAGGAAGTGATGTAGGCTAAGGAGGAGTGTAATGGAGTGTCACATGCATACAGGCGGCCATTTTAATGGTGGAACTGTGCAGTATTCATGCACGGTGGTGATTTCAGTGCTGGTTGTGCCCATCAGGTTTCAAAGAGAATACCTTTGCCTGCCTAAAAACAAAGATAAGGCAATTGGAGCAGGGTTTACACACATAGAGTAAAATGGCATTTACAATAACACACTTTTGTCAGAAATATCTCCTTGTAACCAAAAAACATTATATGAAAAAAGAACATTTGGTAATGATTTTTTACTCCTGATGAAAACAATACCAACAATACTGGGCACCCCCCGCTGCAAATTGCAGCCCGCAGCCGCCTCAGAAGATGGCGCGTTCATTGAAGCGCCATCCTCTGGCGCTGAACCCCGCTCTTCCAGCGGCCCTGGTGGCGGTGGCACGCTGGGTAATAAAGGGGTTAATACCAGCTTTGTTATACAAGCTGGTATTAAGCCCGAGATTCTTAATGTCAGGCCACGTTTGACCCAGCCACTAAGAATCTCCAATAAAGGGTTAAAAAAATACAACACAGAGAAAAAATTTTATTTGAAATTTAAAAAAAAAAGCCATTAGGGACTCCAACTTTAATTAAGAAAATCCTCTTCTGTCCGACGCAGTCCAAAACGCGATGTCCTCTCTGCTACATCCCCTGTGCATAGATATAGATGTCTATGCACAGGGAATGAGCAGACTGAGAACAATCTCAGCACTGCTACATCATCTCTGTGAGCAGGCGGGCTCTAGGACCCTGGAGCTGCGGCAGCCTGCACAGAGAAGACAGCTGGACTCGGCTCGCAAAGTAACAGCAGTTACTTTGCGAGTTTCCCTGCTATCACTGGCACAGTAGCCGAGTCTAATGCAAGACAATGACAATCCTAGTTTTGTCAGCGTTTGCCATTGATTTGCATTGGACTCGTGCGAGTAAACGCTGGGAAACTCGCAGAGTACCGAGTCTTGCGAGTCCCTTACTACTCGCCGAGTAACGAGTCCTAGCGAGTAGATTCGCCCATCCCTAGTGGAGGGTATTTAGGTGATATATCCAATACGCTTCGCGCTCTTTGAGTGTTTGGATTCTATTACCCCCTTGTCTGGGTACAGGGATTTGTTCAATGACCTGAAACTTCAGTTGACTTACAGAATGTCTGTTTTCCACAAAATGGGCAGGAATTGGTAACAGTGTGTTTTTGCACCGGATGGTTGATTTATGTTTAGAGATGCGGTCTTTGACACGTTGGGTAGTTTCCTCAACGTATCCTTGGCCGCATGGACATTTGATTAGGTAAATGACAAAATTTGAGTCGCAGGTGAAATAGCCATTAATCTTGTACCATTTGCCGGACCTCGGGTGGGTGAATGAGTCACCTTTACTGACATTAGTGCATTGTGCGCAACCCAAACAAGGGAAGGTTCCGTTGCGTACCGTGCTAAATGTCTTCTGCCTAGGTGTCTTGAGGTTGGAGCCCACGTCAGCTCTAACTAAAGTGTTTTTTAGGTTCTGAGCCCGCTTGTGGCAGATGAGAGGAGGATTTTTCAAGTTTTCAACCCCTGGGCAGGCTTTTTCTAGTAGGGGCCAGTGTTCGAGGACCGCTTTTTTAATTAGAGGAGAGAAAAGGTGGTAGGTGTTGATGAACTTGACCCTATTCTCAACGTCGCGGTCACGTTGGGTAGTTCTGGTTTGTTGCTCAGTGTTACTTCTGGGGTATTCTCTTGTTTGACACTTTTTAGTCATCTCATTATGTATCGCTTGCGGTCAATCCTGTCATGTTGGGATTTAGGTAGAGCTATCTTGACGTGTCTTGGGTGGCAGCTAGACCAGTGTAGCAGATTGTTGCGGTCTGTAGGTTTGACGTAAAGGTCATTTGTAAGGGTGCTTGAGTCAGTTTTAGAGATCATAGTGTCAAGGAAACTAACAGACTGTGTGTTGGCATGTAAGGTAAAGGATAGGTTCGGTATACTCTGGTTGAGGTCATGTACAAAGTCTGTGAGGCTATTAGTGTCGCCTGTCCAAGCCTTTTTTCGACCTGCGCAAGAAACCCCCAGCACCCCCAAACACAGCATCAGACGAGGAGGAAGAAGGAACAGACGAGGACCCCCAGATGAACACACACACCAATACTCGATCTCAGGTAAGAACAATCTTGTCTTCAACATCTCCACCTACTGCCTTTCACCTACCGAGATACAAGTTCTTTCCTTCTGCCCCACTCCCTCCTTTAATCCGTTCCTCGTACACCAAGAGATAAACCATTTCTACCGCTCTTTGAGACTTAAGGTACATTTCGACAAAGATGGCGGAGACACAAACACCAACCAAGTGCCTTCCTCCTCTGGAAACAGCACCCAAGAGACGTTCATCCTCAAAGATCTTGGATTCAAGATCCCAAGCACATATCAACCACCTCGCTTCTATCATCCTGTCGAGACGTATATCTCACTTGTTATTGCCTCTGTGGATAAGTATATAGATGAAATCAAAAACGGTAAATACCACCTTAAGCATAACCTTAATCGAGAAGAATCATTAGCGCTGAAAAGCCTTAAGAACAATAATAACATTGTCATAAAGCCTGCTGATAAAGGTGGTTCCATTGTAGTACTTGATAAGAAATACTATCTGTCTGAAATCCAGAGACAACTCTCTGACGTCACGACATACAGACCCATCCCCACGAATCCTATCTACTCCATAGAGAGAAAGATAGACAATTTGATCAACTTCCACTAAAATATGGGAACAATTGATTCTAAACTGGCGGAGTATTTGTACAAACAAAATCCCATAACTCCAGGCATTTATATACTCCCCAGAATACATAAAAACTTGGAGAAGCCCCCCGGTAGACCCATAGTGGCATCTACCGACTCTATCCTCTCACCTTTGTCAATAACTTTGGGAAAGATCTTCACTCCGCTAATACCAAAAATTCCATCTTACCTTAAAGACACCGGTGACTTTCTGAACCACATAAGAACTCTCCATGACATTCCTTCCTTATGTTTGTTAGCCAGCCTAGATGTTAACAGTCTATATACCAGTATAGATCACAATCTTGGTATCGAAGCTGTTAACTGGTTCCTAGACCAACAATCCTCTCTTAGCGAACCCCAGAAATTGTTCTGCACCGATACACTCAAATTGGTCCTCACCAACAACTACTTCCTTTTTGAGGACCAATTCTATCTACAGGAGCGGGGCACCGCAATGGGGGCGAACGTAGCCCCCCCGTACGTTAATATCTTTATGAGTAAATTTGAGGCTGACATCGTCTACGTGCATCATCTATACAGAAAGCATGCTCTTACCTGGCTCAGATATATAGACGACATTTTTGTGTATGGACAGGCGACACCAATAGTCTCACAGACTTTGTACATGACCTCAACCAGAGTATACCGAACCTATCCTTTACCTCACATGCCAACACACAGTCTGTTAGTTTCCTTGACACTATGATCTCTAAAACTGACTCAAGCACCCTTACAAGTGACCTTTACGTCAAACCTACAGACCGCAACAGTCTGCTACACTCGTCTAGCTGCCACCCAAGACACGTCAAGATAGCTCTACCTAAATCCCAACATGACAGGATTGACCGCATAGTCTCAACACCTGAAAACAGGCAAGCGAGGCATAACGAGATGACTGAAAAGTTTCAAACAAGAGGATACCCCAGAAGTAACGCTGAACAACAAACCAGAGCTACCCAACGTGACCGTGACATTGAGAATAGGGTCAAGTTCATCAACACCTACCACCCTTTCTCTCCCCTAATTAACAAAGCGGTCCTCGAACACTGGCCCCTACTAGAAAAAGCCTACCCAGGGGTTGAAAACTTGAAAAATCCTCCTCTCATCTGCCACAAGCGGGCTCAGAACCTAAAAAACACTTTAGTTAGAGCTGACGTGGGCTCCAACCTCAAGACACCTAGGCAGAAGACATTTTGCACGATACGCAATGGAACCTTCCCTTGTTTGGGTTGCGCACAATGCACTAATGTGAGTAAAGGTGACTCATTCACCCACCCGAAGTCCGGCAAACGGTACAAGATCAATGGCTATTTCACCTGCGACTCAAATTTTGTCATTTACCTAATCAAATGTCCATGCGGCCTAGGATACGTTGGGGAAACTACCCAACGTGTCAAAGACCATATCTCTAAACATAAATCAACCATCCGGTGCAAAAACACACTGTTACCAATTCCATCCCATTTTGTGGAAAACAGACATTCTGTAAGTCAACTGAAGTTTCAGGTCATTGAACAAATCTCTGTGCCCAGACGAAGGGGTAATAGAATCCAAACACTCAAAGAGCGCGAAGCGTATTGGATATATCACCTAAATACCCTCCACCCATACGGTCTCAATAGAGAATCTGAAATGTATTGTTAATCTTTGCTCTATTCCACTACATAGTGAATTGGTATTGTTTTCATCAGGATTAAAAAATCATTACCAAATGTTCTTTTCCCATGTAATGTTTTTTGGTTAAAAGCAGATATTTCTGACATAAGTCTGTTATAGTAAATGCCGTTTTACTATATGTGTGTAAACCCTGCTCTAATTGCCTTATCTTTGTTTTTAGGCAGGCAAAGGTATTCTCTTTGAAACCTGATGGGCACAACCAGCACTGAAATCACCACCGTGCATGAATACTGCACAGTTCCACCATTAAAATGGCCGCCTGTATGCATGTGACACTCCATTACACTCCTCCTTAACCTACATCACTTCCTGGAAGGTCAAAACATGCTCATTTCTTATTCTCGTCCCGCACATGTGCAGTACACTCAATTTGACATCTTTTGACCTCACCAAGATGGCGACGGCCTTCGTACATGTGCAGTAGACATTCTCGATCCCCGCCCATCCCCACCCATCCAGGAAGTACAGGACAGTTTATAACACTACTGCACTGGGCCACATGCACTCCCAGCCTCCTCTACACCTGACCAGACTTAGGACACAAGGTAATGGTGCCCCTTGGTCTCTACAGACTGGGTTTCCTCTCTCCTTTACAGCTAATTGACCTGCTCATTTTGTCCTTAGGACGGGAGTCACATGCTGACCCTACACTTCGGTATGTGACCCCTAAAACTCTCCCTTTTATTCTTTCCTTTAACACACCTTGCTATTTCTTAACCTATACCTTTTCTCAGTGGTCACTATAGGTACCGCTCCTGCGATACACACCTGAGGTCTCCTTCTCATTTATCCTTCTAGCCTAAGGTAAAATGCATCATGCTCATGCCAGTGACTAAGTGATTAAGCACTTTTTATTAGTACTCTGACATAGGTGCGGTACCACTATACAGTACCCCACCTAAGCACACCGTCCTTCCAGGTCTCTAAGTGCTAAGTCTACCTTTTCTTTACACCTACAGGTACTCCACCTGTGCTAATACAATAACCCCTCGTTCTCTCCTATGACGTCTGTGACTTCAATGAGTCCGGACCTGCAGGACTACCCTTGACAGGGATGACCTCACCCTAGCTGGACCACTAAAGTAAACCTATACCACCTATACATACACCCCGAAACCAAGGACCAAGGTAATCACACCTTACGCCTCAACACCTCCAAGAGCCCCCCCTTGCACACAGCCTCTTTACATGACCCTACCCTCTCTCCCACTCCACTTCACTGTCCCCTAGTGCCCCTTCCAAATATAACCAACACACCTATGCCATTCATCTCCCACACAGTCACGCACACCTTCACCCAATTCCTCAATTCCACCTCCCTCATACATACATCATATCACACCACAATACACATTCACTGGCCTCACATCACTATAGGTCCATATATAACTTCAATAAGGATGGATGACACTGTTTTCACAAAATAAATCACTCATCACCAGGTTTTTGTTTAGTAAAGTTTATACACTGATATTTTGTTCTTTATTGTATATTCTGTATTCATATCCCTGATGAAAGCTCGAGATATAGAGCTGAAACGTTGGATTGTAACACCACCTTTTTCACAAAAATAAAATCACAACAAAAAAGACTGTCGTTGCAAAGACTCTATTTTCATGATATTAGTGTGCCGGGGCTACTCCTATACTTTAACTCATAACCAATAGACAACGCAAGAAGTGTCTTACCTGGGCCAAGGAGAAAAGAACTGGACTGTTGTTCAGTGGTCCAAAATGTTGTTTTCAGATGAAAGTAAATATTACATTTCATTTGGAAATCAAGGTCCTAGAGTCTGAGGAAGAGTGGAGAGGCACACAATCCAAGCTGCTTGAGGTCTAGTGTGAAGTTTCCACAATCAGTGATGGTTTGGGGAGCCACTTCATCTGCTGGTGTATGTCCACTGTGTTTTATCAAGACCAAAGTCACAGCGCTACCGTCTACCAGGAAATTGTAGAGCACTTCATGCTTCCCTCTGCTGACAAGCTTTTTGGAGATGGAAATTTCATTTTCCAGCAGGACTTGGCACCTGTCCACACTGCCAAAATAACCAATATCTGGTTTAATAACCACAGTATCACTGGGCTTGACTGGCCAGCAAACTTGCCTGACCTAATCCCTGTAGAGAATCTATGGGGTATTGTCAAGAGGAAGATGAGAGACACCAGACCCAACAATGCGGACGATCTGAAGGCTGCTATCAAAGCAACCTGGGCTTCCATAACACCTCAGCAGTGCCACAGGCTGATCGCCTTCATGCCATGCCACATTGATGCAGTAATTTATGCAAAAGGAGCTCCAACCAAGAATTGAGTGCATTTACTGAACATACATTTCATTAGGCCAACATTTATGATTTAAAAATCATTTTTTCAGTTCCTCTTATATAATATTCTAATTTTCTTTGGCTGCAAACCATAATCATCAACATTTACAGAGATAAATAGTTGATATAGATCACTCTGTTTGTAATGACTATATAATATATGCGTTTCACTTTATGTTTTGAATTACTGAGATAAATGGTCTTTTTGATGATATTTTCATTTATTGAGAAGCACTTGTATGTAGGGAAAACCATGATAAAAATTAAAAAATCATACATTCCCAATATTGAGGAGAAACGTTCAAATACCAACTGTTGATGGAAAGTTTTTAACAATGATCCTTTGAGTAATGTAGCCATATTTTTATCTGGTCTTCTCATCAATTATCTTATATTAAACATGACATATTCAGTCATGGTCAAAAGTGTTGACACCCTTGAAATTGTTCCAAATTGAGGTATTTCTCCCAGAAGGTATTGCAATTATATGTTTTGTTATACACATGTTTATTTAACTTAAGTGTATTGGAACAATAAAAAAAAAAACACACAAAAAAAATTGGAAATAATTTCACATACCACCCAAAAATGGGGCCAGATGAAATTCCAGAAATGGATGGAAACAAAGAGCTGGAGAATTCTGCAGTGGTCAGCAATGAGTTTGGCTGTAAATCACATTGAATACTTGTGGAAAATCTTAAAATTGTTGTTGAGAGAAGGCACCCTTCAAATATGAGAGACCTGGAGCAGTTTGTAAAAGAAGAATGGTCCAAAATTCCAGATGAGAGGTGTAAGAAGCTTGTTGATGGTTATAGGAAGCGAATGATTGCAGTTATTTATTCCAAAGGATGTGCAAGCAAATATTAAGTTGAAGGTGCCAACAATTTTGTCTGGCCCATTTGGGAACTTATGTCCAATTTGCCTTTGTTTTGTTATTACAATACACACCAAGGAAATAAATGTGTGTAAGAAAACTGCAAAAATTTTCCGGAGAAATGCTTCATTTTCTAGAACTATTTTTTAACACTTTCGGCCAAGACTGTAGATAGACATCAAGATACTTACTGTACATAGATGCAACATTTTCTATAAGCACTGATATCTAGTGTCTGCCCCACTTAAATTTATGTGGGAAGCTGACACTAAAGATTTTATAAAATGTAACTGTATCCATGTAGCATAGGTGATAGATCAGACATTCTATTGTACAGAGTAGGGGATGAATACGATCGCTCGAATACTACTGTATGGATGGCTAGTCCCACAGAAAGCATTTGATGGGTAACAAGCTATATACCTGTATTGCTTCAGAGAATCGTTGGCAATCTCTTTGTTCTGCTGTAATGCTTTTAGCCACGCATAGTCTCTCTGTCCTTCAGTGAAAAGGATGTACTTTGTCTCCTGGGAAACCCACAAAGGAACATGTTATCAGCCAATCTACCTAATTGCCCTCATTAAGTATGTATTAGGGCAGGTGGTATTCCTAAGCAATGTGCCATTGATAGTATAAGTCTGGGAGTTTTCAAGACTGCATGGTATTGACAAGTTATTCTAGGTTCATGATGCTCAGTGGTTATATATCATTGAATTATCCTGTTCTTTCACATTAAAGTGGCTCCACTACTTTTATATCAATGACCTGTCCTTAGGTCATCAATATCAGATCATTGATGGTCTGACAAATGGCACTCCCACAAATACCAATCAGCTGTTTTCTGTGCTGGCAGTGACTGAACTGAATAGTAGCACCATCACACCTCAGTCAATTTATTCGAACCGCCGCAGATCCGCAGCAGCAGCCACCACACAGTAGATGGCGCAGTGCTATGCAGCTCTGCAACTCTTAACATCCTGCGGCTGCTGGCACTGAGAACAGCAGATATGATATTGTTGACTTTTCTATGTAAATTTTAGGGATGATTTAAGAAATATTACCTAGGGTATCAACCTTTTAAATAACATGACTGTCAAATAGGATCAGACTGACTCACCTGAGTACCAGAGGATCTTATGGAGGACCCATGTACTAACACAAAAATAAGATGTGAGGACAAGAAGACGCTACCCCATTTGCTGCTGACTTTTTTTTTTTTTTTTTTTTTTAAACAATAATTTCTTTTTATTCAAATAAATCTTATAGCAACAAATATAATTATCATTACATAAATGTAACAGTCATGTCCAAATAATCACCACCAGTGAAAACCAATTCCAAACTGGATATTATAGGAGAGGGAAGGGAAAGAAAGGACCACACAGAAGGAAAGGGGCAGCCAGGATTGGACACAAGAGTTAAATTAATGGATAGTGGGGAAGAAGGGGGGGCGGGAAGATAAGCTTTAGGAGCTTTGCTTTAAATATTTTTGCATACCAATCTAATTATGAGAAAACCAGAATCAACCAGGAAAAATATTAAAATCATCTTAAGTGTGAGATATCAGCAATCCAGAAGTCTCTCAAATCTTCCACTGGCGACTGACTCGTTCTTTTTGCTTTATCGAGTGAACCAAACAACGTTCATGTAGATAATGAGAATTTATCCTACCAATGAGTTCCTCATGTGTGGGGGTAGAAGCTTCCCTCCAGTGACTTGCCAAGCTCTGACGGGCCCCTATCAAAACATGGGTTATCACTGGAACTAAGTTTGGGGGAAGGTCCAACCCAATATTTAAGACTGCCAAGGGCCCCTCTAGAGTTAAAGGGAAACCTATCAAGGTCTTGATTAAATGTGCCACTCGATTCCAGAATTCTCCTATCATGGGGCACCACCACACTCACCACACATGACCCAGATCCCCTTTTTTACCACATCCCTTTCAGCATAATGGGGAATATGATTTGTTACATTTGGAAATTTTGTAAGAGGTCAGATACCAGTTCATATGTATTTTCTATAGTTGTTTTAGATGATTAATGCAGGAGGAGTGTCTTTGAGTAAATGTGGCTGCAGTCAACCAGTGTTCGGGGTTGGATGAGAAAGAGAGTGCCTCCTCACAGACATTCATATAAGGTAGTTTGACCGACTCTGCTGGCGAATTAAGAGTCCTATAGAACAGAGACAATCCATCTTCATTGGGGTATTTTACTTTAAAGTATTTGTGCATCATGTCTGATGGGTCAGGGCTCCACCAAGCTGGAAATGTGCAAGACTGATTAAAATGACGAATTTGGAGGTACTGTTAAAAGCATGTTTTGGGAATCTTGTAAAGTTGGGACAAATCTGCAAAGGAGGGGAATACAGGGCCATCTAAGAGTTTGTCAAGTGTGCTTACATCATATTTCACCCACAGGTCTAGAGATAACCCAGAGATGTGTGCCTTGATCGCTTTAAGGGCCACGTCACACACACAGATATCTGTGCAGATATTGTTCACAGATCTCTGGTTGCAGTGAAATAATGGACACATAGTTCCATTTTGTGGCTGTGTACAAGATGGAGCAATGTATCCATGATTTCACTGCAACCAGAGATCTGTGAACAATATCTGCACAGATATCTGTGTGTGTGACGTGGCCCTTACAGAAATGTATTTAAATAGGGATTTTGTCAGTGTTCTATCAAGGTTATTCCAATAAGAAATCAACGAGGACATCGTATGTAAGGGAAAATTCGATTTCAGGGGCTTCAGTAGCTCAATCTCTAGCAAACGTCTAGTAGACCTGTGGGGAACAAACAGTCTTTCTATTTGGAGCCATAAATAACTAAGATCCCCAGCCCACCAATCTTTTGCGGGCTCTAGTATGGCCACCTTGTGGTGCAAAGATAGATTTGGTACACCCAATCCACCATGAGCATATTGGAAATTTAGAGACTTGTGTGCTGTTCCCTTAATATCTTCATATAGTTCAATCCACTGTTTCATTGTTATTATCTGTGTCATGCTTGTCTGCTGCCACCTGCTGACCAGTAGCTTTGTGTCACTCCCTCGCTCCTCCCTTTATGCTTTTTATAGGATGTGGGAGTGTTCTGCAGCCTTGTGTACTACCTCACTTCCTGGCATCCATTTTACACCAGCTACCAGTGTGAGAAGGACACATATCCCTTTGGGCTGCAGAAGGCAAAGCCTTTTGACCAGCAGCAGCTCAGCAGTGGCTCCAGGGGTGAACCCCCACAAGACAATTACCCTACTGCTACTTGTACCATCTGCATTGTATCACCATACTGTCTTCTGGAACGGTTCAAATAAACCACCGCTGATTCATCTCTGCGTCCACGCTTGTCTCCATCCATCCGAAGCTGCACTTGGTCCTGTCTGCCTCACTTCAAGGATAAGAAGGTAATTCTTCTCACACCACAACTTACTGCGCACCTTCATTCGCCTTAAGCAGGGACAGAACAGTCAAAAGACTGCTTTAAACCAGCCAAAAACACTTGCCTTAAACTCATTATCCAGCTACAGACTCCCTAGAATCCAGCACCTCACTGTGGAATCTGTCCGTCAACAGCGCTCGCCTGGATAAGTGCTAGGGGATCCCTCTCATCCAGGCCTGAATCACATCTCTGCATTATAAAGGAACAGCTTATGCACCCAAAGTTCCCCTCCATCCTACGCCACATTGCTGCAGATTGTGGGACTGGAAAACCCCACAATTCTTCTAAAACACCTTGGAAATCTTATTATGGTGTCTTAACGGAGCCGCACTGCGATTTCCAGACCCCAATCGAAAAGTTTAGATTCTTAAAGAGACAGCGCACCTTAAATCAAAATGGCCGAAAAAGACCTTGCACAGTCTCCAACCACTGAAACAGAACAAACACAACCCGACACTATCCATGATGAAGAGCTGTAGTGAAGCTACTCGAAGCCAAGGTCCTCATCCAGTTCACTCGCCACCACAGGAAACAGGCGATCCGGTTGCTCGCACCAGAGACTACGTGCTGAACCAGTTACCTGAGTCAACCCCAGGTTACATCACAGTCCAAGCCAACAACGCTAAGATCTCCAAGTCAGCTTTACCCACAGCACCTGAGCAAGTTAATGACCATCACCAGGAGTTGCCTTCTCAAATGAAGTCACTACAGCAAGCTGGCTACCAAGCATTTCTCCATCTACTTCCACAGCTCGAACAGCAGTCATCAGAATCTACAGAGGCTAAACAACAGCTCAACCCTGACCCAACATCATTCTACCCGGAAACATCTCACCCTTTCACGCCAGGCAACCCACATGTCCAAGGGGCATCACTAGTGATGGGCGAATCCTAAATTACTCGGAATTGCTTGACTCTAGTGAGTCCGAGCCCGGGACTCGCTACTCGTTGCGAGTCTAGTGAGTCCAATGTTAATGAATGGGGAAGCGAGTAATAGCGAGTAGTGTGCGATTTACAAATCACAGATGTGTCTCGGAAGCTTCAGCCTGAAGCAATCCTAGTTTTGCCATTGATTTGCATTGGACTCGTTTACTTTGCAAGTAATCGCTGGGAAACTCGCACAGATAAGAGTCCTGTCTGCTCTGTGTGCTGGCTGCCGCAGCTCCAGGGTCCTAGAGCCCGCCTGCTGCCTGATATAGCAGAGCTGAGATTGTTCTCAGTCTGCTCATTCCCTGTGCATAGACATCTATATCTATGCACAGGGATGAGCAGAGAGGACATCGCGTTTTGGACTGCGTCGGATGGAAGAGGATTTTTTTAATTAAAGATGGAGTCCCTAATGGCTTTTTTTTTTATTTCTAATAAAAAATTTTCTCTGTGTTGTGTTTTTTTTAAAACAATTTAATAGAAATTCATGGCGGTCATGTCTAATATTGGCGTGACCGCCATAAATTTCGGGCTTAGGGCCAGCTGATAATACAAAGCTGGCCCTAACCTCTTTATTACCCAGCGTGCCACCGCCACCAGGGCCGCTGGAAGAGCGGGGTTCAGCGCCAGAGGATGGCGCTTCAATGAACGTGCCATCTTCTGGGGCGGCTGCGGGCTGCAATTTGCAGCGGGGTGTGCCCAGAAAGCTTGGGCCTCCCTGCGCTGCGGATTCCAGCCCCCAGCTGCTTAGCTGTACCTGGCTAGACATAGAAATTGCGCGGAGCCCCACGCATTTTGTTTTAATTATTTCATGAAATTCATGAAATAAAAAAAAGGGCTCCCCTATATTCTTGTGTCTGGCCAGGTACAAATAGGCACCTGGGGGTTGGGGGCAGCCCGTCGCTGCCTGCTGGATCCGGCTGGTTCCAGAAATACGGCGAAGCCCATGTAATTTTTTTTCTGAAAAATCAATAAAACAATCCTAAAAAAGGGACTGCATCTTTATTAACCCCTCGCCCATGGTCCAGGGGTTAATAAAGATGCAGTCCCTTTTATTTACATTGTTTTATGGATTTGTGAGAAAAAAATTTCACGTGGGCTTCGCCGTATTTCTGGAACCAGCCGGATCCAGCAGGCAGCGACGGGCTGCCCCCAACCCCCAGGTGCCTATTTGTACCTGGCCGGACACAAGAATATAGGGGAGCCCTTTTTGTTATTATTTCATGAATTTCATGAAATAATTAAAAAAAAATGCGTGGGGCTCCGCGCAATTTCTATGTCTAGCCAGGTACAGCTAAGCAGCTGGGGGCTGGAATCCGCAGCGCAGGGATGCCCAAGCTTTCTGGGCACCCCCCGCTGCAAATTGCAGCCCGCAGCCGCCCCAGAAGATGGCGCATTCATTGAAGCGCCATCCTCTGGCGCTGAACCCCGCTCTTCCAGCGGCCCTGGTGGCGGTGGCACGCTGGGTAATAAAGAGGTTAGGGCCAGCTTTGTATTGTCAGCTGGCCCTAAGCCCGAAATTTATGGCGGTCACGCCAATATTAGACATGACCGCCATGAATTTCTATTAAATTGTTTTAAAAAAAACACAACACAGAGAA
The DNA here is from genome assembly GCA_033576535.1 of Allobates femoralis. Classification (NCBI taxonomy): domain Eukaryota; kingdom Metazoa; phylum Chordata; class Amphibia; order Anura; family Aromobatidae; genus Allobates; species Allobates femoralis. The sequence goes on from JARQOC010000006.1 coordinate 297,056,231, forward strand.
AATTTTTTATTAGAAAAAAAAAAAAAAGCCATTAGGGACTCCATCTTTAATTAAAAAAATCCTCTTCTGTCTGACGCAGTCCAAAACGTGATGTCCTCTCTGCTACATCCCCTGTGCATAGATATAGATGTCTATGCACAGGGAATGAGCAGACTGAGAACAATCTCAGCACTGCTACATCATCTCTGTGAGCAGGTGGGCTCTAGGACCCTGGAGCTGCGGCAGCCAGCACACAGAGAAGACAGCCGGACTCGGCTCGCAATGTAACAGCAGTTACTTTGCGAGTTTCCCTGCTATCACTGGCACAGTAGCCGAGTCTAATGCAAGACAATGGCAATCCTAGTTTGATCAGCGTTTGCCATTGATTTGCATTGGACTCGTGCGAGTAAACGCTGGGAAACTCGCAGAATACCGAGTCCTGCGAGTCCCTTACTACTCGTCGAGTAACGAGTCCTAGCGAGTAGATTCGCCCATCCCTTGGCATCACAAGTTGTTGTGGCAACAAGCAGTGAGGAATCCAATATGTCGGAGTTTGCCAGGTTTACGGTGAGCAGAGAGCTAATCAACACCAGTCTTTCAAAATTTGATGATTGTGCAGAGAGCTATAGGGCTTGGAAGGCATCCTTCAAGGCAGCAATCGCCAACCTCAGTCTCACCGCAGAACAGGAGCTCGACCTCATGATCAAATGGTTGGGTCCAGATTCTACAAACCGTATCAAGAACCTTACAACTGTTTACGCGGGAAAAGCAGGAGCAGGTCTCGCTGCTGCCTGGCAAAGACCGGAATGCAGCTTTGGCAGCACAGAAGCAATAGAAAAGGCTCTATTCAAGAGACTTCAGAATGTCCCAAAGATCAACCTCAGGGAGGTCCACAAGCTTCAAGACTTAAGTGATTTGCTCATGGAGCTGGAGCTCGCAAAAAGGGACCCACGTCTGTCCGGCCTGTGTTATCTAGATACAGCACATGGAGTGAACCCAATCGTGATGAAGCTACCGTTCAGTCTGCAGGAGAAGTGGGCAACGTCAGTCACAAGGTACAAGAAAGCGCATGACGTTACCTTTCCCCCATTCATCCATTTCTGTAGGTTCATTGACGATCAATCCCAGATGAGGAACGACCCCAGCCTTGACTTCCTACAGCTTAACACTGCAACTTCAACAACACCATCATCGAAGTATGAAGGTGTCATACAGAAACGTAGAGACTTTGAGAACCTTGTGAGTGTAAGAAAGACTAATCTCCCACCACCTGTGGTATCCACCGATACACAGTACACCCCATCATCGGGAGGCAAGTCCTTCAATCAGGAATGTCCCATTCACAAGAAACCGCACTCACTGAGCAGGTGCAGAGGGTTCAGGTCCAAGACCCTTCAGGAGCGCAAGAAAGTCCTTACCGAGCTGGGGGTATGTTTCAGATGCTGCGCTTCGGTGGAGCATATGGCCAAAGACTGTGAAGCTATCATCAAGTGTGAGGAGTGTAATAGCGGAGAACACACCTCAGCTATGCACCCAACCCCGTTCGCCAGAGATTCACCGACTGCAGTTGCTGCCATCGCTCCCACTCCAAGTCATGGCGGGGAGCGCCAGAATCAGTCTAACACCGCCACAGCCGTCTCATGCTCATGCTCTGAGGTATGTGGTGAGGGTCAAAGGGAGAAGAGTTACATAGTTTCAAGAAAGGCATCCATAGTAACATAGTTTTTAAGGTTGAAGGAAGACTTTAAGTCCATCTAGTTCAACCCATAGCCTAACATGTTGATCCAGAGGAAGGCAAAAAAAACCCATGTGGCAACACTGAGCTCCACATTGGGGGAAAAAAATTCCTTCCTGACTCCAGATACGGCAATCAGACTAATTCCCTGGATCAACGCCCTATCAAAGAATCTAGTATGTATAACTGGTAATATTATAAATATATTGTAAAGTTGTGCCCGAATATGTCTAATCAAGGTCTATCCGGAAGGACTTCCAGAAAAGGCAGTGAAGATGTATGCCATAATAGATGACCAAAGCAACCGGTCTTTGGCAGGACCCAAGTTCTTTGAAGCCTTTGATATTAAAGGTCCATCAGAACCCTACACCTTAAATACCTGTTCAGGCCGTATAGAGACTAGTGGCAGGAGAGCACGGGGATTTATTGCTTCTCCTATCAATGGAGACACCGAAATACCCTTACCAACTCTTATTGAATGTGACCAAATACCTAATCACAAGGACGAGATTCCTATTCCTGAAGCCGCACTTCACCAACCACACTTGAGGCACTTGGCCAGTGTTATTCCTCCTATGGATGTCAATGCAGAGGTTCTGCTCCTGCTCGGCAGAGACAATCTAAGAGTACACAAGGTGCGTCAACAGTGTAATGGGCCCGACTATGCACCATACGCCCAGAGACTGGACTTAGGATGGGTAGTCATAGGGAATGTATGCGCAAATCGTTCAGGGATTAATTCCTTCAAGACTTACGTACATGGGGATGGACGCACTACCCTTATCAAGCCATGTCCTCTTCATTACGGGGTGAAAGAGATATCTCCAGGTCCCGCACAAACAATTGGCATTACTTCTCTACGTATCGACGACTTGGGAAGATCAGTCTTCCACACAACTAAGGATCATGACAAGGTAGCCCTGTCAGTAGAGGATAAAGAATTTATCAAAATAATGGACTGTGAGTTCTCTAAAGACAAAACAAACCACTGGGTTTCTCCATTACCCTTCAGAGCTACAAGGGTAAGACTCCCAAACAATCAGGAACAAGTTCTTTCTAGATTTCAGTCTCTTCAGCGTACCATGAACAACAAGCTCAAAATGAGAGAGCGCATCGTCGCCTTTAAGGACAAAGATCTTCACAAAACCCATCCATGAACTTGTTCCGTTGTCACTCGTCAAGAGCATTCCTACCGGATGAACAGTACAAGTCTCGAACCTTGAGTCTTCTTTGATACAGACTTGACTTGTGTTTAATGTTGCATTTAGCATGCTTTTTCTTTACAGGTTGTTTTTGCCATAGACTCTAGTAGTGAAATCCCCAAAGTGAATTTCAGACGGGGAGTGTGCTGTTCCCTTAATATCTTCATATAGTTCAATCCACTGTTTCATTGTTATCTGTGTCATGCTTGTCTGCTGCCACCTGCTGACCAGTACCTTTGTGTCATTCCCTCGCTCCTCCCTTTATGCTTTTTCTAGGATGTGGGAGTGTTCTGCAGCCTTGTGTACTACCTCACTTCCTGGCATCCATTTTATTCCAGCTACCAGTGTGAGAAGGACACATATTCTTGGGCTGCAGAAGGCAAAGTCTTTTGACCAGCAGCAGCTCAGCAGTGGCTCCAGGGGTAAACACCCACAAGACAATTACCCTACTGCTACTTGTACCATCTGCATTGTATCATCATACTGTCTTCTGGTACGCTTCAATAAATCACCGCTGATTCATCTCTATGTCCATGCTTGACTCCATCCATCCGGAGCTGCACTTGGTCCTGTCTGCCTCGCTTCAAGGATAAGAAGGTAATACTTCTTACTCCACAACTTAATGCGCACCCTCATTCACCTTAAGTGGGGACAGAACAACTTGACCGCCACTCTTGGTTTTTTGTTTTTCCGAATAAACTTCCAAGTAGGGATTGTAGGAGCCCTATCCATCTAGATGGGAATTTCAGAGGGAGACATCTGAACACAAGTAGGTAATCTTAGGAAGCAACATCATTTTTACAATTTGTATTTTGGCAACCCAAGACAGTGGGAGAAGGGTCTGCCTTTCCAAGTCCCCACGAACTTCTTAAATCAGTTATTCGCAGTTTAACTTAGATTTATAAATTTTGTAATTTTAATTCCCAAATAAGTAAATCCTGCTTCCTCCCATTTAAAGGGAAAATGCTCTAGTATTCTATCCTTTACCAAAGGTGTAATATTTATGGGGAATATGATGGACTTTGTGGCATTTAATTTGTAATATGAGATTCTGGAGAATTCAGCCAGGGTGTCCATGACACCCATCAGGGACCGCTCCACGCCGCTGAGAGATAATATCACATAATCTGTATACAATCCCACCACATGGTCCGTATCTCCCACACGGACTCCATGTATGCTTGGATTAGTTCTAAGGGGCCCTTTACACGCCGCTACAACAGGATGGATACAATCCGCTAGCGGCTACAAATGTAGCTTGTAGCGCCAATATAGCCCGTAGTAGCGGCGTGTGAAGACGGGACGCGACAGCCGGCTACAGATACATCTGTTTCCGAGCACTGCTCGAAAACAGATGGCTACAAAGCCGATTGTAGCGAGCTGTATCGGCGTGTAAAGAAGGAACAGAAGGGTTGTTCCTACACCATGCTATGTAGCTGGGGCGTGACACAGGCTCCGGGTTTCCGCGCCCCCTTCAGCGATCATTGGAGGAAGCTCCTGCGTTGCGATTGGTTGTCGCCGCACAGGGCGGCATATTTAAGGAGCTGACGAGTCACACTACACAATTGCTCGAGCGTCAAGTATTAATCAGCCTCCTGCGATGCCTGGCCAATCATGGTATTATTGCTTTGTCCTATCAGCGTACGGACGTCTCGTAATCCACAATTGTAGCACGCCTATGTGCTGTCCCTGCTGCACCAGGTACGCCCATAGTAGCTGGTTGTAGCGGTGTGTAAATGAGCTACAGATGGCTACTTGAGACACCCGGCGATGTAGCTAGTTAAAGATGTAGCGTAGCGTAGCGCACCTTGTGGCGGCGTCTGAAGAGGGTGCGTTTCCCGTTTGTAACCGTTTGGGCGTGCTCGTGCACGTGAAGTAGCGGATTGTATCCATCCTGTTGTAGCGGCGTGTAAAGGTACCTTAAGAGCCTCTGCCAGCGGCTTCATTAACAAAGGAAAGGTAGCCAGCAAGACAGGGCAGCTCTGCCATGTGCCATTAGATATCGTAAACCAGTCTGAGGTGAAGCCAGATGCACTCACCACCATGTTCAGATTAGAGTATAGCCCCAATATAGCCTTTTTAATATCTCCCACAAAACCAAACTTATCCAGAATCTCACCCATATAACCCCAGTGTACTCTGTCAAACGCCTTCTTGGCGTCCAGAGACAGCAATACACCGGGAAGTTTATTAGTCTCCATTATCTCCAACCAATCTATTACTCTTCTAGTGCCGTCCTTGGCTTGTCTCCTAGGGACAATCCCAACCTGATCAGGTGCTATCAGAGAGGAAAGGACAGTCGTTATTCTGGCTGCAAGGATTTTAGAGAATATTTTTAGGTCAAAGTTTATTAAGGAGATAGGCCTAAAATTACCAGGAGTGTTTGGCGGTTTCTCGGGTTTCGGAATGGTTGTGATTACTGCCTCAAGGCTTTCATGGCTTATTGAAGAGCTACATTTCGAAAAATTTTAAGTTTTTAGCAGGTAAGGAGCTAAAGTTATGACGAAACAATGATAATAGGTGTTAGAAAAACCTTCTGAGCCCGGAGCAGAGGATTTTTTAGTAGAACGGATTGTTTGTTCTATTTCAATGATAGATATGGGTGTATTTAGATCACTTAGCTAAGCCGCTGATACTTTGGGGAGTGAGATTTTTTCTAGGAAGTTACCAATCAGGTTTATTCAAGTATGCAATCCTATTTCTTACCTCCTTTTTTTGATTCTCCTAGCTAAAATTTTCCCTGCTCTATCTCCCATTGCATAGTATTTTATTTTGGACTTTTTAAGTGCATTTTCGTACTCGAATCTATGTTCCGTTATTTTTTGGCACAACTGTAGAGTGGGGTTTTTCTTGTTGATTTGTTCCAGTTTGTTAATTGAGTTAATAGGTCTGACACTGCCGCCTCCCTTCTTTTCTACTGCTGCCATCTTAATAAAAATACCTCTCATGTATGCCTTGTGGGCTGACCATACCACTTTGTTTGAGGTGGAGTTATTATCATTTATGTCAAAGAAGTCTTTTAACTTGGTTTCTATTAATTCAATGTTTTGTTTGTTGGTCAGTAAAGAATTATTTAAACACCATCTATTAACTTTGACCGAAGAGTCCCTATCAGATATGGGGAGTGAGACATGAGCATGGTCAGACCACTAGATCACACCTATCGTAGTCTCAAGCGCACAACCTAGAGTTCTATCATCCACAAAAACAGAGTCTATCCTGTTATAGGAATTAAATATGGGGGAGAAATGGGAGTAATCTCTTAGAGCAGTGGAAATATCTCCAGATGTCATGTAAGTTATATTCTGAAACCAGTGATTTAATCTCTTCTCTAGCAGTATGTCTGTTTGAGCAATCTAACACGACAGACATGGGAAGGTTGAAATCTCCACAATTTTAAACCCGTTGGAGAACACCTGAACTCTCTTAAGTGTTTGTCTGATAAATGAGAACTGGTGCGTATTTGGGCCATATATAGATACAATCGTGTACCTAATGTTGTTTAAAGAACAATCAAGGAAAATAAAACGCCCCTCTGGATCACTAGTAGTATCATACAATTTAAAGGATAGGAAGTCTCTTATAAAAATAGCCAGTCCAGCTCTTTTAGTCTTGTTGTTTGCGGGTTTTTTTTAACACAAATGACAACAGCAGTTTTTTTGCAAATATTCTTCCAGAAGATGGATCTTTTACCTGGTCAGTTCAAACCATTGGCATTTATAGATATAACCTTAATATGCATTGTTAATACTATATTCTGCTTTATGTGAAACTATTGCTCCTAAATGAGTGAAAAACATAGGGAGGACAGACAGAGGGAGGACGGACAGGGAAACAAATTTGCTTGTATAAACAAATGCAGGGTTATCAAACCTAACATTTTGTTTCATCATAAGAGGAAGTCCCCTTAGAGTTCTAAAATCAAACAAACAGTAAAGGAAAAGGAAAAAAGTGATAAAATAGTTTGAAAGAAAGTGAAAAAAGACAGTCTGTGGGCAATTTTGCCTGGTTTCAACATTGCCATAAAGGCACCAGACAAAGAGTAGAAAGCAGGAAGCAGAGAACTGCTCTCCAGTAATCAATCATGCCGTAAACCAGTCTGGGTCCAGTTTCTTCTTTCTCTGTGCCTAAGGAGCTCTTTTGTCATTTGGATATTTAGGCTGAATCTTCCATTTTAGCAATAAATCTCTCGCCTTTTCTGGGGATGTGCAGACAAGTATGGAATTGTCCCACAAGACTTTCAGTTTCGTGGGGAACCTCCAGTGATACTTTATTCCTTGTTCCCTGAGGACTGTAGTGTATGGCATATACTCCCCCCTCTGAGCTAAAGTATCTGCCGACAAGTCAGGGAATATCTTCGGGTGGGCCAAGTTATCTGGAAGTTTCGGCCTTTTCCTGAGACCAGCCATAAAAGTCTCCTTTATTGTATAGAAATGAATGCAGGCAATAAGATCTTGTGGTAAATCTGGGTTGAGACATTTTGGTTTTGGAATCCTGTGTATTCTATCCCCAATTAAGTCCTTGCCATCTGCAGAAAGAATCACTGTGTGTATGACGCTTTGCAGGAGACTTGACAAATCTTTGGCAGGAGTAGATTCATCAATCCCTCTAATGCGAATATTGTTCCTTCTGGATCTGTTCTCAAAATGCAGGGTTTTGTTGTGTATTTGAGAAACCTCCTTTTCTAAAGCCTCACTAGCATCTATTAGTTCATTATGAGATTTAGTAAGTTCTGCCAGCTTCTGCTCCACTCCAGATGGTCTATTCTAGTTCCCAGGTCCTTGAGTTCTCACCTGAACTCTGCCTTAAATTCAACTATCATTTTTTAAAGATCAGCTTGGAGTTCTTGCCTCAGGGACTGTAGCAAAGCCTCCATTGTTTTCTATGTAAGGGGAATATCTATCTGGGCTTCCCCACCCCCTTCTGAGGCTCCTGTGTGTGAGCCATATTGTGAAAAGCAGGAATATGGGGATGGGAAGTGAGAAGCTGCAGCCATGTTGGAGGCTGTATTAACCACCTGGTCTCTGGAGAAATATGCAGTCACCTTCTTTGGAAATCTTCTTCTTGCTAACTTGCCACGCTCCATTGGAACCACTGTGTCTTTAGGTCACCAGTTAACTTATTTAGGGCTTCCCAGAGTGGTTTTTCACCTTATTTTGCCGAGTTGAAGTGGACATGTACAAGATCTATACAAAATCATTTCATTATGTGTGCTCAAATGCTAGGAATACCTGCCGCAGTTACTTTTTCAAATTGTCGCAACATACACCTTGCTGTGCCTCCCAGAGGGACCCTAACAATCCATCTTCTCTCTGTGAGGTGCCAGCTCACTGTGTGCACTGAAGGGAGCTGTGTATTTGTGTCAGATTGATAATTATTTGCGAGGAGTTCGAGCATCTCGGCGATACTCGGTGCTCACCGAGCATCCCGAGTTCCGAGATACTCGTGCGAGTAACGAGTAGCGCCGAGCATGCTCGCTCATCACTAGTTTTCTCTTTTTAAATCATAAAGTCTGGGGAAGGCTCTGTCAGACCCTCCCTCCCTTTTGGGATTGGGTGAAGAATATCTCGGCCCTTAAGGACTTGCGTAGCAGTGAGGGCTTGCACCAAGTGTGTCTGTAACTACGCTATTGCTGGTGCACTGTGAATCTTAACAGGGTTGATCGTCTCTTGACCATAACATCAAGGTTCCCAGTTTGATAATGAGCACATGTATGCAGTGATATGCAATGCCATTTCAACAGCTGATGATTTTCTCCTCACTAAGGTCAAAGCAAACATAAAATCTCTATTGAGTTTTACAGAATGGTAGCACATGATTTTCATAGTATATCAATATGTGGCAGAAGACATCTAGACTGTGTTACACTTGTTACACTTGAAGAGACTGCTTATCTGTTTAAGAAAAGTTGTATCTTTGTATTATTAAAAAAGTATATACTGTGCTTTGTCAGTATAATGTATATATTATAATATTCTGTGCACTATATTGAGAAGTCCACTAGGAACCTTGCAGTTCCAGGTTTTATGGTAGGTCATAGTATGTTCAGCAATACCTTGACCATATGTAGTTCACTGTCAACAGGTTTGTCTCCAGGCTGTCAGCTATGGAGCAGGTGCCAATCTTAGCTTAGCGCCAGGAGGACTATACCGCTGATAAGGGAGTGCGCATGGCTGGAACTCTGAGTCACAAAGCTGATAAAAATGGCAGAGAGGAGCTTATAAACAATGGTGGTTCGGTGTATCGGAAGTATGTAGATGATCCATATGTGATCCCAGTTAGTAAGGCCACTTCTGCCATGAGGTGATAAGAGCATCTCACCTTAGATGGTAGTCTGAGGTGTCTCACATGGAACAGAATTTTTTAACCACACCCCAGGATTGGATGTAGACTGCTCTCTGAACCAGCAGGTAACCCAACAACAAGCTAGGAGATCAGGTATTTTGCAAGTTCCCTGCTCTTGATATTCAATTGTTCTCATATTTTCCTGTAAGGAATCCAGTTAAAAAGCCATGCCCCAACAGTTCAAGAGTTGTGGCAACATGCAGCAGCGTGATAAGGTCTACTGATTATGCTGTTGACATCACTGCTGTATCACAGAGGCGTAGAAGATGGAGGGAAGGTTGGCGCTTCATGGAGCAAACAAGGAACGTTTAGTGTAGCTGGGTGCTAGTATGAAGTGAACTTATGGCAGGACAGTATAGAGATGAAGGTGAACATTTAGAGGGGTCCCAGTATAGAGATGGGCAGTGTAGAATGGACAAAGTATGGAGAACAGTAGCATTAAGGGAGTACAGTGTAGAGATATGGACAGTATGAGTAGGGGCAGTATTAGGGGACAGTGGGAGAAGAAAGCACAATAAGCAGAAGGGGCACGGTGAGCATAGTACAGAGTGGGGATGTTGTATGGAAAGGTGGAGAATGGAAGGTACAGTGTGAGGGTTCAATCTGAATAGGTGGCAGCATGTTAGGCAGTGATGAATTGGAAACAGTGTGAAGTGAGAACTATTTGAAAATTATAGTTCACTAGCTGTAGTTCCCGGCTACGCCCGGGTTAATAAATAACTGATGTTAGCTATAACAAAATAGAATTTGAATATGTCATATTAATGACCTGTAAGAAAATAGAAGCTGAGCTGTGATTGATTGCTATAGGCAGCCTAATAAATCTCCAGCCAACGGTAAACCCTCCCCCTGGCCGGGCAGTATATGTTACCTCACACATAATAGACAGCTCATGTGACTGACATCTGTCTTAATTCTCTATATGGCACATGTGTTGCACATTGGCTGTTTTTAATCAGATGTTTATGTTTGGAAATTAAAGATAGCACACGTATGAAGCGAGTTGTGTGAGGTCATTTGTGCACATCTGTGTCTGTCTGTGTGGTGTGTGTGTCCCTGTGGGTTGAGTGCATGTGTCCCTATAGGGTGTGTATGTGTGTGTGTCCCTGTGGGGGGGGTCTGTGTGGTGTGTGTCTCTGTTGTGTGTGTCTCTTTGTGGTGTGTGTGTGTGTCCCTGTGGGGTGAGTGCATGTGTCGCTATAGGGTGTGTGTCCCCGTGGGTGTGTGTGTCTCTGTGTTGTGTGTGTCTCTTTGTGGTGTGTGTGTGTTTTGTTCGGGTGCGTGGTGAGTATCCAATATTGGGGCTGCACCTTAGCGACTATACACTTGCTGTTACTCTTTGTGTGCGTGTGGTGTGTATACATGTCCCCGTGCGTCGTGAATATCTCATGTTGGGGCCCCACTTTAGTGACTATATGCTGGTATGTGCTGTTAGTCTTTGGCGCTATCATTAAGCCCCTCTCATTCACAACTGTCAACTGGTAACTGTCACTTTTTCCCCATTATGACTATATAGGGGCAAAATTGTTTGGTGAATTGGAATGCGCGGGGTTAAAATTTCACCTCACAACATAGGCTATGACGCTCCTGGGGTCCAGACGTGTGACTGTGCAAAATTTTGTGGCTATAGCTGACAGCTGTCGATTTTCCTCCAACACTTTTCCATTTACTTTTTCCCCATTATGTAGATAGGGGCAAAATAGTTTGGTGAACTGGAACACGCAGGGTTAAAATTTCGCCTCACAACATAGCCTATGACGCTCTCGGGGTCCAGACGTGTGACTGTGCAAAATTTTGTGGCTGTAGTTGCGACGGTGTAGATGCCAATCCCGGATATACACACACACACACACACATTCAGCTTTATATATTAGATTAGAGCAGTGTGGGAGTTATAGTTAATTAGAGGAACAGTGTTAAGGATATAGCTCATAAGGGAGGACAGTGTTGTTGTTATAGTTCATAATAGTGTGGAGGGGGTACAATATGGAGAGGGGAAGTTTAGGGGACTATATTGTGGACATAGGACCAGCATGGGTGGTGAGAGTATGAGGAGAAAGTCTGAAAAGGGGGCACAATTTGAAGAGAAGGCGCTATGGGCAGTGCAGAGAATGGGGAGATTGTATACAATTGTGGCAGCATGGGTGTACAGTCTGATAACACAATTTGAAATTGAAATAGTGTGAAGTGGTGAAAGTGTGGTAGCTTATAAGGGGAGACACTGTGGTGGTTATAGTTCATAATGGCGGACAGTGTGATTGCAATATTTAATAGTAAAAGGACAGTGTAGTGGAAATGTATCATAAGAGGGAAAGTGTGACAATATATATTGTGCAGTGAACACTGCAGTAAAGGGCAATTAATTACAATTATATAATCAGGGCAGCACAAAATGGGCAGATGTTTTCATGCAGATGACATTACAATGAATTAGTTATTTTTTAAGTACAGGGGTTGACTTGATCTGATTGTGTGCTCATGTTGCAATTCATAAGATCACGTGTTGCTTGGCTAAGTTGATAAAGTATTGTGCCATCTGCTATTTATTCAATGCTGGTTATTACTGAACTGAGGGGAGGGATGCTATTTATATTTTCACCTCAGGCAGCACTAAAGCTAGAATTGCACCTTCCTGGAATTCATACATACTTGGTGGGTTAGAAATAGAAGTGTCTTGTTCATCAAAAATGAGTCAGTTGGCTGGAAACTGGAGTGAATGATGAGGAGCTGATATGTTACATAGAGGGTGACCTGGTGAGAAATCTTGGGACCCACTAGCAAGTGGTAACATAACAAAGTCACCAGAAAGGATTTGGCCATTAGAGGAGATATAATAAGAAATACCATTTCAGGATAGTTGGTTGGAATAGATAGGCCATGGTAAGGGAAAGCTAGCAGTGCATTACACAGGCTGACACTCAAACTGTGTTGGCTGAATAGGCTAACAGCCTGGTCATAGGTTCTGGTCTAGGGAGCCTGGAGCAGTGAGAAAGCAAATGTGATTTGGGCTTTAGAAGTAGTAACTCTGGTAAGGCTGACATTTGGGTCTAATAAGAACTGTGTGGAATACCAGTGTAGGGTGGGTTAGGCACTGCCATCCTAGCCCTGGAGGATGCCATTGGAGTGAACTTAAATTTGTACATTGTAAATGTAAAGCTGGTATGTGTCATGATAATGTTGGTGTTATGTGGCCACCTTCTGGCCTGTATAGTTGACTGCTTTCCTAACAGCTTTGGGTTAGAGGAGGGATAATTTTCTTAGAATTACTACACTTCATAAGGGTGGAGTGTTTAAATAAACTCGCATACAGACGGGTATAGCCAGGAGAGTAGTGTGTTGAGACCCACAAAAAGCTGCGCCTGTGGGAGGCGGGGTGAGGAGACCCCAAGGGAAGAGAATAATTTGGCTGGACACTGGGCCAAACTTGCGAGTAGTGTCTACTTTCCACTAGCTTGACTCTTAAGAATTACCTTATTGCTGAAGGCTTCTTGGTTCCTGTGAGTACCTGTGTAGTAATTTCAGAGGAGTACTATCCTACTGGCTATTTCAACAGTACATAAGTGCTACATCTCTGTGGGTGGGATGGAATAGACTTGTAAAACTTTTTGATTCTGCTTACGAACATTTGATGTTAGCAGGGAGGCTGAGAGGCTTGAAAATTTTGTTAGAAGGCCAAGCGCCAGTGTAGTAGTCTGCTGGTAAAATGACAGTAAATGACGCAACCCCATTCATGGGAAAGAAACGAGCCTGTTTACTTGAAAGTAAAAGTTACATTAGTGAAAAATACTTCTGCTGAGTCTGTGTTTCCTGTCAAAGAAAGAACCGCAGCGTGTCCCCTGCCTGCACTGGGGAGGAGTTTTCGGGTCCACAGGTGTACTACAGTCCGCGCTGCCCGGTCATTCCAAGGAGTCACACGGGAAACAGTGGTTTCCAAGTGAAAAAGTTCCTTTATTCTTCAAATAAACCGACGCGTTTCGGCGCCTAATCCTGGCACCATCCTCAGGGTATTCATACCCTGAGGATGGTGCCAGGATTAGGCGCCGAAACGCGTCGGTTTATTTGAAGAATAAAGGAACTTTTTCTTGGAACACTGTTTCCCGTGTGACTCCTTGGATGACCGGGCAGCGCGGACTGTAGTACACCTGTGGACCCGAAAACTCTTGAAGTACCCACTATAGTGGTGGAGGTGGAAGTCCAGCAGCAGCCTACAGACATTAAAACCAACGCTTCTATTCCAGTTGTGGGAATCACAACTGGATCAGGTTAGTGTAACCTGTTTACACCTATAAGACCCTATTTCTTATCGAGTGATAGGGCACTATTGCGCCTCTGTTGTCTCCCCTTATATTTTTATATAGTTGAAGATGCACTGGGGAGGAGGCAGGATGGACCACCATCCTTGGACGGGATTGGGCATGATGTTCGGGATGAATGTTCTAAGGCAGTGATGGCGAACCTATGGCACGCGTGCCCGGGAGGGCACTCAGAGCCCTCTCTGCTGGCACTTGGCCTTGCCTCTCACTGCCACTTTGAACTGCTAGTGCCATCGTGCCATTCCATGCTGAAATCTATCTGCTATCTATCTAATATTCTGCAATTATTTTTCCATACAGATCAATCTGCCTGCTGTGTCTGGAAAGGGCAGTGGGAGCGGCTCAGCTTCAATGTGCAGTAAGTTCACATGAGCTGGATGACCACTGCTGAGTAGAAGAGAAGACAGCAAAGGGAAGTTAAAAATCAATTAATTGTTAAAATAATAGAATTGATCATCAGGGTTTCAGGACTGCAAGCGCTGTATAGGGAAGAGAGTTGGCATCTTCTGGATCTCACCACTGTGCAGTGCTTAAATTGCCATATTGGCACTTTCCCATAAAGAATTAGGTTTTCAGTTGTAGTTTGGGCACTCGGTCTTGGAAAGGTTCACTATCACTGTCCTAAGGGATCTGGATCATTGTTTATACGCTAGAAAGGGGCCGTGATATTAGAAACACACCACTAACCACACACCCATGCAAAGAATGCTTCACCAGCTGGTGAGAAGCTGTGACCTCCAGAGGAGCACTTTCATCAGATGGGAAATCTCAAAGTACCTTCAAATGGTCTAATCCTGCTGGCACCAAGGCGATAGCAACTACTGATGCTCCAATGGGGGCTGACTAGAGACTGAATGATGTTTATGGCCCATTTGCTGGTTGTTGTGAGGGATGGAGGCGTTTCGATCAGGTGCATCAATGTGTTGGATGAGAGAGTCATAATCCCGACTGGAACCCTGCTAGCAGAAGTCTTTCTGCCTGATGAAAAAGTACCCCAAATAGCAGAATTCAAACTTTGTCTGGACCAATGGTTAGTTTGGACCGACGCAGTTGAACTGATCGAGGCATCAAGACACAGAGCAGAATAGAATGGTCGTGTAATAATGGACCAAATGGAGGCAGATAAGGGAATGTTGACCTCCAAATGGCTTAGGTGGTTGGAAGATATGTTGCGGAAATTCCAAAAGGTTTCTCACGACAGGGAGAAGACTTTGGATGCTCTCCCACCATGGATCATGAAATCCCTGTGGGAAGTACTCCTCCAATCTGAGAACTTTAGAGGCAAATCCTGATGTAACTATACCAGTAGGTGAGGAGTATGGTGACCAGTATGCTTGACAGCCAGATCATCTTGCAGAGCCAGAGTCAATGGGCAGCCTCGGTGGTAGTGGTGCAAAAGTAAGATGGGGGTCCTCTGATTCTATGTTGACTAAAGAAAGTTGAATACTCTCACAGTCCGAAATGCCTATCTGTTGCCTTGGATCTAAGAGTAGCTCTCTTTGCTGGTCTGGGCCAATTATTTCTCCATGTTAGATCTGGCCAGCATCTACTGGCAGGTATCTGTGGCAAAGAAGGACTGACCAAGGACAGTGTTTTTCCGACCTATGGAACTCTACGAGTTTAACAGGAAGCCCTTCAGCCTGATTAACTTATCTGAAACCTTCCAGCGGCTAATGGAACATTGCCTGGGATAACTGAACTTTGAGTCCATTTTAATCTATCTGGATGTCGTAGTGGTGTTTGTGTAATCATTTAAAGATCATGTGGAGACGCTGTGCATGTCCTGCAAAGGCTCATAAATAGGGACGAGCGAATACCGTAATATTCGTACTCACTATACTGGCAATGAGTAGGTACTGGTACTCGGTACTCATTGCGAGTATAGCGAGTACAAATACTTTTGCAGTGTATCTATAGATACACTGCAAAAGTACCCTAAAAGTGATTCAAAGTTGTTAAAAATAACAAAATTACATACTCACCTGTCCGACGCCTGCATCGGGACCGGGACCGGCAAAGAAGACATTCGATCGCTGAAACAAGGATGGCCGGTAGCGATTTGGCCAATCAGATGGCGCCACGTCACAACCACATGATCGCTAGCGGCCACCTGATTGGCCAGATTGCAAGGTCCTAGGTGTACTGTCAGGACCATCCAATCTGGCCAATCAGGTGGCCGCTAGCGATCACGTGGTTGTAACATGGCACCATCTGATTGGCTGGTAGTCACAGGTCTTTGTCCAGCGATCGGATGTCTTCCCGGTGCAGGCATCGGACAGGTGAGTATGTAATTTTATTATTTTTAACAACTTTTAATCACTTTTAGGCTACTTTCGCAGTGTATCTATAGATAATGATAATAATAGGTAATGACAGACAATAACCCTCTAGCCCATTTGGAGGACACTAAGCTAGGAGCGTTGGAGCAAAGATGGATGGTCCGCCTTGCAAGATTCAACTACAATATAAAGTTCTGCTCTGATGAGAGAATGGGAATGTAGACGCCTTGTCATGAATGCCCCTAAGATGGCCAGGTGGGATTGACGATGATAATCTCGATGTCTCTGAGACTTCTGACCTCACCAGTTGCCTGTTTTCCAAAATAAGGTATATTCAAGCGGGGATGGCCTCTGGAATGCCCCCTGTCTAGGTAGGACCCCCGGTGACTGGAAAAAGGTCCAAAATGACTGCCAGGACCTAAGACAAATGAAGCGCTGGGTCTAGAGTGGGGTCTGGCCTTGGCCAGAGGTATAGGCAAAATTGTAGCTAGAAGGAGAAAAAATGTTGTGACAGTGGGACAAGTTGCATGTAGAGCAAAACGTTTTGTATCTTAAAGTGTATTTGCAGGTCGGGCTATATCACAGATATCAGCTTGTGATCTCTATTTCCATTGGTCCTGTTGTTGCCCAAGAGGCTCATGAAAAGTGGGCCCACTTTTGAAGTGAGAAGTCCATTTGATAGCTGCAGAGAATGATGTACCTCCCTCCCTGAGAAAATGGTGAATGAAGTGTGTTAATAATGTCAAGTGTGTGGATTGAGAAATGTGCCCATTACACGCTACGATATCGTTAACGATATCGTTGGTACGTTACGGGTTTTGAGGCGGAGCAATGACGTCGTAACGGCGTCGTTGCGTGTGACACGTAGATACGACCATCGATAAGTTGGCTGATCGTTGATCGCAGGTTTATGGACAGGACCATAAATCAGTCGTTGATCGTACGTTTGATCTGCTGCATTGTCATTTGTGACACTGTGATAATGATCTGGTTTACAACTTCGCCTATTCAGAACTGAAGGACGTAGGTGACCAAACGACCACAAGTATCGTTTGCTTGTCGCGGAATCATTGCTGCGTCGTTCACGATATATCTGTACGTGTGACATCTCACCAGCGATCAATGAACGTCGTTCAAGCGATCCAGGGCAAGTCGGATCGCTGGTCAGATCGTTGGGACATTGAAGCGTGTAATGGGCCCTTAAGTGTCCCGAACAGCGGGCGCCTGTACAAACCATCAGGACTTCGGCTCCATTAGACATACTCAGGATTGACTATGTTTATATAGGATACTCTACTTTGGGTTACTATTATTGTCTGGTAATGACTGACCACTTAACCGGTGGCAGTGCCGCAACGCGATGGCAATGCCGACCAGGGATCAAAGTGTAGAGTATATCGCTGAGTCTACATTTCATCCAGGTGTTTGGGTGCCCTAAAAGGGTACACTCAGATCAAGTATGCTTTCAGAGTGTCCTTATGAAGGAACTTTACTGGCTTTATGGCACCGAGCAGTCGACAACAGCACCCTACCATCCAAAGAGTAATAGTGTTTGCAAGCGCTTCATCTGCACACTTTTGCAAATGCTGAGGACCCTGGAAGATGAACATCAAGCCTGCAGGCCTGTACATCTTCTTGAGTTAATGTGGACCTACTACAATCAAGTGCATTGCACCACTCGGTACATCCTACACATGTTGATGTTTGGAAGGGGTGGTAGGGAGATTGAGGACTTAAATATGGCAGATCCCTCTGTCAACCTTCCATGGACCACTTCCAATTGCATCTATGAACACTGACGTCGGTTGAGAGTGATGCATCAGGTGGTGGATGATCGACTAAACCAGGTCAATCAAGTAGGACAATGTGCCATGATCTGCACTGCCTCATTAAAAGGAGTCCAAGGAATAATAAAAACAGTGTTTATTTCATACTCTAAGTGTTTCGGAGCTGTCCCCGCTCCTTCCTCAGGAATATACACCACTTTTAGTCTCCTTTTGATGTGGCAGCACGGATCACGCACCTCATCATCTTTGATTGTTGTATCTCCACCATTATACACGTGGAAGTGTGGATTTAGCAGCAGCTACATAGATGCTTATACTGGTTGTGAATGGCACAACCTAGCAATGTGAGCAGTAACAATTACTACTGCCATTGTATCTATTTATCCTCGGATAAGACCCTATTTGTGCTTTTGCCTGCCCCATATCAGTTATCGACTAAACCAGGTGGCTCATAAAGTCACATGCCAATTACAGATTGAGTCCTTCTCATCGGTCCGGCAAGTTAGATGACAGATGGGAAGCTACACGTATGTAGTAAAAGAATGGTAGGCACTGAGATCCCTGTGTACGAGGTGGAACCATTGGGGACTGGGGGACCGACCATAGACCGCACTGCGATATGCTACGACTGTGTCAGTTTGAGGACCCTGTGTCAATCTCTAAGATGCCTGATTCTGTACTCCAGGCAGCGGATTCTCTGATGAAGTAGAGTGGTGGGCTGTACCCGTTCCCTTGCCAGCTGATAATTCCCCTGTTGTGATATTGCCCCTGAGGAGGAGTCTTGTGTGTCCTGTGCTTTCTCCTAGAGATGGTGTACAGGATCAGGTGTCCATTACAGCTGCCACACCTTTGAGTAGCAATCCTCAGGAAGGAGTATTGACAACAGCTCATCCTGAAGGCACCTTTAAGAACCCCATCCTGGGGGACCAGTGACATGTCTTCAGAGGATGACCCAATCCACTGCCAGCATACCTCTCCAGCTTTACACACTGGATGACTATCTGGAAAGGTGTGTCGGGGAAGTCAGCCACCAGTGGTGTGGCACGTGAATGTACTTGTGATATCGGCAGTGCTGGAACCTGCAGTGTCTCCCTCTGTCCACCATAGGGATTTCTGCTGAGATGGGAAAAGGAGTGAGCAGAGCATGGATGTGTGTTGGACGGCTCTCTTTCTGTCTTTCTGCTGGTCAGCTTTGCCAGGACTAATCAGACTGTTAGCTTGTTGGATTGTGACAGATCCTCATCGAGAAGATGCAGGGGCTTGCAGCCAGACCGAGAATCATACCGAAAAGGACATCCTTGGGTATTGCCAGCGAGTGGCTAGAAAGCTTAATCTGCATCTGACAGGGCTGCTTTCGGGTGACTGCAGTTGCCAGAGAAGCCGCTATTCACTCAGGATTTAACAAAATTCTTTTGGACGTGTTACATTAGGATTTATTATGCATAACCATAAGTCCTAAGCTCGGGTCCTGCATACGCACTTTTGGCAGGAACTGAGAGCGTTCTTCATTTTAGCACCAAATTGGCCTATCAGGCTGCAGCCGGTTTTATAGGCCTGTACAGAAGCTCAGCAAGACTAATATTTTATAAAGAGTTTGATACCTAGGTATCTTCCTTATTGTGAGTGTGTGTCAAGGGAGAAGGGAGGGGAATAGCTTTACAGCTATGATTGTTAGTCATTGTGCTGGTCCAGATACAAGCATTGCTGTTCACCCACTGATTTACACATGTTTGTTAGAGTAGAAGTCTTCATTAGCATTATCTAGCTATCTGTTAGGTAAATTGTTCCACTGGAGGGTGTCTTTTGGACAGCACATTGACCTCGGTTCCTCGGACTGAGTGTATGAAGATTTTCTTGTGGGGAGGTCTTTGTGAAACTTCCACCTGTTTTATTCCTATTCTTGTTGCTCATAAAGTAAAATACTCTCTTAGGCTAGGGTCTGACTTGCGTCTGCCCTCAGCCTGCCGGATCCATGAAAAATGTAGAAATTCTCAGGTTGAGCGCATAGCGTTACCGGCATGTGACGCTATGCGCCACCTGTGTATGCATCCCTATGTCAATGTGAAGCATCGAGCAGCCGCCAGCTCCACTTACAAGTCCCGGATATGCGCTTTTGCAGAGAGCACAGGAAAACGCTGCAAAACACATTTCCTGTGCGCTCAGGAATTTTATATTTTTGTCAATGTAGCCAAAAAAGACCTTCATTTTTGCGGGAACGAGTTTAATTTGTCAGTAAGGCGATTTTTTGGTATAAATAATTCAGCAACTTTTATTAAAACGTAACTTTTTTTATTTAATAAATCAATAGTACACATGGAAATATGCAACTTTGTAATATGTCTTATAACACAAATTTGCTTCTTTCTTTGCTAAAATTGATATCAGTCCTTACCCAAATTCTCAATTCTAAGGTAAAATCTGTATTAAGTTAATACTTTCCCATTAATGAGAAAGGAGATGGCAGCTGTTACTGATGAATTTTATGATGGAGTGAGGATCTAAAAGCAGAGGGAGGAACTATAGGCTGAGCTCCCCCTCGCCTCCATTTTCTATCTACATAGAATCTCATCAGTAACAGATCTTTTATGATAACATTGTTTAGACAAAATTGTAATGCTTATAGTGAAGCTACCGGCCAGGGCTCCCCAAAATAACTTGAAAAAATTGTATGTTAGTGTGTTTTAATAAAAAAAATTTCTTATTTTGTGTGTTTTAGTAAAAATTAAATTAGGGTAGCATTAACATCTATAGTATCTTGGCCTCTGTCTATCTAAATAATAATTTATTTATATACAATGGTGGTTTCAGTGCACCCAAAAAACGTATATATAATCTTCATTATTAAAAATTTTTTAGACCAAGAAGCATGAAGGTCTAGGTGGGGAGCAGTTGTATAGTGGATCTTAGCACTAATCCTATTCCTATAAAAAATGTATTAACTGAAACATTGCACATTGCACCAATGATAAGTCCACTCCTGTGTGTTGTTACATAGGATTGCAGATAACATCTACTACATTATGTGTACTTGGAGAATTATTTTGGCTCCCCTACAAACCAGTCGCTACTAGATGGTGCAGCAGCCGGAGTGGGTAAGTAGATCTCCCACACACACCCAACACACTCCTAATCCTAAGTCTAGGGACTGTATGCCCAGCAATGGGATAGCGGGAGGAGCCAGGTCGTGGGTGGAAAGTTAGAGAAGGACCCGGTTAGGGGAGGTACCAACACAACAAAAAGGACACACAACACCAAAGAGAGTTGGTTAGTCCAGAGAAGTCCAGGAAAGGAGAGGAGAGCTGAGTCAGCCAAGAGATACCAGTAAGCCAGTTAGTTAAAGGAGAGGCGAGAACACTACCAGGCAGGACTGGGAGGACACGGACCCGGCGGCCTGTACCACTATGAGGCTAGCCCAGGTCCAAGGCTGAAGACCATCGTGAGAGAGAGAAGGAGTCCCAGTGTGCTTGAAGTAGTAAGGACATTGGGGGACTGGGCCGGAACTAGAGTGTCAGCTCTGTTGAAGTGGCTAGGACGCTGTATGCGCCAACCACAAATGCTGGCGGGGTCTTTATGTCTCAAGACCCAACCTCCGGTGCACTGAAGAGAAGGCCGTCGTACTAGGGCTAGGGAACTCGGAAGGTCACCCACTAAAAGCCCGAGACCGCTGGATCGTAGCTAGCATGCGAACAGACCGAAAAAGGCCCAAAAGAGACACGAAAGGGAGAGATGCAGGTGAACCATCCTGGCTGCTTAAACCACACTGGAGCCGCTGCTGAACTATTGTAAGCAGTACTATCTGTGAGGAAAAGAGTAAAACCTGGTTAAAGCTCGATTTTGTCTGAGACTGTGTTTCTTGCGCCTGAGTGGAGAAAGACTGATTTGGCGATCCGGCAGCAGGAGACTGCCTGTGATTATGAACCCTGCACCCCTGCATATTTAAAGACTATATGGTTGCCCTGGGGACCTGCTCTTCCCGCAGGGAGCTGAACCATCTACGCTGAAACTCCCATTATCCCCAAAGGTCCCGACTAAAGCAGCGGCTATGCCGGCCGCATTCCAAGAGTGGCGTCACGACATTCTTCTAATTTTTGTTTTATTTTATTTTCATCCATTTTTCCCATTCCCCTTTCTAACTGCTCGCTCGATGAGGGGATCATGGACCGGGTCTCACCACCGTGACATCCCGCAGCCACAGACGATGATAAGAGGGTCCGGTTCAGAGGCCAGGGGCGAGACAGCTTTTTGGCTTCACAAACAGGATCTACCAAACCAGTAAAACGGGTCTAGTGTGACTAATAGACTGTTTTTGGACCTCAGCAATGGCGGCCCTGAAGGACTGAAACCATGTGCTGGCAGAATGGTGTGCCACAGCTCCTCATCATGGGCCAGGCCAGCACCGGGCGCAAAAAATTGCCCACACCCCTTCCATTCTCAAAGTATTGGGAGGTCGAGCCAGAGGACTGTATAATCCCAGCCAAGGGTGTGACTGCTGACGATGACAAAGAATGGAGACACCCTCAAGGGGAGGGAGGAGGAGAGAGAACCGACAGCACGAGGAGCAAGAAAAGTGGCGGCAGAATGGCGGAGTGCGGGGTTGGATGTGCCAGCCAACTGCCGGAGGCGGCTCTTGTTTCCCTGGAGAGGGAGAATGACGAACTGGGCCATCAAGGAGGAAGAGATGGAGCCTGGTACCGAAGCAGGTACGATGGCCGCCTTACTGCCACCAGAAGAGCCCCTGATCCCAATAGACTCCCTTTGCTCCCATAGCCCCGGTCCAGCAAACACCAGCCCAGCCTGGGAGGACAGTCCGAACCCCGCCCAAGGATTAGCCGAACCACTGACCCCAGAGCCACCGTCCCAGTAGGTTCACGGGGAACTCGTGATTTGCCATTGGGAGAACCCCGGCGGGGCTTTGATGGGATTCCCGGAGAAGGCGGTGGCGGGCCGGAAACAAGTCCAGATCCTGACCTGGGAGGAGTTCCGTCGCCAGTGGATTGCCCGGTGGGAGGTAGCGGAAGCAGAGAAAAGGATCCAGAAGCAGGAGCTGATAGCCTGACAGATCCGGGCCAAGGCTGAAGCCCGGAAGGCCCCGTCCACCTGTTAGACCCCACATCAGGAGGGGGTCATTACTGCCTTCCGTGCCGGGAGAGGATGGTGTTTCATTAAAGAGCCAGTCGAGAGGTGTTTGTATCCCGGTATTTCATTAAAGAGCCAGTCGAGAGGTGTTTGTATGCCGGACGGATGTCGAGTCCCACCTGCCCATAGGTCACTCGGGTAGGGATTTGCTCCCCAGGGATAGGGTAACCTATGTCTGTCAGAGTTCCCGACTCCAGCGGAGGCTATACTGGCTGCATTCCATGGGTGGCGTCACGACATTCTTTTAATTTTATTTCATTTTCATCCATTTTTCCCATTCCCCTTTTTAACTGCTCGCTCGACGAGAGGATCACAGACCGGGTCACGCCACCGTGATATCCCGCAGCACCAGATGATGACGAGAGGGCCAGGTTCTGAGTACTCCACGGTCCCCGCCAGGGGCAAGACATTATCCCTGGGTTATTTGCAGTCTTACACAGAACTTCATGTGAAAGCTACTACATTATCTGTTTACAGAGAGTTATCCCGGTATTATTTGTACATTGTACAGCCTATGTAACAATGTGTTACATTGTTACATAGGCTGGATGATGACAGCAAGGGTGGACATACCAGTGGTGAAACCTGTGCAGTCAGGGGGCCCACTTCCACCTTCAAAGCAACAAGCTGCTTGTCACAAACATATAAAGAGGTGTATTGTGACAAACTATAGGACTGCAAAATGTTTATATTTGTCCTTGAACAGGGTCACCCTTCTGTCTTTGTTCAGACATGGATGACAACACAATGTGACTTTAATTTTGGTTCCCATTGCTTTTATTTTATGGGTGAGTAAGGGTTGTGTAAACGGTGTGTAGGGGGGTGACCAGTGCCCCCATGAGTACACCATTGCCATTTTACACTATTGTGTGTATTTTATCTGTTGAAATGTTGAAGTATTTAAAACCGGCATAAGATGTTACCCTCACTGGTTCCTGATGGTGGGTCTCAATGAGATGGTGTAGGTCGGCCAAGGTTAATTGTGTTCTGTTCCAGTGAATAGGGCGGGATGAGTGTGTTTAGTGAGGGTTGAGCCTGGACTTTATGGGCTCCTTTCAGGTTAGTGGGCATGACTAGCATGGTTGTCGGCATGGCTAAATTTCCTCCCGTCCAGTATAATTATGCAAAGTGGGGCTTTGACACCCCCTGCACTCCCCCAGCCTGGTTTATTCTATTATAAAGAACTCTGTGCACATGTGGACTTAAAAAAATAATGTTTATTCTATCTGGAAGCTTTGGGCTGAATTTAAAACATGCCCCTATCCTGTGACGGATATGACATCATACCTGGAAGCAGCCCGTGCATTCTAGTATCTACAGTTTAGAGACAAAAGGATAGTAAGTGTAGAAAAGATGATAGGTCAAATAAGCTGAAAAGTGATGCTCTGAGAGAGACAAGATCTTGTAGAGGTCTAAGAAGTGAGGGACACCTATGACACTGATGTGCGGACAGCAAGTGTTGGTTCTTAGCAGGACTGATGGAAAAGTGACCTTTACAGACAGTGGGATCGGACTGCTTCAGCAGTGCTCCTCACAGGGGATTGGTTTTTGGGCATCCCTAATGAAGTGACTAGTGAGAGAAGAAGAGTTACGGGTATCTGTGGGGGACTAACCCAGTGCTCTGCACTAACCACATCCATTCATTAAGTGACAAGATGCTATTGTAACTATTGTCAGCTCCCTCACCAAAGTGGCAGCCTTTCAATGAAAGCATCATTATGCAGAGTGACTTTGTAGAATTGACCAGCGTTTGTGTTATGGAGAGCTTGAAAGTACCAATATGTCTCAAAGAGTATGTTCCCTCATGGTTGACTTAAATCCTTAAATAGAACTCTGTGTGTCACAGACTGTGTTAACCCTGTGATGACCTGACAGTGAAATGCTTTCCCTTGCTGATGCTGGAGAAAAAGCAGGAGGCCTTTTACCTGAAGATATCAGCTATGAAGGCTCTACTCCACACACACCGCTTCTCTAGAGTCTCCTGTGGAGGTAGCCTTAAAAAACGTTGAGCCCCTTGCCTGTGACTGCGGTGCCCCCTGGCCCCTCTTACAGGTGTGGTATGTAAAAGTGGTGTTGTCTGCAAAATGAGCATGTTTTGCCCTCAAAACATTTCTGTAATGTGTTGTATGCACGGCTTTGGTTATTATCCCAGAAGGTAGTTCTTAAAATTTGGCACATAGGATCATACTGCTCTTGTTCCTATTTAGTGGTAGCATAGTGGTTATAGATCAATGACATAGAGCTGCTGTCTGCTAATGTATACAGCAGAGTATGTCTTCTATGTTACATTCATTAGAGTCCCAGTGTATCTTATTTGATATACACTCCCTGACAGAAGTTATGTCGCTTATCCATGTTATGTAAATAAAAGCTTATCACCTGACGTTAAATTCATCCATTGGTTGTATAAATTACTCTTTTGAAAGCTGAAACCCTCCGAAATTTCGTTTAGGTTAAGAAAATAAATTGGCATCAATGCTGAATAATTGATCATTTAATGAACACAGAATGGTCAGATTTTGGCAAGACAAAAGTTTTGTCGCCCACAGAAAGTAATGTGATTTTCAAACAAAAAATTAATTTATAATAGAAATATATGTTGCATAACATTGGTGAATGAAGTTGTGGTGCTATTAGAGTCTTATTTAATACTAGCTGGGTGCCCGATGCACATGCATCGGGATTCTAGCAGAGCGAGTCTCTGACTCGCAATGGCCGCATCGCGGCCAATGCTTCGCGCTGCTAAGGCGACTCGCCATGCCCGCTGCGCGGGCATAGCGAGTCGCCTTAGAACTGCTCGCAATGGCCGCTGCGCGGCCAATGCTTCGGGCGTATCCACATGACCACGCTGACTCGCAGCGTGAGCGGACTCAAAAGGGGCAAAAAACCCATTCGTGATTATATAATAGATTTTGTGTGACTTCCATAAGCTTGAAGGACTGCATCCATGTGGTTCAACAATGATTCATACAATTTATTAATGAAGTCACCAGGAATAGCAAAGAATGCAGTCTTACATGCCTCCCAGAGTTCATCTAGATTCTTTGGTTTTGTATTCCAATCTTGCTCTTTCATCCTACCCCAAACATGCTCAATGATGTTCATGTCTGGTGACTGGGCTGGCCACTCCTTGAGCACCTTGATCTTTTTTGCCTGGAGGAGCCTTGTTGTAGAGATGGATTTATGAGATGGAGGACCATTGTGCTACAGAATTTGACCCCTTTTATGATTTGAAATATAAGAGGTAGTTAATACTTCTTGATATTTTAGGCTATTGATATTGCCTTCCACCTTGCAAATGTTTTGCACACCCTCATACTGAATGTAACCCCAGACCATGATCTTTCCACCACCAAATTTAGCAGTTTTCTGGGTGTATTTTGGATCCATACTGGCTCCAGTAGGTCTCCTGCAGTATTTGTGGCGGCTGTGGTGTAAGTTTACTGAAGATTAATCAGAGAAATGCACCTTCTGCCACTTTTCCAGCGTCCATCTGTTTGCAAATGCCACAATGTTTTTTATTTGCCTTTTGTTTGGTGCTGGCTTCTGGGCACGGATTCGACCATGGAGGCCATTTCGAGACAGATTCCTACAAACTGTTCTAGTTGACACAGGGACTTGAGGTGACCAGGCCTGATGGAGCTCTGCTGCAGTGGAAGAGGGGCTTGCTTTGGATTTTCTAACCAACAAATGTTCCTCCTGAGCAGTTGTCTTGCGGGGTCTGCCGGACCTGGGCTTGTCAAACACATCTCCAGTCTCTTCAAATCTTTTTTAATTCTTTGTACTTGACGCTGAGACACATTAAATGTGCCAGCCACCTCTGCAGTGGATCTGGTCTTCAGCCTCTTGATAATCAAGGCTTTGGTCTCAGGGTGGATTTTTGGCATGTTGGCAGAGCTCAATTTGCAGTTCAAGTGAAGGTCTGGGGTACTGGGTTTCTTTTTCGACACACCTACTAATTAACCGATCATTTACTGAGCACAGATGAGGATGTAAACTAGGATTGGGTGCATTATATGACCAGGCGACAAAACTTTTGTCTTGCTAAAATCTGACCATTCTGTGTTCATTAAATGATCAATATTTCAGCATTGATGCCAATTTATTTTCTTAACCTAAACCAAATTTGGGAGGGTTTCAGCTATCAAAAGAGTAATTTATACAACCAATGGATGAATTTAACATCAGGTTATAAGCTTTTATTTACATAACATGGATAAGCGACATAACTTCTGTCAGGGAGTGTATACAGCAGTGTCTCAGTATATCGTATGTAATGTATATGTAGGAGATTCAGTGTATCTTTGTTATCTAGCAGTCTCACCATATCCCATTGATGTACGCAGCAGAGTATCAATGTATTCCATATGATGTAAACAGCAGAGTCTCAGTGTTTCCTATGATCTATATCTATCAGTCTGTGTATCCTTATGTTAAGTATACAGCAGATTCTCAGTGTGTCATATATGATGTATATATAGCAGTCTCAATGTATCCCTTTTAATATACACAGCAGTGCCTCAGTGTATCTTATCTGATGTATACAACAGAGTTTAAATGTTTCCTATTTGATGTATATACAGCTGTCTCATTGTATCCCTATGTGATGTTAACAGCATAGTCTTTATGAAAATAATAGGGTGCTGAGGTGCAGTACCCTCCACAACTGAACACATCCGGCATTAAACATAGGCCATCAATATCAAAGTCCCAGACAACTCCTTTAAAGTAGACTCATTGTCATGAATACGTCACTAATCAAGGGAATGTGTGATCTCTATTGACCGGGTTTGCCTTTACCTTGTCATGTGGAATAGCAGAAAATCCATTTTTTCGTAACAATAAGAGGGAAGCAAGCATGGTGTAAGCAGTAAAGCCGTAGAATGAGGTTCGTTTTCCCACATCATCTTCATATCCTTTTGTTACAGCTCCATTGACTCTAAAATAATTAAAAAGCAAACTGATATTGGAAATGAATGCCATGAAACCCATTCTTGGCTCTAATATAAGCAGATAAAGGATTGTTCACAACTTATCCTTTCATGGCTGTGCTCTTTCTATAACTCCCATATAAATGAACTAGGGTTACAGATTCAGTGCAGACAGTCTCTGTTGTTTCCGTAGCCCCATCTTAAGGGTATAAAAACTATGCATTGGATTTATCTTTTAGACTGGGGTCACACTTATGAGTTTTTTTAGTGATTTAAAAAACCTCATGGGTTTTTGCATGCGTTTTTTCATGTCATTATGAGTTTTTCAAGGTGTGTGATGGCTCCCTGCGTTTTTGGCTGCGTTTTTAAATCCGCACCAAAAAATAGTGCATGCACTATTTTTTGGTGCGTTTTGAAAAATGCATGCGTTTTTGTAGAAAACGCATGCGTTTTTTAACATGGGCCCCTATGGAAAACGCATGCAAAAACGCATGTACAATTAGTACCATTTAGTACCATTCAAAAACGCATGCGTTTTACATAGGAGCCCATGTTAAAAAAAAACGCATACGTTTTCTAAAAACGCATGCATTTTTTTTAACATGGGTTCCTATGGAAAACGCATGCGTTTTTGAATGGTACTAAATGGTACTAATTGTACATGTGTTTTTGCATACGTTTTCCATAGGGGCCCATGTTAAAAAACGCATGCGTTTTTGGAAATGCACCAAAAACGCATGGTACTGTCACACATTAGTTTTTGCTATTAGGGCATGCGTTTTTTAACATGGGGGCCTATGGGTGCGTTTTTGAAAACGCAGATCTCCAAAAACGC
Organism: Allobates femoralis; assembly: GCA_033576535.1. Classification (NCBI taxonomy): domain Eukaryota; kingdom Metazoa; phylum Chordata; class Amphibia; order Anura; family Aromobatidae; genus Allobates; species Allobates femoralis. The sequence goes on from JARQOC010000006.1 coordinate 297,084,773, forward strand.
TTGTAAAAAACGCAAGTGTGACCCCAGCCTTAGCTGAAAGTCAAACTTGCAAAGGTTTTATTCTTATATACTAACTAAGACTGGGGTCACACATAGAAATCCGCTTTTGGAAGAGATTTCCATGACCAATCCGTTTTTTTTTGGGTGCTTTTTGAGCCTCCTACACCCCTGAACGTTTTTGGACTTAGTCATTTTTTGACCAAAATTCTCAAAAAAAACGGATCCGTTTTTTTAAGGCACCACAAAAAAACGGATCCGTTTTTCCATAGGGCCCATGTTAAAAAAAAAAAGAATACATTTTTTTTTTTTTTTTTTAAACTGACCCCAAAAACGTTGCCAGCAACGTTTTTGGCTCAAAAACGGACATAGCAATGTTTTTAAGTGCAGAAAAAAACGGACAGGGTGTTTATTACATCCAATCCGTTTTTCTATCAGTTTTTGGACTTAGAAAAAAAAAATGCCAAAAATGAAGCCAAAAACGGACCAAGGGCTTATGTGTGACCCTAGCCTAAGGCTGGGGTCACACTTGACATGAGTTTTTTTAGTGATTTTCAAAAACTCATGCGTTTTACCATGCGTTTTTTCATGTAATTATGAGTTTTTTAAGGTGTGTGATGGCTCCCTGTGTTTTTGGCTGCGTTTTTAAATCTGCACCAAAAAATAGTGCATGCACTATTTTTTGGTGCGTTTTTGTAGAAAACGCATGTGTTTTTATAACATGGGCCCCTATGGAAAATGCATGCAAAAACGCATGTACAATTAGTACCATTTAGGTCTCCAAAAACGCTTGTAAAAAGTGTGACCCTAGCCTAAAGCACTTTTATCTAGAGACAGTCATAACAAAATGTATTGATTAGTTGATTGGATTTTATAAAAAGAAGGCTTTAGTCTTCTCTTTAACTTTTGAAATTTGTAAATTATTTTAGGTTAAATGCACAGGCAACCATGTGCAGAAAATGGTTTAAATCTCATGCCATGGCCAGCTTTAAATACAGCACACATCCATCGACATACTTTGCTTGTTGTAGCAGCACCACCAGGCGGTAGTATGCAGCAAAGGATGCATTTCTAATACAGGGATGAATGTGTTAGTGCACATTACTAGGCCATCTAGTGTACATTTTCAGAAGTTGTCTGAAATGCTGTTCTGATCTGGTCAAATCAGTTTCTTTATAGCTTTCTCTATATTTTAGGCTGGATGCACACATTACGGAGTAAATGCAGATTTTTCCATTGCAAATTTCCAGTGTTTCCATTGCATATCCACTGCTTTTCCAGATCAAAATCCGCAAGTGTTACATTCAGATATTTTAAATTATATTAAATTTCAGTGAAGATTGAAATAAAATCAGTGCAAAGAATCAAATTAATTTGGTTTTTATTTGCTAAAAATTTCTGTAATGTGTTGACAATGTGTAGGTGACCATTTTGATATCTCATATACATAAAGGCTGGGGTCACACTTGAGAAGGCAATTGCGGTGACAGCATCCAGAACCAGATGCAGTAACCGCAATTGCCTTCACACACATTTTTTAGGAAAATGTGTTGTGGCAACCGCAATGCGGTAACCGGATTGCTCAGGATGTGTAAGCCGAAGCAATGCGGTTACTGTATACTTTGCTCATCCCTGTTGCCGCAGGGATAAGCAAAGTGTTAAATGTGTATTAACACATTAAATATGAATATTAGCTGTGGGCAACATGTCTCTAGGGGGTGTCCACCCCCCCTAGAGACATGCTGTCCACTCCACTCAGCATGTTAGGGGTTAATAAGGCATTTACAGTAAGCCGGCTCTTGTCGGCTTTGTAGAAATGTATGAATGATGCCACGGCTCCCCTGACAGTAGAGCAGATACTGTACATAATGTACGTATAGTATCAGCTGCTGTTCAGGGTCCTGTAACCATTAACATTAGATCTATGGGGGTGCGCTGCCGACGAGCAGAAATACGGCAGCGGTGGTTCTATTAACCACATACCCCGGGTGGCGTCACAACAAATCCCTTGTAAATAACCCCTTTTTGGACTGATCCCAGGCCACGGGAGCGGGTCACGACCACCGTGATACCCCAGAGAGACAGCACAGGTCCGATTCCCGAGTACCCCATAGCCTGAGGGCGCATCACACGCACAATACCTTCCCAACTCCAGGCTAAAAGGGGGAGCACTGCACCCGAGTTCAGGGCAGGTCCTCTATAAATTCTGGTCCGGTGGCGGGGTCAGGCAATTCAGTTTCTAGGAGGACTCTAAAAGAGATCCTATGGTCAGGTGCCGTGTTAGGCCCGTCCGAGGAAACTGAGTAGCCAGTGTGAGTGATCCGTAGGTGAGGATCTGAGGTAAATGGATAAAAAGTGTGAGGAGTGGAGCCGTGCCAGCTCGCCTCAGGACCTAGCGTAGTACGGACCCCAGAGTCCGAGGTTGCAAGGGACTTTATTGCCCATCAACCAACAGGTGATTCCAAGTTGCTTGCCCACCAGGAAGGCCATGAGACACAGCCGCACCAAAGAGCTCAGGAGACGCAGTGAACGAGAGTAGCACAGAAAGGGCTCGAGCCGCTTGTCACATGGCCAGGACAGACAAAAGAGGAGAGAGTCTCAGCACAGTGCCAAGCAGCCAGGGCCCACAGAGAACAGCGCAGCAGGAAAGAAAGCCTCAGCACTTGCCAGGTGTGGAAAGCCCGAACTTGCTTCCAGGCTCTGGATCCCTTAACACCACTTGTAAACTGTACCCTGGATGAACCTGCTTCTGAATTCAGTAAAGGTAAAGATGATTTTTACCCCTGTGTCTGTCATTTTTTCCTTACACTGAACCCTGCACCCCCAACGAGCCCTGCCTATCTATAGACTATACGGTTGCCCTGGGGACCTGCTCTTCCCGTGGCGAGCTGAACCATCCTCACTGCTTCTCCCATAATCCCCAGAGGTCCCAACTGCAGCAGCGACTATACCGACTGCATTCCAAGTTTAACGTCACAACACTCTTTTATTTTATTTTCATCCATTTTTCCAACTCCCTTATTTAACTGCTCGCCCGACGAGGGGATCACGGACCGGGTCACGCTACCGTGACAACCCGCAGCCTCAGATGATGAAGAGAGGGCCCGGTTTCGAGTACCCCATCGTCCCCGCCAGGGGCGAGACACCTGCACCTTCCTAGCACATGCCTAGCCATCCCTGTCTGACCTAAAACTGTCCTATATTGGATGTGAAAAATAACTTTGATACTCACATTTCATTTTTGCATACAAATACAACATCCAGGCTACGGTTTTTAGCCTGACTGGGAGGTCTCCTCGCTGCTGTAATCACGCCCCAGTGGGCCTAAGAATTCATTTGCATTGTGGGGCTGTACAGGCCAGCTACGGAGCATGTGCAGTGTGCATGTTGAAGCTGGGCCGCACACCCGATAATCACCCACAATGCACTGGATCGGAAATGAGGTCCAACCAGTGCATCAAACCCAGAAAAAAGAGGTGGGAATTTCAAATCAGGAGCGCGCTGAAGGATGAATTCTCACGCCCAGCGGACTGTGATACCAGCAGCGAGGGAGTGTGGGGAGATGGAGCCCTGGAGATCACCTAGTCAGTCTACAGGCTGTAGACTGGATGCTGCATTTGCATGCATAAATGTGAGTATAAAAGTCATTTTTAGAGCCAATATAGGACACTATTAGGTGAGACAGGGATGGTTAGAGTTGCTAGGAAGGTGCAGGGACAGGTAGTGATAGGTTAGGGCCCTTTCACATCAGCGTTTATTGAAATTTGCGGCAGATGCGGTGAAAAAACCGCATCTGCCGCAATTACCGCATACCGGCTGCACTTGCGGCGCGGTTGCGGTAAACGGCTGACCGCGGTTGCAAAACCGCACTTGCCGCACCTGCCGCAAGTACGCTTATACTTTGCATGGCGTTTACCGCAACCGCACCGCAAGTGCAGCCGGTATGTGGTAATTGCGGCAGATGCGTTTTTTTTCACCGTATCTGCCGCAAATTTCAAAAAACGCTGATGTGAAAGGGCCCTTAGGGCCCTTTCACATCAGCGTTTTTTTCAAATCGCAGCAGATGCGGTGAAAAAACCGCATCTGCCGCGATTACCGCATACCGGCTGCACTTGCGGCGCGGTTGCGGTTTTTGCCATGCAAAGTATAGGCGGACTTGCGGCAGGTGCGGCAAGTGCGGTTTTGAACTTGCGGCAGGTGCGGCCGCGAAAAAACCCGCGGTCAGCCGCGGTTTTTTTCGCGGCCGCACCTGCCGCAAGTGCAAAACCGCACTTGCCGCACCTGCCGCAAGTCCGCCTATACTTTGCATGGCAAAAACCGCAACCGCGCCGCAAGTGCAGCCGGTATGCGGTAATCGCGGCAGATGCGGTTTTTTCACCGCATCTGCCGCGATTTGAAAGAAAACGCTGATGTGAAAGGGCCCTTAGGAGGTAAAAATAACCTGACAGGTTCCTTTTAAAAATCTCAGGGGAAAGAAACAATGTTAGCAAAATGTGTATAACCTTAATTTTTTTCAAAAACATTTTTAACCCTCTTGTGCCTGAGTTTGTTTTCACCTTTCTGATCAAGTCAATTTTTAAAAATTCTCCACTTTATGAGTTTATAATGTGGTGCCCCTGCGGACTGGTCGTCACAGAAAAGCTGCACCTACTCCATAAGTGTGGTGTCAGCGTTCCCAAGTGAGAGGAATCGCAAACTCGCGATACACAGAACTGCACACAACATCATCCCAAATCAGGGCCAGGGGATTCAGGCAGGCGGACCTTATTGAGAGGGAGGGCCCTATATTTTGGTCAGGAGGAGGGGTTAGTAGTTAGATGGAGCTAGAGTGAGAAGTCGAGAGGAAGAAGACGTCCGGAGCAGACGTAGGACTGAGAGAGTTCTAGGGGAAATGAGAGTGGGGGATCCACCCGTGTGCCCCGAATCCAGTTCCGTCCCAAGTCAGGAAGAGGGACTGGTTGCTGGAGGGGATCGGCCTGATCGGGGTTGGGTACTCCAGGCCCCGACCAGGAAAATTGGAGGCCTCTGGCTTTGCAGGAGCAGTGGCCACAAACCATGAATAATCCGTAGGGCGGTGGCTAGAACTAGGGCCAGGGGACGTGCAGCTGCAGTCTCCTGACAAAGCCCACAGTCATCAGCCTCGGACGCTGCTCACGACGGTGCAAGGCAGGAGAGGCAAGTAGACAGCGCAGGGAAGAGCAACCTGGGAAGGCCCACGAATGGTGTCTCAGCAGAGTGATCCTAATCTCCTAGGGACTATCCTGGCTGCACTTTGAAGAAGCACAGCACCCAGCTGGGTGACATTGCCGGAACAGCAAGTAAAGTTAAAGAACTGCACAAACTGTCTGTGTGTCTGTGTGTCCTCCTTTCACGCCCTGCGGCCCTCTTCATCATCACAGCCCCATTCCTGCTAGAAGCAAAAATGAGAAATGGAGAGCGCAACCTGTGAAAGACCTTCTGGTGGTCTCAATTACTGGGGGTCAGGTGTCTGCTCACCTTTGCAGGTTGTGCAACCTCGCACAACCCCGGGTAGTGCCTCTCAGTGTAGTGGTGCCCGCTGGGGGCTCTGCTACAGGCTCCTTGCTACTGTTGACACGTGACTTCTGTGTCACCTGACCTCCGGACCGGAAATTACGTCACCGCAGGTCCTGTGATGTTTTCACCGGTAACCCAAGTTCCTTCCAGCATCTGTTAAATGATGATCTCCACCCGGAGCTGCTCCTGCCGATCTCCCCAAAGGGGAGTGTGGATATGGAAAAATACAGGTGTATATCGGCTAGTGGAGTGCTGGGATGGAATGTTTCGACAGTAATTCAGCTGTCTTCATCAGGTGCTACGACCTGATGAAGACAACTGAATTACTGTCAAAATGCGTAGTGGCAGCACAAGGGGCCAATAAAGGTCTGTTTTTATTAATTGCTATCCCTGTTTGATTTCCATACCAACGCTCCAGTAGCCAATATACACCTTTATTTTTCCGTTCCTGCTGTAGACTTTTCTATCTGCCCTGGAGCTCTGCTCCACCTGTGTGGAGCGATACCATCCGGGCTGCCCTACCATCTGCCCCAGCGGTCTGAAACTGCCCATCCCTGGCCGAATACCACATCCCTGGTCGAATACCACCCAGGGTCATGGAGCCGGATCACCACCACTGTGATCTCCCTAAAGAACTGACCGGTCCAGTCCTGAGTACCCCATGGCCCTGGTGGGCGTCACAATAACTCTTGAACGCTTCAACAGATACAAGTGATTCTGAAAATGTTATTTTTCATGACTCGTTGTACTTCATGTTAGTGGTAAATTTTGGTCAATATTATTTGACTTTATTTATGAAAAAAACTAAACTTTTACAAAATATTTTAAATGTCAGAGTTTTCAAACGTTGTGTTTTTATGCCCTTAAACCAGATAGTTATATCACACAAAGTCATAAATAAATAACATTTGTCACATGTCTACTTTACATCAGCAAAATTTTTTAAACATGTTTTTTTTCAATGTTCCAACAAAATTTACAAAACTAATTCTTATAGGAACTGTTCTGCCCATTCATGAGCAGCTAAGAAAATATTCAGTTATACTAGAGTTATTCTAGTTACAACCTGTAGAGGTCATTAGTTGCCTGTTTACGCTGTTTAGATGTTAAACATGATCTAGCAGAGCTCTTAAGGTACCGTCACACGCGGCAATATTGCTTGCAGTTTCACTGGCAATTAGCTGGTTGCAGTGATATCATGGACACATTGTTCCATTTGTACACGGCAGCAAAATAGAACAATGTTTCCATGATTTTACTGCAACCAGCAAATTGCCAGTGAAATTGCAAGCAATATTGCCGCGTGTGGTGTTACCTTTAGTCTGTCCCCTTTAAAAATAGTGTGTGCCAAGGGACCTCCCCCTCCTTCCTCCGGGAGAAAGAGATCCTTGTAGTCAGTTTCCCAGTTCTTCAGTGAGAAGATAAGACGTGTATTTCTGGTTCTCCATTCCTTACAACTTTCCTCTCGTCACATGATTCCAGTAAGAGCAATGGATTTACATGTTTTTGTGTAGAATCTGTATGAACAGGTTATAATCCAGCCGTTTGTAGAGAGAGAACTGTGTGATAGGAGATGTGTTATACCCTGTAATTTGTCATGCTAGCATGTTTGCATTGTATGTTGATAAAGGTATTTATATGAAGAATACTGTAAAGTGAAGTGTATTGTGCTCTGAGATACACTATTTGAGTTAATGCCATTTGCACTGTATGCAAATAGATGCATTCTGTATAGAATAGAGCCTGCTACAGTGACCTTCACCCTAGTTACTCATGTTGACTGTAACCTGTGTTAGGCTGGCTTCACACTTGCAGATGCATCTGCAGCGTTTTGCAGATGCATCTGCAAGTATCAGCATGCAGACCACGGCCGTGGTGTGAATGCTCTCATTGATTCCTATATGTGAGCTGTAAGCAGGCGTATGCCTGCTTACAGATCACACTCTCCCACCCGCACTATGGACGCGAGATGTTGCGTCCAAGGTGCGGGGCGGGAGTGTGTGATCTGTCAGCAGGCATACGCCTGCTTACGGCTCACATATAGGAATCAATGAGAGCATTCAGACCGCGGTGCGCCCTATTATAAACATAGGGACCGCGGTCTGCATGCTGATACTTGCAGATGCATCTGCAAAACGCTGCAGATGCATCTGCAAGTGTGAAGGCAGCCTTATGACTGTGTTAGTGTTAGTTTCTTTAATGCACCCGTAATAACTGTCATTATTCTGTACTTGTATTATAGATTTTACTTCACTTTAACGTTCACGCAATCAAGTTCATCACCTCAATAAATATAGACTCCAGAAATCCTACAGTCTGTTCCTTGAGGAAGTGAACGAGACAGAGACAGAGACATCCGCTAAAAACGCAGTACCATAGCACCTCATGAATTACCTGCACAGCGGCCGCACGCAGAGCGTCTTTGGAGCGCACGGGAAATGATGTGACATCTGCTAAAAACAGTGAGTGTGACTCTGGCCATTGCCCTCAGCCCCATGTTAAACAATCAGGCAGCTCAGACCTTCAAGTTTTCCTCAGCCCTATACGAGCTAAGGATAACATTGCAGCATGCTGCGATTGTCTGCAAGTCTCAGATCACTCGCATCCATACAAGTCTATGGGTGTGAGTGAAACAGCGCACAGCACTCGCATGCACTCTGCAGACATGCGAGTGCACCACGATATATGCCGAAGCCGACAATGTTGGATATGGGGAGATTATTCTCTCCTCCACTGCAGTGATCCGATCCTTGGATCAGATTATAGATACATGACACGCAGGCCCCACTTGCAGCAAAGCCAGAGCCAAGTATCATTAGCAAAACGCATCCAATGCTCTCGCATCGGATACATATCTTAGTTTGACCCCAGCCAATGTCCTATTATCTTACTTTTTATGGATCAAACTTGGCATTAAATAGTGTGGCGCCCCAGGGTCCGGTTGCCACAATACTAAGCTTGGAAGCAAGAAAAGGCACCCACCTCAGGTAAAACATACACGTGCACAACACCTTCCCAACTCCAGGCCAGCAAGGGGAAGCTCTAAAGCTCAGGTTCAGGGCAGGTCCTCTATAAATTCTGGTCCGGGGTGGGTTCAGACAGTTTAGTTCCTAGGAGGACTGTAGAAGACATCCTACGGTCGGGTGACGTGCTAGGCCTGTCTGAGGAAACTGACTAGCCAGTGTGAGGGACCCGTAGGTGAGGATCTGAGGGAGGTGGAGAAAAAATGTGGGGAGTGGAGCAGAGCCAGCTCGCCCCAGCACCGAGTGCAGAACGGACACCTGACAATTAATGCCCAGCGGCCAACACCGGAGGGCGGGTAATTCCAAGTTACTCTCCCACCACAAGGCCAGAAGACACAGCCGCATCAAAGACAGCTCAGGGAGATGCAGTGAAAGGAGAGTAACACCAAAAGGGCTCAAACCGCATGTCACACTGCCAGAGCAGACAAGAGAGGAGAGGGTCACAGCACAGCTTCAAGCAGCAAGGACCCACAGTGAGCAGCGCAGTAGGGAGGCCTCAGAACATGCCAGGTGTGGAAAACCTGAACTTGCTTTCAGGCTCCGGACCCCTAACACCACTTGTGAACTGTGCCCTGGATGAACCTGCTACTTGCATAAGTAAAGGTAAAGGAGACTGTTACCCCTGTGTCTGTCAGTTATTCCGTACACTAAGTCCTTGCACCCCCAACAAATGTATCATCACCATAGACTTTACGGCTGCCCTGGGAACCTGCTCTTCCCATGGAGAGCTGAACCATCCATGCTGCTACTCATAGAGGTCCCGACAGCAGCAGCGGCTTTACACAGGTGGCGTCACGACACTCTTATTGTTGCTTTTATTTTATATTCTCCATTTTTCAAACTCCTCTTTTTAACTGCTAGCCCGAACAGGGGATCCCGGACCTGGTCACACCATCGTGACATCCCGCAGCCCCAGATGACGATGAGAGGATCTTGTTCCGAGTACCCCACGGTCCCCGCCAGGGGTGGGACAATAGTTTAGTCTGTTTTTCACCAATCCATAGATAAAAAAAGTTCTGAAAATCTACCCATATCAGTTCTTTAAACAGATGACAAAAACAGATGACTCTTTGATGTCAGTCCAAGAAGAGAAAAGGGTGGAGATAGAGAGAAAACAAGTAGGTAGGAAGGTGCTCTTAATTGTTTGGCCATGTCATGATGCACCAGGAGTGTGTACTTGGTTTGAACAGTCATTCTGACAATTAATATGAGTGAGAATTTGTCAGTGCGTTCCTTCTCTCTGAAGAGTTCTTTCTCTCTGAAGAGTTATCCTCCTTCTTCCAAGCTGATATTACCTGATCTTTGACCTTCTGAAAGATAAGGTGAATTTTGTGATGAGTAGATATCAGGGCATGATATCATGGCATGATATCAGGGCATCTGGGAAACTATTGTAGTTATGCTGTTACTGGTACCTTGGTGTCCTGAGCTTTCAGTATTGTGATCTTCAAAGCAATCTTTCATATTGGTTCTGGGAGGGGTTGAGGTTCCTCAGGTGCTCCAGCTTCCCAGTGATTCTCTTTTACTTAGCTGAGCAGCCTCTCCCAGTAATACATCCTGTCTGAAGTGCTGCATAACCTACATTCCTGTTTCTGCTCTGATCTCTAGTATCTGACCCGCACTGTGGATTGATTACACTTTTGCCTGGTTTCTATACTTGTTACTATTCTCCTGTTATTTTGATCCCTGGACCATGACCTGTATACACCTCTGTTTAATCCCTGAATCCTCTTCATCATCTCCTGGAAAACCGGACCCTGGAATATTACATGACTGTCTTTACCTTTTCATTTCAACATTGTTTTTATTCAAAGAATAGAAATGTATAGAATAATAAACATGTAATTTTTTTCAGACATTCATATTAATTGCAGGCAAGGCAAGTTACAATTGTGGCCAAAAGTATTGACACCCCTGCAATTCTGTCAGATAATACTGTTTCTTCCTGAAAATCAATGCAGTCACAAATTCTTTGGTATTATTATCTTCATTTAATTTGTCTTCAATGAAAAAACACAAAAGAGAATGAAGCAAAAAGCAAAACATTGATCATTTCACACAAAACTCCAAAAATGGGCCAGACAAAAGTATTGGCACCCTCAGCCTAATACTTGGTTGCACAATAACTGAGATCAACCGCTTCCGGTAACCATCAATGAGTTTCTTACAATGCTCTCCTGGAATTTTAGACCATTCTTCTTTGACAAACTGCTCCAGGTTCCTGATATTTGAAGGGTGCCTTCTCCAAATTGCCATTTTTAGATCTCTCCACAGGTGTTTTATGGGATTCAGGTCTGGACTCATTGCTGGCCACCTTAGAAGACTCCAGTGCTTTCTCTCAAACTATTTTCTAGTGCTTTTTGAAGTGTGTTTTGGGTCATTGTCCTGCTGGAAGACCCATGACCTCTGAGGGAGACCCAGCTTTCTCACACTGGGCCCTACATTATGCTGCAAAATTTGTTGGTAGTCTTCAGACTTCATAATGTCATGCACACGGTCAAGCAGTCCTGTGCCAGAGGCAGCAAAACAACCCACAACGTCAGGGAACCTCCGCCATGTTTGACTGTAGGGACCGTGTTCTTTTCTTTGAATGCCTCTTTTTTTCTCCTGTAAACTCTATGTTGATGCCTTTGTCCAAAAAGCTCTACTTTTGTCTCATCTGACCAGAGAACATTCTTCCAAAATGTTGTAGACTTTCTCAGGTAAGTTTTGGCAAATTCCAGCCTGGCTTTTTTATGTCTCGGGGTAAGAAGTGGGGTCTTCCTGGGTATCCTACCATACAGTCCCTTTTCATTCAGACGCCGACGGATAGTACGGGTGGACACTGTTGTACCGTCGGACTGCAGGGCAGCTTAAACTTGTTTGGATGTTAGACGAGGTTCTATATCCACCATCCGTACAATCTTGCGTTGAAATCTCTCGTCAATTTTTCTTTTTCGTCCACATCTAGGGAGGTTAGCCACAGTGCCATGGGCTTTAAACTTCTTGATGACACTGCGCACGGTAGACACAGGAACATTCAGGTCTTTGGAGATGGACTTGTAGCCTTGAGATTGCTCATGCTTTCTCACAATTTGGTTTCTCAAGTCCTCAGACAGTTCTTTGGTCTTCTTTCTTTTCTCCATGCTCAATGTGGTACACACAAGTACACAGGACAGAGGTTGAGTCAACTTTAATCCATGTCAACTGGCTGCAAGTGCGATTTAGTTATTGCCAACACCTGTTAGGTGCCACAGGTAAGTTACAGGTGCTGTTAAATACACAAATTAGAGAAGCATCACATGATTTTTCTAACAGTGCTAATACTTTTGTCCACCCCCTTTTTTATGTTTGGTGTGGAATTAGATCCAATTTGGCTTTATGACAATTATTTTTGTGTTTTTTCACTGAAGACAAATTAAAGGAAGATAATAAAACCAAAGGATTTGTGATTGCAATCATTTTCAGGAAGAAACTGAGTATTATCTGACAGAATTGCAGGGGTGTCAATACTTTTGGCCACAACTGTATGACAGAAGTGGGGTAGGGCAGTCCTTGGAGGTATAATAAGGATGCCACAAGCGGCGATAACACACAGTAGATAATGCTCTATTCAGGCCCTCAGTTCAGAGTTGATTAGGCCTGTAGCCAGCGTTTATAGACCTGAGGGGCGACAGTAATCTCCATCACTTGAAGAACTAAGATGAAGGTCATTGTAGTCTGCAAATGTGTTATAGGTTTCCGGAGTATGTATTGCCTTGCATAGATCAAACAGTAAATTTAACATTAAGAAAGAAATAGTAGGAGGAGCAGTTGGAAGACAGAGAGAGGTAGAAAATATAGATTGGAAGACAAGCTAGGGGGGTGGAAGGGTGTAGGCAGGGAATATAGATAGAGAGCAGACTAAGAGGAGGGCTGGCAATAAGTGGGGGTAGGAAAAAGGGGGGAGGTGGGGTAGGCACCTTGGGAGGAAACATGAAAGGATATCAAGAGGTAATTTGCATGTAGAAGTCCGGTAAAGATCTAAAGGTACCGTCACACGGGGAGATATCGCCGGCGATGTTGCCGGCAACCGAGGGGCGTGGCCAGGTTGCGGCGACATCGCCGGCGAATTACCGCGTGTGACAGGGCGATAATCAGGCGATGAATCGCCTGAGTCACATCGCCAGGTTTCCCAACAATGTTGGGAAACCTGGCGATGTTGCTCAGGCGATTCTGCCTGATCGCCCTGTGTAACGCGGCAACCCGCAATGTTACGGGCGATTCCGCCTATCTACAACATTGCGGGTTATCGCTTGCTGGGTTGCTGGGCGACCCAGCGAGCGATAGCCGCGGCAACTAGCCGGCGACATCGCCGGTAAGTTGCTCAGTGTGACAGCTCACCGGCGATGTTGTCAGGGATGCGCGCTCCCGCGATCCCCGGCAAGATCGACGGCGATATGTCCCTGTGTGACGGTACCTTAAAGTAAATCAAGGGTTGCCAGGTTTCTAGGAATGAGGCTGAAGTGTGATTTTCCAACATGACTGTCTTTACCTACTTCCTGAATACTGCAATCACTGCTGGAACTGAACCCAGATTACCTGAACTCCCTGTTGCCTTTATTCGTGTAAGCAGTGACTGTGTCACAACCTAGTTTTAGTAGTGGCTGGCCTCACATTCGTAGTGACTAGCGTCACAGTAGTGCGCTGAAGAAAGTTAAGGGTAGTAAACTGTCTAAAACAAATAATGCCTAGATCATTTCAGTTGAAAGACATACCAATAGTATCTTTAGATTGTGAGCCCCAATGGAGACAGTTTTGTGAATGTATGTAAAGCGCTATGGAATTAATAACGCTATATAAATGAATTATTATTATTATTATTATGTTACAAGTTTTGAACTCCAAAGTGTTGACTTGAGTTACGTTGCTGCTGTAATTGCTACTGTTACATGTCAAATGAATATTTCCTTAAAGAGACAGTACCGCTTTCTAACAAAGGGTTGGAGTAGAATAATGTGTGGCCTGAGTCTCCTAATTTGCATAATATTTTGCAATGTGCAGACTGTACCTTTGGAACTTTGCATACTGGGCATCTGTTAAAGGCAGTGGTGTAGAACAAGGACCCATGTAAAGAAGGCTGTGGTCTACCAGAGAATTACAGGAACTTTGGTAGATGGCCAAAAGGGAACACTCATATTAGATCCAACCCAACTTTGGTGAACCCCCATGGTTGTGCCATAGCTTAGAAAAAAAACAAAACGTTGTTTGTTCACTAATGTGTTAGGCCTCACTCAGATGCCTATTTTTTCACATATGAGAAAAACGGGCCAAGTTTCATCATATTTTCATCAGAGTGTCATCAGAGTTTCATAATTTTTTAAATGATGAAAGAAGAAAAGTCTCCATTTTCTATTATTTATCAGTCAGTGAAAAACAAACAGCACATGAATGGCATTAGAATGCTATCAGGTTTGTTAACTGATGCACAAACTTGCATGGCCTGTTGTGATGCGAGATTTGGTTAAATATCAGACATGACTCTGTGATTTTGCATGTCTGGCACCCCATGGGTTAATGTGCCACAGTAACATCACACGGGCTCCCTTCCCCACAACACACTGACTTACACTAGCACCTCTGGGACAGGAGGGGGAGCACAACCTGCTCTCTTAAATACTCCAGGTCCACAGGAAGTAGCTCAGTGCAGCACGGAGCAGTGCTGTGAAGAGCAGAGTTAGTTTCAGTTCCTGGGAGAACTGAGAGAGACTGCAGCATCAGAGAGGCTGTGCTAAGCTTCCCTGCAGTCTGCTCATTGATTCCAGGCCTAGTGAGGGTCTGAGGGAAAAGAGAACTACAAGCAAAGAGACACATCTGGGAGCTTGAGCGCCATCCCCACTCGCCCCAGAAGAGTGCACAGAATGGACACCGGATCCGGTACTGTGACTGACACACAGCACGGTGAATCCAGGAGTAATGGAGTTTCTAGACTACCACAGTACCAGCGCACAGCAAAACAGCGGGGTCAGCACAGCACAGAGGACTCAAGTTGCCTAGCCAAGTGGTACCAGCAGAACAGAGAGAGAATGAGGCAGTCCCAGCAGCTCAGCTAGACGCAGCAGCCAGGACACACACACAGCGCAGCACGAGGAAGCTGATGACCCGGACAGGGTGGGAGGAAAACCCGGCCCCTGCAGACTCCATGGACAATGTGCAATAACATCGCAGTAAAGCTTTGGAAACTACAAAACGTGAATGTGTGTTCCTTCACCCGTCTCCACTATTCACCTCCATCATAGACTTTACCAGCACTGCCCCGGGGAACCCAGTTCTGCCCACGGGAACTATTCCATCTCTGCTGCTATTACATTATCCCTGGAGGTTCTGCAGCAGCAGCGGTCCCACCAGTGGCCGCACACAGTGGGTGGCGTCACGATAGACAATTCTTCCCTGTAAATACACCCTTTTATTTGCCAGGGCCTGGCACACGGTCCGGACCAGGACCCCGTGACATTCCCCCAAAGCAGACACGGTCCGGTACCGAGTACCCTCTTCCCAGTGGGCTCGACACATGGACCACTTGGTCCATGGAAAAAATTTGACATGTGACCAGCCTCATAAACTCTCATAGGTATGAGTGGTGTTCTTGAAAAAAATGGATAGCTCTAATGTGGCGCCCCTGCGGACCGGTCGCCACTAGAAAGCGCAGCAACCAGGATCGGTAAATTCAGTCACGCCAACAAGCAGTCAGTTAGTTCAGTTAGTGAGCAGTAGTTCAGCAGTTGAGTCAGAAGGAGAGAAGAGAGCACCATCACTACACGAGACTGAAAGGACACTGACCCGGCGGCCTATACCACCATGAGGCTTGTCCACGTCCTAAGCTGCAGACCGTAGAGAGAAACAGAAGGATTCTTAGGGACACAGATAGTGAGCAATCCATTTGTGTACCTGAATTGGCAGGAAAGCTGAAGGATTGGGGCAGAAACCAGGGTGTCGGCTTGGAAGTGACCAGGAAGCTCCACGCTCCAACCATGAAACCCGGTGGAGTGCGTGGTCTTTATGTACCGTGACCCAAGCGCCAGTGCAGCGAAGAGAAGGCCGCCGTACTAGGGCTAGGGGACCAGGCATGTCGCCCACCAAAAGCCCGTGGCTGCTGGATCGTAGCTTTGCGTGCGGAAGAGACTGACAGAGAGGCCCATGAAAGGTACACGAAAGGGGGTGATCTGAAGGAGCCATCCCGGCTCCTAAGAGACTACCGGAGCCGACACTGCACTGTCTTGTAAATTGAACATCCCCTGAGAAAGTGAAGTAACTGTGTGAGTCATTTCAGTGCCTGAAAATAGGTAGACTGATTTGCCAAGCCGGCAGCAGGAGCTTGCGAGTATCCTTGATCCTTGCCAGAAGCCAGCACAGCCCCGCAGGCCTCCCAACCCCCAACTAATTAATTCCATCTATAGATTTTACAGTTGCCCTGGGGACCCGCTCTTCCCGTGAGGTCCCGACTGCAGCAGCAGCTATCCCGGCCACATCCCATGGGTGGTGTCACGACAACACAAACTTTTATTTTCATACATTTTTCAATTCCCCTTTTTAACTGAACGCCCGATGAGGGGATCACGGACCGGGTTATGCCACAGTGACATCGCGCAGCCCAAACAACGACGAGAGGGCCGGGTTCCGAGTACCCCACAGTCCCCACCTGTGACGAGTCACTGTTATGTGAAAAATGGATGTGTGAATGAGGCCTTGCTGAGTATAATAACAGCCAAAGAGCAGAGAACCTCAATGACAACTGCCCAAAAATGCTACCAAACTTTGTGAAATGTCATCGTCTATGCTTAGTATTTTGTTCTTCAGAGGTTTCAGATAATTTTCTAGCTTTCTGCCATATTAACAGAATTTGTGGACTATTAGATTAAGCCTATTATAGAAACTTTCATGAGCATGGAATGCAGTTTAGAGAGGACCTGTCACCTTTCCCCCCGGATTTCAATCTAAGTGCACCACTGAATGCAGCATGTATGCTGCATTCAGGCAAGGGGTCCCCCATGTGTCTGTGTGCTTGGTACCCTGAGATATAGCCTTTGTAAAACTCACAATTAGAAGCCATGAAGGCAGTCCCTGGTGCTTGGAGCCACCTCGATTCACGGGTGCATTTCACGCCCCATGCGTCTCTGTGCCGTTTTCTTTCCTTTTCCTCGCCGCCTCCCTCCTGTCTATCATGTCATCCTCGCCTACGCCTGCTTGTGCTGCTTGACGCAGGCACAGAGCGAGGTATTGTTTCTTCTGGTCACGTGCGCATGTCCTACCTCCTGCTCTTACCTCAGAGCCTTTGCCCGCCCTGCTCCATGTTATTCTGTATACATCAAGCTGAGCAGGAATCTCGCGCTGGCACAGAAGCTCTCCGCTTCTAATAACCATGCCAGCGCCAGTCCCCTTCTTCCCCTCTCCTCTTTCTTCCCTGCTGACCTCGGTTAACCTTGGATAATTGCCTGCAGGTAATCAGGTATGGTTATCAGAAGTGAAGACCTTCTGCGCAAGCGCGAGACTCCCGCCCTGCTCGATGTATACAGAATAACATGGACAAGGCGGGCAAAGGCTCTGGCTTAAGAGCAGGAGGCTGGACAGGTGCACGTGACCAGAAGAAATAATACCTCGCTCTGCACCTGCGTCAAGCAGCACAAGCAGGCGCAGGCGAGGATGGCATGATAGAAAGGAGGGATGCGGCACAGAAAAGGAAAGAAGGTGGCACAGAGATGCAGGGGGTGTGAAATGCACCCATGAATCAAGGAAGCTCCAAGCACCAGGTCCTGCCTTCATGGCTTCTAATTATGAGTTTTACAAAGGCTTTATCTCGGGGTACCAAGTGCACAGACACATGGGGGACCCCTTGCCTGAATAGAGCATACATGCTGCATTAAGTGCTGCACTTAGATTGAAATCCAGGGGGGGTCCTCTTTAAAGAACAGTAAAATTGCCTATAAAAATGTTACCTCGGAAGGCAAGCAGTAATTTAGTAAAATTAATTATTTGATACATTATGAAGTAGAAATACATGAATAGATCATATTGGTGAGAAATATGATCTTAGCATGTATAAAAAGTGCTTCATTTATTTCATGGAACTTACCGAAAAACATAGTCATGTGAATCAATGTCTTTTCCCATTCGAGATGCATTGAGAATGCCTCCATTTCCAACCACGGCACAGGTAACACAGTGTGGAATCTCTCCACTCTTTTCTGCAAGGAGCAGCTGCTGATCGGCTATAACAGGTAGAACAGACACCACTTCTTTCACCACTAGACCATGAAGAGAGATAATGGTTATTAAATCATAATGTATACAAATTTTTACAGTGAAGTTACGATGCTGGCTCTTTATGAAACTGGCTCACTAGAATAGAATTCTATTTCATATAATAGTATAGAGTTAAAAAAATGCATACATTACATGAGTTTTTCTCTCCAAATCACACCTCACCACTTGTGCACTTGACCCCATCTTATCACACCTCCTCCATAACCTCACCATCATGGTCCTAAGGCATTCCTTCAGACTATCATTACCTTCTGGTACCTTTCCTTCTTTTTTCTGCCCTAAAGAAACCATCCTTCGACCCAACCTTTTTCATCCCATATCGCTGCTACTATTCACCTCCAAACTCCTTGAAAAGAACGTCCATACTGTACTTCCTTTCATCTCTAATCAAACTCACTTTTTGTCAACCTGTGACGTATTTACCGCCAAAGATAATATACAATTCTCTGTACTCCTTCTCCTAGACATGTTTTCTGCCTTTGACACAATTGATCATTATCTTCTACTACAGATCCCTCTCTTCCCCTGCATTGTCTGGATGTCTCTATACCTTTCTTAGTTGCACATTTAGCATTTGAACCATTCTCATACAACCTCTTCATCCCATCCACTCTCTGTCTGTGTCTCTCAAGGCTCTGTCTTGCGACGCCTATTTTTCTACATCTATACCTCCATCTATATCTTTGGCCTCAGAAAACTCATAAAGTCCCATAGCTTTCAGTACCACCTATCCTCTAATGATACAAAACCCCACAGTGTCTATCCATCATACCTTCCTTTTTCTCCTCTTGCTTCCTAAAGTTCAATGTAAACAATACTGAACTCATCATCATTTCTCCATCTCACCTAACTTTCTTACCTGATCTATACACCCCAATAAA
This sequence comes from Allobates femoralis, assembly GCA_033576535.1. Lineage (NCBI taxonomy): Eukaryota > Metazoa > Chordata > Amphibia > Anura > Aromobatidae > Allobates > Allobates femoralis. Next base: position 297,103,488 of record JARQOC010000006.1, read on the forward strand.
AGACATCACACTCACTTCTGTACCGGACATCCATTGTTTTGGAGTAACCATCAACCTTTTCCTTATCCTTCAATATACTAAAATGGTAGTTCATGTGACTACTGCAATATTCTCCTCTGTGGCCTGCATCTCTCCAGTTGGTTCTTAACTGTGTTGCCCAGTGGCGTAACTACCGCGGTCGCAGAGCAGGTATTCGCGCCGTCCAACACCGCTAGCACACCCCCCCAGCTCCTCACCCGGCCAACACCGCTAGCACCCCCAACCCCCCAACCCCTCCCTCACCTATGGGGCCCCGAACTGCAACTTGCATCGGGGCCCGCGGCTCTGTAGTTACGCCACTGGTGTTGCCTGACTAATCCACATCTCTCCTCGCTACTCCTGTGCTTTCCCTGTCCAAATCCCTTATTGTCCCCCAATTCCCAAAAGTATGCAGTTCAAACGAATAACTTTCACCTCATCCATAATCTGTCTCCTCCATATATCTCCAAACTAAATGCACAATTTTTTTCTACATGTAATCTCCAGTTCTAAGAACACCATCTCTTCTCCATGCATGTATGTTTCTCACCCGATTGCCTCCAGGACCTCTCCTTGGAATGCCCCATTCTATGGAATTCTGTGCTCCAACATGCACGATTATCCACCACATCCTGAATTGTCAAGCGGACCTTGAAAATTCATCTCTTTAAGGCGGCCGTCACACGCAACGATTTCTTGCCCGATATCGTTTAAGCGATCTCCTTTTTGATCGCTTAAGCGATATCGGGCAAGAAATCGTTGCATGTAATCAAGCGATTTACGATGTGAAATCGCTTGATCGTGACATCGCTGATCTGAGCTCCGGAGCTCAGATCTAGCGATGAGCGATTTGACGATCTGTCTCATCGTGGTGTATAACACCACGATGAGCGATTTCCCAGCGCAGAGTCTATGCTGGGAGATGGTAACTATGGTACACGTCGGGTAACTAAGCGACGCGCGGCGCCTAGTTACCCGATGTGTACCATAGTTACCAGCGAGATCGCGGATCCACATCGCTGGTGAGTCTGTCTGTGTGACATCTCACCAGCGATGTGAGCGATATTGTAAGCGATTGCGCGTGCACGTGATCGCTTACAATATCGCTATAGATATCTGTGCGTGTGACGGCCGCCTAAGAAAGCTTACAACCTGTTATGATCCTACCATCTCACCATCAACAGAGCTGTCAAAACCCACTAAACTGCTGTCCCTTTCCCATTATCTTATAGCTGTTAAGCCCACAAGGGCAGGGTTCTGTTCTTCCTGTACCAGTCTTTTATTGTTAGTTTGTTCATTGTAATTTATATTTGTATCTTGCATACAACCCCATCTCATGTACAGCTCCATGGGATCAATGGTCTAAAAATAAATAATAATAATAATTCATATATTAGTTTATAACAGTACTCTGAGGAGAGACAGATAACACTGTATAATAACTGTCAAAAGCTTCCTTTTGGTGTATATGACCCAGTAACATACATTAAACATAGCGAACAAATGTACAGGGTGGGCCATTTATATGGATACACCTAAATAAAATGGGAATGGTTGGTGATATCAACTTCCTGTTTGTGGAAAGAAATGGGATCTTCTCCCTCCCGACTTCTCTGAACCGCCACAACAAGATCCACAGATTCGTCGTCCGAAGTCGCGCCCACGTTGTAGGAGGATTGACCCAGAATGGGACAAAGCTTGAACTTATCTACTGCCCGACTGGACTCAAGATCTTTTCTCCTTCTTCAATTTCCCCTCTCCTGGGTTCGCCTTCCTGGCTCCTGAACAGCACCTCCAGGTCGTACGACTCTTTGCCTCCTTATCTCTTTCCTACACTTTACCTTTTTCTCAACTCCTCTCCCCTTCTTACCCTCTTTTCCTGCTTTCCCCCTCTCTGGGTCGCCCTCTACGGAGAAGCGTCCTTCTCCCTTATCTTCTACCACACTTTTTCCTCGTCCCTCCGTCTTCTCTGATTCTATCTACTAAGGGTCCTGCGACTGATGGACATGTGCTGCCCCGTTGAGCGACTTTTTTCGCTCGGAACAACGACTTTTTTTTTACTATTTTTCAGCGTCTATTTTCCGACGCTGCGGTCACCCGCCTTTAGCTCCAATTGGATGATCGGTTTGTTGTGTTTGTCTGTTTGGATTTGTTGGTTTGATTCAATTTTTATTTGTACTTTGCTTCCCTCCTTTCCCCAGTTTGTCCCCTGCTGCCCCCTGCCCTGGCCATATTGGGCCCCAGATAGGGATGGTTGCTTGAGGGGCTTGCTGACCCCCTCCTCCCAACAACCCTTCCCGGGAATGTCACAGATTGAGGCAGCATTACTAATGCTTTTTGTACTGAGCTTTTACCTGCATGTTTCTGTAACTGATTATGCCTATCACGGTCTTATCACTTAATGTTAACGGGCTTAACTCTCCACAAAAGAGGTCGCTCCTGCGCTCCCAAATTAGAAAGACCCGGGCGGACATAGTATTCCTCCAGGAGACGCATCTCCAGGAGGCAGACAATTGCCGTCTAGCCTCCCCCTTTTACCCTCACCAATTTTTCTCTAACAGTCCGGAGAAAAAGGCAGGGGTGGCAATTCTAGTTGGCGCCTCTCTCACACTTGATTTGATCAGCACACTAACTGACCCAGAGGGCAGGTACCTCTTGCTTAAAGCTAAGCTAGACGGAGCGGTGTTTTCTATGTTGGTAGTATATGCTCCCAACAGAGGCCAATATAAATTTTTGAAGAAATTCCTTAAGGAAGTTGCCCCCTTGATGGAAGGTCACCAATTGGTTGCGGGAGACCTAAACGCCCCACTGTTTAAGAGACTGGACTGCTCGGTCCCTACTGCGTTCAGAACAGACCTAGCTCCTCTGGTATCCGCCGCTGGCCTACATGACATTTGGCGATACCTACATGACAACGAACGGGACTTTTCTTTCTTCTCTCCCAGACACAAATCATTTAGTCGAATAGATTATATCCTGGTCAACGACTCGCTCCTACCCTTGTGCCTAAAAGTGGACATTGACGTAATTACCTGGTCTGATCACGCTCCTGTCTCCCTCATACTATCTGACTCCACTCCACGCTCCACTAAAATCCCGTGCAAACTTAACGACCATCTTTTGACATCCCCGAAAAATCAGGAACTTTTAGCCTCCCAGATAAAAGAATATTTCCTTTTGAATGCAACGCCAGATATAGCTCCGGAGGGTTTATGGCTTGCCCATAAAGCGGTCATTCGTGGTCACTGCATAAAAATGGCGGCCCACTCTAAGAAATTATGGAATACAAACCTGAACCTCCTCATAGCTGAAGTAAAATCTCTGGAGAAAACATACTTAACTAAGGCGGATCCTACCACTCTGACAGCCCTCTCTCACGCACGTAGTTGTCTTCGAGACCTCTTGCTATCCCGAGTGGAGCATCAGCTAAAGAAGGTCAAGTCTACATATTACGGTATGGGTGACAGGGCCGGCGCTTTACTAGCACGAAGAGTTAAGAAACTGGAATTAAGCTCTAAGATCGCTTCCCTAACGTCCAAGACTGGCACCCAGATTCGTAACCCTATACTAATTGCCGAACAATTTAGGGACTATTATGGCGATTTATATAACCTCTGTGAATCTTCCTCCACTCCCCAACCCTCTCAAGATGCTATCTCCTCTCCTTTCTCTCAAACCTTTGCCTCCCGACCCTGACTGCTGAGCAGTTGACATTTTTAAACAACCCGATTTCCCTTGAGGAGATCCTTGGAGTGATTCGCTCCTCCAAGAAAAACTCAGCACCCGGCCCGGATGGCTTTTCTTACATGTATTATTCATCCTTTGCCCCCATGCTGGCACCTCATCTCCTTGAATTGTTTAAGTTCTGGCAGCGAGAGGGGCGAGTCAGACCGGAGGGTTTGCTGGCAGCTATCTCAACCATCCCTAAGCCAGGTAAGACCCCAACCCTCCCGGGTAACTATCGCCCGATATCATTACTCAATTGTGATGTTAAAATTTATGCCAAGCTGCTGGCGGACCGTCTTAAGACCGTCATTACCTCCTTGATCGCCTTAGATCAGGTGGGATTCATCCCTGATAGACAGGCGAGAGATGCGACTCGGAGGGTGATCAATCTCTTGGAGATTTTGGAGCAGAGAGGGACCCCCAGTGTGCTCTTGTCCCTTGACACAGAAAAAGCCTTCGACAGAGTTCACTGGGGATATCTGGCAGCCGCCCTAGACAAATTTGGTTTTCGTGGTGATATCCGTTCCGGGATATTGGCCCTATATTCCTCCCCGTGTGCCTATGTTAAAGCTGGGGGTTTTACCTCCACCTCGTTCAACATCACTAACGGGACGAGGCAGGGCTGCCCCCTCTCTCCTCTAATATTCGCTCTTGTGATGGAACCGCTGGCGGCTGCAATCCGTGCCAGCTCAAATATTTCAGGGGTGTTGATCGGACAAACAGAACATAAAATTACCCTCTACGCTGACGATGTGCTCCTCTCCTGCACGAACCCTGCTACCTCTATCCCAGCTGCCCTTTCTATTCTCACTGAATTTTACATCTCCTACTACAAACTGAACCTCACCAAATCCTCCCTGCTACCAGTGAATTTAACTCTCCCCGCACAAACTGAGCTTCACTCTCAATTTCCTTTCCTCTGGGCCCCCAGGGATTTCACTATTTGGGAATCCAGATTGCCCCCATACCTTCCCTTCTCAGCCTTAATTGCGAAGCCCTATTGTCCACCTTGAAATCTCTCTGTGCTGAATATTCTAGGTCCCAACTGTCCTGGATTGCTCGGATAAACGTGACCAAAATGATGTTGCTCCCCAGAATTATCTATGTATTTAGATGTATTCCCTTCCTCTTCACCAGACGCTACTTAAATCTCTTTCAGTCTCTCCTGGGGAGGTTTGTATGGAATAACAGGCCTCATCGAGTGGCCCTCTCAACTCTCACACTGCCAGTATCTCTGGGAGGCTTGGGAATGCCAGACATTCTGACCTACTATCGAGCAATCAAACTAGACATCGCCAAAATTTGGTGGACTGAAGGTCCCCCCTCGCAATGGCTCCAAATAGAATCTGCACACTCCCCCCATAAATCCCCTAGGCTCCTCCTCGAGCTGTCATATCTGTGCCCCTCCCCACCGAATTCTCCACTGAAATCTATGCAAACTCTACTAGCAATTTGGCATAAATTGGCGAAAACCCATTTGCCCTTCCTAACTAGGTATATCTCTATGAGGGCAATAGAGTCATGTATGACCAACATAACTCTTGCAAAATGGAGGGAGACGGGTATAGTCCTCCTATCAGATATTCAGATTGAGGGTAAAATTGTCCCGTTTTCCCACCTGACCCGAAAATTTGCTGTCACGAGCTCGTCCTTCTTTACGTGTCCACCACTTTCTCTCTACGTGTGCCCTACCAGTGTGGGATCCCCTATTGATAAACTTAACTCTCCAATCTCTCTTTAAGCAAGTGGGCCATTCCCAGAGCGGAGTGTCTATTGCATATAAGGCCCTGACCGCCAGCCGCGCTACGTCCAAACTCCCATATATGCTCTGTTGGGAGACCAACCTTAACTTCACGGCGTCTCTGGAAGACTGGCAGGAGGCTTCGGGTCATGCCGCTAGGTATACCCGGTGCATAAACCATCTGGAGCAATCTAAAAAACTGGCACTGAACTGGTATCTCTCCCCTGCCCGTGTGGCGAGATTTGGAGGCCCAGGTAATTCCGCTTCTCCCCTATGTTGGAGATCCTGCGGCCTTCCCGGCACGAATGCCCATATTTGGTGGGAATGCCCAGTGGTTCGGTCCTTCTGGACATCCCTCGACTCCCTACTGACAACCTTGACTGGCCTTCCAATGTTCCTAACTCCACAAATGGCCCTCTTTGGCGTGGGTCTACACTCTATCCCTGGTCCGTTGAGGCCCATCACCACAAACACTTTAATAGCAGCCCGACAAACCATAGCCGCATTATGGAAGTCGACTTCTCCCCCCACCACCGCATTAGTGGTGGCCCGTCTTAACAACCACCTAACACATGAGATAACCCTAGCCCATGACCTTCTCCGCAAGACTAAGGTGCTTAATTGGTGGGCTCCGTGGCTTACCTCTTCATATAATACCGTTGTCATCCCAGAATAACCCCTAGGGTCTCTACATCCCTTAAGGTGCTGGAGACTACATGCCCTGAGACATCTCCGGAATCTTGGCATTCTCCTTTCCTGTGTATTTAATGTCTGATAGCTAATCGCTCATTGTATATGTACTTTTGTATAACTGTGCCTCTCCCACTCCCCCCTCCCCCTTACTGTACTCCCTCCCTATTTACTTTTATGTGTCCCGCACTTTTGATTTACGCTATGTCCATTTACTATTGATTGTTGTTTGGTGTTTATTAACTCAATAAAAAATACTGGTTCAAAAAAAAAACAAAAAAACTTCCTGTTTGTGACACATAAGTATATGGGGGGAAGGGTGACTTTGCCAGATGGGTGATGACCATGGTGGCCATTTTGAAGTCGGCTTTTTTGGATCCAACTGTATTTTTTTCAATAGGAAGAGGGAAGAGGGTCATGTAACACACCAAACGTATTGAGAATTTCATAAGGAAAACAATGATGTGCTTGGTTTTAATGTAACTTTATTCTTTCATGAGTTATTTTCAAGTTTATGACCACTTATAAAATGTGTTCAAAGTGCTGCCCATTGTGTCGAATTGTCAATGCAACCCTCTTCTCCCAGTCTTGACACACTGATAGCAACACCGCAGAAGAAATGCTAGCACAGGCTTCTAGTATCCGTTGTTTCTGATGCTGCACATTTCGTAACTCCCAGCATAGACAATTGCCTTCAGATGACCCCAAAGATAAAAGTCTAAGGGGGTCAGATCGGGAGACCTTGATGGCCATTCAACTGGATCACGACGACCAATCCACTTTCCAGGAAACTGTTTATGTAGGAATGCTCGGACCTGACACCCATAATGTGGTGGTGCACTATCTTGTTACCATCAGTCAGAGGAGACATATGCCCCCAAGCTTGGCCACTCCAAAAATCTGTTTTGTATCCTTTGGTTGATGCTGGCCCAGGGGCGGATTAAGGGTAGCCAGGGCCCAGGGCTGTTTGGAAGGCAAGGGCCCACCCAACAACCCAAAGTACCATATAACATGTCACATGATCATCTTTTCATAGAACATATAATAAGTAATGGTATTAGCACATAGGCGCATATCTGTAGAAGCAAAAACAGAAAAACAGTGGCATGCAGAACACTTTTTTTCATCCTTATATACATTGCTATACATAACATAGGGCTATACTTAATAAAGCAGTGGTGGCAAATTAATTTAACATAGATCCCACACATGAGCATACAGCAAGACCCCACACATGAGCCCCGATGACTGCAGCAGAAGCTCAAACATGAGCCTCCTGGAGGCAGCAGGAGTCCACACAGAGTCCCCTGGAGTCAGCAGAAGCCAACACATGAGCCCGCTGAAGGCAGCAGGAGCCTACACAGAGCCCCCTAAAGGCAGCAGGAGCCCACACAGAGCCCCCTGGAGGCAGCAGGAGCCCACTCAAAGACCCCTAAAGGCAGCAGGAGCCTACACAGAGCCCCTGAAGGCAGCAGGAGCCCACACAGAGCCCCCTAAAGGAAGGAGCCAACACAGAGCAACCTGGAGGCAGCAGGAGCCCACACAGAGCCCACTAAAGGCAGCAAGAGCCCACACAGAACACCCTGGAGGCAGCAGGAGCCCACACAGAGTCCCCTAAAGGTAGTAGAAGCCCACACAGAGCCCCCTAAAGGCAGAGGGAACCCACACATAGCCCCTATATATAGCAGGAGCTCCACATAGTCCTTGTATACAGCAGAAGGAAACACATATGTGGAGCCCACTGGGACGGAATACTCGGTACTGGACTGGGGTATATGCTGGGGATGTCACGGCAGTCTTGGTCCGAACCGTGTCCTGAGCCCACAAGTAATGGGGGAGTATTTACAGGGGAGTTTGTCATGACGCCACCAACAGATTGTGGTCAGGGTGACCACCGCTGCTGCAGAACCTCCGGGGATGATGTTTGGCAGCCGATGATGTAACGGCTCTCCGCGGGTAGAGCTTGTTCCCCGGGGCAGTGGTAGTAATAGTCTATGATGGATGCTGAGTTGGGGTGATAGTAGAGGCAATGGCAGTTTGTGAGAGAAAGTAGGGTTTAAGCACAAGGATCACACAGACTCACGGTTTTGTCATTTTCCAAGTCTTTACTGCAGATGTTGTTAGCAGAGTACTGTCCACGGAGTCTGTACCGGGGCTGGGTTGCTCCCACCCTGACCGGGTCCTCAGCTTCTTACTTCTGCGCTCTGTGTGTGGCCCTGCTGCTGCTTCAGCTAGGCAGCTGGCCCTGTCTCTCCTCGCAGGTACCCCTTTGTTAGGTAACTTGAGTCTTTCTGTGTATTTTTGACCCTGCCGTGTTGCTTCGCTGAGGTACAGTGTAGATCTATAACCTCCACTATTCCAGTGTTCACTGTGCTGCGTGTGTCAGTCACAGTTTCGGATCCGGTCTATGCGCTCCTCCGGGGCAAGTTATGAGGTAACTCAATCTCCCAGATGTATTCTCCTGTTCTCTAAACTCCTCTCCTCAGACCCTGGCTAGGCCTGGAATTGTGTAGCAGACTGTGGAGAAGCCTAAGGCAGCTCCTTTACACCACAGTCTCTTTTCCTCAGTTCTCCCAGGAACTGAACTAACTACTTCCTCTTTACACCAGAATATATAGGGGAGCTGCTTTAGCTCTCCCTTCTGGCCTAGAGGCGCTAGTGCAGTGTTCAGTGTTGTGTGGGGAGTGAACCCTTGTTGATGTTACTGTGGCACTTAACCCCTGGGGTGCCACACATAGATGCTGTGTACAGTAGGAGCAAACACGTAGACCCTGTATACAGCAGGAGCAAACACATGGACCCTGTATACAGCAGGAGCAAACACATGGACCCTGTATACAGCAGACACAAACACATGGACCCTGTATACAGCAGGAGCAAACACATAGACCCTGTATACAGCAGGAGCAAACACATATGATCCCTCACATAGCTCTATATGTACAGTAAAAGCCTGAACAGGCACTCCCTGAAGTTTAGCTGCCATTCTGTATTGCTGACAGCAGAGCTCTGGCTCACAACACATTCTGAGGAGGGAAATCTTACCATAGGCCCCCTCAGGTGGTAGTCCAGATTGCCCTCATTATAATCTGTGGCTTTTGGCAGGTTAACAATTTGTTAGAGACCGGTCCTGGCTGTAACACACAGGCATTATCTGCAGAGTATGCAGCGAGATCACCCCATGACCTCACTCCTCACACTCTATACATATATGACGGATGTGGATAAAGGGTTAAAGAGGATGTATCATGCCCCTAAACGCTATTATCCACGAGATGTTAGCATTAAGCACAGAATGCACAGGAGCAGCTGTCTGTTCCGACGTCTTGCGAGATTTGTGAAGTCTCAAGAGACATCAGCACTGTTCAATGCACCGCAGACACCCGCTTCACTGCACAGGCGTGAGCACGGCTGACACTCACCGTGTTGGCCAGAGGATGGGCGGGAAATTTGAAAACTGCAGAGTGGGTTTAGCAGCCTGGATGGGCGGTCCCGGTCTCAATAGGAGGCCAGCTTTGGACATAATAAAAGTTCATATTTCAGGTATGAGGGGTCAGTCTGGGCACATACAGGGGTTACTAGAAACCCATTTACATCATGTACATTTTGGTGGGCATAGTTTAAAATGTCCAAAGGGGGTGACAGATTCCCTTTAATCTACAGGTTAATAGTGTTAGAAACATGCCCAATTACTGTACTGAAAGCGCAGCTCATGGAGAAAAAAAGAACTTTACTCCTCCTGGCGGTTTTCAGTCATGCTGGAGTGTATGAAGCATCTACAGTCACTGTCCCGGAAGATTCACTGACAGGCAGCTGATGTATAGCACTGGGAACTGGCAAAGTGCAGAGGCGGTGAGTGCATATGCTTCATACACCTGCATGACTGAAAGCCGGATGCTTTATTCACATGAACTGCAGTCGGACGACTTCTAGAGGGTGCAGTCATAGGGCCATATAACACAGACGAGGATCACATTGCAGTGCTCATACTGGCCGGTGACTCCCCTGACCCAAGTGTGACAGCTTCATGTATTTCTCTGCACCTGTCACACTCAGGTCAGTAGAGCCGCCAGCTGTCACGTCACCATTGGACTCTGTGGCTGGTGTTCCTGCCTCGGCCGCTGGGAGGCGCCGGATTCCTTCGGCTGATGGTGCCGGAGATAGGAGGGCCTTGTCCTCATATGGACCTGCTCCTTTGACGTCGGCCTCTGTCTCTGAACGCCGCCGTGTTTCTCCTTTGAGTGATGTTAATTGCAGAGTAGCGAGCCCTGCAGAGGTGTCTGATAGGCGCAGCCTTTGTTCTTCTGTCAGAAGTGGGTTGGTTAGTGCCAGTCGTGCATCACCATCTGGCCTGGTTCTACGGGCGGTCCGGATGAGATCATCAGGCTGTGAGCGCCAGCCTATGCGAGGTAACTGCACCCTTCAAATACATTGGAGCCTGTCTTGCAGGCCGCCAGATATAGTTTTGGTTCCCCAGTGATATAGTGTGTGTTTTGGTTTTGACTTTGACCTTTGCCTGGATTTTCGACTCTGCTACCGCCTGATGATTTTGTACCTTAGCAGCCCTCTCGGTTTTGACTCGGACTCCTGACTATGTTCTTCGGATCCTGATTTTTCCCTTCCTGGCGACCTCCCTGCTCTGCTGCTCATAATAGGCAGCTACTCCCTGGGCCCTGCTGTAATTCCAGATCCCTGTATAGGGGTTAAGGGTCTAGGGGTTTCTCGGGGTGCTGCCTTACCAGCAGCTCAGCCTCACAGTGGATGGTCGTCACACCAGCCAGTCCGAGCATTGTGAAGTAATTGTCATTTTTGTTACATGGCCGTTTGACTGTGCCCTAATACTGATAACCTGTAGAATAACCCTGATCTGCAGGATGTTAGTGACTTTTTTCTTACTCTACAGCTTCCCTGTTAACCCCTTGACTTTAGGGCCGTTTCCACATTCATTTTCCCTCCCCTTCTTCCAAGTGCCATGCCAAATGTGTATTTTTTATAGTTTTATTTTTTATGGAGCAAAAGGGGGATGATTTGTACTATTTATTTATTTTTTACACTTTTTATTGTTTTTGCTATTTACCTTAGGGTGCTTGAAGCTTGCACTATCCAAACACTTCTGCTGTTCACAGCGATGCTTTAGCAACCCTCTGATCATCTCCTGTAAACACCGCCGCACAGCCAGTGTTCACAGGAACTTCGATATGACAGAGACGGGGGTCTTCATCCGACCCCTCACTGTCATAACAACCCACAGGTGCCCTGTGATGGCGTCACAGAGTTAAAGTTGGTGTGGAACACAGCAATCCCAACTGGCGTGGGTTGGATCGTGCTGTCAGAGTTCGAAAATGCAACCTAACTGGTTAACAGGTGCAACTGCACATGTGGAGAAAGATCTGGGCTCAGCGCATGAGCCCACATTAAAGTCAGTGACGCGACTAAGGATGTATACATACGCTTTTGGTCGTGAAGGGGTTAAAGGGGGTCTAATTAGGCTAGTTTCACACTAATGTATTTTTAGATCTGTGGGCATGAAGGAAATTCCCTTGGCGGCGTGTCATTTAGTACTTCGTTCTGCGCATGTGCAGTTGATGGATCATAGATTGGAAGTACAGATACACCGGGATCCTACTTCCGTGTCTGTTTGTGATCAATAGGCCCCCACTGTGAATTCACACATGGGGCCCTGGATCTGTGTGGATTCACGTCTTTCCATTTTTTTTTTCACCTAGACAAAAACAAGTTGCAGATTTAGCCTTTGTGAAAATCAAGTGAAACCGCAGATCCATGCAAAAACGTGCACAACTGGATGTACACGCAGGTGTCTCTTTACCCACTGAAAGTCAATGGGGCCAAAAACACTTGTGTGTGCATCCAGTTTGTGACGGATACACAAGCATAGAGAAAATCGCTAGTGTGAAACCAGCCTTACTTAAAATTAGTCTGCAGGCCCTGTGTGACTGCAGACCGTGATGTACTGCCAAGGGTCTAATAAACATAAGCAGAATGTGCAGCCGCTCTGTATGTAAGGGCAGGGGGACATTATTGTAATTACTACAACTTCTGAATAATATGTGGATGATGGGAGTGCATTACACTATGTGGAAATGCTCCAACACACTATGCATATTAATATGAGCATGTGCAAGCAAAATGTTCAGGGGGAAGGGGCACAGTGTCTAGGGGCATTTTCCATGTAGTTTAATGCACTCCTATCATCCACATTTTATTGAAAATAGTAATTACAGTAGTTCCCACTCCCCTGCCATTGAATCCAGCGCTGTGCTGCCTGCACTTTTCCACACACATTGCATGCATATACACACACACATGTGGCACCCCAGGGTTAATGTGCCACAGTAACATCACACGGGTTCCCTCCCAACAACACACTGACTTACACTAGCACCTCTGGGCCAGGAGGGAGACCTCAACCAGCTCCCTTAAATACTCCAGTTCAAGAGGAAGTAGTAGGAAGTTTAGTACGAGGCAGTACTGAGAAAGGGAGATTGTGGTGTAAAGGAGCTGCGCCAGGCTTCTCTACAATCTGCTATTCAAGTCCAGGCCTAGCCAGGGTCTGAGGAAGGGAGAACTAAGGACAGAGAAACACATCAGGGGCTTGAGTGCCATCACCACTCACCCCAGAGGAGCGCACAGAACGGACACCGGATCCGACATTGTGACTGACATACACAGCACAGTGAATCCAGGAGTAGTGGAGTCTCTAGACCACCACAGAACCAGAGGAAAGCAACACAGCGGGGTCAGCACTACACAGAAGACTCAAGTTGCCTATGTGGCGCCCCTGCGTCCAGGAGGCCACAAAGGGAACTGCAGCCAGGCAGGTAGGACGACAGTTGAACACCAACACCCTCACAGCCCACACACCCACAGTAGAGGGCAGCACCCAACCCGGAGCCTAGGAACTCTAAGCAGGCGAGGGGTGGTGGGTTTAGAGCAGTGGGTGGGCAAACACGTAGTCAGGTGACCGAAGGTAGAAATAGTGAAGGGGGAGGAGAAAGGAGTCAGTAGGCCGAGGTAGGCTGAGCAGTAAAGACTGAATTACACGTCCTGGGGTGTAGGAGCGCAGAATCTGAACAGAGCCAGTGCGAGCCGCAGAAATAAAGCACGTCCGAAGCCAGCACCCCAGGAGTGTGAGGGAAGAGAGGGACGGTGATACCGGGCCCTAGAACTACAGCCGAGATGACCAGACTGCAGGCGGAGTAGCCCTCCTATGATACTTGAAGACACAGTAGAGAGAGCCTGGTAGAGCCTCACACAGGAGGACTGCTGGAGGCTAGGCTGAAGTAGAGTGTCGGCTCTAGAGGGGACCGTAGTTTCACCCGGCATCCCCAGACAACCGACGGGGAACCACAGCTACACGTTAGGGTCCCTACCCCAAAGGACAGGCAGCTCAGTGGCAACCCGGAGGGCTCACAGGAGTCCAAGCCACCGCCATACTGTCCGGAGTCACGCACACCAAAGTGAACAGAGAGAGTCAACAGCCTGGGAAGGACACAGAGACAGAGTGAGGGGTCACAGTAGGAGAGACCTGGCTGCAGGGAGTAAAGGGAACCCAGAGGGGAGAGTGTGCCCATGTAATTGAACTGAACTGTAAGAACTGTACTGAACTGTGAATTGAACTTGAGAACTTGAGAAGTAAACACGGTGAACCCTGAACACAACTCCCTTGCATGTCTCTGCCTGAACACAACTCCCTCCATACAGGTTTGCAGCAGTTCCCCACCTGGCGAGCCACAGCTTGCAGGCTCCATCGCCGAAGGAGGATTCCTGCAGCATCTGGACAGTAAGTGTACTATACCCAGCACCAGGCCTGCACACTACACAATAGACTTTAGTCAACACTGCCCCAGGGAACACAGTTCTGCACACAGAGAACTATTCCATCCTTGCTGCCATTACATCATCCCCGGAGGTTCTGCGGCAGAGAGCGTCCACAGACCCAAGACACCCGGCGAGGTGTGCTGCGACTGCTACCCCAGCAGATGACACGGGCCCAGGAGGAGCATCGGACTCGGATCCAGATTAACATTGACCACCAGCAGACCTATGAGACTTTGTCCATACAACCCGGCTGGGTTGGAGTTGCCCGTGATCGCGCAGAAAGCGAGGAAGAATGCCGCACCGCGACCCTGGTGGATCTGACTATACCCCGAGCTGCACCGCGCCCTGCAAGGAAGGAAGCCGACCCGTTCGGAGCCCTTGAAGAACACTGGTTGTCCCTACCGGAGCCCCTGATACCACCACCGACAACTACTGAGGTGAGAGGGGAGCAGCTCCGCTGCTGGTGGGAGAGAGATGCAAGCTGTAATCATCTAATGGGTTTCCTGGGAGATCCCAGCGGTGAAGTGGGTCCAGCAGAATTAATTACACGTGAGGAGTACATCCGGCGGTGTGTTAGAAAGTGGGAAAAGGAAGAAACAGAACGGCAGGTACAAAAGCAGATTATGATTGCCCACGTCAAAGAGGCCAAAAATGTAGCCAGAAGGGACAAAGAAGTGAAGAGATCCCCAAGACATGAAGGGAAGATCGTTAAAGTTATCGAGGAAAGGGGCTTTGCTTTTGCCTGTGAACCTGGTACTCAAGGGGATATATTCATCAACAAACGAGAAGTGGAAGAACAGTTACCATTGGATCATCCAGATAGACAAGTAGAGATTGGAAAGTGGGTGTCCTACCACATAGTTGAAAGAGAACGCGGCCCATACAGTGTAAAGGTTAAAAGACTGTGTTTAGATGCAACAGAAGAGGATGAGATTCCAGCATTAGAATATCCAGAGTCCATCGCTGATCCAGAGATGCCAAAGTACACGGATACGGCAGTGAACACAGATCCAGTAACCATCATCGAGACTGTTACACCTAAGATCATGACGGATGCTATCACTCAAACCCCGGAAAGCTATTTGTTGATTACTGCATTACAAAACCTGGAGGTGTACCCCAGAAGGAAGACGTCGCAGATGTTGCCATGGAAGCAGCAAGCCAAGAAAGAGTAAAGACACGGGTTCTGCATCCAGATGGAAGAAAGGAAGAAGACTTGTAAGTGTAAATGAGGTGTAATCCTTGCTGTCCCCATCCCAATCCTGAGTGAATGTTAGCCTTTCCCTTGTTTGTCTTGTATGCTAATTGACATTTGCTACCACAAACAATGAGCTAGTACGAACTTAATGTGTATATAGTTGAGCACCTTTGTGTGCTCCCCTTTGGTTTTAAGACCAGTTTTGCACGTGAGAAGCGGTGCATGAGACTTTGAACTTTGAGCATTGAACTTTGAACTGCTATTAAACTTTTTGCACTATTTGACGAGAAATAATTTTTATACTTTTTGCAAGAAAGTAATGCTTTTATATGTTTTAGCTACAGTAAAGTAAATTGAATGTGTTGTAGCATTACACCCGGCAGAGGTCCAGAAGGGTAGAGATGTGAATGTACCCATGCACTTCTATATAGTTAATTTATGCAACGTTTGAAGAATCGTACCTCCCGGACAGGAAGAAACCAAGAATCCGTAATGTTAATGTTGTTATGAAAAATAAAATGTTTTCAGGGGAATCCATGACGGGCAGCGCGGGGACGCGACAGTTTAACTCCGGGAGAATGTGGCGCCCCTGCGTCCAGGAGGCCACAAAGGGAACTGCAGCCAGGCAGGTAGGACGACAGTTGAACACCAACACCCTCACAGCCCACACACCCACATACAGTAGAGGGCAGCACCCAACCCGGAGCCTAGGAACTCTAAGCAGGCGAGGGGTGGTGGGTTTAGAGCAGTGGGTGGGCAAACACGTAGTCAGGTGACCAAAGGTAGAAATAGTGAAGGGGAGGAGAAAGGAGTCAATAGGCCGAGGTAGGCTGAACAGTAAAGACTGAATCACACGTCCTGGCAAAGTGGGGTGTAGGAGCGCAGAATCTGAACAGAGCCAGTGCGAGCCCCAGAGAGAAAGCATGTCCGAAGCCAGCACCCCAGGAGTGTGAGGGAAGAGAGGGATGGTGATACCGGGCCCTAGAACTACAGCCGAGATTACCAGACTGCAGGCGGAGTAGCCCTCCTATGATACTTGAAGACACAGTAGAGAGCGCCTGGTAGAGCCTCACACGGGAGGACTACTGGAGGCTAGGCTGAAGTAGAGTGTCGGCTCTAGAGGGGACCGTAGTTTCACCCGGCATGCCCAGACAACCGACGGGGGAGCACAGCTACACTTTAGGGTCCCTACCCCAAAGGACAGGCAGCTCAGTGGCAATCCGGAGGGCTCACAGGAGTCCGAGCCACCGCCATACTGTCCGGAGTCACGCACACCAAAGTGAACAGAGAGAGAGAGTCAACAGCCTGGGAAGGAGGGGTCACAGTAGGAGAGACCTGGCTGCAGGGAGTAAAGGGAACCCGGAGGGGAGAGTGTGTCCGTGTAATTGAACTGAACTGTAAGAACTGTACTGAACTGTGAATTGAACTTGAGAACTTGAGAAGTAAACACGGTGAACCCTGAACACGACTCCCTTGCATGTCTCTGCTTGAACAAGACTCCCTCCATACAGGTTTGCAGCAGTTCCCCACCTGGAGAGCCACAGCTTGCAGGCTCCATCGCCGAAGGAGGATTCCTGCAGCATCTGGACAGTAAGTGTACTACACCCAGCACCAGGCCTGCACACTACACAATAGACTTTAGTCAACACTGCCCCGGGGAACACAGTTCTGCCCACGGAGAACTATTCCATCCTTGCTGCCATTACATCATCCCCGGAGGTTCTGCGGCAGCGGTGGCCCTAACACTGGCCACATACTGTGGGTGACGTCACGACTGACATCCCCTGTAAATATCCCTTATTATTGCCAGGGCCCGGGACACGGTCCGGACCAGGACCACCCGTGACTTCCCCAGTAGCAGACCCGGTCCGGTACCGAGTACCCCAGTCCCAGTGGGCTCGACACCTAGCCAAGTGGTACCAGCAGAGAGAGAGAGAGAGAAAGAGTGAGACAGTGCCAGCAGCTCAGCTAGAAGCAGCAGCAGGGACACACACACAGTGCAGCACGAGGAAGCTGAGGACCCGGACAGGGTGGGAGCAACCCGGACCCAGTACAGACTCCGTGGACTATAACCTGCAACAACATCGCAGTAAAGCTTTGGAAACTACAGAAACGTGAGTGTGTGTTCCTTCACTCGTCTCCACTATCCACCTCTTATCACATCCACCATAGCCTATAACAACTGCTGCCCCGGGTACCTCGCCTTTACCTACGGAGAGCAGTACCATCTAAGCTGCCTAACATCATCCCCGGAGGTTCTGCAGCAGCGGTGGTAACAATACTGACCACACCGTGGGTGGCGTCACGACAAACTATTATCCCCTGTACATATCACCCTTTTACTTGCCAGGCCCTCTGTGACATCCCCGGCAGCAAACCCGGTCCGATACCGAGTACCCCGTCCCAGTGGGCTCGACACACACACTGCAGCAGCAAGTGATCTGCAGCACTGCAGAGAGACACAAGGCAGTCGGGCCCGGGTTCATCTGCTCCAGTCTCCAGGAATCCAAGGCTGCAGCCTGCAGGAGCCATCAGCAGCTCCATCCTGCTCACAGGAGAAGTGGGCGTGGCTTCAACACTGAGCTGCCTGCGCTCTGTGTGCTGTGTCTGTCCTGCCTGACATCATGTTGCAGGGATGACCCAGCATCGGTCAACCTGCGGCTGCTTGCGGATTATAATGGGGGCAATTATCTCTTGGGGAATGAGTCCTCCTGGGGCCCTGGAGCCTCAGGCCAAGGGCTGTAGCCTCAAATGACCTCATTATAATCCGCCCCTGGTCTGGCCTCTCACCATGCAGCATTGAAGAGGCACTTGAGGAAGTGGCGTGCGTTGATACGCAAGAAATTGAGGACCCATGGACCCATGGCCAGGAGAAAGCCACTTTGAGGAGCCTGATTGAATGTCTCCAGATGTGGAGGGCGATGATGATGAGACACAGTTGACATCAGGTCAGCCAACAGTTTCAACTGGGAAGGAGGATGGAAAACAAGGTGTTTGATGATGAGTCCACTGATCTGACCTGGACCATTGGCACGCATAGCCAGCACATCAACACAGGGGAAGTTGGATACACAGCACTAACACAAGCACCAAGGGGTACTAGATTGACCAGAGTGAGAACTGGGTCAACTGTTCCCAAGACCACCCCACTGTGCCCCAAATGAGGGCAAAGGGGCATTCAGCCACTGTCTGAAATTTTTTTTCTGAAAGTTCTTCAGAGAAAAACATTGTAATCTGCAGAGGGGCCCTCTTTTTTTTTGGATAAGCCGCTCAGTCTGGCTATGTGCAAGTGCACCTGGGTGTGCTCACTTTAAATAGTATTCCAACAAATCAAAGTCCATCAAGGAAGAAATGTTATATGTAAAATAAATAGAAAGGGCGCAATGAGAAGCACCTATGAGCTAATAACTGGGGCTTGTGGTGGGTTATTTAACTGCTCACCTTTTTGTGTTGTGTGCCTCCGCACAACACCAGTTAACTTTCAAATCCTCGGGGCACCAGTTTGCTTCACCGCCGGTGCTCCGGCAGTCTTTCCGGAAGCGACCGTCACATGATCCGCGAAACCGGAACTTTGTCAGCGCAGGTCCTTTTGCTGTTGATCCCAGTCGCCTGGCAACCACAGGTCCTTCAGCCTTTAGTGAATGTTTCCAGCATTACAATTACGCCTCTCCCCACAGCAGCTCCTGCCGACTTCCCACAGAGGGGAACCACAATATAGAAAATACAAAAGCGGTCTATTTGGAGCAATAAGGAGTACTGAGAAGGATATTAAAGCATCCAAACCTTTATTAGGGTTCCCTCATATGCCACGACACATTTCGACAGACTGGCAGTTGCGGAAGACAGCTGCCAGTCTGTAGAAACGCGTTGTGGCATATAAGGGAACCCTAATAAAGGTTTGGATGCTTTAATATCTTTCTCAGTACTCCATCCTTCCTTAGCGCTCCAAAAAGACCGCTTTTGTGTTATCTATATCAAGGAAGAAAAGGGCACTTACCTATTTTGATGCTGACAGTCTCCTTTATTCCGGTACAAGTGTCATGTTACAAGTAGCAGGGAAGAGAATGGAAAACGGAGGACAACGGGCCGATTCTTTTAAGGGGATGGGAGTTACCACTCATCACAGCATAATTAAAATTACATATAGTGAAATAAAGAAATAACTAAGAACAGACAAAGAAATATTTATATCAAGTTACAAAAAAGTCCTAGTAAGATCTTATCTTTACATAGTAGTTGTGGCGTTCCTATAGCTAGGAGCCAGAGGAAGATACTGCACCCCAAACATCAGGTGTACTGCCTCCGTGGTTATGGGTTTGGGGTTCCCCCTTAAAAGAGTCTGTTTTCACACACACACACACACACACACAGGACTAGGCCACCTTAGTATAGAGGGACAGATTATTCAGTAAGTCCCAGGGAGTGGAGCCTAGGCTAGACTGGAAAACCAGGAAGTTAGGAGAGTGATAGTTCAGCTAGTGGTGGGAAGGCAGCCAGATAGGACGTGCCAGGCGGGCTGCTGACAGGAGGGCACCTCTCTTCAAGAGGGGACCCAGAACAGAAGGAGACGATCCAGGATCGGTTGGAGCCGGCTGGAAACGTCTGGGGACAGCAACCAGCATACCAGAGCCGAGGCAGTGAGTGGTCTATCCCTCACTGCAAACCGAACGACTGCGGGACCAGAATAAGGGAACCGTAGTGCCACAAAGAGGCACCTCCACTTCAGTCCCAAAACAGGTCCAGGACATTATAGGTAACGGGTCGAATGCCGGTGGCAGGAGAAGAGGCTGGTAAACTCCTGTCCGTACCGGTAAGGAACAAACCGTATCTATTAGCAACAGACCAGGGGACTGGCGAGGGAGCTCTGCAAAGGTGGTTAAGCAGGTGAAAGAAAGACTGAGACCCCGAAAGCCAAAGGGAAGGTACACCAACAGACTCTATAAGGCAACCCGAAACCTGTGGCTACGTTCCCGTTGAACCAGACTGTTACTGTGTACTATAACATCTGCTGGTACCAGTAAAGTGAAGTTGGAGTTGAATCGGTGTCTGTCTGCCTTCCCGCCGGCGCCCGGAGGGCCTCAGCATCATCATCGTCTTACCGGAGGGGTAAGAACTACTACTCTCCTCATCCCCTTCATCATCCTCCATCACCGCTGCCCTGAAGTAAAAGCTCCACCTGTGGGGAGCTGGACCACACTGAGCTGCACCCATCATCACCTCAGTGGCCGACCCGCAGCGCCGGTACCCAAATTACCGGGATCCACAGGTGGCGTCACATATCCTTTATCCCTATAAATATTCCCCCCCATCTAACAAATGACAGCCAGGGCACGGAACCGGGAACCCGACCACCCGTGATTCCCCAGATAAATCCATCAAACCCAGGCCCAGTATCCGAGTACCCCTTGCCCTGGGCTCATCATAGTTATCTCATTAATTATACAAAAAGATTTGCTTATAATGTTTAATACACGGGGTAAATGACTTATGTAATTTTAATTATTCTGTGACGAGTGGTAACTCCCCTCCCCTTAAAAGAAGGGGGACTGACGTCACACGCCATAGGACCAGTTGAAGTGACAAACAGACATGAAATGGCCTGTTGTCTGCTGTCTTTCAACCCCCTCAATGCTACTTGTAACATGGTGTGGTGCCTCTATGGGAAGGTGCCACAGGGAGGTACTGCACCCCAAATAGAAGGTGTAGTGCCTTTGTAGCCAGGGTTTCGCAGAGAGTCTGTCCTAAGCACCCATACACTAGCCCACCTTAGCATAGGGACAGTATATTCAGTAGGTCCAGGGGGTGGAGCTTAGAGTAGAGCGGGAGACTTGAGTGACAGTTGAGCTAGTTTTTAGTCAGACAGTGCTGGGAAGGCAGCCAGAGAGAACGTGCCTGACAGTGTTCTTGACAGGAGGGCACCTCCTTGGAGAGGGGTGACCCAGAAACAGAGGAGACAATCCAGGACCGGTTGAAGCCAGCTGGGGAGTCCAGGGTCGACACCGGCATACGGGAGCCGAGGCAGTCAGAGGTCTATGCCTGACTGTGCTCTGTAGGACGATGTGTCGCACGATCTGCGCTGCTTCCAAGGAAACACCAGGACACCGGAGTATTTGGAAATGTAGCTTTATGCCTCCAATCCGACGCTTTTAAGAGCTAAACCCATCTCTGTCCTCAGGCAAGGTGATCGTGTGACACATCGTCCTACAGAACATTTCTTGCACCACGGTGACCCGTGGATGTGTGGATCCTGCAGCAGCTGACTCCTTGCGCTCATGCTTGGTTGTGGGTATACACAACCAGACAAGGTGAGCAGATTCTGATTTAACATCTGCATTACCCTTTTCATATAAAGATAAGACCCTACTGCGCAATTTTCTCACATTCTTAGATATCCCTGACTGTGAACTCACAAGCTGTGGGACCACAGATAGTTCAAACTGGAATGGTGCCAACGGTCCGCACTGCTGTTTCAGTAGATACACTTGAGAGACAATGCTTTCTCTATCTCCAGCTTTATTCTTCCACACAAACCAACACATTTCGGTGCAACCCTCGCACCTTCCTCAGGGTATATATGACCCTGAGGAAGATGTGAGGGTTGCACCGAAACGCATTGGTTTGTGTGGAAGAATAAAGATGGAGATGGAGAAAGCATTGTCTCTCAAGTGTATTTACTGAAACAGCAGCGTGGACCGTTGACACCATTTCAGTTTGAAATATCTGTTTTCTCGCGGTTTGCGAGGCGGTGGAGGTTATGCAGCAGCTGTGATTGAGTGCTCAAGCTGGTTGTGGGTTTCACAACCTGATCAGGTGAGTGAGCCCCACTACGACCATCGTAATTTTTGTATCACTTGTGATAAGGCACAATCTGCACCTCTCTGTGTCTCTCTTACTATTATAAAGCTGTGGGACCGACAGAAGCGAGCCATAGCGCCACAGACTGTACCTCTTCCTCGGTTCTAAAAAGGTCCAGGACACATTAGGGAAAGGACAGAATTCCGGTGGTGGGAGGATTTGCTCGTCTGTACCGGTAAGGAACCAACTGTACCTAATAGTAACTGACCAGGGGACTGGCGAAGGAGCTCTTCAGAGTGGTGAATGAGAGTAAGAGGAACACAGACCCCGAAAGTTGTGAGAGGGCACCACCGACAGACTCTGCTAAGTTAGCTTAAGGGTAAGTTCACATTACCCGGCGGGTTGGTCGTCGGCGGCTGGGCGGGACCCGCCAGGAAGCTCCGGCGCCGTGCACCGGCTTCCTGGCGGGTATAAGCGGCGGGAGCCGGGCGGTATCCGGCGGCTGCCCAGCGGGTTCTCGGCGGCGATTCTGCAGCGGCTGGAAGCAGCACATGATTCTGCTTGCAGCCGCTGCAGAACCGCCGGTTTTTAGAACATGATCATTCTTTGCTAACCCGCTGGGAAACCTGCGGGTTAGCAACGGATGACGCTGGGTAACCGCCGGTATGTGCACAGCCTTGGGCGGGTTACATTAGTTTTAATGTTAATCCAAACGCCGGTTTGGATTAACATAAATTAACATAAAACTAATGTAAACAAAACGGCGGTTTACACAGGTAAACCGCCGAAAACCCGGCCAGTGTGCACTTACCCTAAATCTGTGGCTACGTCCCCAGTAAACCAGACTGCACTTTGTACCTGTTTTTCATCTGGAGACAGTAAAGAACTTATTGAGCTGATCTGGTGTCTGTCCTCATATGCTCCGCTGCCCGGAGGGCTCCTACAGCATCAAAAAGGTGAGAACTACTACTCCCCTCATCTACCCCGCTGCCCTGAGGTAAAGCTTCACCTGTGGAGAGCTGTACTAATCTGAGCTGCAACTCCATCACCTCATTGGCGGCCGCTGCGCTGGTATCCACGTTACCAGGTACCACAGGTGGCTTCACGTTACCATTCCCCCATCCATCATACATCATCATCATCCCCCACCATCCTTGCCATTGAGGGTCCAGGGCACGGAACCGGGAACCGACCAGCCATGATCCCCCATCAAAGTGACTATCTGAGTACCTCCCTACCCTGTCGACCGACTCAATGGCACTTGTACCGGAAGAAAGGAGACTGTCAGCATCAAAATGGGTAAGTGCCCTTTTCTTCCTTGATTGTAATGTGTAGCATCTCCCATTCCAAGCTGAGAAGAGGCCAGGGCAAAGGTAACCTGAGCACTAGCCATATGCAGAACCACCTAGCAGCCAAGCACCCCAGTAGGTGCGTGGAACACCAGGATACAAAATCTGTGACTTCGGGTTGAATCACTGCCATGTTACCTGTTCTACGACCTTCACAATCTGCTGTCCAGGAAACAGGCACTCATACCTCTTGCCCACAAGCCGTGGTTGTACAGTCAAAGCAAGCATCAACCCCATCCACTTCCTTGTCCTTGCAAAGTGTCCAGTTGTCCGTGCCTAAGAGCTTGGAAAGGAAGCATAAATACCCAGCCACGCACCCACCGGCACAAAAACTAACCTCGCACATTGCCAAATTGCTAGCCGTGGAGATGTTGACATTTAGGCTTGTGGGAACAGAGTGTTTCCGTGATCTCTTGCCTGTGGCTGCCCCACGATACTCAGGTTCTAGCTGCCACTATTTTACCCTGTGTGGCATCCACATTTTACAGAAGCATGTGTTAAACAGGACCTGTCCCCCTCCCCCATGGATGTGAAACTAAGTGCAGCACTGAAGGCAGCATGTATGCTGCATGCAGTCAAGGGGTCCCTCATGTGTTTTTGTGAAGCTTGTACTCTGAGATATAAGCTTTTTAAAACTTACAGTTAGAAGCCATGGAGGCTGTCCCTGGTGCTTGGAGCCACCTCGCTCCACGGCTGCATTTGACACCCCCTGCGTCTCTTTGCCTCCTTGTTTACAGTCATTGCAGTCTCCCTCCTGCCAGTCAATTCTTCCTCTGCACCTGCACCTCCTTGTGATGCTTGACGCAGGCGCAAAGCGAGGCATCGCTTCTTGCGTTCCCGGCCACCTGTCCCGCCTCATGCTGTGATGTATTCTCATATCCCTGCCCTGTTCTGTGTATACAGCATAACACGGAGTAGGGCGAGGAATTAAGAATACATCACAACATGAGGCGGGACAGGTGGCTGGGACTGCAAGAAGCGATACCTCGCTCTGCATCAAGCGTCACAAGGAGGCGCAGGCGCAGAGGAGTAAGAATTGACTGGCAGGAGGGAGGCGGCAACTGCTGTAAACAAGGCGGCACAGAGACGCAGGGGGCGTCAAATGCAGCTGTGGAGCGAGGTGGCTCCAAGCACCAGGGACAGCCTCCATGGCTTCTAACTGTAAGTTTTAAAAAGCTTATATCTCAGAGTACAAGCTTCACAAACACATGGGGGACCCCTTGACTGAATGCAGCATACGTGCTGCATTCAGTGTTGCACTTAGATTCACATCCATGGGGGGGGTGGCAGGTCCTCTTTAAACAATATTAACCGTGCTCTCAACAACACTGTAACCAGGAAGGCCGACCTAACAACTGACACGTGGACAAGTTGTTGTGGAATGGGACAATGTATTTCTCTGATGGCACATTGGGTGAACCTGGTAGAGGGAGTGGGACAGAGTAGAAACAATTGGAGAGGGGAATGGGACTTGCCACTCGCCTACTATTACTCACTGAGCTTCCCAGACTACCCTCCACAATAGGGAAAATTATTGGATACTATTGCTGAATGCCCGTAGTCCAGAAGGATTAAATTATAGAATTTATTTGTTGTATTTTTATTAATGGAATTCCTGCCTTTTGACAGGAGAGATACTATTAGTACGGTAAATGCATGAACCATGGAGGATTAAAATTGTAAAAACGATTTGGTGTATTTGTAGTAGATTAAATTTCATTACTTTCAGAATAAATTACCCATGATCTGATTGATTCAAATACTGTGGAAGTTGTATGTATATATATATATATATATATATATATATATATATATATATATATATATATATCTTTGATGTTTATTGTAATTGTGTCATTTTTCTACCTACTTTGTGTAAACTATAATGAGCAGTTTTGGAGTGCAAGAGCGGGACGAGGGTTAACAAAATCCCATTGTAATTAGTTTAATGCTCACAGGTGCTTGGGGGAGTGTCTTTTATTTTGTATATATTGTGTCTGTTTTTCATGTAGTATTTGCTAAGGACTAAGCGGTCTTATCCCCGAAACGCATACAGCGTTACCCCCTACGAATGCTTTTATGAAAATTGAGTAAGGGATTAAAGGAGCAACTGTGGCTCTGGATTTTTTCCTCTCCTTTTGATTATCTCGGTGGGACAGAGTGACAGCCTGGGACATTACACATCCTACCCACGCCAAGAATAGTGGGCCCAATTTTCATCATGGTTTCCATCTCCTCGTATGCTAGTTTCTGTCTCCCCTCCTCCTACTACTGCCAAACCACCTCCAAATCATTCTACAGCCATCAATTCAACTTTTTAGAGGACGTGTAGTTGTCAGGAAACCTTAGTTTGGTGAGGACCCTGAGGTGGCCCTGTAAAATATGTTTGGGAAGGCCCTCCTCTATTTATTTGAGAGGGCCCTCCTCTATTCATTTGGGCTGGCCCCCCTCTCTTCATTTCGAAGGGCCCTCCTGTATTCAATTGGGAGCGACCTCCTCTATATATTTTGGAAGGTATACATTTGGGAGGACCCTCCTCTATAGGCTTAGTCATGTGCAATAATGGCAGTAACATACCCTGACTTGCCAAACCTAGTTGAAAAGATGCGCCAAATTAGCGCCGAATTCCACTATTCCTCTACCACTTTTGCTGGTCTTGCAGCACTGCAAAAGCGCTTGAATTGGACAAGTCACTGACTCATTTGCGACCTGCTCACACGGTGGAACTCAACATAGCATATGTTTGTGAGGATTAGTGAGCATCAGAGGGCTGTAGCTCAATACCAGCTTCAACATGCCTTTCAGACTGAGACTCAGCCACAACACATAACAACTGTCGTGGATCGCTGTCATTTGTGAATTTCTTGAGAACTTTGAGTACTGCACCAAGCTCATGAGCAGCGATCAGGCTGTTATCAGCGTAACCATCCCGCTGCTCTGTCTGTTGAAACAATTACTGCATAATCTCAAGGAGGAATCTTTGAGTGCCCAGCATGTGGCTATGGAGCATGAATTCCCAATAGGTGATACTACTCAATGCAGCCAATATTCTGAGGCAACTTTGGGTGATGATGAGGAGGGAGAGGACTTGTTTTTCTGTGCTAAGGAGGGAACTCACAATGCTGCAGAGGAGACTTCCAACCATGGATGGGTTGGAGAGGAGGAGGTGGAGTAGGAGGTGAGTCAGCGTGAGAAGATGCGTATTGTTCCTCCTGGTGGGGACACAGAACCTTTGCCTGTTTGCAGCTCAGCCCGCATGGCACAGTTCATGTGTGTCTGTCTCAACACCCTCGCGTGATACACATTTTCACCAACAACGTATAATGGTTGGCCACCTTTCTCGACCCACGGTACAAGGAGGAATTTCCTTCTCTACTTTTAGAGTCACCAAAGGTTTGCACAATGGAATACTTCAAGAGGGCCATTGTACAGGGTGGGCCACCTATATGGATACACCTAAATAAAATTGGAATGGTTGGTGATATCAACTTCCTGTTTGTGGCACATTAGTATATGGGAGTGTGAAAACTTTTCCAGATGGGTGGTGACCATGGTGGCCATTTTGAAGTCAGCCATTTTGGATCCAACTTTATTTTTTTTAATGGGAAGAGGGTCATGTGATTGAGAATTTCATAAGAAAAACTATGTCGTGCTTGGTTTTAATGTACCTTTATTCTTTCATGAGTTATTTGAAGATGATATCACCATTCATTCCCATTTTATGTAGGTGTCCATATAAATGGTTCATTCTGGCAATTGGGCCATTTATATGGCTACACCTAAATAAAATGGGAATGAATGGTGATATCAACTTGAAATAACTCATGAAAGAATAAAGATATGTTAAAACCAATCACACTATTGTTTTTCTTATGCAATTCTCAATAAGTTTGATGTATCACATGACCATCTTCCCATTGAAAAAGATAAAGTTGAATCCAAAATAGCCGACTTCAAAATGGCCACCATGGTCACCACCCATCTGGAAAAGTTTTCCCCCTCCCACATACTAATATGCCACAAACAAGAGGTTGCTATCACCAACCATTCCCATTTTATTTAGGTGTATCCATATAAATGGCCCACACTGTAGATCAGTTGCTGAAAACATCATCCTCAGACTGGCGGCAGATGTACCAACTCTTTTCAACAGCAAGGATTAATGGAGTGAGACATGCACACCAGGTCCAACAGAGGTGGGGGGAAAATGTGCACAAACTGGCCTATTTTCAATAAACAAGCACATCAGCAAGGGTTATATGTTCCTGTAACAATGCCAAGGAGGGAGAAGTTGAAAAACATGGTAATGGCTATGGTCATGCATTTGATAAATTCATACATTATGTTCATGGGCAAATGTTGAAAAACGCATGCGTTAATGCACCCATAGGCTCCAATGCAACAAACACATTGCAAAAGTGCAATTCGTTTGACGCTATGCGTTTTTGGTAGTGCACGAAAAAACGCGGTCTGCAACATTTTTAGGCCCGTTATTGAAAACACATGCATTTTTTTAACATGGAAGTCTATGGGAAATACATGCGTTAACGCATGGTACGTGTATGCATGCGCTAAAAATGAACATACATGTCATGGAAATGGCAAGGGGAAAAAAAGCATCCTTTAATGCATCCCTCAAACGGATGCAACCTCCCAAATGTGACCTTAACCTAAGGGGTACTTAAGGGACCATACCTGCATCCTTCCTGATGACTCAGTTTCCTTTAATAATTGGGTGTCCAAGCTGAACTCTTGGCCCGACTTTTCCTTATATGCCTTGGAGGTGCTGGCCTGTCCTACTGCTAGTGTGATTTCAAAGCATGTTTTCAGTTATGCTGAGGCAATCATCACTGATAGGCGCACACGCCTCTTCATAGAAAATGCAGGCAGGCCAACTCTGATTAAGTTCAACAAGGATTGGATTTCTCCACAGTTTGTAATCCCTCCAGATGACAGCAACCCAACCTAAATTCAATCAAAATATTTATTTTTTAAACTGATCTTAACTAGAGATGAGCAAACCTTTTATAGTTGGTGGTCAGTTCGCCGAGCAGGCATAGGTTTGACCAATATATCGGCAAAAACGTCACCGAAATACTGAACCCCATTCAAATCAATGGTGTCACGATAGCGGCATAGCGGATGAGGGAATGAGAAGCAGGGATGCAGGATGACAATAATGGCCAGGGTACCTGAGTAGCTAGTCTGACCCTGTAGATTGGGATCCCTAGCTGACCCTGCTCCTGGAGATACCTTTGATGGTGAGGAGGTCTTAGCCACTACTTTTTCCCAGCTCCGCAACCAGCCCTGGGCTAACTTTACCTTCGCCCATGGATCAGGATAGCAACACAATGTTCCCCAAGATCGTATTTTTCATGGACAACAACTACAGGAAAGCTTCAGTGTGGCAACCATCCTATGCAACTAGCAGACATGCTGGTAAGGCAGAACCCCAAAGAAACTCCAAGACCCTTTACCCCTATACAGGGATTTGGTATTACAACGGAGCCCAGGGGGTTTCTGCCTATAGATGAGCAGCAGGCCAGGGCAGACAGGTAGTCAGACAGAGAAGCCTGGGGAAAAGGCTAGAGTGAAAAACTGCATAGTAGAAATGTCAGGAAACTTTATCTTGAAAGAAGGAATAAGGCACTCACCCAATTGTCTTTAAATACATGATGAAGACGGCTTTTATTCCACATTTAAGTACAGGGTGCAAGGGAGGGGGTGGAGGAGGGTGCGGACAACGGCACTGTTTCGGACCTGTTGATCCTTCGGCTGGTCCAAGTTGCTTGGACCAGCCAAAGGATCAACAGGTCCGAAACGGTGCCGTTGTACGCACCCTCCTCCACCCCCTCCCTTGCACCCTGTACTTAAATGTGAGATAAAAGCTGTCTTCATGTATTTAAAGACAATCGGGTGAGTGCCTTATTCCTTCTTTCAAGATAAAGTATGATAATGACTATTTGAGCCAAGTGCACCCCGACTGCTTGCAGCTGTTGCTGCTTTATATTTTATCCAGTCTTGTGGTGATCAGTGCCCCTTTCTACCTTTTGAAGAGAAATGTCAGGAAGCCAAGTCAAAACTGAGAGGACAGCAAGGTACATAATCGTAAAGAGAAAACAGAGTAAAAGAATAAGGCCAAGGTCTATTCAATGTCACAGAAAA
This sequence comes from Allobates femoralis, assembly GCA_033576535.1. Lineage (NCBI taxonomy): Eukaryota > Metazoa > Chordata > Amphibia > Anura > Aromobatidae > Allobates > Allobates femoralis. The sequence goes on from JARQOC010000006.1 coordinate 297,133,009, forward strand.
ACTAGCACAAATTACAATGGGGAAAAAGGAATATAACTGGCAACCAGTGAGACATGTCCCAGTGTTTATAAATGGAGTGGTACCTCCCCATAGGCAGGGGCTCAAGAACCAATGACCATATCTAGACCGCCCACATACCAACACTATCAGACTGTGAAGCACAACAGGTCCCAGCCACACTAACCGCAGAGGATAAGTTGAGGCTGCACTTTCCAGAATTCAATGCAAGGACTTTTGCCCGAACACCAGCATCGCCTGCAGTGTGAACACGGTGATGCCTGGAGACAGGGGCAGAAGCCGCAGAAGGAAGCCCTGGCCGAGGCGCAATGCCTTTATCATCAGCGCCATCTAAAGGGCGAACAATGTGGTGCCTAGTGACTGATAAAGGAATTACGGGAGTAGCACCAGATGAGGACACATCAACTGCACCATCCATAGATGGAATATGGTGCGCCTAGGGGCCAGTGCAGGAATTACACTGTCACTTCCCCTGTGTTACCTCCTTCCCAATATGTTGTCCAGGAAGTAGGCGCTGATGCCTCCTGCACACAACCTGCAGTTACACATACACAACAAATATTTACCATTGGACAGTGGACATATATCAAATATACTTCTGGTGGCAAGCAGATATGACCCCAAAATGATTGGGGACACAGGGACTAGTGCTTTTTAAAGGACATCAGCAAATGAAACTGCTCTACTATATGGTACACAATGTGCGCTGAAAATGTAGCTCTAAAAGAGTGATTGGTCTAATATGCAGGTGCTGGAACACTATTCTGTTTTATCTATCCCTGCTCAAAAAACTGTCCCTACCCTATTCTCAGCTACAAAAACTGTACTTGACAGGATTTCAATAGCTCCTTACGAACCTATTAATATTTCAGACTTCTCAGCATGGACAAAGCAAAATGTAACCCCAAAAATAACATGGGGAAGAATGAATAGTGCATGCATTCTGGCAGGCACCATTAAATGGTAGGAGGACTGCTTTGTATTTTGCAAGCACTATAGAACTGTATTAATTTGTGAGCTTTTGATGGCACAATTCATGCTATTTGTCACCATAAAAATTACAGGGGGAAAAATTAAAAGTGCCTGGTTTCTGACAGCAAATAGTAGGTACTGCTTTGGACTTTACAAGCGTACTATCACCATATAATTTTAGCTGATGTTGACGGCACAACCCAAGCTGTGACCCCGAAAATATGGGAGAATAAGGACTAGTGCATTCATTGTACCAAGCAGCACAAAGTTCTAGTACTGCTTTGGATTTACGGTAGCAAGCGCACTAGCACCGTGTAAGTGTGCCTGAAGTTGACGGCACAAGCTAACCTAACTGTGACTTAAAAAATACTGGGGAAAAAAGTATCAGTGCGTGCTTTGTACCAGGCAGCACAAAATGCTAGCCCTGCTTTGGATGTGGCAAGCGCTCTAGCACGGTATAAATTTGGCTGATGTGGATGGCACAAGCTAAGCTGTGACCCCAAAAATATCATGGGAAAAAAGGACCAGTCCTTTTTAACAAGAGGCAGCACAAAATACAACTACTCTGTATGTGGAAAAAAGAGCTCTAACAAGAGCTGTTGTAATATGGATACTGGAACAACAGTTTAATCTCTCCCTCACTAATCCACAAACTCTACCTCCCTATAATGTGACGTCATTGGTTTAAGCTCTGAAAAGAGCTTACATATTCTGGTACTATGGAGGTAGTGAAACAATTCCTTTAAACACTCTCCCTGCTCGAAAAACTCTCCTTCTCTACACTACACTGCCCTAGTATAAACTGCAGGTAGCCCTGAAAAGAGCTTTTGTGTTATCAAGAGGCCTAAACACTGTCCCTAGCAGCCTATTACTCTCTCGCTATACAACTGCAATGTATGCAAATTGGCGACGGCAGGGTTTATATAGATCATATGACGCTGCACGGGCAGCCAATCACAGTAATGCCACAACCAAGATGGCTGCGGCATTACTATGATTGGTTAAGAAGCCCAGCATGTTTAGTGGCTGCAAATCAGGTGCCAAACATGCTGGGCGGGAGATATGAATTTCGCAAGGTAAGTACACAAATACTCGGAAAGTAACGAGTAACCCGAATACCGCCCCATTCATGCGAGTAGCGAATAGTAGCAATTACACTCGCTCATCACTAATTATGATCATTTTAAAAAATAAATGAGTAAATATTAGTAATCTTGCAATTTTCACACTGACAACTGGAGCTTTTTAGATTCTTATCATACTTCTTGACTTTTCAGGAACAGTTTACAAAGACGAATGCTATTAAAGATTTGCAATAATTGGGGACCCCAATGGAGCTTTTGCATTCCAGCCCATGAGCTTCAAGTTATGTCACTGGTAACACCAATATATACATACATTTGGTAACAAAGGGGCCACCATTCACAATAGGTGAGGTCACGGTCTACCCTGCTCCCCTCCTTCCACAAGGATGTTTGTACATGCTCATTATAAACTTCAATGCAAAAGATAGTACCCCATACTTACTATTGTGGCTAATGTACATAGGTTATTTCCTTCAAATTTATATTTTTAACACAGATTGTATATAGGAAAACAAACATTTGCCAAAAAAAATACATATAACACAAAAAACTGCCTCCTGATTTACATAGTAGCTAGTTTACTGATGATAGCGTCCTTTTAAAATTGCTAGTAAAATTATTAAATGTGCATTAAAAGTAATTGCAATTGCCACAGTTTTAAGTTTTGTCAATTTAATTAGAGTTATTAGAAATTTTTTGTTTTGTTCTGTCGGTAACAGCAGAAAGATCGGCAATATTAGGCCGGCTTCACACCACGGTTTAATCCGATCCGGGGCTGTCAGGGATGAACCGGATTTGCAAACAGAACCGGAGGGCAAATATGCCCTCCGGTCCGGTGTGCAGCTGGATGCTGCAGAACTCAGCTGTCCCCTGCGAAGTGGTGCTGATCCGCTTCACAGGGGACAGCTCCCTGGTGCTGAAGTTCAGCGTAGCTCACGCTGAACTTCAGCCGCAGGTGTCCGGTTCCCGGATCCTTCCGGATCGGGGCAATCCAGGCCCATAGACTCCCATGTTAGGGAGCGCTGAATTGCCCTGGATCCGGCAGAATGCGGGAGAATCCGATTTGGGGAGATTTTTAAATCAGGTTTGTGTGCCAAAACCAGGAGTGCCTCCAAAACTCAGAACAAGTGTCAATCTTTCAATTATACTTTTTCTCTGCAAGTTTCACTCCTGGTTTTAGCACACAAACTGATGAACACTGATCGGGAAAAAACTGCAGTGTGAAACCAGCTGCACACCACAGTTTTCTGCTGTCAGGTTCTGTTCGGTGTTTTGCAGGATGCACCGGATAAAACCTGACAGCACGGGACAAGCACAAACTGTGGGTAAATATGCCCTCTGATCCTGTTTTTAGCAGGATTCGTATGTGCTCATCTATGCTGCTCTTCACGGTGCTGAAATTTCAGCCCATGTGTGCAGTTCTGCTGTCCGTAGTGCTGAACGTTCAGCTCGAGTGAGCAGTGGAATATGCCATGGTGCTGAACATTCAGCGGTGGCTCTGAAATGTTGCTGCTGTCCATGGTGCTGAATGAGCGCGGCAGCATTTCAGAGCCTACGCTGTTCTATGACGGCATCCGGAAAACAATCCAGTCTGTTTGCTGAATCCGCGGCGATCCAACACCCATAGACTCCCATGTTTGCAATATTTTCCAAGATTTACATGATTTATATATTTGATTTGAACAAATCACAATTAGTCATGGCTATTTTTCAACATAAAATCTTGTAAACATTGACAGGTTTGGCAAATTCACAATTTCTGGGGAACATGACATTTTACCTACTAGTCCATCTCAATATCATCAAAAAGTCAATTTATTTCAGTAATTCAATACATAAAGTGAAACGCATATATTGTATAAAGTCATTACAAACAGAGTGATCTATTTCATGTGTTTATTTCAGTAAATGTTAATGATTATGGCTTACAGCCAATGAAAACCCAAAGGTCATTACCTCAGAAAATTACAGTAGTAGGAAGATAAAGGGTTAAAAACCGCACTGCTGTATTTCACGAGACATCAAAGAGTGAATATAATATTGATTTATTAGTCAAAGTGTTTCAGTGCTCCTAGAAATGCCCTGAAACATGGCAATATGACATTGATTTTTGATGATATTCTACTTAATTGAGATGCACTAGTATATTGGTTGCAATATAAGAAAACCATGGCAGCACCGCTGGCTTACCTGGATAATTTAACTCCATCCAGCCAAATGGAGGAACAAAGTGCCCCAATCTTTTCCACTCCTTATCCGTGAAATGACGGGAATCCATAAATATGGTGATATCACGCAAAAACTTTTCTTGCAGCCAAGACACATTACGAGCTTTAATTTTTATAGACGTTGGACAGGTCTGGGAAAAAATAAGATGCATGTTTGAAAAGCCACCTACCATGAACTGACAATGCCAGGTCTGGTCTACAGATGGACATATGAGACTTTTTATCATTTAAAACAACCCTCCACATTTTTTTTCAGCACTAGAGTGGTGCTTTAAATATCAGCCCCCCCCTCCCCCCGTTGTCTTACAATCACCTTCTGTGGCCTCCATACTTTACTGACACTCCTCTGATCCTGCGGTGCCATCTTCTTCTCGCAGCTTCTGACTGGCTGGACGTCAGAAGATATGTCATCGGCGCTTAATACATCTCTATGAAGACCAGAACGAGGCTCACATAGGGATGCAATGAAAAGTTACCTCCTGTGTGGTCCCTGAAACATTGTAGCTGCCAGCTGGTCACTTTTCCCGCACAGAGCAGCAGGAGTGCAGCTATAAAAGGAGGAAAGCGTCAGAAGATGAATATATGACATGGTGCAGCGGACTTAGAATTGAAGCACCACCCCAGTGGTGCAATAACAAAAACACTGCCGTGATGCTTTAATTGAGATTTCTCTTATCATGTTTTTCTCTATCTCATGGTACATTTACACGCGGCCACAGGAAGGTAGGAACAGGCAGGCATCGGACACAATTGTGCCTGTTGCCTTGAAAAGACCACGATGTGGCTGCGTGTAATTCAGGACTTTCCTTCCTGTGTCTTCCCTGAAGGAAGGAAAGTCTTGAATTACACGCCGCCACATCGTGGTCTTTTCAAGGCAACAGGCACAATTGTGTCCGATGCCTGCCTGTTCCTACCTTCCTGTGGCCGCGTGTAAATGTACCATTACAGCTTATTATCCCACTGAAAAACTAATATATACTAAAGTGAGCAATTTCTATCACTGTTGTAAACCCTTACATCACATTTTGCTTGATCAACACGTACATGGCAGTTATATACCAGACTAACCTTCCTCACCTCCATAACTGAAGGAGAACTTTCTCACCTCCTCTCAAAATCGCACCTCACCACCCATCCCACCTCCTCCAAAATCTTACCACCATGCTTATCCAAGTCCTAACCCATCTCTTCAACGTATAATTAAAGAGGACCTTGGTGCTTTCCAAACTGAAAGCAAACATGTATGCTGCATTCAGGGAGGGAGTCCCCCATGTCTCTAGCGCCCCTGTAAGTTTTACAAAACACTTTATAAAGTGTATAGATAAGGAGTCAGGAGAGGCTTACCCAGTAATGAGTCCTCACTGCTCCCTGATGTCCTCCCCACCTCCAGCCCTCTCTGTGCCACCTCCAGCCCCCTCCTCTGTGCCACCTTCTCAGCTGCTCAATGCTCCTCTGCGTCTGAAGTCACGCAGACGCAGAGCGAGCAATGGGCGAGAGCGGTTCCAGCAGCTGAAAGACCTCCTGCTGGTGACATCAGCGCTGGAGCCCACCCTGCTGTAATACATAATCTGGAGCAGTGGGTGCTCTGGCGTCACTGGCAGGAGGCGTTTCAGCTGCCAGGACCGCTCCCACCCATTACTCGCTCTGCGCCTGCATGACTTCAGATGCAGAGCAGCATGAGCGGCCAAGGATGGGAGACACATAAAGGAGGCAGCACTGAGGGGGCTGAAGGTGGCACAGGGAAGGTTGGAGGTGGGGAGGACACCAAGGAACAGCGAGGACTCCATGCTGAATAAGTCCCTCCGGACTCCTTATCTTTATATGTACGCTTTCTAAAGTGTTTTGTACAACTTACAAGGGGGGCTAGAGACATGGGGGACCCCTTTCCTGAATGCAGCAGATATGCTGCATTCATGGGTGCTTTCACTTTGGAAAGCACCAGGGGGGTGACAGGTCTTTTTTAACTTCTGGTACCTTTCCATCTGCCTTCCAGACACACCCCAATTACACCTTTCTTAAAGAAACCATCCCTCTACCTAACCTCTACATCCAGCTATCATCGCATATTGCTGCTCCCGTTCATCTACAAACTTCTTTACAAGCATGTGCACACTATATTTTTCTCCCATCTCTCATCTAACTTCCTCTTTGACAAACTTCAGTCTGGCTTCTGTCTCCACCATTCCACTGAAACTGCTCTGACTAAAAATACTAACAGCCTACTTACTACCAAAGCTAATCGACATTTCTCTATACTCCTCCTTCGAGATCTATCTTCTGCCTTCGACACAGTGAACTACTCCCTCCTACTACAGATCATCTTTTCCATTGGTATCACAGTCCTTGCCCTAACCTGGATCTCCTCTTACCTTTCTGACTGCACACTTAGTGTCTCTCACTCCCACACTACGACTTGACCCCATCCTCTCTCTGTCGGAGTTCCTCAAGGCTCTGTCCTGAGACTCCTACTCTTCTCCATCTATGGCTTCAACCTGAGACAACTCAAAAAGTTCCACAGCTTCCAGTACCATCTATATGCTGATGACACCCAGATCTGCTTATCTCGCCCAGACGTCACCTCTCTGCTGTTCAGAATCCCAGTGTGTCTATCATCCATATCCTCCTTCTTTTACTCTCACTTCTGAAAACTCAATGTAGACAAAACTGAACTCATCATATTTCCTGCTTACTAGATCTATCTATCACAATAAATTACATCACACTTTGCCTTGTACCTGATGTTCACGGCCTCAGAGTAACCCTTGACTCTGTGCTTCAAACCACACATCCAAGATCTTGCCACCTGCCACCTTCAACTCAAAAATATCTCCAGAATCCATTCTTTCCTTAACCCTCAATCTACTAAAATACTAGCATGCCCTCATTATCTCCCGCCTCGACTACTGCAACACCCTCCTCTGTGCAATATACAAGAAGAGTTGTCTCCAGCGACCACATGAGATAGGGTTCTTAAAACTTGACATTTATTTATCCATCATATTAAAAAGTACGGACATGCAGAAGCAGGCAATCCCATTGCAGGGAACGGATTCAATGCATTTCAACCTACAGGGTCTTAGTTTTAGACTAAGACCGTGTAGGTTGAAACACATAGGATGCCTGCTTCTGCATGTCCGTGCTTTTTAACATGATGGCTAAATAAACGTCAAGTTGTAAGAACCCTATCTCTTGTGGTCACTGGAGACAACTCTTCTTGTATATTGGATTTCCTCACCGCCGGGACCAGGGTGGCTCCGTGTGCCGATGACCAGCCAAGGAACAAGAACAAAACGGGGTGATCTGAACATTTTTCTTTTAAATCCTCCTTTGTGGACTCCCTGCTAACTCTCTCACACCTCACAAGTCTGTCCTTAACTCTGCTGCCTCTCTCAACCTCTCTCCTTGCTACACCTCCACTTCTCCCCTCTGTAAATCTCTTCACTTGCTTCTAACTCCCCAACATATTAAATTCAAACTACTATCATTGACTTACAAAGCCGTCTACAATCTGTCTCCCCCATTTATCCCTGAACTAATCTCTCCATATCATCCAACTTGTAATCTTCGATCCTCCCAAAAACGTCTTCTCTTCTGCACCCTCGTACATTCTTCATCCAACGACCTGAAAGACTTCTCCTTAAGCATCCTCCATCCTCTGGAATTCTGCACCCTGATACATCTGACTATCCCCTAAACTCGGAACTTTCAAGCGTTATTTGAAAACTCATCTCTTCAGAACAGCTTACAAGCTGAAATGACCCTACTCCCACTGGAGCTGATGCTCCACCATCACCATAGCTGATCTAACCTACTGTCTCCCTCTCCATTACCCAGTAGAATGTAAGACTGCAAGGACAGGTCCCCTCTCCCCTTTGTACCAGTCTGTCACTGTTAGTTTGTTCATTGTATTTTCACTTGTTTTGGTTGTAACCCGTTGTCATGTACAGCACCATGGAATCAATGGTGCTCTATAAATAAATAATAATTTGTTTTTACTTACTTAGCGCTAGTATATCGGCAAGCCTGGGTTAAAGGGCTATCTGAGATTTTGCCTATATTTATCTATGGGGTTAAGAACTCACAGGCAGGTAGTTGCTAACTACCTGCCTGTCCTGCCTGGCGCCGATTTTTGCCAGCTCAGAGTGGTCACAGACATTCTTGCCGGTGATTCTGCAGTTTCCAATGATGTTATGTCAAAAGAGTAGCTTCCTCATGTCCACTGTGCTCTGTCGATGTCATGTTTTTGTCGATGTCATGTTGATTGACAGCTGGCTCCCCTCTTCCTAACTGCTAAGAGCTGGCTGTCAATCAGCAGGACATCAGCAGTGATATTCAGTGACTAAGCAGATCGGCATGAGGTCAAAAGCAGCAGAAACTCTGCCAGCAGAGGTCCATAATTAGCAACTTTATAAAGAAAATGAGCAAAGTCCCAGATAACTTCTTTAAAGAAAATAATTTGGCTGGTGCTGCACTTAAAAATTTTCCTGCAGCCACATTCTAGGGGAAACATTTGTGCATTTGGGGGAAACCTGTTTTCTCTTTATGGCTAGGGTCACACATGCGGTGTTTTTTACAAATCCTGATCCGGTTTTGAGATTTCAAAAAGCTCAAAACCGGAGCAGGAAACGCTCCCCATAGGAGCCCATTATGGTAACCGGATTGCTTGTAAAGGATATGTAATCCTGAGCAATGCGGTTACCGTATAGTTTGTTCATCCCTGCTGCCGCAAGGATGAACTAACTGTTAACAGTGTAATTAAAGATGCAATATTAATAATAGTTGTGGGCAACATGTCTCTAGGGGGTGCCCACCCCCCCTAGAGACAAGCTGCCCACTCCTGTGGGCATGTCATGGGTTAATAACTGAGTTACAGTAAGCCGGCTATTGTCGGCTCTGTAGAATTTTATCAATGAAGCCACGGCTCCCCTGTCAGCTGCGCACATAATATACGTAATGTACATATAGTATGTGTCGCTGTCCAGGGTCCTATAGGCATTTACATCAGATCCAAAACACAAGGAGAAAGAGGAGGGGGCACTACCTTCTGGGGGAACTCCAATTAGGAGGTGAGTAACAGATGCCACAGAGATCTCTTAGGGTGCCAGCCAAGCAAAACCAAAGTCCAAATAAATGAAGAAAAGCTGCACTCACCAGAGATGATGAAAAACGGTCCTTTATTGGGGTTGCCAAGACATGATGCAGGGAGGGGAGAGACCAGAGGAATAAGGCACCGTTTTGGGCTCTCGCCCTTCAACAGGTCACAGATGTGACCCGTTGAAGGGCGAGAGCCCGAAACGGTGCCGTAGTCACTCTGGTTTCTCCCCCTCCCTGCATCATGTCTTGGCAACCCCAATAAAGGACCGTTTTTCATCATCTCTGGTGAGTGCAGCTTTTCTTCATTTATTTACATTAGATCTACGGCGGAGCGCAGCCCATAGATCTAATGTAAATGCCTACAGGACCTCGGACAGCGGCACATACTATACGTACATTACGTAAAAAAACTATGGCAACACGGCCAGCAATGCAGCCTTTAAAAAAAGACTGATGGCTTTCTCCTGAAGTGGCTTTGCCTAGGAAAACCTTGGTGGCTTCACAGCGTGCATATACCCTTAAAATGTGTTCACGCAAATTTATGAACCAAATCTAGTACTACACAAGCCACAAATAGACTGAAGCCTATAACCCTATAAAATAAATGGTAGAGCGGGGAGAAGAAATCTTCCTTCAATCAACTGGCCACATGTTATCTGGATCTGCTAATAGTAATAAATTCAACTTGTACATATGCGAGTGGGCTTTTCAGATCCGAGATGGCGTTAACAGATTGTAAACTTCTCTGACACAAGCTAGGGAGCAGTCACAATCTGTGTACAGCACAACAGGTTATCTTTGCACTCAAAAGATAATCAATGCATTTGATATTTTAGCCATATTCACAATATTATGAGGTTATATACATATACATACCCAAGTTTTATCCACATTGTATATTTGATGTATTGTCACAAATTTTTCACTAAGTATATCCAACAAAAATTTGTATATCAGCCTGATGAAGGGGCAATAGTGTCTCGAAAGCTTGCTTTACCTACCATCTTTTCAGTTGGTCTTTAAAAGGTATCAATCACTGAGGGACTCTCAAATTCTAATATATTTGTATATCCTATGGAATACTGCTATCATGCCCTAACAATTTAACCAAAGAAGACCCAGAAATTTTAGTCAGTGCCCCCCCCACCAGGAAAGATTTGATGTAGATAGCTACCATGAGAACTATTGGGGCACTAACATGTCACCTTGTCTTAACCAGGGTATTTAGCCACAGATCTTGGTCAACAAACTACATCCTCCATCATTAGGCAACAAGATGAAGCCAGGAAAGAATGTAGCACTGGTATAGCTTAAATGGTATGAAACTTCTAGAAGTAATATACATAGGACTTTATACCACTAAATATTTGACAAGAACTTACTGTCTGATGTGAAGAAGGGACCAGGATATAATGTTCTTCAGTTTTCCACTTTGGCTCAGCAGCAAAGTCAATTGCCTTAGGGGATTTCCAAGTGGTTTGTCCATAAAATGTTGACCAAATATCAAAACGTGTTTGGTTTGGTTTGGATTCAGATTGATGAACCAGCTTTTGGTTTGCTATCGTAGGTCTACTGAAATTTGCTGTCCCTCTTAGCTGGATTCTCCAAGCTGTAGTTCGAGGCGATTCATTTCTTCTTGCAGTGATGGACAACTTGTTTTCAGTGGGGTTTTCCTGGAACTGTGGAATTGCACCATTTTCCAAATAAACTGTAGTTGCCCTTGAACTAAATAAAGTACAATTATACAAATTATACAACATATCATTAAGATAGAAACTGTGTTTTGTGTTAGATAGACAGATAAATATATTTTTTCCTTATCTACAGTGCAATGTGAAAGTATTTGGCCCCCTTGATCTTTTCAACCTTTTGCCACATTTCAGGCTTCAAACATAAAGATATAAATTCTAATTTTTTTGTGAAGAATCAACAACAAGTGTGACACAATCGTGAGGTGGAACGAAATTTATTGGATATTTTAAACTTTTTTAACAAATAACAAAACTGAAAAGTGGGGCGTGCAATATTATTCGCCCCCCTTGAGTTAATACTTTGTAGCGCCACCTTTTGCTGCGATTACAGCTGCAAGTCGCTTGGGGTATGTCTCTATCAGTTTTGCACATTGAGAGACTGAAATTCTTGCCCATTCTTCCTTGCAAAACAGCTGGAGCTCAGTGAGGTTGGATGGAGAGCGTTTGTGAACAGCAGAGTTCAGCTCTTTCCACAGATTCTCAATTGGATTCAGGTCTGGACTTTGACTTGGCCATTCTAACACCTGGATACATTTATTTTTGAACCATTCCATTGTAGATTTTGCTTTATGTTTGGGATCATTGTCTTGTTGGAAGATAAATCTCCATCCCAGTCTCAGGTCTTTTGCAGACTCCAACAGGTTTTCTTCCAGAATGGTCCTGTATTTGGCTCCTTCCATCTTCCCATCAATTTTAACCATCTTCCCTGTCCCTGCTGAAGAAAAGCAGACCCAAACCATGATGCTGCTATCACCATGTTTGACAGTGGGGATGGTGTTTTGAGGGTGATGAGCTGTGCTGGTTTTAAGCCAAACATATCGTTTTGCATTGTGCCCAAAAAGTTTGATTTTGGTTTCATCTGACCAGAGCACCTTATTCCACATGTTTGGTGTGTCTCCCAGGTGGCTTGTGGCAAACTTCAAACAAGACTTTTTATGGAAATCTTTGAGAAATGGCTTTCTTCTTGCCACTCTTCCATAAAGGCCAGATTTGTGCAGAGAATGACTGATTGTTGTCCTATGGACAGACTCTCCCACCCCAGCTGTAGATCTCTGCAGTTCATCCAGAGTGATCATGGGCCTTTTGGCTGCATCTCTGATTAGTCTATTCCTTGTTCGAGATGAAAATTTAGAGGCACAGTCGGGTCTTGGTAGATTTGCAGTGGTCTGATACTCCTTCCATTTCAATATGATCGCTTGCACAGTGCTCCTTGAGATGTTTAAAACTTGGGAAATCTTTTTGTATCCAAATTTAAACTTCACCACAACAGTATCTCGGACCTGCCTAGTGTGTTCCTTTGTCTTCATGATGCTCTCTGCACTTGAAACAGAACTCTGAGACTATCACAGAGCAGGTGCATTTATACGAAGACTTGATTACACACAGGTGGATTCTATTTATCATTACCAGTCAGTTCGGACAACATTGGATCATTCAGAGATCCTCACTGAACTTTTGGAGTGAGTTTGCTGCACTAAAAGTAAAGGGGCCAAATAATATTGCACGCCCCACTTTTCAATTTTTTAATTTGTTAAAAAAAGTTTAAAGGGAACCAACCACCCCAAATGATCCCCCGGACTAATAATATCGTTCCCTACTTGCAGCACATACATGTGCTGCAATGTTTTTTGCTAAAAAAACTGCTTTTTAAAACTTAAGATAATGCTTTAGAAACTTTATACCGAAGCGACGGGTGGGCGTTACTTACATGGGGCTAAAGCCGGGTTGCAGCTGCCACTCATCATCCTGTGTCCCCTCGCAACAGTAACGGCCAGCCCTTTTTGCAGCGTCCCAGGCTGGTGCACGGGATGTCATGCCCGTGCACACGTCATCAGCTACAGCCGGGTCGCGAGCGCGCGCTCTGACTTCCACAGCCGAGCGCAGGAAGTCAGAGCGCGCGCTCGCAACCCGGCTGTAGCTGATGACGTGTGCACGGGCATGACATCCCGTGCACCAGCCTGGGACGCTGCAAAAAGGGCTGGCCGTTACTGCTGCGAGGGGACACAGGATGATGAGTGGCAGCTGCAACCCGGCTTTAGCCCCATGTAAGTAACGCCCAACCCGTCGCTTCGGTATAAAGTTTCTAAAGCATTATCTTAAGTTTTAAAAAGCAGTTTTTTTAGCAAAAAACATTGCAGCACATGTATGTGCTGCAAGTAGGGAACGATATTATTAGTCCGGGGGGATCATTTGGGGTGGTTGGTTCCCTTTAAACTTTTTTTAACAAAAACCTGTGGAGAGATCTAAAAATGTCAGTTTGGAGAAGGAACCCTTCAAATATCAGGGACCTGGAACAGTTTGCCAAAGAAGAATGGTCTAAAATTCCAACAGAGCATTGTAAGAAACTCATTGATGGTTACCGGAAGTGGATGATCGCAGTTATATTGGCTAAAGGTTGTGCAAACAAGTGTTAGTCTGATGAGGGTGCCAATACTTATGTCTGGCCCATTTTTGGAGTTTTGTGTGAAATGATCAATGTTTTGCTTTTTGCTTCATTCTCTTTTGTGTTTTTTCATTGAAGACAAATTAAATGAAGATAATAATACCAAAGAATTTGTGATTGCAATCATTTTCAGGAAGAAACTGAGTATTATCTGATAGAATTGCAGGGGTGTCAATACTTTTGGCCAACACTGTATATCAACTTTAGTTTTCCTGCAGACATGCAGTGTGTATATCTGCTGAGCAAATGATCAAATGTTCTTATCCACCCTCCTCCAACCTCCCTTCTCTGTCTGCTGTGAATGAGTCACATAACAGACAGATTAGAGAGGAGGTGTGTCTCGGGTTTGTGTCCCCTCCTTACCTGGGAGTGGGATACCACACCTATGGCTTAGGTGCAGTACCTTTGTGGCGACCAGACCGCAGGGGCGCCACATGAATATGAAAGCATCTGGAAGCACAAGGCTCCACTCTGGCCAAAGTGAAAAACCCCCTGACCATCTCCTGTGTGAAGAGATTGGACATAGAGTCACAAAAAGGGAATTTTTCGCTGTTATAAATTGGGCTGTAGCATTAGTCTTGATTGTGCTGGGACTCACAGGACCAGTAAGTTTGAAAATAATCCAGCACAAGGCTCTACTCTGGTCATAGTGACGAAACTCCTCACCCTCTCCTGTACAAACAGATTGAATGTGAAGCAGGAGAAAGTGAATTTGTGACTAATGAATTGGGTTGTATTGTTAGGCTTGGGTGTGCTGGGAACATCAGGACCAATAAGATCGAAAACAACCCAGCAGGAACTGACGATGTGTCTGAATATTCTCTGTAGAACTGAAACGTGCTGAAAGATATGTGCCTGAAATCTGGTGTTTAAAGTTGTTGATGAACTGTTGTTAAAACTAAACTGGTGGGCTCCTTATCGAAAAGAGTCTTCATCCGCTCCTGGGAGTCGGAGGGGCAGAGGAGAGGGGGGGCGGGATCAGGCAGGGGAAGCGGGAAGCTTTCTGCTTCCCTTGCCTGACCTTCCTCTCCTCTGGCGGCTTGCAGGGGTTGGCTGGGGGCCCCCCTGCAGGCTTGAAGGGGCCCCCTAGCCGGTCGGGGCCCTGGTGCAGCTGCACCAGCTGCACCACGGTAGTTCCGCCCCTGCCAGAAAGGACCATGTCTTTCATGTAGTATGCTGGGGCATCTGGAGTCAATCCCTCGCCCATGAATACCGCCCTGCACCACTCTACAAGTCACTCATGCAACTGTAAGCCTGCATGGCCTACACTTGTGTATCTGGACTCTTGTTGGTCATCATCAGCAAGGAGAGCCGCCAGCAGTAGATCTTTATGATTTGTGTACCCAAGTGCACTCAGCATGGCAAAAGTTATCAGACAACCATTAGAACCCTCATTGATGGCAGCCAAGGTGTGTAAGTGTAGGTATTTCTGCACACGATGATTATACTCTACATCAGGGGTCTCAAACTCGGCTGGGTTGGTGGGCCGCACATAGGAAAAAATTTATATCGGGGGCCGCATCCCTTGTAGGACTAAGCAATATTTTTAGTAATGCTAGAACATTTTGCCCAATGTAATAAAGTACAAATCCTGATCTCCTTCTTGTAGTAATGTCCCCATCTTGTAGTAATCCTGTAGTAATGTCTGGTCCCAATATTGTAGTAATGTCTCCAATCCTGGTCCTCTTCATGTAGTAATGTCCCCACCCTGGTCTTCATCAAGTACTGTCCCAGATTCTGGGATGTCCCCCATTCTGATCCCCTTTTCTAGTGATGTCCCCTTCCTGATCCCCTTTTGTAGTGCTGTCCCCATTGTGATCCCCTTTTCTAGTGATGTCCTCCATCCTTATCTCCTTTTCTAGTGATGTCACCCATCCTGATCCCATTTTCTAGTGATGTCACCCATCCTGATCCCCGTTAGTAGTGATGTCCCTCATCCTGATCCCCTTTTCTAGTGATGTCCCTCATCCTGATGCCCTTTGCTATTGATGTCCCCATCCCGATCTCCCTTAGTAGTGATGTCCTCCATCCTGATCCCCTTTAGTAGTGATGTTACCCATCCTGGACCCATCCTGGACTCCTTTTATAGTGATATCCCACAACCTGGTCCCATTTTATAGTGATGTCCCTCATCCTGGTCCTCTTTTGTAGTGATGCCCCCCATCCTGATCCCCTTTTCTAGGTATGTCCCCCATCTTGATCTACTTTTATAGTGATGCCCCCCATCCTGGTTTACCTTCTTTTTACAAACACACGCTCACAAATACACACTCATTCACACTCATACTCACATGCAAACCCACACACTCACACACTTACACACTCACACACATCCACACACACTCTCATACACACACACTGACACTCACTCACACACACTTTCTTATACACACATCCTCACACACACTCACACTCACACTTTTCTCACTTTAATGATGTATCGCTCCAGTACAGGGGATCCCCGCTGTGCCAAGTTCCGGCCTCCGCTGTGATATGACTACCTCCAGCCGTCGCTTAGACAAGCTCTGTTGCTCAGCAAGATCAATGCAATCTGCCAGCCAGAGGCCCGCAGGTGACGTCATATGCTGCTGTCAGCTGTGGGCCTCTCATTGGCTGGCAGCTTGCATTGAACTTGCTGAGTTGCAGAACTTGTTAGTGCCGCGGCCGGAAGTCATAACACAGCAGGGACTGCAGTGCCCCACTGCACTGGGGTGATGCGTCATTAAATTGTCCAAGGTGCCGCGGGCCGCACAGTGAAGCCCCAGGGGCCGCATACGGCCCTCGGGCCGCGTGTTTGAGACCCCTGCTCTACATAGAGTAAACTGTAGTGTTTTGAAAATGTTGTTTCCATTTTTGCAGCATTTGTATATCATAATCATGCTGACTCATCCCAAGATTCCATAATTGAGAAGTGTAACTACCGTATATATTAATCTTGTGTGTGCAAAGTGCCAATATTTGTACTAGTTAGTTTACATAACTCAAGAGTGTGAAATTTCTTTACAGCTCCAAAAATAAAGTACTTTTGTTTGTTTGATTCAGAAAACTCTGATATATTTATTTAGCTCTTTGAGTTTCCAGTGTTCAGCGGGAGTTCACAAACTTTGCAAATAAACTGTTTTCTTAAAGCCTTACTGCTTCCATTACACACCCTATAAGTCATTAGTTAAAAATTGTGAATCGTGTACTTTAATGTATTAAGATTTGTGCAGCAATTAAACAAACACTACTAACAAAAATACCCCAAAAATGTGGTGAACGGAAGAGGACCCTTGTGCAAGCTCACAATATGCAAGAACATATTGATGTCCTATCCTTAATATATGTCATTCATATCAGTACTATGTGTGATTAAACGTCGACCATCCCCACCAATCAACTCTTAGGGTATGTGCCCACGATCAGTAGACGCTGCGTTCTAGGCGCAGCGTCAATCCTCTTCTGGAGATGCTACTGTTCTTTAATGGAGAACACAAGGTATGAACCCACAATCAGGATTCTGGGCACAGCGTATCTTCTCTCTGTTCTCCCGCTGAGAACACTCACGTCTCTGCAAGACTAAAATGACATGCTGCGGCTCGGGAAGTCATGCCACGGGTCAGTTTACATTGCGCATGGAATTTCTATAAATCCCATACATTGTACTTGTACTGTACTATGCAACTGGACTGCTAACATTGATCATGTGCACGTACCCTTCCCATTTCTGATTTCTGATTGCAGCTAAATTTAAACAGTGAAGGGGTCTAACAGCATATTCACTTTGTAATGGTCGTTCCCAGGTATTGCGGCTCAGCTTTTACTCATTACGACAGGAGCTTAACCGCAAAATTTCAGAATGGCAACTATATAATGAAAAGAGCTGTCCCATTTGACCCACTTAGGCCGATTTCACATTGGCGTTCGGCGCCGCAGCGTATGGAGCCAACCAAATGCTTGCAGCGCCGCATGCGTGAAGTGTCCCTATGGTTACTATGGGAACGCATTGTGCCTGTGTCTGCCTCAGTTCGCTTGCAGTTGTGGTCACGGTCTCCTGTACACACAAAAAATGCACCTTGATGCATTTTCAGTGCATCCAAGAGAGCTTCTTTTGTACAGAAGTGTCCGTGAGCGCATAAATCATGCATGAAATCCTATAGGAACGCACTGCCATCTGCTGGACAAGCAAGCGAGCGCATGCATTCCCATAGAAACATGCATGGAAATTCATCTCTCCTCCTACTCCTTTACTCTCCTCTTCCTCTCCTCCTCTCCTCTTCTCCTCCTCTTCTCCTCCTCCTCCTCTCCTGCTCCTCTCCTGCTCCTCCTCCTCTCCTCCTCCTCTCATCCTCCTCTCGTCCTCCTCTCGACTCCCGACGGCTCTTACTGTGCCCAGACCAGCAGTCAATGCATTACTATGAACATTTTGATATGAACGCAAGCAGACAATCAGTGCTGCGTTCACATCAAAATGTCTGCATTCGGCGCTGCGGCTGCGTATGCAATCATATGCTGCAGCGCCGAACGCCAATATGACACAGACCTTACAGTATAAATATTGTCACCACCAGAGCTGAAAATGGCTGATTAATATTAATTATTAATATAACATTGATTACATATTCATATCAGTCAGATGCCTCTCACCTCTAACCAAAAATAGATCTCCTGCTTTTAACTGATGATGATAGGACAAACACCCCAAAGCCCTTGTCTGCAAATGGAGTATCTTGTGTGACTTCTATTTATGTCACATCTGAGTCATGAGGCAAGGCTTGGGGTTTTCCCACATACAAAGTTAATTTTAAAGTTTACTTTAACAAATAGATCTTGGATAATTAATAAGCTACTCAATTGGATGAGTTTAAAACATGTTCCTGTGCTGAGATAGGCTAGGGTCACATCCGCGCTTTTTTTTTTTAAATCCTGATCCGGTTTGGAGCTTTCCAAAAGCTCCAAACCGGACCAGGAAACGCTCCTGATAGAAGCCTATGCAAAACACCGGATGGCTTCACAAGCCATCCGGTGGCCGGATCCGGCACTGCTGCCTGCGTTTTAAATCATGCAGGCAGCAGTTTTCGCAGCGTTTCTGGGACCGCACTGCGGTAACCGGATGGCTCAGGATGTGTAATCCTGAGCCATCCGGTAACTGCATAGGATGCTGATCCCGGCTATTGCCGGGATCAGCAAACCTAGTAAAGAGTTAAATTGATTACTAAAGTACTGTTTGAGGTCTGTAGGGGGGGCTTAGACCCCCCTACAGACCGGCCGCCCACTTCGGTGGCCTTCTAGTACAATATCCCCGCTGGCACGGGCTCCTCCGAGCCCGTGCAAGTTCCCAACACCCCCAGCCCCCCGAATTACTATACAGGGGTGCCTGCACCCCTCTGGTATACTTATTCCTGTATGGGGGGAAAATGATATATTAAAGTCATGGTTAAAGTACATATTTACGTGTATCCTGCTCCAATGTTGTGAATAATCCATGGGCGGGGCTGTTTGCGGCAGCCTCCGCCCCCTCATTTCTCATGGCCGCCCCCTCTGTGCCTCAGCCATTGATGTGACGCCGGACGCGTCATGAAAGGGGCGGGGCGAACTCCGTCACACCGTTCGCCCCGCCCCTTTCATGACGCGTCCGGCGTCACATCAATGGCTGAGGCACAGAGGGGGCGGCCATGAGAAATGAGGGGGCGGAGGCTGCCGCAAACAGCCCCGCCCATGGATTATTCACAACATTGGAGCAGGATACACGTAAATATGTACTTTAACCATGACTTTAATATATCATTTTCCCCCCATACAGGAATAAGTATACCAGAGGGGTGCAGGCACCCCTGTATAGTAATTCGGGGGGCTGGGGGTGTTGGGAACTTGCACGGGCTCGGAGGAGCCCGTGCCAGCGGGGATATTGTACTAGAAGGCCACCGAAGTGGGCAGCCGGTCTGTAGGGGGGTCTAAGCCCCCCCTACAGACCTCAAACAGTACTTTAGTAATCAATTTAACTCTTTACTAGGTTTGCTGATCCCGGCAATAGCCGGGATCAGCATCCTATGCAGTTACCGGATGGCTCAGGATTACACATCCTGAGCCATCCGGTTACCGCAGTGCGGTATTCACCACACATTTTTGTAACAAAATGTGTGTGCCCGGCATTGCGTTCACCGCATCCGGATCCGGATGCGGTGAATGCAATTTAGGTTTTAAATGTGACCCCAGCCATAATCTAATACATGTGTCTCTGCTACGTACTGTGTAATGGATGTGTCTGACCGTACAGGAACATGGCCTGATCATACCACATCTCCTGTGCTGAGATAATCTTATATATGGGTCCCTGCTATGTACTGTGTAATGGATGTGTCTGACCGTACAGGGACATGGTCTGATCATACCACATCTCCTGTGCTGAGATAATCTTATATATGTGTCCCTGCTATGTACTGTGTAATGGATGTGTCTGATTATACAGGGTCATGGTCTGATCATATCGTCATTTCCAGTCCTGCTCAGTGTGGGGGGTGTACAGGCCGGCTTCGGAATGCACACTGTACAGGCTCTGGAGCCAGCCTGTATGCCAATATACCCCCACACTGCACAGGACCATAAATGACGTTTGGTCAGTTGTGCGTCATCACCGGAAAAAGGAGGCGAGAATTTTAAATCAGCAGGGCCCTCCTAAGTGAATTATCACTTCACTGGGGCATGATTGCTGAAGCAAGGTAGGGAGAGAGCAGACCCAGAGAGACTGCCCACCCGACAGCCAGACATCTAGGAACGCCCACCCGACGGTGGACATGTAAGTTTATATATCACTTTATTCCACTTTTATAATTCACTATTAGGTCAGAGAGGGATGGTTAGTAATGTAGTAGAAAGCTGCAGGGATAGGTAGTGATAGGTTACAGGGGCTAAATTAGGTGACAGGTTCCCTTTAACCCGCATACAAGGATTTTAATTTAGAACAGGGTCCGTTGGAATGCTACCTACGCCCAGAGGTGCGAACTAGAGGCAAGGATGGTCGCCAAGGAGGGTCAACCCAAGAAGTCATGTACAGGACAAAAACAGGATCATCAAGAGCAGTCAAAAAATGTAAGCAGTGGTCAAAACAAGAGACAAAGGTAACAAGGAGCAAACATAGACAGGAATGAGCAAGGGAAGCACAAGACTATATCTGGCTGCTTCCAGTAGTAAGCTGAAAGCTTGAATAGGGCGTGGTGCTCTCCAATCAGCCGAAGCAGGGAGCTGAAAACTCCAGCTGGACAGCACACATACACGTGCATTGCCATACTGGATGGCACTACAGCTTCCAACCACCCAAATCTAAATGCCTGGACAGAGCCTGCACCACCCAGAGCTTCTGGTTGCAAAGTCTCTTCTAGGACCAGCGTTGTGCACAGCTCTGGTGACACACACACAGGCCAGACCAGCTAATCTGTGTAACTCCATCCCCAATAGTATTTGTCAGCTTGCCCACAGTGTACACAGGAAGCTGACAATCAGTAGTGGTGGTGGTGGTGGTGGTGGTGGTGGTGGTGGTGGTGGAGGGGTAAACCTCAGCCCAGAAGTCTTAACTCTGCTACATTTGCATCAGACATAACAGGGAATATGTAAAAACTGCACCAAGCCGTCCAGTAAGTGAAACATTACTGGAATCAAGATTTATATCCCTACAATATGCTGCTATCAGACTCCATACCAAAAACCTGTTGACATATTAATTTTAAATGACACAGCTGAAATATAAAGGGTTAATAAGTATAGTAAATCTGCTGACAGTATACCGGAACATTTGTAATCAGCAAAACTCAGAATTTTGCTAACCTCAGCAGATAAAATCATGACACGCACAAGTCATCCATACGATGCAGAACATTCTTCTAACCTTGAATACCTGACAAACCTCACAATCCACAGGAAATATAGACTAAACCAAAGTTACCCAAAGCTAATGTCTATGTTCAGTTAACACATTGTGACAAGACTATAGTATTGTGTCACACATTGTATTGTTTCGGTGCAGCAATTGTGTAATAATAGAGAGATTGCAATAAAGACTGGGCTCATTGGATCTGAGGAGCTTGAAAGTCAAGAACAATACATATTCAACACTTATCAGCGTTTGACATCACACACCACCTGATCGCTACCAGCCATCTGATTGGCCATCAGATGTTCAAACAAATCTGCTGGCCTGCCAGAATCTTACATCTGATGACCAATTAGATAACCGGTAGCGATCGGGTGGTGTGTGACGTCACACACCACCTCTGATCGCTACCAACCATCTGATTGGCCATCAGATGTAAGGTCCTGGCTGGGCAGCAGATGTGTTCTTTTCAGGTCCCGGGACAGCCGTCGGATAGGTGAGTACCGTATATACTCGAGTATAAGCCGACCCGAGTATAAGCCGAGGCCCCTAATTTTACCCTCCAAAACTAGGGAAATGTATTGACTCGAGAATATGCCTAGGGTGAGAAATGCAGCAGACCCCCATCCTGTTATATAGCCCCCCATCCCGGTATACAGGCCCCCCTCCTTAGTAGTATACAGGCCCCCTCCTAGTACTATACAGGCCCCCCTCCTTGTAGTATACAGGCCCCCCTCCATAGTAGTATACAGGCCCCCCTCCATAGTAGTATACAGGCCCCCCTCCTTAGTAGTACACAGGCCCTCCTCCTTAGGAGTACACAGGCCCTCCTCCTTAGGAGTACACAGGCCCCCCTCCTTAGGAGTATACAGGCCCCCTCCTTAGGTAGTATACAGGCGCCCTCCTTAGGTAGTATACAGGCCCCCTCCTTAGGTAGTATACAGGCCCCCATCAGTGATCTACAGCCCCCCTCCTTAGTATCTGTCCCCAGGCTGCGTCACACATTAATATAAAAAGTTTTTATACATCACCTTACCAGCGACTCCTTGCTGGCAGAGCCCTGTCCTCCGGTCTCCCGGCTTCTTCCTGCTTGTGACGGCTTCTATTCCTGTGGCCGACGCAGCAGGGATGACGTCATCTGCTGCATCGGTCATATGATACCGGCAAAAGCAGGAAGAAGCATGAAGACCAGAGGAGCAGCGCTGCCAGCAAGGAGTCGCCGGAAAGGTGATGTATAAAAAGTTTGTTATTTTAATGTGTGCTGCAGCCTGGGAGACAGAGACTAAGGAGGGCGGGGCTGTAGATCACTGATGGGGGTGTAGTGCAATATGCACCGCACCCCCCACCACTGATGGACAGGGGGATGCAGTGCATATTCATTACACTAATGAGCGGTCCCACATGACCTCCTGCAGTCACTGCGGCCCCGTCCTGCCTCCTCCAACACCCGGTAACAGCCCCCCCAAGCAAATACCCAGTGACTCGAGTATAAGCCAAGGGGGGCACTTTTCAGCACAAAAATTGTGTTGATAAACTCGGCTTATACTCGAGTATATACGGTATGTTATTTTTAAATTTTTAACACCTTTTATTAACTTTTATTTCGTTTTTGCAGTGTATATAGATACACTGCAAAAGTACTCGCATTTCCCATTGACCTATGTTGGACTAGCTACTCGTAACGAGTACCCAAATATTAGGACCTACTCGTTACGAGTATAGCAAGTCAGAGTATTTCACTACTCGCTCATCCCTAGTTATGACCCCACAAGGGTGATAACATGCTGAGTGGGCCAACTAGTTTGGGGAACCTGATGGCACATCGACTAGTCATAAAATGAATTAGCATATTAAAAACAACGTATATAAAGACGATTTTTTAAAAAAACATGTCATTAGATGTAAAACATAGTAAAGGGCTGGTTAGGCAGGATATTTAGTAATGAATATACAAATACTGGTGGGTTCAAGGGCATGAGAGATCTGTCAGGTTTCCTTTAAACTGTAGATATGAGGTTTAAATGCAGGTTAATAACATTTTAAAAATCAGACCACTGCACTGAAAGCTCAGCTAAAATAAGGAAAATAACTTTCTTTTTCCAGCAGACACCCAGCTTTCAGTCATAGCAGTGCACAGAGCCATATTTATAATTAGGCACCTGAGGGCACGTGCCTAGGGCACCGGGTTGGAGGGACGGGGCAGCACCAGGAATAAGTTGTGAAAAACCTTTTTTTTTTTTACTGTTCTCCCCCCTTTTCCAGACTCTATAGCAAAAACAGAGTCTTTGCGGGGGAAAGGGGTGTCACAGCGGCGGAGGCAGCACTGCAGCCCTTCTAAATCATTTCATCAGCGTCTTTAAAACGCTGATGAAATAACACTCTGTGCCCCCTGCACTTCCAGGTTTGGTGGGAGCTCTAGGCAGCTCCCTGAATCAGCGTGTGGCTGCATGCACACACGCCTGATGTCCCAGCAGTAGGCTAAATTTACCCCTTCACTGCCGGCGTCAATGCAGTGTGCATCGCACGATGCGGAGGAGAGAGGCCGCCATAGCTGGGACCAAGGTAGGCGCTACACAGCTTAAGATGGGGGATGGTGGAGCGGGGGGGTGTGCAGGGCTATGGATGGACACAGCAGGGTACAGAGATATGGATGGGACAGGGGTGCAGGGATATGGATGGGACACAGGGGTGCAGGAAAATTATGGATGGGACAGGGGTGCAGGGATATGGATGGGACACAGGGGTGCAGGGATATGGATGGGACACAGGGGTGCAGGGATATGGATGGACACAGGGGTGGTGCCTGGTGCTGGTGCAGGGTGCTGGTGCCAGGTGCCTGTTGCTTGTGCTGGGTACCTGGTGCAGGTGTCGGGTGCAAATGCTAGGTGCTGGTGCCTGGTGCTGGGTACCTGGTGCTGGTGCCTAGTGCTGGTGCCAGGTGTCTGGTGCTGGTGCCTGGTGTGGGTGCCAGATGCTGGTGCCTGGTGGCAGGTGAGTTGGAGACCGGGAGCCACAGAGGAAGAAGATGCCTGATGCCGGCGAGCGAGAGACCGGGAGCCGAGAGGAAGAAGCTGCCTGGTGACGGGTGCCGTGATCTGAGATCTGGAGCGTGGAGTCAGGTAAGGCACTGTTACAGCCGAAGATAGCAGCCTGGGGGAGACAGAATGGGATAGATGGATGGGGCAGTCTGGAAGAGGGGGCAGAATGGGATGGATGAATGGATGGATAGATGGAGCGGCCTGGAAGAGGGGGCAGAATGGGATGGATGGATGGGGCGGCCTGGAAGAGGGGGCAGAGCAGGATGGATTAATAAATGGATGGGGCAGCCTGGAAAAGGGGGCAGAAGATGGATGGATGAAAGGAGGCATGGAAAAGGGAGCAGAAGATGGATGGATGGGAGGCGGCATGGAAAAGTGGGACGTAGCTGGATGGATGGATGGATGGATGGATGGGGGGCGGCATGGAAAAGGAGAGAGAAGATGGATGGATGGGGGAGAAGGTACATGGATGGTTTGGTGGATGGGGGAGAATGTACATGGATGGTTTGGTGGATAGGGGAGAAGGTGGATGGATGGATGGATGGGGAGGAGAAGCTACATTGAACTTGGGGGGGAGAAGCTACATGGAACGTAAGGAAGAAGCTGCAATGATGGGGGGAGAAGCTACATGGATGAGGGATGGGGGAGAGGCTGCGTAGAACATGGGAGAGGAGAGGCTGTGTGGAATATGGGAGGGGAGAGGCTGCGTGGAACATGGGAGGGGAGAGGCTGCGTGGAACATGGGAGGGGAGAGGCTGCGTGGAACATGGGAGGGAGATGGGGGGGAAGGATGAACTGCATGAGACATATGGGGGGAGAGAATAAGCAACATGGGTTTCATGGAAATGGGGGTGAGGATGTGCTGCATGGAACATATGGATGGAGGATGAGACGCATGGGACATTTGGGAGGAGGATGAGCAGTATGGGACATGTGGAAGGAGGATGAGCAGTTTGGGACATTTAATCTGCATACACATTTACAGTTGTGGCCAAAAGTATTTATACCCCTGAAATTCTGTCAGATAATACTCAGTTTCTTCCTGAAAATGATTGCAATCACAAATTCTTTGGTATTATTATCTTCATTTAATTTGTCTTCAATGAAAAAACACAAAAGAGAAAGAAGCAAAAAGCAAAACATTGATCATTTCACACAAAACTCCAAAAATGGGCGAGACAAAAGTATTTGCACCCTCAGCCTAATACTTGGTTGCACAACTTTTCGCCAAAATAACTTCGATCAACCGCTTCCGGTAACCATCAATGAGTTTCTTACAATGCTCTGCTGGAATTTTAGACCATTCTTCTTTGGCAAACTGCTCCAGGTCCCTGATATTTGAATGGTGCCTTCTCCAAACTGCCATTTTTAGATCTCTCCACAGGTGTTCTATGGGATTCAGGTCTGGACTCATTGCTGGCCATCTTAGAAGTCTCCAGTGCTTTCTCTCAAACCATTTTTCCATCCACATCTAGGGAGGTTAGCCACGGTGCCATGGGCTTTAAACTTCTTGATGACACTGCGCACGGTAGACACAGGAACATTCAGGTCTTTGGAGATGGACTTGTAGCCTTGAGATTGCTCATGCTTCCTCACAATTTGGTTTCTCAAGTCCTCAGACAGTTCTTTGGTCTTCTTTCTTTTCTCCATGCTTAATGTGGTACACACAAGGACACAGGACAGAGGTTGAGTCAACTTTAATCCATGTCAAGTGGCTGCAAGTGTGATTTAGTTATTGCCTACACCAGTTAGGTGCCACAGGTAAGTTACAGGTGCTGTTAATTACACAAATTAGAGAAGCATCACATGATTTTTCTAACAGTCCCAATACTTTTGTCCACCACCTTTTTTATGTTTGGTGTGGAATTATATCCAATTTGGCTTTTGGACAATTCTTTTTGTGTTTTTTCATTGAAGACAAATTAAATGAAGATAATAATACCAAAGAATTTGTGATTGCAATCATTTTCAGGAAGAAACTGAGTATTATCTGACAGAATTGCAGGGGTGTCAATAGTTTTGGCCACAACTGTATGTAGGAAACATACTTTTCTGGTGATGTATTGACAGTGGTTCTGAGTATGTATAATTGCATTGCCTGTGGTTCTGGTGATGTACTGACATGGGTTATAGTGATGATGTATTATTGTATTGATGGGGGTTCTGGTGATGTATTGACTTGTTTTGGTGATGTATTACTGTATTGACAATGGTTCTGATGACATACTGACAGTGGTTCTGGTGAGGTATTATTATATTGACAGTGCTTCTGGTGATATACTGACAGGGGTTCTAGTGACGTGTTATTGTATTGCCGGTGGTTCTGGTGATGTAGTCATGTGGATGTTGTAATCTTTAACTTAACAGACTTGATCCCAAAACATTATAGGGCAAGTGTGCTTGACTAAAAATTCTAGCTGAATGTCAGCCAAACTATTGACTAAAGCTCCCAAGCACTATAGATAGGTGTCCGATCGCTCATCCGGCTGCGAGCTTGCTTGGCTCTCCCATATACAGGAGCACTCATTCTTCCCAGTCTTCCTGTATACTGTATGGAAGCTGCTGTTAGGCTTCTTTCACATCAGTGGTTTCTGGCCGATCTGGCAGATGGCGCCGAATCTGCTGCCTAATGGCCGACTTGCGGCACCGATCTGACAAGCCCCATGCTTTGTCTATGGGGCTTGCAGTCAGGTGCGGCAAGTGCAGTTATGCCAAATGCGGACTTGCTGCGGCAAAAAAAACCTGCTTCTAACCGCAGGGGGTTTTTGCGGCCACAATTGCCACAAGCCCCATAGAGAATGAATGGGGGCTTGACGCAAGTCTACCGCAAGTCGGCCGTTAGGGGGCAGATGCGGCAAATCTGCCAGATCGTCCGGATCCGGACAGAACCACTGATACGAAAGAGGCCTTAGATGTCTCTGGCTGCAGCTTATCATGTAGAGGACAAAAGGATCTACAGCCTGTAATTGGACATGCTGGATCCTTATTTCCCTTGACCAATCATCAGTCAGAGCCCCCATACACATTAGACTGTTCTCACAACCTGTTCATATCGGCACGTTTAGCTAACTTTAATCTCATGTGTATGGAGGTCTCTTAACTACTATGAAGGCTATGAGCAATGACATCTGTGAACCCCCTGAGTGCTGGAATTCAGATAAAAGATAGGACACACAGTTAAAAAGGAAAACCTCAAAAGACTGAACAAATGAACAGCAATCCGTTTTTACATTGTCGTTCATGAGTTCATTCCTTTTAGCATTGTTGTGTTGCTTTTTCAGGCAGAACAACGAGCAGATCTGCCAGAAAAAATAAAAATGCTGTGTGCACATACACTTAGTCTGACTGATGGGGGCGGGGGATGTGACCGCTGAAACTGCCTAGGGTGGCAGGAACTCCAAATATGCCATGGCAGTGCAGCCAGAGCAATTCCAGTCACCATTCAGTTCATGGTGAATCAGTAAATGATGGATTTAACCATGCATTAATGCAATTCAGGACTGGCCTTCAGTCAGTGCCAGGGCCACTTGTAGAGACGCCGCTCACCATGTACTGAGCAGTGACTAAAACTGCTAAAGCTATGACTCTATAGGCCCTGTCTCACATAACGATATAGTTAGAGAGATCGTTGTAACTGTGACGTTACAACGATCTCTCCAGCGATGTCGTTATGTGTGACACTTTGCAGTGATCAGGCCCCTGCTGTGAGGTTGCTGATCGCTGCAAAGTGCTGCCGGTCATTT
This sequence comes from Allobates femoralis, assembly GCA_033576535.1. Taxonomy (NCBI): domain Eukaryota; kingdom Metazoa; phylum Chordata; class Amphibia; order Anura; family Aromobatidae; genus Allobates; species Allobates femoralis. The sequence continues at coordinate 297,161,227 of JARQOC010000006.1, forward strand.
TTTGATCATTGGTTTCCCGCTGGTCAGCACGCATCGCTGCATGTAACCGCGAGAAACCAGCGATCAGTGACCTCACTGGCTGGTAACCATGGTAAACACCGGGTATCTAGGCAGCGTGCGCTGCCTAGATACCCGGTGTTTACCATGGTTACCAGCAGATGTGAACCAACCCTCCCTGCCGCCTGAGTGCATAGCTGGGGGGGGTGCTTTCAGAGGCACCCGCACTGAACTGAGGAGCAGGGGGGAGGAGCATGCTGGGGATTGTAGCTGCAGCGGTACCTGTTCTCAGTGTACAGCTCGGCTGCTCTGGCACTGCCCCCTGCCACTCTGACGCTCCCATGATGCTGGTAACTATGATAAACTGCGGGTATCCAGGCAGCGGACACTGTCTGGATACCCGGTGTTTATCATAGTTACCGGCGTTCTCCCTGCTTAGCGCTGCCTGTAAGCAGGGAGAATGCTGGTAACTATGATAAACAGCAGGTATCTAGGCAGCGTGCGCTGCCTGGATACCCGCAGTTTATCATAGTTACCAGCACCCTCCCTGCTTAAAGGCAGCGTTAAGCAGGGAGGACGCTGGTATCAGTGATGTGGGAGGTGGCTCCCATGCCCCTGATCGCTGGGGAGATATCCTTGTTTGACAGCTCCCCAGCGATCAGGTAACGACGCTCCAGCGATCCCGGCAGGTCGGGATCGCTGGAGCGGTCGTTTTGTGAGACAGGGCCTTATGACTAACAGTCCAAGGCTGCCGAGAGGAATAAAGTTAATTTCCTCCCAGTAGCTGGGCTTTCCCGTACAGTACCTAGATAGCTTTACAATGCTATTGACCTGAAAATTAATCCATACCTCCAGGATAATAGCTTTTTATAATAAGACAAGTTTCTGTTAAAACTAAATTCTACAAAGAATAAAGAAGAAACATGTATATGAAGTTCAGAATGCAGGTATTTAATTTCTTGCTCGTTATTCTAATTTCCTAGAGGGACCTTAATAATTGACAGTAGAATAGAAAAATTTCCCATCTGAAGCTGCAGCTGTAGGGAAACAGGTATGGTGCCCCTGCGGACTGGTCGCCACAGTGATGCTGCACCTACTCAACCTACGCTCTGATGGGATTCCCTGAGGGCAGCACCAATGTGCCAGGGGACCTGTTGGAGGTATTGCCGGAAATGAATACTTGTGGCGTCAACGGAAGCAGGGGGAGGATAGGGAGTGAAAGACCCAGGCCCAGCGGGAGAAGGAACGGCTTGCCGAACTAAAACAAAAAAGTAAAGTTCGCAAAGCTCCGGCCGCGAGACCCAAGGAACATAAATGAGGGTCCAAGCTGTAGTTCAACATCCACAAAGGCTACGGGTTCATCAAGGAGCCCTACCTGGTGAGCCATGTATTTGTAAACCGCCGCAACTTGGAGAGTCAACTACCCCGGGGTCCCCAGGTCGTGATTTATGCTCTGGAGAATGGTTGGAGTATGAGAGGCACTATAGTCCCCAACGGTGGTAAGCGGTCAGGGTAAAAAAGAGCATGGTGGAGTCACAAACCCCAGGCCCCACATTACCTAAAGCTGTGGCCCAGGCTGTAGTAGGACCGCCACATACGCCACCACGCACACCATCCCTGGCTGCCAACCCTGACAAGACGGAAAGTGACTTGTACACGGAGACCGGCTTTTACACCGAGACTCTGCCCCCGGCTTCGCCAATCGGTGGACTGATAGGCTGAGCCAGTAGGGGTGCTAGTCGGTGGTCACCCCGTAGAATTACTTTTGGTCGAGGCATCCTTTGGAGTGGAAATGAAGGCGGTAGGATGCAAGTGTTGCCAGGACATTGTTTTATATGTACGTTAGCCGGCTAGGCAATTGTAGTTAGTTTTGTGATATAATGCTTACACAAGGACAGTGAGATCATTGGACAATGATATGGTCTGAACTAAATGAATATAGTTAGCACTTCACATACGTGCTTTTTCTGGGTTTGCAAACCAGCACAGTGGGGTGCATCCTGAACAATATGCACTCTACTCTTGACTACTAAATGACCATCTGGCATGGCTGAAGCACTTGGTCCAACGAGAGACCTGCACTCCCTGTAGTCATGCCCAAGGACAACGTTCAGGGGTTGAGGCGGTCCCTCACTACATAAACTAAGTTGTGGAACAAGAGACACCCTGGCTAGGAACGTGATTAAATCTTGCCTGGGCAGGTTAAATTTTTGCACTTTTTCAATTTTTGGTATTATTCTACTTTTCTACTTTTATATCTGTTTTTATATGCAATGATTAAGCCAGAGCCCTCCATAATGGGAGGATGTTATTGTAGTTGTTGAATGTGCACAAAGAAAAGTTTTTTTGCATGTTCTCTTAACATCTTTTATCTATTTCAGCCCGCAGACGTGCTGTGCTTTGCCAAGGGGGAATGTGGCGCCCCTGCAAACTGGTTGCCGCAGTGGTGCTGCACCTACTCCATAGGTGTGGTTCACTTTTGCCAGGTGAGGGGGGTTGTGATCCTAAGACACAGAGTTTGAATACAACACCATCCCAAATCAAGGCTGGGGGATTCAGGCAGACCCTTTTTAGGGGAGGCCCCATCTCCTGGCTGGAGAAGAGGTTAGCAAGAGTTAAAAGAGAGTGAGAAACAGGAATAAGGGGTTCAGACTGCAGGAGACATCCTGGGGACTGCAGCCATTGAGAGGCTCGTCCCAGGACAGGAGGGAACCAGAAAAGACGTTAGGACATTGAGCAGGCAGGACGCCTGCTGCGGAACAAGAGAGTCCTAGGGGGCACGGGAGTAGAAGAACCACCTGTGGCACCCCGAATCCACTACCAGTTGCTGGTGAGTGGAGGGACTTGGTCGCAGAAGGGGACCGGACCCGAACTAGTGGAAGTGCTGCACGCCTCAGCTAGAAAAAACGGAGGCCACTGTGTCTGCAGGAACAAGGGACACAAACCGTGCTTACTTGCCAAGAAGGTGGCCAGACCTAGGGCCAGGGGACTCTGAGCCACTTTATTGGGACACTGCCCACGTAGACGCAGGTGTGAGAGGAGGATAGCCGGCGTGGTGAGATGGCCTGTACAGACTTTAGAGTGGTGTCTTGGAGAAGCAGCCCCAATCACCTGGGGACTAACCTGGCTGCACATTGGAGGAGCACAGTACCCGGTTGGGTAAACTTGAGTCATTGCCAAGTAAAGATAAAAAGAACTGCAACCCTGGTTTCCGCCAGTTATTATCCACGCCCTGCTGCCTCACTACACAGACCCCATCACCATCTCAGTTGACTTTACTACATTCCCTGGGGCCACGCTCTACCTGTGGGGAACGATACCATCTGGGCTGCCACTCCATCAGCCCCAGTGGTCCTACACTAGTGCCGGTCACCCTGACCAGAATAACCACAGATGACGTCACAAACTTATGCCTTGTACATATTTCCCTTTATTGCACGCCCAGGGTCACGGAGCCAGGTCACTGCCGACAGGAAGTGACCGGCTGTGACATCCGTCTGTCACTCACTAACTCTCTTCCCTGTGAGGCCGTGCTGGAACAGGCAGGAGTCAGGCACCCTGATTGCCATTATACTGACCACTTCTACAGTTTGTCAGAGGTGACCAGATACCTAGGCAAGGAGTATGGTTTTAACCTGGCTGGATTACTTAATTTGACTAATTTCAGTACCCCTGTGCTCTTCCATTACCAAAAAGGTAAAGCTGACTCCTAACAGAATGAATCGGAGAGCATGCAATTCTTATCAACGGCTCAATCATACTTTAGGTCTAAACTGCCAATCTTCAGGAATGCACCGTCCCCAGCAAGCAGAAATCCAGGATGCAAGGGTGGTGTGCATATCCTGAATATAGAAGTTAAGAGTAAACAGTTAATCTAGCAACTAATGGGGTAACATGGCCCAAACCCTCAACAATGTCTTCTTCTAATCTGCCTCTGTGACATGGTAGAAGATGTTTTAACTATTTATTGGAATATCCTCTTTCTTTATCTGTGTATAAAAGGTAATTATCTATAATTTTGTATTGTATATAATGGATTGTCCCCTAAGCCATTGCGGGGGACAACATGGCCACACAGACCCTGACAGATATTTTAATGAGTTCTTTGGCTAATGGGATAGCCAATCACAAAGTGTATTTATTTACACCTATCAGGTATCAATGTCACTCTGGCATTTGTGGGAGAACCCTGACAACTGCCAGATGAGCCCTTGGTGACACTTCCTGATTGGCTGCCAAGTTCTGGCGCCAATCAGGATAGTGTATATATACTAATTTTTCCTGTCAGGTCATCAGACCGTGACAGGATTTTAAGCTATGAAGGACCTTGTGGCAGGTCTTTTATTGCGTGCCAGTCAGGAGGGTGGTGAGAGCTGGCTGAGAGCATGCTTGGCCTCATCTACGCCGGTTATGCACTTACCAGCATCACCTCTGGTGCCTGCTTCTTCTGACACTCAGCCCTGTGTGCCTTCTGTGCCATCAACGCTGCCGCCGCCGCTGTTGCCATCATTGGACTGTGCCCCTCTGTCTGCCTGCGATGCTGCACCTCCACGCAGCCACCGGAAGAAAAAGGGTAAGAGGGACCGCTATTACCCTCACCTCCCCGCCGCTCTAGGGCTCCTTCTCGCCGCAGCTCCACTGCTGCTGCGCTGACATCTCCTCTGCCTAGGAGGCCTCGGGTGAACACACAAGTCTCCTGAGGTTCAGGAACTGCTCGGGACCCCCGCAGACCAGCTCGGGTACTGCTAGTTGCTAATGTGGAGCAGGCAGCCAGCGGGAGATTTGAAAATGCTGGGATTGCTGCTGATCCCCTCAGCCTGCGCTCTCCTTTATCCCTGGACTCGGACATTGTTGCTGCTAATATTGCTGCCATGCAGGCTGCAGGCTATGTGGCAGCTGAAAGACTTTCTCGTGTGCATCAGGCTACTGTTACAGCTCCTGCTGGAAGCCTATTATCTACGGACATTGACATCCTGGGAGCTGCTTCCAGACCTCCTCCTGATGTGCAACATAGGCAGGAGCCAGCTCTGCAGGCATGGATGTCGTCAGGGACTTCTTCAGATGAAGATACTGCTGGGACTGCTTACCTCCCACCCTGCCAGCCAGCACCTACAGCTTCCAGCCATCGTCCCGATGGATTGCCGCCCGTGCCTCCGAATCGTGGTGAGACTCCTATTTCTCCTATTCCAATCATTGGCACTTCCTTATCTAGGGGTTTAGTAACTGGGATTGTTAACAGGGTGGTTGAGGAAGTGCTGTTCCGCAGGGGGTTAGAGGACTCTCTCCCATAGGCGAGATCCTGTTATTTCCGAAAGTGCTTTTAAGGAAGCATTAGTGTGTGAGCTTTCTCCTCTTGGTTTCCACTTACCCCCTGCGGTTAAAGAGCGGATTTGGAGGAAGGAATATATTGATATTTTTTCCTTATTACCTATTATCAGAGATGCAATTTTTAGAGCCGACAAAAAGGAGGAGAAATCTGATGCTGAAGGGGAGCGCCGCAAACCAACTAGGTCATTTCAGGGTTGGGTTCAGGCGTTCTCTATTTATGCCGCTGTGCTGGGAGAGAAATCACCGCACCTTTGTAGTGGTCTCTTCCAGCATTTGGACATTATAATGGAAGCGTATAAGCATTTTGGTGGGGTGGCTTGGCTTCAGTACGATGAAGCTTTTAGACAGAAAATGTCAGTTCACCCATCTATTCGGTGGGGTGTAAAGGATGTGGGCCTTTGGCTCAATTTAATGTTGCCTCATCGCACTTCCTTTCCACGTCAACAGCAAGGTCAGACCACGAGGAAGGTGTGTGTGCTTCTCTTACAACGAATCTACTTGTAAGTGGCAAGGTTCCTGTCGATTTCGACATGAGTGCTCCTTTTGTGGAGGATCCCATCCTGCCTTCAAGTGCTTTAGACGTCAGGCCCAGTCTGGTCAGCCCACGCCACGGGACCAGGTTTTCATAAACGGTGACTCCGGTGAACTTGTTAAGCATGCTCCCGTGGTTAAGCCGGTTTCCAGACAGAGCGATGGCCAATTTAATCACTGAAGGTTTTCGAGATGGCTTTTTTGTGCCTCAGTTTAGTGGGCCGGGTTGTACGATTGTTCGTAATTTGGCATGTTTTTTCTCATCCCGATGTTGTGTCTTGTCACATTTCCAAAGAATTGGATTTGTGTTGTGTTGCGGGTCCTTTTTCATCTCCCCGTTTGAAAATTTTCGGATATCACCATTGGGAGTCGTCCCGAAAAAGGAGGCGGGCTCCTACGCATCATCCATCACCTCTCTTTTCCAAAGGGTTCGTCTCTGAATGATGAAATTGATCATTCAGCAGCTTCTGTTACCTATAGTTCATTTGATTCTACTATCGAATTGCTTCGGCGTTGCGGCCATCTGGCACTCCTCGCCAAATTGGACATAAAAGCAGCGTTCCGATTGCTCTCGGTCCATCCCTCTGGTTTTAATTCACTCGGTTTTTGTTTTAATCAACAGTTTTATTTTGATATATGTCTACCCATGGGGTACTCCCTGTCGTGTTTTTATTTCGAGAGTTTTGCTACATTTTTAGAATGGGTTGTGATATCAGATGCAGTGTCTGGCGATGTCGTACACTAGCTCGACGATTTTTTATTCATTGGTGATTCGTCTTCTAATGCCTGTCGAGATCTTCTCGACAGGTTCGTCAGCATTATGGGTCATTTTGGTGTTCCTTTGGCTGTCGAGAAAACTGTTTTCCCCTGTCATCGGTTGGTGTATCTGGGCATTACCACTGATACTCTTCGATGCGAGCTTAGCCTTTCCCAAGAAAAGATTGCAAAGCTTAAAAGCTTGATTTCTAAAGTATTATCTAAAGAAAAGTCCACCCTTCGTGAATTGCAATCTTTATTGGGGAGTCTTAACTTTGCTTTGAGAATTTTACCCATGGGCCGTCCGTTTTTGCGTCGCTTGTATGATGCTACGAAAGGCTTCACTTCCCCTCGTAGTCACATTCGATTGACAGCACCAATTGGGGATGATCTTTTGGTTTGGAGTAGGTTTTTAGAAGAATTTAATGGTGTTTGTTGTTTTCCTGAGCCTTTCGTTTGTGCGTCCGAGATTGGCTTGCAATTTTCTTTTCTTACTTCTTCGGGAATCGGTCTTGTTTTCGGTCATCGGTGGAGTTATTGTTCTTCGCCGGCTTTGGTTTTTAGTGGCAAGATTTTTTCATTGCTTCTTTTTCAGGAAATATTTTCTATCTTGTCCATTTTGAGCATTCGGGGTAAAGAATTAGCTGATAGTCGGCTGTCTTTTTCCGTTGTATCTTCAGGTACAGTTTTTGCTTTTAATGCTCTTACGTCCAAATTCCCGTTGGTCTCTAAATTGCTCCGTCAGGTCGTTTTTTTGTGCTTACGGCATAATATTGGTGCGCGGGCAGTGCTCTCTGAGTCTTCTACTAATCGAGCAGCCTTTTTTCTTTCGCAGCAAGAGTGGGTGGATTTTCACAACGCTCTTCCTCTCGCAGATCCAGACGGGACTCCTTTTCCAGCTTGCCTTTGGGAAACTCTAGTGGACTAATTACATTTTTTATTCGAAACTCCCTCGCGCAGTCAGCGTGGGCCTCTTATTCGGCCGCTTGGCACGAGTGGTGGAATTTTTGTGAGGAGCATGATGTCGCATGTGTACATTTGGATGTCCGTTTTGTTATTACTTTTTGTAAACATTGTGTTGCTCGTGGTTATAGTTACTCTTCTTTGTTTAAAATGTTATCGGGTATTTCCTTTTTTATGAAACTGTATGGTGGGATTTCCCTCGTTAGCCTCTTTCCGGTCCGTCAGTTTTTGAAGGGTTTACGGAAAGCACGCTTTCGTCCTGATAATAGGTGGCCCATTTCGTTAGATTTACTGACAAAGCTTTGGTTTATCTTGGACGAAGTTTGTCTTAATAAATTCGAAGTTTTGCTTTTTCGCACCTGCTTTGTACTTGCCTTTTTTGGGGCTTTTAGAATCAGCGAACTGATTTGCTACAGTAAGTCTCGTCCATCCGGCCTCCGGGTGGGCGATGTCCGTCTGAGTCCTCAGGCTAAGGGTATATTTATTCGATCTTCCAAAACAGACCAACTGGGGAAGGGAATTCGCACCAGACTGCATTCTATTCCAGGTTCGGTTCTTTGCCCTTGTTCAAATGTTCGTACTTGGTTATTGCGACGCCCTCTCCTCCCTGGTTCTTTGCTCATTCATTTGAATGGGGACCCAGTGCCGAATTTTCAATTCAGGGCTATTCTACGTAAGTGCTTAATACGGCTAAATTTAGAACATTTACGTATCTCGTCTCATTCATTTAGAATTGGTGCTGCTACCGAGGCAGTTAGGCTGGGCTTGAGTGAGAAGAATATTCAAAAATTGGGTCGTTGGTGTTCCACAAGGTCTCGCTTATATGTTCGGCCAGACCTTTTACCTGTTTGTTAATATGTTGTTTTTGTTTTAGGTTCTCTTGTGGTGTGGATAGTCAGCCATTCTTTCATCTATTGGGCTGAACGGAGGGCCAGGATTCGCCCTTATACCAACAACCTTTCGTTTGATCTTGCTCGGGTTAACATACTCTGGTGTGGAGTCAGAGGTATGTGGTTGCATGATCTGTGCGAATGTTTATCACGCCTTTCAGCCACATTACCGTGTCCTGATGCGATATTGCTGCACATAGGGGGGAACGATCTTGGGAGGATTTCGACTATGGATTTTTTATCGTCTAAGACATGTTTCCCGGAGTATCTCTCCTTTTTTCTGAGATCGTTCCCGTTTGCTGTGGACATCCGCACATTTGCATTTTCATGAATGCATCAGGAGATGGGTCAATAGGCTGTTGGCGAGATTTTTTCAGTCTGAGGGGAATTTATCTTACAGACATGTTGACCTTGAAGGGTTTTTACCAGGTTTTTATAGGGATGATAGAGTTCATTTGAGCGAAGTCGGCCTTGATATATTTAATCTCGACCTCCAGTCTTTGGTGGAGAATTGGCTGTGGCTTTGTTGGGGGGGCTCATGCTAGCTGCATTTGCCCTTTTGGGTAAAATCGCCCAATTGCATTTGGGCGGATTTTGGCCCATTAGTTGGTGTTACAAGTTTATGGAAGTATATGGTGTCTTTGGATGGTTTTTAACAGAGTTTTTAAAACGTATTTATTTGAATATTTTAATAAAGAAATTTTATACCTTAATAAAGCCACACGGCCAATTTTGATCCACCAAGTTGTCGAGTGTCATTTTGTTTTAATTATTAAATGGTAAGTATGACTGTGGGTTTTGTGTTGCCATGGATTGTCCCCTAAGCCATTGCGGGGGACAACATGGCCACACAGACCCTGACAGATATTTTTATGAGTTCTTTGGCTAATGGGATAGCCAATCACAAAGTGTATTTATTTACACCTATCAGGTATCAATGTCACTCTGGCAGTTGTGGGAGAACCCTGACAACTGCCAGATGAGCCCTTGGTGACACTTCCTGATTGGCTGCCAAGTTCTGGCGCCAATCAGGATAGGGTATATATACTAATTTTTCCTGACAGGTCATCAGACCGTGACAGGATTTTAAGCTCCCACCCTCCCACCCCTTTTGTAGGTTTATTATTTGTTCCTTAAAATTTTTGTTTTTTGTTATTATATAATAAAAAAACAAACAAACATATCCTAATACTAACGGCTCTTTGAGGCCGGTTTATTCTTTATTTCTACTTTTCTTTCCTTCTTAAACCTGTCGTGTGGCTGTATTAGAGGGGTAAAATCGCCCAATTGCATGTGGGCGGATTATGGCCCATTAGTTGGTGTTACAAGTTTATGGAAGTATATGGTGTTTTTGGATGGTTTTTAACAGAGTTTTTAAAAAGTATTTATTTGAATATTTTAATAAAGAAATTTTATACCTTAATAAAGCCACACGGCCAATTTTGATCCACCAAGTTGTCGAGTGTCATTTTGTTGTAATTATTAAATGGTAAGTATGACTGTGCGTTTTGTGTTGCCATGTATGAATACCAGTATATATGTAGGAATGAACAAGCCTGGGATTTATGGTAACACTACAGTGTTTGTTTGTTTTGTCCGCTCTGTAGTGGTGCCTTAAATGTATGTCCCCTTCCTTATGCTCACCTTCCTGCGTTTTCACACCTTTCCGACACCGCATCCCTCCCATGGTGTCATTTTGTGCTGTGACGTAGCTTCTGATTAACTGAAAGTCAGTGGCTACGTCACAGGCGCTCAATGGATCTTTATGAGAGCCAGAATGAGACTTCCTTAAAGATGCATTGAAAAGTAACATTCGGTGCACCACATGAATCACTGAAGCTGCCAACTAACCACTTTTCACCGCATACCGAAAAGAGTGCTACTGAAAAAGCATGAAGTTGGCAGAAGGTGAGTATAAAAGAGGGCATTGGGACTTACATTTAAAGCACCACTACAATGGTGAAAAACAAACAAATCCTTTAACGTGTGTTAATGCAATGCATTTGCCAGGTATACATTTTGTTTTACATATCCTCTCTTGCAGCAATTAGTTAGCCTGTACAGACATGGTTAAATATATGGCCTGCTTATGTTTTCAGAGAAGTTAGATGAGCACATAGGAAGTCAGTGGAGTAGTAGCTTAGCTTCTGAAGAAGTAACAAGTGATGTTGAGAAGAAGGCCACAAGTGAGGAGTGTGTTTAGCTACAAAAAGAATTTAAGGATAGCAAATTACAAGTATACAAGTCCTACCAGTAACTGATTGCTATGCGGCTGGAGTGCAGAGATTACAAGGATAAAAAAGAGAATGTTCCTTTATACTTGCATTGAGTGCAGCCATAGCATAACAGAGCTAAAGAAGGCATAATTTCCCTAGGCAGCTAGGAGTTGGCTTCAAAGGGCACTTGGCTTAGCCAGTCCTGAAGGATAGAGAATTCCTTTTCCAACCGGAAGGGGACACAAAGGTACTCCTGTAGTGGAGGATAAGGAAAGCGAAGTTCAGAGGTAGAAAGCCTGAGAAGCATTCTGACACTCATATATGATGTCAAGATTATTGGATTGCCGTATCTGATATGTATAAGAGAATGCCTCTGTATGATATAGAAGAAATGTCTTATAAGAATTGAACTTGCTAGCATCTCTTGAAGTTGTATGTAAAGGATTCCAGTAAAGATCTGTTTATCTTTTTACAACGGATTCTGATTTCACTGATTTACTGCATATTATCAAGGTCCCCATGCCTTCATACCACTTGTGGCCTGAATAGGGGTTGTCAGTCAGCAAATTACACACACTCAGGGGTATCGTAACTGAGTTCTTTCGGAGCAAGAAGCAAAGCTCGCCGCAAGTGGTCCATTTATTTTACAATTCCAGTTATTTGAATGGGCGAGATTGAGCCATGACTAGAACCATAAAGAGACGTGGCTACTTTTTTTGCAGATACGTGGTTCTCAAATGTTAGCAGCGCGTTAATCAGCATGATGTCCACAGCGAGCAACAGAGAATGTTCATTTATTGAGAATTAACAACATCCAGCTTATAACATGAGAATAGGATCAATCTGGTTTCTGGGAGAGTGAGAGAGAAATCTGCTGTGACTTTCAGCTTCAGTTCCACACTAGAATGTGCATGTTGAGAGCAGGAGGAGGGACATCCTGTCTCTTAATGAGGACCCTTTTTTTTTTTTTTTTAACTTTGTTGACATCTGAACAATACTCAACAACTACTTATTCTGTTAGTCCCATAGAGGTTCTCAATCCTTGGAACCTAGGTCGTGGCAATGGCTTGGTCAAAATGTCAGCTACCATCTTATCAGTCTCACAATAAACAAACTGAATTATGCCACAATCTATCAAATCATGTAGATGATGACATCTGACATCGATGTGCTTAGTTCTAGCACTGATCTTCTCACTGCATGCAAGTTTAATGCATCCTTGGTTGTCCTCACATATCACCGTAGGCTGAGTTAACGGTTTACCAAGATCATCCATCAGTTATCTTAGCCAAATGATCTCCTGACTTGCATAGGCTGTGGACACATACTCAGCTTCTGTGGATGACAAAGCAACAGATACTTGTTTTCTACTAGACCAGGAGATTGAACTTTCTCCAAGTTTAAATACGTATCCGCTTGTGGATTTACGATCATGCAAATCACCAGCCCAATCTGCGTCAGCATAGCCGGTGAGTTTTAGATTTCCTGCTGCAGATAATTTAAAATTTACTCCTTGTGTCTCCTTTAAATATCGGAGAACTCTTTTAACGGCATTTCAGTCCTTTTGGCGCGGTTTCTCCATATATCTGCACAATATTCCAACTGCTGTTGTAATATCTGGTCAAGTCATAGTCGATATGTATAGAAGTGCCCCCACTGCCTGTCGATATTTCTCATTGTTAGGCAACAGGTCATCTTCTTCCAGTTTCAGGTAGCATGATTCCATTGGCATTGATACACCTTTGGCTTCTGTCATTCCAAACTGATTCAAAATTGAATTAATTTTTGCACTTTGATTTAGAAGAAAACTTCCATCTTCCTCTCTCTGGATATGGATTCCTAGATAATATGTTACATTTCCAAGGTCTTTTGTTTCAAAATACTGGTTCAAAATTTCAGTAATTTTTCCAATTTTGGCTTATTTCTTGATGAACTACAATTACATCGTCCACATATAAGAGAATATACATCCACTTTCCATCTGTATATCTCGTATATAAGCATGGATCCGCTTGACCTCTTTTAAATCCTTCTTCCAACAAGACTTTGTTCATTTTGGTGTTCCATGCTCTTGCCGATTGCTTAAGACCATAAAGAGATTTTTGTAGTTTGCAAAAAAGGTTCTGTTCACCTTCCTTTGTATAACCTTCAGGTTGAGTCATGTATAAGTTCTCCTCAATGTCACCATTTAAAAATGCAGTCTTGATATCAAATGTCTGACAAACATCTTTTGTACAGCAGCTACAACCATCAAGGCTCTAAATGTTGTCTGCTTGGCGACTGGGGAAAAAGTAGCATCATAGTCCTCGCCATATTTTTGAGAATATCCTTTTGCGACCAACCTCGCTTTAAATTTGTGGACTTTACCTTCACAGTCATATTTGGTTTTAAATACCCACTTGTCCTTGATTGCCTTTTTACCTTGTGGCAACTCAGTGAGTTTCCAAGTTTGAAGTTGATGAAGCGAGTTCATTTCTTCATTAGCGGCATTGATCCACTTTGTTCTTTCATGAGCAGGCAGTTTTTGCATTTCATCCCATGACTGTGGCTCTGACTCAGGTAGTGTCTTGACAATGTAGGATAGACGTTTAGCTGGTATTCCTTTGTTTGATCTTGACGATCGTCTGATTTCAGGTTCACTTAGGCCTTTTGTTGTTCCTTCAGTGGTTGAAGAATCTAGCCAGACTTCTACATTCTCCCTTTCGTTGTCTTGTGATTGTGACTGAGATTGTTGTTGTTGCTTCATCTGGACTACTGGCATAATATCATAAAACTTGGGTGACACAAAATTTTCATCAATCACTACATCGTTGCTTATTGTGACCTTGTTTGTCTCTGGGTGTAAAATTCTATAACCTTTCTGGGTTTCACTGTAACCTACCAGAATGCCTTCCTTAGCGTGAGATTCCAACTTAGTTCGTTTTTCTTTGGGAATGTGTGCAAATGCTTTGCTTCCGAAAATCCTTATGTGCTGTAGTTTTGGCTTTGCATGCGGGGCTTGAAGTTAACAGAGCGGTGCGGGTGTACATACATCACCCGAAGCCGGAAATGACGCGATTCGCGTCATACAGCCGCACACTGCAGCCCGGCCGGCAGAGGAGAGCGAGGAGGCACGCATTTGAATGAGAGTTGAAGATCACGCCTATTGAGGCGTGAAATTATGAAGAGGGAGAGCCTGCCAGGGTGACTATGAATACAGTAGTCACTCATTAACATCGCTAATGAGTGAGTTTAATAACGTTTATCTTCATTTTCAATAGATGCATTTAGGAGATAAAAGGAGTGTAGGATAAGTGTGAATATGCTCTAGGGACATCTTTTAATAGCTTATGAGGTGTTTGGGGGGTGACAGGATCCCTTTAAACAAACAATAGCTGTTGCAATACATACAGATCAATATGCATTAGGCCAACATGAAAAAATACAGAAATGTGAATTGCCTCTGTGGCGCCCCTGCGATCAGGTTGGCCACATAGGGAACTGCAGCCAGGCAGAAGGTAGACAGTTTGTGCAACAAACACCCTCACAGCACACACACCCACAGGAGCACAACACCCAACCCGGAGCCCGGGACTCTAGGTGGGTAAGGGGTGATAGGGTTTAGAGGAAAGTGGGTGGGAAGGTAGGTCAGGTGGTAGACCAGTACAAAAAGGAGGAACAAGGAGGAGTTAGCCAGTAGGCTGAGGTAGGCTGAGAAGTAAAGACCAGAAAGACACTTCCCGGTGGGATAGGGCTCCCTGGAGATGCAGAATCGACAGCGACACAGATCCATGGAGACAAAGCTCATCCATAGCCAGCAGCCCAAGGAGAAGTGAGGACAGATATCGAACCGATACTACCGGGTACGAGGAGTATGGCAGCGTAGACTGGCTGCAGGAGGGAAAGGTTTCTCTGGAAGTACCTGGATAGCCACATGGGTGGGAAAGAGCCGGTGATCCCTTGCAAGATAGGGACACCTAAGCTAGGCTGAAACCAGAGTGTCGGCTCTGAGGGGGACTGAAGCTACACGCCGGCTCCCCAGACAAACCGGCAGGGAGCACAGATTCCAGATCCGTGTTCCTACTACAGGGTTGAAGGCTCTTTAACACTTTAGAGGACCCACACTTACTGCCCATACGTCTAGGGAGAAGTCACATTAAGGGACCGAGTTGTCGTCATACAACTCACAAGGAAGAACAGAGAAACAAGCCGGAAAGGTTCATAGAAAGAGTGAGGGGTCTCAGAGCGACAGCCTGGCAGCAGAGGGTTAAAAGTGTCTGGAGTTAACTGTGTAAAGAACTAAACTGTGTTGTAAACTGTTTGACTTGGAAGAACTTGCAAGTAAACCCGGTGAACCCTACTTCAGTCTCTCGTGTATGATTCCAGGTATACAGAACTGTTATTGCACTCTACACCCTGTCAGGAGTGGCCTCGACCCGCGGCGGGCTCATCCATCTTGCTGCAGCATCCATCCTCCTGACAGAAGCACACTGCAGCGGTGGTCCCCTCTACTGGCCACAACCCGTGGGTGGCGTCACGACAAACGACAATATCTTTTGTAAATACCCCCTTTTACTTGTGATAACCCGGGACACGGTCCGGACCAAGACCGCCGTGATATCCCCAGCAGTACCCCGGTCTGGTACCGAGTACCCCGTCCCAATTGGCTCCACACCTCATACACTATAATCGGTATATGTTCTATTGGTAGAAAATATGAACAGAACAAGTACTTGATAAACAGACACATTAAAAAAGGCTTTTAACAATTTTAAACAATAACAAAAAAATTGCATCAAAGCTGCAAACATTGGGTCATGGTCCTCATGCACACTCTTCAATACATGAGACATTTAAGAATCAGGTATTGACAAGATAGTTTGAGATAAAGCATATACGGTATTAGGCTCCCTCAACCCAATACTTAAAGTGAACCTGTCAGCTCGTTTTTGCCCCGAAACCTATTACTATCTGTCACTGCACCTTCCTACTAAATCCCTAACCGTCCCTGTCTGAGCAAAAACTGTACTATAAGTCCATGTGCACACGCTGCCTATCTGATGAGTTTTTTACCTCAGGATTTGTAGCCAAAACCAGGAGTGGATGATTAAATACAGAAGTGGTGCAGGTCTTTCTATTAGACTTTTCTTCTGATTGTTCCACTTCTGGTTTTGTCTACAAATCCTGAGGTAAAAAACTCTTCAAATACTCAGTGTGTGCATGTGGCCTAATGGTTGTGAAATATTATTTTGTGACTTATATGTTCATATGCTAATTAGTCCTCATGACTACTGCATGTAGTCACTCTGGGAGTTCTCCAGAGTTCCTTCTCCTCCCATGTTTATCCCGTCATGGTGGGCATGATAATAAATTTCCAGCGCGTTCCCGGCTTCTCAATTTAAAATTTCCCCCTTTTGTGTATAACGCCGTGACGGCATCATTTCTGGACCTGCTCATTGGTATTAATTGCGAGTTCCATCTGTTGGCTTCATAATGTGCAGTGTGCATACTCAGAAACCCCCACTGACGGCACTGCATAACATTGAGCCGTCAGTGAGGGCTTCTGAGCATGCGCACTGCGTCAGTACACCTTGCAATTAATGCCAATGCGCAAGTCAAGTTAGGGATGAACTAGAAAGGAGCAGGGAAAAGTAGTGATAGGTTTGGGGGAAAAAATGAGCTGACAGGATCCCTTTAAAGGGATATTCTTTTCTTATAATGTTATAGAAATTTTCTAGGCTATGTCATAACATTATATTTAAGGGGTACTTGGATTCGGGTATCATAGAAGGGGCCAATATCAATTCAGCTTTTTTTCTGAACACAGGCTTTTCACTGACTGAGCAGGTAACTGCAGCAAGGTGTGATTAGAAGGACAGCATTCTAAAAATACACTGTGTGCAGAATTATTAGGCAAATGAGTATTTTGATCACATGATACTTTTTATACATGTTGTCCTACTCCAAACTGTATAGGCCTGAGAGCCAACTACCAATTAAGTAAATCAGGTGATGTGCATCTGTGTAATGAGGAGGGGTGTGGTGTAATGACATCAACACCCTATATAAGGTGTGCTTAATTATTAGGCAACTTCCTTTCCTCTGGAAAAATGGGTCAGAAGAGAGATTTGACAGGCTCTGAAAAGTCCAAAATTGTTAGATGTCTTGCAGAGGCATGCAGCAGTCTTGAAATTGCCAAATCTTTGAAGCGTGATCACTGAACAATCAAGCGTTGCATGGCAAATAGCCAACAGGGTCGCAAGAAGCGTGTTGGGCAAAAAAGGCGCAAAATAACTGCCCATGAACTGAGGAAAATCAAGCGTGACGCTTCCAAGATGCCATTTGCCACCAGTTTTGCAATATTTCAGAGCTGCAACTTTACTGGTGTATCAAAAAGCACCTGGTGTGCCATACACAGGGACATGGCCAAGGTAAGAAAGGATGAAAAACTACCACCTTTGAACAAGAAACATAAGATAAAACGTCAAGACTGGGTCAAGAAATATCTTAAGACTGATTTTTCAAAGGTTTTATGGACTGATGAAATGAGAGTGACTCTTGATGGGCCAGATGGATGGGCCAGAGGCTGGATCAGTAAAGGGAAGAGAGCGTCACTCTGTCTCAGACACCAGCAAGGTGGAGGTGGGGTACTGGTATGGGCTGGTATCATCAAAGATGAACTTGTGGGACCTTTTCAGGTTGAGGATGGAGTGAAGCTCAACCCCCAGACCTACTGCCAGTTTCTGGAAGACAACTTCTTCAAGCAGTGGTACAAGAAGAAGTTGGTATTGTTCAAGAAAAACATGATTTTCATGCAGGACAATGCTCCATCACATGCATCTAACTACTCCACAGCGTGGCTGGCCAGTAAAGGTCTAAAAGAAGAAAAAATAATGACATGGCCCCCTTGTTCACCTGATTTGAACCCCATAGAGAACCTGTGATCCCTCCTAAGATGTGTAATCTACAGGGAGGGAAAGCAGTACACCTTTCGGAACAGTGTCTGGGAGGCTGTGGTGGCTGCTGCATGCAATGTTGATCGTAAACAGATCAAGCAACTGACAGAATCTATGAATGGAAGACTGTTGAGTGTCATCACAAAGAAAGGTGGCTATATTGGTCACTCATTTTTGGAGTTTTGTTTTTGCATGTCAGAAATGTTTATGCAGTTATATTAGTTTACTTGGTGAAAATAAACAAGTGAGATGGGAATATATTTGGTTTTTATTAAGTTGCCTAATAATTCTGCACAGTAATAGTTACCTGCACAAACAGATATCCTCCTAAGATAGCCAAATCTATAAAAAAAAAAAAGCACTCCATCTTCCAAAAATATTAAGCTTTGATACTTGAGTCTTTTGGGTTGATTGAGAACATAGTTGTGGTTGTGGATCAATAATAAAAATAATCCTTTAAATACAACTTGCCTAATAATTCTGCACACAGTGTATGTCATTATTGTATTGGTTGAAACATTTTTTTAACTTTGACTTTTTTTACTTAAATGCATCTATTTGGGGCTGAGAATATAATCATTACAATTGGGTTAAAATTAAATATTGTGCCATTTGGCATACTCTGTTTTGATTGCACATTCAATGTTGATGTGGCCTGTAGTCATAAATATGCTTAGAGTAGGGGTCTCAAGCATACGGCTCATGGGCCACATTTGTCCCATAAATCTGGTTCATGCAGCCCGCAGCCACAGCAGACCCCATGACTATCGCAGCCCAGTCCACCAAAGTCAGCACTGTTTTTCAGTTGAATGTGCATCCTTGAACGAGGATGCTTCCCTAATTGGGTGGCATTAGAGTTTTTTCTCTTCCTCACTGAAGTGACAATTTGCATCCTTGAACACACGTTCAAGAGAAATATATTGCCATTCAGAGACAAGGTATCAGTCTGGCAACTCCAATGCCAGCCAACCTGCCAAACAGAGGCCAGCAGTTGACGCTGGGTTGGTGGGGCACATGGCATTGGTGTCATACACTGCCATTTAGCTGCTGGCCTTTGATTGGCCAGTGGCTGGCATGGACCATGCCACAATCATCATGGGGTCTATGTTGCCTGCAGACCACATACACGGAAAAGAGAACTCCAAGGGAATGGAAAACAGGTCAAAATAATCTTTTTTTATTCTGTGCACAGTATGGGAACATTACCTTTGGGACCAGGATGGGGCTTTACCACAAGATGGAACCAGGATAGAGACATTACTACAAAATGGGAACTAGGATGAGCATATTACTACAAGAAGGAGACAGTGATAGGGTATTACTACAAGAAGGGGACTGTGATAGGGCATTACTACAAGAAGGGGACCGGGATGGGGCATTACTACAATATGAGGACCAGGATGGGGACATTACTAGAATATGAGAACCTGGATGGACCCAATAATACAAGAAGGAGAGTAGGAAATGACTACAAGAAAGGACCAGGATGGGGAACATAACTACAAGATAGAGACTAGAATGAGGACATTACTAAAAGATGTTGGCCAGAATTACAATATGGTGCTAAGAGAATGTTACTGTATGTGGCCAATTGGGGGGAAAATATAAAAATATTTAAAAAAATTAAAAACAAAGTATGAAAAAATATTTTACTACTAAAAATGCAGTTTTATATATAAACTAAAGTAAACAAAAAAGTCAACGTTTGTTCTCGCCACATCCGAAAAGACCCAAGCTATAAAACTGCACTAATCCATGTGATGAATGCCATTAAAAAAAGGCAAATAATGATTAAAAGGTGAATAGAAAAAGAATGGTTTCACTAAATATGTCACTTTGTCCTATAAAAGATGCGGCCTGACAAATTCAAAATGTAGGTATGTGTGGCCCATATACCCAGCCGAGTTTGATACCCCTGGTTTAAAGCATGTCAGAAAAAAGACAGATAAAAGAGTTGGAAAGTCAACCATCAGACAGTAAGAACAAGTTCATGTAAGGATTCTCAAATAACTCAATCTGTAACTTGCAATAGACAGTACAACATAGAGGCTATGGAAAACAAATGGTTCAATTTTTTTTAATGACACCCAATTGCAAAAATGATTTTAGCCCCGAATACATTAAAAAAATTGTCAGCAAAAGTGGAAAACACTTTATCAACATGCCCCTCACATATTGTTGTTTATTGGCATTAAAAAGTACAAGCTCTATTTCTCTGACTTCTCTTGCAGCAAAGTTAAGAGATTCTAAATAATATACAACTAAACCACCAGTGATACAATTTAATGAAGTCTTATCATTCCATTACATCATACATCTGGAGATTTAAAGGGACCCTGTCACCAGGTTTTTGCCATCCTATCTGAGAGCAGCATAATGTAGAAATAGAGACCCTGATTCCAGCGATGTGTCATTTACTCAGATGCTTGCTGTCATTTTGATAAAATTACTGTTTTCTCTGTTGCAGATTTAGCAGTCTGTGAATATGCTGGACTACCTGGCAGCAGTCCAAGTAGACTGCTAATGATAATCTCCAGATGATTAAACAGTGATTTTATCAAAACTACACTGAGCAGCCCAGTAAGTGACACATCGCTGGAAACAGGATCTTGGGTCCTGTATTGTGCTATTCTCAGATTAGGTTGCAAAAACCTGGTGACAGGTTCTCTTTAAGGATGTGTTTTTTAACTCTTTCAAAAACTAACAGATTTTATAATAGGCTACAATCATAATTAGTTCGTAGCCTCATTATCAACTCCTTAACATACCCAACAACACTGTTATATGACATTTGATGTCAAATGCGGATATCTCTCTCTCTCTAAGTCTCTCTTCATTTATTAGACTACAATAAAGGAATGTGGGGATATTTATTTTACCTTAGGAGATGAAGGATGTGGGTTGTCACAATCTCAGTGCTACAGAATATGTTGGATTTACGGTATTTATACAATATACAAAGTATCACAAGAAATGTGTAAGGGACTTACCTTTTTGGATATATATGCTCAATTATTGGATTGGAGAACAATAAAAGTAACAGAATGGCCAGAATAATATAAGCCAAGATAAAGAAAAAGATTCTGAATCGAAAAAACCTCATTGTGTCATACAGATGAAGAATAGAGCATGTTGGATGAGGATGGATGATGAGGTAAGCTCTGCGCCTGACTGCTTCACAGGTAGCACGGTGACTCTACACTCAGACCACTTTGCAGTTCCCATCGGTGCCTTCCTGTTTGCACTCTTGGTATCCACCCATTGGTTAAACACACTCTTTTTTTCTCTATCGCAGGTAAAGACTGATTGCCAAAAAAGTGAGAAAGTGCTGTTCTCACAAGAGACAAGAAGCAAGTGACGAGAGTCAAGTATCGAAAGAGGGGAACACAAGTTTGTAGAATGTTCAAAATCTACTGAACTAACAGCTTTAACCCACTGAATGCCACACCCTGATCATAAATGTAATGTCCTTGGCTGCTCGTCACACATGAGATGCTGCCCTCTTCCTTGTTTACGGACAGTTGATTCCCATATGTAAAACTGGATAGGTACCATACCTATTCACATTTCCCATGGAACTGGGCAGAAGACTATGCCATATATGTAGTACTTGATTTAATCAAATAAATGTTTTCATGGTCTAGTCTTCTGTCTGTATAAATTACATTATTCTACAGCCAAATTTAGTTGAGAGATCAAAACAGTAGAGTTTAACTAATTTTGTGGTGCTGGAAGCGAATATGAAGCTTAAACTTGCTGATTGGCTCTAATTTTCATGATCCAGAAGAGGTTATAATTACTTATGACATCTTTAATGCAGATTTATAGAAAAATTGTTTAGAAAATATCTGAAAAGCAGTGGATATTCAAAATTTATACAAATATGTATGTGGGGAATATAACCCCAGGGGATCTCCATGTTAATATAAATCCAGCAAAAGACTTTTGGAGTCAAATACACCCGGACAGAAAAAAATACATAATAAAATAAACCATCTTTATTAACTAAATAAATTAAAAAATCCAATTATATATGTTGCAGAGTCATGAATGCTAAAACAAATAAGGTAAAAGATAAACATAAGTCTCCAAAAATATGGAGTGGCAAGCAAACAGAACATACCGTAAGTGGTAAATTGTATATAAGCAGAAAGCAAAGACGTATAAAGTAAAATGCTCCAGGTGTGTGGCACCCCAGGGTCATCACTGCCCCCATACACAATGTAACACATCTATACACTCTGAAATTAGTACCTGTGTAATGGAACCACATATAAAGTCACAGCCCAATGTCCCTGTATCGCTCACTCATAATTTCAAATGCCCAGATCTCTCTGCCATAGAAAAATGGTGTCTTTATTGTTTCATCATCATTGTTGCATTATAAGTAGCTAGTCTATTACATCATCTATTTAGCCTATTGTGCCTTCAGTATTCTGTCATCTTAGGGCGACCAATGAAAAAAAATATTTTCCTAGTGAGCAATGTTCAGATTTCTTTGATCCTCAACCATGATAAATATTTTGCGCAATACTCCTTTATGGAGAACATGGCATGCAACAAAATCATTTGTTGATAAGTTTGGGGATGTCACGGAGGTCCTGGTCCTGACAGTGTCCCGAGTTCCGCAAGCAAATGGGGGGTATTTACAAGGGATTACGTTTGTCGTGATGCCACCCACGCGTTGTGGTCAGGGTGACCACCGCTGCTGCAGATGATGTTTGGCAGCTTTAGATGAAACAGCTCCCCGCAGCTAGAGTCTGGTTTCCTGAAGCAGTGGTAATTAAAGTCTATGATAGATGTTATAGATGTTGCAGAAAAGGGATGAACGTGGAGACGGTGGCTGCCTGTGGGGGAAATTAGGGCTTGAGTACAAGGATCACACTCACTCACGGTTCTGAAGTTTTCCAAAGCTTTACTGTAGATGTTCTTTACAGAGAATTGTCCACGGAGTCTGTAACGGGGCCGGGTTTCTCCCACCCTGTCCGGGTCCTCAGCTTCCTCCTACTGCGCTGTGTGTGTGGCCCTGCTGCTGCTTTTAGCTGAGCTGCTGGCACTGTCTCTCCTCACAGGTACCCCCTTTGCTAGGCAACTGGAGTCTTCCATGTGCTTCTGACCCCGCCGTGTTGCTTCGCTGAGGTACAGTGTCGATCTACAACCTCCACTATCCCAGTATTTACTGTGCTGTGTGTGTCAGTCACAGTTTCGTATCCGGTATCCGATCTGTGCGCTCCTCCGGGGCGAGTGGTGATGTCACTCAGTCTCCCAGATATGTTCCTCTGTCTTCTGTACTCCTTCCCTCAGACCCTGGCTAGGCCTGGAATCCAAGAGCAGACTGTAGAGAGGCCTGACGCAGCCCCTTTACCCTACAGTCTCCCTCTCAGTTCTCCCAGGAACTGGATTCTTCACAGTACTGCTATGTACTGAACTAACTACTTGCTCTTGACCCAGAGTATATAAGGGAGCTGGTTTAGCTCCCCCTCCTGGCCCAGAAGTGCTAGTGTAGTGTCAGTGTTGTGTGGGGAGGGAACCCGTGTGATGTTACTGTGGCACATTAACCCTTGGGGTGCCACACTCCCCCTTAGTTAAAGACAGTACTCCGGGACTGTGGAAAACAAATTAACAAACAGTTAATACAATTAATATTTACAGAGACTTAAAAGTAAAAAGTACAAAAATCACTAAAGTTCAAAAAGAGTCCAAAAGTTCAAAATAATCAGTCTTTCCAGGGATTTAGTCTATTGCCTCCGGGCTGATGAATATTTACAACAGAGTTTTTACCACAACCAGTCTGTGGTATATATGGTCCATAAATAAACAAGAAAAGTTCAAAGTTCAAGAATTTATCATAAGTTCATACAGGATAGTCTCTGTAGGTACTGGGCTTTTTAACGTTGCATTAACTATGTACATTTGTCCACAGGTGTATCTGCTTAGGAGGCCTGGATTCGCTACACCACCCCCAGGCACTTTCTTTCCCTAACTTAATGTTCATGGGGGTCAATCCAGTTCCTCCACCCTCTTGGACACGGTCTACCGGGTTCAATTTACATTTACACAAACATATTTACACTTTACAGTTAATTTGACATTTCAATCTTTGTACCTAGCCGATAACTGACCTTGGGTACTACGCTGTGATCTGTGTAAAACGGGTATACTGCATGCATGTAGCCTATTGGTGCTGGTGGGTATGTACCTACTTGGAGTGTTTGGTACTGTGGCAGGTGGAGGTCTGACTGTAGGACTGGCAAGTTCACTGGGACCAGGAATTGGTTCTTCCTCTATGGGTTCTACTTCCAGTTTTTCAGGTCTTGGGACTTCTTCTGGTAATACGGGTATTGGTGTTGGTTCAACCATTGGAGGGAAAGCAATCATTGGTACTACAACTGCTCCGTAGTAATTTGGCCATGTTTTGGGGAAATCTCCTAGAACGGAATGGAATACTTCATCTTCTTCTTTGACAGGTTGGACCTGTACGGGCACTGTTACTTCTGGTGTCTTCAGGGTTTCAGGACACAGTTTGAGATGGTCTCTGGACATAACTGCTGAAGTTCTTCCTTCGTCCTTACTTATTAGACACGTTTTAGCATTGTCTAAGTTAGATGGTAAGACTGTGTATGGGGTGGTTTCCCACTGATTATCCAATTTGTTAGTGCGTCTCTTTCTCTTGAGAACTTGCTCACCAGGTTGTAATGGCGTTGCTTGAGCATGTTGGTTAAAGGTCCTCTCTTTTCTTGCTCTAGCTTGCTGAAGATTTTTCTCTACGCACTCTTATACTTGGCGATACTGTTGTTGACATAGAGTATCCCAATTGGATTCTTCAACTTCCGCGTCTGGTTTCAGAATTCCCATATCTAAGTCAATTGGTAGCTTACCGGGTCTTGCACGCATAAGGTAGGCTGGGGTGCAGTTTGTAGAACTCACTGGAACATGGTTGTATAAGTCTACCAAATCAGGTAATTTATCTGGCCATTGATTTCGTTCTGACTCTGGTAATGTTTTTAACAGGTCAATTACAATATGGTTCATCTTCTCGCATTAACCATTTGTTTGGGGATGGTACACTGTCGTGCGGATCTTCTTACAGCCGTACATATTGCAGAATTCCTGGAAAATCTCTGATTCGAAACCTGGACCTTGATCTGCAAGGACTTGTTCCAGGTAACCATGCAGTCTACAGAAATGTGTCTGAAACGCTCTTGCAGCCGTCTTCGCTGTCAAGTCCTTGACGGGTACTACCACTAAGAAGAGTGAGTAATGGTCTACGATGGTTAAGGCATAGACATAGCCTGACCGGCTTGGTGACAACTTGATGTGGTCTAACGCAACTAACTCGAGTGGTTGCTTAGTTACTATGGACTGGAGTGGGGCTATCTGTTGATCTTTCCTTCTGAGGTTGCACGGGCCACATCTTCTACACCAATCTTCAATTGATTTTCTCATGCCAACCCAGTAAAATCTCTCTCTCAGGAGCACTTCCAACTTCTTCCAATCCGAAATGACCTGCACCGTCATGGTAGGCTTCTAAGACCACTTTGACGTCTCGCTTGGGTACGATTATCTGCCAGACCAGTTCATGCGTTTTAGGGTTGGTTTGCCTTCTGCAAAGCTTCCCTTGATACAGGAACAACTTGCCTTTCTCTTTCCAGAGTTGTTGGGTCTCAGCCGGAGTGTTCTGGTTAGGGTACGCACCCTGTTGCGTAAGCAGTTCTTTCACTAGCTTCACAGCCGGGTAGCTATCCTGGGTGTCAGCCCATCCCATCCATGGTGTGTTAACGGGTTAAGACTTGCCTGTTGTTCTCTTTGGTAGATGCCGAGTTGATACTTGTCTACCTTTGAACGATGAAAGACTGGTGGTTCAATTTCTTCCAACTCTTCCGGTTCCTCTTCCACGTCTTCCAGGTGTGGCATCCGAGATAAAGCATCTGCGTTCCCGTTCTTGTGGCCTGCCCTATATTTGATGACAAAATTGTAGTTAGACAGCCGGGCTATCCATCACTGCTCCAACGCACCTAATTTTGCTGAATCCAGGTGGGTCAACGGGTTGTTATCCATGTAGATGGTGAATTCTGCAGCTGCCAAATAGTGCTTGAAATGTTCAATAACAGCCCAAACTACGGCCAGTAGTTCTACCTTGAAGGAGCTGTAGTTCTCAGGGTTTCTTTCCGTAGGCCGGAGGTTTCTGCTTGCAAAGGCAATAACTCTCTCTTTGCCTCTTTGCTTCTGTGACAGTACTGCTCCCAGTCCCACGTTGCTGGCATCCGTGTATAGAATGAATGGTTGATGGTACTCCGGATATGCTAGGATCTCTTCTCCTGTCAGTGCACGCTTCAGCTTGCTGAAGAAGTCTTCCCTTTCTTTACTCCACTGGAAAGGAGGATTACGAGTGGAAGACCTTCTTGACTGTCCTACCAGGATGTCTTGCAGGGGAGCTGCTAGCTTCGTGAATCCTCTGATAAATCTTCGGTAATAGCCTACCAGGCTCAGGAATTGCCTCACTTATTTCACGTTTGTAGGTCTTGGCCAATCCCTTATCACTGTGACTTTATCAGGATCCGGTGCTATTCCCTCTGAACTCACGACGTGTCCCAGGTACTGAACCTTTGGCTTGAGAAGGTGTCATTTGGATGGCTTGATTTTCATGCCGTATCCTGACAAGGCCTCAAACACTTCTGCCAGATCTTGTAGATGTTGCTCATACGTCTTGGAGTAGACTATGATGTCAATTAGGTACAGGAGGACAGTTTCAAAGTTTTTATGTCCTAGGCAGCTCTCCATCAGGCGTTGAAAGGTACCGGGTGCGTTGCAGAGTCCAAACGGCATACAATTGAACTCACAGAGGCCCATCGGCGTAGTAAATGCTGTCTTCTCCTTGTCGGCCTCGGCCACAGGAACCTGCCAGTACCCACTAGTCAGATCAAGGGTGGAAAAGTAGTTAGCAGATTTTAATGCAGCTAATGACTCCTCAATCCTAGGTAATGGGTATGCGTCATTATGTGTGATGCGGTTGATCTGCTGATAATCTACGCACATTCTCATGGTCCCGTCCTTCTTTTTAACTAACACTAGAGGTGCTACCCAGGGGCTACAACTGTCATTAATTACCCCTGCAGTTTTCATTTCTTTGAGCATGTCTTTAGTGGTTTGGTAGTGAGCGGGTGGTAATGGTCTATACCTCTCTT
This sequence comes from Allobates femoralis, assembly GCA_033576535.1. Taxonomy (NCBI): domain Eukaryota; kingdom Metazoa; phylum Chordata; class Amphibia; order Anura; family Aromobatidae; genus Allobates; species Allobates femoralis. Next base: position 297,188,028 of record JARQOC010000006.1, read on the forward strand.
TTATAGGCTAATGGTTACCTGTGGGTATAGTGTGCTCTACCCCTTTAATTTGCCCAAAGTCTAACGGGTGTTTGCTGAATATTTGCTGATATTCTTTCACTACCCGGTATACTCCATGCTTTTGATGGGAAGGTGTAGAACTGGTACCCACATGTAGCTTTTGGCACCAATCCTCCAGCTTTTCCCCTGAGCCATTGTCATCCGCCTGACTTGACGGGTCTAAGGGCTCGACGGCTGTGATGGCATTATTATCAACCGTGTACAATTTAGCCATGGTAGCATACTTTGGTAATGTGATCCCATCCTCTCCGCAATTTAGAAGGCGTAATGGCACCCTTCCCCGGGGTACCTCAACCACTCCTCTAGCTGTGAGTATAGTAGGTCTACTGTCTGAGTACACGGGTTCTACCAGGGCTTGATAGTCTTGCCCTTTAATGCCTATTGCAGCTCTACACCAGAACAACATTTCAGTTTTGGGAGGTATTACAATGGCTATTGGATCACTTAGTCGTACAATGCCGATCTCACCTCCGGATATTTCAACCTGTTGCTTCAACATCAGGGCTTTGATCTCTTTGTGCAGAAGCCTCTGCTGTCCGGTTCCGGCAGTCTCGGCGATTTGCTGCAAAACAGTAATTACCTCGGAAAAACATTTTTCAATTACTTTCATTCCTAGTAGCATTACTGGTTCACATTCTCGCCGGTCAACATCTATAATTATAATACCCTGGTTCTGCAATTCTACCTTGCCAATCTGAATGGTAATTTCTCTGAACCCAACCTGTGGTATTAGTTGTCCATTACTAGCCCATACGTCCATTTTAATGTCAGATGGACCACTATTAATGTCTGAATCAGCCCAGTACCTTTTATATAAAACATGTGGAATTGATGTTACTTGGGACCTGGTATCCAACAAGGCATTAAAGGGAATGCCATCCAAGATAATAGGGATAACCGGATAACCGGCTGTGCTCCCACGAATCTGTCATACCACGCTGAAGGACCTTGAGAGTTTACTCCTGAGAAGCGGCCCGCCTGCCCAGGGAATCTCTGTTTAAAGCACACTTTCAGGCAAGGTGTCTTGGCTTCTGACAACGGCGGCAAATGGGCTGTCCATCCGGTTGATAGCGGTCGCTGGGTCGTCCTCTTGTCGCTTGATACCTCCTGGGCCTCATCCATGGGACATCCTCCTTGCTGGTCGCCAACTCGATCTTGGGTGCAGGCTTGGATGCTTGCAGCTCCTTGATGACTTTAGCCATGGAGATAATGGTGTCTGTCAGGGCATCTAGCTTTTGATTGAGGGCCTCATTAGAGATTGGTTCCCTGTTTTCAGCAGCAGTTGTTGACATGGCCGATGTCGCTGATGCTGTCGGTTGCTGAGGTGCTGCTGCAGGGTCTTGTATAGATTTTAGATCCCGGGGCTCTTTTACCTGCTGCATACGGATGGCTCTGTCTTTTAACTCAGCAAATGTCATTATAGGGTTCTGAAGAATCATCATACTCAGCTGTCCTCTGTGAGAAGGGGATAGGAGGCCCTCTATTAATTGGTCAATTAACATTTTGTCAGCTCCCGGGGCTAAGGCAGGTTCTGCTAGTTTAAGTGCTTTGAGTGCTTCCTGCTGATTTACGGCATAGTCTCTGGCACTCTCCTTTTGTTGACATGCAAAGAACCTCATTTTAGCCCGGATATCAGCAGTAGATTCATATGCTGCTTTTAGTCCAGCTACAAGATGCTCTACAGTGTCCTTATCTGTGTCTAGCCAGGATGCAACCTCCCGCTGTGCATTGCCAGTTAATTGTCCAATAATCATTCCCACACGTTGGTCTTCAGTCAGGGGGTACATCACATAGTAAGCCTTTATCTTGAGAATAAAGTCATTAAGAGTATTAGGCTCACCGGAGTATTGGGGCAGCCACATTGCCCCCGAAGTATACGGAATCAGGAACGGCATGATAGGTGCTGCTCCTTGCGCTGCTGCACCGCTGGGTGCTGCTCCTTGTGCCGCTGCACCGCCGGGTGCTGCTCCTTGATTCGGTGCTGCAGCTCCTCCGGCTGCTCCGCTGCCGCTTGGCACTGCTGGCTGCGACATCCTGTGCCCCCTTAGTTAAGGTTCGCCCTCCTGTCTTCCGCTTCCGTCCGGATGTCTCTTGAAGGTTCCGCGGTGCACCAGGGATTCTCTTCCCCGCCAGATGTCGTCAGCACCAGGGAGGAGGCTGGATTCGCGCCTCTGCAGAGTACCGCCCCCTTTCTTCCCACGCACCGCGCGCTGTATAATGGCGGATTTTCAAAAGTATAGTTCTTATGGCGCAGTTTAAAACAGTTTTCACATAAATCACGGCACACAATGCCCGTTTTACCGGGCACGGTAGATCCTGTTCGTGACGCCAGGTTGTGGAGCCCATGGGTTGGGGTCAGGGTGACCACCGCTGCTGCAGAACCTCCGGGGATGATGTTTGGCAGCTTTACATGGAACGGCTCCCCGCAGGTAGAGCCTGGTTTTCCGGGGCAGTGGTAATTAAAGTCTATGATGGATGTTATAGATGTTGAAGAAAAAGGGATGATAGTGGAGACAATGGCTGCTTGTGGGGGAAATTAGGGCTTGAGTACAAGGATCACGCTCACTCACGGTTCTGAAGTTTTCCAAAGCTTTACTGGGGATGTTCTTTACAGAGAATTGTCCACGGAGTCTGTAACAGGGTCGGGTTTCTCCCACCCTGTCCGGGTCCTCAGCTTCCTCCTACTGCGCTGTGTGTGTGGCCCTGCTGCTGCTTTTAGCTGAGCTGCTGGCACTGTCTCTCCTCACAGGTACCCCCTTTGCTAGGCAACTGGAGTCTTCCATGTGCTTCTGACCCCGCCGTGTTGCTTCGCTGAGGTACAGTGTCGATCTACAACCTCCTCTATCCCAGTATTTACTGTGCTGTGTGTGTCAGTCACAGTTTCGGATCCGGTATCCGATCTGTGCGCTCCTCCGGGGCGAGTGGTGATGTCACTCAGTCTTCCAGATATGTTCCTCTGTCTTCTGTACTCCTTCCCTCAGACCCTGGCTAGGCCTGGAATCCAAGATCAGACTTTAGAGAGGCCTGACGCAGCCCCTTTACACTACAGTCTCCCTCTCAGTTCACCCAGGAACTGGACTCTTCACAGTACTGCTACGTACTGAACTAACTACTTCCTCTTGACCCAGAGTATATAAGGGAGCTGGTTTAGCTCCCCCTCCTGGCCCAGAGGTGCTAGTGTAGTGTCAGTGTTGTGTGGGGAGGGAACCCGTGTGGGGAGGGAACACGTGTGATGTTACTGTGGCACATTAACCCTTGGGGTGCCACATATGCATTCATTATAGGTAGCAGTAAAAGGAAAACTCCATGATATCAAGACACAAGAGCCAACTAACAATTTTCATTGTCAGATTTAAATTCAAGAGGTCAAAATCATTAAGAAATGTCTCATTTCATAACTGAACCTGACAACTTTTGAGAACATGTAGAACAGTTTTGTTTGTGGTTTCCCAGTTCTTTGCAGTCATTACATAGAGACACAGCAATAATCACTATGCTTTATCTCTAAGGCTTTATTAACATGACCATTTATTGGCCCATATTTTAAAATCCTTGTCATGGTTACAATTCACAAATCAATTGTGAGTCTTTTGACCTGTAATAACAATCACATAGATATATATGATGCTGTTACTTCCAAAAATATGGCAGAGCCCTACACTAGTGATGGGCGAATCCTAAATTACTCGGAATCGCTTGACTCTAGCGAGTCCGAGCCCAGGACTCGCTACTCGTTGCGAGTCTAGCGAGTCCAATGTTAATGAATGGGGTAGCGAGTAATAGCGAGTAGTGTGAGATTTACAAATCGCAGATGTGTCTCGGAAGCTTCAGCCTGAAGCAATCCTAGTTTTGTCATTTATTTGCATTGGACTCGTTTACTTTGTAAGTAATCGCTGGCTGGGAAACTCGCACAGATAAGAGTCCTGTCTTCTCTGTGCAGCTCCAGGGTCCTAGAGCCCGCCTGCTGCCTGATGTAGCAGTGCTGAGATTGTTCTCAGTCTGCTCATTCCCTGTGTACAGACATGAATGTCTGTGCACAGAGATGATGTAGCAGTGCTGAGATTGTTCTCAGTCTGCTCATTCCCTGGGCATAGACATCTATATCTATACACAGGGGATGTAGCAGAGAGGACATCGCGTTTTGGACTGCGTCGGACGGAAGAGGATTTTTTTAATTAAAGATGGAGTCCCTAATGGCTTTTTTTTTTTTTATTTCTAATAAAAAAATTTCTCTGTGTTGTGTTTTTTTTAAAACAATTTAATAGAAATTCATGGCGGTCATGTCTAATATTGGCGTGACCGCCATAAATTTCGGGCTTAGGGCCAGCTGATAATACAAAGCTGGCCCTAACCTCTATTACCCAGCGTGCCACCGCCACCAGGGCCGCTGGAAGAGCGGGGTTCAGCGCCAGAGGATGGCGCTTCAATGAACGCGCCATCTTCTGGGGCGGCTGCGGGCTGCAATTTGCAGCGGGGGGTGCCCAGAAAGCTTGGGCATCCCTGCGCTGCGGATTCCAGCCCCCAGCTGCTTAGCTGTACCTGGCTAGACATAGAAATTGCGCGGAGCCCCACGCATTTTTTTGACTCCGACTCCGAGACGACTCCGACTCGACTCCGAGACGACTCCGACTCGACTCCGAGACGACTCCGACTCCGAGACGACTCCGACTCCGAGACGACTCCGAATCCGAGACGACTCCGACTCCGACTCCGAGACGACTCCGACTCCGAGACGACTCCGACTCCGAGACGACTCCGACTCGACTCCGAGACGACTCCGACTCCGAGACGACTCCGACTCCGAGACGACTCCGACTCCGAGACGACTCCGAATCCGAGACGACTCCGAATCCGAGACGACTCCGACTCCGACTCCGAGACGACTCCGACTCCGAGACGACTCCGACTCCGAGACGACTCCGACTCCGAGACGACTCCGACTCCGACTCCGAGACGACTCCGACTCCGAGACGACTCCGACTCCGAGACGACTCCGACTCCGAGATGACTCCGACTCCGACTTCGACTCCGAGACGACTCCGACTCCGAGACGACTCCGACTCCGAGACGACTCCGACTCTGAGACGACTCCGACTCCGACTCCGAGACGACTCCGACTCCGAGACGACTCCGACTCCGAGACGACTCCGACTCCGAGATGACTCCGACTCCGACTTCGACTCCGAGACGACTCCGACTCCGAGACGACTCCGACTCCGAGACGACTCCGACTCTGAGACGACTCCGACTCCGAGACGACTCCGACTTAGACTCCGAGACGACTCCGACTCCGAGACGACTCCGACACGACTCCGAGATGACTCCGACTCCGAGACGACTCCGAGACGACTCCGACTCCGAGACGACTCCGACTACGAGACGACTCCGACTACGAGACGACTCCGACTACGAGACGACTCCGACTCCGAGACGACTCCGACTCCGAGGCGACTCCGACTCCGAGACGACTCCGACGCGACTCCGACTCCGAGGCGACTCCGACTTTGAGGCGACTCCGACTCTGAGACTCCGACTCTGAGACTCCGACTCTGAGACTCCGACTCTGAGGAGACTCTGACTCTGAGGAGACTCCGACTCCGAGACTCTGACTCTGAGCCTCTGACTCTGAAATTCATTAAATAATAAAAAAAAAAATGCGTGGGGCTCCGCGCAATTTCTATGTCTAGCCAGGTACAGCTAAGCAGCTGGGGGCTGGAATCCGCAGCGCAGGGATGCCCAAGCTTTCTGGGCACCCCCCGCTGCAAATTGCAGCCCGCAGCCGCCCCAGAAGATGGCGCGTTCATTGAAGCGCCATCCTCTGGCGCTGAACCCCGCTCTTCCAGCGTCCCTGGTGGCGGTGGCACGCTGGGTAATAAAGGGGTTAATACCAGCTTTGTTATACAAGCTGGTATTAAGCCCGAGATTCTTAATGTCAGGCCACGTTTGACCCAGCCACTAAGAATCTCCAATAAAGGGTTAAAAAAAACACAACACAGAGAAATTTTTTATTTGAAATAAAAAAAAAAGCCATTAGGGACTCCATCTTTAATTAAAAAAATCCTCTTCCGTCCGACGCAGTCCAAAACGCGATGTCCTCTCTGCTACATCCCCTGTGCATAAATATAGATAGATACAGGGAATGAGCAGACTGAGAACAATCTCAGCACTGCTACATCAGGCAGCAGGCGGGCTCTAGGACCCTGGAGCTGCACAGAGAAGACAGCTGGACTCAGCTCACAAAGAAACAGCAGTTACTTTGCGAGTTTCCCTGCTATCACTGGCACAGTAGCCAGTGATTACTCGCACGAGTCTAATGCAAACAATGGCAATCCTAGTTTTGTCAGCGTTTCTGACAAAACTAGGATTGATATTGATTTGCATTGGACTCGTGCGAGTAATCACTGGGAAACTCGCAGAGTACCGAGTCCTGCGAGTCCCTTACTACTCGCCGAGTAACGAGTCCTAGCGAGTAGATTCGCCCATCCCTACCCTACACATTTTTTTCCCAAACAAATCAAACAATTATTTAAAGAAAAATGTCTTAAAAATACTTTGTGCATGGTCAGTAGGCATACCGGATCCAGTTTTACCGGCACCCATAGACTTCTATTATAATTGATGCTGGATCATACCATATTTTAATTAAAAAAATACTTTTTATTACTAATTATTTGATTGTTCGTAGGAAAAAATGTGTAGAGTTTTGCCATATTTTTGGTAACCAGCACAGGTAAAGCAGGCAGCAGGTTGGGATTCCCAGTATGGTGAGGCCCATGGTTCCTGGGCCCGTCAGGCTAAAATTCATAGCCTGCAGCCGCTGCAGACTTGGCACCTCAATGAGATGCGCCAAATATGGTGCTTTACTGGCTCTTCCAGCTGCCATGGTACAGTAGCAGACTAGGTAATAAGGGTTGTTGTCCGCTGGGATTTCTCAGCTGGCATCAAGCCCTGGTATTAGTAATGTAGAGGCGTCTCCATGATACCTCCCATTACTAATCACTGTTGGTGCAGGGTAACGAAATTGGGAATAATCCGCATTGTTGTAATATCCACAAAAACACTTTCAGATCAGTCCACGCAGATCACAGATGATTTATTATGTCAATCATTTCAGAGCTACCATGGGCTTCTTCTTCAGGACAAATCGTATAGCAGCTATATTGTTTTGTCGTTAGGAAGGAGACCGTGGTGGCTCGGAAACGTGTTGACAAAATGAATCATCTGTGATCTGCATAGACTGATCTGAAAGTGCTTTTGTGGATATTACTACAGCGATGGTTATACCCAATTTTGTTACCCTGCACCGACATCTTTTTATGTAGGTCCACAGCAGCTTGTCATATGCATATATAGTGGGTGTGTGTCTCACAATCACCAAAGATGAGCCTCTCCTATACTAATATGGCATTTCTGTATAAAAGATAAGACGCCATTTGCTCTTTTTTTCTCTAAAGATATATTTGCTAATTACTAATGTGCCAACGCAGGTAACCACATATCTCTCTGCTGCACAGCTGGGTTTCCACAACAGGTACCACTACAAATAACACCTTCCAACCCGGCACAGTAGGGGGAGCTCAACCTGCTGCACTTAGGCAGGATGCCCTATAAATACTGCTGCTGGGGGCGGAGTTAGTCAGACTGTAGCAGACGCTAGAAGAGCTGCAGGAAGGTTCTGGTGATGGTGCCACGAGTAGGCACAGGCCAGAGACCGAGAGGAGCCCTTCAGTGTCCCACCGACCTAAGTGGGACTGAAGGCAAGGAGACTAGAAGCAGAATCAGAAGCAGGGAACAGGCAGCTTCAGCTGAGAGTTTGTTCCAGAGAGGAAAGAGAAGCCTGATATTGGGGATCCGCACCAGTGGAGAACTACAAGTCCCACAGGAAACCCCTGGGCACCGAGGAAGCTAAAGCTACCCGGTCTCTTGAGAGAGTCAAAACAAAGGGAGCCAGGTGCAGTGGCAGCTGCAGATACCAAGAGAAGGTTGTCCCAGAGACCGCACAGGAGGGAAGGAGAAACAGATCAGAGAAGAGAGTGGAGGCAAGTCATGATTTAATAGACTGTGCTTCAGAGAATCCAAAAGGGAAGAAGGCCTTACACCCACTTGCTGTGGGAGCCCACTGTGCAGCTCAGCTACCCATCAGTGCTTGGGACCATTTGCCTGAATACCATCAGTAAACGGTAAAGAGACTTCTGCTGCGTGTTTGCCTTCTTTCTGCTCCTTCACCGTGCCCCTCCATAGACTCTTCCTATGCTCCCAACAGTCCCTGCTCTGCTACATCCTGCCCATTCCTCACCCCTCTGCCCCGGAGGTCCCAGTCCTGCCTGCGGGGACTATACCATCATGGCCGCAATCCCACCGACCTCTGGGGGACTGTAGCGGCGCTGGTGATCCCTCACCAGACTCAGCAGGTGGCGTCACGAAGACAAAAACTGCAAATAATCTCTGTAAATAACCCCCTTTTTCACTGACCCCCCAGGGCCACAGTCTCAGGCAGCCACCCGTGACATCCCGGACCGAAACCGAGCCCGAGCCCTGAGTACCCTGCCCTTGGCGAGTCACTAATACCTGAAATAGTTAAAAAAATAAACAGCCACTATCTTTTAAAAAAAAATGTATTATGAACAAAAAACTACACTGCCTCATTCTCCAATTTATTAGCTTGCAAAAAGACCCTCTGGTGCAATCCAGCGAGTTCCTGCAGCATCCGGTGACTCTGTTCTATCTACAGCTCACCGAAGCACAGACAAATGACACCCGGATGTGCGGAGATGTAACCACAATATAGCAGAGCGGTGACATCACTGAGGGCATCCTTGCTGTCAGTGAGCTCAGGTGACCCTGTGCCAGATAGTGGAACATGATCTGACAGCGAGGTCACCTGTTTTCAATAACATCAGCAAGGAAGCCCTCAGTCCAATCACAGACACCAATACAATGGGTGGGACCAGAACAGCCAATCACAGATGCTATCACAGAGTGGACGTCTGTGATTGGCTGTTAAAGGCAGAGGTCCAGTACATAGAGAGTAAGTCAATGAGCCTGAAGCAATGGAGACTGGTTAGTATAATGCTGCTGATTTAATCACAGTTCTTCTTCCTTTTACAGCCCTTCTTGGCTGGACCCAAACCTGAACAGTTACACAGATTTCCAGGGAAGTCAATGTTCGGGGTCCGTGCCCGAACAGTACAGACTCCAAACTTTACCGTTTGGGTTTTCTTTGCAGATCACTACTCAAACAACTTAAAAGCCATTAATCCAATTGGTCCCTCTCTTTGTAAGGGAAATTGTCTTCTGGGGCAGTGGTAGTAGTAATGTTTAGATAAGACTTATATTCCTTGTATAACCTGGCATCCCTGATAACTCTGTGCATTCAATTTGAAGTAATAATTTACAACTTTTACTGCATTCTCTGTGCCACCATCCCAACTTTGATACAGCAATAAATATAGTTTGAAATCTGCTATTTTAATTGTTCAAGCAAAGTGGATGTAATTCTGCTTGAGACCCACCCCCAGAAGATGTTATTGTTTTGTGTGTAATGTGTATGTGTCTGAATAGTAGTAATAATGTGTACCAGTGGACGTAGTGATCAGTAATATATTTATATTCTCTGTATATAGTTTAGTGTAACATCAGCCACCACTAGGTGTCACCAGCCCTGGGTATCTTAGCTCGAGAAGAGGTCTAAGATACAGGAGAGGTAGAGCTGGATTAGCTAAATCAAAGAAGCCATCCCCAAAGGGAAGGGATATATAAAGCTGGAGTCACACCGTAGGAAGAGGTAACATGTAAAGTGGACCCACTAGATCACAGAGATATCTGTGGAAGCTGAACCCAAGGAATCAGCCGGAGTAAGACATCAGAGAAATGCAAGAATATTATTAAAGTTTTAAGGAGAATCCACAAGGGAGGACACCCTGGGCGGAGGCACTGAACTCCTCAGAGGAAGCACTGGCGAGCGAACAAGTGTACAGAGATTGACTCGGCATAGCCACGGAGGTTCTGAGTGCAAGGGCTCAAAGACCAGAGGGGTGACCAAAAACAAACAAAGTCTATGAGGGGGAGTGAGAGGTCCAGGGATGCCAGATGGAACAAACCCGCGAGGGACCGAGATAGTCAAGAGAAACTGGAGAAGGTTCAAAGCTGTGTCTCTGAGGGATAGTCCAGAGGGGTCTGGAGGGTACCGACAAAGCCCACAGGGAGGAAGACGAGAATAGCGAGGCTCCAGGCAGCCATATAATTGGTATGGGGCCCAGCACTAAAAGGAAACACCAGGCATTAATAGAAAGCAGTGATAAGGCAATAGCAAGCAAGCGCTGATCAGAGGACCTGAGCACAGCAATGTTTGAACAATAGTGCAAAGTTGCCCAGGCACCTCCTTAAGGAAGTGAGAGCCTTATATACAAAAAAAAATTCAATTTCCTGAGAGGTGATTTCTTAAAAAAAGGGCGCACTGGCCCTTTATATGAGGGGAATCAGCAGCATGCGCTGCCTATGCGTGCTCCCCTGCAACCCTGAAGTGAGGGAAGGCAGAGCAGATGCAACAGGATGGTTCAGCAGCATGGAGGGACATCGCAGGAGCGCAGACGACTGGGTGAGTAAGAGGGTGGTGAACAGGGGGATGCCTGCGGCAAGACGGGACCCACTCTCCCTGTCCCCTGGAGATGGGTCCAGCTGGCGTCATTACAGTACCTTCTCCCTTATGTCCCCTCCTTTTCAAGCCAGCAAGAAACCTTTTCATGAGATGGTGAGCGTTAATATTCTCCCTAGGCTCCCAAGATCTCTCCTCCAGATCGAAATCCTTCGAGTCGACTAAGAACAACGTCTTGTTTCCCCTCCGTTTCATGTCAAAAATGTCTTTGACCTCGAAAACATCACCAGCCAAAACAGGAAAAGGGAGAATACTGGGGTTTCAGAAGTAGCATCCGAGGATAACAAGCTTAAGGAGAGAGACGTGAAAGAGTTGTGGATTAGCAAAGAGGGAGGCAACTTCAACCAGTAGCATACCTCATTGATCCTATGAAGCACTTTGATGATCTGCATGGATGCTCGTTTCAAGGAAACCTTGGTCTCAGGCCAGATTTTGGAGAAGTCTCTAGCCAGTGCTTCAGCTGCTGGAGTACTGGAAGTGGAACTCAAGTGGGTCAGAATCCCAGGGTGTTAGCTGTAAACAACAAAAAACAAAGAATTAGAATAAGACTCACTATCATGGTTGTTATACGAGAATTCAACCCACGGCAACAAAGCAACCCAGGCAAAATGGTGTGCATTGGCAAAGTGTCGGAGGTAGTTGGTGAGTACCTGATTCACCCGTTCCACCTGGCCATTAGACTGTGAGTGATATGCTGAGGAGTAATACAGAGGGACATCCAACAATTTGCAGAGCGATCGTCAGAAACCGGAACACGAACTGCACTTCCCTGTCGGACACAATGTGAAGAGGTAAACCATGAAGACGAAGAATATGGCGGACAAAGAACTCTGCCAGCTTGGCATCGGAGAGAAGACCGGACAGTGGGACGAAGTGACCCATCTTTGATAATCGATCCACCAAGACCCAAATAGCAGTACAACAAGAAGACACCAGTACGTCGGTAATGAAATCCATGGTGATGTGCCGCGAAGGAGCGGACGGCACAGGAAGAGGCATAAGACAACCATTAGGGAGCCTCTTGGGTGTCCTATTGCGGGCACACAAAGAATGAGCGGCAACAAAGTCACTGACATCTAGGCGCAACTTGGGACACCAGTAGTGCCGTGAAATCAGCTGCATGGTTTTCTTCAGCCCTGCATGACCAGCAAGTTTAGACATACAACGAAGTACTGTTTTCCTGTCCTGGACAGTGATAAATGTCTTACCCAGAGGTGGTTGCAACAGATGGAGAGGGGACACGGTGAGCATTCTGGAAGGATCAAAGATGTGCCGGGGCTCCTCCTCTTGGTCATCAAATTTAAGACCTGGATAAAACATCAGCCTTGATGTTCTTCTCAGCCGTTTGGAAGTGGAGGCAAAAGTTGAACCTGGTGACGAATAAAGACCATCGGGCTTGACGAGGGTTAAGGCTTTGAGTCGACTGGAGGAAGGCCAAGTTCTTTTGATCAGTGAAGATGATCACCAGATGAACCGCACCCTCCAGAAGGTAGTGCCATTCCTCCAAGGCCAACTTGACGTCCACCAACTCCATATCACCAATAGGGATGGGCGAATCTACTCGCTAGGACTCGTTACTCGGCGAGTAGTAAGGGACTCGCAGGACTCGGTACTCTGCGAGTTTCCCAGTGATTACTCGCACGAGTCCAATGCAAATCAATATCAATCCTAGTTTTGTCAGAAACGCTGACAAAACTAGGATTGCCATTGTTTGCATTAGACTCGTGCGAGTAATCACTGGCTACTGTGCCAGTGATAGCAGGGAAACTAGCAAAGTAACTGCTGTTTCTTTGCGAGCCGAGTCCAGCTGTCTTCTCTGTGCAGCTCCAGGGTCCTAGAGCCCGCCTGCTGCCTGATGTAGCAGTGCTGAGATTGTTCTCAGTCTGCTCATTCCCTGTGCATAGACATCTATATTTATGCACAGGGGATGTAGCAGAGAGGACATCGCGTTTTGGACTGCGTCGGACGGAAGAGGATTTTTTTAATTAAAGATGGAGTCCCTAATGGCTTTTTTTTTTTATTTCAAATAAAAATTTTTCTCTGTGTTGTGTTTTTTTAACCCTTTATTGGAGATTCTTAGTGGCTGGGTCAAACGTGGCCTGACATTAAGAATCTCGGGCTTAATACCAGCTTGTATAACAAAGCTGGTATTAACCCCTTTATTACCCAGCGTGCCACCGCCACCAGGGCCGCTGGAAGAGCGGGGTTCAGCGCCAGAGGATGGCGCTTCAATGAACGCGCCATCTTCTGGGGCGGCTGCGGGCTGCAATTTGCAGCGGGGGGTGCCCAGAAAGCTTGGGCATCCCTGCGCTGCGGATTCCAGCCCCCAGCTGCTTAGCTGTACCTGGCTAGACATAGAAATTGCGCGGAGCCCCACGCATTTTTTTTTTTATTATTTAATGAATTTCAGAGTCAGAGGCTCGAGTCAGAGTCAGAGTCACCCGGAGAGTCGGAGTCTCCTCAGAGTCGGAGTCTCAGAGTCGGAGTCTCAGAGTCGGAGTCCTCAGAGTCGGAGTCTCAGAGTCGGAGTCGCCTCAGAGTCGGAGTCACTCGAGTCGGAGTCGTCTCAGAGTCGGAGTCGCTCGGAGTCGGAGTCGTCTCGGAGTCGAGTCTCGGAGTCGGAGTCGTCTCGGAGTCGGAGTCGTCTCGGAGTCGGAGTCGTCTCGGAGTCGAGTCGGTCGGAGTCGGAGTCGTCTCGGAGTCGAGTCGGAGTCGTCGTGTCTCGGAGTCGTCTCGGAGTCGGACGGAGTCGTCTCGGAGTCGAGTTCGGAGTCGGAGTCGTCTCAGGAGTCGAGTCGGAGTCAGTCGTCTCAGAGTCGAGTCGGAGTCGTCGTCGTCTCGGAGTCGTCTCGGAGTGGGAGTCGTCGGAGTCGAGTCGGAGTCGGAGTCGGAGTCGTCTCGGAGTCGAGTCGGAGTCGGAGTCGTCGTCGTCTCGGAGTCGTCTCGGAGTCGGAGTCGTCTCGGAGTCGGAGTCGTCTCGGAGTCGAGTCGGAGTCGGAGTCGTCTCGGAGTCGGAGTCGGAGTCGTCTCGGAGTCGAGTCGGAGTCGGAGTCGTCTCGGAGTCGTCTCGGAGTCGGAGTCGTCTCGGAGTCGTCTTGGAGTCGGAGTCATCTCGGAGTCGGAGTCGGAGTCGTCCCGGAGTCGGAGTCGTCTCGGAGTCGGAGTCGTCTCGGAGTCGGAGTCGTCTCGGAGTCGGAGTCGTCCCGGAGTCGGAGTCGTCCCGGAGTCGGAGTCGTCTCGGAGTCGGAGTCGTCCCGGAGTCGGAGTCGTCTCGGAGTCGGAGTCGTCTCGGAGTCGGAGTCGTCTCGGAGTCGAGTCGGAGTCGGAGTCGTCTCGGAGTCGGAGTCGTCTCGGAGTCGGAGTCAAAAAAAATGCGTGCGGCTCCGCGCAATTTCTATGTCTAGCCAGGTACAGCTAAGCAGCTGGGGGCTGGAATCTGCAGCGCAGGGATGCCCAAGCTTTCTGGGCACCCCCCGCTGCAAATTGCAGCCCGCAGCCGCCCCAGAAGATGGCGCGTTCATTGATGCGCCATCCTCTGGCGCTGAACCCCGCTCTTCCAGCGGCCCTGGTGGCGGTGGCACGCTGGGTAATAAGAGGTTAGGGCCAGCTTTGTATTATCAGCTGGCCCTAAGCCCGAAATTTATGGCGGTCACGCCAATATTAGACATGACCGCCATGAATTTCTATTAAATTGTTTTAAAAAAAACACAACACAGAGAAATTTTTTTATTAGAAATAAAAAAAAAAGCCATTAGGGACTCCATCTTTAATTAAAAAAATCCTCTTCCGTCCGACGTAGTCCAAAATGCGATGTCCTCTCTGCTACATCCCCTGTGTATAGATATAGATGTCTATGCACAGGGAATGAGCAGACTGAGAACAATCTCAGCACTGCTACATCATCTCTGTGCACAGACATTCATGTCTGTACACAGGGAATGAGCAGACTGAGAACAATCTCAGCACTGCTACATCAGGCAGCAGGCGGGCTCTAGGACCCTGGAGCTGCACAGAGCAGACAGGACTCTTCTCTTATCTGTGCGAGTTTCCCAGCGATTACTTACAAAGTAAACGAGTCCAATGCAAATAAATGACAAAACTAGGATTGCTTCAGGCTGAAGCTTCCGAGACACATCTGCGATTTGTAAATCTCACACTACTCGCTATTACTCGCTTCCCCATTCATTAACATTGGACTCGCTAGACTCGCAACGAGTAGCGAGTCCTGGGCTCGGACTCGCTAGAGTCAAGCGATTCCGAGTAATTTAGGATTCTCCCATCACTAATCACCAATAGAGCAGTTACGTTCACAGTGCAAGAATGCCTTAGAGAAGAATCCACAGGTCGCCATCCTCCCAGAAGGAAGTTTCTGTGTGAGTATAGCTCTAGATTCAGAAGAGAATGCATCTACCTCCACTAAGAATTGCTTGTTGATCATTGGCCTATGAAGAGATGGAGCAGTAGAGAAGGCTTGTTTGATGGATAGAAAGGAAGATTCTGCTTCAGGAGACCACTCATTAGGATTTGATACCTTACAAGTCAGGGCAGTGAGAGGTTTGGCCAGGTCTGAGAAGAGCAGGATAAACTGCCGGTAGAAGTTGAGGAACCCCAGGAATCGTCGAATAGCCTTGATTCCAACAGGACGTGTCCACTTGAGTGCAGCAGACACCTTCTCCAGATCCATTTTGAGACCTGTATCAGAGATAACAGAGATAACATAAGCAAAGAAGGGCACAGATCTCAGTTCAAATATGTGTGGCGCCCCGCTCACGCAGGTAGCCACAGTCTTCCCTACTGCACAGCTGGGTTTCCACAGCAGGTACCTACTACATGCAACACCTTCCACCCCAGCACAGTAGGGGGAGCTAAAATCACTGACTTTAGGTGAGATCCCCTATAAATACTGCTGCTGGGGTAGGAGTTAGGGAGAGTGTGCAGACGCTAGGAGAGCTGTGAAGACGTCCTGGTGATCTGTGCCGTGGTTAGACCTGAACCAGTGACCCGGAGTGGCCCTTCTGCTGTTGAGCCAAGTCTAAGAGTGGGGACAGAAGGCACGGAGCTAAGCCAAGGGAGTAGAGAAACTAGTGGAAGTTTACCCAAGATTTACCGGACTTTGGGGATCTGCATCTGCAGGAACACTCTAGGACTGCAGAAAACCCCGACACACCGTGGAGACTTCAGTCGGTGTGTTTGACAGGGACAACAGTGGCACCCCAGGGTTCATGTGCCACAGTAACACCACAGAGGGTTAACTCCCCACACAACCCACAACACTACACTAGCGCCTCCAGGCCAGAAGGGGAAGCAAAAGCTGCTTCCCTATATATTCTGGTGTGGAGAGGAAGTGGGCAGTTCAGTTCCTAGGAGGACTGAGGAAGAAGGACCTGGGTGTAAAAGAGCTGCGTTAGGCTCACCCATGGTCCACTGTCCAGTTCCAGACCAAGCCAGGGTCTGACAAACGGAGATGGGAGAAGCAGAGGAACACACCTGGGAGACCGAGTTACCCTGAACTCACCCCAGAGGAGCGCACAGAACGGATACCGGATTCGAAATTGTGCCTGACACCAACAGCACAGTGAACACCGGATTAGTGAAGGTCCCACATCTTCACTGTACCACAGCGAAGCAACACGGCGGGGTCAGGAATTGAGATGAGCCACCACCCTAGTGTTTGAATTCGATTTGTCGAATCGGCGGGGTGTTCGACGAATGTTCGTGAAATGGTCGACGAACACCGTCGAACACCCTGGAACACTAAATAAACAGCTATGTGGGGCTGTTTCACTTCCGCAATGTATATACATACATTGTGGAAGTGAAATTAAGTAAAATAAAGTGTTAAAAATAAAAAAAAGTACGCTCACATGTCCGCGGTCAACCGATGCCTCCGGCAAGGTCCTGTTGCAGATAGGACCTGTGGTGACTACAGGTCCTATCAGCAACAGGACCTTGCTGGTAAGGTTAAAATAGGCATTTTTATATTTTTGGACACTTTCTTTCAGTAAAAGAAAGTGTCCAAACTATAAAAATGTCTATTTTAACCTTACCGGCAAGGTCCTCTTGTTGATAGGACCAGTGGTGATGTCATGTTATCGCGGGAACTCCGGGCACATGACCCGGAGTTCAAACCTGATTCTCCCGGATTGCCCCAGTCCGGGGCAATCTGGGACCATAGAGCCCCATGTTATGGGGCGCCGGATTGCACCGGACCGGTACAATCCGGGAGAATCCGGTTTTCAAAACCGGTTTGAAAACCGGATTGTACCGGTCCGGTGCAATCCGGCGCCCCATAACATGGGGCTCTATGGTCCCGGATTGCTCCAGACCGGGGCAATCCGGTTTTCAATTTTTGACCTTCCCGCCAGGCTTTTCAAATGAACAGCTGTCTCAGGTCAGCTGTTCATTTGAAGTAGCAGTGCTGGCAGGGTTCATGTGAGTTCATGCTTGTCTGCATGAACTCACATAAACTTTCCTATACCAGGGTGCACAGCTCTGCTAAATCTCTGGTAGAGGTTCTCTACCACAGATGTAGCAGAGCTAAAGATGAACCCTGGATTAGACTACGTCGGATGGAAGAGGATTTTTTTAAATAAAGATGGAGTCCCTAAGTGTCTTTTTGGAACTGGACAGCGGACCTTGGGGTGAGCCTAACACAACCGTGACAGGAGGGCACCTCTTAGAGGAGGGGTGACCCATATGTAGAAGGGGGCCACTCTAGGACTGGTTGGAGCTAGCTGGAAACCCAGGTCATCAATGGTACACCGGAACTGAGGTGGTTAGTTACGTAGAGGAATGTGAGAAAGAAAGCTCTACCAGCCAGGCATGTTCTGGGGAGGAGGACCGAGAGGAAGAGCCAGTCGGTGGCACAGAAGGCGTCCGGGCCCCGCGAGCTATGGTGGGTCGGTCGCCTGGAGCAACCAACATCTCGGGTTGGAATGGAGGTAGCATGGTGGGCAAACGAGATGGAGACCCGCCAGGCCCGCGCCTTTACCCGCACCCAGCCCCCACTGTCCATGGAGCAGCGGAAGAAAGGAACAATAACAGCCTACAACCTGAGTACCGGGTACAGCTTTGCCCGGGAGGAAGGCCTCTACTCAGAGGTTTTCGTGGGAAGGAGAGATATGGAGTACCACCTCCCACAAGGCCACCCGGACTGGGACATATTGGGGTGATACCATAACCTATGAACGCTATGCAGGACCCCGATGGTGGTACACAATAAGGGTCAGCAGAAGCGACGACTGAAAAGATTACCCGGTATAGTGTACCATTGTAAAAAAGTTATATAATTTTTGTGTTTTCCTTGCAGTACCTGGACAGAATCACATGAGTGTAAATGTAAACTTTTGTCTTAACTTAAAAGCCTGATTGAACTTGAAATTAAGAGACTTATAACCCTGCCCCATTGGACCAATGTAGACTAAAAGTATGTTATTTGCAAAGTTACAAGAATAAGTGCCTCCTGAAAAGGAAGAGAAATATACGTGCTGTTCTGTTGATGTTTGAAAGTTACCCGGTTAATATGTGAATAAAAAGCTTAGCTCAAACCCGGTTTGGTTGTGACACTCGCGGACGAGTGTTTTCAACCAAGGGGGTGTGTGGTGCCCCTATGGCAAGGCGCCACAGGGAGGTACTGCACACCAAACAGATGGTGTAGTGCCTCCGTAGCCGTGAATATGAAGGACCCTACAGACTCTGCAGCCCAACACCCATACAGTAGGCCACCTTAGTACAGGGGACCATATATTTGGTAGGTCTCAGGGGGTGGAGCCCAGATGAGCAGGAGGCAGAGAGTGACAGTTAGTGTCAGGCAGACGATGTAAGATAGCAAGAAGGACGGACGCATGGGACCCTGCGACCGTGACAGGAGGGCACCTCTTAGGAGAGGGGTGACCCAGACATAGAAGGGGCCACTCTAGGACTGGTCGGAGCCAGCTGGAAACCCAGGTCATCACCGGTACACCAGAACCAAGGTGGTTAGTTACGGTATATCCCTGTCTGCTGACCGGCAGGCTGTGGACCCAACATAAGGGAGCCACAGCACCCATCAAGCAGTCCAACACCAGTCCCGCAGCTAGGTTCATGATGCCTTAGAAGCACAAAGAATTTAGGTAACAGACCTCGAGGACTAGAGACTAGACTCAAGAGTGGGAGAGCAGAAGGCCATCAGGGCACAGAAGGAAAAAGGACCAAGAGCGCCATTAGAAAGACACCTCTGACAGACTGTGGAAAAATTTCCAAAATCTGCGGCTACAATCCCTGTTAAACCAGTGTGTACTGTGTACCTTTTCCATCTGGTGCAAGTAAAGAACCGTTTGGGCTGAATTGGTGTCTGTTCTCCTTTCATCCGTCGCCCGGAAGGCCTCTACAGCATAACAGAGGTGAAGACTACTAATCCCCTCAACCACCCCGCTGCCCTGAGGAAAAGCTCCACCTGTGGGGAGCTGTACTACCAAAGTTACATTCCAATCAACTTAGTGGCCGGCCGCAGTGCTGGTAACCCTGTTACCAGGTACCACAGGTGGCGTCACGTTACAAATCCCCCATCATCATCACCCACACCCCGCTACTGAGGGTCCAGGGCATGAAACCGGGAACCGACCAGCCGTGATCCCCACAGAAGTGAACCCCCTGTCCCGGTATCCGAGTACCCCCTACCCTGTCGACCGACTCTGAAGCTTAATAGACTCAAAAAAGCCAGATATAGAATAGTGAAGCAACATGAAGATGGGAAAGTTCTGGCTGCTACGACTATGAACAATCTTGGTCCTGGAGATCTCCTGAATGTCCCTCACTGACAAATGGATGTGGCTTGGAGCGTGGCTAGTGACATGGTCAAAATCTCCTGTGGTGTTAGAGAATTGGCAGGTTTTTGTGCCTCCCGGGCAAAAGAGTCTCAGTGGACTGCATGCACACACACATACACAGATACGTACGCATACAGGCATATGTAAATATACATATTTGCAGGCAAATTGATGCAAAATACATATGTCGAGCCCACTGGGACAAGGGTACTCGGTACCGGACCGGGTCTGCTACTGGGGAAGTCACGGGTGGTCCTGGTCCGGACCGTGTCCCGGGCTGGCAAATAAAAGGGGGATATTTACAGGGAATTGTCAGTCGTGATGCCACCCACTATGTGCAGCCAGTGATGGGACCGCCGCTGCTGCAGAACCTCCGGGGATGAGATAATGGCAGCGTAGATGGAATAGTTCCAGTGGGTAGAACTGTATTCCCCGGGGCAGTGATGATTAGAGTCTATTGTGTAATGTGCAGGCTTGGTGCTGAGTGCAAGTCACTTACTAGCCAGATGCTGCAGAAATCCTTCCTCGGTGCTGGAGCTGGCAAGCTGTGGCTCTGCAGGTCGCGGGTTGTTATAGTCCTGTATGGAGAGAATAGTTCGCAGGCAGAAACACACAAGAGAGTTGGATTCAGGGTTCACCTTGTTTACTTCTTACGTTCTCAAGTTCAAGTTACAGTTCACCACAGTTCTTACAGTCGGTTACAAGTCTCAACACACGGGCACACTTTCCCCTCTTGGTTCCCTTACTCTCTGCAGCCAGGTCTCTCTTTCTGTGACCCCTCACTCTGTCTCTGTGTCCTTTCCGGGCTGTTAATGTTCTCTGTCTTCACTTGGTTGTGTGTGACTCCGGACAGTATAGCGGTGACTCGGGCCCCTGTGGGTCCTCCTGGTTGTCACTGAGCTGCCTGTCCTTTGGGGTAGGAACTCTAACGTGTAGCTGTGGTCCCCCGTCGGTTGTCTGGGGATGCCGGGTAAAACTACGGTCCCCTCTAGAGCCGACACTCTACTCAGGCCAGCCTCCAGCAGTCCTCCAGTGTGAGGCTCTATCAGGCTCTCTCTACTGTGTCTTCCACGGTCATAGGAGGGCTACTCCGCCTGCAGTCGGTCGTCTCAGCTGTAAGTATAGGGCCTGGGTATCACCGTCCCTCTCTTCCCTTCACACTCCTGGGGGTACTGGCTCCAGATAGGCTTTCTCTCTCCTCCGGCTCACACTGGCTCGGTACAGATTCTGCGCTACTTACACCCCACTTTGCCAGAACGTGTGATTCCTTCTTCCTGCTCAGCTTGACTCGGCCTGCTGCTGTCTCTCGGCCTGTGCCGTGTTCCTCAGCCTGCTGTTGGTCTGTGTCTTTTCTGGTCGGCTCACTCTGGCCTACTGACTCCTTCCTCCTTCCCCTTCACTATTTCTACTGTCAGTCACCTGACTACGTGTGTGCCCAACCCACTCCTCTAAATCCACCACCCCTCGCCTCCCTAGAGTCTCCAAGCTCAGGGCTGGATGCTGCCATCTACTGTACGTGGGTTGTGTGGGCAGTGAGGGTGTTGATGTTCAACTGTCGGCCTACCTGCCTAGCTGCAGTTCCCTTTGTGGCCTCCTGGACTTGTGACTTTGCAGAAAGTAATAAAAGTGTATTAAACATTCTCTCTCTCATTATTCTGACATTTGGCAAGTATTAATAATTATAGCAATCCTAATTGAGCTAAAATGGGAAAGGTTTATTCTGATTTCATATCAGATAGTGAATAAAACATGCATATGTGTCTTTTTATATAGTGTATGTAAACTTCTGGTTTCAACTGTATAAACAAATATATAAACAATCATATACATTGAAGTCAGCAACAAGCCTCGCTCACCTCTGTCCAACTCCTCCTGGGCCATCACTTTTACTGAGATAGCTGCCCACAGTTTACACTGACAGTGCTGTATATACAGTGGCAATCAAAATTAGAGAACAACACACAATTTCCTTAATGTTAAGGTCATTGTGTTGTCCTATGTGAAAATAACCTAACATGAAAAAAATAGCAGTATTTTAAGCTTATTTAATAAATTGAATATATGGTTAAGCACAGAATAAAAATATAAATGAGATAAATGAAAAAAAACATTAATCAAAATTAGGGAACACTTTCAGATACTTGTAAGGGTGCCTTCACATTTGCGTTTGGAACGCAGCGCACCGAACGCAGCCAAACGCTTGCGCACATGCGTTCCTATGTTTTTGTTTTTTTTTTAAATCAACATTTTTATTGAATTTTCAATATTCCAATGTACATTGCATTTAACAAGTTTGTCTGTACCAAGGAAAAATATATAATGAACAGTAACATGGTATTAATATCAATATATATCAAGGGTGTACAGCTTTTCTTTTTTTTTTGTTTTAAACCATATACCATATTTTAACATTCCCAATAACTTTCCCCAACTTTCCCTCCTCCCATTGCGATGATTTTGCTTTGATTCATGTATCTGAATGTCTCTTGTAGGTTCTCAAAATATCTAAATATATTATTTTAATTTTCGGGATTATCTGTGTCTGTTTTTCTCATGGTGTTGTGTCACATCTGAGTTTTCCTAGGGCTCCTTCCAATTCTGTCCTAGCATACCATGTTGTATTCCTAAAGGGCATCATAAAGTCCCTAATGTCATGATCCGTCATCATATTTTCAATGAAAGGTCGCCATTTCTGAAAAAATTTTGTGGTCAGTGTTGATGGTGACCTCAGTGTTTCTGTTCTTTCCAGAAATGCGACATTTTTCATTCCAGTGATAATCACCCTTGCATCTGGTAATGAATCGTCTAGCCAACACTGTAGTATGAGGCGCTTAGTCAATATAGCTATTGTGTGAAATAAAGTCAAGAGAGTCGGGGTTTGGTCAGTTGTGTCCACGTAATGGAACATCCATAGCAGTGGGGATAGTCCAATTTTATGACTAGCCATGGCTGTTGTTAGCGTCTCAACCTCCCTCCACAAGTTTTGGGTTATTGGGCATGACCACAGTCCATGTTCTATATCCGTCATCGGGGTCTTACATTTAGGGCAGGCTAGCCATCTCTGTGTGCCTCCCTGCTTTGATGGGATATTGAAGCCCTGGATAGTCCCATGCATCACCCTATATTGGGTGTCTCTCCATCTTTCATTACCTAGGTGTTGCCTTGCTAATTGCCATCCTTCTAGTATTTTTGATATCAAGTCGTGGTCTGGAAAGTATTTTTTCCATCTTCGGAATAATTTGTCTGGGGCAATCGGTCTTAGTATCTTTTGTAGCCCTGAATAAAGAAATGAGATGTTTATGTTGGATGGATTCGAGTCAATCGTGTTAGCCCAAAGCTCATTATTTATCTCTCCCTTTATATCTAGGAGATTATCCATTAGTTGATGTCTTATCTGGTAATACTGCAGAAAGTGGGTGCTTGGAAGTCCAAATTTCTGCAATATCTCCCGACCCGACATCCATCTCTTCTCACTTAAGTTCATGAGATCTTTCATGGTGTCTACTCCCTTTTCCCTCCACTCCTCAAATAGTTTATTTAGGCGGCCAATTTTGAAACCCGGGTGGTTCCATGGGGATAGATGTGCTGAGATTTTCCATGAGAGTCTCATTTTTTTTCTAATGGCTTTCCATGTGGCAATGATGTCTCTGCAGACCATCGTGTCTTTAATCTTTTTTGGTATAACCGATAGTGGGGAGTGGAGGAGGGCCGGTAGCCCCCACGGCTTGGCCAATTCGCCTTCCAGTATAACGTCAGAGTATCTGTCTGTGTTATGCAATTAGTCTGCTACATGTCTGGCCATACAGGCGAGGTTGTAGCCCCTTATATCTGGTAGTCCCATACCTCCCGAGTCTTTTGTCTGTAGAAGCGTTTGCACCGCTATCCTCGCTCTCCCCCCTCTCCACAAAAATTTTGAAAACGCTTTATTGAGCCGTTTGACATCTGTGTGTTTCAACAGTAAGGGAATGGTTTGAAGTGGGTATAGGAGTCTCGGAAAACTGATCATTTTGATCAAGTGCGCCCGACCTGATAGAGACAAGGGTAGGTCTTTCCATCTCAATAGTTCCTTTTCAATTTTTTCAATTATGGGAGCAAAGTTATATTTGTATATCTGTGCAGGTGATCTGGCCAAAAGGATTCCCAGGTAACGTATCTTATCTTTTGCTATCGGAATATTGTCATATTGATTTCCTGTTGACAGGGGAGGTGATTTCTGGAGAAACATGATTTCGCACTTATTTTTGTTGAGTGTGAAACCCGAAGATCTGCCCAGTCGTTCTATTTCTGTAAGGACATGTTTGAGATCTTTGTCTGGGTCGTTTAAGAAAAGAATGACATCGTCGGCAAACATCGCCAAACGTACCTCTTTCGACCCCACCATGATGCCCCGATATACCTTATGGTGTTCTAGATATATTGCCAGTGGTTCAATTGCCATATTAAAAAGTAAGGGCGAGAGTGGGCATCCCTGTCTAGTTCCCTTTTTAAGGCTAATGGCGTCTGACAGGAATCCCGGTATGCTTACCTTGGCTTTCGGGTTGTTATATAGGGCCCCAAGATACGGCCTAAAGTTTCCTGTAAGGTTATAGAATTTGAAGACCCTATCCAGCCATGTCCATCGTACATTGTCAAAAGCCTTTTCGGCATCTAATGTGACTATGGCTGGATAACCTCTCCCACCTCTCTCCCTCACCCTCACTACGTCCATTATCAGCATAGCTTTGCGTATGTTTGTTGTAGTGGATCTGCCTTTTATGAAGCCTGCTTGGTGAG
The DNA here is from genome assembly GCA_033576535.1 of Allobates femoralis. Lineage (NCBI taxonomy): Eukaryota > Metazoa > Chordata > Amphibia > Anura > Aromobatidae > Allobates > Allobates femoralis. The sequence continues at coordinate 297,212,322 of JARQOC010000006.1, forward strand.
CGGGGATTAAGTTTGGCATAATTGAGGCTAAGCGATCGGCCATTATTTTTTACATTAATTTTAGGTCTTGGTTGATTAACGATATTGGTCAGTATCCCGATGGGTCTAGGGTGTCTTTTCCTGATTTGGGAATTAATTTAATATATGCCATGTTCATGGCTTCTGGTATTTGGGTTCCTCGCAAGAATCCGTTGTATAGGTCAGTAAGTATCAGGGCGAATTGGTCTTTCAAAGCTTTATAATATGCTCCATTGAAACCATCAGGGCCGGGCGCCTTGTTTGCACTCAAGCTTCCTATTGCTCCCTTTACCTCGTCTTCTGTGACAGGGCTATTAAGGAATAGCAAGTTATCGTCAGTTAGTTTGGGCAGGGGGAGCGAGTCTAGCCAAGCAGCATCTCCGTCGTCAGTGTCTCCAGTATCTTGGTCTAAGTATAGGGTTGCATAGTATTTTCCCAATGTCTGGACTACTTCTTTGGGGTTGTTTCTAATTGTTCCGTGTCTGTCGCGTATTTTAAGGACATGTGTCTGGGGTCTTTTCTCTCTCGCCAGATTGGCCAGCAGACGTCCGGCCTTGTCTCCAAACTTGTGGAGTTTAAGATCCATCTGTGACTTGTATAAGGCCTCGCGTCTGACTGCCCACTCGTCAAATTCTTTTTTCGCCAGCTGCCAAGATTTCTTATTGGCAGCCGTTCCCACTTCCTGGTATAAACAGTATGCTTCTCTAACTGCTGCGCTAGCTTTGCTATATTGGTCTCTTATAAATTTTTTGCGTTTTGTTTCATGCGCCATAATGTGTCCGTGCATTACCGCCTTCCCCGCTTCCCAAAACAGAGGGGGATCTGAACGGTGAGCCTCGTTATCTCCAGAGTAACGTTGCCACCACTCTGTCATCATTGTCACAAAATTTTCTTCACGCACCAATGCATCTGGAAACCGCCACAGTATGTCCCTTCCTTTTGGATAAGAATCGCTGATTTCCAGAAGTACTGGGCTATGATCGGAAATGACCATCATCTCTATATTGATTTCTATCACCCTCTGGAGTAGGCGCGGGGAGGTCAAGAATGTGTCTAATCGTGACCACGTGTTATGGGCATGTGAATAATGTGTGTATTCCCTACCGAGTGGATGTAGGGAACGCCAAGCATCTGGTACCATGCAGTTAACTGATAACTCTGTCAGAAAGCTCTGTTGTTCAATTCCTCCTTTCCGTTGCGAGGTTCGTGGCTGAGCCCCTCGTCTGTCTTCTAGTTCATTAAAAACCATGTTGAAGTCGCCCCCTATTAGTTTAACAGGCTCCTTGTCAGTCAGAAGGCTCTGTCGAATGTTATTAAAGAACGTCCGTTGGGCTGTGTTGGGAGCATATATATTATAAACGCTTAGTACATCATTTTGCAATTGTAAGACTAGGTGGCTCAATCTCCCCTCATCATCTGTATCATGTGTCACAACTTCATGTGCCAGAGATTTATTAATCAGAGTTAAAACCCCTGCTTTCCGGTTGACTGCCCCCGAGCCATATATCTCGCCTACCCACATCTTTTTTAGGCGGAAGAAGTCTTCTTTGGTCAGGTGGGTTTCCTGGAGTAGCGCCACGTCTACTTTCAGTCGTTTGAGATGTCTCAATATCACCATGCGCTTAGCTGGGGAGTGCATCCCCTTGACGTTCCAGGTTACCCACCTGACCATGATGATGTTATAGCTTTTAGTGATGAATAACACATTTTACATACAATATGGTAATGAACCCACGGTACCTCGATTTCCTTGTCATGTGACGCTTTCCTACACATTTTCCCTCTTATGTATTTTCCTGGGAGAGACAATTTTACATTATATACAGATTCGCAATATCTCAAAGAACTCTTAAAAACCACTGTTATCGCTTTCCCTTCCCCTTCCCGTATATTCCCCCCCCTTTATCCATTTTGCTCACTTCTCTTTTTTCCTCCATTGTCGTCTCCTCTGGCGCCGCTAGGGATCCAGGGCAAATAATTGTGTCTGTATTTGAAAACCGCCTCTTGGGTCAGTTACAAGCTATGTATGGCTGACGAGGCGACAGGAGGAAGAAAAGGAGGAGAAATTCGCGACATTTCAAGATATATATATTCCCTTACCTCTCTCTCCCCCTCCCCCACCCGTTCCAACCCCCAACCTCTCCTCCCCAGAGTTCACAGGATCCGAACATTATTTGTTCTTTCCTCACGTGCGTGCGTCTCAGCAGTTCAACTCTTCAATCAGTTGTCTTTTCTACTAGGGAGACGACTGGGGTGTCCATGTATATCAGCCGTCATATCTTGAGGTGTCAGGTCTTTTGACCCGACGACAATCGTCCTTAAATAGATCAATCAAACAATCAAAAGATCGTATCCAGTATGTGTTGATATATAATCTTGGAGATATGGCTGGGTAGGTGTGCTTTCAAGTGTACCTCATCGCTCGTACGTCTTTCTTGGCTGTGCCCGACTTTTTCCTGGTCCAGCCCGGTTTTTGTTGTCTTTGATTGTTCAATGGTAGTCGATCTCGATCAGGTGTCGCCGATCCCATACCCGCTCCTGAGCGCAAAAGATAAGTACGTTGTGGTTCCCCATCTCCCAATTCTGTCATCTGGCTGTTTAACGCATTTCTGGTGTCTGGGGAGGACGGGGTTGAGCCGGGTGGGGGCGTTCTGTGTCCTAAAACAAAGTCCATGGCTTCTTTAGGCGAGTGAAAGGATTTCGTCTCTCCTCCTGGTGCTCTGAATTTCAAAGGGGCAGGGAATAACATCTGAAATCTCACATTTTTCTTGTAGAGTAATGTGCATACTTCGCTGAATCCCTTGCATTTCCTCATAACTTCCGCGGAGTAGTCCTGATAGAGGAGCACTTTATGTCCACGTATGTGTAGTGGGATACGGCTCGCTTTGTACGCTCTCAAAATCTCCTCCTTGTCACGGTCATTCAGATATTTTGCAATGGAATGCCTGGGTTTCGTTGCCTCTCCTCCTCGGCTTTTTTGTGACATTCCCGCGGGTCCTGACTCCTCTGGTGCCACATCCCTTGGTGGGCCAATTCTATGTGTCCTCTCAGTAGGGCAGGGGTGTGTGAGACCTAGTGTTTTCGATAGGTCTACTTCAAATATGTCAATTAGTTGGTTAGGAGAAATTGTTTCAGGGAGGCCAACTAATTTAAGGTTGCTTCTGCGACTGCGGTTCTCTAAGTCATCTAGTTTATTTAGAGCATAGGAGGAGTTTTTATGTAGTGCGTCTAATTGTTGTTCTAAGTCCAATATACGCTCCTCTGCAGCTGCCAGGCGATCCTCCGTTTCATGCAGTCTCTGGTCATGGTTGGTCAGTTTCGTCTGCATTCCTTCTGTAGTTAAGCGGATCATCTCCGTCATTGCTTGGCGGAATTCTTCTGCCATGTATGTCGCCATTTCCTTTGCTAGTTGTTTGTAGTTAATGGCAGGTAGCAGGTTTGGGACTGTCATGCTATTAATGTCTCGTTTGTATGGAGGACAGTCAGGAAGTAGGCGCGCCATCTTTCCTCCTGTCTCACCTCTCTGCTCTTCACATCCCCCTCCATCCTCTTCTTCCACATAAACCTCCGCCTCACTCTGGCTCTCATCTCCCTCAGTACCTGCTTCCAGCGTCGGTCCTGGGGTATGGATGTTCTCCTCGGCCGTCCCCTCCTCTGACTGCCGTTCCTTTAGGACCGCGCCGGGAGCCGCCATCATTGGCCCTGTTGTTGGTGCGGGTCTTCCCGCCTTTGTGTGCCCGTCTTTGTCTCCGCCACGGGACACAAACCGATCAAGTGCCGTCGGTTTCATGTGTCCTCCGCGGCCTCCGGTGGCGGTTTACGGCGGGTTGCGGTGCTATTTGGATGAGTTATTTGGCCCTGGATTCCGGAGCGTCTTCACTACCGTCTCTGCATGGAGGCGCCGGAACCGGAAGTCGCGTTCCTATGTTTAACATGGGAACCATGTGCCTGCGCTTGGCTGCGTTCGATTGTGTTTGCGCTCGGATGCGCACAATTTGTTGCATTTTTTGTGCGTTCGCGGGCACTTGTTTTATCTGTAGGCGCCCGCAAGCACACAAACCATGTATTACAGTCAATGGATCCGCAGTGTCCTCCGCATGACAGCACAGGAGAATGCTGCGGATCTCATTGAAATCTGTCCTGGTGGCCACCGGTGATCACTGGCAGCCACCTGGAGATCAGCTACAGCCGCCGATGCTCTCCCGCCGGTGTCAGCGCGGGAGATTTGAACAAACAGCTGATCTGACAGCTGTTTAAATCTCCCGCGCCGACTCTGAATAGGTGAGGTCGGCGCGGGAGATTTGAAGCAGCGATCAGCTGTTTCTTATCTCCTGCACCGATATCACCCTATTCAGTGTCGGTGTGGGAGATTTAAACAGCTGTCAGATCAGCTGTTTGTTCAAATCTCCCCCGCTGATACCGGCGGAAGATCAACTGTGGCCGGGAGGAGATCTCCACCGCTGATCTCCTCCTCCCGGCCGCCCCCGAGACAGGGTTCTAATATACTTAATTATCTGACAAACCTTATTTAACTGGCAGCCTAACTTTCCATTTTTCATTCACTTTGCAAAAAATGGTGTGCCATTCCAAAGTGACTGAAACCCTCTCACAGCAGGCTGTCCAGATGAAAGCCAAAGAGGTCAATTATGCATTTTTACAAAATCATAAACTCTTACAAGACCCCCAGAAAGGCTTGTCACCCTCGAAAGACAAATGCAAGAGAGGACAGGATAATGTGGAATAATCATTTGTTAATCATTTCAACACTGCAGCTGGAATAGCTCGCCAGTTCAGCACTGAACTGGGTAAGGATTTGTTTCACCATACAGAGTCATGATCTTTAACAGCATTTGTACTGAAAGCCCACTCTGCAGAGACCAAACCTCTCATTAGCAGAAAGAATCAAAAGGCTAGAATCACCTTTGGTGTGGAGCATTTTGTGTGGACAGAGGAGAAGTGGTCCACAGTTCATTCATAAAGGCAAGTTTAATTGATTTGGGTCTGATGGGAAACATGATGTTCCTGAACAATCTGGGGAAAGACTGAACCCAAATTGTGCAAAGAAGTCAGTGAAAGGTGGTGGAGGAAGTTTCATGATTTGTGGAATGTTTTCTGCGGCAGGGGTTGGACCTCTCATACAACTACATGGCAGAGTGAATGCAAGTGTGTATTATCAGAACCTTCTTCAACAACACATGGTTCGTTACTTGCGTTGAAGCCTCAATCAGCCAGCAATTTTCATGCATAATTCCCTTTTGTCACACAGCAAAATGGGTAAAGCAGTTCCTTGAAACAGAAAACATTGAAACAATAGGGAATTTAAAATGGCAGGTATATTGCGCTTTTGGTAGTAGAGGATCCACCCACAATTCAACTATGATCATTTCTTTATTTGGACTCAGAACAAACGATCAAACTATGCATTTCAACTTTGCCGTCCTCAGGTATGTTCATACCTGAAGAAGACTAAAAGTCTAAACGCGTTTGTTTGATCGTTTTTTCTGAGTCCAAATAGAGAAATTATTACTACCAGGAGCACAATATACCTGGCATTTTAAATTCCTTATCTAATATATAAAGCTGAATGTGTGTATGTGTGTGTGTATATCCGGGATTGGTATCTACACCGTCGCAACTATAGCCACAAAATTTTGCACAGTCACACGTCTCAACCCCGGGAGCGTCATAGGCTATGTTGTGAGGCGAAATTTTAAGCCTGCGCATTCCAGTTCACCAAACAATTTTGGCCCTATCTACATAATGGGGAAAAAGTGAATGGAAAAATATTGGAGGAAAATCGACAGCTGTCAGCTATAGAGACAAAATTTTGCACAGTCACACGTCTGGACCCTAAGAGCGTCATAGGCTATGTTGTGAGGCGAAATTTTAACCCCGCATGGTCCAGTTCACCAAACAATTTTGGCCCTACCTACATAATGGGGAAAAAGGGAAAGGAAACGTGTGGGAGGAAAATCGACAGCTGCCAGCTACAGCTACAAAAATTTGCACAGTCGCACGTCTTGACCCCGGGAGCGTCATAGTCTATGTTGTGAGGCGAAATTTTAACCCTGCGCGTTCCAGTTCACCAAAAAATTTTGCCCCTCTCTACATAATGGGGAAAAAGTGAATGGAAAAGAGTTGGAGAAAAATCGACAGATGTCAGCTATAGAGACAAAATTTTGCACAGTCCTACGTCTGGACCCCGGGAGCGTCACAGGCTATGTTGTGAGGCGACATTTTAACCCCGCACATTCCAATTCACCAAACAATTTTGCCCCTATCTACATAATGGGGAAAAAGTGACAGTTACCAGTTGACAGTTGTGAATGAGAGGGGCTTAATGATAGCGCCAAAGACTAACAGCACATACCAGCATATAGTCACTAAGGTGGGGCACCAACATGAGATATTCACCACGCACGGGGACATGTATACACAACACACGCACACAAAGAGTAACAGCAAGTGTATAGTCGCTAAGGTGCAGCTCCAACATTGGATACTCACCACGCACCCGAACAAACACACACTCACCACAAAGAGACACACACAACACAGAGACACACACACCCCCAAGGGGACACACACACACTCTATAGCGACACATGCACTCACCCCACAGGGACACACACACCACAATGAGACACACACACCACACAGACCCCCCCCACAGCGATACACACACATAGCCACCCTATAGGGACACATGCACTCACCCCACAGGGACACACACACCACAAAGAGACACACACCACACAAACCCCCCCACAGGGACACACACACATACACACCCTATAGGGACACATGCACTCACCCCTCAGGGACTCACACACACCACAAAGAGACACACACAACACAGAGACACACACACCCCACACAGACACCCCCCCACAGAGACAAACACACATACACACCCTATAGGGACACATGCACTCACCCCACAGGGACACACACCACAAAGAGACACACATAACACAGATACACACACACACCACACAGACCCCCCCACAGGGACACACACACATGCACACCCTATAGGGACACATGCACTCACCCCACAGGGACACACACACACCACAAAGAGACACACACAACAGAGACACACACCACACAGACCCCCCCCACAGGGACACACACATACACACCCCAGGGACACACACACCACACAGAAAGACACAGATGTGTACAAATCACCTCACACAACTTGCCTCATACGTGTGCTATCTTTATTTTCCAAACATAAACATCTGATTAAAAACAGCCAATGTGCAACACATGTGCCATATAGGGAATTAAGGCAGATGTCAGTCACATGAGCTGTCTATTATGTGTATGTGTGAGGTAACATATACTGCCTGGCCAGGGGGTGGGTTTACTGTTGGCTGGAGATTTATTAGGCTGCCTATAGCAATCAATCACAGCTCAGCTTCTATTTTCCTACAGGTCATTAATATGACATATTCAAATTCTATTTTGTTATAGCTAACAGCAGTTATTTATTAACCCGGGCGTAGCCAGGTACTACAGCTAGTAGTGTATATAGTCGCACGTCTTAGTGCTCATATATCATATCGAGGTTGTGCAGCAAACCGTGGTCAGCAGACAGTGGATTTATATGCAACGTTCAAGACCTTTACATGGTGAGTGCTTTTAACATTTGAAACTTACTGCCTACTAATATACTACATTTAGTGCCTGCACTTCCCCTGTCTCCTCCTACAAATCAATTTTTCTATGGAACATTGAAACAATAAAATTGTTAACTCAGAGTCCTGATCTAAACCCAGTAGAAAACCCTTGGAAAATTCTTTGTGATAAAGGTATGGCCAAGAAATGCATAGAACTATGAAAGAGAGTGGAAGAAGAGTGAACCAAAATTCCACTGGGGCAATGTGAGAGAGATTAGAGATGTCGTGTTGCCACAGATGTGCTAAAGTCAATCAAAGCAAAGGCCTGTATACTTCCTACTTATTGGTGACTATAGTATCCTTTACAAAATTTACTCTTTCTCTGTGATACAGTGATTGCTATTCTCTAATTATGATCATCACGTTTTGAAGCAATTAGCAAGTCTTGGCACCGAACAGATTAACACTTTACTGCCAGACCATGCGGGTAAACCTTCTTCCTGCCCAGACACTAGAAAGTGTTGCTTATCTGCAGACATAAGCCACCAAGTATGAATGTATGGACCCAGTGTATGGACTTAAGCAGAACCCGTTGAAGCACTTACTGCTCGAAATGGTGAAACCTTCGTCCGTTATCTCCGCACCCTCTCCCTTCAACTGATGTAACCCTCATAATCTAATAAAGCCTGCACGATACAGAAGATTGCTGAGCGCTATCTATTTACTTCAATACATTCATCATCACGTTTTGTGTAAAATAAATGTTTTAAGTTGATAAACTTTGGTTATTTTGAAAAACACTCTTCTGGTAGCATGGTGTAACCCCTTACACAAAAAAGCCAAATGTTGATCAATGTAGATTACATTATGTCTGATAAAATCAAGTGATCATACATTGTTCTCTAATTTTGATTTCCACTGTACACCACAAGAGACTTGGGACTGCAGTATATACATCACTGGGAAGGCTGGGGACATAGACATTACTGGAGGGTATATACATCACTGGAGGGCATAAACATTACTGAGGGGGCATATAACACATGTTACTGGGGTATATATGTATTCATTTATACAGCACTATTAATTCCACAGCATTCTACAAACATTTGCAACTCTGTCCCCATTGGGTCTCACAATCTAAAGTCCCTATCTGTATGTCTTTGGACTTTGGAGTATTGGAGGAAACCCATGCAAACACAGGGAGAACATACAAACACCTTGCAGATGTTGTCCATGATGGGATTTGAACTCTGAACCCCAGTGCTGCAAGCCTGCAGTGCTAAGCACTGAACTACCTGGCCACCAAGACATATACATATCACTAGGGGTATACACATTACTGGGGGCCATACACATTATTGGGGTGGAGGGGCATACAGCACTGGGGGCATACAGCTCTGTGGAGATGCATATAGCTTTGGGGGAGGCATACAACACTAGTAGGCCATACAGCTTTGGGGGGCACACTGCTCAGGGGAGGCATAAGACTCTGCAGGGAGGCATACAGCACTAGGGGGCACACAACTCTGGGGAGCATACAGCTCTGGGTGAGACATACAGTTTAGGGGGAGGAAAACAGCTCTAGGGGGCACAGACAGCTCTGGTTGGGCACTCAGCTATGGGGAAAATAAACCTTGGTATTTGTCACCAAGGACACAAGGGCGATATAGAAATCTCCTTGTTCATGTTGCAGAAGGCAGACACTATGCCACATGCCTGGATACAACATGCACAATCCTCTCATTGAAATACATCCAATTAGTGGAATAGGTCATTGAGCTTTCTGGATGGATATTCTATTGACTCGTCCCGACAGGGACCGTGGGGTACTCAGAACCGGGCCCTTTCTATGTCATCTGGACTGCGAGATGTCGGGTGATCAGTAAAAAGGGGAATTGAAAAAGGGATGAAAGAAAAATATAAAAATAAAAGAGTTTTTGTCGTGACGCCACTCTTGGAAAGAGGCAGGTATAGCCGCGGCTTTAGTCGGGACCTCTGGGGATGAGGGGATGATGGGAGTAGCAGCTATGATGGTTTAGCTCTCCACGGTAAGAGCGTGTCCCCAGGGCAACTGTAAAGTCTATGGAAGGGATGGATTCGTTGGGGGTGCAAGGACTTAGTGCACGAAATAACCGACAGACAAAGGGGTGACAGTCTCCTTTACCTTTACTGAAGTAAGTAGCAGTTTCATCCAGAGCACAGTTCATAAGAGGTGTTAGGGGTCCAGAGCCTGGAAGCAAGTTGAGGTTTTCCAGTTTTCCCCACCTTGCAAGTTCTGAGGCCTCCCTACTGCGCTGTTCTCTGTGGGCCCTGGCTGCTTGGAGTTGTGCTAAGACCCTCTCCTCTCTTGTTCTGCCTTGGCTGTATGACAGGCGACTTGAGCTCTATTTTTGTGACTCTATTCTCACTGCGCCTCCCTGAGCTCTATGTAGCAGCTTTGTCTCCTCGCCTTTTGGTGGGCGTGCAACTTGGAATCACCCGCCCTCCGGTGTTGGTTGCTTGCGACCTCGGACTCCAGTGTCCATACTGCGCTCGGTGCTGAGGCAAGCTGGCACTGCTCCACTCCACACATCTACTCCTCCACTTCCTCAGACCCTCACCTTTGGGTCACTCACATTGGCGAGTCAGTTTCCTAGGACAGGCCTGACACGGCTCCCGACTGTAGGATGTCTTCTACATTCCTCGTAGGCACTGAACTGCCTAACCCAGCCCCCAGATCAGAATTCATAGGGGACCTTCCCTGAACCTGGGCTTAGAGCTCCCACTTCTGGCCTGGAGTTGGGAAGGTTTTCTGCGTGTGTGTTTTACCTGAGGTGGGGACCTTCCCTTGCTTCCAAGCTTAATATTTTGGCAACCAGACCCTGGGGCACCACACTATGAGTGTATTGTCGTTGCTGGTAGGATTATGTACCAGCTTTTTATCTGGAACCACAATTTGTACTGCATTATCTATTCCTCTTACCCTTGTTTTGATAGGGGATTTTTTACAAGCATCTTCAACTGGCTTTCTGACCACATTTGATTATTTAGACCTGTTGATATCCACCTCTTAAGGGTATTGGTAGTGCAGTCCTGCTATCAGTATAAGGCAGGGCCTTTAACCAAGATTATCGTAAGCACCTGCATGACTCATCTATTATATAAAACCCGAAGGCCACTTCCGGAGGAGGCCACGCCCACTTCCGTGATGGTCGTCGCCCAGGCTCATCCAGTGCACTGTAGCCAGGCTGCCCCCCCGGCTACAGTCACCGACACACGGAACGTTCCGATCTCGGAAGTTCCGTGTGCCCTCCTGCCACTCCCCTCCACCCTCTGCCCTCCAGCCAGTACCTACATACCGGGGGGGGCAGGGGGGCCCATTGCCCGCCACCTCGGAGGGCCACACACACCCTGGGGGTACCCGTGCTCCCTGCCGTGTGCCTGGAGAGGAGGGAGGGCGGGACTTCCTCTCCTGCAGCTCTGCCCGCCCCTCCTCTCCTGCTACAGTACACATGATGGCCGGCCCACGGTGAGTCTGCAGCCATACAGGCTGCTCTGCCCTCCAGCCTGTGTGCCCCTCTGCCCCCTGTCCTCTGTGTCCTCTGCCCCCTGTCCTCTGTGTCCTCTGCCCCCTGTCCTCTGTCCCCTGTCCTCTGCCCCCTGTCCTCTGTGTCCTCTGCCCCCTGTCCTCAGTGTCCTCTACCCCCTGTCCTCTGTGTCCTCTGCCCCCTGTCCTCTGTGTCCTCTGCCCCCTGTCCTCTGTGTCCTCTGCCCCCTGTCCTCTGTGTCCTCTGCCCCCTGTCCTCTGTGTCCTCTGCCCCCTGTCCTCTGTGTCCTCTGCCCCCTGTCCTCTGTGTCCTCTGCCCCCTGTCCTCTGTGTCCTCTGCCCCCTGTCCTCTGTGTCCTCTGCCCCCTGTCCTCTGTGTCCTCTGCCCCCTGTCCTCTGTGTCCTCTGCGTCCTCTGCCCCCTGTCCTCTGCGTCCTCTGCCCCCTGTCCTCTGCGTCCTCTGCCCCCTGTCCTCTGCGTCCTCTGCCCCCTGTCCTCTGCGTCCTCTGCCCCCTGTCCTCTGCGTCCTCTGCCCCCTCTGTGTCCTCTGCCCCTGTCCTCTGCGTCCTCTGCCCCCTCTGTGTCCTCTGCCCCCTGTCCTCTGCCCCTGTCCTCTGCGTCCTCTGCCCCCTCTGCCCCCTCTGTATCCTCTGCCCCCTGTCCTCTGCGTCCTCTGCCCCCTCTGTGTCCTCTGCCCCCTGTCCTCTGCGTCCTCTGCCCCCTCTGTGTCCTCTGCCCCCTCTGTGTCCTCTGCCCCCTCTGTGTCCTCTGCCCCCTGTCCTCTGCCCCCTGTCCTCTGCCCCCTGTCATCTGCGTCCTCTGCCCCCTCTGTGTCCTCTGCCCCCTGTCCTCTGCCCCCTGTCCTCTGCCCCCTGTCCTTTGCCCCCTGTCCTCTGCCCCCTGTCCTCTGCGTCCTCTGCCCCCTCTGTGTCCTCTTCCCCCTGTCCTCTGCGTCCTCTGCCCCCTGTCCTCTGCGTCCTCTGCCCCTGTCCTCTGCGTCCTCTGCCCCCTGTCCTCTGTGTCCTCTGCCCCCTGTCCTCTGTGTCCTCTGCCCCCTGTCCTCTGTGTCCTCTGCCCCCTGTCCTCTGTGTCCTCTGCCCCCTGTCCTCTGTGTCCTCTGCGTCCTCTGCCCCCTGTCCTCTGCGTCCTCTGCCCCCTGTCCTCTGCGTCCTCTGCCCCCTGTCCTCTGCGTCCTCTGCCCCCTGTCCTCTGCGTCCTCTGCCCCTGTCCTCTGCGTCCTCTGCCCCCTCTGTGTCCTCTGCCCCCTGTCCTCTGTGTCCTCTGCCCCCTCTGTGTCCTCTGCCCCCTGTCCTCTGCCCCCTGTCCTCTGCGTCCTCTGCCCCCTCTGCCCCCTCTGTATCCTCTGCCCCCTGTCCTCTGCGTCCTCTGCCCCCTCTGTGTCCTCTGCCCCCTCTGTGTCCTCTGCCCCCTCTGTGTCCTCTGCCCCCTCTGTGTCCTCTGCCCCCTGTCATCTGCGTCCTCTGCCCCCTCTGTGTCCTCTGCCCCCTGTCCTCTGCCCCCTGTCCTTTGCCCCCTGTCCTTGCCCCCTGTCCTCTGCCCCCTGTCCTCTGCGTCCTCTGCCCCTCTGTGTCCTCTTCCCCCTGTCCTCTGCGTCCTCTGCCCCCTGTCCTCTGCGTCCTCCTGCCCCCTGTCCTCTGCGTCCTCTGCCCCCTGTCCTCTGCGTCCTCTGCCCCCTGTCCTCTGCGTCCTCTGCCCCCTGTCCTCTGCGTCCTCTGCCCCCTCTGTGTCCTCTGCCCCTGTCCTCTGCGTCCTCTGCCCCCTCTTGTCCTCTCTGCCCCCTGTCCTCTGCCCCCTGTCCTCTGCGTCCTCTGCCCCCTCTGCGTCCTCTGCCCCCTCTGTATCCTCTGCCCCTGTCCTCTGCCCCCTGTCCTCTGCGTCCTCTGCCCCCTCTGTGTCCTCTGCCCCCTGTCCTCTGCGTCCTCTGCCCCCTCTGTGTCCTCTGCCCCCTGTCCTCTGCCCCCTGTCCTCTGCCCCCTGTCCTCTGCCCCCTGTCCTCTGCGTCCTCTGCCCCCTCTGTGTCCTCTTCCACCTCTCCTCTGCCCCCTGTCCTTTGCCCCCTGTCCTCTGCCCCTGTCCTCTGCCCCCTGTCCTCTGCGTCCTCTGCCCCCTCTGTGTCCTCTTCCACCTCTCCTCTGCGTCCTCTGCCCCTGTCCTCTGCGTCCTCTGCCCCCTGTCCTCTGCGTCCTCTGCCCCCTGTCCTCTGCGTCCTCTGCCCCCTGTCCTCTGCGTCCTCTGCCCCCTGTCCTCTGTGTCCTCTGCCCCCTGTCCTCTGCGTCCTCTGCCCCCTCTGCCCCCTCTGCGTCCTCTGCCCCCTCTGCCCCCTCTGTCCCCTCTGCGTCCTCTGCCCCTCTCGCCCCCTCTGCGTCCTCTGCCCCCTCTGTGTCCTCTGCCCCCTCTGTGTCCTCTGCCCCCTCTGTGTCCTCTGCCCCCTTTGTGTCCTCTGCCCCCTCTGTGTCCTCTGCCCCCTCTGTGTCCTCTGCCCCCTCTGTGTCCTCTGCGTCCTCTTCCCCCTCTGTGTCCTCTTCACCCTGTCCTCTGCCCCCTGTCCTCTGTGTCCTCTGCCCCCTGTCCTCTGCGTCCTCTGCCCCCTCTGTGTCCTCTGCCCCCTCTGTGTCCTCTGCGTCCTCTGCCCCCTGTCCTCTGCGTCCTCTGCCCCCTGTCCTCTGCCCAGCCGCCTTTGCCCCCTGTCCTCTGCCCAGCCGCCTCTGCCCCCTGTCCTCTGCGCTGACCACTCTGCCCACGTCGCTGCGCTGACCAATCTCACCGCACTCACTGCTAACCACTGAGCCACCGCACTCACTGCTAACCACTGAGCCACCGCACTCACTGCTAACCACTGAGCCACCGCACTCACTGCTAACCACTGAGCCACCGCACTCACTGCTAACCACTGAGCCGCCGTATACTCTGCTACCCACTGAGCCGCCTGTATACACACAAGTCATTTCACCGCACTCCCGTAACTATTAGTAAATAAACTATATATGGATTCTAGACTACCCGATTCTTTAGAATCGGGCCGCCATCTAGTCTACTATATAATTGCCGTAGGCATTTTCGTGTCGGACCCCGAAATCGCCGTGGATATGTCACACTCTGACGTCACCACGGCGAAGCATTGGCCGCGTAGCGGCCAATGCGAGTCGTTAGCTGCGCGAGCAATGGCCGCGAGGCCATTGCGAGTCGCTAGGTTTGTGCGAGCAATGGCCGCGAAGCGGCCATTGCGAGTCGCTGGCCGAAAATAGAACCAGAGGCTCGGCCACAAACTTAGCGATTTACCGCTGAGGTAGCGCGAGCAATGGCCACGAGGCCATTGCGAGTCGCTACCTCAGCCGCCGCACCTGCCGCAACTCCCCCTATACTTTCAATGGGGATCTATTGCGACTCGCTGTGTAGCGCGAGCAATGGCCGCGAGGCCATTGCGAGTCGCTACACTTGCGGCGCGGTTGCGGTAATCCCCATAGAAAGTATAGGGCGAGTTTGCCCGCGAAAAAACAAGTGGCTGACTGTGCTGTTGCTGGGTAGCAACCCATTCTAAAAAAAAATTTAAAAATATTCTAGACACCCGATGCATTTGCATCGGGCTCACAGCTAGTAATACTATAACACCTGTGAGTCCTTGGTGACAAATACCACATGTGAATATTTTGAAGGTACAGCCAGATTCACAGGCATATATCATTGGCTGTAGAACTTCTGTGGATCTACAGTACTTCGGATTGACAACTTGTTAACTAGTATGGAGGATTTCACCTTTTGTTCTATATAGTGCAGTTTTTAAGATGCATTTATATCTGGTACACAGGACTGAGGCACTTATGATATCAGGCTTGTTAGCCACTTTATCAGAGCTATCGGTGTGGCTTTATTTCCAACTTTGTGCAGTATATTTCTACTTGGGTTTATTTGGGTAATCATTATTTCAACATACTCTCTGATACCTACTTGGAAACAATTTGCAGCTCTAGACGCCTGAGGTTTGGAATAATTTCCTTCCTCTTATATGTCTTCCTATATACCCACTTCGAGTACATCCATCTGAGTGGGGTCTTCAATCTCTCCTTGGGAACCTTTTTGGTTCTTTACCTGCCACTTACCTCTATATTTTCTCCCACTGCACCTCTATGAGCTAGTATTCTATTTTCCAGAGGAGGGCCATTTAGGGACAGTAGGGTAATCTACCATGGAGTAGGGGCACCATAGGCGCAGGATTTTAGGGTGCCGACTCTCTACTGATACATAGGAGTTCATTAAGACAGTACGTAATAGGGAGAGTCAGCCACCATTCTAGTAATAGCACTTGTTGTATTTTATTTTTTTTATTTGTTTGTTTGATGCATATTGTGCATCACTTTATAAAATTTGTTACTATAAAATTATTCTTTTAGGAGTCGCGTTGTATAGCATTGAACTAGATGCTTAGTTAGCTACTCCGGCTTTTTGTTTCATCTATTATATAATCACGAATGGGTTTTTTGCCCCTTTTGAGTCCGCTCACGCTGCGAGTCAGCGTGGTCATGTGGATACGCCCGAAGCATTGGCCGCGCAGCGGCCATTGCGAGCAGTTCTAAGGCGACTTGCTATGCCCGCGCAGCGGGCATTGCGAGTCGCCTTAGCAGCGCGAAGCATTGGCCGCGAAGCGGCCATTGTGAGTCAGAGACTCGCTCTGCTAGAATCCCGATGCATGTGCATCGGGCACCCAGCTAGTTAATAATATTTGATTAAAGTGATCTGATGGAATTTGTCTGTTATATTGCAATATTATAATCGAAATATAATTATCATTCAGTCTTTTCAAGAGGTATTATTGGTATTATTAGAAATATTGGTCTTGTAGTAAATCTTGATTTCCTTCAGACAGGGTAATAATATTAGTAATGGATATCCCCATCTGAGGCTCGGGGGCTGAGACAGTATGGGCGGCCTGTGTGCTTTCAATTGACAAGACTAAATTTTAGTGTCAGTCTGTCCCTTCATCACAAATGTGATAAAACATGGCCTATAGCTTATATTACTATCCTACCCCTTCCAGAGAAGGGCTCCAAAATGAAAAAAAAAAAAAAAAGGAGGTCTCAATATAGCCCCAGAAGCTGCTTTTGACCAGTCTCTCCAACCTCTAAAAGAAAGAGGGCTGGATAAATCAAATTATACAGAAAAAAAGATAGCTTAAGCTGATATCAAATGGGAAAGCTAAACCAGTTTTTAAAGCCTATAATGTTTTACATAGAGAGCATGTCAGGCTGAAATCATGCTTTACATTCTACCAATGAAACACAGGTCTATTGAAGTTCACATGGAAGAGAAGAATGTTCTAGTGGAATATTATGGCATTTTACATCTCAAATTCACCTTACACCTTCATAAGAGTCATGGAGGTGTTGGTTACACACCTGAGGTCATCAATAATTGCATGTTTAGTATATCTACATGACCTTCTAAAGTGACCTTACTTGCCCAAAGGAACATCACGCAGTTATTACTGACAGATGCAGGGTTTCACATCAGTGTGCAAAAAAATTTAGTTCTGCTTCCCACAGTGTCTCACATTTCTAAGCTTCCAAAGAAACAACAATTGTTTCTTCAGAGAAGAAGTAGACTTGAACAATAGTGACACCTATTGGAAGTAGCAGTCCTAAAAGTCAAAAACGACCCTTTAACAGCCTTGTCATATGACTTAAAATGTATACCAGATCAGAACCTCAATTTGCAGACACTATGTTTCAGGATGATTGCCCCTCTTCAGTGGAAAGTAAGAGATCTGATTTGGCTGTATAGGATAAGGCGGGTCTAAGGGAAAAGCTTTTCTCCTTGTGGAGAGTGATACACCAATCTGGCATGCCAGTAGTGAGGAGACCTAAGGACCCAATGCTCCTCTGGGAAATATGCAAATTATCTCTTCAGAGAAGAAGTAGTCTAGAGCTTTAGTGCAACCTATTGGAAGTAAGAATTCTAAAAGTCAATATTGACCTCCTAACAAGCCTTGTCATATGACTTAGAATTTATACCAGATCAGAACCTCTATTTGCATATATGGTGTTTGGGAGTGATTGCCCCTCATCAGTGCAAAGTATGGGATCTGATCTGACTGTATGAGAGGCTAAGTTAGGGTTTAAGCGGAAAGCTTTTCTCCTTGTGGAGAGTGACACACCAATGCCAGTAATGAGGACACTTAAAGGGAATCTGTCAGCTCAAAAATCCATATGTCAGTGTTTCCCAACTCCAGTCCTCAAGGCACACCAACAGGTCATGTTTTCAGGATTTCCTTATCATTAGACAGATGATGGAATTATCCCCTGTGCAAGTGATTAAATTATCACCTATGCAATCCTAAGGAAATCCTGAAAACATGACGTGTTGGTGTGCCTTGAGAACTGGAGTTGGGAAACACTGCCATATGTAACTGATATCATTTTCTAATTCCTTTCTCTCAGCTCTCTCTATTCATGTATTTCTATTATTTATGCCTCCCTCCTATCCTGTGTAAACTTCAAAATAAAAGATTCATTCCATCTGTCAATCACAGTGAGTTCTCTGCTGTCCACTCCCCAAGGAATGAATATTCATGTATCATTGATTTTAATAATTTATGCTTTACATTGGAGCTGGCTGTGGTTTTTACATTGTTGCTGCTAGGAAGTCCCAGATAGGCACCATGTTCCCCCTGTCTGTAATTAATATTGTATTTGATTTCTTGTGGAAGGACTCAACGCTAACATATATGGCAAACCCAATTGTATATAATGTGTTATGGGGCGATTACACATCTTGTGATATTAATATTCAAACTACCCGTATATACTCGTGTATAAGCCGACCCGTGTATAAGCAGACCCCCCTACTTTTGCCCAAAAAATCTGGAAAAACCTATTGACTCGTGTATAAGCCGAAGGTGGACCCCAGCACAGGTATACAGGCCCCCCCCAGTGGTATACAGGCCTCCCCAGTGGTAGTATACAGCAGCCCCAGTGGTAGTATACAGCAGCCCCAGTGGTAGTATATAGCATCCCCAGCAGCCTCAGTGGTAGTATACAGCAGCCCCAGTGGTAGTATACAGCAGCCCCAGAAGTCCCAGTGGTAGTATACAGCAGCCCCAGCAGCCCCAGTGGTAGTATATAGCATCCCCAGCAGCCCCAGTGGTAGTATATAGCATCCCCAGCAGCCCCAGTGGTAGTATACAGCAGCCCCAGTGGTAGTATATAGGAGCCCCAGCAGCCCCAGTGGTAGTATACAGGAGCCCCAGCAGCCCCAGTGGTAGTATATAGCAGCCCCAGCAGCCCCAGTGGTAGTATATAGCAGCCCCAGTGGTAGTATATAGCATCCCCAGCAGCCCCAGTGGTAGTATACAGCAGCCCCAGCAGCCCCAGTGGTAGTATATAGGAGCCCCAGCAGCCCCAGTGGTAGTATAAAGCAGCCCCAGTGGTAGTATACAGCAGCCCCGGCAGCCCCAGCGGTAGTATACAGCAGCCCCAGTAATCCAGGGCCCCCCCAGCCTTGCTCCGGTCACCTGTAAAGTAAAATATACTTATCACTGTCCCGCTGCCGTCCGCGCCCGCCGCTGCCGACATCCGCGATCCTCCATCTTCATGCATCTTCTTCCGACTTCCTGTGTTCGGCGCCGGCAATGACGTCATTGCCTGCGACGAACAGAGAAAACCGGAAGAAGACGCATGAAGATGGAGGATCGCGGGTGTCGGCAGCGGCGGGCGCGGACGGCAGCGGGACAGTGATAAGTATATTTTACTTTACAGGTGACCGGAGCAAGGCTGGGGGGGCCCTGGATTACTGGGGCTGCTGGGGCTGCTGTATAGTCATAGGGACCGTCACTGACTCGCGTATAAGCCGAGGGGGGTACTTTTCAGCCCAATTTTTGGGCTGAAAAACTCGGCTTATACGCGAGTATATACGCTATGTACTGTATATTGTTTCTATATACAGGAATCAATCAATTGTATTTAAGGATTTTTATTTTAAACAAGTATCATTACATAAAAGTTCAATTGATAGATTGTAGCTACATCCAGTTAAAAATCTTGGATTAGGATAGTAAAGATAAAATAAAATATAATACAAAATCCAAATTATTCTAAAATAATTAAAAATATACTAGATGAATGAATTTCCATCAAGTTTGTTTGCAGTTTGTTGATATTACGTAGTTATGTAATTTCTGCTGTTCGTAGTCCCTCCTTCCTCTCTCCATCAAACTTGATGGAAATTCATTCATCTAGTCCCCTCCCAGCACAAAGCACAGAGGGGAGGGACAGAACACCAGCTTGGGTGGGTATGGATATTTGAATAACACTTATACAGCCGGACTATTCGGCTGTGAAAGTAATGAACAGGATTAATGTACCAGCTCCCTACAGGGTGTTAAAATGCTTATAACAAAGAAACTACAAACGGTGCAATAATGATTTTACACATTTTTAAAATGTCTGCCCAGGCACTATTCTAGGATAATATTAGTATCATACTGAAAAATGATCTGATAGAGTCCCTTTAAAGCTGCGATGCTCCTCTGGGAAATATGCATATGCATTGTTCTATTATTAAGCAATCAGATACTGACATCTTCAAGTCTCCTAAGGGAACTAGTAAAAACAATTAAAAAAGGGAAAAAATAAAAATATTTTATAAATATGATTAAAGTAAAAAACACATCAAATAACCTACCTTTTGCCCCACTGAAAAGAAAGCAATAAATAAATATACAGATTTTGTATCGCCACATTCAGAAATACCCGATCTATCAAAATCTGAAATAAATCTGCGTAACAGAAAAAAAAATTGAAGTGCCAAAATTGTTATTTTTTTTGGTCGCCACAACATTGCAGTAAAATAATGAGTGCTCAAACCATCGTATCTACCCAAAAATAGTATTTCTAAAAATGTCAGCTCAGGGAGAAAAAAATAAGCTATCACACAGCCTCTGATCCTGAAAACCTGAATGTAACAAGTCTTGGAAAATGGCTAATTTCTAGATTTTTTTCACTTCTTAAATAACAAAAAACTATTTCTGTTTAGTATTTACAAACTTGTACTGACATGGAGAATCATACTATCAGGTCAGTTTTACCATGTAAAGAACATGGTAAGTAAACACCCCAATTCCCATTGTGGAATTGCACTTATTTTGCAATTTCACTGCACTTGGAATTTTTTTTCCCATTTTTCAATACGATATGAAAAATGACTGGTGTCCTTCAAAGGTACAACTCATCCCACAAAAAACAAGCCCTGATATGGCAATATTGACGGAAAAATAAAAAAGTTGTAGCTCTTGGAAGAAGGAGAGAGAAATATTGGTGGTGAAAAGGTTAACAGAGCCATTTAAAGTTTTGACCAGTTCCTTAATTTTCACTTCTTTATTCATGTACCAACAATTTTAGTGGTAATTACCACCTTATACCACCCTGGCAAATCACATGACTAATTTGTAACTTGTGTGACTCATATATCACTGTCTCTTGATTTATTTGGTTTGCTAATTTAGGTGACTTTTTTTTTCAAAACAATCTTTTAAGCTTAATTTTGCTGTAGGCATGCAGATGGATTATTAAAGGACGGTACATTGTCGGAGTACCGAAGCATCCTCTATTGGCAGTGGCGTACCTTCAGGCCCAGGGGCCCCGATGCGAAAGCTCCAGCGTGGCCCCCAATTATTGCAAATCTTTAATAGTATTAGTCTTTTTCTATAGGCCAAAGGGACTTTCGGGTCCCACCTAGGCTGCAGGGCCCGGGTGCGATCGCAACCCCTGAACCTATTGTAGTTACGCCCCTGTCTATTGGGCATAAATTCTGACACAATGTTTGTAGAAGACAACACAATTTGAAGCTGTTTTAAAGCTACCAATTTTTTCGTGGGGTTTTTCGCAAACAACTTTTTAAGATTTTTTAATTATATGACATGCAATGTACATGTACAATATCACCAAAGCTTATAATGTAATTAAAACAGGGCAAAGTGTGTATATGTGGCGCTCCAGATGGTCCGGCGTCACACCGGGGCATTACACCCATAAAAGCGGTGTAATTTTCCCCAACTGTAGGTGGATGCAGAGGCAGGTGGGAGGGACCCAATCTTAGCACTCTCACACTCATTCAGGGGTAGCACAACCAGGAGGAGGGAGGAGAGTCGTGAGGACAGAACAGGAAAGTTGCAGACTGCACCTGAGGGAAGATCAAAGGGGTCCTGAGGGGACCTTGAGAGAGGGTGCCTGACACGTGAGTCTTGGCCTGAGAGAGAAAGGAGGAACCCCAGTGCGAAGCGACCATACTCCGCGCAGCTTCCCCAGTCCACCACGGAAAGCTGGATCTGAGGAAACGGCCAGAGTCCAGCTCTGAAGTCGTCAACCAGCTGCTGAGGTTTGTTTACCGGCCACAGCACCCTGCTGTAACAGAGCGGTCCACCCGTGATTCCATAGAGGTTGGGGTTGAATTTGGAGAGGCAGAAGGGAAGGCGAGGAGCCCCAGAATTACCTCAAGGGAACAGGGAAAGGACGTATCCCAGGCAGGAAAATGATGGGAGTGCTGGTGTGTCTTTTACAGTATCCCAGGCAGGGAACACAGGACACTAAGGTATACCCCGGGTACCTCCATACCACTTTGCATCCACTTACAGCCACCCGGAAGGCTACCTGTTATACATCTGTTACGAACTGTGAACGCTGTATAAATAGATGCTTGTTTCCAGTAAAGTACCCAGGAGAGAGTGAACTTGTGTCTCTGTGCTACCGACATTGAACCTCTCTACTTCTACTTAACGCTGCCCCGGAGGCCCAGCTTTACCTGTAGAAAGCCATACCACCTAGTCGCAATACCAACGCCCTCCAGAGGACTGTGGCGTTGCTGGTGACCCCTCACCAGGTACTACAGGTAGCGTCATGAAATAACTTCTACCTCATCACCTTCAATTTGCCCCCCCCATTAGGAGTCCACCCCAGGGTCACAGGTTTAGGCATCGCCACCAGTGATCCCCCGGACCTTGCTCCTGAAACCTGAATACCCGGCCCTGGGCGCGACATATAGCACCCTATCTGTATTTGTAGAGATCCTGGCTAGTGACTGGTTCATGCAGCGTTATATGAATCCCCTATTTTTTATAATGATGGCTGGACCATATATGACAAGCAGTTTTGAACATTTAACTTTTGTGCCTCCCCTATTTCCTCATAGATTGTAAACTTGCGAGCAGGGCCATCACTCCTCTAGGTATCTGTTGAATTGTGTTACCAGGCTCAGACTGGCCCACAGGGACACTGGATAAACTCGTGGTGGGCCCTGCTGCAGGGGCGACACTGAGAAGAGATAAGAGGCCCCTCCCCTACCTTCCCTACCCAGTAGTTGTGGTATGTCCGACCTGCTCCTGCATGATTGGACACATACATTACACAGGGTAACATTTATAAGTATGTCTTGGGACAAAAACATTTCTGTTAACACATCCAATTATGGAACTTATTTTTATTCTAAAATCTATTAATTAAAATGTACAATTGTTTTTGACACAACCCCTTTAAGACTGGAGCCATGATGGAGCCAATGACGTGGCAGAAACACCATGTGAACATACTCTTAGGCACCGTCATTCTCCTCCCTTACAAAAACATGACCTTGCAATCTTTCAACTATAAATCTTTAAGGCAACACAAATATATACTTTTACTTGTGACACTTTTTTTTAGAAAATGATTTAGAATTCTTCCAGTAATATTAAGTGATCCATACAGAGAGTAAATAATACAGTATTTATATTTCCATACGTGTTTAGTTCTGTTCAGCGTGTGAATCTGTGTTGTAACATTATGTGATAAGTAAACTAAAATAACATGTTCTAGCTATAATTACACACCTTTAGCTTGAGCAATTATTAGCTCACTACATTTAAAGGATTTCAACCTAAGGAGGAAAAAAAATGTTTAAAGAATCCAGTTTTTCTCATCAAAAAGGTTTTTTCTTCAAAAAAATTAATTTGGTGGTGGATTTTGGCTTTATAAAAGCAAGGAACAACATAGTATGAGGTTTTCAATTTGTAATAAGTGATAGCCACACTTTTGGTACTCAATAGCAAGAATGAATGGGGATGTAGTGGGAAGTAATGATGAATTAGGCACAGACTAATCAGTAGCAATGCCCTCCACTATGTTGATGTTGTGCTATGAGATACATTTTTGTTAGATGTCAGAAGCTAGCTGTAGCAGAAATACTCTGACAGATGTCAACCCATGGTCTTGAAGAAATAAGAGGTGGAACAGTCGCTTGAATTTAACATAATGACTGAGCTTAGAACCTTCGTGGGATGGTTTGGATTCTACTTTAAGTTCATCCAAATTTTCACTTCAGGGAGAAAGTAGATGAACTCTAGTGTCACTTGTTAAAGCTAGCAATCCTAAAAGTCATAATTGACTTTTTAACAAGTCTTTTAATATAACTTTGGATTTGTGCAAGATCAGAGCACCAATCTGCAGATGCTGCCTTCGGGGTGATTGCTCCTCATCAGTGCAGTGAGTGGGATTTTGATGTGGCTGTATGAGAGACAAAGACGAGGTTTGGGGGAATAGCTATTCTCCTTATGGAGATCAATCTGCCTGCTGGCATGAGGAGACTTATCTCCTTTGGGAAATACGCAAATTGTTACTTCAGGGAGGAAGTAGATGAACTCTAGTGTCACCTATTAAAGGTAGCAATCCTAAAAGTCAAAATTGTGCAAGATCAGAGTTCGGTCTTTTGACTAAGATCAAGTCTAGTGATCTAGCGGTTGCTGCCTTGGTCTTGGCCTGAGGTGTTTGGGGTACCCGGCTCATTGGTCTGGGGAGATCATCCTTTGGTCTTCACTCCCCAGCTGCTTTTAGTGAGTTGGTTTAGTCCCCAGACAACAAGAGACGATCAACCTTGCAATCACTCTGTGTGGTTGTGTCGGTGACCGATATGGCCGAGAGTCAGGATCCAGATATGGAGATGTCAGAACCAGAGATTCTTAAGAAGGGGCCAAAGATCCGGAATGCCCTACGCTTTAATGGAGGAGGACTTCAGGAAGAGAAGGACCTTGACTGGTTGGTGAAGCTTCTCCTGGAGGTTCTTGCGGTGGGCCGGAAGGATATCTTGTCCATCATGGACTATCCTCGGAGAGGTATTTATGATGTGTGCTTCTAATCACGGAAGACATGAGATGCACCTGAAGGCAACTGGAAGGCCTTGAAGAAGACAAGGGAATTTGATGGGGTTTGTGTGATCCCTCATTTTCTGAGAAATGTAAAAATTGTTGTTGTCCGAATGGCATCTCCTAGGGTTGCTGTGGAGGACATAAGGACCTTGTTGTTGCTACATTATAAAAAAGTAGATATTAAAGAACTCTTAACTAATCTCCCACTATCTTCCCTCACGTAATTTTCAATCATCCCAAGACCTCCTCCTCTCCTCCACACTTATCCGTTCCTCACACAACTGCCTCCAAGATTTCTCCCGAATATCCCCCATCCTCTGGAATTCTAAGCCCCAACACATCTATTATCCTCCACGCTCAGATCCTTTAGATGGAACCAGAAAACTCATCTCTTCAGGAAAGCTTACAGCCTGCAATGACCGAGCCACTGCCCCACCACCACCGAAGTTGCTGCCCCACCGCCACCGGAGCTGCCGCCTCTCCACCACCAGATCTGCTGCACCCCTGACCTACTGTCTCCTCCCCATTATCCTGTAGAATGTAAGCCCGCAAGGGCAGGGTCCTCTCCCCTCTGTACCAGTCGGTCATTGTTAATTTGTTTACTGTAAACCAGGGGTGGGGAACCTCAGGCCCCAGGGCCGCATGCGGCCCTCCATGACCTTATCTGCAGGCCTCGGGCAGATTCCTGGGGACCACAGTATTTGGGCTGGCAGACACGTGTTGCTGACTGTCTCTGACTGCCTTTTAAATCCAGTTCCCCAGTTATCTCTATGCCCCAGTCTAAGCCTCCCCAGTGACATATATGCCCCCAGCCTCTCCTGTGATATCTATAGCCCTAGCAAACATGGAAAAACAGTTGTAAATCAACATGGCCAATATCACCTAACATCACAGCTGCATCAAAGATAAGACGCTCCAGCCACCACAGTATGGATAAGTTGATAGTTTAACCAAATATAACAAGTTAATTTTCAATTTGATTTTGTGCGGCCCCCGAATGATGGTGGAAATTTCCAAATGGCCCCACCCCTGCTGTAAACCATATGTATAACTTTGTATGTAACCCCTTCTCATGTATAGCACCATGGAATTAATGGTGCTATATAAATAAATAAATAAATAATAATAATAAAGATAATACTACTACTACTACTACTAATAATAATAATAATAATAATAATAATAATAAAAAAGGAAAAGTTATGAATGCGATAAATTTTTTGATTGGGAAGTAGAAATTCCTGGCAACTTTCCATGAAAAAGATGGACGTTTGGTGATACCTGAAATAAGTATTCGATAGATGGTGTGAACGGGAGTGGGTTTTTTGATGGAATGGAGGCGATGTGCAGAAGATGTCAATTATTTGGGCATCATGCTGCCAGTTGTAGTAAAAAAAGTTTGTAGAGAATGTTAGAATGAAGGGCATATTGCAAACACTCCACAAGGAGGGTAAGCCACAAAAGGTCATTACTAAAGAAACTGGCTGTTCACAGAGTGCTGTATCCAGGGATATTAATGGAAAGTTGATTGGAAGGAAAAAGTGTGGTAGAAAAAGGTGAACAAGCAACCGGAATAACTGAAGCCTTAAAAGGATTGTTAAGAAAAGGCCATTCAATAATTTGGGGGAGATTCACAAGGAGTGGACTACTGCTGGAGTCAGTCCCAATATGTGGTTTACTTGCAGAAGATAGAGAAAGGGGCGCAATGAGAAGACCTGGTTTACTATTGCTAACCATTTTATCACTGTGCTTCATTGGCCAGCAAACTCGCTTGACCTAAACCCCACAGAGAATCTATAGGGTATTGTCAAGTGGAAGATGAGAAACACCAGACCCAACAATGCAGACAAGCTGTAGGCTGTTATCAAAGCAACCTTAGCTTCCATAACACCTCAGCAGTGCCACAGGCTGATCGCCTCTATGCCACGCCATATTGATGCAGTAAGGCTTAGGGTCACACTTGGACCCTGCATCCTTTGCAAGGATGCGCTAAATCAATTTAGAAACTGAGTGGAGACAGAAAAATGGTAGTGTGAACAGGCCTGTATTGCAAGTTCAGTACCTACGCCAAATTGTATGCAATAACGACAAGATAACAAAAAAAGTATGTGTAAGATGTCTCCAAATACCCCGCAGTAAAAAATATAAATGTTAATGCCACTAAAACAAGAGTACTTCGTACATACCTTTTTTTGCAAGAGCCGTACTCAAAGCCATTCCACCGTGACAAAGTGACTCTCCTCGGAATGGACTCTAAACTAGCCGTACTAAGACCCGCTGCTGTGCGTATCTACCTCACAAGCAGCGGGTGTCATGTGTGAACATCTGCCTGTGTGACAGGTATGGCAGCGATGTCGGAAGCGAGCGCGCACCCGCGGCATTGCTTCCGACATCGCTGCCACATCTCCCCGGTACCTTTAGGTTCATCAAGGTATCTGGAACAACCTCGCTGCTGAGTTAAGCCACAGTCATCAACATTTACAGAAATAAACACTTGAAATAGATCACTCTGTAATGATTCTATATAATATATACTTTTCACTTTATGTGTTGCTTTACTGAAATAAATTATCTCTTTGATCATTGAAAGACACGGCTTTTCTCAGGGCAAGTTCTGAGGTTAGAGTTCTTAATTTAGCCAGACTATTGTATTGGTCTTTAGTTTGTTATCCCATGTTTGCTAAAATATTGTTTCTTGCTAGTCGGCCCAGAGCCCCATTGTTCAAGTTTGTGCATTGCTAATTTAATGAAAATTACTTCACCCCCTGTGTCAGAGACTCAGTCATCAGTCAAAAGAGAATTATGCAGATATCGGATTGAAATGCCAACCAATAAGAACCCAGCCTTATTCCACCAATCCTGGAGGACCATAATGCCCTGAGATGAGTGCTTAGGATATATGCAGGGGCCTGCTTCATTCATCAGGAGTCATATGCGTTGTGGCCTCTGTCTAGGGACTTCTGCTTCAACTAGAGGACCACCAGATCTGGATTATTTTCGGCAGGAGTTCAGCCTAGGATTCGGCTCAAATTTCAGAGACTACATAAGGAAGATACCCAGGTTGGGACAATATGGTCACCTGGCTACATTTGCTGTGCTCAGTTAGTTTCCTCAGCTTGCCACTATTCCTTCCTTTGTGTGTGCCCACCAAAAGTGGGGTACTGCTGCATTGGAGTAAGTGGCCCTAGAAGCCCCGAAAACATGAAGATTTTAAGCCCTTGTGAGCCCACAGAAGGTGAGACTCTGTTGCTTGTTACGGTCTGTTTTGCTTGGTTATGTGTTATATGCCTTTGCCTATGCCTGTGTTATGCCTTTAGGGTTCCCTAACCCTGTGTTCTCTGAGTAGTGTTCCGCCAATGGTTAATGAGCTTGGGTGTTCAGTTGGGTTGAGCACTGGTCCATGCAGTCTTTCTAAAGGGGGCTGGGCTAGCGGACAAGAGCACCCACTGACTCCCATGTGTCCACAATAAAAGATGGGAGTGCTGGTGTGTCACGGTCCGCGCTGCTCTGGGTCCAAAATAACTCACCAAGGAGCCAAGTAACTTTTCATCCTCTTTATTCCTCCTTTTCCTACGCGTTTCAGCGCCTCACCCGGCGCCTTCCTCAGGGATTTACAAGCATAATCACAGAGGGGGTTTTTATAGCCCCTAACCCATGAAGAAAAGAGGTGTCATCTGTTTACTGCTGATGTCATCCACATCATCAGAAGTGGGTGGATCCACCCATTTTGGCGCAATTTCTGTACAAACATGAAATACAGTTCAAAGTTGTTGAAAAAAGTGCTCAGTGCGTTCATCAATTAGTAATCATTGCTCCACAGATTGAAATTTTCTAAAATGAGGAAAATAAGAGCTAAAAAGCATAAAAAGATCGATCCATTCATTTATGCTTGAAATAAAAAGTCCCATCTTATACTCATATTGGACTAGAACCTGAGGTCCTGACATATACAAATGAAACTTTACTGTTTCAGTGATGATCGCCACCAGGGATCCTCATATTGGAGCTGTTCATTTGAAGAGATTACATAGTTAAAAAGGTAGTGCTAAAAAATTATATATTGTGGAGAGGAGGATAAATAAGCTCTAAAAATATATATATATATATATTCTAAAAAAATAAATTTATTTATTAATATCAAGACATAAGAAAAATAAAAATAAAATTAATTAATAACATTTCCAGTATTACTTGGAAATAGGATAAATTTAATAGCAGTAAAAACATCTATATGTGTATCCCTGAGAAATATCTCAACAGGGAAAAGGACCGGATAGAACTTCATGTCAACACCCCAGGTTCCATTACCCAACGGGGCACATCACCAAATAAATGTATCCACAAACAGATCCTTCATACTTGGGAAAAACTAAAAAAACCTTTTTCACCTGCACATTACAGTCTGAACACAAGATGGCGCTCAAAAGGCTCTGCATAAAATGATTCCAGAAATAATTCCCATCTGAACTCAAGAAATTATAAGGGGTTAAGAACCAATATAAAAAGAAAAAGAAAAGAACATGAACGTGTTAAAAAAGTGTCAAACAGGACTCCATAGTAAAAAACAAGAGTGGAATAGACTCTCATAGAAACCACTGAGTTGTAGATAAATATATGTGAAGGGTGAATAAATAATTAAATAAATAGATAAATAATTAAATATAAAATGAGGAATGAATTACAGTATAGAATCAATGAAGTGTTAATAGCATTATAGTGATAGTGACTAGAAAATAATTTTTCAACAATTCTTTTATATAAAAATGGAGAAGTGTGCAAATTGCTCAAAGTGAAGAATATGCACATAAATTAGCAGATATGTTACCCAGTCTCACCCCTGGAGGCACTGAGCACTTTTTTCAACAACTTTGAACTGTATTTCATGTTTGTACAGAAATTGCGCCAAAATGGGTGGATCCACCCACTTCTGATGATGTGGATGACATCAGCAGTAAACAGATGACACCTCTTTTCTTCATGGGTTAGGGGCTATAAAAACCCCCTCTGTGATTATGCTTGTAAATCCCTGAGGAAGGCACCGGGTGAGGCGCTGAAACGCGTAGGAAAAGGAGGAATAAAGAGGATGAAAAGTTACTTGGCTCCTTGGTGAGTTATTTTGGACCCAGAGCAGCGCGGACCGTGAGACACCAGCACTCCCATCATTTCTTTGATTCATACCACTATCCAGTGGTCGGTGGAGGTCCTGCAGCAGCTTGGAACATTGATTCCGAAACGCCTTCAAACCAGTTGTGGGGATCACAACTGGACCAGGTGAGCAGCTTCACAGCACCACCATATTCACAGAAGTGTCACTAGTGATAGGGCACTATTGCGCCTCTTGTCCCCCTCCCTTTTATTTTTTACATGTGTCCACAATGATATTCTAATTTACTGAGATACACTTGTAATAAATTTGTTGCAAGGCATGAAATTTAAATTTTTGGATCAAATTGATCTGTATCCACACTGGGAGAATTATAGCCCAACTTTACAGGCTACTTTTTAAAAACATTATTACCTTTGACTTTAAGTAAGGCCGTAGACACACTGGCATTATGGCATGCGATACAAGCGCATCGGATGCAATATGCTAGTGACACTCGTCTCAGGCTCTGCTGCAAGCGTGAGCTGAGTGTCATTATACTGTGATCCTATGATCAGATCACAGGTGCGGAGGAGAGGGAAGAAATTAATCTCTCTGTCTCTTCCATTGCCAGCCTTGGCATATATCGCACTGCACTCGATGTTTTACTCATACCCATAGACTTGTATGGGCACAAGTGTCGAGCCCAGGCCCTATGGTTCTCAGGTATCAGGCTCGGTGGTTGTATCAGGGATGTCATGGGTGGCAGCGCCTGATCCCGTGGCCTGGGTGACACTTCAAAAAGGGGTTATATTTACAGGGGACAAGAGTTTGTCATGTGACGCCACCTGTAGTACCTGGTGATGGGTCACCAGCGCCGCCACAGTCCGCCGGAGGTAGATGGTAGTGCGGCTTACATGGCAAAGCCCCCTATAGGTAGGGCTGTTCCTCCGGGGCAGACTTCCTGCAAGGAAACAAGTTAATATAGGAAACCACACGCAGGCAAAGTCACTTTCTCCCCGGTACTTTACTGTCAATTTGTAGCAGCATCAGACACAGTTCACAGCTCAGCAAGATGTTATAATAACAGGTAGCTCTACGGGCGGCTGCAAGTGGATTCCAGGTGGTATGGTGGAACCCGTGGTGTACCTTCGTTGACAAACCCGTGTCCTTTCTTCCCTGCCTAGGATGGGCCTATACCCAATAGCTCCGTGTAGGTAGTACCGGGGATCCTCTCCCTCGTGGGGAGGAAGCAGGCAGACCGCTCCGTCTGGCAGGGTGCTGCGGCTGATAAACAAGCCCCAGCAGCCGGTTGCCGACTGCAAAGATGAACTCTGGCCGGATCCTCGAGACCGGTGTTCCCGTGGTGAACTGGAGTATCCCCTGGAGTATTCGCTTCACTCTGGGGATCTCCCTTTCTCTCTAGGGCCCGGACCTCTCTCGTCAGGCGCCCTCTTTCAGGATCTCCTCAAGATCCCTTCTTCTTCACTCTGGTTCGGCTTGAAATCGACCCGGGTAAACCTTCCGCCTCATTCCACTTAGACAAAGACCTCCTTGAACCCTCTAGAGGTGAATATATCCCCTCCCGGGTGACCTCCCACCGCTCAACTAATGTGGGAGTGCTGGGAAGGAGTCTCACCCACCATCCTAGGGTCCATTCGCAGCTGGGGCACTTACACCTCTTTTACGGGTGCAATACCCCTTTGTGACGCCAGACCATGCAGGGCACCACACAAGCATCCGAGGCTGGCTGACAATTGCAGCATGCTGCAATATTTTCCTCAGTCCAGTTAGGGCTGAGGAAAAAAATTGTAGATCTGGGCTGCATCATTGTCTTGCATGAGGCCAAATGCAATGGAGGATTTTAGTTTGATTATGCTCTAAGGATGGAGTTTTTCCTCATAAATATCGCTTTTAGCCACTTTAGATGCATATGAAAGCAAAGTAAGCCACAATATATTTAGATATTTGGTTTACTAAGTGTTTGTGCCTCTTTAATTCCTTGGTGACATTTGTGCTTGGAAACCAACAAATGCTTAGGGGGAGAGTGACCAGGATATTAAAGGGGCTGGAAAACAGTGGCGTACCACCCAAGAGACAGGTGATACTAGTGCTGCACAGCATCATAATCCTCCCACTGGGCTTCTCAATTTCAACAACGATGGGAATGGGGAGGCTTCAAAATTGTGGAGGCGTCTTACTGAGTTGGGGGGTCAATCATACTTTTTAGGGTTCTGTCCAGCCAATTTTACTGTGTGGGGAGTTGTTGGGGCATTGTAGCACACATGGGTATGGACTCACTGTGTGACGGAACCAGGTTCACTCTGTATGGGCAGAACTAAGCGACTACCTCATATTCACTAGAGCCTTAGTTTAGGCTTGGGCTGAAAGGATGTCTTTCAGGGGAACTCTCAGTACAGGCGCAGCTGTACCCCAGGGATCGCAAATGCTGGTAATGACTCAGGTGCCGGTAGGATGGCTGGAAGAGGCAGGCAGGCTGGCAACCTGACAACTAGATTATGACAGACTAACTGACAAAACACCTTGCTCAGGCACCTCCCAATGGAGGAGGATATATTAACCCCTTCATGACCGAGCCTATTTTGACCCTAAAGACCGAGGCATTTTTGGCAATTCTGACCAGTGTCCCTTTATGAGGTAATATCTCTGGAACGCTTCATTGGATCCGAGCGATTCTGAGATTGTTTTTTTGTGACATATTGGGCTTCATGTTAGTATTAAATTTAAGTCGATAATTTTTGCGTTTATTTGTGAAAAAATTAAAAATTTGGCAAAAAATTTGAAAATTTTGCAATTTTTAAAATGTTTATTTTTATTCTGCTAAATCAGAGAGTTATGTGCCACAAATAAGTTATTTATTAACATTTCCCACATGTCTACTTTACATCAGCACAATTTTGGAAGAAAAAAAATATTTTGGTAGGACGTTATAAGGGTTCAAAGTTCACGAGCAATTTTTCATTTTTCCAGCAAAATTTACAAAACCATTTTTTTAGTGACCACATCACATTGGAAGTCCCTTTGAGGGGTGTATATAACAGAAAACACCCAAAAGTGACACCATTCCAAAGACTGCACCCCTCAAGCTACTCAAAACTACATTCAAGAAGATTATTAACCCTTCAGGTGCTTCACAGGAAATAAAATAAAGTTGAAGGAAAAAATTGTAACAAAAATGTTCTTTTAGCCTCAATTATTTCATTTTCACAAGGGCAACAGGATAAAATGCATCCTAAAATTTGTTGGGCAATTTCTCCTGAGTACACCGATACCTTATATGTGGTCATAAACCACTGTTTGGGCGCACAGCAGGGCTCAGAAGGGAGGGAGCGCCATTTGAATTTTACAGCCAATTTTCAGTTCAAAAAGTGAATTGGCGCTCCTTCACTTCTGAGCCCTGCCATGCGCCCAAACAGTGGTTTATGACCACATATAAGGTATCGGTGTACTCAGTAGAAATTGCCCAACAAATTTTGTGATGTATTTTATCCCTTTGCCCATGTGAAACTGAAAAAATGTAGGCAAAAATAAATTTTTTTGTGAACAAAAAAGTGCTTTTTCATTTTTACGGATGAATTTCTGAAGCATCTGGGGGTTCAAAGTGCTCACTATGCATCTAGATATGTTCCTTTGGGGGTCTAGTTTCCAAAATGGGGTCACTTGTGGGGGAGCTCCAATGTGGAGACACACAGGGACCCTCCAAACGCGACATGGTGTCCGCTATCAATTTGAGCTACCGTATATACTCGTGTATAAGCCGACCCGTGTATAAGCCGACCCCCCTACTTTTGCCCCAAAAATCTGGAAAAACCTATTGACTCGTGTATAAGCCGAGGGTGGACCTCAGCAGAGGTATACAGCCCCCAGCAGTGTGGTATACAGGCCCCCCCCCAGTGGTATACAGGCCTCCCCAGTGGTAGTATACAGCAGCCCCAGTGGTAGTATACAGCAGCCCCAGTGGTCGTATACAGCAGCAGCCCCAGTGCTGTATACAGCAGCAGCCCCAGTAGTATATACAGCCCCAGTGGTAGTATACAGGCAGCCCCAGTAGTATATACAGCCCCAGTGGTAGTATACAGGCAGCCCCAGTAGTATATACAGCAACCCCAGTGGTATACAGCAGCCTCCTCAGTGGTATATACAGACCCCACCAGTATATACAGCAGCCCCAGTGGTATATACAGAAGCCCCAGTGGTATATACAGCAGCCCCAGTGGTATATACAGCAGCCCCAGTGGTATATACAGCAGCCCCAGTGGTATATACAGCAGCCCCAGTGGTATACAGGCCTCAGCAGTATATACAGCAGCCCCCAGGGGTTATACAGCACCCCCCAGGGGTTATACAGCACCCCCCAGGGGTTATACAGCGGCCCCCAGGGGGTACCCAGCAGCCCCCTGGGGGTACCAACAGCCCCCTGGGGGTACCAACAGCCCCCAGGGGGTACCCAGCAGCCCCCTGGGGGTACCAACAGCCCCCTGGGGTACCAACAGCCCCCAGGGGGTACCCAGCAGCCCCCTGGGGGTACCAACAGCCCCAGGGGGTACCCAGCAGCCCCCTGGGGGTACCAACAGCCCCCAGGGGGTACTAACAGCCCCCAGGGGGTACCCAGCAGCCCCCTGGGGGTACCAACAGCCCCCAGGGGGTACCCAGCAGCCCCCTGGGGGTACCAACAGCCCCCTGGGGTACCAACAGCCCCCAGGGGGTACCCAGCAGCCCCCTGGGGGTACCAACAGCCCCCTGGGGTACCCAGCAGCCCCCTGGGGGTACCAACAGCCCCCAGGGGGTACCCAGCAGCCCCCTGGGGGTACCAAGCAGCCCCCAGGGGGTACCCAGCAGCCCCCTGGGGGTACCAACAGCCCCCAAATGCTGGCACTCGGCCCCCTTGTAAGGCTTCCCCCCCCGCTGCTTATACATTACCATTCCGGTGTTCTGATCCGCGCCGCTCCTCGCTGCTCATGCTCCGTCCTCGCTGACTGCATCCGGGATCTCCATTCTCCGGCCGTCGCGCGATGACGTCATATCGCTGCGACAGCCGGAGATCCCCGGATGCAGCCAGCGAGGACGGAACATGAAGAAGCACCGAGGAGCGGCGCGGATCAGAACACCGGAATGGTAATGTATAAGCAGCGATGGGGGGGGCCTTACAAGGGGGGGTGAGTGCCAGCTTTTGGGGGGAATATATGAACTGCTTCCCCCTGCCGCTGATTGACAGGGGGAAGCAGTGCATATATAATGAGCGGCCCCACGTGATGGGGCCGCTCATACAGCAGCCTCCCCCCGCCTCCTCCAGCCTCCACAGCCCCGGCCCCACAGCCCCCACCACAGCACAATACCGTAGTGACTCGTGTATAAGCCGAGGGGGAGACTTTTCAGCCCAAATTTTGGGCTGAAAAACTCGGCTTATACACGAGTATATACGGTAATTTTCCATTCAAATTGTTAGTGGACACCATGTCGTGTTTGGAGGGTCCCTGTGTGTCTCCACATTGGAGCTCCCCCACAAGTGACCCCGTTTTGGAAACTAGACCCCCTAAGGAATGTATCTAGATGCATAGTGAGCACTTTGAATCCCCAGATGCTTCAGAAATTCATCCGCAAAAACGAAAAAGCACTTTTTTTTTCCACAAAAAATTTCTTTTTTCATTATTACGGATCAATTTGTGAAGCATCTGGGGGTTCAAAGTGCTCACTATGCATCTAGATACGTTCCTTGGGGGGTCTAGTTTCCAAAATGGGGTCACTTGTAGGGGAGCTCCAATGTGGAGACACACAGGGGCTCTCCATACGCAACATGGTGTCTGCTAACAATTGGAATTGTTAGCGGACACCATGTAGGATATGAAGAGCCCCTATGTGCCTAAACATTGGAGCTCCCCCACAAGTGACCCCATTTTGGAAACTAGACCCCCCAAGGAACATATGTAGATCAAAATGGGAGGTCACCTGTGGGGGAGCTCCAAAGTTTAGGCACACAGGTGCTCTCCATACGCGACCTGGTGTCCGCTAACAATTCCAATTGTTAGCAAACACCAGGTTGCGTATGGAGAGCCCCTGTGTGCCTAAACATTGGAGCTCCCCCACAAGTGACCCTATCCACTTATATAGCATAATTACACATCTGTACCCAGCCTTCAAGAAGGACAGGTCAACTTGTAACCTGGCCGTTCTGCAGGAAGGGATTTGTTCTAGCACCGG
Source organism: Allobates femoralis (assembly GCA_033576535.1). Lineage (NCBI taxonomy): Eukaryota > Metazoa > Chordata > Amphibia > Anura > Aromobatidae > Allobates > Allobates femoralis. Next base: position 297,247,982 of record JARQOC010000006.1, read on the forward strand.
AATGAGACCCCAAAGCCATGGTAAAGACTAAGGGTGCTCTTATCAGTGCAAGGTCCAATGTTCGGGTGTTGTGCGTGTGTGTGTTGTTGTGTATGTCATGCTGGTGTGGGTGAGTTGTGTAGGAAAGATCAGTATGTCAGTCCGGGGACTGGTGATGAATTTTGAAGCATTCATTCAAACACAGTCCTGGTTTGTCTGGACACGTTTCACATTGGAAACGGCTCAGCCTTTTTGTCCCCCTTTTATGGCAGACCCGGCACCTTTTTCTTTCTGAAGTTGTGACCTCACGGGGAAAATGTTGCCCTGGTACCACACGGGAGACTCTAGTTCCAGGAGTGCTGGGGCGCGCTTCTTCTTCTTCTTCTTCTCCTCCTCTTCTAAACATCAGGGCCTTGATCACCTTCTCCTGGAACTGGAGGAAGGTGTTGGTGGTCTGTACATCCGGACACTTGAGTCCGATGCTGCCAGCATACAGAGCTACAGCAAAAGCCCAGAAGACTCAGGAGGAGTCCAGCCCTGAGGAAAGCGTACCCCATACCCTGTCGACCGCCTCAATAGCTGCTTAAAATATATGAAGCGGTTACACTTGGGTCTTAAATGTTGTAGCCAGTCAATGCATTTTTACCGAATTGTACAGACGTCTGAAGAGCCCTAAGATAATGTGTGTAGTATACTATAAGCCCTATTATAACATGTACTAGAAATAGGCTCCATGCTATTGCATCGGGAGAGCAGTCTTTATGCCTGTGTCCCCTTGTGCTCTCTCCTGTCTGTGCTGTCTCTTCCCCTGTGCGTTCTGTCATATTTGTGCCTTTCTCTCCGCTCTGTATGCTCTTGTGGTGCCCTGTACCAGGTAAGCCACAGAACCCACTAGTACACTAAAGGACTTTCCACAGCTAGAAACAACACTTACACTCAACACCTTCTACCCCAGGCCTGTAGGGGGAGCCCAACTGGTTGCTGTTAAGCCAGATCCCCTATAAATACAGGTGCTGGGGGGGAAATTAGCCAGAGTGTGCAGACGCTAGAAAAGCTGTGAAGGTAGCTCAGAGGCTAGTGAGCTGAACTGGTAACCGGAGCCGTGCTAGGCCTGATCAGGCACACACCAGAGCCAGTGAGAGGGTCCAGAGAGTAGAGACCGAAGGCAGAGGCGAGGAACACTTTACCGGGGGCAGAGGAGCCATACCAGCTCACCCCACCAAAACACCGGTCACTGGAGCCCTAGTCTGCAAGGGACAAAGAAGACAGGCCCAGCAGAGAATCCAGCACCCCGAGGAGGCTTGGCTTCCCGGACACCCGCAGCACCAATAATTGAGAGCCAGGGACCGCCGGGAGAGAGACGGCGGTGGCCCATGAGAGAGCCCTCAGTGCAGCAACACGGGTGTGGAGAGAGAAGTAACAGTCCAGTTTGGTTCCATACCTGCCAGACTCAGGACAAGGGAGCAGAATAAGGAGGCCTATATCCAAACCCGCTGGGGAAGTCCTAAGGTGTTTTCCTTCAACCCGGACGTCTGTACCTGCAAACAAACATCAGCAAAGGTACCAAAAGGTACCTTTAGGGTACACGTGTCCCTCCTTCAACTCGTCCTACACCACACCGACTATGCTTCCCTATTCAAACCATGTGCGGCAACGACTGTGCTGCCCTACTTCACCATCATAATTCTTAGCCCTGGGGACCACGCTCCTCCTGTAGTGAGCTACTCCACCTTGCTGCCGCCCAACAACCCGGAGGCCCAAGCAGCGCCAGTGCCCTCACCGGAACCTACAGGTGGAGTCACAACTGACAATAACTCCAGTCCCTGTAAATATACCCCTTTTCATTGTCACCCAAGAGTACAGGCTCAGGCACGGCCCACCCGTGACAGCCCCGCAAATGACTGCCCGAGACCTGAGTACTTGTGGCCCCAGACACTCTCAGCCCCTGTGTGCGCTGTCTCTCCCTATGACTCTGCCTCCCTTGTGGCTTCTGCATCCCCTGTGCCTTCTCCCTCCCCTGTGCCCCTGCCTCCTCTGTGCCTTCTGGCTCCCGTGTGCCTGCCTCCCATCACGGAGCCACCATAAAATGCTCATCACTGAGCCACCATACAGTGGTAACCACTGACCTACTGCAGAGTGTAGACCACTGAGCCACCATACAGTGCTAACCACTGAGCCACCGTACAGGGCTAACCACTGAGCCACCATTCCGTGCTAACCACTGAGCCACCTAAACACTGAGCCGCCATATACAGTACTAACCACTGAGCCACCATACAGTGGTAACCATTGAGACACCATACAGTGCTAACCACTGAGCTACCATACATTGCTAACCACTGAGACACCATACAATGCTAACCATTGAGACACCATACAGTGCTAACCACTGAACCACCATACAGTGCTAACCACTGAGCTACTGTACAGTGCTAACCAATGAGCCACCATTCCGTGCTAACCACTGAGCCACCTAAACACTGAGCCACCATATACAGTGGTAACCACTGAGTCACCATACATTGGTAACCACTGAGACACCATACAGTGCTAACCACTGAGCCACCATACAGTGCTAATCACTAAGCCACCATTCTGTGCTAACCACTGAGCCACCATACAGTGCTAACCACTGAGCCACCATACAGTGCTAACCACTGAGCCACCATAAAATGCTAACCACTGAGTCACCGTACAGTGCTAACCACTGAGCCACCATAAAATGCTAACTACTGAGCCACCATTCGATGCTAACCACTGAGCCACCTAAACACTGAGCCACCATACAGTGCTAACCACTGAGCCACCATACAGTGCTAACCACTGAGCCACCATTCCGTTCTAACCACTGAGCCACCATTCCGTGCTAACCACTGAACCACCATACAGTGCTAACCACTGAGCCACCATACAGTGCTAACCACTGAGCCACCATAAAATGCTAACCACTAAGTCACCGTACAGTGCTAACCACTGAGCCGCCATACAGTGCTAACCACTGAGCCACCTAAACACTGAGCCACCATACAGTGCTAACCACTGAGCCACTGTACAGTGCTAACCACTGAACCACCATACAGTACTAACCACTGAGCCACCATGCAGTGCTAACCACTGAATGACCATACAGTGCTCACCACTGAGCCACCGCACAGTTTTAACCATTGAGCCACCATACAGTGCTAACCATTGAGCCACCGTACAGTGCTAACCACTGAGCCACCATACAGTGGTAACCATTGAGCCACCGTACAGTGCTAACCACTGAGCCACCATATAGTGGTAACCACTGAGTCACCATACAGTGCTAACCACTGAGCCACCGTACAGTGCTAACCACTGAGCCACCATACAGTGCTAATCACTGAGCCACCATTCTATACTAACCACTGAGCCACCATACAGTGCTAACCACTGAGCCACCATAAAATGCTAACCACTGAGTCACCGTACAGTGCTAACCACTGAGCCGCCATACAGTGCTAACCACTGAGCCACCATTCCGTGCTAACCACTGAGCCACCTAAACACTGAGCCACCATACAGTGCTAACCACTGAACCACCATACAGTACTAACCACTGAGCCACCATACAGTGCTAACCACTGAATGACCATACAGTGCTCAACCCTGAGCCACACCGCACAGTTTTAACCACTGAGTCACCATACCGTGCTAACCACTGAGCCACCATACAGTGGTAATGTGGCACCCCAGGGGTTAATGTGCCAGAGTAACATCACACGGGTTCCCTCCCACAAAACACTGATACTAGCACCTCTGGGACAGGAGGGGGAGCTAAACTAGCTCCCTTATATACTCCAGGTCAAGAGGAAGTAGTTAGTTAGTTCAGTATGAGGTAGTACTGTGAAGAGTCCAGTTCCTGGGAGAACTGAGGGAGACTGTAGTGTAAAGGAGCTGTGTCAGGCTTCTCTACAGTCCACTCATCGATTCCAGGCCTAGCCAGGGTCTGAGGAAAGGAGAACTGAAGACAAAGGAACACATCTGGGAGACTGAGTGCCATCACCACTCACCCCGGAGGAGCGCACAGAACGGACACCGGATCGAGACTGTGACTGACACACACAGCACAGTAAATCCAGGAATAGTGGATATTAAAGATCGACACTGTACCAGAGCAAGGCAACACGGCGGGGTCAGCAGCAGACGGAAGACTCAAGTTGCCTAGCCAAGGGGTACCTGTGAGGAGAGAGACCGTACCAGCAGCTCAGCTAGAAGCAGCAGCAGGGCCACACACACACACAGCACAGCAGGAGGAAGCTGAGGACCTGGACAGGGTGAGAGCAACCCGGCCCCAGTACAGACTCCGTGGACAATCTGCTACAACATCTGCAGTAAAGCTTTGAAAAACTACAGAAACGTGAGTGTGTGTTCCTTCAACCCGTCTCCACTATCAACCCCTTTAATACCACATCCACTATCGACTCTAATCACTACTGCCTCGGGGAACCAGCCTCTACCTACGGAGAGCCGTTCCATCTAAGCTGCCCAACATCAACCTCGGAGGTTCTGCAGCAGTGGTGGTCCCATTATTGAGCACACACCGTGGGTGGCATCACGACAGACATTTATCCCGTCTAAATACTCCCTTTTACTTGCGGAATCCGGGACAAGGTCTGGACCAGGCCCTCCGTGACATCCCCAATAGCAACCCGGTCCGGTACCGAGTACCCCGTCCCAGTGGGGTCCACAGTAACCACTGAGCTAATCAATGAGCCACCATACAGTGCTAACCACTGAGCCACCGTGCAGTGCTAACCACTGAGCCACCATACAGTGCTAATCACTGTGCCACCATTCCGTGCTAACCACTGAGCTACCATACAGTGCTAACCACTGAGCCACCATACAGTACTAACCACTGAGCCACCATACAGTGCTAACCACTGAGCCACCATAAAATGCTAACCACTGGGTCACCATACAGTGCTAACCACTGAGCCACCATACAGTGCTAACCACTGAGCCACCATTCCGTGCTACCACTGAGCCACCCTACAGTGCTAACCACTGAGCCACCGTACAGTGCTAACCACTAAGCCACCATACAGTGACATCCCCGTAACTGACCGCCCGAGACCTGAGTACCCGTGTCCCTTGTGGCCCCAGACACTCTCAGCCCCTGTGTGCGCTGTCTCTCCCTGTGTGTGCTGTCTCTCCCTATGACTCTGCCTCCCTTGTGGCTTCTGCGTCCCCTGTGCCTTCTCCCTTCCCTGTGCCCCTGCCTCCTCTGTGTCTTCTGGCTCCCGTGTGCCTGCCTACCATCACTGAGCCACCATACAATGCTCATCACTGAGCCACCATACAGTGCTAGCCACTGAGCTACTGCAAAGTGCAGACCACTGAGCCACCATACAATGCTAACCACTGAGCCACCGTACAGTGTTAACCACTGAGCCACCATACAGTGCTAACCACTGAGCCACCATACAGTGCTAACCACTGAGCCACCATACAGTGTTAACCACTGAGCTACCATTCCGTGCTAACCACTGAGCCACCTAAACACTGAGCCGCCATATACAATGCTAACCACTGAGCCACCATACAATGGTAACCACTGGGCCACCATACAGTGCTAACCACTGAGCCACCATACAGTGCTAACCACTGAGCCACCATACAGTGCTAACCACTGAACCGACATACAGTGCTAAGCACTGAGCTACTGTAGAGTGCAGACGACTGAGCCACTATACAGTGCTAAACACTGAGCCACCATACAGTGCTAATCTCTAAGCCACCATTTTGTGCTAACCACTGAGCCATCATACAGTGCTAACCACTGAGCCACCATACAGTGCTAACCACTGAGCCAACATAAAATGCTAACCACTGAGTCACCATACAGTGCTAACCACTGAGCCACCATACAGTGCTAACCACTGAGCCACCATACAGTGCTAACCACTGAGCCACCTAAACACTGAGCCACCATACAGTGCTAACCACTGAGCCACTGTACAGTGCTAACTACTGAGCCACCATACAGTGCTAATCACTGAGCCACCATTCCATGCTAACCACTGAGCCACCATACAGTGCTAAATATTGAGCCACCATACAGTGCTAACCACTGAGCCACCATACAGTGCTAACCACTGAGCCACCATTCCATGCTAACCACTGAGCCACCATACAGTGCTAAATATTGAGCCACCATACAGTGCTAACCACTGAGCCACCATACAGTGCTAACCACTGAGCCACCGTACAGTGCTAACCACTGAGTCACCATTCCATGCAAACCACTGAGCCGCCTAAACACTGAGCCACCATACAGTGCTAACCACTGAGCCACCATACAGTGCTAACCAGTGAGCCACCATAAAATGCTAACCACTGAGCCACCGTACAGTGCTAACCACTGAACCACCATACAGTGCTAACCACTGAGCCACCATACAGTACTAACCTCTGAGCCTCCATACAGTGCTAACCACTGAATGACCATACAGTGCTAACCACTGAGCCACCACACAGTTTTAACTACTGAGCCACCATACCGTGCTAACCATTGAGACACTGTACAGTGCTAACCACTGAGCCACTGTACAGTGCTAACCACTGAACAACCATACAGTGCTAACCACTGAGCCACCATACAGTGCTATCCACTGAGCCACCTAAACACAGGGCCACAATATACAGTGCTAACCACTGAGCCACCATAAAGTGCTTACCAATGAACCACATAAACACTGAGCCACCATATACATTGCTAAATACTGAGCCACTGCACAGTTCTAACCACTGAACCACCATACAGTGCTAACCACTGAGCTACCATACAGTTCTAACCACTGAGCCACCACGCATTGCTAACCACTGAGCCAACATACAGTGCTAACCACTGAGCCAACATATAATGCTAACCACTGAGCTACTGCACAGTTCTATTCACTGAACCACTATACAGTGCTAACCACTGAGCCACCATACAGTGCTAATCACTAAGCCACCATATTGTGCTAACCACTGAGCCATCATACACTGCTAACCACTGAGCCACCATACAGTGCTAACCACTGAGCAAACATAAAATGCTAACCACTGAGTCACCATACAGTGCTAACCACTGAGCCACCATACAGTGCTAACCACTGAGCCACCATACAGTGCTAACCACTGAGCCACTGTACAGTGCTAACTACTGAGTCACCATACAGTGCTAATCACTGAGCCACTATTCCATGCTAACCACTGAGCCACCATACAGTGCTAACCATTGAGCCACCATACAGTGCTAACCACTGAGCCACCGTATAGTGCTAACCACTGAGCCACCGTACAGTGCTAACCACTGAGCCACCATTCCATGCTAACCACTGAGCCACCTAAACACTGAGCCACCATACAGTGCTAACCACTGAGCCACCATACAGTGCTAACCACTGAGCCACTATAAAATGCTAACCAGTGAGCCACCGTACAGTGCTAACCACTGAACCACCATACAGTGCTAACCACTGAGCCACCATACAGTACTAACCTCTGAGCCTCCATACAGTGCTAACCACTGAATGACCATACAGTGCTAACCACTGAGCCACCGCACAGTTTTAACTACTGAGCCACCATACTGTGCTAACCATTGAGACACTGTACAGTGCTAACCACTGAGCCACTGTACAGTGCTAACCACTGAGCCACTGTACAGTGCTAACCACTGAACAACCATACAGTGTTAACCACTGAGCCACCATACAGTGCTATCCACTGAGCCATCTAAACACAGGGCCACAATATACAGTGCTAACCACTGAGCCACCATACAGTGCTAACCACTGAGCCACCAAACAGTACTAACCACTGAGCCTCCATACAGTGCAAACCACTGAGCCACCATACAGTGCTTACCAATGAACCACATAAACACTGAGCCACCATTTACATTGCTAACCACTGAGCCACTGCAGTTCTTACCACTGAACCACCATACAGTGCTAACCACTGAGCTACCATACAGTTCTAACCACTGAGCCACCACGCAGTGCTAACTACTGAGGCAACATACAGTGCTAACCACTGAGCCAACATACAATGCTAACCACTGAGCTACTGCACAGTTCTATTCACTGAGCCACTATACAGTACTAACCACTGAGCCACCATATACAGTGCTAACCACTGAGCCACTGCACAGTTCTTACCACTGAACCACCATACAGTGCTAACCACTGAGCCACCATACAGTTCTAACCACTGAGCCACCACACAGTGCTAACTACTGAGCCAACATACAGTGCTAACCACTGAGCCAACATACAATGCTAACCACTGAGCTACTGCACAGTTCTATTCACTGAGCCACTATACAGTACTAACCACTGAGCCACCATATACAGTGCTAACTACTGAGCCACCATACAGTGCTAACCACTGAGCCACCGCACAGTTCTAACCACTGAGCCACCATATACAGCACTAACCCCTGAGCCACCATTCCATGCTAACCACTGAGCCACCATACAGTGCTATCCACTGAGCAACCATACAGTGCTAACCACTGAGCCACTTTACAGTGCTAACCACTGAGCCACCATATAGTGCTAATCACTGAGGCACCATTCCGTGCTAACTACTGAGCCACCAGACAGTGCTAACCACTTAGCCACCATACAGTGCTAACCACTTAGCCACCATAAAATGCTAACCACTGAGTCACCATACAGTGCTAACCACTGAGCCACCATACAGTGCTAACCACTGAGCTACCATTCCGTGCTAACCACTGAGCCACCTAAACACTGAGCCACCCTACAGTACTAACCACTGAGCCACCATACAGTGCTAACCACTGAGCCACCATTAGGTGCTAACCACTGAGCCACCATACAGTGTTAATCGCTGAGCCACCATACAATGCTAACCACTGAGCCACCATACAGTGTTAACCACTGAGCCTCCATACAGTGCTTACCACTGAACCACATAAACACTGAGCCACCATATACAGTGCTAACCACTGAACCATCATACAGTGCTAACCACTGAGCCAACATATAATGCTAACCACTGAGCCACTGCACAGTTGTAATCATTGAGCCACTATACAGTACTAACCACTGAGCCACCATATACAGTGCTAACTACTGAGTCACCGTACAGTGCTAACCACTGAGCCACCTAAACACTGTGCCACCATTTAAATCTCGTGCTAAGAGCACTGATTGGTCGGCGGTGACCAAACAGCGAAGCGGCGCGCAGCTTGGCAGGAGATTTGAATCCCGCACCGCTGATTGGCTGAGTGGTACAGGATTTATATCTCCCACCAAGGCGCAAGCCGCTCCGCTGATTGGTCGCCGCAATCCGCCACAGTTAGCGGAGACCAGTCAGAGAAGTGGCGCGCACCTTGGCGCCAGATTTAAAATACGCTGAGCGCTGCTTCTCTGATTGGTCGCCATGGTTAGTGCTCGACCAATCAGAGAAGCAGCGCCAGGCAGGTTTAAATTCCCGTGCCAAAGTCGCAGGGCTTCAAACCACTCACTTGCTCACTTCCTGTGTCTCTGGGAACCCCTCTTTCTCCTGAAGCCACTTGGGTGATGTTTTGCTCTAGGGTTTGGCCTTAAGACGAGCTCCCACTTGCTCTAGTCCTCTGGACACTTCTCAGGTGTATATTCTCTAGCTGCCCTCCAAATTGACCTTGGTGTTCAATGGTTTCTCCTCAGCTGTTCTACCACCTCTCCTCAGCTGTCACTCTCTCTGTTAGCTGTCTTTCTTCTCACTGTTGTCTCCTGCGTTCTAGATGTTTCTCACTCCTTTTATACCCCTTTGTCACGTATCCAATGTCATCTACGTGTGTTCTTTCTGACCTCGCTCCTCCCAAATTGCTCCCTCTAAGGGTACCATTACACGTCGCAACATTGCATGCAATTTCACTTGCAATTTGCTGGTTGCAGTGAAATCATGAACACATTGTTCTATTCTGTTGCCATGTACAATGGAACAATGTGTCCATGATTCCACTGCAACCAGTAAATTGCAAGTGAAATTGCCTAACAATAATGCCGCGTGTGACAGTACCCTTACTCCCTTCACCACCCAACCCCACTACAATTGCTCCTAGTATGGTCTAGGTGTCCCGGCACCGGTCTGCACTACCCTTACCAGTGAGTGGGATGCTACACTCAAACAGGCGTGCAGTACCTCTGTGGCGACTGGACCCGCAGGGGCGCCACAATCATGGTGCAGGTCAGACCGAAATCCTTTGTGTGAGTTGTATGGAATCTTCTGGAACGATTTGCAGAACTTCAGTAAGTGGTAAAAGCTGAATACCTTGTTTAATGCTGATTATTCCCTGCTTCACCACTCTTGCTCCAACTTCTCTTGGAGCCAGCCGTGGTTGGAGAGGGTTAATCATCTGGCACTGCCCATCTTCCCCTAACTCCTGGGAACCTTCATCAGTGCATGGCCATATCCAGGAAGAATATCCCAAATGGTGTCATGAATGGTTTAATTATTTTTTTTAATTTATGTTATTATCAACCTCACAACTGACAAAGACTGGCGCGTGCCTGTTCAGGCCTGATCAGCTCTCGGACTGCAGTGCACCTGCGCCGTCATATCAGAGGCCGTCTGGGCCGGCACATTAGCAGCAGCAGCAGCGAATCAACAACTTAATTCTGCTCAAAATTAAAGGGGTTTTCTGGTCTAAAATGATAATTCTGTAATCACTTTATATGACTGCAGACTTATCAATCCTCCTAGGACACGCACTCAGTGCTGCGAGGATTCGCCAGTTTCTAAGCTGGGAATGGACCACAATTTTGTGATATTCATGTTCCCAGCCAGAACCCGACAAGTGGGCGAGCCCTCAATACATAGAACTGTATGGGGTGGGCATGTATGACTAGAAGGCACATTTGTATTGAGCGAAGCTGCGCCCAATAGTCAGTTTCTGGTCAGGAACATGCATATCACTTAATTACTTTTCTTTTTTTTTCTCTTGTTTTAAACGATACATTTTTTATTCGAATAAATCTTTTAGCAACATATATAACTTGTTTACACAATTATATCATTATAACGGTCATGTCCAAATAATCACCACCAGTGTAAACCAATTCCAAACTTGATATTATAGAAGAGGGAAGGAAAAGAAAGGACCACACAGAAGGAAAGGGGCAGCCAGGATTGGACGCAAGAGGTAAATTAATGGATAGTGGGGGGGAGGGCAGAAATAAGCTTTAGGAGCTTTGTTTTAAATATTTTTGTACAGTCTTGGCCAAACGTTTTGAGAATGATACAAATATTAATTTTAACAAAGTCTACTGCTTCAGTTTTTCTAATGGCAATTTGCATATACTCCAGAATGTCATAAAGAGTGATCAGCTTAACAGCAATTACTTGCAAAGTCAATATTTGTCTAGAAAATGAACTTTAACCCCCAAAACACATTTCAACATCATTGCAGTCCTGCCTTAAAAGGAGCAGCGGTAACATCGTTTTAGTGATTGTTCCATTAACACAGGTGTGGGTGTTGATGAGGACAGGGCTGGCGAACAATCAGTCATGATTAAGTAAGAATGACACCACTGGACACTTTAAAAGGAGGCTGGTGCTTGGTATCATTGTTTCTCTTCAGTTAACCATGGTTATCTCTAAAAAAAACACGTGCAGCGATTATTGCACTGCACAAAACTAGCCTAACAGGGAAGAGTATCGCAGCTAGAAAAATTGCACCTCAGTCAACAATCTATCGCATCATCAAGAACTTCAAGGAGAGAGCTTCCATTGTTGTCAAAAAGGCTCCAGGGTGCCCAAGAAAGACCAGCAAGCGCCAGGACCGTATCTTAAAACTGTTTCAGCTGCGGGATCGGACTACCAGCAGTGCCGAGCTTGCTCAGGAATGGCAGCAGGCTGGTGTGAGTGCTTCTGCACGCACTGTGAGGCGGAGACTCTTTGAGCAAGGCCTGGTTTCAAGGAGGGCAGCAAAGAAGCCACTTCTCTCCAGAAAAAACATCAGGGACCGACTAATATTCTGCAAAAGGTACAGGGAGTGGACTGCTGAGGACTGGGGTAAAGTCATTTTCTCTGATGAATCCCCTTTTCGATTGTTTGGCTCCCAGGACACAGTACCTCGAGGTCCGCGCTGCCACTTCAGAAAGGAACAAAAGAAGCCAGTACAAGGGAATGTCTGGATCAACGATTCTTCTTTATTATCCAACGCGTTTCAGAGTTATCTCCCAACTCCTTCATCAGGGAATTCGATTGTTTGGGACATCTGGAAAACAGCTTATTCGGAGAAGAAGAGGTGAGCACTACCACCAGTCTTGTCTCATGCCAACTGTAAAGCATCCTGAAACCATTCATGTGTGGGGTTGCTTCTCAGCCAAGGGAATCGGCTCACTCACAGTCTTGCCTAAAAACACAGCCATGAATAAAGAATGGTACCAGAATGTCCTCCAAGAGCAACTTCTCCCAACCGTCCAAGAGCAGTTTGGCGCCCAACAATGCCTTTTCCAGCATGATGGAGCACCTTGCCATAAAGCAAAGGTGATAACTAAATGGCTCAGGGAACAAAACATAGAGATTTTGGGTCCATGACCTGCCAACTCCCCAGATCTTAATCCCATTGAGAACTTGTGGTCAATCATCAAGAGACGGGTGGACAAACAAAAACCAACAAATTCTGGCAAAATGAAAGCATTGATTATTATGCAAGAATGGACTGCTATCAGTCAGGATTTGGTCCAGAAGTTGATTGAGAGCATGCCAGGGAGAATTGCAGAGGTCCTGAAGAAGGGTCAACACTGCAAATATTGACTTGCTGCATTAACTCATTCTGTCAATATAACCTTTTGGTACTCATAATATGATTGCAATTATATTTCTGTATGTGATATAAAGATCAGACAAACACAAATAAAAACCAGAGGGCAGCAGATCATGTAAAAATATAATTTTGGTGTCATTCCCAAAACTTTTGGCCATGACTGTATACCAATTTAATTATGAGAAGACTAGAATCAACCAGGAGAAATATTAAAACTATCCTAAGTTTGAGATATCCAGAAGTCTCTCAAATCTCCCACTGGCGACTGACTTGTTATTTTCGCTTTATCGAGTGAACCAAACAATGTTCATGTGAATAATGGGAATTTATCCTACCAATGAGTTCCCCCTGTGTGAGGGTAGAAGCTTCCCTCCAGTGCCTTGCCAAGGTCTGACGGGCCACTATCAATACATGGGTTATCACTGGAACTAAGTTTGGGGGAAGAAGGTCCAACCCAATATTTAATACTGCCAAGGGCCCCTCTAAAGTTAAAGGGAAACCTATCAAGGTCTTGATTAAGTCTGCCACTCGATTCCAGAATTCTCCTATCTTGGGGCACCACCACCACCACACATGACCCAGATCACCTTTTTTACCACATCCCTTCCAGCATATGGGGAATATGGTTAGTTAAATTTGGAAATTTTGTAAGAGGTCAGATACCAGTTTCTTTAGTTGTTCTAGATGATTAATGCAGGAGGAATGCCTTTGAGTGAATGTGTCCGCAATCCACCATTGTTGGGGGGTAGATGAGAAAGAGAGTGCCTCCTCCCAGACATTCATATAAGGGAGTTTGACTGACTTCACTGGCAAATTAAGAGTCCTATAGAACAGAGACAAACCATGTTCATTGGGGTATTCTACTTTAAAGTATTTGTGCATCATGTCTGATGGGTCAGGGCTCCACCACGCTAGAATTGTGCACGACTGGATAAAATGACGAATTTGCTGAGCTGCGTCTGTAATCATATGGTACGACTTGCTATCTGAAAACTCATTATCCTCTGTGATACTGCCTGCTGAGCTGTAGTAGTAGAAAAATGAGTTTTTTTCCAGCATCACAATTGTGAAAAATTAAAAAAGCCTTTATTTAGAACATCAATTAAAAATCAAATCCAAGTGTGAATAAAAGCATACAGAGACTTATGCGTTTCAGATCATATTTGACCCTTGGTCATAGCATAAGTTACTGGAGTAAATGCTGCACTTTTCAAGGGAACATGAGCGAAGGTGACACCCACCAGATTCAGCTGTGTTAGCAACATAATTAAGTCAAGACTCATGGTGGGTTTACACACACCAATTTATCTGTTCAATATCTGAACAGATCTCTGGTTGCAGTGAAATCATGGACACATAGTTCCATTTTGTGGCTGTGTACAAATGATACAATGTGTCCATGATTTCACTGCAACCAGAGATCTGTTCAGATATTGGACAGATAAATTGGTGTGTAAACCCACCATCACAGTTTCCCAGATATTGATTTAACCCTATCATAACATTCAACAAAAGCAATATATTATGAGCTGTTTTGTAATATTATATCAATTCATCCCATTTGTCTGTCAGTCCCAAGTACTATAGTTATATTATTGAAACATATCTTTTTCAAGCATAACAACATAATTCACTGCCATAGGAATTTAGCAATAAATCCTCAATATTTTTAGTGAACATTTAACAAGGCACATGAATATGAATGTTTGTTATTACAAAATACCAGCACAATAAACTCTACCATAGAACTATGGCTATAAATTCTTGATATCCAATACACCTTTTACAAGGCACATGAATAATACGATCTTTTTGATATTGTAAAATACTGGCACAAGATTATCAGTATACGGTAGATACATTAATTCATGTTTTAAATTTAATCCTGCAGGGTATCTAGTATTCAGTTTTAAAATCCAACCTGCTTTCGTAGTCTGGAGCAGTTTAACCCTGTCTCTGCCACGCGGGACTGATTCCAAAGCACTCACCTGCAGGCTGCTTATGTCTCCATTGTGCTCATACAGAAAATGATTTGAGGCCCCAAACAGACTACGGATAGTCTATTGTAAGGATAACCCTGGCACACCAATAAAGCAGAAGTGAGTCACTTATTCTGATGAAAAAAAGATCCTTTATTGAGTACAACCCGACGGTAGTTTCAATCTTTATCAAGATTATCATTAGGGGGAATCTATAACATATAAGCAATCATATAAGAACCAAAGAAGGATTTATAGAGACAAAAAAATATAGACATGACATTAGAGTTGCAATTGCCTGTACAAAAGAAAAAGCAATAGTGCACCAGATGCATGATCAATAAGAAAAGGCAAAAATGCTAGTCAATACCTTTAAGGTTAGAGGATGGCAGAGCGCATGGCGCAGTGGTGCTGAGAGTGTACAGACGAGTCCGAAAGTGTGGTGCAACTGTGTAATTGAAAAGGATATAGTCTGTGTGATAACCTGATCTACCTATGGCTGGGGTTCCA
Source organism: Allobates femoralis (assembly GCA_033576535.1). Classification (NCBI taxonomy): domain Eukaryota; kingdom Metazoa; phylum Chordata; class Amphibia; order Anura; family Aromobatidae; genus Allobates; species Allobates femoralis. Next base: position 297,263,249 of record JARQOC010000006.1, read on the forward strand.
CATAAGCCCTCAGTCCGTTTTTGGCTTCAGTTTTCTCATTTTTTTTTTCTAAGTCCAAAAACTGACAGAAAACGGATTGGATGTAATAAACACCCTGTCCGTTTTTCTCTGGAGCTCCAAACATTGCCCTGTCCGTTTTTGAGTCAAAAACGTTGCATGCAACGTTTTTGGCATCAGTTAAAAAACGCATGCGTTTTCATGCGTTTTTTTTAACATGGGGCCCTATGGGAAACGCATGCGCGAACGCATGGCATATGCGCACTTGCGTTTGCGCATGCGCTCGCGCATGCGTTTTTTTAATGAAAAGTCCAAAAACGTTCAGGAGTGCAGGAGGCTCAAAAAGCACCCAGAAAAAAACGGATTGGTGATGAAAATCACTTCCAAAAACGGATTTCTATGTGTGACCACAGCCTTAGTCTGGAAGCTCTGATCAAAGGTGAAAGGGCTAAAGCCCAATCCTTTTAGGCTGTGGTCACACATAGAAATCCGTTTTTGGAAGTGATTTTCATCACCAATCCGTTTTTTTCTGGGTGCTTTTTGAGCCTCCTGCACTCCTGAACGTTTTTGGACTTTTCATTAAAAAAACGCATGCGCGAACGCATGCGCAAACGCAAGTGCGCATATGCCATGCGTTCGCGCATGCGTTTCCCATAGGGCCCCATGTTAAAAAAACGCATGAAAACGCATGCGTTTTTTAACTGATGCCAAAAACGTTGCATGCAACGTTTTTGACTCAAAAACGGACAGGGCAATGTTTGGAGCTCCAGAGAAAAACGGACAGGGTGTTTATTACATCCAATCCGTTTTCTGTCAGTTTTTGGACTTAGAAAAAAAAAATGAGAAAACTGAAGCCAAAAACGGACTGAGGGCTTATGTGGAACCCCAGCCTCAGTCAAATTCTAGAAAATGCTAGAACAAAGAGAAATGAAGTCAAAAGGGACGACATACTGTGTAATAGCCAGTTATAGTAAAATAGCATCAAGTAGAATTGATCATTCACCTTGTGATATTGTGTCAAATCAGACAGCCATAGGCTGTATCATCAGTGATTCATCAATAGGTTGGCCTGTTAAGCTCCCGTCACACTAAGAGAGATCGCTAGCGAGATCGCTGCTGAGTCACAAGTTTTGTGACGCAACACCGACCTCAACAGCGATTTCGCTACGTATGACACGTAGCAGCGACCAGGCCCCTGCTGTGAGATTGCTGGTCGTGTTGGAATGTCCTAGACCATTTTTTTTATCGTCGGTCTCCCGCTGGCCAGCATGCATCGGTGTGTTTGACAGGGACAACGACCAATGACCTCAATACTACAGGTTTGAGAGATAGGGTCCCAATGACTGCTGTATCGTTCCGTATAGTGGCTGTATCGCTGGTGAGATCTAACTGTTTGACATCTCACCAGCGACCACATAGCAATGCACCAGCGATCCCTACCAGGTCGTATCGTTGTTGGGATCGCTGGAGCGTCGCCAAGTGTGACGGTACCCTTACTCCTGCATGAACATGTACATAGAATGTGATGTGAATACTTAGTGTACTAGAGTGCACAACCCATGTCATTGATTTACCTTGCAGGAGACTGTTGTACTAGTGGATTATGCAAGGACCATTTGCTGATCACCTGGTGAAAAATCAGTTAATGGTTATATTCTATGTGTCCCATGTGACCCAATACTTGGGATTTTGTTAGATACACACCTGTGGTGTGCCTCACTGGTATCGCTCTAGTTTGGGGTATATTAGTTCTATCCCAGAGTGCACTTATGGATGCACACTTAGGAGTAAAAAGACCCATTAGTTCTTATGTCATCTGCAGAACCTGATTTATTAATGTCCTTGACATACCTGCTGATTGTTGTGAAAAAATGTGTCTAGCCACCAGGGAGGGTTTGTGTGTGATTGCTGACGTGTGCCACCATTAAATGTCAGGGGGTGGAGTGGAGCGGGCCCTATAGTAATGCTGCTTCCTGTCAATGGAAGGCACGGAAGTGAAGAATGGAGTGCACACTGCGCATGTGCAGTGCGAACAAGGAAATAGAGCGGCGCATGCGCGGTGAAGTGTCAGTGCGTCTGTAGATTCTGATCATAGTAGGCAATGCCAGGAGGGACTTAGTGATGAAGAAGTGGAACAGTGCCGATCTGTTTCTTAGCGGTTCTGTAAAGAAAGGAAGTATGGACAGAAAGAGTAAATGGCACAAAACATTAGTATAACATGGTCGTGGAGACAAAGGTTTAGGTTATAAGGATAACAAGTAAATATCAAATAGAAGTACATGACGGACCTCATAGTGGAGTTATCAGTATAACAAATTCTTAGGAGACATGGTGTAAGAACAGTATTGTAAGATTCAAACGGTGAAACCAAAAACAGCTGATATAGGTTCACAGGAAACAATTATGACATTCATAACAAGAGTGTTCTAAGTAATACAAATATCACACTCCCTATTCAGACCCATGGGTGTTAATGTCTGCAAAGTGTGTATCCAATAAACTTCCCGCTGATGCAGTTTAAGTGTCCTATTATCCCTCTCCTTCCCACTGTTACCTGTTCAATCACCTGATAGCGTAGTTGGGAGATATTGTGGCCACAAGTAATAAAGTGATGTGGAATAGGTAGCATGGTCATCTTACATCTGATGGTGGACTTGTGTTTGGATATGCGGTCTCGGATATGTTGGGTCATTTTACCCACATACCCGAGACCGCATGGGCACTTAATCAGGTATACAATGAAGGAGCTGTCGCAGGTGTAATGTCCCTTAATGGGGAAAGTTTTACCTGAACGAGGATGCGTGAAATGGGTGCCCTTGATTACATGTGAACACTGTAGGCAGTGAAGACATTGGAAGGTGCCGGATCTGATGGGTGCTATTGTTGAGTGACCCAATGATTTTTTAAGTGAGCCAATATCCGCGTGGACCAAGTTATCTCTTAAGTTTGTGGCTCTCTTATAATAGATAAGAGGAGGGGACCGAAACTCTGGAATGTCCAGACAGGCCTGACACAGTAATGGCCAGTGTTTCCATAGAGTGTTACTGATCATGGTCTGATATGTGTTTACATATGCAACCCTTGGTTCCTGTGTGTGTGGGGGTTCATGATGACAGATTGTCAGAAAAAAGTGAAATAGGATACCTATTTGTCATCTCATCCTGTCGGTTCTTAAGTGTGATAGAGTTTGATACAATCCTGTTTACCCTTGTCAGTTGTGATTTTTGGTAAAGTTCTTTTGATATGCTTGAGATGTGCACTACAATACAGTAATAAACTGTTCTTATCAGTAGGTTTCCTAAAGAGATCAGTAGATAACTGACCATCATCATGCAAGCATATGAGAGTGTCCAGAAAGCTGATTTCCCTTGTGTCGTGATGTAATGTAATAGGTGGGATCAGTGGAGATCTTATTTAGATCGAAGAAAAAGATCTCGCCAAATCATGAACATGTCATCAATTAAAAGAAAGAGAGCAGAGATGTTTTTGTGACCCAGATTAAATCACCCGAATGTCCACACACATATTTGCAGTACAAAAGTTTTAATTAAATTACTGGTGGTACAAAAACAGGCAACAGTCAAATAGTAAAAAAGGGACAGTGTGGAAGAGGGAGGTGGGAGAGGGAGGCAGGAGATGCAGAGGGACAGAGGTACCCTCACCCTGGTAGCTAAGAAGCAATGCCTGTGCTTAAAGAGGGACAGACCACAACAGCGCAGGTGCTGTGGTGAGGTGTCACCTATTTGTGTAATCAAAGCTACAAGCACACTCTCTAAAACTTACCCATGGGTGTGATTAAGGGGTCCAGTGCACTCCTGCCTTCTTCTCAAAGGCCCCGACACGTATTTCGCGTCCGGCTTTCTCAAGGGGCGAGTGGTGCAGAGTGCTCTAAGTGGCTGGCCTATATAGGGGAGCGAGTGACAGCTGCAGCTTATTCGGCTGCATACCGCACCTTACCGCTGAAAGTAAAGCGGCGGGGAGGACTCTCCTGGGTGCGCTGTGATCGGGAAGAAAGTTCCCGTAACGTCATATCCGGGCGCAACCATTCTGGAGGTCCCCGTCACCGTAGACTTCCGGCGGTTCAGTGCGCATGCGCGCGCTGCTCGCGGCCATTTGGGAGAAGGGCAAAAGGAGCTCAGTTTTGCCCCTCTCCTATGTTATTAGTATTTTGATAAGCACACTTATTTATCAAAGGGGGCAGTGATGAAGGGGTTAAACGGGAAACATTAGTCCGGAGACCGAGAGAAGAAGAGAGAACAACATGATATCAGTAACTACACAATAGGGGATGTACAAACAGAGGAAGGAGGAAGAAGGAGATATAAATGAAGAGTGGAAAGACATGATCAATTTTCAAAAGAATGTCCACTTTGGACAACTCCACAATCCTCCTCCGTGTCCACTTCATGAGTATCTGCTCTCCATAGTTATTATCGGTGTCTTACGGACCAGATTGCATCGCCAGTTAAATCCCAATCACGGCTGTCAGTCGCTCACACATAGGCCAGTGCAAGAAAGAAGTGCAAAGCTAAAATAGACAAGTAAAAAAAGAGCAAAGTTAAAAAAGCTGACTATCCTCTAATTGAGGTACAGATCGCCATGAAGATCCCTTGGCTGGCAAATAGATATGCAGAGTATACCAGTTTCTTAATGGCAAGAGGAAACTAAGTATGGTGCTTGGGGTGGGTGGTAACGATCAGACCCTGAACATTGGTGGAGACAGGGCACACTTCAAGTATAGATAATATATTTCAAGGCAAAAGAAGCCATGATTTTAAAACCAGAGAAAAGCTTCAGGAAAATAATTATTTATAAAACCATAAAAAATCCACCAGATACACAATACAATGTGCGTGTCTGAGGAAACTGACTAGAGAAAGGGGGCAAAGCTTAGTCTTTCAATAAGACCAGCGGGTGCCATTGTGCCTAAGGTCACAATCCACCTGCACTCAAGTTTCGCGAGTTCTTTACTAACATCCCCCCCCGGATACCTAGATTCAGTTTGTCAATTCCACAGACTCGAAGAGTCTCAGGATTGCAATCATGGAAGTTTTTAAAGTGTCGGGGGATTGTACGGAGAGTTGTTACGTCCTCCACGTCTACTGCCGCAATGATATCTCTCTCATGTTCCCTTATACGTCGCCTGAACTCACGGGTGGTGAGGCCCACGTAAATGAGGCCGCAACCACACGTGGCATGATACACGACACAGGTGGTGCTACAGGTGATATATTTCCTGATATCATATACTCTGCTACCATCATGGTTCCCAAACTTCCTGGTGCGAACAATGCTGCTCCTGCAGGAGAGGCAGGAACCACAGGGATAGCAACTCACCAGTGGGCGCCCCGTATTAAACGGAGTAAGTGGTTTTTTTATGTAATGGCTGTATACCAACCTGTCCCTGAGACTCTTGCCCCTCCTTGCTGTCATCAATGGTCTATCAGGGATAAGTGGGGCCAAGGACTGATCGGTTTTTAAGACACTCCAGTGGCGTGCAAGAATACCCCTAACTTCTGGCCACTGATTACAGTACGTTGATATGAATCTCAAAACAGGGGTATTCTCTGTATTAGAAACATTGGTGGGTTTATTAGCTAGGAGATCACGGCGTAAGGTCTTTTTAGCCCGTTGATAACCTGCTTTTATACTTCTCCTGCTGTACCCACGGTCCATGAATCTATCTCTCATCTCTGCTGCTCGTTCGTCAAAAACCCCCTCATCAGAACACACCCGCCGTAGCCTAAGAAATTGGCCCACGGGGATGGCTCTGATGGTAGAGGGAGTATGCGAAGAAGCCGCATGCAGGAGGGAGTTCACGGCAGTGTCTTTTCTATATAAGTCAGTGGTGACCTCACCATTATCCCGGACTTTGATTTTAATGTCCAAAAAGTCTATTTCGTCGACCGCCCATTTATATGTTAATTTTATGTTGAGGCTGTTTGAGTTTAAAGAAGAGATAAATTCATCGAGTTCGGGGACGGTTCCACTCCAGACGACCAAAATGTCGTCAATATAGCGGAGCCAGCACAGCGCATGGGGGGCTGTGGCCTGCCCCCCGCCGAACACCCCCACCTCCCAGTGACCCAGGAATAGGTTAGCATACGACGGGGCGCAGGCCGCCCCCATCGCTGTGCCGCGCCGCTGGAGATAGAAGCGGTCCCCGAACACGAAGTTATGACGCAGCACGAACTCCAGAAATTCTAAGATGAGGCTCTTTAAGGACGAGTCCCAATTTGTCATCCCAAGATAATAGTCAACCGCCACTAAACTGTCAGTATGTCCAATACAGGTGTAGAGGGACTCCACGTCGATCGCCACCAGCAACACCCCCCTATCCAGGAACACACCATCAAGTCTCCGCAGGACGTCCGAAGTGTCTCTGACATAAGAGGGCAGGGTTTCCACTAGGGGATGTAGATAGTATTCAATGAATTTGCATATCGTATCGCATAGCCCTCCTATGCCAGAGACAATCGGACACCCTGGGGGGTTCTCTGGATTTTTGTGTATTTTAGGTAGTAAATAAAAGGTGGGTATTACTGGTTCGTCGACTAGGAGTCCCTCCATCACCTTCTTGGGGATAGTGCCCTGCTCCAGTGCTCTCTCTAAAATGGACCTGAGGTCCAGCGAAAATCTTTGACAGGGGCTGGAGGATAATAGTTCATAATAATCACGATTTCTCAGCTGTCGCATCGCCTCCCGCTCATACATCTCCACCGGCCAGACCACCACGTTCCCCCCCTTATCTGCCGGTTTAATAACTATACCACTCAGCTCACCAATCTGTTTCAAGGCCTGTCTTTGTGAATGGGACAGATTGTCTCTTTTTGGTCGTATATTAAGAGTTCTCAAGTCCTGACAGACTAGTTTGTTAAATATCTCTATCTGTGGACAGAGTGAAAAAGAGGGGAACGTGGTGGATCTGGGGTAGATGCATTTAGGGAACGTACCTGCGGCAGCTGGTGCAGAATCATCCTCCAACTCCTCCAAGTGTCCGATGGCCTCCGCTTCCACCTCAGAGAGTACTATGTCAGCACTGTTTTTCTTGGCATGAAGTCTGCGTAAAACCAGTTTCCTCAGGAACAAGTGGAGGTCCTTGATCACTGTAAAACAGTCGAAGTTTTGATTAGGTACAAATGTTAACCCCAATTTAAGAACCTCACATTGGGCCGGTGTAAGATTGTATTTTGAGAGGTTAATTACCTCCAAATTCCCACCCTTGCCTTTCTTGTTTGGTTGATTCGGGGATACTGGTGTTCGTTTACTGGCGTCTTTACCACCCTTCGCAGCTTCAGCTCTAGTTAGTGGTTTAGGGACTATTCCGGAATCTGACGGTTCCTCATCTAGTGAGGATAGTGATGAGGCGGTGACCATTTCTGGTACATTATCGATTGGTTGTTTAGGGATGTCTGGCCTTCCTGGTCTCTTTTTATTTCTCCACCGGTAGACACGGTTGTTCTTGAAGTCCGCTACATCTCGTTGGTATTTCTTTGTTTTTGCGGCAACTATCTCCTTTTCCCACTTGGAAAATTCTTTCTCTATATTGTTATTAATTTGACCAAGTGCCTCAGGTGACAATTCATTCGCAAGTTTAACTCTCACAGTCTCAATTTCTTTTTCAATTTCCTCAATCGCCTTGCTATTAGACTCTATCAATAGGTCCATGAACCCAAGGGAACAGTTAGTCGCTAGGGATTCCCAATTGTTTTTAAAATCTTCATCAATCACGCTAAATGCGGGGAAAACCTGTATTCTGAGACCCCTGGGTACCAGACCTTTATCTGTATATCTCTGCATAAAGGCCCTGTTCCACCAAAGGCGAGTCCTCCGATGCAACAGGGCCTTTATATTGCCAACGAGTGCATGGCTAAACCGTACGTCAGCTGGTGGCACCACTCCTCCTCCCTCTGTACCGAACACTTTGTCCAGCTGTGATAGCCACGCTTTTTCGCGGGCTTTGTAGTCCATGGGTCCTTTAGAAAAAGCTGTGAAAAGACACAGTAGACTATAAACATAAATATATAAAGGACCAGGTAAAGTCATAGTACTGGGCACACATCAAATAAAGCATTTAAAAGAAAGAGAGCAGAGATGTTTTTGTGACCCAGATTAAATCACCCGAATGTCCACACACATATTTGCAGTACAAAAGTTTTAATTAAATTACTGGTGGTACAAAAACAGGCAACAGTCAAATAGTAAAAAAGGGACAGTGTGGAAGAGGGAGGTGGGAGAGGGAGGCAGGAGATGCAGAGGGACAGAGGTACCCTCACCCTGGTAGCTAAGAAGCAATGCCTGTGCTTAAAGAGGGACAGACCACAACAGCGCAGGTGCTGTGGTGAGGTGTCACCTATTTGTGTAATCAAAGCTACAAGCACACTCTCTAAAACTTACCCATGGGTGTGATTAAGGAGTCCAGTGCACTCCTGCCTTCGTCTCAAAGGCCCCGACACGTGTTTCGCGTCCGGCTTTCTCAAGGGGCGAGTGGTGCAGAGTGCTCTAAGTGGCTGGCCTATATAGGGGAGCGAGTGACAGCTGCAGCTTATTCGGCTGCATACCGCACCTTACCGCCGAAAGTAAAGCGGCGGGGAGGACTCTCCTGGGTGCGCTGTGATCGGGAAGAAAGTTCCCGTAACGTCACATCCAGGCGCAACCATTCTGGAGGTCCCCGTCACCGTAGACTTCCGGCGGTTCAGTGCGCATGCGCGCGCTGCTCGCGGCCATTTTGGAGAAGGGCAAAACATGAACATGTCATCAATGTAGCGACACCACATAACGACATTGGTAGAAAAAGAAGGATGTTTACATACAAATGATTCTTCAAAATGTGCCATGAAAATGTTAGTGTAGGGGAGTGCGACGTTCGAGCTAATCGCGGTCCCCCTACGCTGAACATAGAATTGGTCTCCAAACAAGAAGTTTCTTTCCAGGACAATAGTAAGGGCTTTTATGCAAAAGTATTTCTGGTTTGCAGAAAGTGTGTTTTTTGTGTCAAGGAACCAAGATAAGGCTGTTAGTCCTGGAGTGTGATCGATGCTGGTATACAGACTGTTGATATTGAGTGTTACCAGGATGCAACAGTCCATAGGTAAGGCTACTGAATGAATCAAGGTTAAAAAATTGTTCATGTCTTTGATGTATGAAGTAATGAGAGGTACCAGCGGACTGAGGATTTTCTCAAGCGTGATTGCCAATGGTGAAAGAACCGAATCTGTGGAGGCCACAATGGGCATCCAGGTGGCCTCCACAGACTTTTATGTACTTTACGAAGCGTATAGAAAATGGGAGTAATGGGGTCCTTTTTCACCAAGTAATCCGAGATTTTTGTGTCAATAGTACCGCGTGTGAGGTACCTATCAATGAAGGTCTTAATCAAATTCTGAGTAGAAGCTGTGGGATTGGTAGAGACAGCAGTGTAGGTGGAGATATCAGCAAGTTGGGACTGGATTTTTGTGATGTAATACTGTTTATCCAATACCACCACAGCACAGCCTTTATCAGCAGGCTTGATAATGACATTAGGATTTGATGCCAAAGATTTGAAAGCCTGTGACTCCAATGTACTTAAGTTGTGTTTAAGGGCAAATTCTCCCCTAGAGATGGAGGATGTGATTCGGGACACATCCGCAGAGACCAATGATATGTAGGTCTCCATCGGATGGTAATTCAGTGGTGGCCGAAAAGTACTTGGAACACGTTGGTTAAGAGACTGGAGGGAAAAGGTAGATGGTCCCTCTGTTATGGTGGGTTTACACGTCGCGATATCGGCGTCCAACTCCGACCCAACTCCGACCAAAAGTCACGTGGTTCGGGCGTTGGAGCCGATATCGTTTGCGCGTTGTACGGTGTGAACGTACAACGCGATGCAGGAACGATGACAAAACGATATCGGGGGTCGAATTAGCGTGCTATTCAACCGCCCGATATCGGATGCCGGTTGTAGCCGCATCGTCCCGTCTGACAGCCCAACTCCGATGTGTACTGCCACGTCACCCATTCACTCCCTTGTTAAATGGTCGTTCATGGGTTGGGGGGCGTACACATTGTCGGGACGTAGTATCCCGATATCGGGCTGTCTAAACCGGCGATGCGATGACTGGAAAAGCGCGCTCAAAAAGCGCGCTCCCGCGTCGTTGGCTACGATATCGGGCCGATATCGCGACGTGTAAACTCACCATAAGTCTTGTAGAAAAGCCTGGGGTGTCTGTGTTGATATCACTATTTGTGGAGAAGTGTGCCTTAAGGCGTAAGGTTCAGTAAAACCACCTGAGTTCCTGATCGAGGGCAAAGGAACTGAAGGATGGCATGGGGCAGAATGTGAAGCCCTTCTGGAGAACCTCATATTCCACTGGTGATAATATGTGGGATGAAATGTTGAACACCAGGTCCAGCCTACCTGACACATCGTTCTCACCCCGTCTTGTCTTGACCGCCTCTTCTCCCGCCTCGTTTTCCCCATCTTGGTCGGCCTTAGCCTAAAAAATGTAGAGAGCTGTTGGAGCCGTATTCGCTCCCACTGCTTGGCGGTCCATAGGCGCCTATGGGTAGTTACATTAGAAATGTCATAAATATGTTCCGACAGCTTCTTCCTTAAGCTGCGACTTGTGGAGCCCATGTATTGTTTTTTACATGTGATGCAAAAGATGATGTATACACAGTAGTTGGTTCCACAATTCAGAAATGTTTCCAAACGAAATACCTGACCATCATTACTGATGATTGTTTTGTTGTTATTTATCATAAATTTGCACAAGCCGCATTGCTTCTGTCCACATCTAAAAGAACCCTTTGTGGACAACTATGTACAACTAAAAATATTGAGGATTTATTGTTAAATTCCTATGGCAGTGAATTATGTTGTTATACTAAATCTTATTCTTGAAAAAGATATGTTTTGATAACATAACCATAGTATTTGGGACTGACAGACAAATGGGATGAATTGATATAATGTTACAAATCAGCTCATAATTTATTGCTTTTATTGAGAAAATGTTATGATAGGGTTAGATCAATATCTGGGAAACTGTGAGTCTTGACTTAATTATGTTGCTAACACAGCTGAATTTGGTGGGTGTCACCTTCGCTCATGTTCCCTTGAAAAGTGCAGCATTTACTCCAGTATCTTATGCTATGACTAATGGTGGGGTTACACGTCCCGATATCGCGGCGATATCGGAGGCAACGACGCGGGAGCGCGCATTTAGTGCACGTTTCTCCCTGCATCGCATCGCCAGTTTACACGCCGCGATATCGGGATGCAACGTCCCGACGATGTGTACGCCCACCAACCCAGGAACAACCATTTAACATGGGAGTGAATGGGTGACGTCAGCGTACACATCGTAGTTGGGCTGTTACATGTTACGATGCTGCTACAACGGATATCCGATATCGGGGAGTTGAATAGCTCGGCTATTCAACCCCGATATCGTTTTGGCATCGTTCCAGCATCGCGTTGTACGCTCAAACCTTACAACGCGCAAACGATATCGGGTCCAACTCGCGAACCACGTGACTTTTTGTCGGAGTTGGGTCGGAGTTGGACTCCGATATCGCGGCGTGTAAACCCGCCATAAGGGTCAAATATGATCTGAAACGCATAAGCATCTGTATGCTTTTATTCACACTTGACTTGATTTTTAATCGATGTTCTAAATAAAGGCTTTTTTAATTTTTCACAATCGTGATACTGGAAAAAAACTCATGTTTTCTACTACTAAGGATTTTCCCCAGACGGTGATGGACTAATTCCTTGCACTGATACTAGTGGAAAGGAGGGCAGTCTGGGCCAGGTGAGCTGAAGAAAATGTATTTATACACTGCATGCTAAGCTTTGTATGTAATCATATGGTACGACTTGCTATCTGAAAACTCATGTACCTAATCCTATCCTCTGTTATACTGCCTGCTGAGCTGTGTCTGTAATCATATGGTACGACTTGCTATCTGAAAACTCATGTACCTAATCCTATCCTCTGTTACACTGCCTGCTGAGCTGTGTCTGTAATCATATGGTACGACTTGCTATCTGAAAACTCATGTATCTAATAATTTCCTCTGTGATACTGCCTGCTGAGCTGTGTATGGACTTGACGCGCCCCCAGGGCTCGGGTACTCGGCTCTCGGGCTGCTTCGGTCAGGGGGGTGGGATGTCACAAGTGGCCTGCCCGAGGACGTGGCCCTGATGGTCAGCTGAATAAAGGGGAATTAAATAGGGAAATAAGTTTTTGTCTTCGTGACGCCACCTGCTGAGTCTGGTGATGGATCACCAGCGCCGCCACAGTCCTCCGATGGTCGATGGTATTGCGGCTTAGATGGATTGGTCCCCGCAGACGGGACTCTGCCACCGGGGCAGTGATACTGTAAGGTAAACAGTTTGTATTGAAAAGATACAGCAGAGTCGGGACTTAACTTCACCCGGTAACTTTACTGGAAAACTTTCAATAAGCATTACAGTCGTTTAGTAGCAGTGGATGGTATAACGGCAAATGCTCCGGATGCTGCAATTGGGATTTCTGGCTGTAGACAGATCCCTCCTTATGTTCCTTTCTTTCTGTCCTTTGCCTCCCAGTGGCGGTGAAGTCTGACTCCTAAAGATCATCGGACCTGCAGCTCCTTCTCTCTCCTCTCTCCCTCCTTTGCGGTCTCTACGGGACAACCTTCTCTTAAGCTAAGCAATGGCCTCTGCTCCTAGCTTTTGGCTCCCTTTTTAGTTTTGACTCACTCAGGAGACTGGGGCTGTATTTACAATATCCCCGTACATCGGATTCTCTGTGAGCCTTGTAAGATCTCACAGTTACGGGCTCCGGTACCCGTTTTCCTTCCTGAACTGGCTCGCTTCTAAGCCTCTGTTCCTTCCCTCTGTTTTCTGGGATCTGTTCTTGGCCCCTCAGCGGAGGAGACCCTCCTTGCTCCAGCTCTTCCAACCGACTACTCCTCTCCTCCAACTCACTCTGAGCACTCACTAGTTCCCCCCAGAGGCCACTATATACCCTCCCGGGGTCCCTCCCACCTACTATTCTAGTGTGTGGGTATTGCTCCAGGGTTCCATCTAGTGACCATAGTCCCAGCTGCAGTGGGGTGACTACACCACTTTTTTGGGTGCAGTACCCCTTTTGTGGCACCTACGTAGTGGGGCGAAACATACTCATATGGTAATATTCCAACACTGCTTGCTGTCATCTGCATTTGCAGAACTGCTCTTCCAATCTCATTGTAACACTGCATGTTAAATCTACCTGTGCCTGCTGCAATAACCTCCATTGCAATATCACCCTGACTCACATAGCCTTATGGTATTACTCTGTATTTATTGTAAACTCTTCCATGTCATCTGTATGTATTATATTCTTTACTCATAAGTAGGGATGGGCGAGTACCATAATATTCAGAATCGCTATACCCGCAATGAGTAGGTAGCGGTACTCGCTACTCGTTGCAAGTATAGCGATTCCGAATACTTTTGCAGTGTATCAATAGATACACCTGAGAGGACCTTTCCATCTGGCCAATCAGGTGGCTGCTAGCGATTACGTCATTTTGACGTGGCGGCATCTGATTGGCTGAGAGAGTGACAGGTCCTTTTACATGAATGGATGTGCATCGGCCAGTCCCGGTACAGCCGTCGGTTAAGGGGAGTATCCGTTTTTTTTATTTTTTAACCACTTTTCCTTTATTTTACAGGACTTTTGCAGTGTATCTATTGATACACTGCAAAAGTATTCGGTACTTGCTACTCCCAAGTAATCCTAATTTACTCGGCGAGTAGCGAGTACACGAATACCGCTACTATTCGGCGAGTGCCGAATAGTAGCGAGTAGACTTGCCCATCCCTACTCACAAGTATATGACTATTTTCCACATTGTAAATGTTATCTTGTTGGAGGTGTGATAGTGTGGAGCCAGCTTTGCCTAATGTCTGATCTGTGGCCCTTCATCAGCCATTTATCCCCTGCTGTGAGGAGCAGCTGCAAATTACCTGATACCATGTGACTTCTCACAATCCCCATCACCTGATTCTTTAGGGTGCCCTATAAATTTAGTTCATTCTTAAGGGGTACACGTGTGGTCAGTCAGCATGTGTGGCATCTCATGCAAAGTGGCATTGAATGCTAAGTGGCTTACAGTTACTTCATGGCAGTTAGTCAGAGCAAGAATCAGGTAAGCAGCTCTCTTTCACTTCTTTTTTTAAATTTTTTTACTTACCATGTCCTTTATTTCAATGTCTATCCTCCTATGTGCCTTTGCCATTAACCTTTACCGTCCCATCCCCCCACCATCACCCCTCATCCACATAAGCCCCTCTCTCCTTCCCTCTACTTTATTGAGCTCCCATACTCTCTTGAACGTACTGAATAATCTCAGACCACCATATTCCAGGGTGTTGCATCAGAAACAAAGTCACACTTACAAAAACTATTTGTCTTTTCTCTTTTTACTGCTGGTCCTGTCAGGTGATATCTCTCCAAATCCTGGTTCACCCTCCACCAACTTCAACCCCTCCCCCACCACACATAGAAACCATGCTAGCCTTATCAACATTACCTGCACACCTCTCTCTTTTAATTGTGATCTCTGGAATCCACGGTCTGCAGACAACGAGCTTCCCTTCATCCACTACTACACTACTACTTTCTCACTAAAGCCCCCGTCACAGTGAACGAGATCGCTGCTGAGTCACAAATTTTGTGACGCAACAGCGACCTCAACAGCGATCTCGCTTTGTGTGACACTTAGCAGTTATCAGGCCCCTTCAGTGAGATCGCTGCTCGTTACATGATTCACTCCCGCCTTGACTATTGTAATTCTCTTTTAATTGGCCTCCCCCACACTAGACTCTCCCTTCTCCAGTCCATCCCTAATGCAGCAGCCAGGATCACCTATCTAGCTAACCGTTACTCAGACGCTTCTGCTCTATGCCAGTCATTGCACTGGCTGCCTATACACTATAGGATCCAATTCAAACTGCTTGTTCTCACTCATAAAGCTCTTCACAGTGCACCTCCCTACATCTCCTCCCTCATCTCTGTATATCACCCCACCCGTTCTCTTTGCTCGGGAAGTGACTTTAGACTCACTTCTGCATTAATCCGAACCTCCCACTCCCGCCTCCAAGACTTCTCCCGAGCTGCACCAATTCTCTGGAATGCTCTACCCCAAGAAATTATGTGTATCCACGACTTACATAGATTCAGACGGTGCCTAAAAACACATCTTGTTAGGGCAGCCTATCATGGTCCCTAGTCAAAGTCATCTAGACATAGCCTATCCGCTCCACAAGTCTCAAGTGAATCACAAAGAATGGTTGGTGGCCACTTATATTGCTCCTAACTGTTCCCCATCTCCTCATGTTGACTATACCATCATTATAATTAACCACCGGTACTTTGTGTCACCCCGACCTCATTGTTAGATTGTAAGCTCTTATGAGCAGGTCTGTCATTATTTTGCTCTAATTATTGTATTGCATTATGCTTTGTATTGTATTGTATTATTTTCTGATAACTGTTTGTTATGATTGATTAAATATGAACCTCTGAATTGTGAAGCGCTGTGGAATATGTTGGCGCTATATAAATAAAGATTATTATTATTATTATTATTATTATACTAATAAAAGTATGCTTTGGGAATCTTGTAAAGTTGGGACAAATCTGCAAAGGAGGGGAATGCAGGGCCATCTAAGAGTTTGTCAAGCGTGCTTACACCTGATTCACCCACAGGTCTAGAGATAACCCAGAGATGTGTGCCTTAGTCGCTTTTACAGAAATGTATTTAATAGGGATTTTGTTAGTGTTCTATCAAGGTTAATCCAATTAGAAATCAACGAGGACATCGTATGTAAGGGAAAATTCGATTTCAGGGGCTTCAGTAGCTCGATCTCTTATAAACGTCTAGTTGACCTGTGGGGAGCAAACTGTCTTTCTATTTGGAGCCATCTATAATTAAGATCCCCAGCCCACCAATCCTTTGAGACCTTGAATATGGCCACCTTGTGGTACAAAGATAGATTTGGTACACCTAATCCACCACGAGAATATTCGAAATGTAGAGCCTTGACCGCAACTCTTGGTTTTTTGTTTTTCAAAATAAACTTACCAAGTAGGGATTGTAGGAGCCCTATCCATCTAGATGGGAATTTGAGAGGAAGACATCTGAACAGGTAGGTAATCTTAGGTAGCAACATCATTTTTACAACTTGTATTCTGGCAACCCAGAACAGTGGGAGAAGGGTCTGCCTTTCCAAGTCCCTCCAAACTTCTGAAATCAGTTATTCGCAGTTCAATTTAATTAGATTTACAAATTTTGTAATTTAATTCCCATATGTAAATCCCGCTTCCTCCCACTTAAAGGGAAAATGCTCTAGTATTCTATCCTTTACAAAAGGTGTAATATTTATGGGGAATATGATAGACTTTGTGGCATTTATTTTGTAATATGAGATTCTGGAGAATTCAGCCAGGGTGTCCATGACACCCACCAGGGACCCTTTGATGCCGGTGAGAGATAATATCACATCATCTGCATACAATCCCACCACATGGTCCGTATCTCCCACACGGAGTCCATGTATGCTTGGATTAGTTCTAAGAGCCTCTGCCAGTGGCTCCATTAACAAAGCAAAAATAACCAGGGAGAGAGTGCAGAGGGGTGCCATTAGTGACCATAAACCGGTCTGAGGTGAAGCCAGACGCATTCACCACCGCTTTCGGATTAGAGTATAGGCCAATATAGCCTTTTTAATATCTCCCACAAATCCAAACTTATCCAGATCCTCAGCCATATAATCCCAGTGCACTCTGTCAAATGTCTTCTCGGCATCAAGAGACAGCAGTACACCGAGGAACTTATTGTTTATTAGTCTCCATTATCTCCAACAAATCTATTACTCTTCTAGTGCCATCCATGGCTTGTCTCCCAGGGATAAACCCAGCCTGGTCAGGTGCTATCAGAGAGGGAAGGACATACATTATTCTGGTTGCAAGGATTTTAGAGAATATTTTTAGATCACAGTTTATTAAAGAGACTAGATGGTGGCCCGATTCTAACGCATCGGGTATTCTAGAATATGTATGTAGTTGACATACTGTGACTGACAGAACTTGTTAAGTCAACGTGAGTGAACTACACATATATATATAATATATATATATATATATATATATATATATATATATATATATATATATATATATATAGCAGCGCTATGGTATATGGTGGTACATTACAGCACATGTATAGCAGCACTATAGTATATGACGGTACATTACAGTACATGTATAGCAGCGCTATGGTATATGGCCGTACATTATAGTACATGTATAGCAGCACTATGGTATATGGCGGTACATTACAGTACATGCATAGCAGCGCTATGGTATATGGCGATACATTACAGTACATGTATAGCATCACTATAGTATATGGCAGTACATTACAGTACATGTATAGCAGCGCTATGGTATATGGCGGTACATTACAGTACATGTATAGCAGCACTATAGTATATGGCGGTACATTACAGTACATGTATAGCAGCGCTATGGTATATGGCGGTACATTACAGTACATGTATAGCAGCACTATAGTATATGGCCGTACATTACAGTACATGTATAGCAGCGCTATGGTATATGGCGGCCCGGCTCCTCCGGGCCCCCGCTCCTCCACAGTAAAAGTAAAAATAAAAAATCCTCAGTGAGGATACTCACTTGGCCGCCGACTCGCTACATCTCTGTCTTCTAGGTCCTGCAGGCCTTTAGGACCTGTCGTTGCCTTGGAAACCGATCAGCTGATCAGTCACATGACCTCTAACTGCCAGGGGAACAGGATGGAGCAGGGGGCAGGATGGTGATGGGGGAAAACAGGATTGAGGTGGGGGGCAGGAAGGTGATATGGGGGCAGGATTGTGGCGGGGGGGAGGATAGAGCGAGCGGGGCAAGATGGAGCGATCGGGGCAGGATGGAGCGAGCAGGGCAGGATGGAGCCGAGGGAGCAGGATGGAGCTGGGGAGGGCAGGATGGAGTCGGGGGTCAGGATGGAGCGAGTGGGGCAGGATGGATGCGGGGGCAGGATGGATGCAGGGGGGGAGCAGGATGGAGGTGGGGGAGCAGGATGGAGCTGGTGGGGCAGGATGGATGCGGGAAGACAGGATGGATGCAGGGGCAGGATGGATTCCGGGGAGCAGGCTGGAGGCGGGGGGTCAGGATGGAGCCAGGGGCCAGGATGGAGGCGGGGGGGCAGGATGGAGCCAGCAGGGCATCGAGCTAGGGGGCAGGATGGAGCCAGGGGGCAGGATGGTGGCGGGGGGGCAGGATGGAGCGATCAGGACAGGATGGAGCCTGCGAGGCAGGATGGTGGCGGGGGGAGCAGGATGGCAGGATGGTGGTAGGGAGGGCAGGATGGTGGCGGGGGCAGGATGGAGCGAGAGGGGCAGGATGGAGCCGGGGGGCAGGATGGACGCGGGGGGCAGGATGGTTGCGGAGGGGCAGGATGGAGGCGGAGGGGCAAGATGGAGGCGGGGGGCAGGATGGATGCAGGGAAGGCAGGATGGAGCCTGGGGGGGCAGGATTGAGGCAGGGGGGCAGAATGGAGGCTGGGGGCAGGATGGATGCAGGGAAGGCAGGATGGAGCCTGGGGGGCAGGATTGAGGCAGGGGGGCAGGATGGATGCGGGGGGCAGGATGGATGCAGGGGAGCAAGATGGAGGCCGGGGAGCAGGATGGAGGCGGGGGAGCAGGATGGAGCTGGGGGGGGCAGGATGGAGCCGGGGGGTAGGATGGAGGCGGGGGAGGCAGGATGGAGGGGGGGGGCAGGATAAAGGTGGGGGTGCAGGATGGAGCAAGCGGGGCAGGATGGAGCAAGAAGGGCAGAATGGAGCCAGGGGGGCAGGATGAAGCGAGCGGGGCAGGATGGAGCCGGGGGCAGGATGAAGCCGGGGGCAGGATGGAGCCAGCGAGGCAGGATGGAGCTGGGGGGGCAGGATGGAGCCGGGGGGCAGGATGGCACCGAGGGGGAAGGATGGATGCGGGGGCAGGATGGCTGCGGGGTGGGCAGGATGGCTGCGGGGGTGGGCAGGATGGCTGCGAGTGGGGGCAGGATGGCTGCGCGGGGTGGGCAGGATGGCAGGATGGTTGCGGGGGACAGGATCCCCTCGTCCCCCTCTGTTCTCACCCGTCTTCTGCAGCGTCGCACCGTGTACATCGGTCATGGGACAGGGCGGGTTGTATGATGTCACATCAGCCCGCCCTGTTACATGATTGCTGTACAGGGAAAAGACGGTCAGAACAGCGGAAGGCGAGGGGGGAGGCGAGGAGGCGAGGAGGGAGACGAGGGGGGAGGTGAGGAGGGAGGCAAGGGGGGAGGCGAGGAGGGAAGCGTGGGTACCGGTGCCGGGGATCGCGGCGGCCGTACACATGTAGCCTGGTGACAGCGACGCCTATGCGTCGCTGTCGCCAGATTACAGCTACTGTATAGCCTTCTAATTTTGAATGCGTGCGGCTTTTTGCATATGCGGCGCTCATTGGTTTGAGCACTGGCGCGAGATTTCGGTGTCAGACAGACACGATTAGTAGACTATATAGTAGATACCTACAGCAGTGTCGGTGTTCAGCAGTGTCGGTGTTCAGCAGTGTCGGTGTGCAGCAGTGTCGGTGTGCAAAAAGTGTCAGTGTGCAGCAGTGTCGGAGTTCAGCGGTGTCGGAGTTCAACAGTGTTGGTGTACAGCGGTGTCAGTGTACAGTAGTATTAGTGTTGTGCAACGGTGTCAGTGTGCGGCGGTGTCGGTGTTCAGCAGTGTCAGTATTCAACAGTGTCAGTGTGCAGCAGTGTCTGTGTACAGTAGTATCAGTGTTGTGCAGCGGTGTGAGTGTTCGGCAGTGTCAGTGTGCGGCGGTGTTGGAGTTCAGCAGTGTTGGTGTATAGCAGTGTCAGTGTACAGTAGTATCAGTGTTGTGCGGCGGTGTCGGGGTGCGGCGGTGTTGGAGTTCAGCAGTGTTGGTGTATAGCGATGTCAGTGTACAGTAGTAACAGTGTTGTGCAGTGGTGTCAGTGTGTGGCGGTGTCAGTGTTCAGCAATGCCGGTATTCAGCAGTGTCAGTGTGCAGCAGTGTCAGCATACAGCATTGTCAGTGTTGTGCAGCAGTGTCAGTGTGTGGCAGCGTCAGTGTGCAGCAGTGTAAGTGTACAGTAGTATCAGTGTTGTGCAGCGGTGTCAGTGTGCGGCAGTGTCGGTGTACAGCAGTGTCGGTGTGCGGCGGTGTCAGTGTGCAGCAGTGTCAGCGTACAGCATTGTCAGTGTTGTGCAGCGGTGTCAGTGTGTGGCAGCGTCAGTGTGCAGCAGTGTAAGTGTACAGTAGTATCAGTGTTGTGCAGCAGTGTCAGTGTGTGGCGGTGTCGGTGTACAGCAGTGTCGGTGTGCTGCGGTGTCGGTGCGCAGCAGTGTCGGTGTGCAGCAGGGTCAGTGTTCAGTGGCCGAGCGCGACCAATCAGTGGAGGCAGGATGGAGTGGGGGCAGGATGGAGTGGGGCAGAATAGAGTGGGGCAGAATAGAGTGCAGGCGCCCCCCTCTACTCTTACCCCTGGCCAGATCCCCCCGTCGCCCCCCTCTATTTTCACTTGTGCCAGGCGTTCAGTGGACCGGTCATGTGCCAGGGCGGGCCTGCACTGTATACTGTTGCTCAGTTGTTAGCACTGTATACTGTGACTCAATGGTTAGCACTGTATATGGTGACTCAGTGGTTAGCACTGTATACTGTGGCTCAGTGGTTAGCACTGTACATGGTGGCTCAGTGGTTAACACTGTATGGTGGCTCAGTGGTTAGCACTGTATGGTGGCTCAGTGGTTAGCACTGTGTGGTGGCTCAGTGGTTAGCACTCTATGGTGGCTCAGTGGTTAGGTGGGAAGAGCAGGGGTCAGTGGGCACAGTCAGTGGGCACAGCGGGGGTTAGTGGGCACAGCAGGGTCAGTGGGCACAGCAGGGGGTCAGTGGGCACAGCATGGGGTCAGTGGGCACAGCAGTGTCAGTGGGCAGAGCGAGGGTCAGTGGGCATGCTCAAGGGGCAGTAGGCACACTGGGGGCCGGTAGGCACAGCGGGGGGTCAGTGGGGACAGCGGGGGGTCAATGGGCACAGTGGGGGGTCAGTGGGCATGATCAGTGCGCAGAGCAGGGGTCAGTGGGCAGAGCGAGGGTCAGTGGGCAGATCGAGGGTCAGTGGGCATGGTCAGTGGGCAGAGCAGGGGTCAGTGGGCAGAGCAGAGTCAGTTGGCACAGCGGGGGGGTCAGTGGGCACAGCAGGAGGTCAGTGGGCACAACAGGGGGTCAGTGGGCACAGCAGGGGGTCGGTGGGCACAGAATGGGGTCAGTGGGCACAGTCAGTGGGCAGAATGAGGGTCAGTGGGTAGAGCAGGGGGTCAGTGGGCAGAATAGGGTCAGTGGGCACAGCAGGGGGCCAGTGGGCACAGCGGGGGGTCAGTGGGCAAAGCAGGGGGTTAGTGGGCACAGCAGGGGGTCAGTGGGCATGGTCAGTGGGCACAGCAGGGGGGCAGTGGGCACAGCAGGGCTTGGTGGGCACAGATAGGGGGTCAGTGGGCACAGTCAGTTGGCAGAGCGAGGGTCAGTGGGCAGAGTGGGGGTGAGTGGGTAGAGCAGGGGGTCAGTGGGCACAGCAGGGTGTCAATGGGCACAGCAGGGTCAGTGGGCACAGCAGGGGCTCAGTGGGCACAGCAGGGGGTCAGTGGGCACAGAGAGTGAGCAGAGCAAGGGCCAGTGGGCACAGTGGGGGGGTCAGTGGGCACAGTAGGGGGTGAGAGGGCACAGCAGGGGGTCAGTGGGCACAGCAGGGAGTCAGTAGGCACAGTAAGTGGCAGAGCGAGGGTCAGTGGGCACAGCAGGTGGTCAGTGGGCACAGCAGGGGGTTAGTGGGCACAGCAGGGGGTGAGTGGGCACAGCAGGGGTTCAGTGCGCATGGTCAGTGAGCACAGCAGGGGGTCAGTGGGCAAAGCGGGGGTCAGTGGGCATGGTCAGTGGGCACAGCAGGGGGTCAGTGGGCACAGCACGGTAGATTGGCAGAGGACCTTTGATGACATCACGATCGTGTGATCTGTGACTCCACCCATCATCGTGATGTCATCAAAGGTCCTGAAGCACTTATTTGTGCTTGTAGGTGTCACGAGGACCAACAGGAAGAGGTGTAAATGGGGGGGGCAGCGGTGACAGGCAAGGGGAGTGATGGAGCAGTGGGGGAGCAGCAGTGAGAGGCAGGGGGTGAAGTGATCGGGCAGTGGGGAAGCAGCAGTGACAGGCAGGGGGAGTGATCGGGCAGTGGGGGATCAGCAGTGACAGGCGGGGGTGAGTGATGGGGTAGCGGGGGAGCAGCAGTGACAGGCGGGGGAGTGATCGGGCAGCGGGGAAGCAGCAGTGACAGGTGGGGGAGTGATCGGGCAGTGGGGGATCAGCGGTGACTGGCGGGGGGGAGTTATCGGGCAGCGGGGGAGCAGCGGTGACAGGCGGGGGGAATTGATCAGGCAGCGGGGGACAGCAGTGACAGGCAGGGGGTTGATCGGGCAGCGGCTTCGCCGCGGACCTCTGTGTGGAAAGTAGCCGTGGCTCAGCTACTGCTGAACAGTGGTCAGCGGCTCGCCAGCCGGACCTCAACGCGCGGCTCTTTTGCATACACTGCGCTCATTGGTCGCCGTGGCTGGCGACGACCAATGAGCACTGGCGTGCGATCTCAGCCTCAGACAGACACGATTAGGCAATTATATAGTAGATAATGGGATGGCATTAGCCACAATTGCTTGTTTTTAATGCTGGTATTAATTTTCTTTTATTTTGGATTTTATTATAGGGACTATTATTCAGTTTAACAATGGACGGTCAATCATCCATTTATTGGAGGTGCGGAGATATATTATGTATCAATGAGGAGGATTAATAAAGGGACATTGATTTGGGAGTATGATGGACCATTAGTTCTGAATTAGGAAACATAATGTTTGGGTGTAGTTTATATTCATAGTGAGGAGATGGAGAAGCACTTACAGCATGGAAGTTATATTTGCACTTACATAGAAATAAAGTTTAATACTGCACGAGTATGAGTTTGATTAATATTGTACTTTATAATTAAATTTAGACACTGTCACTTTAAATACAAGTTTGTTTAGTAACATTACACTTTATAATTAAATTTAGACACTGTCACTTTAAATACTTTAGTTGTTTGTTTTGACACACTAAGGGCGCTTTCACACTAGCGGTTTTTTTCAAATCGCGGCAGATGCGGTGAAAAAAACGCATCTGCCGCATTTAACGCATAACCGCGACACTTGCGGCAAGCCCCATGCAATGTCTATGGGGCTTGCGGTAAGGGTGCGGCAAGTGCAGTTTCGGCACTTGCCGCAGGTGCGGCCGTGAAAAAAAACTCTGCTGACTGCGTTTTTTTTCGCGGCCGCACCTGCCGCAAGTGCCGAAACCGCACTTGCCGCACCTGCCGCACCCTTACTGCAAGCCCCATAGACATTGCATGGGGCTTGCCGCAAGTGTGCCGCAAGTGTCGCAGTTATGCGTTAATCGCGGCAGATGCGGTTTTTTCACCGCATCTGCCGCGATTTGGAAAAAACGCTGATGTGAAAGGGGCCTCAGGCCCCTTTCACATCAGCGTTTTTTCCAAATCGCGGCAGATGCGGTGAAAAAACCGCATCTGCTGCGATTACCGCATACCGGCTGCACTTGCGGAACGGTTGCGGCACAGTTGCGGCAAGCCCCATACAATGTATAGGCGGGCTTGCGGCAGGTGCGGCAAGTGCGGTTTTGGCACTTGCGGCAGGTGCGGCCGCGAAAAAACCGCAGCTGACCGCGTTTTTTTTCGCGGCCGTACCTGCCACAAGTGCCAAAACCGCACTTGCCGCACCTGCCGCAAGCCCACCTATACATTGTATGGGGCTTGCCGCAACTGTGCCGCAACCGTGTCGCAAGTGCAGCCGGTATGCGGTAATCGCGGCAGATGCGGTTTTTTCACCGCATCTGCTGCGATTTAAAAAAAACGCTCATGTGAAAGGGGCCTTAGGCTGCTTTCACATCAGCGTTTTTTTTTTAAATCGCGGCAGATGCGGTGATAAAAACGCATCTGCCGCGATTACCGCATAACAGCTGCACTTGCGGCACACTTGCGGCAAGCCCCATACAATATATATGCAGGCTTGCGGCAGGTGCGCTAAGTGCGGTTTTGGCACTTGCGGCAGGTGCGGCCGCGAAAAAAAATGCGGTCAGCCGCGTTTTTTTCGCACCCGCACCTGCCGCAAGTGCCAAAACCACACTTGCCGCACCTGCAGCAAGCCCGCCTATACATTGTATGGGGCTTGCTGCAAGTGTGCCCCAAGTGCAGCCGTTATGCGGTAATCACGGCAGATGCGTTTTTTTCACTGCATCTGCCGCGATTTAAAAAGAACGCTGATGTGAAAGTACCCTTACACTAACTAATGAATTTAAAAAAAAAAACTCTATAGTGAGCGCATGCACAGATGAGTAAGGGCCCCTTTACACGCTGACAGTTTCCAGCGATCCCACCAGCTGGGATCGCTGGAAAGTCTCTCTGCAGTCACTGATGAGCTGTCAAACAGGCAGATTCACCAGCGACCAGTCAGCAGCAACATCGCTGGTAACTAGGGTACATATGGGGTTGCTAAGCAGCGTGCTCTGCTTAGTTACCCGTTGTTTACCCTGGTTATCAGTGTCCTCTCGCTTACAGGCTGGGCTAAGTGGGTGGACGCTGGTAACCAGGGTAAACAACGGGTAACTAAGCAGAGCGCGTTGCTTAGCTACCCGATATCCACCCTGGTTACCAGTGCCCAGCATCTAACGTGCAGCGCTGGGTATTGGCTGGGAGGTCGCTGATCGTTGGTCTCTCGCTGTCACACACAGCAATGCGAACTGACCAGCGGGAGACCAAGGACCAAAAAATGGTCCTGAACAATTCGTAGTGATCAGTGCCTTCACAGCAGGGGCCAGGACACTGATGCGTGTCACACACTGCAACATCGCTGGAGAGGTCACTGATATGTCACAAAACCTGTGACATTTCAGCGATATCGCTAGCGATGTTGCAGTGTGTGAAGTACCCTTAAAGGATCCTCACTAGTTGGGATATAAATTATAGTATAAATATATTGAATATCCTATATCAGTTGTTTATATGTGATAAAAATAATGGACACTGGTACCTTTACATAAAAGATTTGTGATGTTATTTAATTTGTACTGTCACCCTAATAATGAATGCACATTGGCACTTTGGATAATGGATTTTATATAATTGAATTTTGTATCGTCGTTATCTATAATAATGAATGCTGTCACTCTGAGATTATGATCTCCTGATACGATGGAATTATTCACTGACACTTTAATAATTAATGGGAAGATGATATTAATAAATATATACGCTGCAGCAGACTTTGGAATAGGATGACACCACTACAATGGAACGTAATAGAGAATTGCCGGCGCTGTAAGCTTGTGCGCATGTCTGGTAGGGAGGCTTCTCACTTCCGGCGTCCGGTCACCATGACAGCGCTGACATGCGGAAAGCCATGTGTTTGCGGTGCACAGACCGGATACCGGAATTCACAAGACCAGAGGAGCGATTCCCGAAAACCATGCGCCAGGAATGGCGCACAGCGGCGGCAATTATCTCGTTATGGGGAATAGTAAATAAGGTCTAAGAATATTGATAGCAGCATGCCCTAAAGATCAACTTGAAACGTGTGTAGGCAGACTAGGTGGGGGCTACTCTACACATACCTACTCTAAAGACAACTACAGCACAGGGTAACTAAAAGGGCTAGTCCTATACTATGTTAATGTCAGATAGCCTGAGTAAAGGGTGGATGTAGGACTGTAATTACTAGAGCCTGGTTACCTATACAGAGAGATTATACTACACTGTGTGCAGAATTGTTAGGCAAGTTGTATTGTAGAGGATTATTTTTATTATTGATCAACAACTATGTTCTCAATCAACCCAAAAGACTCACATATCAAAGCTTAATATTTGTGAAATTGGAGTGTTTTTTTCTATAGATTTGGCTATCTTAGGAGGATATCTGTTTGTACAGGTAACTTTTATGGCCCCTTCACACGCAGCTACAGGTAACAGGTTTTCCACAGGTAACTTACTGGTTGCAGTGAAATCATGGAGACATTATTCCATTTGTACACAGCAACAAGATAGAACCATATCTCCATGATTTCACTGCAGCCAGTAAGTTACCTGTGGAAAACCTGTTACCTGTAGCTGCGTGTAAAGTGGCCATTACTGTGCAGAAATATTAGGCAATTTAATAAAAACCAAATATATTCCCATCTTACTTGTTTATTTTCACCAGGTAAACTAATATAACTGCACAAAATGTAGAAAAAAACATTTCTGACATGCAAAAACAAAACACAAAAATATTAGTGACCAATATAGTCACCTTTCTTTATGATGACACTTAACAGCCTTCCATCCATAGATTCTGTCAGTTGCTTGATCTGTTTATGATCAACATTGTGTGCAGCAGCCACCAGAGCCTCCCAGACACTGTTCCGAGAGGTGTACTGGTTTCCCTCCCTATAGATCTCACATTTTAGAAGGAACCACAGGTTCTCTATGGGGTTCAGATCAGGTGAACAAGGGGGCCATGTCATTATTTTTTCTTCTTTTAGACCTTTACTGGCCAGCCACGCCATGGAGTAGTTGGATGCATGTGATGGAGCATGAAATCCTGCATGAAAATCATCTTTTTCATGAACGATACCGACTTCTTCTTGTACCACTGCTTGAAGAAGTTGTCTTCCAGAAACTGGCAGTAGGTCTGGGAGTTGAGCTTAACGCCATCCTCAACCCGAAAAGGTCCCACAAGTTCATCTTTGATGATACCAGCCAATACCAGTACCCCACCTCCACCTTGCTGGCATCTGAGTCGGAGTGGAGCTCTCTGCCCTTTACTGATCCAGCCTCTGGCCCATCCATCTGGCCCATCAAGAGTCACTCTCATTTCATCAGTCCATAAAACCTTTGAAAAATCAGTCTTAACATATTTCTTGGCTCAGGCTTGACGTTTTATCTTATGTTCAAAGGTGGTCGTTTTTCAGCCTTTCTTACCTTGGCCCTGTCCCTGAGTATAGCACACCTTGTGCTTTTTGATACTCCAGTAACGTTGCAGCTCTGAAATATGGCAAAACAGGTAGCAAATGGCATCTTGGCAGCTTCAAACTTGATTTTCCTAAACTCATGGCCAGTTATTTTGCGCCTTTTTTGCCCAACACGCTTCTTGCGACCCTGTTGGCTATTTGCCATGAAACGCTTGATTGTTCGGTGATCATGCTTCAAAAGTTTGCCAATTTCAAGACTGCTGCATCTCTCTGCAAGACATCTCACAATTTTGGACTTTTTAGAGCCCGTCAAATCTCTCTTCTCACCCATTTTTCCAAAGGAAAGGAAGTTGCCTAATAATTAAAGGGATCCTGTCAGCTCCAAAACGCCGCCTAAGCTACAAGAACACGTCCCTGCAGCATCCTATCCCTATTCGCACACTCCTTTTGTGTCCAAAAAGCATCCTGTGAAAGTAGATGAAAACGATTTAATACTCCCTCATTAGCCATGTTAATTAGCAGTGGCTAAAGTAGCCCTTAGGGTGTGTTTGTTTTTTGTCTGTCATCATAAGATCATGCCCTAATGGGTGTGATCTTATATTCATGTTCTATTCTGGCGCCCTCCCTGCTCTCCATGGTGCTGGCTGGGCATTATTGACGCGAATCTCGTCATTTCTGGGATCAGGTGAAAAAACAAACACACCCTAAGGGCTAAAGAATATAGCCCCTGCTAATTAACATGGCTAATGAGGAAGTATTAAATCGTTTTTATCTACTTTCACAGGATGCTTTTAGGACACAAAAGGAGTGTGAGTAATAGGGATAGGATGCTGCAGGGACGTGTTTTTGTAGCTTAGGTGGCGTTTTGGAGGTGACAGGATCCCTATAAGCACACCTAATATAGAGTGTTTATTAGACCACACCCCTCCTCATTACACAGATGCACATCACCTGATTTACTATATGGTAGTTGGCTCTCAAGCCTATACAGCTTGGAGTAGGACAACATGTATAAAAAGTATCATGTGATCTAAATACTCATTTGCCTAATTATTCTGCACGCAGTGTAAATGTGCCTTACTAGATTTGATGTATAAGCAGTGAGATAGATACTTATGGTGTTTGGCCCACCTATACTGTGGTTTAATGCAGTAGGTTATTGTGCTACCTGAATAGTTGTAATTTTAATACAAGATTTTAATAATAAAGATTACTTTATGATAAAATGATGCAGTTTCACTTGTCATCTGTGTACTCTGGGGAGTGCTGTACAGGTGATTTGGGTTACAATGTGAACCTAGCCTTACATTTATTTTTATGCCAAAAGATGCACTGGAGCTTATGTTCGGCATAGGTCTTATTTTCGGGGGAAAACATGGCACCGGATATACTATAGCTTAAATTATCTTGTAAAATTTTCAAAAAAAAGCAGGCACCCCTCAAAAGAATTGCATTTAGCAGACCACAAACAAGAGTTGGCAAGTGAATGAGCTCTCATATACAAATCTGCATCGCGTTCATGTCTTCCAGTGTTCCACAGTAGTTGGCTCCCCCTGATGGCTCGGAGAAGTATCACTCTCGTAGAGTTGGTGAGAGCGGAGTGATACTGGGACCTGATGTGTGCGAGAGCTGCAGTGCAATGCAGTTGGAATGGTGAGGGACCTGACAGTGATGTAGATTCCCGTGCAAGAGCAACATCCACCATTGGCACTTGCTTGCTGTAAATGTTTAGACTGAAGAGTGTGATTTTTTGGGGGGTGTCTGCTTTCTTTTGACTGCCTGGACACTTCATCTTTGAACTGAAATTAAGGCTTATTCTTGGAGAATGGCTTATATTTGAACCCCTTAACGACTGTCGCATATAAACTGCTGCCGTTAAGGGGCCTTATTTTATTGTTGTTTTAAAACGGTGATTGGGAATAAGTGCATAGCACCCCCCTCCCACTCCCCCACAACCGAAAATCCTGTGAGTGATAGTTGTATGACTGCTGACACCCGCGGGCATCGTATACGACTGGCTTTGGAATTGACCAGGAAAAAGTAATCCCTTAAATACTGATGTCAGTCGCTATAGCAGTATCTAAATAGTTAAAAGATTCCTTGTGGCAGGATAGGCCTCTTGCGATGGCAATCATTGCCATGATACCCTGAGGCCTTCTGATTACCTCTGGGTACGGTGGGCAGTAAGATCTTGCTATAAGCAGGATCTTACTGGCTGTGTCACTGAATCACTGACAGATCTCATGTGCTGCTGTAAATTCTGAGGTCTGTTTTCACCCTTTAACCCTTGTGCAACTGAACAATTTGCAGCCAAATAAAATAAAAAATTACCACTATAATGTTATATTACCACATCATAATATTATAAAACTCTGTGAGGCACCTGTGGGTTCAAAATATTCACAAAATCTCAGAATCTCTGGGATCTGTTGAAGCTTTTCAGAGTTACAGTGCCTTGTGAAAGTATTTGGCCCCCTTGAATTTGTCAACCTTTTGCCACATTTCAGGCTTCAAACATAAAGATATAAATTCTAATTTTTTTGTGAAGAATCAACAAGTGGGACACGATCATGAAGTGGAACAAAATTACAAATTATTGGATATTTTAAACTTTTTTAACAAATAAAAAACTGAAAAGTGGGGCGTGCAATATTATTCGGCCCCTTGAGTTAATACTTTGTAGCGCCACCTTTTGCTGTGATTATAGCTGCAAGTCGCTTGGGGTATGTCTCTATCAGTTTTGCACATTGAGAGACTGAAATTCTTGCCCATTCTTCCTTGCAAAACAGCTGGAGCTCAGTGAGGTTGGATGGAGAGCGTTTGTGAACAGCAGTTTTCAGCTCTTTCCACAGATTCAGGTCTGGACTTTGACTTGGCCTTTTTAAGACCTGGATACGTTTATATTTGAACCATTCCATTGTAGATTTTGCTTTATGTTTGGGATCATTGTCTTGTTGGAAGATAAATCTCCTTCCCAGTCTAAGGTCTTTTGCAGACTCCAGCAGGTTTTCTTCCAGAATGGTCCTGTATTTGGCTCCGTCCATCTTCCCATCAATTTTAACCATCTTCTCTCTTCCTGCTGATGAAAAGCAGGCCCAAACCATGATGTTGCCACCACCATGTTTGACAGTGGGGATGGTGTTTTGAGGGTGATGAGCTGTGTTGCTTTTATGCCAAATATATCGCATTGTGGCCAAAAAGTTTGATTTTGGTTTCATCTGACCAGAGCACCTTATTCCACATGTTTGGTGTGTTTCCCAAGGGGCTTGTGGCAAACTTCAAACAAGACTTTTTATTGATATCTTTAAAAAATGGCTTTCTTCTTGCCACTCTTCCATAAAGGCCAGATTTGTGCAGTGTATGACTGATTGTTGTCCTATGGACAGACTCTCCCACCTCAGCTGTAGATCTCCGCAGTTCATCCAGAGAGATCATGGGCCTTTTGGCTAGATCTCTGATCAGTCTTCTCCTTGTTCGAAAAGAAAGTTTAGAGGGACGGCCAGGTCTTGGTAGATTTGCAGTGGTCTGATACTACTTCCATTTCAATATGATCGCTTGCACAGTGCTCCTCCTTCGCCACAGCAGTATCTCGGACCTGCCTGGTGTGTTCCTTGGTCTTCATGATGTCTCTGTGCACTTGAAACAGAACCCTGAGACTATCACAGAGCAGGTGCAGTTATATGGAGACTTGATTACACAAAGGTGGATTCCATTTATCATTACCAGTCATTTAGGACAACATTGGATTGTTCAGAGATCCTCACTGAACTTTTGGAGTGAGTTTGCTGCACTGAAAGTAAAGGGGCCTAATAATATTGCATGCCCCATTTTTCAGTTTTTTAATTTGTTAAAAAAGTTTAAAATATCCAATAAATTTCGTTCCACTTCACGATTGTGTCCCACTTGTTGATTCTTTACAAAAATATTAGAATTTATATCTTTATATTTGAAGCCTGAAATGTGGCAAAAGGTTGAAAAGGTCAATGGGGCCAAATACTTTCACAAGGTACTGTTTAACCTCATAAAGTTACACTGGTCAGATTACTAAAATGTAGTCTGGCGATTAGGGTCAAAATTGGCTCCGTCACTAATGTCACTAAGGGGTGACTTAAGCGTACTTCAAAAAAGCAGAAAATTCACACTAGTATGCAAATGGTGTCCGTGGAGCCTCGTTTAAGAGTCTCAAACATGGGACTAGCCAGATATCCATGGGACTAGCCAGATATCAAGGAAGGACCTAGCCATGGGGTGAACTCCTTGTGGACACCACCATAACCACTATATTAAGTGGCCCTTTCAGTCACTATCCTGCTCAGTTACGAGCTTAAGGATATGACAAGGGAATTATCAAAACCAGGTATCCATCCACAGAAAGCTGTCCCTGGAGGGATATATGGCTAGTCCCATGTTTGAGACTCTTAAACGAGGCTCCCCGGCTCCATTTGCATATTCAAATTCCCAGGGGGCAATGCACCATGGATTTCACTGTGTTTAAGCGCTTTAGCCAGCTGCCCGCAGTGTTTTCCTCGACTGGTCTCCCTGAGATCAGTGAGAGCTTTGTGATGAAATCCCCACTATGGCTTACTTTTTGGGGTAGGTCTTATCTTGGGGGAAACAAGATAGTTCATGGTACAGTCTGGTGTGAGGATTTTACCTTCTGGAATGCAAATCTGTAAAGATGTTAAAGATGTCCTCATTGCTGAGACATTTAAGCTTTGAGTCTGGAGAATTATAAATGTCATCCTAATGACTTGCCATGATTATAAAATGTTGCCCAACTTTGTATGTACACGGTGGGCCATCTTTATGGATACACCTAAATTAAATGGGAGTGGTTGGTGATATCAACTTCCTGTTTGTGGCACATTAGTATATGAAGATGGTCTTGTGACACATCAAACTTATTTAGAATTTCATAAGAAAAGCAATGGTGTGTTTGATTTTAATGTAACTTTATTCTTTCATAAGTTATTTCAAGTTGATATCACCATTCATTCCCATTTTATTTAGGTGTATCTCTATAAATGGCCCACCCAGGCAATTGGGCCATTTATATGGGTACACCTAAACAACATGGGAATGAATGGTGATGTCAACGTGAAATAACTCATGAAAGAATAAAGTTATGCTAAAACCAAGCTCACCATTGTTTTTCTTATGAAATTCTCAATAAGTTTGATGTGTCACATGACCCTCTTCCCATTGAAAAAAATAAAGTTGGATCCAAAATAACCGACTTCAAAATGGCCGCCATGATCACCACCCATCTGGAAAACTTTTCCCCCTCCTATATACTAATGAACCATAAACAGGAAGTTGATATCATCAACCATTGCCATTTTAGTTTAGTGTATCCATATAGATGGCCCACCCTGTAGATTAATTTCATATATAAGATGCTGTGAATAGTCACTTCTACTATGGATTTTTTTTACTTTACTTTTTTCGCCATCAGTTCCCATCCTGCAGTGGAAAAGCTGCAATCCCATTGGTTGCTGTGGCCTCTCTTTATATCTCTATGAGTAAAGACCATTATTGATCTTGGCCTTCTTGACGAGCTGATTGTTTGCATTATACAGGTATATTTGACTAATTGCATTGATCACAGTTGTGATTGCATTTCCTATCTTGTGCATACAAAAATATATTCTTTTTCATATTAGAAATTTATGGGAAAACTCATACATAAAACAAAAATAAACCAATACATTTTGAAAGGTATTCCAGACATTCACATTACCGCCCATATCATAAACATGATATACTGTATTAGAACACTAATTTACCATTCACATTTCTCAATATAATTGATTAATCACTGGGCATAGCAGAAGAAGGGGGAGCAGGACAACTGTGGCTTTAGGACAATGTGGGGTTGGCACTGTCAAGACATTATTTGGATTCAGGCAGAGGGTAGTAGTTTGAACCCTTGCTCCTAGGTGAATGGAAGCCTCGTTACAGTTCTGGATAAATTTACCGTACTATCTGTAAGAACAGGCTGGAATAAGCATGGCTAATCACATAAAGAAAGACAAATACAAAAATGTAAGACTTGCAAAATATTTTATTAGAAATGATAAGAAATGTTAAAGAAGAAACCTTTGAGCTGTCTGGACAGCCTAAAAAATGTCCTAGTTCCATATGAAGAGAAGCACAAACGCCATTCATTTCATATATTACAGACTACGTTGACCCCATAAGGTCTAATGGAAGAAAATAACAAACTATATATAGAGAGAATACCAAAAATCAGGATATATACAAAAAATCATCTTCCTAACACAGCAGTAGTGATAATAAAGCACAAAATAATATTGCTTAGGACAGTGAAACACTGTGTCTAGTGTGTAGTGATTCATTGGGAGAAGGCATGCACTGAGCAGTATATATACATTATATATACCTGAGAAAGTAGTTATATATGTGTATGTTCTCTGGGTACCTATAAATATTATCTATAAATAACTTTAAAGGGGGTGAGTATCATTTTTTTAATTTCTTTCACATCCTTGGACCTATTAGTAATTGGTTGTCTAGTAATGGACAACCCCCTTAATCATATCAAGCACTCTAAAAGGTTCAAAATAAACTGAACAAAATTAGGCTGGTTTACCTTTTCCAGAAAAAACGCCCCCCTCTGTCCAAAAGCTGTTTCTTGGTTTACAGCCCAACCCCATAAAAATGAATATATTTGAGCTGTCCTGCTACACACAATTAATGAACAAGAGTAACACTGTTCATAAATGACAGACAAAATGCTTTTCTAAGTTTTAAGAACCCCTTGAATGTAAAGAGGTTTTCCGTTTTCTGTAAACGTATGTCCCCAGGTGCAGTTAGTAGCTTTAGCCCCTCTCCTTGGGTCCAGGGCTGCCGCTATTGCCGCTGCTCCTGGTCTTTGCCAGGAGTGTCGATATGACGTCTGCAGCGCTGCAGCCAACCAGTGAGTTCAGCAGCTTGTGTTGTCCACATGGGCAAAACCACTGAGCTCAATGACTGGCTGCAGCGCTGTTTACATGGTGACTGCTACAGAGAACAGCACACTGCAGAAGCAGTGGTAGAGAGTGCTGGACCTGGGAAGAGTGACTACAGCATGGTTGGTTTGTTTTACAAATAACTGTGCCTGGGGACACAACTATCCTGAGTAAACCCCTTTAAAACAGTAATTTATGCCCCCCCCAAATGTCATCAGCTAAAGGAACCAAACCTCTTATATACAGTACATCCATGAATGAGGTGGGCGTGGATCAAGTCTGTTCCTTACCTGCCATACATGAAATTTGTTTTTGGGTACCAAATTTGTACTAATGGTATTTGGCGAGCTGTGAATGAAAAGGAGAAACCCCCTTTAATATTTGCTTTGGATTACTTATTGATCAGCTTAATCCGTCTCCCAATGAAACTTCTAGAGAATGAAGTGACATCAATTTCATGTCATATATAACTCTATAAAAAGGGAAAGTGAGCACATTCCAGTAGACCTGCAATTGCACTAGGTATCCAATGTACCAAGGTTCCATCATTTGACAGCAATGCGTTGTAGGAAGTATCAACGGCATACAGTGACTGTCCCATTCTAGTTTACCACCATGATATCCCTAAATCTTCACAACACTTTTGATTACACCGGTTTAGGGACATGTAATGGTTTTCATATTGATATTATCAACAGAGTGCACTACATGTTGTATAGTTTCAGCTGCTCCTTCATTTCTCCTTCTGACATCTCTCCAAAGGTTTCTTGGTTGCTTTCCATCAGCTTAAAGATGGCACCCAGTTGTTCCCTCTGTGTCCTGGGAAGGAAATCACATGATGTATCTCAAGTTAGACAGATTAACCGTGAGAGATGTCCCCCCCCCCGAACCTCAAGAGCTTGCAATCTAACTTTGGCTGTGTGGAATTTCATCACACCTCAGTATAAAAAGGAAGGGCAATGTGGAGTCATGAGAACTGTGCAGCTAATGTACTGTATACTTTTGCAGAGAGCCCTTTATACTGATTGACAACAACTTATAGCTTTTCAAAATTTGAGAATTAAGAAAACACATTAGACAAAGACTGTTAAGGTCAGTCCCTATCAATGTGATTTACCTGCTGTTTAGCTGACTATAATAATGGGAATTTATCTGTACAGGTTCAACTCTCATGCAAGCATGAGAGTAGTGAATTGAGGGGGGGGGATAGTGCTACTCCAGTGGTTCTGGAATAGTTTTTTAGTTTTTCTTTTTTGTCTGTGCCCTTCCAATCTAAAGGTATGCCCCTGGCAATAAAGATTTAATTTATCCTTTTAACCAACTGGGTGTATACCACAGAATTTCTCTGTAGGTTCTTGCTATATTTCCTTTGACGCTAGCTAATTAAAACATGCCCGTGCCTACTGATAAATTTTGTGTATATGCCAAGTTGGTGAAAGCAAATTTTGCATCATTGTTACCAGGGAACATAATTTTGGAATGAAGCGATACAGAAGATAAAAACTTTTCAGAATCACTGGACCAACACCACTTACAGGGGTTTAAATTGAACAAATATGAAAAGTCCTTTTTTTAAATGGGTGAATAGAGTAAAGGTGAAATTACACCCAAGCACATACAAGTTGTATAAACACCTTATTATTCCATGGTGCATTCCAACAGCCAGAAGACAGTAAATAATGTAATATATGTGGGTCTACCAAATACCCTTGGCAGATGTTTATAACACTTGATTTTCCAATATGATTTTATCACATTTCCAAAAATATGACACATACATGTCAACTCAACCCTCCTCCCAGATACCCAAAAATGCATATGCAGGATTCATTTCAAGTAAGAATCATTGGGTAAAGCTTCAGCCAGTGTCTCTTGAACATCAATGACCTATATTGTCCATGGACAGGTTTAGATCCAGAAAGCGTGAAGGTCCCATAAGCAATATTCAGCGCACTCATGCAGCATTGTATGAGATATAGAGCAATGTGAATGATTGAAGGTACAGGAGGTGCTGAGGACATGTGGAAACACAAGGCCTTGTTGTAGCTTGTTATGTTCTTTATAGAGTACTAAACTTTACAAAGCCCAGCTAACCCATCCAATTGTATCTAAGCATCAGCAACGGGGCTGGCACTGCAATCTGCTCACTATTATGCCTTTTAGACATTAAACTAAATATATATGTCAACGTAAGGCATTGCTTGCATAGTTTTAAGACAGATATTGCACTTAAAGTTACTTTTAAAGCAGGGATACAATCTAATCCCTTTAAAATGAGCTATGGATGCCAGGCAGTCTTGTAGATTCTCTTAAGCCTTTGTAAATACAGTGCTAGGAAATATTGCTAGAAGAAAATAAAATGTCTCTATTCACATGCATGTCTTTGTATAAGACAATGCATTGTGTTTAAGGATCCCAACTTTCCCTCAACTACATAGGATCAGTTATAAACATATTTATTTTCCATTTTCCCCTATATTGGCTGCTGTTTTTGGATTGCTGTTATAATAATGTTGGATTGGGCAGATCTGATCTTTTCTGTAAATCTCTTTAGCTGGACTGTAAGGGTAACTTCTTATCATCTTCAGTTCTGTAGAAAAACAAAAACAAGAGGGAATGACTAAATATATGTGACAAATTTTTAAAAGCAGGGTAGTCTTCCAATTTATTTAATATAAGGCCTCATGCACATGACAGAGCCATGTACATGGAGGTTGCATAGAGGCACATGGAGTCAGTGAATCTATATACTTAAGAGTAGGTGGCAGTCCGTGTACTGCCATACCATGAATCAGTACGGTAACATGTTATGGAGATAATCTCACCTAGAAGACATTTTTCCCTCTCAGGGAAGAAGGCTTTCTATGGCATTAAAGGCAATATACTACCACATGAACAGAGACACTGCACTGTGGGGTCCTATAGACCAACACAGGTTCCATAATTGATTTATTATCTTGTCCTCCTACACCACAGCCAAGCAGAGACACTACAATACGAGGAAAATCATCTCCATCTCAACAGAAAAACGCATCCTTAAATAAGAAAGATTTCTGCTAGAAACTATCTTGACTTTCATTGGACACTGGTGAGACAAAAAGCATGATAAATATTAATTACAATATTTAGTTTTAGATTTGATTTTAGGATCTTCATACATGTAAAGCCATCCAGAGACAGACTCCTTATATCTTCAATTGATTGTTACCGCTTTATATTTAACTGAGCACCGTCCACAGGCAAATCCCTAAATGTCAATAGCTTATATCTATGTCCAATGCTTATTTGAGGACTTCATAAAATATCGTTTTCCTATCAAGCAAAGATGTAGTAACATTTGACATGGAAGACAAAGTGCAAATTGGGACACTGAAAGCGGTAAGTGGTACTTCAATATGATAGTGGGCACTATAGGTCTGACACTGTGATAACTACCTGTTACTGACACTTTGGAGATTATCAGGAGACTGTCATCATAGTGATTAGGCTACATACGCAAATCAGTGTGTCCATTTTTTTGTCGAATAGCACAAAATTTCATTAAGGCTGGAGTCACACTGCCCACTGACTCATCTGAGGATTGTATCAAAATGCCCGGACTGGCCACAGCTCTCATGATCTGAGCGTCAGAGCTTCATTCCACGCAGCTGACATGCTCGGGTCAGGAGAGCTGATGGCCGCTCCGGGCCCTGCAATGCAATCCTCGCACAAGTTATATGCTAATGTGACTCCAGCCTTTGGGTTCATATTTCCAGTCTGTGAGACTCAGAATAAGGCCTTGTACACACGTTGAGTATTTGGTCATTTTTTTTACATCAGTATTTGTAAGCCTAAACCAAGGGTGGATGAAAGGTGCAGAAGTGGTGCTCATGTTTCTATTATACTTTTATACTTTCTATATGCTTTTTTATTACTCTGTTATCTTTCCTCTGTTTCTACCACTCATGGTAAATACTGAGGTAAAAAAAATCTCACCAAGTACTCAATATATGAACGTGGCCACATGTCCTATTCTCACCAGATTTTGAGGATCAGACTCGGCCATGTAAGTCTATAGGGATTTGTAAGATACAGATGAAACGGTCCTGTTTCACTTGTGTAGTAACACAGATTTGTGAATTTAGCATGCCCTCCAAACACCCAGCATTAGTATACTCATTAATAAAAATACCCTGCCTAACCAGCCCTTTATACTGCATGATACATTAACAGATGTGTAAAAAAAAAGACGTTTTAAGTATGCAAATAACCTTTTGACTAGTTAATAGGACGTTTGTTTCCCAAGATTAGCCTTCACACGCATTGTGTTATCATGCCCCTGTGGGCATGATATACGGTACTTGAATTACATGAGCGCGTCATCGCCGACTCTCTGCAAATCTTGGGCATGCCTGTGACTTTTTTCCTACATGTCATTGTACCTCTGAAGCTGGGTGTACAATTCCTAGCTTCAGCATTGCACTGCACATGTCTGGAAGCAAAGAAGCACCTGATGTCCACAGAGGAGCCAAAGATCAAGCTTCTTCTTTGCTTCCAGACAAGCACAGTGCGCCTCTGAAGGCAGAAGTATTCACCCAACTTCAGAGGTGCACTGACGTATAGGAAAGATAGTTTTATCCATGTGCAAGTTTTGCAGAGAGAAAGCGATGATGCTGGTTCTTGCAAATCATGTTATCTCACCCACAGGGTGTCATCCCGTATAAAAGGCTTGTTAGGCAAGATATTAAAGAATGATATT
Organism: Allobates femoralis; assembly: GCA_033576535.1. Classification (NCBI taxonomy): domain Eukaryota; kingdom Metazoa; phylum Chordata; class Amphibia; order Anura; family Aromobatidae; genus Allobates; species Allobates femoralis. The sequence goes on from JARQOC010000006.1 coordinate 297,302,097, forward strand.
ACAAATGCTCATGGTTTCAAGTTTATTGGGGATCTGTCAGGTTCCCCTAAATATGTTTGTCATTGTTGTTGGAAAGGATTATAATCATAATCATTGAGGGTACCTTTACACGCCGCTACAACAGGATGGATACAACCCGCTACTTCACGTGCACGAGCACGCCCAAACGGTTACAAAGGGAAACGCACCACCTGTACACGCCGCCACAAGGTGCGCTACTGTACGCTACATCTATAGCTAGATACATCGTCGGGTGTCTCAAGTAGCCATCTGTAGCTCATCTTACCTCATTTACACACCGCTACAACAAGCTAATATGGGCGGACCTGGTGCAGCAGGGACAGCACATAGGCGTGCCACAATTGTGGATTACGAGACGTCCGTACGATGATAGGACAAAGCAAGAAACCCATAATTGGGCAGGCATCGCAGGAGGCTGTTTAATACATGACGCTCGAGCAATTGTGTAGTGTGACTGGTCAGCTCCTTAAATATGCCTCCCTATGCAGCGACTACCAATCGTAACGCAGGAGCTTCCACCAATGATCGCTGAAGGGGGGCGGTATCCCGGAGCCTGTGTCACGCCCCAGCTACATACCAGGTACATTGCCTGGTGTCGACACATCCCTTCTGTAGCTTCTTTACACGCCGATACAGCTCGCTGCAATCGGCTTTGTAGCCACCTGTTTCAGAGCAGTGCTCGGAAACAGATGTATCTGTTGCCGGCTGCCTCCTACCGTCTTCACACGCCGCTACTACGGGCTATATTGACGACGCAAGCTACAATCGTAGCCTGTAACGGGTTGTATCCATCCTGTTGTAGCGGCGTGTAAAGGTACCCTAATGGTTAAAATTGAAAAGTGCTTGTAAATACAAATATCTTTGCATCTGACTTACTATAGTTTCTGTATTCAAGAACAAAGATGGCTGGACTAATATTTAAGAGCACGTTGTTTACAAGCTCTTTGCTATAAAGCTTGTAAGTACTGCTCCAAAGCTGACCTGAACACTGGATCTGGCCAGATTTAGTGCATTTCTACTCCTCTGATGCAGATGAAAACTGTCTCTTCTTGCAGCATCTAAACAAATAATCCACACCAGCAGTATGACAATACCACAGGTCCAAACATTCCTTCAAACAGAAGTGCATCTCCTCCTGCACACAAATAGCAGTAGGAGGGGGAGAAGAGTGGTGGGTTCTTGCTGAAGAGAATTATACAACCAACTAGTAAGTGGAATCAATTCATTAGGATAAACAGTTGTAATCAAACTTATTCAACCCACATTGAAATGTAGCTTTATTAGCAACATTTATTTTCTGGTGTTTTAAATAAATCAAACAAGAGCAATGAAAATGGCTAAACACAACTAATAAAACAAGTGGTTCCTGTAAATTCAACATGAAATACCTCAATTACTGACAACTGCAGTCCCAGAATTATTCAACCTCTTCATGACCTGAGTATTTAGTATGTAGTAAAGCTCATTTGGTTGTTATGACCTTCTGCTACTGGCAGCGATCCTGAGGAATCCTAGCTCATTACTCTTGAGCATTAGCCTCCAATTCGCCTGTGTTCTTGGGTTTGCATGCTGAAACCATTTTCTTTGAGTCCCTACAATGATATTTTTATAGGTTTCAAGTCAAGGGACTATGATGGACCATTCAGATTCTTCCAGGACTTATTTTTAAGCCAAGCCTTGATGAATATTTAGGTATACTTCCTTTTGATCAATTGGAAGGTCCAATGATTGCAAAACTTTGGGTTCCTCACAGAAGGCATGATGTTTTCTCCTAGGATTTCCTCATTTTTATTTATTCTATTTCACAATACAGGTTTCCAGTGCCAGAAGAAGGAGAGTAGACCCAGTGCCACCATCATGATTCATGATTCTCTGTAGGTAGGGTAGGTAGGGTGTCCTTTTTAATGTATACTTCATTCTTCTTCCTCCAGACATACTGCTGATCCATAAATCTGAAAAATTCCAGTTTTGTTTCAATTTTCCATAGACAGAATCTTCTGTGCCTTGTTAGGATGGTTTTGAGAATATTGGAGCCGATGTTTCTAGTGCTTTTGGGTCAGTACAGATGTACAGTACAGACCAAAAGTTTGGACACACCTTCTCACTCAAAGAGTTTTCTTTATTTTCATGACTATGACAATTGTAGATTCACACTGAAAGCATCAAAACTATGAATTAACACATGTGGAATTATTTACTTAACAAAAAAGTGTGAAACAACTGAAAATATGTCTTATATTCTAGGTTCTTCAAAGTAGCCACCTTTTGCTTTAATTACTGCTTTGCACACTCTTGCCATTCTTTTGATGAGCTTCAAGAGGTACCCTAAACAGTTTGCTCTTCTGATCTACATGTCTGACCCTAGTAAGACTCCCTTTCATTTAAAATAAGTCCTGGAAACAGATTCTCAGAGACCTCTTTGCCTCGCTTATATATCTTAACAGCTCATTAAAATTTTAACAAAAAGGTGTATTTCTTTGAAATAAGACATTGGATCAAAGATACCCATACAAATTAGATTGAAGTCAACCAAAGCTATGAATATCAATGGTTTTGGATTACAGTCTAAGGTTTTTGAAGGCCTCCCAAGAAAGATGATGTGAAGGACAGAATGATCCAGCATGTCCAATTTCAAACTGCCTATCTTTTGGTTCTCAATAAAATAAACAGCTGGCAAGGATGTCTGTAAGTGACTCTCTCTTACAGAACACAGGGGCGCTGGGCCAGGTGTGCACTTCTGTATGTAAATGGGTCTAGGGTTCTGTCCCTTCCCCCTGCTCTGGAGCGTACTGTGTATATATCTGTATGCGTTGAAGTGTTATGTATTTATGTGTAAAGTTAATTGATAAATGTAATTACATATTTGCAGCTACCTACTGATTAAGGTGAAGACTACTCCCCCATGCCAGTGAGTTATGGAAGTTATTAATAATAATTTATACTCCTTTGGGGTGGGACCCAGTCAATAAAAATGGCCTGCAGTGTAAGTTAGCAGGAAGGTCCCTAAGTGTGAAGCAAGGCAAAGACTGGGCGATTTGGAATGAAACCCATGATCAATTTGGCCAGACCTTCTGGGTTACCTCAGGAACTGAGTATAGAAGCGTGGCATGTGTGGATACAATCCTTCCCCCATTGATACTCTACCCTGGCCTTGAGAAGGCCTTTCCGGTAGGCAGCTGACTCTCACAGTACTGCTAACAGTGATCTTCAGTATGGACTCGGGCAAACGGGTTGTCAAGGTGCTGGCAGTGAACTTTTGTTTAACGGTGGCCCTAATTGTTCATCTGGATGTATCCCTGTGGGTGGAATAGCGCTGGAGCCAAGAGAAACTGGATGAGTTTTCAGCAGCTTATCATGGTGCTAAGCAGAGAGGGTAAGAGACCAGAGGTATCAGGACAGCGGAAGCAGTCTGTAATAAATTGCATTAAAATGGATACCACCAAAAAAGTAATGTATAAGTGTGAAGAGCGTGATATATAAGACTGTTTGAGCAAAAACCTGTTGTCAAGCATCATTACATCTGTGTCTGCTTTGGACCTCATGAAGGATGATCCTGAACTGGACTGTTGCAATGATCAGCAGCCAGGGTGCATGATAAAAATCCAGCCAAGGCTCTGGCTACCGAGTTCCCGTGCTGGCCTCCCAACATGTATGAGAGATGTGGGGGGAAGAGGTTGTTGAGAAATTCGGGGGGGGGGGGGGGGGGAATAGTTGAGGAAGATTGCTACCAGCTAAACTATTGATCAGTTGATCATCCAACAGCTATCTAAAGTGTATGGAGAGGGGGCTTAAGAAACCTTAGGAACACTGTCAGAAGCTGATGCCTGACTAGGCATCACATATACAGCAGGTCATAAAAGCCAGAGGAGATCTTGTAAGTACTAAAGGTATGTGTCATGATAATTCTGAGACTGCGGAAGTCATTACAAGTAACATTTTGTGTTGATTTGGAGAAACCACTCATTTTATTAGTTGTGTTGAGATATTTAAATTGTTCTTTTTTGATCCATTTATTTTCCAGCAGCAAAATTTTACACACTTTGAGTTGGGAGTTGAATACAACTATACTATCATTTAATAATTACCATAGTCTGATCTCTGGGCACCATAATTGATACTGAAAATTAAGGTGCCTCAGCCCTGTTACAATGTTACATACCTTCATAATTTTTGGGAGGTCAGTAACACTCCCAGCCAGATTGTAGCGTGGTCCTATTCAGGAAGAGTCAAAGTAGCGTTTCTTAGGATTGCTACCTTTATTAGGTGAACTAGAGTTCATCTACTTCCTCACTGAAGTGACAATTTCCTTGTGGAAAGTGACATGGCTGATTTGTCATACCACTAATGTTAAATGTAGTAATGACTATGCAGGAAACAAATAGTGGAGGGCACGTAGCTATAAATGTAAATTATGGCCACTTCATTCTCATGGTGAATGTTCTAGACCCCGAGTGAGTATGAAGTGATGGCATTTTCTAGTGATATACAATCATCTACTCCTTTAGGGTTTGACCAAGGATAGCTTATAAAATATCATAAGAGTATGCAATGTTAGGGATTTATTGGGTTGTACAGGATTTTTAAATGCTGCAAACCCTAAGGTTTGAGCATCCCTAAGGTATTACTGCTCTAAATCTGAACTCGTGCTCTTGACCATATTTTCAGTCTGAATGCTATCCGTTAAAAAAACGTATTGCACTTGCTTTAATGTTATTCCATGACAGTCCAGATGTACAATTTTTGCACTGACCAAATCTGAGTAAAAAAAATTACAGCATGCATGATTTTCCTCGAAGAAAAGGATGGTACTTGCCCATTCAAGTCTGTAGGTTTTTGAAAAAGATTGGACAACCCTCGAATGACATTTTCACGGACTGGTATGATGGAAACAATAGAGGTTTTTTTCCTTTATCTCCACATATGAGAAAAACTGATGTCACTCTGATGAAATTCTGATTAGAATAATCAAACAGTTTTTTAAATATGGAGAAAAAAGTTGTGTGAACCTACCCGTTCACTGTTAGAGCTGTTGTGTGCGAGATAGATCCTGAGGCTGGCCTGGAATTGCTTATAAAGTTTATTGTTTTAATGTGAACGATTGAATTAGGAAGTAAAAATTAAAATGATGGTTGTTACTCAGTTGACATTTTCCTCTAACAGCTGCAGGTAGAGTTAAGAACCATCCAAAGATGTTAACCCATTAAATGTCGCTATCAACTTTTGACAGCGATATTTGCAGTGTTCCGCATGGGTGTGCACCATTCCATGCTTCCTTCGCTCCTCTGTCACCCAATCGTGGATGCCAAAGGGTTGCAAAGACAGCCAGGGGCTGAAGACCCCTGTGTCATGATAGTGGCTGCTGGTATTCATAGGAAACCATGATATTTACTATATACTGCAATACAATGGTTTCAGTATTTAGGAGAAAGAGAGAACCGCGCATTTGCATGTGTTGTCGTCTGGACGGCAATGCGTCTTCATTGGCCTGCATGTAAGATTTGTGCACTTGCGGAGGCTTGTGTACAAATCAACCATTCTCTAACGTACAGAAAATGCATCACTTTGCATTTTCTGTGCTCGGAAAAACAATGCATGTGAACGCAAGCGCATGCGAACGCAGCCAAACGCAGGTACCATGCGTCCCCGTGTTAAACATAGGAACGCAGTACGCATGTGTTTGTCTGTGTTCGCAAACACTGTGTCTCAAACACAAATGTCAAACCGGCCTAAGTGAACTAAAAAATGTTTTAAAAAAATAGTAATTAAAAAAAACATAACATTTTAATTAAACCAACTTTTCCCCCAATAAATATAAAGATGAAGAATGAACATATTTGGTATTTCCGCATCTGGAAAAGTCAGATCTATCAGAATATTAAATTAATTAACCCGTTTGGTAAAAAACTGTAGTAGAAAGAAAATTAAAATGACAGAATTCAAATTTTTCAGTCATTGCAACACCACAAAAAAAGCAATAACAAGTGATTAAACCATGTATGTAAAAATAATATTTCCTTAAACAGTAGGTCAAGGCACACAAAAAAATCACTCACAAAGGGCCATTGACAGAAAAAAGTAAAGGTCTCAGAAAGGTCTCAAAATATTTTTTTCCGTCTCTCCAAATTGTTTTACACCATTTAAATACAAATTGGACTGACCTGGAGAGTCATATTACCAGGTCATTTTTACTGAACAATGGGTTATATACGCAAATCCCAGAAAACTATTGTTGAAATGCATCTTTTCATACATTTTACCACACTTGGAAATGTTTTCCAGTTATGGTAAAATGAATGGTGTCATTCAAAAGTACAACTTGTCCCACAAAAACAAGCCCTCATATAGCTATGTAGGCGGAGAAATAAAAACATTATAGCTCAGAAAAGGCGAGGAAATAACGCAGGAGAAAAAACAAAAATTGGCCTTGGGGTACCCGGTCCCGGGCGTTGTAGTTCACGGGGGATGTCACGGAGCCTGTTGCCCAGTTCTGTGACCCTGGTGGTCACTTAAAAAGGGGTTTAAAGTCAATAGAAATAAAATAAAAGATGATGCGCAACACCACCTACGGTTCCGGTAATGTTACCAGAGCTGCAGGAAAGACCTCTGGGGTGATGGTGGAGCAGCAAGATGGTTACGCTCCCCGTAGGTGGAGAGGCATCCTCGGGGCAGTAGTGGAAGTTTATGGTTTGATTTTACACAGGGAGGCAGTTTACACCAGGCATTGTCACTTGAACTCTCCCTGCTGCAGTCGACGGCTCATCAAGTGGGGATAATAAAGTACGCCACACAGTCTTTTCACTCTGTACGGGTTTACTGGCAGTTCTTTAAAGCAGGTTGGCAGATAGCTCAGTCTTTTTGGGTCTGCCTGGCCAAGGTAGTCACTGGGGAACCAGGAAGATTTACTCAGGACCCTTGGTGGTATGCCTGCAGTTCTTATCCGATCCCTCATTGGGCTCTTTCCTGTCTCCTTCAGCGCTCCTGCGTGCAGAGCCTCAAGCCAGCTTCCATGGATCCTTTCTGAAGGACTCCTCACCAAGTCCTTGTGACCCTATTCGGTGCCTTTTCAGGATGCGCCGGGTGTTCAACCACGACTTTCTCTAGAAGCTTGGGCCTCCGGTTCGACGGTTCAGGGGTGAACACCCATACCATTCTCAGAGCCGGTCCTCTGTTCCGGGACCAGATCCCTCTGGTCGGTAGACGTACCAGGTCCGGATTCAGGCACACCGCACTACCTGGTGCCTTTATGATCTCCCTCTTGTTCTGATGGCCTCTCCACTGTCCCGCACTCCTCACTCCCCAATGGAGCTCTTCGACAGTTCTCAACTCACTGCCTAACTCTCCTCCCACCCACACACTTTTCTACCCTGTCTGAGCTCCTCCCATGGGACTGGGCCCTCCCTGAAGCGGGTCCACCCAAGGTCCCCTACCTAGGTTGTGTGTGGATGTGTTGTGTGAGGGTCCTTTGTGCAACATCCCAATTCCCTAGTCACAGGGATACTACACACTCTTATATGGGTGCAGTACCCCTATGTGGCGTCCTGACCAGTGGGGTGCCACACTTACACATCTTGAAAGGCACCATCAATGTTGAGCATTATGTAGAGGTTTTAGAACAACATTTGCTTCCATCTAGAAAACCAATACTTCAGGAAAGGCCTTATAAATTCAGCAAGACAACGCTAAACCACATACTACAGCCCTCACAACAGCACGGCTTCTCAGAAGAGTTTGGGTGATAAACTGGCCACCTGGAGACCAGACCTTTCCGCAATGGAAAACATTTTGTGCTTTAAAAAAATGAAATGTCCAGCACAAACCACCCAGGACTGTTGAGCAGCTAGAATCCTATATCTGACAAAAATGGGACATCATTCCTCTCCCAAACCTTGAGCAATTGTTTTTTTCACTTCCCAAACGTATACTAACTGTTCTAAAAAGAAGAGGAGATGCTAAACAATCATAGACCTGGTCCTGTCCCAACTTTTTTGAGATGTGTTGCTGACATTAGTTTCTAAATCAGTTACATTTTTTTCAAATCAAGTGGAAACATGTCTAACTACCTTTTCGCTCTGTGTACGATGTTCTGTGGTGAATAGTGTATGACTGTGAGTGGATTCCAAATCATTGCATTCTTGTTTTCTTTACATGATACACAGCGTGCTGACTTTTTAAAAATGGGTTTGTATAATGAACATGTTTGAATGGCTATTTAGTAACAGCAGTTACAACCACCAATTGACAATGATTTCATGGTTTTCGTTCTGGAACATCAAATACTTATTGAATATTGACTAAGAATCAGATGACTGAAGAAAGGTATAAAGGTGTCCATAGACATTAGGGCAGAGTTATACAAACCATTTGGTTTGTATGGAATTAGCCAGCTATCCTAAGTGTTTGGGGGTTTGCAGACCTTCTACTGATGGAAGATATTGGGGGAGGGATGGATCGGACATGTTGGATTTTATGAACACTAATGCTTTGTCTTCAAGGGAAATAAGAAGACCCCAAAAGCGTCTCACACCCTAGCTTGATCAGTCAATCAAGGTAGTGAGGAACAGCAATCAGTAATTTGGCTGAAAGTTGTTGCAGATGTATGGCCACCTTAAAGGAGAATTCCAGTCTAAGTAATTTATATCCTTTCCACTATCTTCTATTAATGTATACTTTGACATCATCATGGGTCCCAATATCAGGACTCCTAATGATCATCACAATGAGAGTCTTCAGCAAAGCCATGGTTAGGAGGAGTTGAATAATGCTGCATTCCAGACTATTGTAGTGAAGATGTAAATAGCAGAATGCTACACAGTGCTAGAACTAGATATATTCATCATAAAATCTAAATTCAGCATCAATTATATCTCAAATAGAGACATGTTATTATGCATTTACACACTTGTGCAAAGTTTGTATCAAGCCCAGGCCCGCTAACTGCCATGTCCACTTAAACTACTTCGTAGGCGGCCATCACACACGCTACAATATTGAGAGCGATATTGTAAGCGATCACGTGCACGCGCGATCGCTAACAATATCGTTCACATCGTTGGTGAGCTGTCACACAGACAGACTCACCAGCGATGTGGACCAGCGAAATCGCTGGTAACTATGGTACACATCGGGTTACTAGGCGCCGCGCGGCGCTTAGTAACCCGACGTTTACCATAGATACCATCTCCCAGCATAGGCTCTGCCGCTGGGAGATCGTTCATCGTGGTGTCACACACCACGATGAAGCAGATTGATCAAGCGTTTATCGCTTGATATGAGCTCCGGCTCTCATATCTGCGATGTAACGATCAAGCAATTTTACATCGTAAAATCGCTTGATCGAACGCGGCGATGCACAAACGATATCGCTTAAGCGATCAAAAAGCAGATCGCTTAAGCGATATCGTGCATTAAATTGATGCGTGTGACGGCCGCCTTACATACATCTTCTTCATGTTGGCAGAGAGATGATGGTTCATGGTTTATGTGCTTCTGCAGGTCCCCCACCTTTGCCACTCAACTGTGACAAGACCTTCCCAAAAACCAACTACCGGTATGTCACCTTTGTGCATTAAATAGGATCAAACCACCAAGCAATAGTGTGATATGTAATGTGTCAAGATTGTTATCTTCTCCATGCAATGCATTAGTTTACACTGTGCACATTGTGATTAATGGCCTGATGGTGATATATCCTCTCTTATAATAGTGTACATAATCAATCTAAAAACAAAATTAACTGTAACAATTAAAAATAGGTAAATCACTAGAATACCTCTTTCATTGGGATGGGTTGCATGGGTATTGAGTAGGGCATCGAAGTGGTAAAGGTTCTCTTTAATTTCTTTATATTTACATAATTAAATTTATTTGTAGTGATACAAAGTAAACACTAGAGGGCGATAAAGCATCACTTATTAAACCCCGCTGAAGGCGTTCAGCAGTATAATAAGACACACTGCCAATACTATGTCAAATGGAGGCCAAATATGGTCCACACTCCTGGGGTTGGTAGATTTCACAACAGATATGGCTATTTGTTCAGGTAGCATCCACTATTTACTAAAAAGGAATCTATTCTGCAGATAGTATGTACACGGAAATCAACATAATTCAAAGTGACTGATTCCCATAATAAGATTATGAAGGGAATTGTGCACTGTGCCAAGCGTAGATTCAGAAAGCTTCATTGGAAGTATTTAGTTATATAAATTGAGAACCTTTAGCATTTCCAATACTAGAGGTATAGTAGTGATGGGCATACATGGAGGGTGAGGGGATACAGGGTTATGTAACAGACACGTTAATGAGTTTATCTGGAGGCTAATTACTAACACATGGGTTGTAACATCTTACCACATGTAACAGTGCATGGGCACCGTACGTGTTACAGGGATGTGAGATCAGAGGTCAACTCAATCCTGAAAGGCAAATGTATGATGCTTACCACAACGCTGTGCATCTCATCAGGTGCACATATCACACAAATATTAATGGACATCACAATTATGGAATATCATTGTTACAGTATAACTTGTAGACGGGAATCACATAGCAAATGTAATAGTGGTACCCCTTTTGTCGCCAATCCCTATTCTAGGAAATAGTCTAGTGTAATAACTTCACCCTTTGGTCAGTATTTTATCTGAGGGGACAGTATATATTCACATTACCCACAAAGAGAGGATGTGGCCAACTTCATTTGGGGTCTAGCTCTCCTTGCACCCTACAGCAACCTTATAAAGACTCTCTTTTGCTGTATCCAATTCAGAAGGAAAATTCTAAATTGGTAGCCTAAATACTTTTCCACACTGAAGAAAGAAGATTCAGACAGTGCCCAAATGCAGTGAAAAAGGTCATCAAAGCCTTAGGGTAGCGTCACACCAAGTGACGTCGCCGGAGATGTCAGCGGTGACGCACGGGAGCGCGCACGTTTTTGGCGCCCCGCCAGCATCGCGTCGCATGTTTACATGCGGCGACACCTCAGGCAACACACCATCGATCTTACAGGCGTCATCGCCGCTGGTGTGTCTAAAAAACCCAGCGGCGATGCCATAACATGGGAGCCTGTGGCTCCCATCGCCTGTGAGATCGCCGTCCCCTGTTTACATGGGGCGATGTTTACACATCGTCCCAGAGTGGTCGCCTGGTTTCAGAGCACTGCTGAGAAACCAGGCAACCACTGAAATGTGCCGCCCTCGCCTATTTAGATTAGGCAACGCACCGGCGATGTTGGCGGCGATAGGCCACGCCCCAGCGTCGCCTATAAAATTTCCGCCGACATCGCCAGGTGTGATGGTACCCGTAGTTTATTCTGACATATACAGCGACGTTTCGACCCTGAATAGGTAAAGACCCATTCAGGGTTGAAACGTCGTTGTATATGGCAGAATAAACTTAGGCTTTGGTGACCTTCTTCACTGCATTTGGGCACTTTCTGGATGTTCTTTATTATACGTGTCGATGCTCCAGGTGCATCCCCTGGAGAAATGACGTCAGCCCCTTTGGGTATGTTTACCTGATTTCATCCATAAAAAGGTGCTATGAATCATGTGGTTTTTCTGAATAAATACTTTTCCAGTCACATATTATTTGCATTCATCTACTGTCACTAGGCAAACCGTAACATAAGACTCATGCACATGGCATTGGCAGTATCATAGGTATGCAATAATCTGTAATATTGTACGGAATGGCGCACAAAGGAGCATATCATGACCCATGTGAGGCATTGTAAAATATGAAGTTCTGTATAGACCTTATGGTTTATGGTCTGTATAGACCTAATTGTTACCATTACAGTTGCATACAGCATGGACTAATAATATAGTCAGGTAAACAGGACTTATTTGGCGAATCTGTGGGTATGTTCACACTAAGTTTTTAGAGCAGAAAATAAGAGGAAATGCGGCACAAAAATTCAGAACTTAAAAAACATGGGACTTTCCGCTCACTTACAGCTCCAAAACCTCATACATAGCCTTAATGTGCCACTTGTACCACTCAGCACATGCATTTATGGTAATTTTTACTGGTATGTCTTATTCAAGTTAGGGACATATGTGTAAATGAATAGCTGCACATCCACCAGTGTTCAAGTTGATTGCAAGCTCTTATACAGGGTTATCATACAGTATAACAAAGATGGGTCTATAAAAACTAAAGGAATGCTATATGTCTGCAAGATTAGTGCATGACATGCAAGAGGTTCTGAGAACAGAAAGACTTACCGCTGCTCCTCCTCTAACTCCTCCTTGGATAGCATGTTCTCATAGTCACTACCTCGTAGTTTTCCTGGTTGATATTTAAAGGAGAAAGCCTCGTCATCTGAAAATGGAAAGACAAAGAAGAGAGTGACATAGAACTTCCCAAAACTATGCCTGTCATTTCATACCAGATCAGAGGAGCAAAGAACATGTGGTTGCCCGAAGCAGTATTATAATACTGTAATACACTGGATCAAAACCTTATGTCAAATCCTACAATTGGAAAAAAAGTCATCTGTGAACTGGGTCAAGATAGGTCTGAATCATTGATGGCCTCCTCAATACATATTAGAATATCAATTAAAAGGTGTGAAAGTATCTTTGTCAACTGAAGGCCCAAATATTATCCCATATAGAAGAATATACAGCTCTGGACATGGGCATTTGCATTGTGCCCAACAATGTCTGTATGGGACAAAACAAATATTACATATTTTATATCATTCACATTCCCTTTAAGTTCTTTTCTTTTTGAAGTTTAAGTTCATGCTCAGTGGTTTTACACAAGTCTTTGATTTCACGTCTCCAGGGGTATAACAAATGATATTCCACCCTGTTCTGCTCTGTGATTACAGAAATGACTTTTTAACCCTCAGAGTCTATCTGTCTAATAATTCACAATCTCCAAATCACTATAAAGAGATCAGTCCAATATGATATCCAAACTCATGGGTTCTCCAATAAAGTCAAGTTCTTCCATACCAACCTGATAATAGGTAGTGTACAAGGTTAAAAGCACACAATTTTCCAAAATGTCTTGGTATGCTAAGAAAAATATTAAAATCTGAGAGTCCTCAGTGGTTGATACCTTTTAATGGCTAACTGAAAAGATGGTAAACATAGCAAGCTTTCTGGACACTGTGGCCCCTTCGCCAGGCAGATAATGACACAGATTCTGAAGACACATACATATATACATAAGCAAATGAAACAAAAAAAACAAACAAAAAAAAAACCAGTGTTAGATGCTGTAGTAAATGCGACAGGTGACGTAAAGCAGAGTCAGGCTAGGGAGGAAGAGAGGGGCTGGGAAAGTGAAACTGAAATTCTAAGATAAGCGGAACAAATTGTATTATTGTTATATGGTAGTAGTCTGTGGAGACCTTAAAATACTTAAATGATACTGGTTTTACTGTTGTCAGGGCTGGAAAAATATTTTGCTACAGGTAGATTCATACGCTTTTCTTTTATTGAGTGGTGACGAGAATTCATTCTTGTCCTGAATTTTTGCCCGGTCTCTCCTACATACATGCCACCTGTTGGGCATTTGGTACATATGATTAAATACACCACATTGCTTGTGGTGCAACTGAAGCTACCTGGGATCTTATAGTCCTGATCTGTCCCAGGTATCAAGGCTGCTTTCACATGTGCGATTTGTACACTTCTGGCAGATCAGGCAAACTTGACGTTTTGAACTTCAGGTTTACCTGATCTGCTATCTTGCAAATCTGGCGGTATTCCGCTTTTTTTGCAAAAACCAGATGCGTTACCCTTGTGGCACACTTGCTGCAAGTTTGCCTCAGGGTTAATGTATTGTAAATGAAACTTTGGACATCTGCGGGACTCACTTTTTCACTTCAATCATACACTTCAAGAACTTCCGGCTCTGGACAAAACCGCTGTCACCTGTGGTTTTAAGACAAGCCAAAAGTGCTGTATAACCAGTGAAAACGTAAGCGCCTCGCATATCCAGAAGTCCATTAACAATATATTTTTGCTGCAAGTGTGTCGTAATGTTGCCACATGTTTTTTGCAGATAAGGCAGAATTCGGCCAGATTTGCAAAAACGCTGATCTGAAAGAAGTCTATAATTTTCCTTCAGTAAATTAAGGTGCTTAGGTCAAACCCTAAAAAACAACACCATAGCATTATCACTCCTCCACCAAGCTTTACTGTTGGCACAATTTAGTCATACAGGTATCATTCTCCTGGCATTCACCAAACCCAGATTTGTCCACCAGATAAAGAAGCAATATGTCATACCAGACATCATTCCTGCTGCTCAAGAGTGAAGTGGCGGGGTGCTTTACACTACCTCATCTAATCTTGGTATTGTACTTTGTGTTGTAAGGCGTTTATGACACTGCTCATCGATGGAAACCCATGCCAAAAAGATTCTGTTGTCGTTTTGGTGTTGATATTAATGCCAGAAGAGGTTTGCAGCTCTGTAGTTACTGAGTCAGTGGAGTGTTGTTGATTTTTATGAATTTTGCACCGCAGCTCTTTTTCACCCCATTCTGTACCTTTTATATAGTCTGTTACTTTGAGCTTGAGTTGCTGTGGATTATAAACTCTTCCACTTTTAATAATGTGGGATGTAATTACATGTAATTACAACAACTGAGTTATTACAGGACCACACTTAATTTCACTGAGCTCTTTAGAACAACCCATTCTTTCATAGATGAAGAGGCAGACTGCATGGTAAGGCTCTGGATAGTATGCACCTGTGGAAATGGAACTGAATGAAAACAGTTCCTTTGTTGACATAGGCCTCAATTCAGCCAAGCGATTTTCTCATTTAAACCAAAGGCCCTCTTGGTAGGAGTGCGTCAGCTGTTTGTGTGTCTATTGGACTGACACACTCCTGTTCAGAGAGTCGGCGGCAGTGTCAGGTGAGGCATGTGAGACTCGTGCAAGTATCTCACATGTGTCTCACTCAGTGTCTCTTTAACCTTACTGCTGAACTCAGACAGTTCTGATTTATACAGAGGTCACATGCCTTGCTAGAAATTTTACTTCATTTTCTGACTGGAATGTGATATCTGGCAAAATTATAAGTAAAATTTGGCAACATTTCAAAGAAATTTACCTCAGATTGCATTGATCAATCAGACCATAGTGTACATCTTTTAGGTAATCTTAGGGTACCATCACACCTGGAGACATTGCCGGTGATTTCGCAGGAGACGCACGGGAGCGCGCAGGTTTTTGGCACCCCGCCAGCATCGCCATTGAGTGTTTACACGTGGTGATATCTCCGGCAACGCTGTGGCGATGTTTCAGGCGATATCGCTGTTGGGGTGTCTACAAACCCTAGCAGCGATCCTGTATCATGGGAGCCTATGGCTCCCATCGCCTGTAACATCGCCAATCGCGATGTTACACGGGGCGATGCTTGCACATCGCCTGAGAGTGGTTGCCTGGTTTCACAGCAGTGCTGTGAAACCAGGCGACCACTCTCAGCCGATTTTTCATAGTAAAATCGCTGCGTTACACGGGGCGACTCGCCGGCGACATGTCGCCGCCAATAGGCCACGCCGCTGTGTCATCTTTGAAATTGCCACCGATGTCCCCAGGTGTGACGGTACCCTTAAAGTCTCATTTACGTTAACACATTTGAGATCTACGGTATGTTCCTGTTCATATTTCTTTTACAAAAATTTAACTGGTTTCCATCAAAAGAAAGAATGTTGGGTTTTTTTTACTTTTAATTGCTAATAGCCCTATTTTTACCCCCCAAATGGGTCCCATATGTCATTTATTATGGCCACTTTACACGTCCCGATATCGGCGTCCAACTTCGATAAAAAGTCACGTGGTTCGAGCGTTGTATGGCGTAAATGTCCAATACGATGCACGAACGATGCCAAAACGATATCGGGGATCAAATGAGCAGGCTGTCCAACGGCCCGATATTGGATGGACGTTGTGGCCGGATCGTGCTGTTTAAAAGCCCAACAACGATGTGGAGTACAACTTCCCCTATTCTCTCCCATGTTAAATGGTCGTTCCTGGGTCGGCCGTACAAGGGGGTGTACACATCGCTGTTGTGTTGCCTGCCGATATCGCACTGTGTAACATCTCCTATGCGATCTTGGAATTCTGCCCATAAAAAGCGCGCTCCCGCGCCGTTGTATCCAACATCGGACCGATGTTGGGACGTGTAAAGTGGTCATTAGACTTAGTAGGGGGTCACTATTTATAAAAATCACTTGAGAAAGACGCTATATGCGTTGAAACGCGTTGTGGCTAGAGGGATCTATTTGTCGATTAAAGCTGAAAGGTAAACTATTCACTGGCCGAGTCCTTGTGTGTACCTTAGCGCTCATTATATCACATTATCTTTCGGAGCTGCAACTATTTATAAAAAGGAACGCTTAAGGATTTGGGACTAAGGGCCACTTTACACATACCAACTTATCTGTTCAACTTCTGAACAACTTACTGGTTGCAGTGAAATCATTGACACATTGCTCCATTTTGTGGCTGTGTACAAATGGAACAATGTGTCCATGATTTCACTGCAACCAGTAAGTTGGTCAGAAGTTGGACAGATAAGTTGGTGTGTGTAAAGTGGCCCTAAGTTATTATCATTGACAGCCAAACTAGATAGGGGAACAGCAGATTAAATATGTTATTGTGGCACCCCATGGGTTAATGTGCCACAATAACATCACATGGGTTCTCTCCCCCACTACACACTGACAAACACTACCACCTCTGGGCAAGAGGGGGAGCATGACCTGCTTCCTTATATACTCTTGCCCATGAGGGAGAGCTCAGTTCAGCTCGGAGCAGGGCTGTGAAGAGGACACCGAGCAGAGTTAGCTCAGTGCAGACCTAGCAAGGGTCAGAGGAACAGGAGAACGAAAGACAGAGGAACACATCTGGGAGCTGGAGTGATACCTTCACTTGCCCCAGAAGAACGCACAGAGACGGACACCGGATCCGGTACTGTGTCTGGCACCCACAGCACAGTAAATCCAGGAACAGTGGGATCTCTAGATGCCCCCTAGTACCAGAGCGAAGCAACACGGAGGGGTCAGCACAGCATAGAGGACTCAAGTTGCCTAGCCAAGTGGTAGCAGCAGAATACAGAGAGACGTGAGGAATCCCAGCAGCTCAGCTAATAGCAGCAGCCAGGACACACACACAGAGTGCAGCATAAGGATGCTGACAACCCCGGACAGGGTGGGAAGAGAGCTCAGCCCCATTACAGACTCCGTGGACTATAACCTGCAACAACATCTGCAGTAAAGCTTTGGAAAACAGCAAAACTGTGAGTCTGTGTGTTGATTGCGACCTTTGCTCCAGATTCAGCACAGAGACAATTCCTCCCTAAAGATCCAGCCTGTCAGCTCTGCAGCATCAGGAGAAGAAGAGAATTGCCTCAGTGTCTACCAAACGTGAGTGTGTGTCCTTTAACCCTTCTCCACCATCTATAACCCCAATAGACTTTAACTCCTTACTGCCCCGGGGGATACAGTTCTCCCCACTAGAACTATACCATCTCCGCTGCCATTCCATCACCCCCGGAGGTTCTGCAGCAGCGGCGGCCCCATCACTGGCCGCACCAAGTGGGTGGCGTCACCCGTGACATTTCCCCTGTAAATATTCCCCTTTATTTGCCGAGCCAGGGACACGGTCCGGACCAAGCCACCTGTGACATCCCCAGCAACCGTCCGGTCCGGTACCGAGTACCCCAGTCCCGTGGGGCCCGACATTATAGCCTTCACAGTTATAGTCACATAGGACTGAGCTGTAGTGAAGCACTGACTGGATCATTTATATTGCTTCATCTATGGCCATATAATATGTGGGCAACAAATCTTACGGGAACAGTAATGTGCATTATGTTGGTTGTCACCCAGCTGAATAACATTTTTAATAACTTGACAGAAGAGGACAAATAATTTCATAGATGAAGATTTTCTCTGACAATAGAAATAGACAAAAGTCTGATTGCTTCTGCAGAAGTGCAGGATGTAAACAATTTCCAATAATGTCACAGTCCAAACCACCAGGGATCCACACCAATAATTAGTGTTAGCCTAGCCAAGGCTCATACTGCTGACTATACACAATGAGGGCTAGGTGGTGTATGAACAATCACACCCAGCCTCCTTGGGAAGCTGTATGCATCATCCGCTGAAGGTCATCAAATTTCTTCTTTTCCAAAGGATCCCAATAGATTGTAACTACTAACATAACATTCATTATTCCTAATAAATTAGAAGTAGAATATGTTACAGTTCATTTGTCTTTTCTCTGTTTCCTGCTGTTCAGCATTTACCTAATTGGAAAGAGCCTTTGGGCTCTGCTAATCATATAGCAAAATCACTAGACTTTTTCCATTAGGCTGAAGGCACACTGGCGTAAAACTCGCGCTAGTGTAATGCGTGAAAAAAATCGCATTGCACTCGGACCTGTATTTTTAAATGATACATCTCACATCAATGCGATTTTCACGCATTACATTTGCTTTGTGAGGGCAATGCGAGTGCAATCGCAGCATGCTGCGATTGCACGCGATTCCCTCGCGCGAGGGACCAGTAAAAGTATATGGGTGCGAGTCAAACTCGCACCCACACAGCACACGGTGCGATACTCGCACCGTGTGCTGTTAAATCCTCGTTACCGGTTTCCCGGTACAGTAAGTAATCATCTTGCACCGCTGTGTCAGCAGTTTAACCCCATAAATTTAAAAGAGGTGCCCAGCAGCTGTGCTTATCATAATCACACAGCGACACAGCGGTGCAAGATGATTAATTACTGTACTGGGAAACCGGCACATTCTTACTCTGTGGCTTTGACAGCCGCAGAGCTTGAATATGTCGAAAAATGCTTCCCGCGGTCCTTCAGGACACTCACTCACCACAATCACGCACCGCACACGCACTCACATCTCACAATCGCAGCATACTCACAAACTCACAAACATACAGCCAGCCACACTGACCACTCGCACCACACACACCCAAAACACGCATCACACTCTCATCACTGTCGTGTATCAAACACACTCCGTGTTTGATGCATGACAGTGTGCTTTCAGTCTTAGAAAGGTGCTTGAATGAACAGGATATCTGCAAAACACTGCCCCTTTGTAGTCAAGAAAACGTGCACATATCCTACCTCAGTCAGCCCGGCTTCACACCACAGTTTTGTGTTAGCAGGTTCTGTCCAGTGTTTTGCAGGAAGCACCGAACAGAACCTGACAGCATCGGACAAGCAGAAATTGAGGGTAAATATGCCCTCTGTCCTGTTTTTTGCAGGATTTGTTTCTGCTCGTTGCTGTTGCTATCCGCGGTGCTGAAATTTCAGCGTTCTGTGCAGTGCTGCTGTCTGCGGTGCAAAACGTTCAGCCCGTGTGAGCAGTGGAGCTCTCCATGGTGCTGAACGTTCAGAGGTGGCTCTGAAATGCTGCTGCTGTCCATGGTGCTGAATGAGTGCAGCAGCATTTCAGAGCCGGCGCTGTTCTGCAAGTGGCGTCCAGTGAAAATCCGATTTTTTGCCGAATCCGGGGCGATCCAGCGCCCATAGACTCCCTTATTATTGGCACTGGATCACCCCGGATCCGGGAGGATGCGGTTTTGTTTGTTTTTTGCCCCGGACACAAAAAAATTATGCTGACTCCGATTTTGTATCCGGTGCAAAAAATGAACAAAACCGGATCAGGGAGAAAAACAAAAAACCAAATGGCCAAATAGGACCAATCCGGCACCATAGGGATACATGGTAGCAAAACCGGATCAGATTCTGTCTGGCTCAAACCAGATAGAACCTGATACCACAAAACCATGGTGTGAAGCCCGCCTTAGATAGCATGTTTCAGTATGATAGATATTCTGTCAAATACACCAATGTGACGTTATATAATAATACCCTGTATAAATAAGCTAAGTCAGACAATGGCTAGGGTCACTCTTCCAAATCCGTTTTTTTAGCCCTTAGAAAAGCGGATTCCGTTTTTCTAAAGGTGCCATTAGTGTCCCCTGAGGTCCTAGACGTTTTTGGAAAAAATTGGGACTTAGTAATTTTTTCACCAAAAATGCATATGCGTTAATGCATGGTGCCTATATGTACTGCTGAATAGGGAGTCACGGGTGGACGGGATCCCGGTGCCGTGCCCTGGTGATCATTTGAAGAGGACATTGATGGTGGAGTTATTTATAGGGGATCATGATGGCACCTGTAGTTCCCGGTAATATGGTACCGGTGCTGCAAGCCGGCCGCTGAGGTGACGGTGGGTGCAGCAGAGTGTGAAACAGCTCCCCCCAGGTGGAGCTTTACCTCAGGGCAGTGATGATAGTTATTCTGGATGATGATGGGGATGAGGGGAGTAGTAGTAGGTGTTGGTGCTGCAGTTCTTACCCCTTTGCTGAGCTAATTGCTGCTGATGCTGAGCCCTCCGGGCACCACAATAAGATTGACAGAGTCCCCATTCAGCTTTACTCCACTTTAATGAATACCGGCAGATGATGATGGTGTACAGTACAGTCCGGTTTACCGGGGGTCGGTCACCAGTTCCAGGTTCCCTGTTATGGAGTCTCTAGATGTCCTTCCTTCTATGGCTTTCTGAGATAACATGTCCTTCTTACTCTCCACCCTCGCAGAGCTCTCCCGCCAGTCCCCTGATCTCCTTCAGTGAGGCACGGTTATCCTTTCCCGGATTTAAGAGGAGTCGTTTATCTCCCCCGACGTTTGTATTTGGGCCATTACCCCAGCGGTTCTGGATCTATTGTGGTCCTGAGGGGCGAGGTACCTTGTGGTGCGTACGGCAACCGGTTATGTTGGGCCCGCAGCTCGTCGGTCTATAGCCAGTGGTAAACACCTGACTACTTCGGCTACCCACACTGCCGATGCTTCCCCAACGAGACCAGCCGGCTCCAACCAGTCCTGGTCCGTTGCCTTCTGTCCTGGGCCCCCATTTGAAGATGGGGCTCCCTCACTCAGCTGGGCTGTCGGGCTTGACCTTCCTGCCTGCCTTCCCAGCCCAGTCTGACTAACTGTCACTTTCCCTCCCACTATTCTATCCTAGGCTCCACCCCCACCCCTATGGGACCTACTAAATTACCAGTTCCCCCTATTCTAAATGGTGAGGTCCTAGGTGGGTGTAAAAACAGACTCCATAAAGTGAACCCTGAGAGGATGACGTTACAGGGAAAAACACATTTTTATATTAAGTATAATACTACCATGTGGCGCCTAGTCACAGGGGCGCCACATTAACGCATATGCGTTTTTGGACTTAGAAAAAAAAATGCCTAAAATGTTCCCAAAAACAGATTTAGCCCAAAAACGGATTTTATGTGTGACCCTGACCAATTTTGGCTATGCTCTTGTGATAAGTATTTGGTGCACTTTTGATGTTGCAGATTTTGAGCAGCATTTCTACACCTATTGAATAAATTAGATTACTTGCCTTATTTCATTGCGTTTTTGAATTTTTTTTCTTTAACATGAATTTTAATCTCGCATTGCACTCTGACCAATGTTAATAAATGAGTTTGAGAAGACAAGTATTTGTGTTCAGCTTCTTTCTCATACAGACTCTAGATGAAAAAAAAGTTGCAACATGCTGTGAGTGGATCCGATTATCGTGCGAGAGCCGCCAATGTAAGGCTGCTTTCACACTGCAGGTTTTTTCCAGATCAGGATTCATCAGATTTTGTGTGCCAAAACTCGAAGTGTCTCCAAAACCCAGAACTGGTGTCAGTCATTCAATTATAGTTTTTCTCTGCAAGTTTCACTCCTGGTTTTGACACACAAAACCTGATCAGGAAAAACTGCAGTGTGAAAGCAGCCTAACTTTTTCCAGCATGGGAAAGACCATGCTAAAAGTGCTGTCAGTGTGCTGTCAGTGTGCTGTCAGTGTGCTGTGTGATTTTTTTCTTGCAACCACTGACTTAAGGCCACGTTACACACACACAGATATCTGTTCAGATATTGGTCTCAGATCTCTGGTTGCAGTGAAATCATGGACACATTGTTCCATTTTGTGGCTGTGTACAAATGGAACAATGTGTCCATGATTTCACTGCAACCAGAGATCTGTGAACAATATCTGAACACATATCGGTGTGTGTAACGTGGCCTTTAGGGCAGGGACACACTCTTCTAGTTACATCCGAGTTTGTCTGACGAGTCTCGGAAAGGGCAGGAGCAATGACCCTGAACGGCCTCTCCCCGTCAGGACGGGGCTGTCGGCTGCTTGTGTTTCTATGCAGCTCCACACTCCCTGTTCTGATAGGTAGAGGATGTTCGGGGTCACTGCTTCAGCCCTTTCTGAGACTCATCAGACAAACTCGGATGAGTGTGTCCGAGCCCTTAGGGCACGGACACACTCATCCGAGTTTGACGGAGGTGACTTGGAACAGGCTGGAGCAGTGACCCTGAATGGCCTCTCTCTCTCTGGACGGGGAATGACAGCTGCTTATGTTTTTGTGCAGCTCCAGACTCCCCGTCCAGAGAGGGAGAGGCTGTTCAGGGTCACTGCTCCAGCCTGTTCCGAGTCTCGTCCATCAAACTCGGATGAGTGTGTCCGTGCCCTTAGGCTGGTTTCACACTGCAGTTTTTTTCCTGATCAGGTTCCATCCAGTTTGTGTTCCAAAACCAGGAGTGCCTCCAAAACTCAGAACAGGTGTCAATCTTTCAATTATAGTTTTTCTCTGCAAGTTCCTCTCCTGGTTCCTCTCCTGGTTTTGGCACACAAACCTGATCGAACCTGATCAGGGAAAAAACTGCAGTGTGAAACCAGCCTTAACAGTCTCTGCCTGATTGCTTTCAGGACCTTCCATTAAGCTTCATGAATATTCACTGCACTGACCGGCAACAGCCAATCACAGACCTTCACTTAATTCAGACAAAACTGACATTCGGTAGAATTCAGAGAGCAGACGCTCGCTCTGGCTTTTTCCAGATGTCAGTTTCGACCACAGGAAGTGAGAGTAAAGTGACTGCTCAATGGCTTCAAGGATCATGTTACATAAAAACGCCACAAAAGCCTCAGGAGACCAGGTGCTGACATCCCTAATTTATCACCAGCACCGGAGATTAGTACAGGCTGTTTTTATTTTACATGGTAAAATATAGTAATTGTAAAGGGGTTGCTTGAGTGGTGAAGAACCCTTTAAGCACTTTGTATATATTATTTATTAAGATATTTATCCCCTTTGCACCCTTCCAGTATTATCCTACCTTTTTGAACATATATTAAGGATCATTACTGCTTAATCTACCTGAGGCCCTGCGCCCAAGTTGGTGTATTTGTAAAATGTGCAGCAAATGTGCTTGGTATATTGGCCAGCCAGCAAGGACAATGTGACTTTGGATGTACTGTGCCGACTTTGCAATTTTGCGCGGCCTATTAGGTGCAGGTTTTTATGGATCTTTGATCCATAAAGCTCTACAGCATGTCAATTATGTACAGCATTTTTCTGCCGCACTTCAGTCACTTACTTCAGAGTTTTGGCTGAGGAGGGAGTGGCCACACCCACAGGTCACATGATCATCCCATCGAGACAGGTTAGCTTGCAATCTTCGGCTGGTATAGGAAGATAAGTGGACTCATAGTGGGTGTGATCATTCAGAATGGATGCAGAATTTTCTGCACCAAAAAAGCAGCAATTACGCAGGAAAGACAATTCTGCGAGAAGCAGAAGCAGATTTGGTCCAGAAAATTCTACATCACTTTTTGAGTTAATTTAACCAATAAAAAACAAAGTATTATGCAATTAAAAAGAAATTTATTAAGTACAAATCCAGTGACTAGGCAAAAAAAGGTAAAAGGTTGGCACTGAAAGTGTTGTTAATCAGGTCAAAGTTACACAACAAGAATTTACACAGGTATACAGGAATACATTACACATAACAGAACTATATGTGTCCAGGGTCCAATCAATCCATATAGTGCACATCAATTCAGGACCTATACAGACCATTATTCAATCCAATTATCTGCCACCCATAAATAAGGTACAAGTGCAGGGATAAATCCCAATAAGGGCTTCATGTGTGGCTAATCAAAAAAAGCCCCCACATACCCAAACTCTGTAATCAACAGCAAGGTGCACAGCAGAAATACAGGCAGGCTGGCCCTCATCTCATTCCCCTACGTACGTTTCGCATTGTTTATATAATAGTTATCGATAGGCTTCCTCAGGAGAAGGATGGGAGAGAATCAGATAGAGCCATAGGAGAATGAGATGAGATAAATTCTTGTTGTGTAACTTTGACCTGATTAACAACACTTTCAGTGCCA
Source organism: Allobates femoralis (assembly GCA_033576535.1). Lineage (NCBI taxonomy): Eukaryota > Metazoa > Chordata > Amphibia > Anura > Aromobatidae > Allobates > Allobates femoralis. The sequence continues at coordinate 297,326,367 of JARQOC010000006.1, forward strand.
ACCTTTTATCTTTATTTTGCCTAGTCACTGGATTTGTACTTAATAAATTTCTTTTTAATTGCATAATACTTTGTTTTTTTCTTGGTTAAATGGATTCTTGAAGTATCTTTGTGCACTCAAGTTAAAATTGAATCTCCTGAGGGGCGTAAAGATAGCACCAGGAGTTAAATTGATGTAGAATATGTTCTCTTGGTTTATTTTGTATATTAATCACTTTTTGAGTGTGGGCACAAGGTCATGTACAGAACACCCTCAATGTAACCAACCAGTTGTATAGATAAATACACAACTGATATAAAGTGTAACAAATGCATAAATACTGTAGATTTAATATGATAAATTATTAGAAATAATCAACTGAGTTTTTAGCCAAAATAAGCGAAATTGCAGCATTGAGCAGCGGCCACTAAGCAATGAACAGAGCTGTTTTGGTCTGCGCCGTACATCACTTACATCTAGTCAATGCATGAGCAGATATCGACTGATCAGTGGGATGGAAACCAATAGGTGTGGAAGATGTAAATATGTTTAAAATGTATATATGTTGCAAATGCTAGTGTGCAGAAAAGGGTGAAGAGTAGGCTAAAACAACCCAAACCAGGTACACAACATCAAGAGGTGTGAGAGGAGTTGGCATAAGGAGCTGTCTAGGGAGTGCAAAATCTTGGCTAATAGGTGACCCCAGGGCTAGGAGGCCTACAGTGCTTATGACCAGTAGAGGCCCCTGCAGTACCTAGGACTTCTACGCCGAGGCAACCGTAGTAAGTGTTGTGTTTTGAACATTTTACCTGTTGGACTTTTGAACTTTTATAAATTTTCTTTGGACTTTAGCCACAGGACTGTTGGTGGCAAAAATACTTTAAGCAGCCTGCAGCGGATGGACTAGCGCTGTATGGACTGGTTACCTGTTTTTCAAATTTTTACCTGGTTTTTGTAAATTTTTAATTTTGAGACTCTGTTCAAATTTCAAATGTAAATAGTTGTGTTATGTTTTGAGGAAAAATGTTTCAGTCCCGGAGGACTGAAGTTAACTAGGGGGGAATGTGGCACCCCTGCTGGGGATTCCCACAGGACCCTCCGCTGCAAGGAGAGACATACACCTTGGCACACACAGCACACAACACCTTCCATCCCAGACCTGAAGGGGGAGCTCTGCTTGCTGCCATAAGCAAGTTCCCCTATAAGGATCCAGGCCTGAGGGGAGGATTCAGTTAGTCTGCCCTGAGCAGTGAAGGGAGCAGTTAGTTCCAGTGTCCGGGTGGGCTAAAGGGAAACCAGGAATGTTTTCTTCTTCCTTTCTCCTACTTCCTTCACTGGCCTCCGTCCCTCTCACTAGGGTACTGCACAGCTGGTCAGTGCTCCCTGATCCTGGGCCCGGCTTGATCCCAGCAACCAGCTCCTTCCAGTCACTTCTCCTTGGCTCTCTGACTGGAACTAACTGCTCCCTTCACTGCTCAGGGCAGACTAACTGACTCCTCTCCCCTCAGGCCTGGATCCTTATAGGGGAACTTGGTTAAGGCAGCAAGTAGAGCTCCCCCTCCAGGTCTGGGGTGGAAGGTGTTGTGTGCTGTGTGTACCAAGGTGTATGTCTCCCCTTGCACCGGTGGACCCTGTTGCAATCCCCATCAGGGGTGCCACATTGGTCCATTTACATTCCATGATTATCATGAAGGTGCATTCTTAGCAATGTTTAATTAATGATAATCATGCAATGTACAAAAAGACTCCCAATCAGCAAAATACTTGTTCCTCGGGTGAAATGCACAAAAGATCATCATTCTTGGTAGCTCCTCATGCTATCCAAACTGGACTTGGATTGCCAAGAAAAATGGAGGCCTATAAGCAATAAACCATCTATTACTGATCGCTCATTGTCCATCCGAAGAGCAGGCCTCCTATTTAAACAGGCTAATAAACCACCACTGATCTTTATATAATTACCAATCAATGGTTGTTTAATGCCACATGATTGGCTGGTATGACTACATCTTACGCTATCAATATGTAAGGGCGGTTTCACACTGCGGCACGATCCGGTCCGGGGCTGTCCGGGATGACCCTGACAGCCGCGGACCGGATCAGCACACAGGACTGGAGGGCTAATAAGCCGTCCAGTGTGCAGCGCACGCAGCTGCAGCCGCTGACAGGTCAGGACCGCGGTGCCCGCGGTCCTGACTTATCAGCAGCGGGAACTGCGTGCGACTGCACACCGGACCGGAGGGCATATTAGCCCTCCAGTCCTGTGTGCTCATCCGGTCGGCGGCTGTCTGGGTCATCACGGACCGGATCGTGCCGCAGTGTGAAGCCCCCCTTAGTCTTTCACAACCCTTTTAATACATCAATAAAGATGCTCTTGGCTGCAAGAATTTTTTTTATGTGGGTTTAGTTGGGAGAAAAATGCACAGCTAGGTAGAGAAAAGGTCTTATCTGCAATCATATTCTGCATAGTAAAATATTATAGAGCTGTAGGACTGACAAATACCCCATTGTTGGGATGAGAAGAGCTCTATTTATTGGGTCACTGGTTCTATACAGACACCTATGGTGAAAGCCATTTTATACACAAAAGCTTCAATTGAGCTTTCTCATTAGTGTCTGTTAGCAAACACACTGGAAATGCCAAAGGACCTGGAGCCATTTCTGTTTATATCTGGCAGTCCCATAGACAATGAATGAAAGGAAAGTGCACATGATTGGCTTCCACTTCATTCAGATGGGCTGTGTGGACCCTGATTCTTTGGACCACTAGTCCCAGCTATTGGGCCCCCACTCCAAGTTTAGTTGGCTTATGTATGGCACAATTATTTTAACATCATACTGAATAGCACAGATAATTAGGATGGCATGATTTATATTGCTTGTAAGGTGGTAAAATATTACAGATACATACACATTAGGGGCAATGTCATTGGTAAGCAATTAATTAAAGGTTATTAAAGAAAAAATGTTATGTTTATTTTTTGTTGAATATCTTTACTATTTTTCAGAATGTGTAGTGCACACTTTATTATTTGCAAGAGTGAAATTATAATAAGAGGCGTATGTATAACTGGTGCAATCTCGGCAGCCGCACAGGTGTCCAAAGAGGTAAAAGGATCAACATTCTCCTCCAAAACAGGTGGAATTGTACATTATTAAGATTTATTGGACTGCAAGGGGTCCAGATACTGTTCATGAATGGGGGGGTTATTCTGTCCATATCCACCCCTAGTCACCATTAACAGGCTGAGTGTGGAGTAACTGTATATCTTTGAGAATCTGCCAATTTTAGGTCATTTCTTATTCAAATATATTGATTATTAGACAAAGTCATACATTATTCATCCAATGAACTGAATAAATAATAAGCTGCTGTTATGCAGAACACAGTCCCAATCAGAAAACCATGGCAGTCATCATGACACCCAAGAATGGATATATAAAGCAAGGAAGGACATGCACCATGATTACAACATCCAGGGCAACTCACCTGCGTCGTCTGCTTCACTGATCTTCAAAACCTTATCACTTTCTGTTTCAAAGTCATCATCCTGCAAAAAAAAGTCATAGACATCATTGAAGTATTTCAACATCCATATTACAAAAAATTACCAATTCATAAGAAAACCCTATCCCACCGTACAATATATCCCAGGGTCGACAGAGGCACACCTAGTGCAGTCTGAATCCTGGCCTCCACTTTATTCTCCAATTTATATACTAAAACCCCTACACCAGCAACATCTTGTATATATATATATATATAGGATTTCAATGTGTGTGTAAGTGTCTTGTCTTCTATTCTTGGTCTAACCTGACAGGTTCATTTGTTTCCTAGAATAATACACCATGGGGAATTTGCACTGGTCTGAACTGGTGAACTAATCTATAACGTATTAACTCTGAAAGGCACCACATATATTCTGGTATCGGGGGTTTGCGTCCACCATAAATCTTAAAATTAATTGTACAGCGTTTTTTTTATTGCCTCTGTATATTTCTGTATGGAACTGTATGTTGGTATTATTGTATATAGTAATAGCGTGTGGAACTGCACAGTTGATTACTTTTTGCACACTATGGTGGCATTGTAATTTTTTTTTACTTCATTGATATATTATTCCTCACAGTTTTTTCAGCACTATACTGTATAGTATGTATAACTAGTCACTGTTTTGAATGGCTATTTGCGCACAGAATGACGATGCGAATGTCCACTGAAGATCATCTACAGGACATCATCCGATGATTTTTGATATAACATGATTACAAAAATAATGGGAAAGTTTATACAATTTTAGTGTAAGTGCTATTACTACAATACGTTCAGTGTATGATTAGCCCATCAACAAAGGCAGTTCTGAGAAAATACAGAACATTGGTATATCCAGTTTAAATTACCCTTTCGAGCAAAAGAATAAATGTTTTGAACTTGTGACTTTCAGACTCCATATCTCACCATCCACTACAGTTTTAAGAATGAAACTACCTTCATTTTATAGACAATCATCTTGGCTATGTCATACATAAGTTTGACTTTCAACTATTTCGCATATGATTAGTTATGTAGATTCTTGTCTTGTCACTGTATTGTTACAGTTTTGCTCCTGGTGTTTGTATACTACAAATTATAACCTGTTCTCACATTTCATAACAGATCAGTGTATGTTATTAGCTGGGTTCCCAAGAGAACGATCACTGGTTGGAATTGAGAAGCAGCCAACAAAAGAGAAACCTCATCACCCAGTTCATCGATAGCAGTCTCTCAGCCATGAAAATTGACAAACTACATGATGAGCCATAACATTTGGAAGAATATGAAATGAAGTGCGTCCGTCAATTCAGAAGCCAAGAGGTGGACATCCAGGTAAAATATTGGAATCAACAAAAACAAGTCATTTCATTAGAAGGTCTATCAGCTCTGCTGCAACAAAAACAGCAATGGAGGTGGCTTGTATGTTCATAATAGTGAGATCCCAGACGTTCATGCAAGCGCCGTGTGATTCATGTTACACAAGTCTGAAATGGTGGCTTAACAAAAGAGAAAGAAGCCTCAGCTTCAATATAGTCATAAAAAGCATCAGCTACAGTTTGTAAAAATGTATGAAACGTGGACAGTGGATTGGAAACAGGTGATTTGGAGAGATATGACCAAAGTCAATAGACTAGGCCCTGATAGATCCAAATGGGACTGGAAGAAAGAAGGGAAAAAATGGGCTAAGGGATCGAAAAATTTAAAGAACTGTCAAGTTCAGTGGAGGAAACCTGATGACATGGGGTTGTTTCACAGCCAAAGGCATTAGATACTTGACCAGGATCAATGGTGGTGTCAATGCTGAGCTATATGCCTTACAAGATGAGTTACTTCTTACACTCATCTCAACCCAACTGAACATGTGTGGGTAGAGTTGTAGAAAAAATTGTATACAGTTGAAACCAGTAGTTTACATATACCACTTAGGGCCCTTTCACATCTGCGTTTATTTGAAATCGCGGCAGATGCGGTGAAAAAACCGCATCTGCCGCGATTGCCGCATAACCGCTGCACTTGCGGCGCGGTTGCGGTAATCCCCATAGAAAGTATAGGGGGACTTGCCGCACCTGCCGCAAGTGCAAAACCGCACTTGCCGCACCTGCCGCAAGTCCCCCTATACTTTCTATGGGGATTACCGCAACCGCGCCGCAAGTGCAGCGGTTATGCGGCAATCGCGGCAGATGCGGTTTTTTCACCGCATCTGCCGCGATTTCAAATTAACGCAGATGTGAAAGGGCCCTTAGGCTGTTTTCACATCAGCGTTTTGCTGATGTTTGTGGCCGATTCAGCAGATGGCACCACATCTGCCAGATCTGCCGCCTAATGGCCGACTTGCGTCAGCGTTCCAGCAAGCCCTATGCATTGTCTATGGGGCTTGCTGTCGGGTGTGGCAAGTGCGGTTCTGCCGGATCCGGCATTTGCGTCGGCGAAAAAAACACTGCTAGCAGCATTTTTTTTCCTGCACCGCAAGTGCCGGGGATCCGTTAAACTGTACTTGCCGCACCCGACAGCAAGCCCTATAGACAATGCATAGGGCTTGCTGGAACGCTGACGCAAGTCGGCCGTTAGTCGGCAGATCTGGCAGCGTTTCCCTGTGTGTGGTGAAATACGCACTCCCCGCAGCCCGCTGTGTAGCTGGTATCCAGGATACACAGCGGGTTGCTAGGGGCCGCGTTCTCCGTTCTGCAGCCTGCGTGAAGGCTGCAGAGGGAGTAAAAAATTCTAAGTCCTCTGCAAAACACGCAGGGGACTTAGAATTGTGCCAGTGTGACACTAGCCTTATTAATATATGCCAAATGCCAGAATAATGAGCAAGAGAGAATGTTTTAAGGCATTTTTATTACTTTCTGCAAAGTCACAAGTTTGCATACTTTTAATTAGCATTTGGTACTATCCATTGCCCATAAACTTGCATGACTTGGGTCAAACATTTTTTGATCTCCTTCAATAAATTTCTCACAATAGTTGGTAGGAATTTGGGCCCAATACTCCTGACAGAATTGGTGTAACGGAGCCATATTTGTAGGTCAACTTGCTTGCACCTGAATTTTCAGCTTTGCCTATAAATTTTCAATAAGATTGAGATCAGGGCTTTGTGATGGCCACTCCAAAGCATTGACTTTATATCCTTAAGCCACTTTGTAACCAGTTTGGCAATTGTCAAATATATATAATTTTGGTAATCCTAATTGACCTAACACGGGAAAGATTTATTCTGATTTCATGTCAGATAATGAGTAAAACATGAATATATGTCTTTTTATATAGTGTATGTAAATGTCTGGTTTTAACTGTACATATCTAAGTGAGATGACCAGTATGCAGCCATACTGAGAAGAGTGTAGATGAGACCTGGGATGAGATTTTGGTTAAGACATGCTAGAATCTGATGGAGAGCATACCCAGAAGGATTCATGGAGTGTTGAAAGCCAAAGGTGGATTTACAAAATACTAACAAAATTATAATAGTCTAAATTTAGATTTTAGGAGCAAAACAGTAACAATGCAGTTACATAACAAGAGTCTGCATAATTAATCATATGTTAAATAGTTGCAAGTCAAATTTATGTATGAGATAGCTAAGATAATTTTCTATAAAATGAAAATAATCTCACACTCAAAACTTTTGTGGATGGTGAGACATAGAGCTTGAAAGTAAAAAATTCAAAACATTGTTGTTACCCTTTTGCTTGTCAGTATATATCCTAAATCATATTATTTTCATGCTGCACATCATAGTCTTGTCTTCTCCTGGATCTATAGGACTTAATTATGTGTAGAACCCAAGGTGAATAGTGGATTATCTGGTTAAGGATGATCTAGATGTATCTTAGAATAATTTTTAGCGCACCAAATAAACCAGGTGGTTGAATATCACAACAATGCAATAAAAACATAGACAAAGACTAAGTGTCACTTTTGATGATGAGAAAGTGACTCGCCCAGTGGGGGCCATGGGGTACTCAGAGCCAGGCCTCTCTCTCGACGTCCTCGGGCGTCTTGGGGGGCTGTCACGGTGGAGTGACCCAGTCCATATCCACCCGGATGGGCGGAAAGAGTGTTTGGATAAAAGGGATTTGTGGGGTGTGGTTGTCGTGACGCCACCCATGATATGCAGTCGTTGGTGATCGCTGCAGCAGACCGGGACCTATGGGGATGATGGGATGGCAACAGTGATGGTGTCGCTCCCCACGGGTGGAGCAGGGTCCCCAGGGCATCCTGAGTAAAGAGGGTATTTTGGTGCTGGAGAGCCAGTGGGGCTGAGCTGGCTGTAGGGCAGGATCAGGACTTCTCCCATGCAGGCTCTTACAGCCTGCGCGGCATGGCAGTCTACCGCTCCTCAGGCGGGAGATAAACAGTCTCACACAATGCTGAGTTCCAAACCTGGTTTACTGAGCTCTCTTCCACATGCAACACAAGTTACAGCTCAAGTACAGTGGCGGTCTGGGTAGTCCTTAGCAACCCGGATGGCTTGTCTAGTTCACCCCTTTTGTGTGCCTTACCTCACGGGCCTCTCTTCCTTAGAGCTGCCTGTTCTCCTCCTTCCTGCATGCGCCTCTGCGCACAGAGCCCCAATCCAGCAGCCACGGGCCTTCGTGGGAAAATCTGCTGTGTTCCCTGACCCTAGTACGGTTGCCTTCTCGGCGGATGTGCCGGGAGTTGGCCACAGCTCCTCAAAATCTTGTGGTTGGAGTGTGGAGTATCCTCACAACCCTCAGGGCCGGATCCCTGGTTCTTGCCATGCCCCTCTGCTTCACTTCAGATGCGGGCGCACGGGTGGATCGCTCACTGCCCTCGCCCCTAGGGTGCCCTCTGTCTCTTTGTGGTCTCTGGCCTCGGGACCCGGGATGAGCCTCATCGCTGCTCACGTCCTCCGGGTCCTCTCTGTGTCCACTCCTCAGCTGACCTACGATGACAACTGACTTTTACTTCCTGTGGTCTTTTTCTTTTGTCCCTTTCATTTCCATGACCACTTCCTGCTCACTTTCCCACCCACCACCTTTCTCTCCCTGCCGTCCCACAGGCTGCCTGAGCCATCCCACTACCTGGATTAACCCACTCTCGTTGGGACCGGGTGTGTTGGGTGTGTTTGTGGGTGACTGGACTTACCAAACCTGGTTGCCGCAGAAGGGAATACTACCCCTGGGTGTAGGTGCAGTACCCCTTAGTGGCGACCAGACAGTCGGGGCACCACAAAAGCACTAAGATGCTTGGCTATTAGTTACTCGAATCGTGCAGGTCATATGCTCTGACAGGATCGACTCAAGTAACGAGAATAATGGGAGTCAATTTGTGATGTGTAACTCGACTCTTTGCCCAGATACAGGCAGCGATAAACAGGGAATTTCTGAAGGATGGCGTGGATTTTTTTTTACATATACAGCATCCAGACATGTTGATTTGTCTCCTAGTGAGAGCCATTCAGAAACTGCAAGCAGCTCTCACTGGCGTGCTGGCTCCCATCGTTCACTGAAAGGAGCTGGCTCTGCTGAGTACCGAGTGTGCCCAAGCACCCCAATGATTTATTGAGTATCGAGCACATTCGCTCATCATTAATCACTCTCTAGTGTCATTCTTGATCTTCACTGCTCATGGCATCTTGTGATATTAGAACATTGACACATCATATATGCAGTCATCTTAGTCTTGTCAATCAATACTTATCCAGACTATTTGAAGTTAAAGATGCTTTATGTAAATTTCCCTTGACACACCTATATGACATCTGGATATAAATACTTTGTGCTGTTCATTAACCTGAAAGTTTCAGAATGATATTTTTTTCACAAATGACATTTATTCTTCCCATATTTCCAAATTGTTCTCTGATTTTAGTGTGCTCGCTTCTACATTTCCATTGAGTTCTGTATAATTTGTTTCTTGATTGGATCAAAGTATAATGACCCAGAAAGAGTCACAATGCAAGTTCACCCTGTTCTTCTGCTATTGTACTTGGGCGTTCAACTGTTACTTGTCCCAGTAAATCTTTGTATATATAAGCATGTTAATATCTGAACTAATGTCTCCTGGATGCAGGTAATATATTAAAGAAAACAATGACCACAAACCGGGCTATAAATGCACAGGGTGTGGCGGTTGTACTAGCATCAATCTATTGATAAAAAGGTAAAAATCTATTAAAATGTGACATGTGGTCGTGCAACAGGCATTTAGGCCAAAGTCACCATGTAGCCCCAGCCTAAGTAAACCTGGTAAAAATGTCATGGCTGATACGTGTAAGTCCACTGGAGCTGGTGCAATATTTTCCAGTCTGTGTGATATGGCTGCTTTGGCATGGATACATTTAAGAGGTGGAATGATTTTGAAATGTTCAACATATGTCATCAAAAATGTGCTAAGCTAACAAGTGGCAGCTGATGTGACAACTGCCTTTGTATGATGCAGAGATGGGTCGTATCAGCAGGCTTATCACAATCACTGGACAACCAAAATAACTGAAGAATGTCTTAATGAGAGCTGAATATATCTGGCATCAGAACAATGGGGGAAAACAACAGCACACAAAACAATCCACAAATACTTGTCATCAAATTGTGAGATATGAAAATCATATTTAAAGAGAAGCAAACAAAATGACCTATCGTCCAAATCAGTATTTTGTGTTACATGAAATTGAAAAAAAATAATAATAAGTGCTATTGATGGAGCTTTACTATTGAAGAGAGCTGGGACCACAGTCTCTAAGCTTACTGTTAGTAACGCACTACGTTGTTATGGATTAAAATCCTGCAGGGCACGGAAGGTCCCCCTTCTCGCGCCAGTACATGCCTTGGTTTGAAGTTCACCGATGACCATCCGGATGATATAGAAGAAGCATGGGAGGATCTCATGTGGTCAGATGACACCAAAATAGAACTTTTTGGTATCAACTCTACTCAGCTTGTTTGGAGGAATAAGACCTCCAAGAACATTGTCCAACTGTGAAGCCGGGGGTGGAAATATCATACTTTGGGGGTGCTTTTCTGCAAAGGGGATAGGACGACTGCACCGTTTTAACGGGAGGATGGATGGCAGTCATATAAGGTACCTTTACACGCCGCTACTGGAGGATGGATACAACCCGCTACAGGCTACGGTTGTAGCTTGCGTCGTCAATATTGCCCGTAGTAGCGGCGTGTGAAGACGGTAGGAGGCAGCCGGCAACAGATACATCTGTTTCCGAGCACTGCTCTGAAACAGGTGGCTACAAAGCCGATTGTAGCGAGCTGTATCGGCGTGTAAAGAAGGAACAGAAGGGTTGTTTCTACACCATGCTATGTAGCTGGGGCGTGACACAGGCTCCGGGTTACCGCGCCCCCTTCAGCGATCATTGGAGGAAGCTCCTGCGTTGCAATTGGTTGTCGCTGCACAGGGCGGCATATTTAAGGAGTTGCCCAGTCACACTACACAATTGCTCGGGCGTCATGTATTAATCAGCCTCCTGCGATGCCTGGCCAATCATGGGTTTCTTGCTTTGTCCTATCAGCGTACGGACGTCTCGTACTCCACAATTGTGGCACGCCTATGTGCTGTCCCTGCTGCACCAGGTCCGCCCATATTAGCTGGTTGTAGCGGTGTGTAAATGAGGTAAGATGAGCTACAGATGGCTACTTGAGACACCCGCCGATGTATCTAGCTGTAGATGTAGCGTAGCGTAGCGCACCTTGTGGCGGCGTGTAAAGGTGGTGCGTTTCCCGTTTGTAACCGTTTGGGCGTGCTCGTGCACATGAAGTAGCAGGTTGTATCCATCCTCCAGTAGCGGCGTGTAAAGGTACCTGTAGAGATTTTGGACAAGAAACTCTTTCATGCAATAAGATGAAGATGGGTTGTGGCTGGGTCTTCCAACATGACTATGACCCGAAACACACAACCAGGGTAAGTAAGAAGAGGCTCCATAAGAAGCATTTCAAGGTTCTGGAGTGGCCTAGCCAGTCTCCACACCTGAACTCAATAGAAAACCTTGTTGCCCAGCGACAGCCCGGAAACCTGAAAAATCTGGAGATCTGTATGGAGGAGTTGGCCAAAATCACTTGCACAGTGTGTGCAAAATTGGTAAAGAAATACAGGAAAAAGCTGAACACAGTAATTGCAAACAAAGGTTTCTTTACCAAATATTAACTTGTTTTTCTATTACCGTATATCAAATTGTTATTTCATGCAATAAAATGCAAATTAATTATGTAAAAATCATACAGTGTGATTTTTCAGTTTTTTTTATTTTATTCGGTCTCTCACAGTTGAAGTGTACCTATGATAAAAATTATAGACCTCTCCATTCTTTGTAGGTGGGAAACCTTGCAAGATTGGCACTGGATCAAATACCGTACTTACCGATATTTCCCTCACTGGAAAGGCGTTTAAATATTCACTTAAAGGATTAAATGAAAAATTACCAGACAAGGTGGTATGTAAAAACTGAGGCTTAGAGGTCTCCATGTTGTTTAGTTTGGAATAGTTACAATTCCGTTTAATCAAATATTTTTTGGGGGAAAAGTTATGTAAAAAAATGTTTAGGCTCCTATTATGGGCATCTTAATTCCTAGGAGTCAGGGGCAGATCAAGTTGACCATATAGATATCCTGTAGACTGTAGTCGGCATTCCCTGATGAAGATAGTGTAAGCTTTTGAAACGCGTCAGACTTTTCTTAACCATACATGCTTCTGTAGCTGGAGCTTAGCAACCTAACCCACTCTCTTTCTATGCACACACTTGGTGTCCAAGGATGCCACCAGCCAGGCCTCTATCTGCACTTACTTGTACCCGCTACACTCCAGAAGGAGCTAGGCACAACAGAGTGCCACAATGACCCAGCACAGTCAGCAGCAGAGAATTTGTACTCCTGTGGTGTCCCACTGGTCAGTGGGCCACAGTAGGGATACTGCATCCAAAACAGAGTGTGCGGTATCCCTGTCATTGAAGGGAATAATGTCGAACTGAGGCTCTCATCCCAGCATCCCTACACCTAGACTAGGGGACCAATCAGCTAACCCATCACTAGGGCAACCGATCCCGGTGGGTGGAGTGTTAGGGTAGAAGGAGCAGTAATCACACAGACAGATTGAGTCTAGTCTGAGAAGCAAAGCAAGGAACAAGTCCTAGAGGGACACCACAGGGAGGCCGCCCAAAAAGGAGTGGTGACCCAGACTGAAAGGGGAGAGCCAGTGCCAGACTGTCCGAGTAAACGGTCTGGGGGAATCCCGGTCCACAACGGGGTACCAGCTCCGAGTCGCGGTGCAGGCGAGTCCAACCCTGACCGCCAATACCAGTGGGTCGCAAGTCTGCCAAGCAGCCCCTGACCTCGTCCACAACGTGCAGCCCCACCAGGTATCGTCAAACCGTGTTAAGTCCCCTTAGAGAAGAAGGGGTTACCTCATCACACCCGACGGCCTGGTAGGAAGTGGGTTTGTATAGGGCAACGCACGGATAGAAAGGAGGCACAAGAAAGACACAGAGGACAGTGAACGTAGTTGAAGGAACACTTGGGGAGCCTCAGAGAGACTTTCTACCCTCCGGTGACTACCCGGCCAGCTACCCACAAAGACAAAGACTGTGTACCTGAACTGCCGTGAACTGTTGCCAGTAAAACACCCGTACAGAGTCAGCAAGACTCCGGTGTTTTATTCTGTTAAGAAGTAGCTGCTGCCACCTCGACCAGCTCAGCAGCAGCACTGCCCCGGGGACTGCACTCCGCCTGCAGGGAGCATTGTCAACTGGCTGCAATACTACCATCCCTGGCGGTCTGACTGCGGCGCTGGTGAGATCACCAGAAACTGCAGGTGGTGTCACAAGACTTTATTTTTATTGTTTTTCTCCTTATTTACCCAGTGACCCCCAAGGTTACAGGCCCAGGAAGCGGTCGCCGAGACATCACTCACCAGCACTAACGCCCAGGTACCGAGTTCCCAAGGACCCCTGGACGGGTCACTCCATCTTTAGGCAAGTTCTATCACAGATTCTTTATTTTTCTACATGATTCATAATGAAGGTATTTAAATTAACTATTTACATCCAGTAATTTGGGTAACTGATTTTTATTTGTCCTACCAATCACGCAGAATGTGCTCAAGGAACAATCACATCGCAAACTGCAGCGACACAATTAATAATTCTCATTAAGGCGAACTCTAATGCCCAAATGTTACCTAATTCGGGCTACCTGAACAATTTTATCTTGTTTACAACGCAGGATCAATATATTACATGTGTACACATCGCAGAGGGTATCAAGAACCTTAGTTTCCACATACGTTTCTCAAGGCAAGTCCCAGTACTATCTATAAATATTTCTAATCATTCTAATGAGGGGATGCTACATGGATGATTACAGGGGAACTCTGGGGAGAGAAAACTTTTTAGTGCAGTCCATGCCCTGCTACATGATGAAGCAGAGCTGTACACTGCAGTTCTAGGATCTATAGATCTCTTCTAATTCAATAAAATCACGCCTGCTCCTTTGATCTCCCTCATGGGACATACAATTTCAGCCTGAGAGCTTCATGCAGAAGCTGAAAGCAGGAGGTGTGTCAGCGGCGTGGATGCTGGGGGCTGCATAATAATCCTACATTCCAGTGAGGAGTGATTATGATGATCCATTGAAAGTTGGAGGGATAGGAAGCTAGCATGTTCCTATGGGGAAGGGGAGACCATGCAGAGCTGAATCAATCAAGGTAATGATTTGCCTCTTCTCCTAGCCTTACAATAATAGTACACATTATGCATCATTATGCAGCAGAGGATCACAGCATGTATTTGTATCTGCTTGGTGACATGATTGCTATTTCAAGCCTGCCCCCCCGGTCAGATAGGATGGTATATCAGGGACAGGAATGTAGTGTGAGTATGGGGCCGGCGGCCACATCCCATCCCCATACAGATGTGAGGGGGCTGGAATGTAGGATCATCCTGCAGCTCCCAGCATCCACCCCCTGACACACCTCCTGCCCTCTGCTGCTGCATGAAGCTGCCAGGCTGATTCTCTGTCCCGTGAGGGGGGGTCAGAGCTGAGGAACAGGTATGATTTTATCGATTTATAAGCAATCTATAGATCCTAGAACTGTAGTGTACAGCTCTGCTTCATCATGTAGTAGGGCAGGCACTGTACTAAACAGTTCTCTCACCCCGGAATTCCCCTTTAAGTTGCATGTCATTCTAGTCACTTCCTATCAGTAAACATTGTTATTTAGTGAAACAGTAGGTTGATATAAATCTGGTATCTAACTTTTCCCCTGATTAGATAAAAAGTTTGGTACATTTTTTAATCCTCTATTTATTCTTCTTTTCTGTATGTTTGTACCTGCCCTCTACCCGTATTTTTTTCTTTTTACAATTTTTACTAATATGCCCAGGTTTGCCTGGTGTTGCAGATGAGTAATGTAACATGCTCATTTGACATGACACTGACTCCTTTTCTGAACTCCAGCCAAGGAAAACAGGCGTAATACTTCCATCTGAATATATTACATGATGCAACTCTTACTCATTGTCCTACAATCTATTCTTACATGTTTGCTTATTGTGTTCCATTTTTGAACTTGGTGATAAAAAAGGAACTAACCAGGATCAACGGTAGATAACATCAATGCCAGACCAAGTTATTGTATATTACATCAGACTGGTAAGGGAGATAACCTGTACCACAATGACATACATACACCAAGGCAGGGCAGATTAGCTACAGATATAATTCAGATCGAGTACAAATACAGTTTAGACGAAATAGCTGAATTCAGACAAATAGGCAGAGCATATTCATTGTGTTTGTAATGACAGACAGAAAAATTAGGATGAGGTGGTGTTTCTTGGCAGCCAAGACTGTATATTAGAAAGTATTGCCTTCTGAGTTTGTGTACAGAATGCAATACGAATCTGCATCAAAGCAGATCAATTCTGAAAACCTGACCAATTCTATCCAAATATATAGAAGTATCCTTAAAGGGATAGCCCCTTCTCATTCCCTTTGTTTGTCCCCATAAAAAAAAAAGCTTGTACTCACCTCCGCTGCCGGTGTGGTTCTAGCAATGTCAGATGTCAAGTTCCCAGGGTCCACATGACATTGTTAGTTATGAACCATGTAACCAATCACCGTAGGCTTTCTTCTCGCCGCCTGTTTGGCTCGCGTGTTATAACAAAGTCACATGAGCCCTGGGAACACATCTAAAACCGCAGGTGCAGAGGCGAGTATAAGCTTTTTTGTTTATGGGTAATGAGAAGGGGATGTCCCTTTCAAGATACTTGCATATATTTGAGTGGAATTGTTTAAGTTTTCAGAATGTAGGCTTTTTATATTTTTTATAACAATCATTTTTATTGGCAATCAGAAACATAACAATGCACATCAGTGTCATTTTCACATATTTCCCTTAAAAGAACTCAGTATAGTAGACAGACCCTTAACTCATATACATTGCATATATATTGCATAGCATTGCGTTACATACCATAAGAATTTTACATTAAAAACTCAGCTTTTTTAATTTTAAATTTTTTTTATTTTAAACGCCTTAAACCCCTTAACCCCTTTTCAACCCCCTGAAGCTATTTAAGTTGCTGCACATTTGATTCAAAAATTCAGTATTGTTCTCCCATCCGTTGGACCTTCCCCCCCCCCCCCCATACGAGCCGATAACATAGATCCTATGTATCTTTCCCATTCAAATTGTACACCGTAACCTTCCCAAGGTGCCTCTCAAATTCTCCATTGCGTACCATGTTGAGGATCTAAAGGGCAGCATAAAGGTTTGTCTGTCAGCATCTGATAAAATTTCTTCGATATAGGTTCTCCACTTGTGGAAGAACTTCCCAGTAAGTTTGCCCATATTCCTCATCGCCTCTCTTCGTTTGATATTCAGGACGTGGTTTATGCTAGAGAGCCCCTTTCCCTGGCAATGCGTTGTTGAGCCAATTTTGAAGTATCAGGCGTTTGGCCACTACCGCCACTGTGTGGAACAGGATATGTGGTGGCCCTTCCAGCAGTCCAACTGGACTATGGAATAGCCAAAGCATTGGTTCTATGGGTATATGAGTGTGGCAGAATGACTGTGCAAAACTACCGACTTCCGTCCAAAATCTTTGGGAGTTGGGGTACAACCACAATCCATGCTCCAGATCAGTCGCTAACTTACCACATTTGGGGCAATTCGTCAATCAATCCGGTCTATTAGGTCCCACCAGAATATCAAACCCAACTATGGCCCCATGAAGTATACGGAACTGGGTGTCTCTCCAACGTTCATTAGTAATGTGTTTTCTAGTTCCTGTCCAACCCTCCAATATTTTCTGGGTCAAGTTAATCACTGGAAAATGCTGTCTCCATCTCCCAAATAGCTTATTTGTATTTACTGGTTGGAGTGGCTGCTGCAGACGCCGGTATAGAGAGGAAATGGTTATATCCAAGATGTTTATATTCACCATACTGTCCCAGAATAAGTTTCCTATCTCTCAAGTGAGATCAGTCAAATGTGACATGACATGATGTTCTATCTGATTATATTGGAGTATATGTGCCTGTGGTAGATCAAATTTTGAAAAGATTTGAGGCCGTCAACCATTTTTTATTTGGAACGTCAAATAAAGTCGCCCATCACCCTCACACCCTTTTCTTTCCTCTTTTTGAACAGTTTGTTTTCATGACCCATTTTAAACGCCGGGTGTGCCCATGGATTCAAGTGCTTGGATATTTTCCAGGATAAATTTAGTTTCTTTCTAACCCCTTTCCATGTCGCAATTGTGTCCTTGTAAACAACCGTGTTTTTGATGTGTGAGGGTAGATGTTGTAGTGGTGTATGTAGGAGCGCAGTCAGATCCCAAGGTCTACTCAGTTCACTCTCAAGTTCCACATCCGAGTACCTATTCGTTCTATTAATCCAGTCCAAAATATTGCGCATCAAGCAGGCCAAGTTTTAGTTTCTTATATTTGGTAGATTCAGGCCCCCATCTTCCTTTCCATACATTAGGGTATTAATGGCAACTCTGGCTCTCTTGCCACTCCATAGAAACTTGGAGAAGGCCTTATTTATTCTCTGTATATCTAAAGGCTTTAAAAGCATGGGTATCGTCTGGAGGGGGTATAAGAGCCTCGCAAAGCTCATCATCTTTATCAGATGAGCCCTTCCTAGTAAGGACAGGGGCAGATTTTTCCACCTTTCTAATTCTTTTTCGATTTTAGAAATGATCGGGGAAAAGTTTAACATTTATTTGGCTAGGAGTTTTGCCCAAATGTATGCCCAGATATTTTATACTCTCCTTTGCTTTTGGGATCCCACAGAAGCTCTCACCCCCTGCCCGGTTGGCATTGTTCCTTGAAAAGAGGATTTCACACTTGTTTTTGTTCAGTCGTAACCCCGAGAACGATCCGAAACATTCAATATCGGTTAACAGCCGCGGGAGATCCCTCCCCGGGTTCCTCGCAAACAAATAATGTCGTCCGCGAACAAAGCGGATTTAATCTCCATCCTACCCACTACGATCCCATCATAAGAACTATGTTCGTTAAGAAATAATGAAAGCGGTTCTATGGCCAAGTTAAACAGAAGAGGTGATAATGGGCAACCTTGTCTGGTCCCCTTTCCCAGTTTAAAGGTGTCTGACAGGAAACCAGGAATACTTATTCGTGCAGTTGGATTATGGTATAAAGTCAAAAGAAACTGGCGGTAGGGACCCACCAAATTGATCTTGTCTAGAACATGATCCAGCCATGACCATCGCATGTTGTCAAAAGCTTTTTCTGCGTCTAATGTGATTATGGCTGGATCTTCATCTTTCTCTAGCTTTCGGTCCCGGACCACATCCAACAGCAGCATTGCCTTTCTTATGTTTGTTACAGTCGATCTGCCCTTCACAAAGCCTGCCTGGTTTGGTGATATTAACCTGGGTAAAACCCTTGCTAATCTGTCTGCCATGATTTTAGATAGCAGTTTTAAATCCTGATCAATGAGGGAAATTGGCCTGTAGCTCGAGGGGTCTGTGAGGTTTTTACCTTTTTTCAGTATCAATTTAATGTATGCCGTATTCATTATATTGGAGATTTGTGTTCCTTTTAAGATGCCGTTGTACAAATTCTTAAGGGTAGGTGTAATCTCCTCCCTCAGTGCTTTGTAGAAGGCTCCATTAAACCCGTCGGGTCCCGGTGCCTTATTAGTATTTAGGTTTTTGATCACATTGTGTATTTCTTCCGTTGTAATTGGCTGATTTAAGGTTAGTAGTTCCTCTTCCGTAATTGTTGGAATTTTTATTGTTTTTAACCAATCCGTGCCCTCAGCGACTTCCCCAGGTGATACAGTATACAGGGATGCATAGTAGTGGCCCAGCTCCCGTACTATTTCTTTTGGATCTGTTAGTGGCTTTCCGTGACTATCTTTAATCGTCATTATATGGGATTGTGCCTGTCTTCCCTTTGCCACTTTGCCAGCTTTATCTCCATACCTATGGAGTTCCAATTCTAAATGCCCTTTATACAGCTCCTTCTTACTTGCACAGTCATCGAAGTTCCTTTTGGCAAGTAGCCAAGCATTCTTATCCACCTCCAACATTGTAGACCTATAACAGTTGTGGGTATCTCTAACTAAATTACTGGCTGCTAGGAATTGTTCTTTAGGGAGTCGTTTTGTTTTTATCACATGGGCCATTATGTTTCCCCTCAGCACTGCCTTTGCCGTTTCCCAATACAATTTTTGGTCGGAGCTATGACCCGCATTATCTGAAGAATATTTCAACCACCATTCCTTCAGGAGCTTGACAAAGTTTTCCTCCTTAGTCCATGTGGAGGGGAATCTCCATAGATAATCCGATCCCTTTTGATAAGTATCGGCAGATTCTAGGATCACTGGACTATGGTCCGAGATCACCATCGGTTCAATCAGTACCTCTTGCAACTTCCGGAACATGGCGGGGGAAATAAGAAACATGTGAAGTCTTGACCAGGACCCGTGGACATGCGAGTAATGGGTGTATTCTCTTTCCAGAGGATAAAGGGTCCTCCAAGCATCACTGAGATGCCAATTATGCATCAGTTCTTCCAATAAACCATGCGTGGGCGTCCTGGAACGGGCACACATGGTCACGGGCTGCACCGCTCATGAGCTCCTGTCTTCACTTTCCCTCAGTACTGTGTTGTAGTCTCCCCCCATAATTACATTGGGATCATTATCGGTCAACATTTTACTTTGCAATTGGTCAAAGAAAGTTTTTTGGGCCGTATTGGGAGCATAAATATTATAGATACTATAGATTTCGTTCTGGATCTGAAGTCTCATATGTATCATTCTGCCGCTTTGGTCCACCTCAGTGATCAGGACTGTATGAGCTAGTGCTTTGCTAATTAGAATTATTACCCCAGCTTTATTTTTGTCTGCTCCGGATCCATAGACCTCTCCCACCCACAATTTACACATCCTAAAAAAATCCTCAGTGTTTAAATGCATTTCCTGAAGCAGGACAATGTCTATGTGTGCACGTTTCAGATGGCGCAAGACCATCATTCGTTTAGATGGCGAACGTAACCCCTTGACATTCCATGTCACCCATCTAACCATTTAAAATACAGAAAATGGGTATCTCTCGCATTGCTGGCAGAGCATCCCTGTTTTTGTGGATCACATAGATGTGTTGGCCAAAATAGTCTGGTATATAGTGTACAGTTGGAGAAGCAATATTCCCTGATAGCATACAAATTTGGCCCTGAATTCCCTCCCCTCCCTCAATACTCACCCTCCCCACCCCATCCAAACTTCCCCTCCCCTCATCCCAGTCAGAATAATGTTTCGAGACTTCCTTTTTTCCTCCCTGATTCTCTCACCTTTGATCTCTCCCCCACCATGCATAGTAATGAAATAGTTAAAAAAAAGAAAACCCAAAAGCTTCCCTCTTTTTCAACTCGTAGTTACCCCCCAACCTCCGAACTAATGTCTCAATAGAGAACAAGTAAAAACAGAGAACGAGTAAAAATGCAGAATTAATGTCACCCGTGCTGATCCAGCAAGTTATAGTGTTCAATCACCGGCCAGTATAACAGATTCTCCGGCCGATGATGAGAATCCATCCCCCGGTATCCATCGTGTCGTGTGTGGTCATCCTTTCCCCTGGAACAAAGATAAAGAAGAAAGGGAGAAGGAAGAGAAAGCAAGAGAAGGGGAAAAAAAAAAAAAAGGGGGTATATGAATTCCTTTGGGGGGGTCGCAGATTCAATCGGTGATCAGGCGTTCCATCTTATGTACGGCAGAGCGCCCAGGCGATGTAAATCAATAGCAATGTTTATCGGAACAGAGTCACTTGTATTGTCCGCTCTTCTTGCTCCATTTTGACGGAGTTGCGTGTTGTTCTCGTGGTGTCGCACTTCTCTATTTTCGTCTCTCCGTCTGTGCCTCCGAGCGTAGTCTATACGGACGTGATGACTCCATTTCTCCTTCGGCGTCTCCCAGTCGTTGTTGCGTTCCCTTCGGACTGCTGGCAGCAGAGGGGAGACGAGGAGGCGTTCTGAGACCCTGATTAACAATTTCCAGGATTAGGATCAGTGAATGTGCGCATGGTTTCGTCTGGCAGCCGGAATCTCAGAGTCGCGGGATAGTTAAGTTGGAAACGGATGTTTTTTTTATACAGCATGGTGCAGACCCCGCTGAACACCCTTCTGCATTTTGTTACCTCTATAGAGAAGTCTCCAAACAAGAGGGCTCTGTGACCCAGTATCAGTAGCGGTTGTCGTTTAGCTTTATACGCCCTCAGGATTTCGTCTTTATCCTTGTAGTTTAAATACTTGGCTATAGCTTGGCGGGGTTTATCTCCATCTTTACCTTGCTGAGCTCTGCCATCTCCTGTGCTCGGCTGCGCTTCTTTCGGTGGGCCAATACAGATACGGATTCGGGCAGTCCGATCAATTTGAGATTGCTCCTGCGTGCTCTATTCTCTATATCTTCTAGCTTGGATAGAGCATAGCTAGATTACTTTTGTAGTGTGCAGACATGTTCCTCTAGCTCATTAATTCTATCTTCAGCAGCAGAGATCCTGTCTTCTGCCTCCTGCAGTCGACCATCATGCTGCGAGATTTTAGATTGTATCTCCTGAGTGGTGGCATGCACAAGGTCCGTAACTGCCTTCTGGAAGTCCTCTGCAAGGAACTTTGCCATCTCTTGTGCCAGCCTCCTATAGTCTATAGGTGCTGTGGTAGTATGGGAGTCAGGCTGGATTCGTGCCCCTTCTTGTTCTCTGCCCCCGGCCTCTCCCTGCTATGGCTGGGTGCCTGATGCCTCCCTGGAGCGCGTCTCACTGCAAATCTCATGTTCCTGCTCCTGCATCTCCGCCTGTCTTTCAGTTCTTGTATGCTGTGACTCAGCCGCCATGTTAAATTTCTCGTCTCCCCAGCCTCCACCACGGGGTCCCTCACTTAGCTCTGGTTCCCGCTCTCGCCGCATATACCGATCCATACCGTGAGCCGCCCTGTGGTCTCCGGTCCTAATTTCACCGGTCAGTGCTGTCCAGGGCTGAGGCTGTGAGGTTATTTTCGGCAGGGTGATCGGGAGCTCCTTCACACACCCGCGGTCATGGAGGCGCCGGAACCGGAAGTGTCCAGACTTTTTATATTAACGGGGATGACTATGGGGAATCACAAGGGGTTGTCCAGGCTTGAGGTTAAAGGCTTCAGCAACTCTGATTCTCTGGTGCTGCGCTGGGAGCGATTTACATACTTCCAGCCACACCACATTCCAACTAGACATATGCGGGTTTGCTCCATTCACTTGGCTGCACACATTTAGGCGACATGTGACCGCATATATGCACAAACTTGCAGTTACGTGACTTCCCACTCCCGGCATCGGCACCAGAGACTGGTAATAACTTATGGTGTACACTCTGAGGATTCTTTAGCCTCAAGTCTGGACAACCCCTTTAAGAAGTAGAGCTTTCCATTGGCAGTTTTTGAACAAATTTATACAAATTTTGTACAGAAGTTGATTTGTCATATTTTAAATATTGTCAGATTTGATTTGTCAATTTTTATTTCTCTCACCTATCGGAGTGACATTATATACATTTTTGTTTACGTTTAAATAAATGTGCCCAAATCCTAGTACTAAACATAGTGGACTCACTCCCCACATCAGCTGTGTATCCCCAGAACAATCCATTCAAGCAGCTTATCAGTATGTGGGTAATCCTCACCTATCTTTGGGCAGCAACATCCAGGGTCCACTGTCCTGCCATCTGTCTGCCTTTTACCACAGCATCACTGTAATTTCTATCGACGTCAGCAAGAGACTCCTCAATATCCATTAGAACAAGCCTTGTGCTTGGCGCCTCCCTCTAAACTCCACCGACAAGAATGTCATAGTGTGGTGTCTTTTTCATTCCTCTACTGGGTCATACGTGAACCAAATATTGTAGCCACCCTACAGCACAAACTTTCCATAGAGTTGGAGCTAAGGGCTAAAACTACTTATAGTTTTCCTAACTAAACGCCCCCATATAGATGATGCCGAAAGAGAAAAAGATTTGTCAGGTCTTATATCTAATGGCTGATCTTTTTGTTTGTCGGGAGATAAGTTGCCACTGGAGAAGTCTGGCGGAGGACCTATCATAGGGAATACAGGAGCGCTGTGCATAACAGAGTCAGGAGACATAGCTGTTGGCTGATTGTACTGCCAACAGCTATCCACTGTATAAGTAGCTAGATAGGGCTTAAGGGCTCTCTTACACTGGTTGACTTGAAGCATTAAACCACCAATTGGCTACATAAATGCTGATTAGTGGAACTGGTGGACACAGACTGAAAAGGGCCACTGTGCAAGAACAGTATAGGGACCCTTTGCCCACCCAAGAGCTCATAAAAATGCACAATTTCACCTGCTTTGGTAATCAATGTGGGCCCCCTTACCTCTCAGGCCATTGTGTTGCAAAGGCTGCACCAATGATATGTCTGCCCCTCATTGGCGGTCATTTAATAGCCTATTTCCACAGACAGACTGCTCTTCGGATGTGCTAAAATGCATATAATAAAGTGCATTACACCTATGTAGTCTGGAGCATATAAGGTCATATGCAACAATAGCAACCTGAAGTTGACATATACACTGCAATATATATGAATTAGCAGCAATTTGAAAGACTCTGGCTGTAAGAAGGGTCATCTACACAGATAACCACCTGTGATATTTGTTTCAATGCCTTTCAAGCGCAGTATGGGTAGATGTGGAATTTGGCCAAAATAACATGCCCCAGGCCTCAAAACCAAAGTCTGGCATGGCATACAAGAGCCCAAACAATGTTCATAGAGTGGCATCACTGTGTAGGAAGCATAGATGTTTTATGATATTCTATTTTAGGAACTAATTACAAGCAATTTAGGGTTCATTGGCATCGATGGTTTAGATTTGCCAAGAATAAAAAAAATCTGCTGCAACACCAGCTTCACCTGCTTTCATGTGTTCATGACGAAGGCTTATGATTGGCAGCTACTAATTGGAGCTCCAAAAACACAGCTAGCTACTAAGTATGTTTTGTTTACTATAATAGTCCTAATAGTGGTTCAGTGGTCGTCATATTTGCTCTGACATCCTGGGTTCAAATCCCACCAGGGGCATGTGTATGTTCTCCCAATGCTTCTCTGGGTTTGCTTACATACTCCAAGGACATATTGATATGAAAATTTAATTGTCAACTCCAATGGGGATTGTGATCATCATGTATGTAAATGGCTGCAGAATTTGTTGGTTTCATATAAGCAAACATAATAAATACATAGTATGGTAAAACAAATACCGTATATACTCGTGTATAAGCCGACCTGTGTATAAGCCGACCCCCTACTTTTGCCCCCAAAATCTGGGAAAATCTATTGACTCGTGTATAAGCCGAGGGTGGACCCCAGCACAGGTATACAGCCCCCAGCAGTGTGGTATACAGCAGCCTCCCCAGTAGTATATACAGGCCCCAGCAGTGTTACAGCAGCCTCCCCAGTGGTATATACAGCAGCAGCCCCAGTGGTAGTATACAGCAGCCTCCCCAGTGGTAGTATACAGCAGCCCCAGTGGTAGTATACAGCAGCCCCAGAGGTATAAAACAGCCCCAGTGGTAGTATACAGCAGCCCCAGTGGTAGTATACAGCAGCCCCAGAGGTATAAACAGCACCAGTGGTAGTATACAGCAGCCCCAAAGGTACATACAGCAGCCCCAGTGGTAGTATACAGCAGCCCCAGTGGTAGTATACAGCAGCCCCAGAGGTATATACAGCCCCAGTGGTAGTATACAGCAGCCCCAGAGGTATATACAGCCCCAGTGGTAGTATACAGCAGCCCCAGAGGTATATACAGCCCCAGTGGTAGTATACAGCCGCCCGCCCGCCACCCCCATCAGCATACAGGCCCCCCATCAGGATCCAGGGCCCCCCCTCCTTGCTCCGCAAAACCTGCAAAGTAAAATCATTATAATTATCACTGTCCTGTCGCCGCCGTCCCAGCCGCCGCCATCGCGCTCCCCGTCTTCATCCAGCGTCTTCCGGTTTCCTGTGGTCGGCGCAGACAATGACATCATTGCCTGCGCCAACCACAGGAAGCCGGAAAACGACGGATGAAGCCGGGGATCGCGATGGCGGCGGCTGGGACGGCGGCGACAGGACAGTGATAATTATAATGATTTTACTTTGCAGGTTTTGCGGAGCAAGGAGAGGGGGCCCTGGATCCTGATGGGGGGGCCTGTATACTGATGGGGGTGGCGGGCGGGCGGCTGTATACTACCACTGGGTATATACTCGCGTATAAGCCGATGGGGGACTTTTCAGCCCAATTTTTGGGCTGAAAAACTCGACTTATACGCGAGTATAAACGGTACTATTCTACTTTATTCAACAACACTCAATCATACAATATATTTTGTTGGTTCAGGTTTCCAAAAAAAAAATCTAAACAGGTTCAGGGTATATCTATACTTTTAATTACACACCAACGCCCAAAAATCCAAAATAACAAGAATGCACAAAGATCTATATGAAAATCAAGGATTCAGGTCCCTTCTTTTTGCTTTACAGGGATGTGGCACCAGGTAGCTGTTGTTTGCCCCCTACCTAGGACCATCTACTGGTGGCAGCAATAATGTTGTCCCTGGCCCTGACACATCCAATCTGTCTGGTGTCTTGGGAACTACTATATATGTTTGTCTATGGGCCACGTCACACACACAGATATCTGTGTAGAGATTGTTGGCAGATCTCTGGTTGCAGTGAAATCATGGACACATTGTTACATTTGTATATGGCCACAAAATAGAACAATGTGTCCATGATTTCACTGCAACCAGAGATCTGTGAACAATATCTGCACAGATATCTGTGTGTGTGACGTGGCCCTATGTATAATGTCGTTTAGGTGATGTTTTTGTAAAGACTGTGCTTTTTGACGGTGGCACTAGACTGAGCCATTCTTTGACCTCACATAGAGTAACCTGATGTCATTAGAATTAGCCCGCAGTGAAGATTTAAATGGTTTAATCTTTTCCAGTCTGTAATCTGCTTATTTCCTCTACCAGGTTCTAGCCATACCTCAAATTGTGCAAGGTGCAGATAAGACAGTCCTATTGCAAATACGGACAATATCACAGCTACAGTGAAAATGTCTTGGATTTTTCCTGGCGGTGGGATTGTATCAAAAAGGGCACGTGTACAGAAAGTATGGAGGCCTCATACAGCATGACGGAGTACAAGGTGTCACAATGATGGAAAAAAATCTGAGAATATGGGTAGGATCAGGACAAGGGTCAACATGCATTTATCATATGTGGAAAAAGAGAACTTGTAATATCCTGGGTAATCATGAGTCAAGACCCAGTGAGGATCTTTGCCTTGTAAGGCTGGATTGCAGCTGTAGTGACTCACTTGGGAATGACAGCCATTAACCCATTCATAGGCAGAACAAAAGTTATTTCAACCATTTCCATTTTCTGCATATAATGTTATCATAAGAGAGTGGTGATGTAGAGGTGAGCGCTGCAGTTATACATAAACTACATTTCCAAAATTTGAACATGTGATGTGAAAGCAGCCTAAGTGTGATGACACAGCATTTGACCACTTGTGTTGAGGGTTAGCGGTTCTTATTTAGGCCAGAATATTGTTCTTTTGTTCAGTAAATCCAGAGGAGTTAGGCAGGCTTCACATTTGCGTATGTGTCTGCATGCTGATCGCATGCAGACACATACGCAGTGCAAAGCAGGGTCTAAAAGATGTGTCCGCAGCGGAGAATGTCCGCCTGCGGACACATCACTGTGGAGCCCGGGCAGCCAATCAGCGGTGTCCGGGGGCGGAGATCAGCGCCTGAGATCTCTGCCTCCCGGCCGCCGGTAAGTTCCGGGACATGTCGGCGGGGAGAACAGCTGATTTGAGAGCTGTTTGAATCTTCCCGCGCCGACACCGAGAGGAGATGTCGGCGCGGGAAGATTCAAACAGCTGTCACATCAGCTGTTCTCCCCGCCGACATCGCTAGCAGATTACCAGCGCCCGGGAGGCGGAGGACAGCAGAGGCTCCAGCTGATCTCCCGGTGGCCGTCGGTGAGCTCCTGTGACATCACCGCCAGCCACCGGGAGATTTTTCAATGGGTCTGCAGCGTTCTCCTGCGCTGTCAAGCGCAGAACACTGCGGACCCATTGAAGCCAATGCATTTTTTGTGCGCTTGGGGACGCTTGCTGATTTTCCAAGGTCCCCAAACGCACAAAAAAAAAACCAACATGCTGCGTCCCGGGTGCGGACGCTGGACACCGGAAGGAGCAGATATCGTCCGCATCCGCACCCGAACGCAGCAAATGCAGGCACCATGCGTTCCTATGTTAAACATAGGAACGCAGTGCACATGCGTTTGACTGCGTATGGGAACGCAGCAATACGCTGCCTTCCCATACGCAAATGTGAAGCCAGCCTTAGTCATTGTTTTATGGCAGACTCCTAATTGTGTGTTAATTTATGCTAAATGTGGATTGCTTCAGCCCTCTGACAGTAAATGTAGATGGACTGAACTGCAGTCCAATGAGAGAACAGCCTTATCCCATCAATTATGTGAGAAGACAATACCATGTAATGAGAATTGGAGCTTATGAAAAAGGACTTGATTCTGTCATCATTAGTGATGAGCGAGCATGCTCGCCACTACTCGGTACTCGCACGAGTATCACTGTACTCGGGCTACTCGGCGAGCACCGAGTAATCTCGCGATACTCGTGCTGTGCTCGTGGTCGTCATCTCTGCATGTTGGCACTCTTTTGAGAGCCAGCCCACGTGCAGGGATTGGCTGGCAGACCACTGCAATGCCACAGCCCTGTTAGTTGTGGCATTGCAGTGATTGGCCGGCCTGCACAGCGTGACCGAGCCTTTATAAGACCCGGCCGCGCTGTGCTCTGCACACAGGCATCCAGACAGTGAGTGTAGGGACAGTGTCTGCTGCTGCTTAGGGACAGATTTGCGGCCCTCATAGGTAGATCCGGAGCAGGGCTGCAAACTGCTGCTGAGCTGACCACAACAGTCCTTCTCAGGACTAATCTCGGAGGATATAGGCAGGGTGATCCAGATCGGAGTCCAAGCTTTTCTGTGACCATTAGAGTCACCAGACTGGTGTACGTACTACCTTGATACAGGTTAGGGACTAAAATCCTCATCTCCTGTGACCATTAGAGGCACCAGACTGATGTACGTACTACCTTGATACAGGTTAGGGCCTAAAATCCTAATCTCCTGTGATCTGACCAGTCACCAGACTGGTGTACGTCATACCTTGATACAGGTTAGGGACTAAAATCCGAATCTCCTGTGATCTGAGCAGTCACCAGACTGGTGTACATCATACCTTGATACAGGTTAGGGACTAAAATCCTAATCTCCTGTGATCTGAACAGTCACCAGACTGGTGTACGTCATACCTTGATACAGGTTAGGGCCTAAAATCCTAATCTCCTGTGATCTGAACAGTCACCAGACTGGTGTACGTCATACCTTGATACAGGTTAGGGACTAAAATCCTAATCTCCTGTGATCTAAACAGTCACCAGACTGGTGTACGTCATACCTTGATACAGGTTAGGGACTAAAATCCTACTCCTCTCCTGTGACCATTGCATTCACCAGACTGGTGCACTTAATACCTTGATACAGGTTAGGGCCTAAAATCCTAATAATCTGTGACCATTACAGTCAGCAGACTGGTGTACTTACTACCTTGATACAGGTTAGGGACTAAAATCCGAATATCCTGTGATCTGAGCAGTCACCAGACTGGTGTACGTCATACCTTGATACAGGTTAGGGACTAAAATCCTAATCTCCTGTGATCTGAACAGTCACCAGACTGGTGTACGTCATACCTTGATACAGGTTAGGACTAAAATCCTAATCTCCTGTGATCTGAGCAGTCACCAGACTGGTGTACGTCATACCTTGATACAGGTTAGGGACTAAATCCTAATCTCCTGTGATCTGAACAGTCACCAGACTGGTGTACGTCATACCTTGATACAGGTTAGGGCATAAAATCCTAATCTCCTATGATCTGAACAGTCACCAGACTGATGTACGTCATACCTTGATACCGGTTAGGGACTAAAATCCTACTCTCCTGTGACCATTGCATTCACCAGACTGGTGTACTTAATACCTTGATACAGGTTAGGGCCTAAAATACTAATAATCTGTGACCATTACAGTCAGCAGACTGGTGTACTTACTACCTTGATACAGGTTAGGGACTAAAATCCGAATCTCCTGTGACCTCTACAGTCACCAGACAGTTGTCGCTCTATACAGGCAAAATGTGCAAGGGCGTTGGCAAGGGCGTTGGCAAGGAACAAGGAAGTGGACGTGATGGTGGTGCAGGCAGAGGCAAAGGTCGAGTGCAAGCACTAATTTCGCAACAACAAAGGGCCACATCTCCTCGCTCGCACGTCCTGTCCCAAATTCTTGGGGCCCGCAGCAGTACACCGCTGTTGAACCAAGACCAGTGTCAACAGGTTGTTACTTGGATAGCGGATAATGCTTCAAGTCAGATGGGCACCTCCACAAACACCCTGTCTTCCACACGGTCAAGTGTCAGTAGCCGTGATACTGCACCGCACATTTCCCAACCTGATCCTGCTTCCTACCACCAGGCAGAGTACACGTCCACGGACATTACTGATCCCACACTAGGACACTCGGAAGAGCTGTTCACGTATCCATTCGCAGAATCTGGCCTGTCGCCACCTCCTCTTGAAGTGGGTGATGAGGAGATGGTATGTACAGATGCCCAAATATTTGAGCAGCCACGTTCTCACGAACGGAACGTTGGAAAAGTGTCTCAACAAGGGGTGGACGATGATGAGACACAATTGCCAGGAAGTCAGGAGGAGGATCAGGGTGCGGAAGAGGAAGACGACGTGGTGGATGATCCAGTAGCTGACCCAACATGGCAGGAGGATATGCAGAGCGAGGCCAGCAGTGCACAGGGGGAGGGAGGCGTAGCATCCCAACAGGCAGTACGAAGCAGGGTCGCGTCCGCAGGCAGAAGGCAGGCAACCGTTCCCCGGAACAACAACACAACTCAAGGTGCCTGTGCAAATGTTCGGTCTTCCCGAGTCTGGGAGTTTTTTAAGTTGGCTCCAGAAGACTCTAAAAAGGCCATTTGCCACACCTGCCATGCCAGTATCAGCAGGGGTACGAAAACTAGCAGCCTGACCACCACCAGCATGATCAGGCACATGTCAGCCAAGCACCCAACTTTGTGGGAAGTACAACAGAGTCGAGGAGCGGTGCTTGCTGATGTCACTGCTACGTCTTCGCCTGTTATGCGTGCGAGCCAATCCCCTGTCCATGCTGGCCGCGAACAAGCCTCCGGCCCTGCACCTGAAGTTGCCCACGCACAAATTACACCACCATCAAGCACGTCCTTGTCCCAGCGCAGCGTTCAATTATCCATTCAGCAAACATTTGAACGCAGGCGCAAATACGCTGCCAACGCCCCACATGCCACAGTCCTGAATGATCACATTTCGCGACTCATAGCGCTAGAAATGTTGCCTTTCCGGCTGGTGGAGACGGACGCATTCCGCGACCTGATGGCGGCTGCTGTCCCACGTTACTCGGTCCCCAGCCGCCACTATTTCTCCAGATGTGCCGTCCCCGCATTGCATAACCACGTGTCCAACAGCATCACACGTGCCCTGAACAACGCTGTTTCAGCTAAAGTCCACCTAACAACAGACACGTGGACAAGTGCTTGTGGGCAAGGCCGCTACATCTCCTTGACGGCACACTGGATTAATATTGTGGAGGCTGGGACCCAGTCTGAGCAAGGGACGGAACACGTCCTTCCCACACCAAGGATAGCAGGCCCTTCCTCTGTCAGGGTTTCACCGACACTCTACAGCTCCGGAATGTCATGCTCCTCCTCCTCCTGCGCATCCTCATCCACTGTACCCTCCACACCAGTCCCAAGCTGGAAGCACTGCAGCACTGCCTCTGCAAAGCGGCAACAGGCTGTGGTGAAGCTAGTCTGCATAGGTGACAAACCCCACAATGCAGAAGAGGTGTGGACAGCTCTGAAACAGCAGGCAGATCACTGGCTCACACCTCTGAACCTAAAGCCAGGAAAGGTCGTGTGTGACAATGGCCGGAACCTGGTGGCAGCTTTGAGGCGAGGCCAGCTGACGCATGTTCCATGCGTGGCCCATGTGCTCAACCTGGTGGTTCAGAGGTTTGTAAAGTCATACCCAGAGGTGTCTGACCTGCTGGTAAAAGTTCGCCGTCTGTCTGCACATTTTCGCATGTCACCTGCTGCTTCAGCCGGCCTTGCCAGCTTTCAGCGCCGTTTGCGTCTTCCGGCCCACAGACTGGTGCGTGATGTCCCCACGCGTTGGAATTCAACGCTGCACATGTTGGTCAGGATATGTGAGCAGAAGAGGGCAGTTGTGGACTACCTGCATCACCTAAGCCGTCGGGAAATGGGTCAAACTCCACACATAACACCTGAGGAGTGGAGATGGATGTCGGACCTATGTACCGTCCTCCAAAACTTTGAGGACTCTACCAAGATGGTGAGCGGCGATGACGCCATTATTAGCGTCACCATACCACTACTCTGCCTTCTAAAACGGTCTCTGCTGAAAATCAAAGAGGATGCATTGCAGGCCGAGCGCGATGACTTGGAGCAAGAAACAGTAGTGGGTGTGGGTGAAAACACACAGCCCAGCCTCATCTCATCACAACGTGCAGTGGAGGACTATGACGAGTAGGAGGAGGATGAAGACATGGAGCAACTCTCTGGCCAAATTGAGGATATGACATGCACACCAGTCATACCCTCGATTCAGCGTGGCTGGCCAGATGACAGGGGAGATGAGGAGGAGGAGGAGGAGGAGGAGGAGGACAGCATGTTCAGTCATCGTGTTGGTCTGGATACTGAAGTGATGGCTGTTAAGAGTCTGGCACACATGACTG
This sequence comes from Allobates femoralis, assembly GCA_033576535.1. NCBI lineage: Eukaryota > Metazoa > Chordata > Amphibia > Anura > Aromobatidae > Allobates > Allobates femoralis. Next base: position 297,358,312 of record JARQOC010000006.1, read on the forward strand.
ACTTTATGGTAAGCTGCCTGGCTCGTGACCCTCGCGTTCAGAACATCTTGGCCGACAATCAGTACTGGTTGGCAACACTCTTAGACCCACGCTACAAGGAGAACTTTATGTCTCTCATTGCTGAGGCGGAGAGGTCAGCCAAAGTGCAGCAGTTCCACAGGGCCATAGTCACGGAAGTAGGCCAATCATTCCCCTCACAAAACGCTAGCGGCATAGGTCAGGATTCGGTGGACAACCAAGGCGTACGGCCGAGAGGGGCACAAGTCCAATCCGCCAGAGGTAGGGGAACTGTCTTTACGATGTGGGACAGTTTTCTCAGCCCCTCACGTACCACAGCCCTTAAGGTGCGGGTTAGTGCCACCAGAAATGCTAAGTTTGGGCAGATGCTGAAGGAGTACCTTGCAGATCGAAGAACTGTACTGCGAGATGCCTCTGTGCCTTTCAATTATTGGGTCTGCAAGCTGGACACGTGGCATGAATTGGCTCTCTACGCCTTGGAAGTCCTGGCCTGCCCTGCCGCTAGCGTTTTATCAGAGCGTGTTTTCAGTGCTGCAGGTGGAATCATTACTGATAAACGCACCCGCCTGTCAACTGAAAATGCTGACAGGCTGACTCTGATCAAGATGAACAAGGGTTGGATTGGGCCAGACTTCACCACACCACCAGCAAATGACAACTGAATTAAAATTTTGTTATGTGAATTTGCCATGTACCTCCACTCACCCATGGGTACACACTTCAGGACTTTGGCTAATCGCTGGACTGCTCCTCCTTCTCCTCATGTGCCACCATGATGACTGTTACAATACTTAGGCTGTTGTTTGAGGTATACCCGCAGTGGTAAATATTTTCGCCCATTCTTTTAGAATGGGCATTACAACGACAGGAGACCCGCTCCTTTTCAATAGGAAAAATGTTTTGAGGCCGTCCTGCACGTCTCTATCCAGGGACAATGTGGAGCCTCCCAATTTTTGGCTGCCCTGCCAAAGGTCAATACTACAATACACCCACTTGAGGTTTACAGGCCCTCCTGCATGTCTGTATCCAGGGACATTGTTGAACCTCCAAATTTTTGGCTGCCCTGGCCAAAGGGCTATACTACTATACACCCACTTCAGGTTTACAGGCCCTACTACATGTCTGTATGCATGGGTCATTGTTGAACCTCCCAATTTTTGGCTGCCCTGCCAAAGGGCAATACTACAATACACCCACTTCAGGTTTACAGGCCCTCCTGCATGTCTGTATCCAGGGTCATTGTTGAACCTCCCAATTTTTGGCTGCCCTGCCAAAGGGCAATACTACAATACACCCACTTGAGGGTTACAGGCCCTACTACATGTCTGTATGCATGGGTCATTGTTGAACCTCCCAATTTTTGGCTGCCCTGCCAAAGGGCAATACTACAATACACCCACTTGAGGTTTACAGGCCCTCCTGCATGTCTGTATCCAGGGTCATTGTTGAACCTCCAAATTTTTGGCTGCCCTGGCCAAAGGGCTATACTACTATACACCCACTTCAGGTTTACAGGCCCTCATGCACGTCTCTATCCAGGGGCATTGGTGAACCTCCAAATTTTGGACTGCCCTGGCAAAGGAAAATACTACAATAGACCCAGTTCCTCAAAATGGGCACATTATTTCAAGACAGGGCTTCATGTACGTCTCTTCTCAGGGACATCGGAGTGCCGCACAATGTTTTCACGTAAAATGTTTCATGTAATCACAAAAAGTAACATACACCAGCTGTATCTCACTATTGGGTATGTGCCCTTAACATTTCCACCCTAAATATTCATTTTGGTATCATTTTGGAAGGTTTTCTGGTGACTCCGTAAAATTGGCGTGAAACTCGGACAAGATTGTTCACAGCTGTGACTTTTGAGTGAGAAATGCTTCCAGGGGTCTTCCTCATGGTGTTGCCATGTCATTTCAGCACTCTTCTGAGACTTTTCTGACATTTTTAGGGTTTTTCCATGCTGCCAGCAGTCATTTCATAAAAATACTCGTGTCTCCCATAGGATAACATTGGGCTCGGTACTCAGGCCGAGTACACGAGTATCTCGGGATGCTCGGCCCGAGCTTCGAGCACCTGAGCATTTTAGTACTCGCTCATCACTAGTCATCATATATTCATATTCTTCATACAATGGGGGGAAAACTATTCAGTCAGCCACCAAATGTGTAAGTTCTCCCACTTAAAAAGATGAGAGAGGCCTGTAATTGGCATCATAGGTAGACCTCAACTATGAGAGACAAAATGAGAAAACAAATCCTGAAAATCACATTGTCTGATTTGGAAATATTTTTTTCAAAATTTTGCTGGAAAATAAGTATTTGGTCACCTACAAACAAGCAAGAGACCTGTGACTTCTTTTTAAGAGGCTCCTCTGTCCTCCACTCATTACCTGTAGTACTAGCACGTGTTTGAACTTGTTATCAGTATAAAAGACACCTATGTGCAACTTCAAACAGTCACACTCCAAACTCCACTATGGTGAAGACTAATGAGCTGTCGAAGGACACCAAAAACAAAACTGTAGCCCTGCACTAGACTGGGTAGACTAAATCTGCAATAGGCAAGCAGCTTGGTGTGAAGAAATCAACTGTGGGAGAAATCATTTGAAAATGAAAAACATACAAGACCACTGATAATGTCCCTCGATCTGGGGCTCCACACAAGACCTCACCCTGTGGGGTCAAAATGATCTTAAGTTCGGTGAGCAAAATTCCCAGAACCACACAGAGGAAAGTAGTGATTAACCTGCAGAGAGCTGGGACCAATGTAACACAGGCTACCCTCAGTAGCACACTATGCCGCCAGGAACTCAGATCCTGCAGTGCCAGATGTAACCCCCCTGCTTAAGCCATTACATGTCTAGACCCGTCTGAAGTTTGCTAGAGAGCATTTGGATGATCCGGAAAAGTATTGGGAGAATGTCATATGGTCAGATGAAACCAAAGTAGAACTGTTTGGTAGAAACACAACTTGTCGTGTTTGGAAGAGAAAGAATGCTGAGTTGCATCCAAAGAACACCATACCAACTGTGAAGCATGCCAGTGTCAACATCATGCTTTGGTACTGTTTCTCTGCCAAGGCATCAGGACGACTGATCTGTGTACATGAAAGAATGAATGTAGCCATGTATCATGAGATTTTGAGTGCAAACCTGCTTGCATTAGCAAGGGCATTGAAGAAGAAACGTGGCTGGGTCTTTCAGCATGATAATGATCCTAAGCACACGACCAGGGCAATGAAGGAGTGGCTTCGTAAGAAGTATTTCAAGGTCCTGGAGTGGCATAGCCAGTCTCCAGATCTAAACCCTATAGAAAACCTTTGAATGGAGTTGAAAGTCAGTGTTGGCAAGTGACAGCCCCAAAACATCACTGCTCTAGAGGAGATCTGCATGGAAGAATGGGCCAACATACCAGCAACAGTGTGTGCCAACCTTGTGAAGCTGTACAGAAAACATTTGACCTCTGTCATTACCAACAAAGGATTTATAACAAAGTATTGAGATGAACTTTTGTTATTGACCAAATATTTATTTCCCACCAAAATTTGAAAAAATAATTTCTTTCCAAATCAGACAATGTGATTTTAAGGATTTGTTTTCTCACTTTGTCTCTCATAGTTGAGGTCTATCTATAATGTCAATTACAGGCCTCTCATCTTTTTAAGTGGGAGAACTTGCACAATTGGTGGCTGACTAAATACTTTTTTCCCCACTGTGACCTCAGCTACAGTTCCAGCTGGAGAAACACAAAACTAGATCATTTTCTTCAGGACTTCAACCTAGCATCCAAGATCATAGACTGCTTCCCTGCTAGGTTGGGACACCTCGGTCACCTGGCTACATACCTTGCAGTGCTTGGTCAGCTTCATAAGCTTGCAGCTTTCCCTTCCCAATGGGTGCCTGCCAAAAGCAGGGTGCTTCTGGACCGGGATAGGTGGCCCTAGATGCCTCGAAGGCATGAACATACTAATCCCTGGTGAGCCAATGGAAGGGTGAGACTCTGTTGCTTGTTCCATCTTGTGTCCTTACTGGGAGTGATCCAATAAAGTCTCACCAATGTGTGGTACCCTCATCCTGTGACGTCTGACTATTGTTCTGCCCACGGGAGTTTGGGCGTTCAATTGGATGAGCCCTAGTCCATGTGGTCTTTCTAAAGATAGCTGGGCCAGTGGTCAAGAGCACACACTGACCAACGTGTCTCCACAGTAAACAATAGGAGACAGCTAGAAGGGAGTATGACTACAATATGTTTGGAGCTTTTTACCATGGAGACACAGATGTTTGCACTAAAACAGTTATATACAAAGTCGCTTCACAATTTTAGAAGCATTGGATAAATAAAAAAAATGGTAATAAATGCAGGCCTGTGTCTCTTTTAAAGCATAATTCCCATGAAACCAGTATAATTCAAGAAAGAAATGACCATCTGCTTTGGAAATCACGGTGGATGTACATTAGTGACAGTGTGTGTATATACCAATAAGAAGGGCACCAACCTGTAAGGCAAGGTTGGCCACCTGACACTAGGTGGCAAACTCCCTTGACAGGGGAAACCATTTCACTTTTAGCCTTAGTCAATGATACGGATATTTTAGGTTCCATGTGAACAACCTATACAGTCATAGCTGAAAGTGTTGGCACCCTTGAAACTGTTCTAGAAAATGAAGTAACATTTTTTACTTAATAAAATGCACCGGATTATAAAAAGCATGCCAAATTTAGAGAAAGAAATTGGGGAAAAAAGTATTTTTAGTATTACAAAAAAGAAGGTCCATCTTATAATAAAGTGCATCTTATAAAGTCAGTGTAGCTTACTGGGGGTGCGGTGGAGTACGGTCACAGCTGTAGATTGACAACAGAAAAAGTGTGGCAATGCTGCAAGCCTGAGGCTGGAAGGAGGGCATGTCCCGATGGTGGCAGCATGAGTGGGGAGATGCTGCAGGGCTGTCTCGGCGGTTGCAACATATTGGGGCGATGCTGCGGGGGTGTCCTGGTGGCATCATAAGTGGGGCAATCCTGTGTGGGTGTCCAGGTGGTAGAGGCATAGTGGGGCAACGCTGCGGGCTGTCCCGTGTTGCACAGTTGACACAATAAATTCCCCTGCGGTAGATGTGATGGGGTCATGAAAAATTGTTGCCTCAGCAGTGAAGGTGCAGAAGATGATCTCGGAAGCCGAAATCTCAATCTGTATATGCGCCGCAGTGCACTTCAGGAAAATGGCTGCAGCACATTCGCAGATTGAGATCTCGGCTGTCCGAAAAAGCGTCAACCGTGTGCTGCAAGGAGACCCCCACAGGATTGCCCCATGCTGCTGTCTCTGGGACACCCTTGCTGCATTGCCCCGCCATGCCACCACTGCCAGGACACCCCATCCTCAGGTTCGCACCCTTCCTCCTGTATCAATGCCACCTCCATATAACCAGATTATAATATGCACTCCTATTTCCCTCTACTTTTTTGAGAAAAAAAAGCGTGTTTTGTAATCTGAGAAATATAGCATTTCTCCTCGAAAATTATTACAGCCACACAAGTTTTGTTATACAGGTTTTTTTCCTTTGTATTGGAATAACATCAAAGAAACTGATAAAATAAAAACACTAATTGGGCATAATTTTACACACAAAAAGACACAAAAGTGAGCCAGACAAAGCTGTTGCACCCTTAACTTAATATTTGGTAGCACATTCTTGAACAAATACTGCAATCACACTAGGTCTCTCATATTGAAGGTGCCTTCTCCATCAGTAATTTTAAGATCTCTCTAGAGGAGTTCAATGGATTTAGATCCTCCAGACCCTTGTGGCCACTTCAGAACTCTTCAGCGCTTTGTTTCCATCCATTTCTGGTTGTTCTTTTATTTGTAGGCAGTAGAATGATGTGAACAAATATTGAAGGAACTCCGGCACCAGACTTGTTGCAGTTAAAATTCCAGATCTTTATTCAAACATCCTTAAAAGTAGAATGATGTGCTTTACCAAAAACCTGCATCTTGGTTCATCTGTTCACAAAAAGCTTTCCCAGAAGGATTTTAGCATACTCTCGTACATCTTGTCAAACTGCAGTCTAACTTTATTTAAAGAGAAACAGCGGTGCCACTTTATCATTTCTTCAATCCTTTATTATTTTCATAAAATCATCACATATGTATAGGGTAAAGCTATACGCGTTTCAGGGATAAGACCCCTTAATCTTTAGCTAAAGATTAAGGGTAATCCCCAAAGTCTAATCGATTAAGTCATATCCCCGAAACGCATATAGCGTTACCCTATACATATGTGATGATTTTATGAAAATAATAAAGGATTGAAGAAATTACAAAGTGGCACCGCTGTTTCTCTTTAAATCTAATTACCAAGTTGGAGCCAACCATCATACTGGTCTGCCTGGGAGCTCTGTGAATATCAGTGGTGGAGATACATTTCTTCCCTACTCCGGCATAAACCTAACTTTTTTATATCTCTTTGTCTGCAGTTGGGTCCTTCTAGGTCTCCTGCCATATCGTTCCATTTCATTCAAATGTGGACAGATAGTTTGTGCTAACACTGATACACCCTGAGCTGAGGACAGCTTGAATTTCTTCAGAAGTTCATTGGGACTGCTTATCCACCATCCAGATTATCCTGCATTGCAACGTTCCATCATTTTTTATTAGCATCCATTTCCAGGGAAATAAGCTACAGTGCCATGGGTTGTAAATTTATTGATTACGTTGTGCACTGTGGACAAAGAAACATCAAGATCTCTTGAGATGGACTTGTAAGCTTGAGATTCTTGATATTTTTCTGCAATTTTGGTTCTCAAGTCCTCAGACAGTTCTCTTCTTCTCTTTCTGTTCTACATGTCTAGTGTGGCACACACAGACACACAGTGTAAAGATTGAGTCAACTTCTCCCATTTTTATCTGTGATTATTATATTGCCCTCTTCAGGGGTGGGCTGGTGATCCGGCCAGCACTTGCAGTAGGTGATGAGCGGGGGGGCGGGGTGGGGGCTATCGGACACGGTGAGGCGAGGAGCAGTGGATGGGGGGGGGGCTTTAGGGTTGCTGTGTCAGCTGATTCGTGGCCCACTGTCTCTCACCACACTGCCCGGTATCGCCTTTTATGATTTCTATGATGCCAGCTCCTGTGGGCCCTTACACCCCTCCCACCTGAGCCAGCCCGCCTCTGGCCCTCTCATGTTACTTGCCACAGATGAGTTTAAACGATCATCACAAGCTTGAAACAAAGTTGTTTATCCACAATCTGAGAAAAGGTGTGTGGAGCCCACTGGGACGGGGTACTCGGCGCGGGACCGGGGTACTGCTGGGGATGTCACGGCGGTCTTGGTCCGGACCGTGCCCTGAGCCCACAAGTAATGGGGGGTTATTTACAGGGGAGTTTGTCATGACGCCACCCACGGGTTGTGGTCAGTGAGGGGACCACCGCTGCTGCAGAACCTCCGGGGATGATGTTTGGTAGCTGGGGATGTAATGGCTCTCCGCAGGTAGAGCTTGGTTCCCCGGGGCAGTGGTAGTAATGGTCTATAGATGGTGCTATGGATATTGTAGGATAGGGTAGTGATGGAGATGATGACAGCTGGTGAGGGAGAGTAGGACATGAGTGCAAGGATCACACAGACTCAAGGTTTTGTAGTTTTCCAAGGCTTTACTGCAGATGATATTTGGCAGAGTACTGTACTGGGGCTGGGTTGCTCCCACCCTGTCCGGGTCCTCAGCTTCTAACTCCTGCGCCTTGTGTGTGGCCCTGCTGCTGCTTTAGCTGAGCTGCTGGCCCTGTTTCTCCTCACAGGTACCCCCTTTGCTAGGCAACTTGAGCCCTTCCGTGTGCTTCTGGCACCGCCGTGTTGCTTTGCTGAGGTACAGTGTAGATATACAACCTCCACTATCCCAGTGTTTACTGTGCTGCATGTGTCAGTCACAGTTTTGGATCCGGTATCCGGTCTGTGCGCTCCTCCGGGGCGAGTTATGGGGTAACTCAGTCTCCCAGATGTGTTCTCCTGTTTATTTTTCTCCTTCCCTCAGACCCTGGCTAGGCCTGGAAGTGGGTAGCAGGCTGTGGAGAGGCCTAAGGCAGCCCCTTTACACCACCAGTCTTTTCTTCCTCAGTCCTCCCAGGAACTGCACTAACTCCAACTCCACTCAACTCAACTCAACTGACTAACTGTCACTACCACTCTGAAGTAAAGAACATTAGCTCCTCCCACTTTTGCAGGTGCCACTTAAGCACCACCCACCACTCTGCTCTGCCCCACTTCCTCTCCCCAGACCAGAACATATATCAGGGGGCTGCTTGAACTCCCCTTCTGGCCTAGAGGTGCCAGTGTAGTGTCCAGTGTTGTGTGGGGAGTGAACCCGTGCTGATGTTTCTGTGGCACATTAACCTCTGGTGTGCCACAGGTGCAAACAATTTTATCTGGCCCATTTTTGGGGCTTTATATTATGTTATGGCTAAGTTGCCTTATTTCTCTGGTTTTTTTTGTGTTCTTCCAATACACACAAAGGAAACAAACGTGTATGACAAAACATGGGGAATTGCAGTAATTTTCATGGAGAAATAATTCATTTTCTGGAACAATTTTAAGGGTGCCAACACTTTTGGCAATGAATGTATGAAACCAGCAGTGCCCTGTTTGTTCCCTAGCAGCAAAACAATCCTTTTAAAAGTCAACTCCTTCTTATGGCGATTGCTTAGAAAATGATAATTGTGAACAGATGATAATACCACAATCCAGAGGGTAATGCACGATTTTACTTCAGCCATTACACCATATCAGATTTCCTAAGCTAACTCTTAAAACAAATCTAGGTATTTACCTGTAATGTCTGGTTGGTAATAAGGGTTAGAAATCAATTGCTGAGTGACAAAAATCATGGGATCGTAGGCCCCACCTCTAATATTATAAGCTAAACAGACGATATAAGAATAACACCAGGCATTGCTTGGCATGAAATGGCCGAGAGGCTTTTAATAGGGTTACCTTCAATAAATAATCCATATATATTAATTAAAACTTTTTTCATAAATATTGTTTTTTCAACTCATTAAACTCCAATTTGTAAAGTCCATTAAGACCATTATAAAGATCAACTTGAAAATATAAAACTTTCCCCTCACTAAAAGCCTGACGACAGGGATATTGGGGAACAGAAATAAAGAGGGGATGGGTGGGCGGGTGCGTTTTTCTTCGTCTCCTCAGACACACTGACTGAAAATCCCTGAGGTCGGGGCATAAGTACTCCACTCTCCCGCTCTTTTTCAAACTAATCAGGTACAAACTTATCAGACATGCAGGACAGCCAATCACAGCGATCACCTGCTTCTGTTACCTCACAACAGGGACTCTGAACCCTTTACCATCCATCATGAGGATACCTCATGAATATTAAGGCACCTATAATGACAAACACACTTTAGGAAGAAACAGATACCACAATATGTTACCTGACAACTCAGTTGGGAGGCCACGAGCCCATGCAGCCCCCATTGTAGGCGATTAGGGGGCTCAACATTATGTGTCTGACTGTTGAACGTTTTTTAGGCCTTAATGAGTTTACACAAAAAATAGCTACCATGAACCATGTAAAGTGCAAATGCCAATCACATATGGCTCCAAAAAAGCTGAATTACAGACCTCCAGAATTGCTGCTCTCTCTAAACATGTCCATAATAAAATACAAGCTCTGTGATAACATGGGCACATTCATCTGATGTCATCATTACCAGTGCTGTAGCTCATTGCTAGTCAAGGGATACCTTCATTTTGTACACTGACTGGGCAAATGTCCATCTTTAGGCCTCAAGCGCATGGCTATAGTTCAGATCCAAAACACAAGGCCTTTTTTTTAAACTACAATGCACATATGTAGTCAGTAAGCACATGCTTCAGAACATGCCCTGTTATGGTGTTGCAAAAGGTTCAAGATGAAGCCCACCCATTAATAAGGTAGGCCTAAAGTGCAGTCAGCATACTGACATAGGTGTTAGGTGTGAACAATGGCTTACCATACGAAAATCAGAGGTACTTCATTTATATTCTGAGCACTCTATACACAGGATTTGATCTTACCAGGACAGAAGATCTTATTGAGCGATCCCAATGACAAGGAAAAGTGTCCCAACTGAATGATTGTTTTGGCTATTGATAGATTTATTTGGAAAAATATGTTAAAACAGCGTGTTTTGTCTACTCTGAGCCTTCATCAGACAGATGAAACGTGTTGTTATGGCATATTTTATCAAATAAATCTATCAATATCTACAATAATCCTTCAATTTTGGACACTTTTCCTGGTCATTGAGAGCGCTTTATTAGATCTTTTATTCGGCTACTATATTAACCTGTGAAATCCCCAGTGAAGTATCTGTTCACAGCCTTTTGCATGAGCAGCATACTGGACCAGTACCTTTAAGCCTAAATTGGCAGCAGTCATTTATGCCTTATACATTTCACTAATTGTTAAGTGCAATTCATTTTATCTTACCGCATACTACATTGTACTTAGTTTAGATCAGCGCCACAGTGACTCCCCTCCTCATGTTGTTTTTATTTACAGAGGAATCTTTCTATTAAAAAAATTCTTATAATAAATAGAACTTAGTTCAGGTTGAGATGGCCACGTGGACATGACTGTCTCACTGTGCTCATCTGCAACACAGATGGGTGCAGGAGATGCTTACTATTGTATGTAGTATTCTGGTCTGTAAAATGGAACATAGTACACACAGTGATCTTTTCAATACAGACCATCACGCATGGATTTGTACGAAGCTTGGAAGCAATCCGATAACCATAGGATAATGGCCACTTTACACGTCCCAACATCGTTTCGATATTGTATACAATGGCACGGGAGCGCGCACTTTTTTGGATGAAATCCAAGATCGCATAGGAGATGTCACACAGGGAGAGATCGGCAAGCAACAAACTGCGATGTCTACGCCCCATTAGACGAGCGAACCTGGGAACGACCATTTAACATTGGAGTGAATAGGGGAAGTTGTGCTCCAAGTCGGTGTTGGGCTGTCACACAGCACAATCCTGCCAGATCGTCCATCCAATATCGGGAAGTTGGAGAGCCTGCACAATTCTTCCCCGATATCGTTTTGGCATCGTTCTTGCATTGAATTGCACATTTACACCACACGGCGCACGAACGATATCGGGGCCAACGCACGAACCACGTGACTTTTTATCGAAGTTGGACGACGATATTGGGACGTGTAAAGTGGCCATAAGGGACAATTTCTTGAACTCTGGTTGGAGTCCCCATCAATCAGGAGAATGGGATTCTAAAGCGCTCTTTCTGAAATAGAATGAATGAATGTTGAGGATGCACAACCCCATTCAATTTATTATCAATAGAAAGGATGGAGATACATAAACGCTGTACTTGACTAGCTCTGAAAATCACATTGAGAATGAATCGAGTAGGTCTACTGAAAATACAACCATCTGAATGAAGCCTAATTTATTTGTATTAAAAAAAGGTGCCCAAACTTCAGTGATCAGCAAGGGTCCTGCCGCCCTAGTTCTGCTTCGTTCTTGACACAAGTCAAGTGGATTTCGTGAGCAGTGGTATGTTCATATCCATAGTAGAAAACGTTTGATGCCGATCAATAGATTATTTGATTACCGTAATTTTATTCATAAAATACAATTTTATCTCTTAAGTGATATATCAGTTCAGATATAGGACCTTCGTTAGATTTGTGAATTTCAGAGAGAATAACGGGTTGAAAATATGTAAGGTAAGGAGAAACACTATCGTGATGGCGACATCATTGCTGATGAGCAGCATTATTACCACAGTGGTTCATCTCAGCTTCTTTTTCCCAATCATGTTCTATGCAATTTATGTGTTTTGATGGAATGTCTGATACCAGGACTAAAACGTCCCTTAAAAGGAACCTATCAGGTCCTTCGTACCCCCAGAACCACCAGCAGTCCTGTGCATGTGTCTATATTCCTTGCCTAAGTCCCTTCATTTACTTGCAGTCATAACCAGATCTTTAGAAAAAGTATTTCTAAAGTCTGTTTATTATATGCAAATAAAGGCTTTGTCTAGTCGAGGGGGCATTAGTTTTCTACTAGTCGGCCCATATAGCATGTTATTACACCCTTGTGGGAGTGATAACATGCATTACACAGACAGCTTCCACGCTAGCGCTATACAAAGCTCGCACATGCGCGCAGCTTTAATTTTGATATGCTCACAGAAATGCTCGTGGTTCTGGTGGCGCAGAGGATCTGAAAGGTTCCCTTTAATGTCTCAAATAAGTCAGTAATTTAGTACACACAGCTCTGATGATGTGCCAACACGGAAAACTTTCTTCTGCTTTGAACACAAATAAGGGCCAGGGTCACACAAACATTTAGCATTGGATGCAATATGCTAATGAAACTTGGCTCAAACTCTGCTAAGAGTGTGACTGAGTGTAATTCACTGTGCTCCGATTCTCTCGCAGGTGAGGATTGGAGCACGAGGAGAAGATGGAGATTAAACTCTCCATCTTCCCCATTGTCTGTCTCTGTGTATATCAGACTGCACCGAGTTGTTTCACACGCACCCAGAAACATGCATGTGTGGCGCCCCTCTGGGTAGGCGGCGCCACAGAGAGGTATTACACTTTACAAATATATGTGTTCCTCTGTAAGTTGTGGGTTTAGGGTTTAACCTATGGAGTCTGTTTTCACACACACACGACTAGGCCACCTTAGTATAGAGGGACTGATTATTCAGTAGGTCCAAAAGGGGGTGGAGCCTAGGTTAGTGCAGGAAGACTTGAGTGACAGTTAGTTCAGTTAGTGGTGGGAAGGCAGTCAGAGAGGATGCGCCTGACAGCTCTGCAACAGGAGGGTTTCACATCTCTAAGAGAGGGCCCAGGACAGAAGAGGATGGACCAGAACTGGTTGGAGCCGGCTGGTAACTTCTGGGGAACACCGGTGACACGGAAGCCGAGGCAGTCAGCGGTTTATCCCTGGCAGCAAACCGACGAGCCGCAGGCCTTCTGAAACCGGGTAGCCGTAGGCGCCACAAGAAGGTACCTCGCCCCTCAGGCCCAAAATAGGTCGTAGATTACAGGAGTATCGGTCCGGATTCCGGTGGCGGGAGGATTTGCTGTGTGTCCTTCCCATCCGTACTGGTAAAGGAGAAACCTGTGCTTCACTGTATGAGACCAGGGGACTGGTGGAGAGCTCTGCAAGGGTGGTGAAAGTTAGAGAAGGACAGAATTAGACCCCGAAAGACTTAAAGAAAGGGACATATGGAGACTCCATGGGGGTACCCTGAACCGACAACTATCATCCGTTAAACCAGACTGTATCATGTTTCACCTTAACATCTGCCAGTACCCAGTAAAGTGGAGTTGAACTGGTTTCTGTCTTTTTTCCTGCCGGCGCCCGGAGGGCTTCAGCATCGTCAGCATCTCACCGGAGGGGTAAGAACAACTACTCTCCTCATCCCCCTCATCCTCAATCACTGCTGCCCTGAGGTAAAAGCTCCACACTGAGCTGCATCCATCATCACCTCAGCGGCCGGCTTGCAGCGCCGGTATCCATATTACCGGGATCCACAGGTGGCGTCACATACTCTCTTTACCCCTGTAAATATCCCCCATCTAACAAATGACAGCCAGGGCACGTAACTGGGAACCCGACCACCTGTGATTTCCCCAGTTAAATCCATCAAAGCCAGGCCCGGTATCCGAGTACACCTAGCCCTGGGCTCATCACATGCATGCCCGTGATCCAGTTGGCAGAGGCACTTGCAGCATGTTGAGATTGTTTTCTCATGCCAACTTCTTTGGCATGATAACAAAATCACCCGATTTATATGCTCATGTGAGGCCCAATAGTGATTTTGCAAGGACCAAGACACCAACGCTGATATGTGCAGACTAAGGCACATTTCTTGACACAAATTAGGATATTGTATGTACAGTTGTGGCCAAAAGTATTGACACCCCTGCAATTCTGTCAGATAATACTCAGTTTCTTCCTGAAAATGATTGCAATCACAAATTCTTTGGTATTATTATCTTCATTTAATTTGTCTTCAATGAAAAAACACAAAAAGAATTGTCCTAAAGCCAAATTGGATATAATTCCACACCAAACATAAAAAAGGGGTGGACAAAAGTATTGGCACTGTTAGAAAAATCATGTGATGCTTCTCTAATTTGTGTAATTAACAGCACCTGTAACTTACCTGTGGCACCTAACAGGTGTTGGCAATAACTAAATCACACTTGCAGCCAGTTGACATGGATTAAAGTTGGCTCAACCTCTGTCCTGTGTCCTTGAGCATGGAGAAAAGAAAGAAGCCCAAAGAACTGTCTGAAGACTTGAGAAACCAAATTGTGAGGAAGCATGAGCAATCTCAAGGCTACAAGTCCATCTCCAAAGACCTGAATGTTCCTGTGTCTACCGTGCGCAGTGTCATCAAAAAGTTAAAGCCCATGGCACTGTGGCTAACCTCCATAGATGTGGATGGAAAAGAAAAATTGAAGAGAGATTTCAACGCAAGATTGTGCGGATGGTGGATAAAGAACCTCGACTAACATCCAAACAAGTTCAAGGTGCCCTGCAGTCTGAGGGTGCAACAGTGTCAACCCTGTACTATCTGTCGGCGTCTGAATGAAAAGGGACTGTATGGTAGGATACCCAGGAAGACCCCACTTCTTACCCCGAGACATAAAAAAGCCAGGCTGGAGTTGGCCAAAACTTACCTGAGAAAGCCTAAAACGTTTTGGAAGAATGTTCTCTGGTCAGATGAGACAAAAGTAGAGCTTTTTGGGCAAAAGGCATCAACATAGAGTTTACAGGAGAAAAAAAAAAGAGGCATTCAAAGAAAAGAACACGGTCCATACAGTCAAACATGGTGGAGGTTCCCTGATCTTTTGGGGTTGCTTTGCTGCCTCTGGCACTGGACTGCTTGACCGTGTGCATGGCATTATGAAGTCTGAAGACTACCAACAAATTTTGCAGCATAATGTAGGGCCCAGTGTGAGAAAGCTGGGTCTCCCTCAGAGGTCATGGGTCTTCCAGCAGGACAATGAACCAAAACACACTTCAAAAAGCACTAGAAAATGGTTTGAGAGAAAGCACTGGAGACTTCTAAGGTGGCCAGCAATAAGTCCAGACCTGAATCCCATAGAACACCTGTGGAGAGATCTAAAAATGTCAGTTTGGAGAAGGCACCCTTCAAATATCAGGGACCTGGAGCAGTTTGCCAAAGAAGAATGGTCTAAAATTCCAGCAGAGCATTGTAAGAAACTCATTGATGGTTACCGGAAGCGGTTGATCGCAGTTATTTTGGCTAAAGGTTGTGCAACCAAGTATTAGGCTGTGTGATCCATTTTTGGAGTTTTGTGTGAAACGATCAATGTTTTGCTTTTTGCTTCATTCTCTTTTGTGTTTTTTCATTGAAGACAAATTTAATGAAGATAATAATACCAAAGAATTTGTGATTGCAATCATTTTCAGGAAGACCCTGAGTATTATCTGACAGAATTGCAGGGGTGTCAATACTTTTGGCCACATCTGTATTTATATTAGAAAAATTACTAAAGATACTTTTTAGGTCCTGTCGCCACATCAAAAGTGCCCAGTTTTTTCTTATTTTATTCCAGCTGCTCCTCTATATATTTGCTTTTTTTGTTTTGTGTTGTATTTATACAGCTCCAGATTCAGATTGAGGATGAGCAAATTGGTCTCGGTGAATCGAACACAGACTTTACAAAATGTTTTAGTGTTCGGATGCTTTACGTATGCAAACCACTGGAGCGAGCATCACTGTGATCGGGTACACCTTGTGCTCGGCCCATTGTGACCTGCTTGCAGTCTCTGAACGTCTCACACTGGGGGTAAAATCAGCACTATCAGATGTAGTGTGTACAAAAAAAAAAAAGAAAAGAACAAAACCTGCCCTCTGTCTGCATGTCTGCTCATCTTTACTCCAGATATTGGAGCCTCCTTTTTGAGTGCTAATTTTTATTGTCTTTACCAAAGGGGTGTGACTTACAGAATTCTTTCGGGGGATGTCTTTAGGAAACTCTGCATTATTAACCAGTGAGCAACAGCTCCTGTATGGACTAGATCAGGGGTGGGGAACTCCAGGCCTCAAGAGCCGCCATCAGTCCAGGTTTTCAGCATCTCTTTAGTATTGCACATGTGATAATTGAATCACCTGCACTGGTGATGATTCCAACTCCTGTGCAATACTAAAGGAACCGTCACACACGGCAATATTGCTAGCAATTTCACTGGCAATTTGCTGGTTGCAGTGAAATCATGAACACATTGTTCTATTTTGTTGCTGTGTACAAATGTAACAATGTGTCCATGATTTCACAGCAACTAGCAAATTGCCAGTGAAATTGCTAGCAAAATTGCCGTGTGTGACGGTACCTTAAGGAAACCCTGAAAACATGACCTGTTAGCGGCCTTTGAGGCCTGGAGTTCTTTAGTCCTGGACTAGAAGAATTAGTACTAAATTAAAAGGTACATATCTCTGGAACCGCATGGCAGATTAATCTAAAACAAAAAACAAACTACTCGGGAGAAGCATAAAATAACAAAAATGGGTCCTATTTACAGTAAGTGTTATCATCTACTGATAACAGAGTTATCCAAGTAATGGAATAACCAGACTAGTATTACACGTCATAGTGTATTATACAATTAGGTTTATTAATAGGTTTATGAGCAGCCCATACAAGTAGAGTCACTGGAAGTTATGTGCAAGCTACCCGCTATGACTTAATGTTTAACACCCAACCCAAATAAGGTATCTCTAACTCTGACATGGTTATGTAATCATCCGTGTCCTGCCAAACATCTGTATTATGTATGCCGCCACTGTAAGCACATGTGTGCGGCGTGCGGCCCTGGGTCAAGCACAGCTTTTTGCCTTCTAATCCACTGCTTGGCGTGTCTGTATGAGCAATATATTCTGTAATATAAAACAAGTCCGGCCTATTTTGCAGTGCAGGCAGAATTAACGAACTCTAGCGTGCCACTTTTTCTGGGACAGCTGGATGATCACAGAACTAATAGCCATTATAGCACCCAAAGCAGCTGCAATTCCAGTTTCTATAGGGCAACGTATATGAAGAATTTGCATGTAATCCTGAATAGCGAGACAGATTTGTCTTTCAGGAATTCGGGAAAGTTTGTAACATTCCCTGGAGGAGATGTAATAGCCGCCAGTAGGAACAGCTTAAAAACCAATATATGGAAGGACACAAAAGGGGCTTATGATGACAAATGACTGCGAACATGTTGACGGCTCCTGTAGTGTGTTCCAATACCTATAGGTAGATTACTAGGTGGCATACTGCAGAGGTCTGGAGAAGCCTGCAATGGGTTACAGGGCAGGAATGTGCACAGGAAATGAGCCTCCTCCTGGGTATGAGACTGAAATTCCTAACCCAGAGGGCAGAATTCAACACAGACAAGGCCAGACAGACTGTGCTGTGAGCTGGCAGACCTACATGTTACTTTATACCAACTGTGCCACATTCCAGGCTGTCCCAGATAGATATACGCTGGCGCACAGATATAAACATTAGCACGCCAGGTACAGTATACACATACAGCTCTGGTACAGTTCAGGGTGACATAACGTTAGATTTTATGTAAAAGCGCAGATAATATATCGGATTATTGTGACTCAAAGAACTCCAGAGAGTTAAATGGCAAATTCAGCTCTGCATAAAGACAAATATATATGCAAAAAGTGGGTTTCCTCCATGTTCTCCGCTTTACTCCCACACTTTAAAGACATACTGATAAGGAATATAGATTTCAAGCCCCAATGGGGACAGGGATAATCACATCTGTAAAGAGCTTTGGATTTAATTACACTTTATAAGTGAGTAAAATTAATAAATACATAATTTATACAGAAAATGTTATCACCTATACGGTTGTGACTCTCGGCTAAGTCTACTACTCCTGTCCATAGTTATATATTTGTAGGAGACATATCCAGTAAAGAAGTAGACTAACACTATTGTGCCACTGGGCATTAACAATACACACTGAAAATGAATATGCAGTTGCAGCCAGCCAGGGCGGTTACAGACAGCTGGATGCCAGCTACACGCTGGCACTGAAAGTTCATCTGCAGCCATTTTTAAGTTAACTTGTCCATGTTACCCTCCTTGGATAAAACGCACTTTATACCACACTTTAGACTTTGGTTACGAATATACAAATTGAATGACAGCAAGACGTACATGTCCAACTGGCGCTAGTGTGAGATACGTAGTGGAAAAAGCTACGAGAAACGACGAAACTTCTTAAAGTTTGATCGTGTTTAGCGAATTGCCATGTGTGTAATCCACACTCCCTTGTGGGATACTGTGTCTCCAGTCTTACCTTACTGTCCTCCTCTTCCTGACTTGAATGGCTGGATGGGGTCCTCTCTTTGGCAGCACATTCTTCTATCTCACCCTGATCCTTGGCTTCTGGTGTCTCCTCAAGTGTGCCAACTTCTTCCACTGGGATTGCCCCATCGCTCGCTGTCCTTTCACCCACTTCGTCCTCTTCTATGGGATCCTCTTTGTCTTTCTCTTCTGTTTCTAAGGGTTCTTCTGCCACTGTCTCTATCTTCTCTTCTTGAGCAGTCTCAGCTGGCTGCTTGTCCCTGGCAGCACGAAGTTTGACTATAATGGTGGCGAGAATGATGGCTAAAGCTGTGAATATCAGGGGAATTGTCATTGAGAAGTCCCCTGCTTGCTCCATGCTGTCTGGGATGAGTAGGCTTTTGTTCTGTCTCCTGGCAGAAGCTGTACTGACTGATCCTCTCTCCTCCCAGCTACCCTGCCACAAAACAGCTGTCATTGTCCTGGCCCTGCCTCTTCCACTAGAATCCATCTCCTGCATCTCTCCGCCTACCCATATAGTACACAGCAGGCATGCAGGTCTACCCATCTCAGTATTAGATCTAGTACATTTTCTGATGACTTAGGGCCACGTCACACACACAGATATCTGTGCAGATATTGTTCACAGATCTCTGGTTGCAGTGAAATCATGGACATCTTGTTCGATTTTGTGGCTGTGAACAAATGGAGCAATCTGTCCATGATTTCACTGCAACCAGAGATCTGTGAACAATATCTGCACAGATATCTGTGTGTGTGACATGGCCCTAAGTTCCATCATCATAGTACCACATATCATACAGGATCGTCTGTCTATAAAACTGTTCTGCAGCCTTTCTATGAGCCAGTTGTTTGGCCTGAACAAGTGCTATTCATTAAGAAGAGCCTAAACCTTAGCAGCTGCTAATCTCATTCACACGTATGTAGGTCAATGTTTCTGGAGGGTCTCAGAATCAGAGCGCATGCAGTTATCATAAGGGGTGGGGGGCGAGGGGCAGACACTTCTCTGGAGAGCCTGTTTGTAATCCTGTTTAAAAAAAAAACCACAAGCCTCCCCAGCCAGAAATGGCAGATAACAGGGAGCAATGATATGTATTTCATTGGACTGTAAGTGCAGAGAAGATGAGACTTTAGGATTAGTGTTCCTTTACAGGGAAACCGTCAGCACATTTTAACAAATGGAAGTCATAGTATATTTTAAAGGAGCTGGTGCCCTAGTAAAATAAATATATATATAGTGATGCAGCAGCTTGCTGCATTGCAAATATATATGCTGGGACTTGTAGTTCAGCATTTTTCAGCGATGCATTATGCTGGGAATTGAGGTTCCACAAATTCAGGTAATGCATTACATGTGCTACACAGGAGGTGATTAAAAAGACAAACCTGAATCCTCCCACAGGTCTGCTTATGTGGAACAGGTGGGATATCAGCTGACTAGTGCTGTGTGAGGCAGTCTTCCTATCTCCTGCAAAGGGAGCAGGATATACTAGGCTGGAATCAGTGGCGTAGCTAGCCTGCTCTGGGCCCGGGGCGAGATCTGCACCCAGGGCCCCCATGTGAAGAGCGGGGGGGGGGGGTGCTGTCAGAGAATTCTCGTGCCACCCCAAGTGGCGTAGCAAGTGTTTGTGGCGCCCTGGGCGGTGGAAAAATTTGCCGCAGCTACCGCCCCTAAGAATTGGGCCAAATGGCCACTCTCCTCCTGAACTCTCCATCCTTCTGCACTCCCCATGCTCTGTCTTCCTGCACCCTCCATCCTCCTGCACCCTCCATCCTCCAGCACCCTCCATCCTCCAGCACCCTCCATCCTTCAGCACTCTCCATCCTTCAGCGCTCTCCATCCTCCTGCACTCACCATCCTCCTGCGCTCCCCATCCACCTGCGCGCTCCATCCTTCTGTGTGCTCCATCCTCCTGCACTCTTCATCCTCTTGCGCTCTCTGTCCTCCTGCCATCCTTCTGTGTGCTCCATCCTCCTGCACTCTTCATCCTCTTGCGCTCTCTGTCCTCCTGCCATCCTTCTGTGTGCTCCATCCTCCTGCGCTCTTCATCCTCTTGCGCTCTCTGTCCTCCTGCGCTCTCTATCCTCCATCCTCCTGCACGCTGCATCCTTCTGCGCTCTCCATCCTCCTGCACTCCCCATCCACCATCCTGCAGCACCCTCCATCCTCCTGCACGCTCCATCCACCTGCGCTCTCCATCCTCCATCCTCTCTTGCATTCCCTGTCCTCCATCCTCCTGCAGTCCCCATTCTTCTGCGCTCTCCATCCTCCTGCGCTCTCCATCCTCCTACGCTCTCTATCCTCCATCCTCCTGCGCTCTTCATCCTCCTGCGCTCTCCATCCTCTATTCCCTGCAGTGTCCATCCTCTATCCCCTGCAGTTTCCATCCTCTATCCCCTGCAGATCCCATCCTCTGTCCCCCTGCAGATCCCATCCTCTGTCCCCCTGCAGATCCCATCCTCTGTCCCCCTGCAGATCCCATCCTCTGTCCCCCTGCAGATCCCATCCTCTGTCCCCCTCCAGATCCCATCCTCTGTCCCCCTGCAGATCCCATCCTCTGTCCCCCTGCAGATCCCATCCTCTGTCCCCCTGCAGATCCCATCCTCTGTCCCCCTGCAGATCCCATCCTCTGTCCCCCTGCAGATCCCATCCTCTGTCCCCCTGCAGATCCCATCCTCTGTCCCCCTGCAGATCCCATCCTCTGTCCCCCTGCAGATCCCATCCTCTGTCCCCCTGCAGATCCCATCCCCTGTCCCCCTGCAGATCCCATCCTCTGTCCCCTGCAGATCCCATCCTCTGTCCCCCTCCAGATCCCATCCTCTGTCCCCCTGCAGATCCCATCCTCTGTCCCCCTGCAGATCCCATCCTCTGTCCCCCTGCAGATCCCATCCTCTGTCCCCCTGCAGATCCCATCCTCTGTCCCCCTGCAGATCCCATCCTCTGTCCCCCTGCAGATCCCATCCTCTGTCCCCCTGCAGATCCCATCCTCTGTCCCCCTGCAGATCCCATCCTCTGTCCCCCTGCAGATCCCATCCTCTGTCCCCCTGCAGATCCCATCCTCCAGCCTCCCTGTATCCTTCATCACCCTTGCACAGCCTGACACCCTCAGCACCCCTCTCTCACACACCTCTTGGGGGGGCGTTGCAGACTTACCGCGGCTGCCGTGTGCGTCTGCTGTAAGGAGGAGGTGAGGAGGGGCGGGCAGACTGCAAGACAGGAAGTCCCGTCTGCGTCCTCCCTCCTCTCCGGCCGGCACGGCAGCCGGCTGGCAGCACGGGGCACGGTGGCCCCCCAGGGGCGGACAATGGGCCCCTGATGTCGGGGGGGCCCGGGGCGCTCGCCCCCCCTGCCCCCCCGCTAGCTACGCTACTGGCTGGAATGGAGACTCAGCCTCTGTGAGGCCACGTGCACACGTTGAGTATTTGATGAGTTTTTTACCTCAGGATTTGTAGCCAAAACCAGGAATGGATAATTAAATCCAGAAGTGGTGACTTGTTTCTATTAGACTTTTCCTCTGATTGTTCCACTCCTGGTTTTGGCTACAAATCCTGAGGTAAAAAACTCATCAAATACTCAGCATGTGCACATGGCCTGAGGATACTGGGTGAAGCTGAGTGGTGAATGCTGCCCAAAAACCTCCAGAGAGGTAACGGACATGATAACCGTGAGTAAAGGTTGAGCAAACGCCAGTGGACTCTGTATGGACTATTCCAGCAGTGAAAAGACTGTGTATGTATAAGTCCACTGAGACGTGTGTGTGAATACTGCCCTGGGACACTTAGTGTACCTCAACCTGTACGGGAATATAACCATTGTGAGAGATAAATGGACTATACATTATATGGACATTTATGTTGTAGGTAAAGGAAAGCCTCGTGTTTATGTTATGGACATGGTTTATGAAGTCTGGAATAAACCTAATGAACTTTTGTATAGAATCCATTGCTGTGAGCGTCAATTCCACTGCCAAGTGAGTATCCTGCAATACCCTCAGCGAGCGCTACCTCACATATAGTGGAGAATGTGGGCATTATAGCAGCCTTGTTGCTGGGGGCAGTGGACGAGGCCTACAAGTTCGGTTGCTGGGGGCAACTCGACCCAGTGGCAAATGTGTAGATTGCAGCAGTGGTGCAGCCTGGTTGCTAGGGGCAACTGCACAGCTACAAAAAACGTGGATGCAAGCATCTGGCTGTGGCTCGGCAGGGCCACGAAGTTTGTCACCGCTCTCGACCCAGGTGAAAATGGGAGGAGTCAAGCGACTTGCTGTGAGACGTGGGCTCTACTTGGTGAGCAGTAATACACCACAGGCTGGAGATCCTGGTTGTACGGGTGGCACAACCAGGAAAGGTTAGTGTTATTCTACCCCCCTTCCCCCTAGAACACTGGGTATTGCCCATTGGAGTGATATAGTAATGTGTAATAATGAGTTGGTAACCCATAAGTGTGACAGGCCAGAGTTAGGGGTGACCAAAGAAAATGGTGGGTCCCCCCAACGTAGCGACATGATGAGTAAAGAAGGAAACCACACTGTGACTGGTAGTGACGTGGTAGCTAAAAAGAATGGAGCTGACACCTAGGGGTGTCAAGGGGTGACTGTGACTCTGAGAAAGAAAGGGAGTACAGCAAAGAAGGGCCCAGCAATGCCCGAGAGTTGCATGACGTGGCAGAAGTCACGGGTGAAGAACTGGAGACCCCTGGACAGGTACTTGGAGATGTGGCTGAAGATTCCAGGGGTCCTGCGGGACCCCAAGAGGGAGTGGTAAATGCAGAACTGGAGACCCCTGGACAGACACAAGGTGATGTGTTCGAGGTTGCTAGGGGTGCTGCCGAGCCCCAAGAGGGGGAGATAACTGCAGAAGTGGAAGAAGCCACTGAGAAAGTGAGGGCTGAAGTGAATACCTCCTCGGGTGTTGTGAGCTTGCCTGGTCCGGTGGATGTCAGAGCCAAGATAAGGGAGCTCACGGACTTTCTCCAGGGCCACATGAGACAATAGAAGCTGTGGAGACAGGCTGTCGAGAATCAAGTGGGTGCTTTGTAGACAGAGAGGTCTCCGGGAATTTTGCTAGAAGAAGAGCAGTTAAAGCAGGAAGGTCTTCGAAGACGAGCTGCTGAGAGGCGAGTAGCTGAGCTAGAGGACCAAGTCTCTGAGCTCAAAGGTCGCCTGGCCGCATGCCAGATGAGGAACGAGGCCACCTTGGAGAAGGTAGAGCGCCCAGTGTTCCTCCGGACAAACACGCTGGAGGCCGAAGGTCCGTTGGCCCTGAAACCTAAGCCAGGAGAGCAAGAGGGGACCAGTAGTATGTCAGAAACGTCTCTCTACAAGTGCCTTGTGGAGGTACCAGAAGACCTGAGGGAAGAATGCATGAGAGAGGCAGTGCATGAAGACTTTAAGAAGGCCGTGGGAGCCTGTTCGGTGTACTTGACCCCAGAAGCTAACCAGCTGGTGGTCCTGTCCACAACAGAAGTCACAGTGAAGATGGTGGCTATCCTAAGTGACATGCACTGGCGATGTGTTCGCACGAAGCGGATTGTGCTGCTGAAGACAGAAGAAGCTGTTAGACAGCTGCAGCTTATAAGGAAAGCTCACAGTCTGCAGGAAGAAGTCATCCGGGTGCTTCATGCTCTGCTGAGAAAGCTCATTGGGAAAAATGGCCAAGCTATGCAAAACATGTTAAAGACGTCCGGGGTGATTAAAGTAAGCAGTCTACGTGATCACCAGGACTGAATACCTGATGAAGATAGTATGCTGATGGAGTACCGTCTGGCCAACCTGCGAGAAGTGGAACAGCTGAATCTTGCAAAATGGAGAGTTGAAACGTCTGAAACAAGGTAATTTTGAGTGATGACACCAAAATTAAACTTTTTGGCCACAACCATAAACGTTCCATTTGGAGAAGTGTCAACAAGGCCTATGATAAAAGGAACACCATTCCTATTGTAAAGCACGGAGGTTGGATTGCTGATGATGTGGGGATGTGTGAGCTACAAAGGCACAGGAAACTTGGTCAAAGTTGAAGGAAATATGAATGCAGCACGTTATCAGCAAACACTGGAGGCAAATTTGCACTCATCAGCCCGGAAGCTGCGCATGGGACATTCTTGTTCATTTCAACATGAAAACGATCCAAAACACATGGCCAAGTTGACCTGTCATTGGCTATAGCAGAACAAAGTGAAGGTTCTGGAGTGGCCACCTCAGTGTCCAGGCATCAATATCATTGAGCCACTCTGGGGAGAACTCAAGCACACAATTCATGCAAGAAAGCCCAGGAATTTACAGGAACTGAAGGCTTTTTGCCAAGAAAAATGGGCAGCTTTGCCATCTGAGAAAATAAAGAGCCTAATCCACAGCTACCAAAAATTACTTCAAGCTGTCATTGATGTTAGAGAGGGCAATACATGGTATTAAGAACTGGGGTATGTGAAATTTTGATCGGGCTCATTTGGGTGTTTTTGGTTGTCATTATGATTTTAAAAGAGAAAACACGGGACTCCAAGTTGGCTGCCATTCAGTGAGAACGTACTTCTCAGCTCTCCAGAGAATCCAGTGCCATCTGCAGCTTATACCCTTTGAATAGCTCTCTGATGGGCCATCTATCTTAGATTATTACTAAATCTACGCCCTGACCCTGGTTTGGAGATCGGTGGAAATGATAGAAGGCCGTTACAGCCCTCATCCACAGTCGGGGGCCTTGGAGGTGCATTCGGGACCGTTCCCCCTGGACTTTGACTGTCCTTGACTGGAGCGCAGCCTGTGCCAGGGCTGCTTATCCACCATCATCATACACCATTCTGGTGCTTTGCCAGAGGTTAGAGGGTTGGGAAGAGACCCTGGGATTCCCCACTGGGATACTGCGCGGGCCGCGGCCTAGCCTGCAGGCAGGTCGGGCCTATAGTTGAGGATGGGTCGGGAGGTTGTAGCTCCACCCA
Organism: Allobates femoralis; assembly: GCA_033576535.1. Taxonomy (NCBI): domain Eukaryota; kingdom Metazoa; phylum Chordata; class Amphibia; order Anura; family Aromobatidae; genus Allobates; species Allobates femoralis. Next base: position 297,383,653 of record JARQOC010000006.1, read on the forward strand.
CTACTGGATCTGACGTGGAGGATTACCGCTGGGCCCGCTCCCCGTTGATAGCAGTGTCCTGCAGTGTGCTGCTGTAACACTGGGGGAGAGGGAGACACCAGTGAGCAGATAGTACTGCTCTCTCCTCTCACAGATCTAAGTCCCGGAGTGCTCATAATATCAAGTGACCACCCCAGCTCTCTCTCCCTAACCTCCCACTGGCATACTGCATAAGCCAACTGGGGATATCACTGGCAGTTATATACAGCCCTTATGTTACTTGGACATATTACCATCTACACCCAGCTGCAGGACTTTACTCCTGGATGACATCTGAGCTGCAGGGGAAAAACTGACTATCCTATGCTGTCTCCACTAAAACAATCCTCATTCTACAACTCAGAGATGACTTAATTGTACCATTAACAAACAAACTGAAGTCTATTGGACAGGATTCAGTGTGAATAATCATATTTCGTAAAATGACAATAGTATAAACTTTCTATCTACTCTTTTTGGGAGCTGTGGCCGAATAGCGATAAGAGCTCATTTTTATTACAAGGGCCAGGCTGAGTGGCTTGGGGATACATCACAGACCAGGCCCTCTCACGGCAATGCCTGTCCCACGTGCTGCAGCTAACCCTGACCCATTCTGGGACATATAATAGTCTGCCTATAGATCTAATAGCCCATATATGCTCTCCATGTTGGACCTCCTTTGAACTGACTCTTCAAGACCCCTTTTCTTACTATGTAAACTTCGATACTTGGTTCTTGACCGGGACATCTCCCTCTGTTTCCATTTCAACAGTGGGTAAAAGCTCCAACCCCCACCCCTCTTCTTTTTTTTTTTTTTCTCTCTTGTCTTCCAAATGTCTTCCTTTCCACCACCAAATGGATAAATTTGTCAACTCCAGCAAGACTAAGGCTAAAACCAGAGCCCAAGCTACCAAATCTCCCCCAGAACAGCCGAATTTTAACTTTACCATGTCTGCAGCATCCTTGCAGATCATTGTGGTCACTATCACAAAACAACTAATGCCAAAAATTGATGCCAGATTATTGTCCTTTCAATCCTCACTGGACTGGATCGCTACCCAGCTGTCTGACCAAACCCAAAAACTTTCTACAGCAGAACAGTGGATTTCTGAGCTTGAGGATATGGTACAATCCTATCCTGCCCAAATTAAAGACAAAGATCTCGCAATCGTGCAGCTTCAAAACAAATTCGATGACTTAGAAAACCTGAGTCATGGAAATAATCTCAAACTTGGATCCGTGGAGGACATCCTTTGCTTGGCAACAAACACTGTCCGAAATGCGTTGAGGCCTCGTTCTCAAAGAAGCGGGGGGTAGCTGTCCTTTTCCATAATTATCTTGAGTATGCCATTCAAGATGTGGTAAGAGAAAGCAGGACGTTACCTGCTAACCAACGTTCTTGTCAAGCAGAGAGAATATTGTTTGATCAATGTTTATGCACCTAATGCGGCCAGCCCTTCCTTTTTCAGTAAACTCTTGGAGATCATAATAGATGGCACCCTACTAACATTTTATTAGGAGGTGACCTAAATGCCCTTCACGACGCCTTTCTGGATAGGTCTACTCCACCGCCTCCATCCCACTCACAGACGGGGGTGATCTCCTTTACTGGACAGGCTTGACTTTGTTGATACCTGGAGATGTTGTCATCCTACCGATAGAGAATATATGTTCTATTCCAGGGTCCATGATGTTCATACTTGCATTGATTATTGGCTAATTTCTGCACCTCTTTTCTCATCTTTAAAAGCAGTTGAAATTCTTCCAATGGTAATTTCAGATCATGCCCCTGTCCTTCTGGCCCTCGACCTCCCCACACGCAAAACGGTCTTAAGTCATTGGTGCTTCCCTTCCTATCTTTATATGTCGGATGAATTCAAGAGTAACTTCACGGGGTGGTGAGAGACTTTTGTGGAGAACAATTTAGAACACTTGGAAGAGTACAACTTGTTCTGGGCCACCGCTAAAATGGTGCTCAGAGGATACGTTATTTCTTATGTTTCACAGAAAAAAAAAGAAATTATTGTCCTCCCTGAGACCTCTCCTTGACCAGCTCTCTCAAACATACAGGGATTTTCAGCAGCATAATATCCCTCCCAACAGAGAGGCTTACCTGACCACCAAGCATACTATAAACACTGTACTGTACGAACAGGCACATAATCAACTAGCCCATCAACGTAATAGATTCTTCAGGTGGGGCAATAAGCTTGGATGTCTATTGGCATCATTAACGAAACTGTTTAAAACAACCACCAAAATCCCCAATATGAAACTTCCTGATGGCTCCATCAGCTGGGACCCCATCCAAATCTGTGCGGTGTTCAGAGATTTCTACGCAGATCTTTATGGTCCATCCACCGACTCTATGGATGAGGGATACGATTTTCTTCGTAAAGTCGACCCACCAAAACTTTCCAATTCTCAGAGAGAAATTTTAAACAAACCAATCTCTCCGGAGGAGGTCAGATTGGTCATTCAGTCTTCCAAAATATTTAAAGCGCTTGGCCCTGACGGATACTTGGCGGAATTCTATAAATTGTTGAGACCTTTACTTATACCCCATCTTACCTCCCTTTTTAACGATATTGTAGAATCAGATACCATGCCAGACAAATTCAACGAAACGTGCTTTTCGCTTATATTAAAAGCAGGTAAAGTTAAAGACCTGCTCCTCCCTGCCTCATACCACCCAATTTCTCTTCTGAATGTAGATTTCAAATTGCTTACTAAAATTATGGCCAACAGATTACAATCCTTACTGCCTAACATTAGCACTAGGTCCCAAACGGGATTCGTTCATGGTCGTTCCATTACTTACAATATTAGAACGGCACTAGCTGCCATCACACATAGTCATCAAACTAAGTCCAGGCTGAATATATTGGTCAGTTTAGATGCTGATAAGGCTTTTGACCGTGTGTCTTGGTCTCATCTCATTCGTACACTGAAGTATAGGCTGTTTGGAGTCACCTTCTATAATATGATTTGGACGATTTATACTAATCCTCAGTCTTCAATCTGGCTCCAGGGTGTACAGTCAACCCCTTTTTCCTTATTCAGAGGTACGAGGCAGGGATGTCCCCTGTCCCCTCTGCTTTTTAATATTGCCCTAGACCCATTGCTTAGATATTTAGAAGCGACTCCCTCTTTTGCGGGAGCGAGGATAGGCCATCTCACACTCAAAACTTTAGCATTTCCGGATGGTATACTACATATGTTGGCTGACCCAAAAAATTCTATTTCTCATATAATGAGGGTTTTCCATGAGTTTGGGGTAATTTCAGGATATTGCATTAACTGCAACAAATCCTGCGCATTGGTGATTTTTAAAGAATTCCAAAAGTCTGGGCCCACAGACTTCCTGCTTATATGTTGCTATGGCGACACCGCAGGAACATCCGGTGATGTCGGCGGCCTATGCTGACATGGCAACACCGCATGAGCATCAGGTGACCTGTACAGACTTCCTGCTCATGCACTGTTATAGCGAAGTTGCAGGAATGTCTGATGACGCCGGTGGTTTGTATATATGCGGCCATGGCAACGCCGCATGAACATCAGGTGACGTCAGTGGCTTGCTGTCCATTAGCTGGAAATAGAGGGCAGGAGGGAAATCCGGATGTCCAGTCATTACAGCGGTAATGAGTGTCAGGTGCCCCTGATAATTAGCTTGGGAGGCACTCTATATATGGGGAAAACTCAGTAAAATCACACACCCTGAGGAAGAACTTCGAAACGTGCGGAGGCAGGTGCACAGAAACAAGGGGGACCCGGTGTGACCACAGAACGGTATTCAGGTAATGTTAACCATTTCTTTACCTCAGATGTGATTGAATGAGGTAGTACTAGTAAAGATTTCAGTACATTGTAGAGAGGCATCAGTATGCAGATATACTGCTACATGTGAAGCATTGCTAATCTGAGGCAGTGTTGTGTGCCTCTTAAAGTGATAATACCATTGACTGATTGGTATAAAAACCTGATACTGTGGTTATGGAAAATTTATTTTGTCCCTCTGTAAAATAGTGTACCTGGTATAATTAGAGATACAATTAGTGCAATATGCCCTTATGACGCGTAATTAAATAATAATAAATAATAATAATAAAGCTTTATTTATATAGCGCCAACATATTCCGCAGCGCTTTACAATGTAGGGTTAGAGTACAGAAATATAATACAGTAAGTAATTACAGTAGAGAACAAATAAAGTACAATAATTGGATACAAAACAATAGGCATAGAATCAATGTGGGAAAAAAAAATACAATAAATAAAGCAAGAAATGAAGGTGACCCTGCTCAAAAGAGCTTACAATCTACAACGGGATAGGGGTTGCACAAGGTGCCGGGGCTTATTGCACTGATGGTCCAGGCATCTTGAGGAAATGGGGCATAGAACTAAGCTTACATGGATGGTCATCAGACAGTCTGTGTACACCTTTATGGTTTGGTGGAGTTTGTAGAAGAGTAATGTCCAGAGGATAGCCCATTCACTGTCTACAGTACAATGGACTTCTATTAGGGAGTATGATAGGCCACCTTAAAAAGATGCGTTTTTAGGGATCGTCTGAAGCCATGCAAGTTGTGGATAGTCCTGATTTCTTTGGGTAAAGCATTCCAGAGGTTTGGTGCAGCTCTGGAAAAGTCTTGGAGCCGGGAGTGGGAGGATCGGATTAGTGAAGATGTTAGTCGAAGGTCATTTGAGGAACGTAGAGAGCGGGTGGGATGATAGACAGAGATGAGGGAGGAGAGGTAGGGGGGTGCTGTTCTGTGAAGAGCTTTGTGGGTGAGAACAAGCAATTTGAATTTGATCCTGTAGTATACGGGCAGCCAGTGCAATGACTGGCACAGAGCAGAGGCATCTGAGTAACGATTGGCCAGATGGGTGATCCTGGCTGCTGCATTAAGGATGGACTGGAGAGGAGAAAGTCTGGTGAGGGGGAGGCCGCTTAATAGAGAGTTGCAATAGTCAAGGCGGGAATGGATTAGGGCCACGGTGAGGGTTTTTGTTGTTTCCAGGGTGAGAAAGGGGCGGACTCTAGAGATATTCTTCAGGTGTAAGCGATAGGAGCGGACGAGAGATTGTGTGTGGGAGGAGAAGGAGAGATCGGTGTCAAACATAACACCCAGACAGCGAGCCTGCTGTCTAGGCGTTATCGTGGTGCCGCATACTGAGAGAGAGATGTCCGATTTAGGGAGGTTTGTGGATGGGGGGAGCAGGAGAAGTTCAGTTTTGGAAAGGTTTAGTTTCAAATAGAGAGTGGACATGATATTGGAAACTGCAGCTAGACAGTCATTGGTGTTCTTTAATACCGCAGGGGTAAGGTCAGGGGCTGAAGTGTATAGTTGTGTGTCGTCAGCATAAAGATGGTACTGAAAGCCAAATCTGCTGATGGTCTGTCCAATCGGGGCCGTGTAGAGAGAGAAGAGGAGAGGGCCAAGGACTGAACCCTGAGGGACCCCAATAGTGAGGGGAAGAGGGGAAGAAGTGGAGCCAGCAAAAGATACACTGAAAGAGCGGTCAGAAAGATAGGAGGAGAGCCAGGAGAGAGCAGTGTCCTTTATGCCAATGGAGTGCAGCATGAAGAGTAGGAGCTGATGGTCGACAGTGTCAAAAGCTGCAGAGAGATCAAGGAGAATAAGCAGAGAGTGGTCACCATTACGTTTTGCTGTCAGAAGGTCATTGGTCACTTTGATGAGGGCAGTTTCTGTGGAGTGAAGGGGGCGGAAACCAGACTGGAATGGATCTAGAAGAGAGTGAGCGGAGAGGTAACGGGTGAGGTGGGAATAGACCAGGTGCTCCAAGAGTTTAGAGATGAAGGGGAGATTGGAGACTGGTCTGTAGTTATTTGTGCAGGTTGGGTCGAGAGTGGTTTTCTTTAATAATGGAGAAATGATCGAGTGTTTGAAGGAGGAGGGGAAAATGCCAGAAGAGAGGGAGAGATTGAAGATTTTGGTTAGATGAGTGGTGACGACTGGAGAGAGGGACTGGAGCAGGTGTGAGGGAATGGGGTCAGTAGTGCATGTGGTGGGACGAGAGGAAGAAAGGAGCCTGGAGACTTCTTCTTCTGTGACTGGGTCAAATGTGGAGAGTGAACCGGAGGAGATGTGGGGAAGAATGGGGGTGGCAGCGCTTGGAGGCTGAGAGCTGATTTCCTGGCGGATGTTGTCTATTTTCTCCATAAAGTAAGAGGCCAAATCATCAGCACAGAGGTCAGTGATGGGGGCCTGCACTTTAGGACTGAGGAGAGAGTGAAAGGTGTCAAAGAGTTTTTTTGGATTGTTGGATAGTGAGGAGACCAGGGTGGTGAAGTAGGTCTGTTTGGCAAGGTGAAGGGCAGAGTTGTAGGTTTTTAGCATGAATTTATAGTGGATAAAGTCTCCTGGTGAGCGAGTTTTCCTCCATAGACGTTCAGCGCTCCTGGAGCATCGCTGGAGGAATCGCGTTTGTGGTGTGAGCCAGGGCTGTTTTGTTCTCTGTTTGTAGGTTGTGCGGGTGAGGGGCGCTACATGGTCCAGGGAGCTTCTGAGAGAGTCATTGTAGTAATTTACTGCCTGATCTGGACAGGAGATTGAAGAGATTGGGGACAGAGATGAGATGAGGAAGTCTGTAAGTGCTTGAGGGTTAATGGCCTGTAGATTTCTGGATGTGTGATAGGTAGGATTGGGCTGTGTTGGTCGAGGGTTAGTGAGTGAGAAGGAAAGAATGTTGTGGTCAGAGAGTAGAGTTGAGTTATCCAAGGGGGAGGATGAGCAGAGCCGGGTAAAGACAAGGTCAAGGGTGTTACCGTTTTCGTGCGTCTTAGAGGTTGAGAGCTGTGATAGGCCAAGAGAGGTAGTTAGAGATAGGAGCTGGGATGCAGATGGGGAGATGGGGCTGTTTATGGGAATGTTAAAGTCTCCCAGAATAAGGGTTGGTAAATCTGAGGACATGAAATGCGGGAGCCAAGCGGAGAAATGGTCGAGGAACTGGGTGGGTGACCCTGGGGGGCGGTATACCACCGCTACTATGAGGGGGAGGGGATGGAATAGCCTAATGGTATGGACCTCAAAAGAAGGGAATGAGAGTGATGGGGCTGGAGGAATGACCTGGAAAGTACATTGTGGGGACAGGAGGAGGCCAACTCCACCGCCACGTCTGTTCCCAGGTCTAGGGGAGTGAGAGAAGTGTAAGCCGCCGTATGAAATGGCAGCAGGGGAAGCAGTGTCTGAATCCTGGATCCAGGTTTCTGTGAGGGCCAGCAGGTTAAGAGAGTTGGTAATATAAAATAAAAATTCGGTTGCGCCACACTGTTTACTAAAGGCAGAATCTCCGTTATATTAATTCCTCACTCACCTTGTCTGGTTGTGCCGTCTCTGCACAACCAGATAGTAGGCTCAGTGGTGAGGAAGGGATCCGAGACCTTTGCTCGCCGGTTCCTGGTTCCAGAATGAGCGCCCAGCTCCAGCTCGCTTCTCCGGGTCCCGTGATCAATCACGTGTCTATTGTGTCAGCCAGGTCCTTGTGTACAAAGCTGCTCTCTTCCACCACACTCCCCATAGGGAGGATAAAGTAAGGAACAATGCAGAAATGGTGGTATTTAGATTATGAGCGCTATACAAGGACACTGCACTGATTAGTATTACCTTTAGGTCTTTATTGAATATTGACAAATGTGAGTCCTCGCCACAACATGTTTCGACACTAATGCGTCTTCCTCAAGTGGATGAGGAACTCTAATTAGCCCCCTCCTTTTATTCACAAAGAGCCTACAACTCGTTGGAGGGGGATGTGTAAAAACTATTAACCATTTCATGACTTTATAAATAAAAACAATCCAATATTAAAACATCATATAAAACAATTAAAAATACTATACATAAAAATATACTCAATACAAAATACACATGATTAAAAAATACACATGATTAAAAAATAAGCCTATTTGTATTAATATATTAAAAATGCTCCATTGCAGATACTTTCATATACCATATACTTCTATAGCTTTATCATAGCAGCATTCAATCACCTATGGTTAAATTTAACCCTTCAGGGGAAAGAGTCCCCATTTTAAAGATCCAGTAGGATTCTTTTTTGCAGAGTTTATCAAACCTATCGGGAATTCCCTCATTTATTTGGTCTATTATAACTAATCGCAAGCTAGATGGATCACTTCCGTGCGTTTGGGCATAGTGCCTTGATACACTATGCAACAGGAAACTTTTTTTTATGTTAAATCTATGTTTATTTAACCTAGCCTGCATACTCTGTACAGTTCTTCCAATATATTGCTGCCTGCACGGGCATTCCAGAAGATAAATAATAAATTTCGACCGACAGTTAAATCTATGTTTTATATTAAATATTTCTTTTGTAGTATTTGAGGTAAATGTGGTGCATCCATGAACAATGGACGCACAGCACTTACAATTCCCCGACCCGCATTTATAACAGCCTTTCTCATCAAACATATCATTATGATTATGTTCCTTACCCATGTCTGTATATAATTCTCTTATTCTGCTTGGGGCTATTATACTCTGCAAATTCCGTCCTTTTCTAAAAATAATTCTAGGGTGCATAGGGATGGTTTGAGAGAGTACAGGGTCATTTTGTAGGATGAACCAATATTTTTTCATTACTCCATAAATATTCCTGTGAGATTTATTAAAAGTAGTAACCAGGTTACATCCATATTTGTTATCCTTCTTATTCTCCTTTTTCTGTCCATCATCGGCTCTATCTTCAATCTTTTTAATGCAATTCTCTTGTGTATAATTCTTGCATTTTTTAAAAGCGTCAGATAAAAGTTTCTTTGGATATCCTTTTTCTCTAAACCTACATTTTAATACATTGGCTTCTTTCTTAAAATCTAAGTTAAGATCCAAGATGGCCGAGATCCAGGAAGGATGCATGTGAAGAAGCTCCTGCTACCTGATCCTCAATCACAGGCATCCGCGGCTCTGGAGGTGCTATTTGGCCTCCATTCATCCCTAAATCATCTGCTGCCTCATCCCAGCACACCAAGCTGGGCTTATTTTTACCTGTCTACCATCTCAAGCTCTCATTTTGGCCTGACTGTGTGACCTCCCCCTCACAGAGCTGTGCTGCCACAAGGAGCTCTGCCACCTGCTCCTACAGAGACTTTCTATCTGTCCTCGGGTGCACACTCTGCACTGTGTCTCCTCCAGCAGCTGCAACACAGACTGGCTCACACAAACAGAAAGGAGCTGGGCTGCTGATATCTGACACTCCAGGAAGCAGTGAGGAGCCTTTGCCGGGACCTGCTATTTGAGAAGTCATTGGAGTGGTAAGTGAAAGACAGCTCCTGCAGAGATAATGGTGACTCAGGAAAGTTAACCCTCACTGGCACACATAACACAGTGTAAGTGCTATCAGGAAACATTCCCACTCAGAGGAAGGTTATTAACAGTCTTGCCCACACATTGAGCAGCAACAGGGCTGAGATACGGAGCTAAGACCAAATAGACTGTGCCTAGATGAGTGGAGGGGAGAGAAGCTCCCTCAAGGCGGCTCGGTATTGCACTTTTGCAAGAGACTAACATCATCCCTTACAATCTCCTGGCTCTACAACACCTTGGCCCATACAGGACCCTGTCTCTCTGATCTCAGAGTATATTCTAGTGGCTGGCACCATAAACTATCTTTGTGGGGACACTGATCTGCTGTAACCCACTGCAATTTGGGTAACACTGTTGTGCTGTCGGTATCTGCTCCCACTACAGAAGATCCTACTCCTCACTGACCCCCACCCTTACTTGTAGGACTGCAGCATCACTGCCTCACAACTCCTGCAGCATTCAGACTTATCAGTTCTATTGTTAACCCCTGCAGTGCTAGACGCCACCTGGGCCTGTAGTGCTATATCTTCTGGATCTCCACATGTGCTTTATTCCTCTATTTCTCTGATACTACGGATACATAACGTCATGTGAAGCATCATGTATACTCAGTAGAGACTAACGGGTTATAAGAATCCCATAAGAATCAACTCCCACTTCCGGTTCCGGCGCTGTGCTGATGGCTGCCTGAAATGAGGGCTCCTGTCCCTGAGCCGACAATCCGTCACAATCACCGGGTTTAAGGAGCCATCCGGGCCATATCCACGCTGGCGTCCACTCCCCGTACCACAGGGACTCTGGACAGATACATATTGAGGAGTACGGGCGGAGAGGAGACTGTCACCCGGCGCATCACGAGGCCGAGCGGGACACAGCTTAAGATGGCGGCGGAAGTGCGAGCCAGCGCCGCCAAAACGAAAGAACACAGCCGTGCTGCCAAATCCTCCGGGGGGCGAGGAGGCCAGACTGGAGGTACCGCCAGGAGCAGACCAGATCCGCCGGCGAGAGGTTTGAACGGGGGATCGTCTCCCGCTTCGGGAGTGGGCGAGACGCAGCCTAGGAATAACAATAGTAATGGCGGACAACAAGGGGGGACCTCCGGTGGTGAAATGGGGGACCCAGCCTCCTGTATGCACACTGTGGATGTGCAATCCTTAGCTAAAGAGGTCGCACCATACCTTGCGGCTGATCTGAAAGCGGCGGTCAAGGAAGCTGTAGCAGAAGTGATTCAGGATCTACAGCGCACGGTATCAGCTCAAGGGGACCGGCTGCAAGAGGCAGAACGTAGATTGGGAGAAGCTGAAGACAGAATTCTGCGCTTGGAAGAGCAGGTGGCGGGCTTGCAAAAGCAGGCGGTGTACTCGGAAGACAAATTAGATGATTTGGAAAACCGGTCCCGCCGGAATAATCTGCGTTTGGTGGGTCTACCTGAATCCATCTCACCTGGTCAACTGGACGCTATCTGGGAGGTGGAACTGCCAAAGGTGCTGGGTATGCAACATAAATGCAGAGTTGAGCGCTCGCACCGAGTGGGCCCGCCACGGGACCCGCAAGACAACCCGAGACAAGCTATTGCAAGATATCTGGACTACAAGGACAAAGAAACACTACTGAGGGAGTACAGGTCCAGAAGGCTCCCATTGATAGTGGGTGGCCACAGAGTCAGGTTATATGAAGACTTTTCGGCTTCAGTGGCACGTAAGAGGAAACTGTTCAGTCCAGCCTGCTCCCTGCTTTTTAAACAAAACGTGCGCTTCCAACTAGCGTTTCCGGCTATACTCAGGTTTCGGGATCCAAAAGGTGTCCTGAAATCATTTACAGACAGTGCTGCAGCGATGCAATTTATTCAAGGTCGTGCTTCCTTTGGGTTTCATCGTCGCACGCCAGAGAACGGGAATTCCCCAAGATCCCAGACACAACGCTCGTACGCTGACGCTGTTACAGAGAAAATGGTTCCTGGAGGACGCGATAGTTACTCTGACAACGCAAATTGGACAACGCAACAGCGTCGCAGGCGTAATCATCGCTCCACTGAGGAAGCCTCATCTAGAGACCAATGCACGGCGACAATACTGGACTCAGCTGAGATTGGGAACGCATCGGACGTGTGACACAGCAAGGAAGGATTGCTTTACAAGTTGTGACTTCCCTATGATGATCTTGGCATCTTATCCCTGAGGATCCATGGACAGACCGATGCTAATGGATAGCCATGTCTACTAAAGCTACTGGCAAGCATTGGTTCCCATTTTCAATCCTCCCTCTCTGCTTTTTTGTTTCCGCTCATATGACGTTCCCACTTCACTCCCGTACATCTATATGTACTCCATATACTTTCTCACCGACTCAATCTCAATCTTGAACTTAAACCTCTTCATCCCCTTTTCATCCCTCTCATATACATATTTCTACACACTCCCTTCCCCTCCTCTATTCCCCCCACATTCACACAATTACTCTCTTGCCTCTCACTTCTATTTCCACATCCTCCTCTTCCCCCCCCCGGTATTCCCCCCCTCTCCTTCCCCCCTCCACCTCGCAATTTCTCCCTCTCATTCGCTCTCCTATATGTCCCACTTTCTTCCTCTTCTTTCATTTCTCCCCTTCCTTTCTTTTCTCTACCTTTCTCTCTCTTCATCTCTCTTTTTACGTGAATATCATATGATGAGAAGTTCACTCCATAGTCTGATTGCCCTAATGTGCCTCCCTTACTACTGGTGTTGTTTTTTTTTTTCTCTTTCTCTTTTCTTTTCTTTCTGGGAAGGGATGTATATTATATCTGAAGTTGGGGGTATGTATAAGCTTACATGTCCAAGGCAACATATACCAATTCAACGGCCTTCTTGGAATGGTTCCGTATATGTGAATATCAGGCGTAAGGCTCAGGGCGGGCCGCGTCAGCACAGAAAAAAGGAAGCCATGGGGTTAAGGAAAGACATTTTCCCGAGAGGAAACTTGTTTGTTGAAGTTCCCATCTCGTGTGCCCGACGTGGTCGGGTGATGACTAATAAGGGGAGGGTTGTTTGTTTCAGTTTATTTTTTGTGGTTGTGTTGTTGCTCCCAATAGGTTTATTACTCCAAGTATATAGTGCTGTATCATTGGATGCTCTGATTTCCCAACACATGAAATGGGTACTATACTATCTAGTCGTCAATCCGAGACTCTGGGGTGGGCTGGGTGCCTACTTTTCTCCTCATGACGTTATGAAAAATGGTTAGAGTAATAACCTGGAATGTTAAGGGGCTTAGGTCCCCCAATAAGAGACATATGGTGCTTAGACATCTGAAAAGACTTAAGGTGGACATTGCCCTTTTACAGGAGACACATCTTAGGCAGCATGAGTTACATTACATGCAAAAGCAATGGGTGGGAGCGGGATGGATTTCAGGTGCACAAGACCGTAAAGCTGGGGTATTAATACTAGTTAACAAACATCTAGCTCATACTGAGGTATCGGTATCTAGAGACCAAGAGGGGAGGGTACTACATTTAGTCCTGGAAGTAAAGGCTCAACGGTTAAGTCTATATAACATCTATGCTCCAAACGGCCCGCGGAGTCAGTTCCTTAGAGATTTACAGACGAGGTGGTTGGAGGATAGTGAACCAAATATAATAATTGGAGGCGACTTTAACGAAGTAATGACTGAAGATTTGGATAGGAGGAGGGATACCTACGGGACTTCCGGTCTTATAGGAGCACCTAGGCGGGGAGGAGCATTAGCTGACATGGTGAGGTCTTTGGGTTTGGCAGATGTGTGGCGAACTCTACACCCACAGGAGTTGGAATATACTCATTACTCGTACCCCCACTCGTCTTGGTCACGATTAGATATGTTCCTGGTGAATACGAAAATGTTGCGATCCATAGAGGGTGCAGAGATTGAGCCAATGGTCATCTCAGACCACAGTCCGGTGTCTTTGGACATCCTTGATGTTCAACCTAAAGGATCGGACATCCTGTGGCGCTTTCCCTCACACCTGTCGAAACTGGGAGACTTTAGGACCAGACTTAAAGAATGGTGGCTTGAGTTCTCGAGAGATAACACGGCCCACAAAGATGACCATACGTTGTTCTGGGGAGCGGGGAAGGCAGTGGTTAGAGGACAAATTATTGCTCATACTTTAACACAAAAGAAGAAGCTGACAGAACAGTACTCAGTGGCCAGCGCGAAAGTCACAGACGCTTACAGGACATTCCGCCTCACATGTAATCAGTCCGACAGACAGAAATGGACAGAGGCGAGGAAAGATTTTGACAGATTGGCAGAGACCAGGGAAATCATGATACGTGGTCAGCTGGACGTGGATCTAAATAGATTTGGCGATAAGGCGGGGAAGTTACTGGCGAACCTGGCTAGGGGTCGCAGATTACCTAATCCGATTATGGGACTACGTCGTCAGGGAGGGGAAGTGGTTACTAGCCCAAGAGACATTAATAATGTACTGGGAGACTTTTACCGAAAGCTTTACAGAGTACAGGGAGAACAAATGTCGGGAGGAGAAGATTGGTTACGAAAGATACACCTTGACTCGATCTCGGAAGCAGATCTGGACGTTCTTAACAAACCCATATCGGAATCCGAGGTCGACTCAGCCATCAGGAAATTGGGTACTAATAAGGCACCAGGCCCAGACGGTTATACGGGGGAGTTTTATAAAATCCTGAGAGAGGAGGTGACCCCAACACTGACGGGGATGTTTAATAGATTTACCATGGGTGACCCTATACCTGACGACACGAATATGGCCTATATTAAATTGTTGCCCAAAGGAGATAAAGATAGAGAAAATCCGGCAAATTACAGGCCTATATCTCTCGTAAATGTGGACCTTAAACTTCTATCTAAAATAATGGCAGACAGGCTGGCCCAGGTCCTCCCAGAACTCATTGAGGCTCACCAATCTGGGTTTGTTAAAGGGCGTTCCGCAGTGACTAACATCCGCAAGGCGTTATTGGTGTTGGACGTGGTGCGAAATAGTGCCAGACAGGAGGGGAAAGATCCGGCCATGGTCACCTTGGACGCAGAAAAGGCGTTTGATAATGTCCGGTGGCCATGGCTGGATCTGGTTATGAATAGAATGGGCATAGAGGGCAGATTTCGTAGCTTTATTTCTAATCTTTATTCTAACCCTACTGCGAGGGTGCACACCCCGGGCTTCCTGTCACTGAAATTTCCGCTACAGAAAGGGACTCGGCAGGGGTGCCCACTATCGCCTCTATTGTTTAATATAGCCCTGGAGCCCCTGGTGAGATACATTAATAATGCTAGCCCATTTTCAGGAATTAAAGTGGGACGCTGCGAGGTGAAATCTGCTCTGTTCGCAGATGATATCGTTCTCTTTTTGGATAACCCGGAAAGTGATCTGCCTATGTTGATTAGGGGCATTGAGTCATTTGGAATCTTTGCGGGGTTTTCCTTAAACAGACGAAAATGCGAAATACTGAGTATTAGAGGGGGGGGAGCTTTAAGGGAAACTGCGAACGCATTGGGAATTCCGTTGGCCAACTCTCACATCAAATACCTAGGGATCCAGTTAGGCAGGACACCGAGCCAGGTCTACACCCTTAATTACTCCCCACTTTTTGACAAAATTGAACAGGAACTGAAAAGGTGGGCAAATCTTCCACTTTCCCTGTTGGGTCGATGTCATTTAGTAAAGATGGTAAGTTTTGCCCGACTTCTCTATCCTTTACAAACTATTCCCCTACTGTTGAAACATGTTGACGTATGTAGGATTAATAAGGCATTCTCCACGTTCGTGTGGAAGGGAAAGAGACCTAGACTTCGTCTGGGTACGTTGATGTTACCGCGAGCTGAGGGGGGTACAAACTTACCTGACTTGAGGGGTTATAATCTGGCATGTTTGCTGCGGCACGTAGTAGAGTGGATCACAGCTGCTAACAGATATTCTGCTGGCCCACTTGAGGTGGAATTCTGTGCCCCTTGGGACCGTTGTTCCCTCCTACATTCATCCCTAGCAAGCATTCCGCCTCATATCAAGTCAGCCGTTGTCTGCAAGGACACAATTGCGGCATGGAAGGCGGTCAGGAAGAAATGTGGCCTGTCCTGGAGGGTCTCTAAACATCTTAATCCATGGGCCTTCCCTGACTTTGCTATGGGACGTGACAACGCACTATTCAGAGACTGGAGAAGGAAGGGGGTGTTGAAGATGGGCGATCTGCTACATAAGACGGAAGGACGTTGGATGACGGGGTTGGAGATTCTGGGCAATTTTGGACTGGGGGGGACACAGGGTCTCCAATATATGCAAATAAAAAATCACGTCATGGCACGACTACGTGATGTATCCAAGGAACTGTCCCCAAACGTTTGTGACAGACTAATTAACATGGAATCTTCCCAGCTGAGCATCTCTTCCATATATAGGGAACTTAGGATCATTCTGTCACCGAGTGGGGACTCGGGATTGTTCTCCGTGTGGAGGAGATATTTGGAGGATGACTCAGTGCAGGACAGTATTTTGACAGGGTGGGATAAAGTACGGCGCTATATTTCCAGTGAACAGTGGAGAGATTCACATTTCCGCATCATTCATGCGATGGTATACGGATTTAACTTCCCGCGTTCTGTATCCAATCCAGATCGCCTACTTAATTGCCCGAAATGTCAGCGGGAAAAAACTGATATGATACATGGTATATGGAAATGCCCTAAGGTCCAAGTATTCTGGAGCATGGTAGATGCCCTGCTCTATAGTTACTGTAAATATCACTATGCTATGGAACCCTCGAAATGGATATTCCAGGACTTGGAGACGCCTGGGAGTCACAGAGGGGCCTTGCGTTTGGCTCATGTCCTTATGCTGTTAGCGAAACGCCTGCTACTCCTTTTCTGGCTACGACCGGATTTACCGGGAGAGTCTGACATGGTGATGGGCTTGGACAGAGCGCTGGAAATAGATAGACGAGAGGTGCTAAGAGATAAGGAGGCGATGATGGTGGCCTTCATGGAGAAATG
The DNA here is from genome assembly GCA_033576535.1 of Allobates femoralis. Taxonomy (NCBI): domain Eukaryota; kingdom Metazoa; phylum Chordata; class Amphibia; order Anura; family Aromobatidae; genus Allobates; species Allobates femoralis. The sequence goes on from JARQOC010000006.1 coordinate 297,400,002, forward strand.
GAGGAGCTTCATAGAAGCCAAGACCTCAGGGGAAGCGATACGTCATATCATGGTCCCACTTAAAGACACTTCATGGTACCTTCTGGAGGAATTAGGGGGGACTTTGGGACGACTAGATGTAGGATAAGAAATATGTTATAGGGGAGTAAAGATAGGGACTCACACTTACAGATAGATTTATAAGATGGCAAGGTCTCGTACATCCACCGCTGGAATATAAACGGTATTAGATATTGAGACACAAAGCCTTGAATAGGTGGTATTGGAGGGGTCCTTGCCCATACCTTGCGGCACTTGGATATTACTTGGAGATTTGGGAGCATTGTGGTTTTTGTTATATGATAAATACACCGATTTGACATGCAAAAATGTCTATATTAATGTTTGTTTAATTTTTGTATGATTGTCTTGCTCTGATTTTGTATATTATGATTATACCGAATGTAAACTATTTTTGTTGGAAGAAAACTTTGGTGGAAAATTGAATAAATATGATGTTTCAAAAAAAAAAAAATCTAAGTTAAAAGTACAATTTTTCCTAACTCGCAGGTATTGCCCATAGGGGATATTTTTGATCCATACCGGAAGGTGGCTACTGTCGAACTTTAAATAGCTATTTACGTCCACTTTCTTAAAATAGGTGGACGTACTCAGTTTCCCCTGTCCATAAATGTTGATTTCAAGGTCCAGATACTGAATTGCATGGTCAGACATATTAACTGTAAACTTTAACCCCCATTCATTACAATTCAACTCTTCAACAAATACCAAAGCCTCCTCCTTACTGCCAGACCATATTATAATGAGGTCATCTATGAAACGTTTAAAAAACCTTATATGTGCCTTCCCTAACGGGGAGCCGGCGATGGACACAGATTCGAACGCCCCCATATATAGACCTGCGTAACTGGGGGCGAATCTCGTGCCCATTGCACAGCCCCTCACCTGTCTAAATATCTTTTTCTGAAATGAAAAGATGTTATTATTCAATATATAGTATATACCCCATTTCAAGAATTCTTTTTGTGCATCCTGCATATCCTTATCCTCAGATAGAATTTGGTCGATCACATTTAACCCTAAGTCATGTGGGATGCTAGAATACAAGGCACTCACATCTAACGTCATTAAAAGACATCCTGGGAGAGGAGGAAGTTTAGTAATTAAACTAATTAGTTGTGATGAGTCCCTTATATATGTATCTAGCTTTAAATTATATTTTTGTAAAAAAAGGTCTATGTAGTGTGATAAATTATTTGTTAAAGATCCGATTCCCGCTATTATGGGGCGACCTGGTGGGTTAATCCTATCTTTATGTATTTTTGGCAAGAAATAAAAGTGTGCTAATTTGTATCTTATGATGTTCAAAAATTTATACTCTTTCCCATTGAGTATACCACTTTTCCAAGCTGACTTAATAGTCATTTTGTATCTATTTAGGAGAGTATCTGAAGGATCTACCGTTAGTTCTTCATAGTATCCTTTATCAGCTAAAATTTCCTCACTCTTATTTACATACCAATTATATCCCATAACCACTATTCCACCCCCTTTATCGGCTTTTTTCACTACTATATTTTTATTTTCCTTTAATCTCTTTAAAGCTATTCTCTCATTTTTTGTTAAATTGTCCTGTTGTTTAATGTCCTGAATCTTTCTAATTTCCTTCAGGATTAAATGATGGAATGTTTCTAAATAGGGCCCCTGATGATACATGGGGTAAAAATTACTTTTAGTAGATAAATCAACATGCAAAAAATTATTATCCTCTTTCACTTCCTCTTCATTCCTTGTTTTCATATTTTTTATATAGTCTTTACCTTTTATTTTTTCCAACAAAAAATGTCTCTGGACTGTGAGTTTACGAATATAATCGTTAAAGTCGACATACAGTGTAAATGGATCTAATTTGGCTTTAGGGCAGAAAGAAAGGCCTCGTTTCAGTAAAATGATTTCATCTTCTGTTAGTTCAATATCTGAAATATTAAAAATCCCTACTGTCTCACTTTTATTTTTGTCATTAGTAATAACCTCAATATCACTACTATCTTTTTCTTTTTCCAGTATTCTTAATCTATTTTTGTTTTTTTGCTCTTTGTTGTTCCTATTTCTGGGAGGGTAGGGTTATACTGTGTTCCTTTTCCTCTACACCCTCTACTCTTCTTTTTCTTTTTGATTTCCTGCCCACTGCCGGTCGAAAAAAATGTGTTATTTTCATATTTCCAGATTTATTATCAATATGATCATCCATTTTGTCTTTATCGCTTTTATTCATATTATCTGCGGTATCTTTTTGTGTGGATTGTCCCTCAGGTTTATCGAGATCCCAAATTAAATTACCATTATGTACATTTTGAGTAACATTATTATCTCCTAATGATGAGCTCAAAATATTTTCAGTGTCAATTATTATTTCTGGTGAATTAGGAAGTTTTTGGTACAAGGTGTGATCTAAATCATTAATTCCCTGATTCTGTGTAATTAATCTCTGTGAAAACGTATTACTGTGCACCGTAAATAATTCAAATGATTCATTAGTGAAATTTCTGGTGATCTCTTTCTGTTCTCTATTCCCTGATTTTAAATTCTCAACTTCATTTGGATCAAATAGTTCTATTAAGGGAGTTAGTTCTACTTCATTAGTGGTTATACCAGATTTTTCACTCTGGTTCACATTATCTAGATGAGAAGTTTTTTCATTCATTTTTTTACTTTCTTTTTTATTCAAAGTATTTTCTAAGGGATTTTTTGGAGAATTTCCAGAAGAGTTTTTACAAGCATTTTTTTGGATGTCGTTCTGGAATTTTCTTGGGAATTTATTTGCAGGTTTTTTTGTGAATTTTTTTGAAGATTTCTGACAGCCTGACTAATTTCTTTATTTCTGGATTTATTATCTTGTTTTTTATTTTTATTACTATTAGAACCTTTCTCAAATTTCTCTCCTGTTTTTTCTTCTTTCTCCTCTGTTTTTTCTTCTACCTCGATATTACTATTTCTAATTTCGATCATTCCCCTATTTATTAAAGTTTTTTTATGTATTTCATATCTTTCCCTCTGTTCATTTGTTTTTAATATTTCCTTCACCTCTTTTGAGTATTCTTCATCTTTCTTTTTATTTTTATTGTTATCTCCTTTATTTTTTATTATTTTTTCCTTATTTGATTCCCTATTTTCTTTCCCTTTCTCTTTTACTTTTTCATCAGCTTTTTGTGCAGTGTGCATAGATGTTGACAAGGGTGTGGGTGATGTGGGTGATTCTGTGGTGTCAGAGATTAGAGACAACCCTCTTCTATGGTCAGTTGTTGTGGTGTGGTGACATGCTAGAAGGATTAGTGGACTAAATCCCTACGTCTCTATATTTTTTCCTTTCCAAGGCAACCCCTTTTTTTTTTTTTTTACAGGGTAGAGCACCTTCAATTTATAGAGTACTATGGGAAAATGGGGGAAGAATGGTATGTGATGTCTTGACAGTTGCTCAACATCCTATGGCTCCGGAGGACATATTCTCCAGATACTCAACCCTGGAAGGGAACCCTTTCACTATTGCTCAGATCTGGCAGTACGTTGATTCCGTTTTATAAGAGATACCGGACAATACTAGAGTCAATCCCCTGCACTTGATCTCCCTTACAGCCCATACAGATACTTATATATAAATTATATATAAATTTATCAGATCCACTATATTATGAACGGATTCCTCACCAGGCCCAGGAAAATGGACATTACAACTACCCAATTGCACATTACAAGACTTTCTGATTGCCCCACAGCGTATAACCACTGTGTTGCCATACGATAGTTACTCAGCTATGTCTCTTATGATTTTTCATAGAGCATATATCACCCCGGAGATCAAATCCAAAATGTTCCCATCGGGCAATCCGGCCTGTCCCAAATGCCAGCACTCTCCGGCCGATACATTCCCAAAGATAATGAAATCTATTTCTCTTTTGTTAATAAAGACGGTTATTAAAATATAAAAGAGAGAAAACACAGTAGTTTGACTATAAATGGCTCCACCCAACCACTAAGCATGAGTGGTAAAAATGTTTTTGTGCTATCATTCATAAACCTTGAAAAAAGGCCAAGAAAGCAAAAATATCTGTTGGGGTATGTAAACTTTTGAGCACAACCAGGGCTGCCACTCGGAATTTCGGGGCCCCTTACTGGCAAAATTTTGGGGCCCCAGAGACTCCACCCAATTTCCGCCTCCACCCAGGCTCCACCTCCACCCAAGCTCTGCCTCCACCCCTCCAACCTTTCATAATTTCACCCCCCACTATTGGAAAAACTCCCCTTCTGCACTACGTCCTTCCCAGTCAGACATTAATCTCTTTCTATACATTGTTCTTTATGTGAACTGAGGGATGTGAACAATAAATGCCACATGAGGCAAAATAATACTGTGGGTGTTATTTATTACCTTGTACAGGGGTGGGGAACTTTTTTCCTGCCGGGGAAAGGAACATTTTGAAATTTCTACCGTCATTCAGGGGCCGCATATCACCATGACAATTACCCGGCTACATTTAATTAATTAGCTCACCTAATTTGATGTCTGCAGCTGCTTCTCTATGTCCTGCGATGTTCGGTGATATCTGATCTTTGAGGCTTGTGTTGGTCTGTAGCGCAGTCGATTCTGTGACAATTAAGTTTTGTAAATCAAATACATCACATAGGAGACTGCTATATATACATCATACAGGAGACACTGAGGGCATATACAGCACTGCAGAGGGCTATGAGCACATAGACTGGGGTTGAGCTGAGCTCTGCAGGAGTCACAGGGATGTGTGGTCTCTCCCCGGGCCCCCACCCTTTGAGGGGGTGAGCTGAGCTCTGGAGTCAGGGGCCACAAGCTTCCAGAAAATGGCTGCGGATCTCGATCTGCGCATGCACCCCCTCTGCAGCCATTTTCTGGAAGTCTGGACAATAGAGGCCAAGTCATAGTTTGGCAATGCCCCTCTCTGTGCATGTCTCTCCCCATGTGCGCAGTCTTTCCCCTCTCTTTGCCTGTCACCCCCCTTTGCGCAGTTCCTGTCCCTCCTGTTTGCTGTCCCTGTGCCTGTCTCCAACCTGTGCACTGTGTCCCACCTGCGCGCCGTGTCTCTCTCCTGCACCTGTCTCCCCCCTGTGCCCATCATCCCCCTATACGTTGTGTCTCCCCCTGCACCTGTCTCCTTCCTGTGTACTGTGTCCCCATGATGGATGAGGGACACACACAGCACACAGATGACAGACACACATACAGTACACAGAAGACAGACACACGACATATGACAGACACACAGCACATGGATGACAGACACACAGCACACGGATGACAGAGACACGTGCACATTTGAAGGTTTTACCTGTACTGTAGTATCTGTCCTTGGTGCTCTGACATAGATGACACGGGTTTTTCTGCCTAATGCGCCACTGCTGTTCGGTGCTGTTTGTAAACAAGTTTGGGAAGCCTCCATTCCCGTGCACTTTCTTCTGCTCCCCCATCCAAGATTGCAGCTGGAAGGAGAGGCGGTGGCCTGTCGTTCCCTGGGGCAGTGGGCAATAGCTCCCCAAGCAATCGCGTCGGGTCGTCCGCATCCAGGGGTGAACCTAGCCTCTCTGCTGCCTGAGACGAAATTCAAAAATGCACCCCGCCCCCTTCCCCAAACACAAGGATGTCAGTGCCATCACACACACATATGCATGTATATATCCCTCATCCTGGTATATATGATCCCATTCCTGATATGGTCCTCCATCCTGGTATACATGGCCCTCCGCTTTGTATATATGTCCCCTTCCTGGTATGTATATGTCTCCCATCCTGGAATAAATGATCCCCCATCCTGGTAATATATACATCACACACACCCAGACATACCCTCATACATACATGACACATACACCTAGGAACAGTGTCTTACATACATGACATATCATACATACATGATACATACACCCAGGAGCATCATCATACATACATGACAGATACACCCAGGAGCACATCACATCCATGACACATACACCCAGAAAACATCATCTTACATACATGGCATACACCCAGCAGAACTGTGATACATGCATAACACATACACTCAGGCACACAACCTTAGATACATGACACACACCCAGAGGCACTTGACACACATGACACATCACACTCATACATGATATCTGTATCAGACACACACACATATATATATATATATATATATATATATAGATGTAGATATATATATATATATCTATTATATAATCACGAATGGATTTCGCGCACCAAAGTCGCATGCGACTCAGCGTGGTCATGTGGATACGAAAAATGCATTGGCCGCGCAGCGGCCAATGCGACCAGTTGTAAGGCGACTCGCTATGCCCGCGCAGCGGGCATGGCGAGTCGCCTTAGCACCGCGAAGCATTGGCCGCGAAGCGGCCATTGCGAGCAGTTCTAAGGCGACTCGCTATGCCCGCGCAGCGGGCATGGCGAGTCGCCTTAGCAGCGCGAAGCATTGGCCGCGAAGCGGCCATTGCGAGTCAGAGACTCGCTCGGCTAGAATCCCGATGCATTGTGCATCGGGCACCCATCTAGTATATATATATATATATATATATATATATATACACTCACTCTCTTCTTTTCCTTCCTCATGTACCCAGTGAGGGCGGCCTGTAGTTGGAATCAGCAGAGGATGTCTATACACACATTCTGGCTTCTGTCAGCCCCCTTCTCTCCCCCTCCCCTGCTCCCGACTGCTGAGCTGGCCTGGTAGCGACATTACAGGAGGAGGGGGTGCTCCTGTGGCTGCTCACTTCATGCTGTGCAGGATTCCTCGACCATAGATGGGGCCAAAGAAGAGGAGACCAGAGGTGCAGCTGAGGAGGCCGCGCATCATTGTACATTATAGCGGTGGAGCCGCGGCCTCGTCCGAAGGTATTCAGGCGGCGGTGTCATGGTCTCTCTCTCTCCTCCAGCAGGACTTCTCCCCCAGCGGCTCCGCCTCCAGTCCTCTCTGTTGAATTACACACTCAATGTACTGTGCACTGTGACGTGCACTTCCTGATCGGGAAGTGAGTGGGCAGCCAGCGGAACCCCGCACAAAGGTACTAGTCAGTGAGGGGAGCGCTCATGTCACGCAGCTCAGGGGGCCACCTTGCTCCAAATGGCCACGCCCACCACCGGCATGGTCGGGCCCCCCCAGCCCCTGTCCGATAGCCACGCCCTCTGCAGTCAGGCCCCGGGCTCCTTACTGCAGTAAGGGCTGTAACCCCCTAATGGCGGCCCTGAGCACAACATTATATATATATATATATATATATATATATATATATATATATATATATGCACTCCATAACAGAAAAAATGTCCGCACTCACCGGACCGACGGGTCCTCTATATAGAGGACCCGTCGAAGCGGCATAACACCGCGAAACGGCGAGCCGTCGTCCTGCGCCCCTGCACCCCCTCCCACGCTGAGTATCATGTTCATGATTATGGACTGAAATAAAGCTGACAAGAAGTATACCGGTGAGTGCGGACATTTTTTCTGTTATGGAGTGCATTGATACGCTATTAGGAGCCAGCACCATCTGTTAATGCTGCAGATCAGTCACAGCTGTGACAGCCCGATCTAACTGTACGCGTATAGTGCCCAGTGTTTTCTGCTTCGGGACTTTGAATATATATATATATATATATATATATTAGTAAAAAAGTCAAAGCAGCACCAAAATAATAGTGGTGTGAACCTTTTTTTGCCGCGTGGCGACGTTTCGGATACAGCAATCCTTTCTCAAGCAATGTGTCTGTTACAAACACACCATCTTATAGGGTGCACATACAATGAACAATAATGAATCAATTACACATAAAACATACATTATTCATAAACATAGTTCATGGATTCATAAAGTGCTAAGTGCTGCCCCATACATGAATCTTTCCATAAACACACATGGTTTTCAAGTATCCATATATACCCACTATCATGTGAAATAGAGGTGTATATAATGAGACCACATCGAACGAGGCTAAAAGAACCTCACCCGATATGCTCACCTCACCCACTTTTACCAGAAATCTATAGTGTCTTTTATATATGACTCTGCACGCTTTGCTATAGGATTTAAAATCTTGTCCAAATAAACACCTATACTGGACAAGATTGAATAACAGCCTGAGACAATCGGTCGACCCGGAGGGTCCATGAGAGACTTGTGCACTTTCGGTAGAATATATATGACCGGAGTGGTCGGATGTTTTATAAATAAAAAATCATAGAGATCCTGATCTATTTGCCTTTCTAGTGCACAATCCAATACTTGTTTAATTTCCTTTGCAATTTCAAATTTAGGATCACAATTAACTCTCTCGTAGACCTCCGGGTCCTCCAGCTGCCTCCTTATCACTTTCACAAATTTCCTTTGTCCATCAGGACAACCGCACCGCCCTTATCGGCACTCTTAATTATCACTGCTTCATCAGAAACCAAATCCTGCAGAGCTTTAATTTCATTTTTTGTCATATTAGGGTGTCTGAAACCTTTATCAAAATTATTCCTCATTTTACCAATGTCCTTATTCACCGCTGAAATAAACGCTTCTATCACATGTGAATTACTCACTGGCACAAAACTACTTTTTTTTCCTCAAAGAAACCTGATTTAGACTTAATTCACTATTGGGAACAAAAAACAACAGGTTTATTACAAAAATGTCCTTTGAACCCGATCAATCTAAAAAAAACTCTGCAAATCAAATATAAGTGGTAACCAGTTCACATGTGAACTCAAACCAAATGTTAACCCCTTATTCAACACAGATATATCGTCCTTTGTAAGGACCTTAGGCTGGCTTCACATTGCAGTTTTTTCACTGATCAGTGTCCATCCAGTTTGTGTGCCAAAACCAGGAGAGGAACCAGGAGAGGAATTTGCAGAGAAAAAGTATAATTGAAAGATTGACACCTGTTCTGAGTTTTGGAGACACTTCTGGTTTTGGCACACAAACTGAATGGACACTGATCAGTGAAAAACTGGAGTGTGAAGCCAGCCTTACTTGAGATATTCACAATTAAACTTGTTCTTTGCTCCTCGTCACGATCTGTTTTTCTGCCACAGACTTGTTTTTCCCTTTTCTCTCTTTTTTGTTGTCGCCGTTGCTTTCTTCCTCCCCTTTTTTTCCGTATCTCGTTTTTTCCTTTGGCGGGTTTTCTGGGTCTGGGGAAATAATGATTAGGGATAAAAATTATATGGTTTATACTAAACAAAAAATGCCCTTTCGGCCAATAACCTTTCTTCTTCCAATTTCCTGAATTATCCCTCTGCCAATTGTAAATATTTCCATTTCTGTAATCGTCCATATCCCTATTCCACTTTCGTCGCTTCACATCCTCCAGCTCCAAGCGCAATTTCGTCAATCCCAGTTTTTTTAGCTCTTTTTGTAAATATTCTATGTTGAGGAGCATCACATCCATGCTATGTTTATTAGAAATCATTCCGAAAAATGTACAAATAAAACATCATTTGCCATGAGGTTGGGATGAATATTTGAACGCAACCCCCCGGGTATTTTTTTCCACTGTATAATATTCACTTAAAGTTGCAAGATGTAATTGTAAAGTCAAAGATTTTTTTTAAAAATATTCTCATATTTCAATTTAAGATCATGAGACTTTGAGGAGTCTGGAGAAGCATGCACTGCTTTAAGGTACTTTGTGCCATTCCTATTTTTATATACCGGTATATATTGTTCTTTGAAGGAAATTTGCAGTATTTTCTTTCTCTTGTATTTTTTTTTTCTTTTTTGTGGTGTGAACTATGAAGCACAATATTTTTGAGCCTTGCGTTTTTTCATATTCAAATGAGGAGAGGATCTTCAAAGAGGTGGGGGAAGTTGGTGCAACATTTTTAAGGTATTTTGTGGGATTCAGCACAACACTCAATTAAATTTGGGTGCAATAACCCTGAAACAATATTAAATGTAATATATAATCCAAAAAATCAGGCAGCACGTCTAAAAAAAATTCAAAGGGGCACCATTTAATAGAGCCCACAGTGGTGCAACGGTCCGGCCCATAATGGCCATTGTCAAGCACCAAAGGCCATTGTGGGTCGAAACGTTGCACCACTGTGGGCTCTATTAAATGGTGCCCCTTTGAATTTTTTTAGACGTGCTGCCTGATTCTTTGGATTATATATTACATTTAATATTGTTTCAGGGTTATTGCACCCGAATTTAATTGTGTGTTGTGCTGAATCCCACAAAATACCTTAAAAATGTTGCACCAACTTCCCCCACCTCTTTGAAGATCCTCTCCTCATGTGCTGGAAGAAGGTTCTTGAGGAACCGAAACGTTCAGTCCTGATGGGCCAATAAAGAAAAGCATGGTTTGCAACAAGGAGTGCTGTCCGATTTTTTTGGTAAATATATATACTGTATATATATATATATATATATATATATATAAAATTGTAGATTCACACTGAAGGCATCGAAACTGTGAATTAACACGTGGAATTATATACTTAACAAAAAAGTGTGAAACAACTGAAAATATGTCTTGTATTCTAGGTTCTTGAAGGTAGCCACCTTTTGCTTTGATTACTGCTTTGCACACTCTTGGCATTCTCTTGATGATTGAGGCATTCCTCCTCGGAACCACTATCTGCCAGACAAGTTCATAGGTGTGAGAGTTGATGCTTCTCCGACACAGCCTCCCAGGAATTTTCCCTTGAGAATTGTGACAAGGTAAGCTTATTCATCATCTCCTCCTTCTGATGATCCTTGTAAAATAAGACAAGGTGAAACGCGCAAAGCCTGGAGACACATCCTAGACCAGTCATCTTGGATTTGCAATTGCGCCGTATACAGACACCCCGGTTGGCTGCTACGTTAAGGACTTCACTATGAGTTAAGTCCAGCCTCTGGAATATAAGCCCTGTTTTGTATGTTCACTGTTCACCTTGTTGTCCCATCAGTGACAGAACTAGGGAGAGCCACCGTTGAGTGGGGGCACCACGAACCTTAGGGTGTAAAAACCTCCATTGTCAGGTCGAAACAGTGCCTAGGGGTAGATTTCCAAGACCATTGCAATCCGTTTTGTTTTATGTTGTATGTGTCATTGTTTACTCACTTGTTGGTCCCTTAGACCTTTTTAAGGAATTTAAAGAATCTTTTTTAAATATTTCTTTGAAGTTGGCAGTTATACATTGTTTGTAGGTGACCAAATACTTATTTTCCACCAAAATTTGAAAAAAAAGTTCTTTCCAAATTAGACAATGTGATTTTCAGGATTTGTTTTCTCATTTTGTCTCTCATAGTTGAGGTCTACCTATGATGTCAATTACAGGCCTCTCTCATCTTTTTAAGTGGGAGAACTTGCACAATTGGTGGCTGACTAAATAGTTTTTCCCCCCACTGTATATAGTACTAATAAGATCACATGTTCAAGTTCCTTTGGAGGATTAATGAATATTGTAATGCAAAAAATAAGCTCTCAGAAAGCTAAATAAGAACAAATATATACCGTATATATTTTTTTCAAACTGTACTTATTGTACAAAAGTCATTAAAAATACATCAGATCCAGGGATGGTGTAAAGACAGTCCGCGCTGCTTTAAATAATCAGTCACAAGTCTTTAGGTAAAAGACCCCCTTCTTTATTTCCACCTACGCGTTTCAGTGCCACTCCGGGCACCGCCATCAGGGTGGGAGAACTTGCACAATTGGTGGCTGACTAAATACTTTTTCCCCCCACTGTATATAGTACTAATAAGATCACATGTTCAAGTTCCTTTGGAGGATTAATGAATATTGTAATGCAAAAAATAAGCTCTCAGAAAGCTACATAAGAACAAATATATATATTTTTTTTCAAACTGTACTTATTGTACAAAAGTCATTAAAAATACATGGAATTGTAGAAATTTAGTAGTGCCATAATTGTGCTGATCAACTTAAAGTTAACAACTTTTATGTGTAGCACTTGACCAGCAAAATATTCAAATCATAAGAAAACACAACAGAACTGATGTTTTATTTCTGTTCCTACCCATAATGGTTTAGTAAAAGTTAGCGTGAGGCAGTGACCAGTGTCATCCTATGAAGGTCGGTATGTATCTCCCAGAATGTGCTCTGAAACCTTATAAGGCTGTGTTCAGATGCTGCGTATTTTGCCGCATATTGTGAAGTGGCGCTTAAACGCACGCAAAAAAGCGCGACTGCATTCAGATGTTGCGCTTTTCCCGGCACGCTTTTCCTGAGACCATTTTAACATGTAGCCTATGGGAAAAGCGCACCGAAAAAAGCGTAAAGAATTAACATGGCAATTATTTTTGCGCACATGCTTTTGCACAAAAATACACAACTAAGCACGACGTTTGCACGCCTTTCAGCAAGAGCCATAGCTTTTGCTGAAAGGCATATCCAGCTTTGTTTGGCACTGCTTTTATGCGAGCGCTCAAAAGCGCCGTGTAAAAGCAGGAATACGCTGCAATTATGCCGCATCTGAACGCAGCCTAAGACCCGCTGGAGTCTTCCTCCATTCTGGGTCTTCCATCATTCTCATGTCCAGGAATGTGTTTAAAACCGGGCTTGCAGCAGAAGGCGGGGTTCTCAGTTGGAGCCAGTTGGACGGAGCAGGAGAAGCTCTGTGTACTGGCTGTGTGCCGTTTAACACAGCCTGGCAGCGTGAACTTGGCCCTTCCAAGGGGACCTGGCCAAGACAGAACCTAGCAGCAGTGCAGAGACTTTGCAGAACTGGGCGAACAGGGTTGTACCAGCTGCATCCCAGATCTCAAAAGGTCTGTAGTTACCTGGACCTGTAAATAAACTGTGTGTTGTGTGAACAAGTGCCTGGGTCACAGCCTCATGTCGTGCCTAAGCAACGCCGCTACCTCACATATGGTGGAGAATGCGGGCATAGCACAAGGCATACTCAGTTCACACATGTCAGTGGTTAAACCTGACATGCTACAGTATAAACCTGCAGCTACCATGAATGACATTGTAAAGCAGCTGGCTCAGGCTAATGCCCAGCAACAGCAGGCTAATGTACAGCAGCAGCAGGCTAATGTACAACACCAACAGACCAATGCACATTTGCTGCAGTCCTTGGACCAACAACAGCAGACCAACAAGTTGTTCTCCCAGCAGATGACAGCCCTCCGAGAGGCATTACCCACAGCAACCGACGCACTCGCCGTCCATCCTAACGCCCTAGAACGAGTCAGAACAGCGCTGACTTTAGATGACTGCGGAGGCCTACCTCACCATGTTTGAAAGGACCGTGGAACGTGAGGAAATGCCTATTGACCGCTGGTCCGATGTCGTGGCCCCGTTGCTGGTGGGCATTGCTCAGAAGGCCTACCTGGATCTCTGCGCTGAGGACGCCAGGAACTATGGGGCCCTAAAAGGTGAGATCCTTGCTCGGATGAGTGTGAATACATATGTAAGGGCCTAGCTGGTAAGCCAGTGGTCCTTCGAGGAGGTTAAGCCTGTGCGGTCTCAGGCATATGACTTGTTGCAACTGGTGAAGAAGTGGCTGCAGCCTGAGACCTTGAGCCCAGCGCAGATGGTGGAGAGGGTGATGGTTGCCCGGTTTGTGTGCACTCTGCCTGTCTCCATTCAACGATGGGTGGGACAAGGTGATCTGGGTACCCTTAACCAGTTGGTGAGTTTGATGGAGCATCATGTGGCTACACAGGACTTTATCCGGGACTCTGGGACATTACATGCAGCCCGTTGGTCCACCAAACCAGTGGTCAAAGACCCCCAACCCGGTTCTTATTTGGACTCCTTCCCAATCCAGGCAGAGAATGTGCCCAGCCCTAAAGAGGGTTGAAAGCCTTTGTCCCCTAAACCTGGCACCTCGAATAGACTTACCCCACTTTGATTTGTTGGCGATGCCAAGAGTTTGGACATACAATAGCAGAGTCCCCCCACCACACAGCCCATGTGACTCACCGTAGCCGGGACTTCACGGGGCAGGCGCTTCTCTTCCCCTTGTCACAGAACCGCGCCTGCCGTAGTGGGGCCCAGTGGTCCAGATTCAATAGGGTTGGCTGAACAGATTAAAGGTTGTTTCTTGTCGTGACGCCACCTGTGAGAGTTCCGGTGATTCCACCGGTGCTGCTTGGGCCTCCGGGGGATGGAATGCAGCAAGATGGGACGCTCCCCACAGGACGAGCGGGAGTCCCCGGAGCCAGGAGCTGCACAAGATGTTGTGAGGCAGCTGCAGTACTTCTAGCATGCGGAGATGGACAGTTCTGAAAAAGGCACGGACACAAGGGACTACTTAAATGGTCCTGCCGTTGTGTACGTTCCGGTGTGAGGGGTAGTCTGGGTCCTTTTGGTGGGTACTCCGCTGGCAAGACGGCTCTGTTTGCGGCGGCAGTGGGGTACTCCTGTAGAGCGGTCCCTCCACTCCTGGTTTGCATAGCAGCGATAAACGACTACCAGCTTCGGACCAAGTGATCCGGTTGTAGATGGGCGCGGGTATATTTTGACCCGTGGATGTTCGCCCAGAGTCCGGTTGTTAAGGCACCGGTTAATGGCGCCCAACCGGTGGTGGTGGTGGCCCAGGGGCTGCACGGAACTGTGCAGGGCCCCCTCTCCTACGTTCCTCCCGGCCACGTTCTGCTCCTTCCTCCTTCTCCTACATTGCAGACTTTTTTCCACTAACTTCTCCTCTAACTTCTCCTCTAACACACTACTCCTACACTCCGCCCACCAGGACCTTATTGGCCCTCTATGCTGATGTGCATGTAGGGTATGGAGCTCTGAGTTTTAACCATGTCATTGCTTAGTCAGAGAATATTGCAGCTGCTGTCTGGGCTGCAATACACTCCTGTGACGCACTCGTTGCAGGGCGCTACACATGGTCATCGGGTATAACCGCCAGGTATCCATGCATGCCCAGACTGTTTGCACAGCGAACACTATTACCTTGGGGAATGAGTCTCATTTGTGCCACGTGCATGCATCCCTGGTCTCTCTCCAGGTCCAAACCCACCGGTCGTACAGTGGTGGTACTCTGTACCCATGGGGACCTCCGGAAGTACCCTACAGAGGTAGTCACTATCACTACCCCGTGTGGTGAAGTCCAGCACACAGTGGGGGTGTTTAAAAACACTTCCCTATGATATGATTCTGGGGAGGGATCGGCCTCTTTTCTGGACTTTATGTAGGAGGCAAACCAATCCTCCCCAGATAATGGACAGTCCGGGTCCTGAGCCCAAAGATCCCGAATTTGGGATACCTGCTGTAAAGGCCCAGTTACACACACAGATAATTGTGCAGAGATTGTCCGCAGATCTCTAATTGCAGTGAAATCATGAACACATTGTTCCATTTTGTGGCCGTGTACAAATGGAACAATGTGTCCATGATTTCACTGCAACCAGAGATCTGCGAACAATTTCTGCACAATTATCTGTGTGTGTGTAACTGGGCCTCAAGGATCACCAATATAGGGACAGAGTGTAATCCCGACAGGTCTCCCCTAGAGGTAATGGCATAAGAGCTCAAGACGGTCGAGCCAATCCCGAAGTTAGAGGTGTCTCCGGATAATTTTGGGACAGCCCAACTTCAGGATCCTACATTGGTACATGCACAAAGTAGGGTGGTAGTGATTGATGGGGTGGCGCAGATGCCCAGCGCCGAGGAAATTTTTCCCCATTTTGCCCTCAAGTGAGATTTACTTTATCCGGTGCATAAAATACGAGATGACGTAGTGGAGCAGCTGTTAGTTCCACAGCTGTATCGCCAGTAGGCCTAGAGATGGCACATAAACACCTAATGAGTGGCCACCTGAGGGTAAAAAAACCGTAGGGGTGACTCTTGCAGCATTTGTTTTGGCCCAGAGTCGTCGGGGAGGTTAAAAGGTTTTGTGATTCCTGCACTGAGTGTCAGCTAACCGCACCCTTGGCTCATTTACACAGTCCTTCGGTACCTTTGCCTATCGTAGAGGTCCCTCTTTAGCGGATCCCCATGGATCTGGTAGGTCCAATTGTAAAGTCCACCTGTGGTCATCAACACATTCTGGTCATAGTCGATTATGCCACACGATACCCGGAGGCAGTACCACTTAGACATACCTTAGCTAAGCTTATTGCTCTGGAGTTGTTTACCATATTCTATCGAGTAGGGTTGCCCAAGATTATGGATAAGGGGACCCCATTCATGTCCAAGGTCACCAAAGAACTGTGCAAACATCTCCAGATTAAGCAGCTGTGTATGTCTGTGTACCACCCTCAAACTGATGGTCTGGTGGAGCGTTTTAATAAGGCTCTGAAAACTATGCTAAAAAGGGTGGTCTCCCAGGATGGGAGGGATTGGGACATGCTGCTTCCCTATTTTATGTTTGCCATCTGTGAAGTGCCACAGTCGTCAACTGAGTTTTTGCCATTCGAGTTGCGGTATGGTCGTCATCCCCGGGGGCTATTGGATATAGCTAAAGAAACAAGGGAGTAGGAGCCCACCCCCATAAGAGCGTAATTGAGCACATCATGGGTATGCATGACTGAATCGCAGCTGTCATGCCGATTGCGAAGGCACATCTTCGGGATGCCCAGGCAGCTCAAAGCACTAGGTATAATAGAACGGCCACAGTCAGGTGCTTTAACCCAGGGGATTGAGTGTTAGTATTGGTAAACACCGCTGAAAATAAATTCCTAGCTAAGTGGCAAGGTCCTTACGAAATCCGAGAAAAGGTTGGGGAAATAAATTACAAGGTGTATCAACCTGGTAGGAAGAAACCAGAACAAATATACTATGTAAACCTGTTGAAGCCTTGGAAACACAGAGAATGTATGGTATCTGATGTAACCCTGGACCTATCTTCCTCTGGTCACCGGACACCGGCTACAGTGGCATCCGGGGAGGATGAACCAGGAGTGGATAGGGGACTCGCTCACCAAACAGAGGCGGGAAGCTAGGAGGTTAGTACAGCGGAATCCAGATGTGTTCAGACCTGCCAGGCAGAACAACAGTGATCCAATACAATATTGTCACCAAGTCTCACGTACAGGTACGCATGAAACCATACCGGGTACCGGAGGCAAGCTATCACAGATGAGGTGAGGAAAATGCTTCAATTATGGGTGATTGAGGAGTCCAGGAGCAAGTGGGCTAGCCCCGTTGTGTTGATCCCATAACCCGACGGATCGTTGTGTTTCTGTAACGACATCCGACGGTTAAATAAAGTGTCAAAATTTGACCTTTATCCAATGCCCAGGGTGGACGAACTTATTGAGAGACTGGGACAGGCAAAGTACTTCACAATGCTAGACCCGACCAAGAGTTACTGGCAGGTGCCGCTGACGGAGTCAGCAAAAGAAAAGACCACTTTTGTCACCCCTGAGGGTCTCTATCACTATGTCGTCTTGCCTTTTGGGTTACATGGGGCTCCAGCCACGTTCCAGAGGCTGATGGAGATAGTGGCTTGTACCACATCAAAAGTATGCATCAGTATATTTGGACGACATCATTTATAGCGCTGATTGGCACACCCACCTGGTTCAGGTACAGGCGGTGGTGAATTCACTCAGAACTGCTGGTCTGACAGCCAATCAAAAAAAATGTGCAGTAGGACTCCAGGAAGCCCGCTACTTGGGGTACGTGATAGGCCAAGGGGTGATTAAGCCACAAATCCATAAAATTGAAGCTATTCAAAACTGGCCCCGACCCCTTACCATGAAGCAGTTATAGGCTTTCCTTGGTATTGTTGGGTATTACCGATGCTTTGTTCCCAATTTCGCAGGGTTGTCGGCACCATTGACAGATCTTCTGAAAGGAAAGAAGTCCGTCCTGATACGCTGGAATCCTCAGGGTGAGGAGACCTTCCAGGCATTGAAGGTGGTCCTGTGCGGACAGCCTGTTCTCACCAACCCCGACTTCCGAAGGGAGTTTGTAGTGCAGACAGATGCCTCTGAGGTTGGTTAGGGAGCAGTGCTGTCACATGAGGTGAATGTAGAGGAGCACTCCGTCACCTACTTGAGTAGGAAGCTCACCCCACCAGAGAGGAACTATAGCATAGTGGAGGAGTGTCTGGCCATAAATTAGGCTTTGGAATCCCTGCGCTTCTACCTGGTGAAGTGACCGTTTCGCTTGGTGATAGACCACTCCCCGTTGGTTTGGATGTGTAACCCCAAGAAGAGAAATGCTAGGATTACCCGGTGGGCCTCTCCCTGCGGACCTTTAGTTTTACGGTGGAACACCAGGCGGGAAGGTTGCATGGCAATGTGGATGCCCTGTCTAGGGGCCCTTATCTGATGGCTGGTGTTCAACCCCACAAGCTTGAACGGGGGTTGTATGTGAGGCAGTGAGCGTTGTCATCTATGAAGGTCAGTATGTATCTCCCAGAATGTGCTCTGAAACTTTATAAGACCCGCTAGTCTTCCTCCATTCTGGGTCTTTCATCATTCTCATGCCCAGGAATGTGTTTAAAACCAGGCTTGCAGCAGAGGGCGGGGTTCTCAGTTGGAGCCAGGTGGACAGAGCAGGAGAAGCTCTGTGTGCTGACTGTGTGCCGTTTAACATAGCCTGGCAGCGTGAACTTGGCCCTTCCAAAGGGACCCGGCCAAGACTGAACTTGGCAGCAGTGCAGAGACTTTGCAGGACTGTGCGAACAGGGTTGTACTGGCTGCGTCCCAGATCTCAAAAGGTCTGTAGTTACCTGGACTTGTAAATAAACTGTGTGTTGTGTGAACAAATGCCTTGGTCACTGCCTCACATCTTGCCTAACCAACACCGCTACCTCACATTAGGTAATAGGTTACATACAGTATTCCCATAAATGCTGATACTGACAAATACAGCAAATGAGGAAAAAAACAAGACTTCACACAAAAAATAAAAATACTATGGCTCCTGAAATTGACAATAAATGAAAAATATAATACCGTGCCCTAAAGCCTAAAATAATAATAATATAATATTTATTCATTTATATACCGCTATTAATTCCATAGCACTTTAGATACATGAGTAATGCTGTCCCTCTTGGAGCTCACAATCTAAACATCCTACCAGTATGTCTTTAAAATATGGGAGGAAACCGGTGCGCTCGGAGGAAACCCACGCAAACACGGGGAGAACATACAAACTCCTTGCAGATGTTGTCCTTTAGTGTCCTTGGTGGGAATTGAACCCAGGACCTCAAGACTCCAGTGCTGCAAAGGCTGCAGTGCTAACCACTTGAGCCACCGTGCCGAAATGGGCACGTCTTTAAAATTAAAAAGTACCGTATATACTCGTGTATAAGCCGACCCGTGTATAAGCCGACCCCCCTACTTTTGCCCCCAAAACCTGGGAAAACCTATTGACTCGTGTATAAGCCGAGGGTGGACTCCAGCACAGGTATACAGCCCCCAGCAGTGTGGTATATACAGGCAGCAGCCCCCAGCAGTGTGGTATATACAGGCAGCAGCCCCCAGCAGTGAGGTATATACAGGCAGCAGCCCCCAGCAGTGTGGTATATACAGGCAGCAGCCCCCAGCAGTGTGGTATATACAGGCAGCAGCCCCCAGCAGTGTGGTATATACAGGCAGCAGCCCCCAGCAGTGTGGTATATACAGGCAGCAGCCCCCAGCAGTGTGGTATATACAGGCAGCAGCCCCCAGCAGTGTGGTATATACAGGCAGCAGCCCCCAGCAGTGTGGTATATACAGGCAGCAGCCCCCAGCAGTGAGGTATATACAGGCAGCAGCCCCCAGCAGTGTGGTATATACAGGCAGCAGCCCCCAGCAGTGTGGTATATACAGGCAGCAGCCCCCAGCAGTGTGGTATATACAGGCAGCAGCCCCCAGCAGTGTGGTATATACAGGCAGCAGCCCCCAGCAGTGTGGTATATACAGGCAGCAGCCCCCAGCAGTGTGGTATATACAGGCAGCAGCCCCCAGCAGTGTGGTATATACAGGCAGCAGCCCCCAGCAGTGAGGTATATACAGGCAGCAGCCCCCAGCAGTGTGGTATATACAGGCAGCAGCCCCCAGCAGTGTGGTATATACAGGCAGCAGCCCACAGCAGTGTGGTATATACAGGCAGCAGCCCCCAGCAGTGTGGTATATACAGGCAGCAGCCCCCAGCAGTGAGGTATATACAGGCAGCAGCCCCCAGCAGTGTGGTATATACAGGCAGCAGCCCCCAGCAGTGTGGTATATACAGGCAGCAGCCCCCAGCAGTGTGGTATATACAGGCAGCAGCCCCCAGCAGTGTGGTATATACAGGCAGCAGCCCCCAGCAGTGTGGTATATACAGGCAGCAGCCCCCAGCAGTGAGGTATATACAGGCAGCAGCCCCCAGCAGTGTGGTATATACAGGCAGCAGCCCCCAGCAGTGTGGTATATACAGGCCCCCCGATTACCCACCCCCGTAGTTTATGCAGGCCACCCGATCCCCCCCCCCCCGTAGTATATACAGGCCCCCGATTCCCACCCTCTATGTAGTATATACAGGCCCCCCGCGCTCTATATACAGGCCCCCGGTTGCAGCCACAGACCTGTAAGAGAATCGCTTTCATACTTACCCTCCTCACTGTCATCGCGCGTCCTCGTCTCCTTCCAGCTTCTTCCCGGCGCATCCACAATGACGTCATTGTGGACGCGCCGGGTACAAGCGGGAAGGAGACCGGAGGAGCGCGGGTAACAGCGAGGAGGGTAAGTATGAAAGCGATTCTCTTACAGGTCTGTGGCTGCAACCGGGGGCCTGTATATAGAGCGCGGGGGGCCTGTATATACTACATAGAGGGTGGGAATCGGGGGGCCTGTATATACTACGGGGGGGGGATCGGGTGGCCTGCATAAACTACGGGGGCCTGTATATACTACGGGGCGGCGGGGATCGGGGGCCTGTATAAACTACGGGGGGGGGGGATCGGGGGGCCTGTATAAACTACTGGGGGAGAGCAATGTAATATGCACGGCTCCCCCTGCCGCTGATGGACAGGGGGATGCCGTGCATATTGCATTGCACTAATGAGCGGCCCCACGTGACCGGCCGCTCATAGTGCAGCCTCCCCCTGCCTCCTCCAGCCCCCGGACACCGGCCCCCCCCCACTCAGCTGTATAGTGACTCGTGTATAAGCCGAGGGGGGCACTTTTCAGCACAATTTTTGTGCTGAAAAACTCGGCTTATACACGAGTATATACGGTAAATACATATGGGTGCTATCTGTTTTATTTCACTGACCAATTCACTGGTCTGGGCGATTTTGAACAGCTAATTTTATCAAGGACAGGCATCTCATTTGTATTTTTGTAGACATGTAAACGTGCCCAGGGTGGTAGCCATGGGTGAGCACTGCACTTTCTGTGCCCCGACACACCACAGAAAATTGTGTTGAGTGAGTGGTGGTATGTGATTGCTGCATTGGTACCTCCTGGGTCCAGAGGCTTCACCTTGTACATTGTGCTGTACCATTTCTCTTCATACCTGCAATGAAGATAACAGCCTTTGTCTTAAAAACAACATCACTTTTATTTTTAAGTAAATTCACACAGATGGAATAACAAGATTATACATTCTCCAGTTTTTCTGCAGTTAACCACCTCTTCAGAGAGAGTTACAGGTGGCATCTTATTCTCCTCTACAGAGGCTACAAGATAGTAAGGGGAAGGCTAGATTATCCTACAGATATAAAGCCACACAGGTCCAATTGTTTTCCTGTGCCTTCTCACGTAACATCAATTAAGGCCCCGTCGCACACGTCAATGTCGCCAGCGATCTGATCGCTGGCGACATTGACGGCTGATCGCTGGTGAGCTGTCACACAGGCAGACTCACCAGCGATCAGTACCAGTGAGAACGCTGGTATCCATGTAAACAAGCGGGTAACTAAGCACCGCACGGTGCTTAGTTACCCGCTGCTTACCTTGGATACCAGCTCCCAGCGAGAAAGCTGGTATCCATGTAAACAAGCGCTAGGAGTGCAAGCGCTGGGAGCTGGCTTCTCGCTCATCTCCCGGTGTCCACCGAGCGACCATCGCCAGGTTTTCGGACTTGATTTATCGCTGGTTGATTCACCATGTAACACGCGTCAATATCGCTGCAACGTCACGTGCAGCAGCAACATTGACAGCGATATTGACGCGTGTGACGGCCCCTTTACTTTATTTTTGTTAGCCATTTAAAGGTATCACAACTACAAGATTACAAATTTGATTCTCCCAATGAGAGCAATCAATCTTTTTACATCTGGCTAACATAGTACCAAACCCATTTTGTCCTGTGGCTATAATATCCCGACACTGCTATGCTAAATTTCCCAGAGCCGCTCCTAGAGCCGATGCCCCTCTGACTGTATCCTTCAGCCAGTTGTCTCCTTCTCTCTTAAGTTCCTGATTTATGCTAGCCAACACTATGTTCGCACTTTTCCCCAACTTGTCATGTAAGAGTTCCCTCAGTGCCTAAGTTGTTTCTGCCTCTGGAGAACTAACTCTGAATCCTGAGTCAGTCTACTCACAGTTTCTCTACATGTCTTCTCTACATTGCTTCTACTCCTCAACTACCCTTGAACCAGGAGATCTCTCAATATCTGATCCCTAAAAAGCCTCCCTAATCTCGGCATTAACACTGTCTGTCCCTGAAGCCTGTTGCTAGGTAAACCTAACCTTTCATCTACATTCGTTTCTAGACAGGGTGCATTACTTTCCTACATAAACATTACATTATAATGTACTATAATACCTTACACATTACCAACACTGGTACATCTATGCATTACACTACACTTATTATACCTACATACAATGTCATGCATTATAACTTTAACTTACATTAACATTACTTATTCTACATACCGTAGTATAAAAACACATCACACATTTGGAATAAAACTATTGATGTCTTTAAGTGGGGTACACAGCCATAATTCCACCTTCTAACAGAAATCAAATATGTGAACATGCCCTTAGACTACAATAGGTAAATGTTCTATTGGCAAAAAGTACAGACAACTGAATAAGGCCTAATGGTTACAATATTACAGCTGTAGCTACCCTTTAATGAGGACCATAAAGGTTGTATTATCGGCATAGTGATCACATTATAAAAATAAGGATTGTTTGCTTAGTGTTACCAAGTAATATCTGTCAGATAGTGAAGGGCCATTGTTTCACTCACTGTGGTTATTTGCTCCTACTATGAGAACAAAGATATTAGAAGTCAGAAAGAATTATGGTCATAGGGCTTTTTTCATGTTGTTGGAAATCATACAACTGATTGAACAAGGGCAGAGCCACTTCCTCTTTCCATAAGTTATTGATTTATCCATCATATATGTTTAGTTATAACCATCATGACCTCAGGCTGCTAAACATGGAGATAAGCAAGATTATTACTTCCATATACATAAGTTTATATAAAAAGTCTCCTCACCCCTGTTAAAATGCCAGGTTTTTATCATGTAAAAACATCATACAAAGAATATTCATTTCAGACGTTTTTCCACCTTTCATGTCTTACATAATCTGTACAAATCTATTGAAAAACAAACAAATCTTTTTGGGATAAAATAGAAAAATATAGAACTAAAATAATGTGGTTGCAGAAAAATACAGACCCTTAAACTAATACTTTCCTTTAAGTACCCTTTGAATTTATGACAGCATTCAGTCTTTCAGAGTAGGAGCCTATCAGCATGGCACAAATAGGGCAAACATTGTCAATTGCAAATCTGTCAGATTGTGGGGGCATCTCCTGTGTACAGCGCCCTCTTCAGGTCACCCACAGATATTCAGTTGGATTCAGATCTGGGCTCTGGCTGGGCCATTCCAAAACATTGAACTTCTGGCAAATTCATTTTATTGTTGACTTTAAGATATGCTCAGGGACATTGTCATGCTGAAAGATGAAATTCCTTTTCATCTTCAGCTTTTTAGCAGATGCCTGAAGGTTTTGTTGCAAAAATGATAGATATTTGGAATTGCTAACAATTCCCTCCACCTTGACTAAAGCCCCAATTACAGTACAAAAAAAACAGCCCAAAGCATAATGCTACCTTTACCATGCTTCACTGTAGGTATGGTGTTCTTTAGATGATGCAGTGTTGGCTTTGCACTAAGTATACCTTTTTAGAATTATGACTAAAACATTTATCCTTGTTTAACAAAACATAGAGATGAAGCCGCACTCGTCCTCCGGATTTACATGCTTTATTTAATCAAACGGACATCAGGTTTTTACAGTGGGGGTTGCGGGTGGGAGGATGGGGAATTCCAAATATGACGTCAGTTTCACGCCGCATAGTGGCGCTTCACCGGGTAACCATCCACCTAATTCATAACCGTGAGTTTATCCTTGGTATAATCAGACCATAACACATTTTCCCACATGCTTTTGTCAGACCTGATGTAGGGTTTGCCAAAACACAGCTGTCTTTCGATGTTTTTCTTTGTGAGAAAAGTCTTCAGTCTTACCACCCTTACGTCTTCTCACATGGAGAACACAACTAATACTTTCCATAGATACCAGCAGCTCCTTTAAATGTTGCTGTAGGCTTCTTGTCAGCCTTATGGATTATTTATCCTTATGTCTTTTCAGCTATTTTTTTGGGGAAGGTCATCCAGTTCTATGGATTATAATGGTTGTGCAAATTTAAGTCAGTTCTTTGACGACCATCTTCACAGTGTTCCTGGTATATCTATTGCCTTGGAAATGATTTTATACCCTTCTGCTGACTGATAACTTTCAATAATAAGATTTCTTTAGTTGTAAGCGGCTTACTATGGCTTTTGCTGTTAATCAGAATCACTTTAAATGATGGCATCTGTTTATTTACTACTATTTAACATGAGATTAAATGTGATTGGCTAATTCTAAACAAAACCACAAATTCAGTTGCAAGAGGATGATCACACATATGTGACCCCATTTTAGGTTTGTTATTTTAATTTCCCCCTTCAAATAGATTTAACTTTCTTTTTAACGGATTTGTACAGCTTATGTGTGACAATAAAGTGGTTTTCCCAAGAGCAAAGTTCTTTTTAATAAATAGATATTAAAAAATAATCATTTCCATAATTGGATGTGTTTAAAAAAATCTTCCTGTGCTGAGATAATCTTCTGTATGTTTCTTTGCTACTGTACTGTGTAATAGCTGTGTCTGACCTAAGGGGAGGTTGTAAAAGAGAGTATACAGTTACCACAGCATGGGATTACAACTGATTCTTTTTGTGAGTTAAAGCATTTTTCTGCCTGTTAGGCGGCCGTCACACGCTGAGATATCTCTAGCGATATTGTAAGCGATCACGTGCACGCGCAATCGCTTACAATATCGCTCACATCGCTGGTGAGCTGTCACACAGACAGACTCACCAGCGATGTGGATCCGCGATCTCGCTGGTAACTATGGTACACATCGGGTAACTAGGCGCCGCGCGTCGCTTAGTTACCCGACGTGTACCATAGTTACCATCTCCCGGCATAGGCTCTGCCGCTGGGAGATCGTTCATCGTGGTGTTATACACCACGATGAAGCAGATCGTGACATCGTTCATCGCTAGATCTGAGCTCCGGAGCTCAGATCAGCGATGTCATGATCAAGCGATTTCACATCGTAAATCGCTTGATTACATGCAACGATTTCTTGCCCGATATCGCTTAAGCGATCAAAAAGGAGATCGCTTAAACGATATCGGGCAAGAAATCGTTGCGTGTGACGGCCGCCTTAAGATTATCTCAGCACAGGACATTTTATTTTAAACACATCCAATTGCGGAAATAATTATCCCAAGACCTATTGAATAAGCCCTTCAGGACCTATGACATACAGGTTCGTCATAGGTTGCCTCCCACGCTTTGATGCGAGCTCACACTGAGCTTGCATGCTCTCCCCACATCTCAGTTGATCCCATCAGCATAGATGTGTATCTAAGGGTACCGTTACACGTCGCAATATCGCTCTGATGTCGCATACAATTTCACGGGAGCGTGCACGTTTTTGGCACTTGTCCAAGATCGCCTAGTAGATGTCACACAGGGAGATATCGGCAGGCAACATAACTAGGATGTTGTTCGCAACTTTTGTGCACTGGGTATGAGGCAACCCAGCTTCCGAGCATTAACATTGTAGTGAATAGGTGAAGTTGCGTTCCACATCGTAGCTGCGCTGTCACTCAGCACGATCATGTCAGATCGCATATGCACCATTGTTTTGGTTGAAGAAGAGCTTGCACAATCTTCTTGCAATATCGTAGCTGCGATTTTTTATTTTTAATTTTTTTTTTTTTCCTCCAGTCGAGTTGCCCTGTTACACGACACAACACACGTACGATATCAACTGCAACGACCACACCACGTGACTTTTTGTCGATGTTGCATTGCGATATCGCGATGTGTAACGGTACCCTTAGTGTCTCTGGGGGTTGGCACCTTCCTAAATTAGAACTCTTAATTGTACTGATATGCAAATCTGAGTTTAAAAGGCTACAAATCAATTAAAGGGTTAGTCCACATGAATTGGAACCACTGTGGTTTTACCTGCAGATTTTCATTGGTAAAATGTTTAGTGGATTACTGTGACGGGAAAGTGGATAAGATTTTACAAATCTCATTTAAACACTGTGTAAAATTTGAAAACTGACACTGACCTGGGCTGTGGGTTTTATTTCAATGTAGCTGGGAGAAAATCCCACAATGAATTTGTATCAAAATCTGAATATAACATTTAAAGGGAACCTGTCACCTAACCTAGCCCTCCTAACCTATGAATACCTGTCCCTGCAGCCTAAAATTACTATAATACCCATCCCTGTCTGACATTTTAGTGATATGTGCAAGTTGAATAAATCATTTTGTACACTTACATTTTTCTTGTCAGCTGGGCGTTCCCCTGGGGCGTCTTTGTCGGGTAGGAAGGGTCTGCGGGGCCGCACTGCCCCGCCTCGGTGCTAAAATGACGCCCTGATGGGCATAATGCTGGTGCCAGAGCGTGGGCATGTTTGAATTTCCCCGCCTCTTGCCACATCACTGTCACTTCCGGTGATGTAGGGCTGGGTTCACTCAGCGCATAGGCTGCCTTCAGCATACCATCACATGGATGGGTATTATAGTAATTTTAGGCTGCAGGGACAGGTATTCATAGGTTAGGAGAGCTAGATTAGGTGACAGGTTCCCTTTAATTCTAAAATTAATGGACGGCCTGACCCTATTAAAGCCATTTATGCCTGATTGGTGGGGGGTCTGACTCCTCTAATCAGCAAAGTAAAAGAGCATCAATGCACTCGCATATGCTGCTTTCACACTGGCATATTTTCAAATCCGTATCCATCTGTTTTGAAATGGATGGCCTCAGATCAGTTATGGCCTTCCATGTTATCCTATGGGCATGGATTGGTCCTAAAGTGGCCATCTGTGTGTCCCCATTTTTTCACAAATCTGTTGGTGTCCGCAATTTTCATGTACCCAGAAACGGAAACTGTTTAGTTTCTGGGCTTGCTCTAAAATCGCGGACACCAAAGCACAGACATGGATCAGTATCTGCCCGTATGAAATTAACAAGGAGCTCAATGGAGGATACATACGTACAGATCCGTGAAAAAAAAAACGGATCTATTTTGCTGTACTGAGCATGCCCAAAAGAAAGGTACAGCTCCTCCCACCCCTCTCTGGTGACTGATGACGGATCCATAAAGCAAATGTTCTGTGGACAACTGTTGGCATCCTTTTGCACAGATCTGTTCCTGTCCATGACTACACATGAATTTCATGTAACCACACGGATTTGAAAATAGTCAGTGTTAAAGCAGCTTAAATAAGAGTGACCCAGTGCTTCAGACCCTTCGCTTGTACAATCAATGGTGTTCCCAGATCAGTTATGCATAGCCTTTTTCAAGGATTGCAATGCTTAGCACAGTGTGAAATCCACTGAATATGCATAGCAAAATGTGTATGTTAAGTATGCAGTAAATCTAAGTGTAAATTTGCATGGTATGTACATGTGACCCGTGTAGACTATGCAGGAGAGCTTGACAGTGACCTTTTCTAGTGAACAGCTACATACGTCATCAATGAGGGTGAAGGTTTATGTATAATTTTTCTGTGGATTTTCTTTTCTTTTCAAAATCTGTATTTAAAAAAAAAAAAATAAAAATTAACTAATCCATAACAGTTTCAGTTTCAAAATGTAAAGACTTCCGTCTAGTTCAATCAATAAATGAACATTTTGATCCAAAGAAAGGCAAAAACCCCATGAGGGAGATGCTAGTTGCTGTACGTTAGGGGAAAAATTCCTACCTGATTCCATATACACTTGCAATCGAAATTTGAGAATACTGTATGATCATTGGATTATTTCAGACAGAATGTAATCTACATTGATCAACATTTGGAGGTTTTTGTGTAAGGGGTACACCATGACACTAGAACAGTGTTTTCCAAAGTAACCAGAGTTTATCAACTTAAAGGGAGTCTGTCAGGTCATTTTTCAGTATGATACTAATATTACCCTTGAATAGTGCCTGGACAGACTTTTTAAAACATGTAAAAATCATTACTGTACTGTTTGTAGTTCTCTTGCTATAAGCATCTGCACACCCTGCAGACAGCTGCTTCAGCAGTAAAAATAATAGACTGGACTAATCCATTAGTATGGCTGTCTAAATACTTCTTTACTGTATATTTATATATTCATCTTTTAGGACCATTTTGTACCCCCATATTTTTAGTTCGGTTGTATAAGAGTTCATTTATTATTCCCTCCTCAGGCAGCTCTCCACTCCCTCCTCCCTTTTCCCTTTTCCCTGTGCTCTGCCTGTCAGGTTTCAGTTTCATTTAGAAGAGTCTGATGAGGAGACAGAGGGAGAGATTACAGGCACACATCTGC
Source organism: Allobates femoralis (assembly GCA_033576535.1). Lineage (NCBI taxonomy): Eukaryota > Metazoa > Chordata > Amphibia > Anura > Aromobatidae > Allobates > Allobates femoralis. The sequence goes on from JARQOC010000006.1 coordinate 297,428,810, forward strand.
TAACCTTAAAGGGAACCTGTCAGGTGGTTTATGCCCCCCCAGCTATCACTGTCTGTAGCTGCAGCTTTATAATACTATTCTAATCATCCTTGTCTGAGCTCATAGTGTAATGTGAAAGGTGAAAGAAAAGCATTTATACACTTACATTTCAGTCCCCGCCCTGGAGGAGGGGGACTGTCTGGGAGGATAATAGTTAACTCACTTTTACCTTGGATAGCTAAAGGACCTGTGTGATGTAATGATCATGTAACCATAGTGGGCGGTTCTAAGCCAGCAAACATATTATGTTCTATGAGAACTTAGCTCCGCCTATTGTAGTCACATGGTTGTGACATCACATCAGGTCTCCCAACATGTTCTAGCACAAGGCTGAAATGTTAACTATTAACCTGCCAAACAGTGCCCGTCCTCCAAGCTGGGGACTGACTGCCTCATTACATAATGAAATGTAAGTGTATAAATGCTATTTTTTTTTCACCTTTCACATTACACTATAAGCTCAAACAGGGATGATTAGACTGGTATTATAAAGCTACAGGTGCAGACAGTGATAGCTGGGGAGGCATAAACCACCTGACAGGTTCCCTTTAAGCCCCCGTCACACTAAGCGAGATCACCATTAAGTCACAAATTTGGTGACGCAACAGTGATCTCGCCAGCGATCTCGCTGTTTGACACTCAGGCCCTGCTGGGAAATCGCTGGTCGTGTCAGAGTCGTCTGGACCATTTTTTCATCGTTGATGTCCCTCTGGGCAGCATGCATCGGTGTGTTTGACAGGGACAATGACCAACGACCTCAATACTACAGGTCTGAGAAACAGGGTCCCAACGACCTCCGGATCATTCCGGATCATTACTGCATCGCTGGTGAGATCTGACTTTTTGACATCTCACCAGCAATCCTGACAGCGACGCATCAGCAATCCCTACTGGTCGTATCGCTCTCGGGATCGCTGGTGTGTCGCCAAGTGTGACGGTACCCTTACATTGGCTTATCTAGATAAGCAATCTCCACTATTTATTTCTCTGAGCAGGAGCCTGTCTGGGACAGATTGTATTTATTTGACCTCTTGTTTGTTTGCAGTAAAAGGGAGCAGAGAGGATACAGCCACCCCCATCCCCAATTTGAGTGTTTTCTCCTGATCTTCTGTGCAGTGCAGTGATGTGACTATATGACATGAATATTCATCCCTGGGGTGTGGGCAGCAGAGAACTAAGTGGATCATTCACTGTGATTGACAGACGGAATGCATCTCTTTATTTGATGTTTACACAGGATAGGAGGGAAATATAAATAAAAGAAATGCATAAATAGAAAGAGCTTAGAGAGAAATTAGAAAATGATATATCACTTATGGATTTTTGACATGACAGATTCTCTTTAAAACCGTTATTTTACACAAAACACGATGATCTTAATTGGAGAATAGCAATAACTGTAGCACAGAGAAAGATTAAAACTAAATGTTGTGAAGGCTACAGCAGTCACCAATCAGTAGGAAGTGTACATTGAATGACTTCAGCACATCTGCGGCCACATGACGTCACTTGTCTCTCACACTTCTCTGGTGTGACTTTGGTCCACTCTTCCAGTCTATTGCATAGTTCTGTTACTGTTGTAGGTTTCTTGGCCATAACTTTGTCACCAATGATTTTCCAGAATCTTTCTATTGGGTTTAGATCAGGATTCTAGGCTTGCTGTTTCAATGTTTTCTGTTTCAGGAACTGCTTTACCCATTTTGCTGTATGACATGGAGCATTGTCCTGCAAAAAAATTGCTGGCTAATTGAGTGCTGAATGCAAGTAGGGAACCACGTGTTGTTGAAGAAGGTTCTGATACACACTTGCATTCACTCTGCCATGTAGTTGTATGAGAAGTCCAACCCTTGCAGAAGAAAACATTCCCCAAACCATGACACTTCCTCCACCAACTTTCACTGACTTCTTTACACACTTTGGGTTCAGTCTTTCCCAGTTTATCGACAAACATACTGTAATGTTTCCCATAAGATCCTGTCACATCGCCATTGGACTCGGTGGCCGGTGTTCCTGCCTCGGCCGCTGGGAGGAGCCGGATTCCTTCGGCTGGTGGCAGGAGGGCCTTGTCCTCATATGAAACTGCTCCCGCGACGTCTGCCTCTGTCGCTGAGCGCCGCTGTGTTTCCCCTCTGGGTGGTGTTGGTCGCAGAGGAGCGGGCCCTGCAGAGGTGTCCGTTAGGCGCAGCCTGCGTTCTTCTGTCAGAGGTGGCGTGGGTGGAGCCAGTCGTGCATCTCCATCTGGCCTGGATCTAGGGGCGGTCCGGATGAGGTCATCAGGCTGTGAGCTCCAGCCTATGGGAGGTAACCGCGCCCTTCAAATACATTGGAGCCTGTCTTGCAGGCCGCCAGATATAGTTTTGGTTCCCCAGTGATATAGTGTATGTTTAGTTTTGTCTCTGACCTTGGCCTGGATTTCTGACTCTGCTTCTTCCTGTCGATTTTGTACCTCAGCTGCCCTCTTGGTTTTGCCCTTGACCCTTGCCTGGATTCTCGACTCTGCTACTGCCTGATGATTTTGTACCTTCGCTGCCCTCTCGGTTTTGACTCGGACTTCTGACTTTGTTTTTCGGGTCTTGATTTTTTCCCCTGGCGACCTTCCCTGCTCTGTTGCTCATAATAGGCAGCTACCCCCTGGGCTCCGCTATAATTCCAGATCCTTGTATAGGGGTTAAGGGTCTCGGGGTTTCTCGGGGTGCTGCCTTACCAGCAGCTCAGCTTCACAGCGGATGGTTGTCACAGATCCAATATCTGAGATTACTTACCGGTAATCGTATTTTACAGAGACCATGACAGCACCCACCGAGGGGATCCGCCCACAAGGACAGGAAACCTACAGATAAAAAAGGGCGGTCCCCCTCGCCTCCTCAGTTGGGTTACAGAGAAATTGGAGGAACCGCCATACCGTATCAATACACATATAGAAAGAACATGAACATAAGAAGACCAATACCATTAAGATGTGCAAAAAAGGGGCACACAAAACCCTCAGGCAAGAAGTGGCCACCCGTGGCAAGTGACAACACACTAAATAACAACATAGGTTAACCACTGCAAAAGAAAGGAAAGGGTGGGAAGTGAGTGGGTGCTGTCATGGACTCCGTAAAATACGATTACTGGTAAGTAATCTCAGATTTTCCTATTGCCATGACAGCACCCACCGAGAGACTTGCAGAGACTTTCACCTGGGAGGGACCACAGTATTAAGAACCGGCCTCCCGATGTCGAGGTCAGACGAAGAGGAAAGGTCAAGGCGATAGTGCCGAAAAAAGGTAGAGGGGGAAGCCCAAGTAGCTGCCCTACAAATAGACTCAATAGACACATTAGCACGTTTAGCCCAGGAGGCCGACATGGCACGGGTAGAATGGGCATGAATACTGGGCGGCGGTTGCTCACCTTTCGCGGAACAGGCCGAGCAGATAGCGTCCCGGATTCATCTGGAGATGGTGCTTTTAGTGGTATGAGTGCCCTTACGAACCCCCTGGAAAGAAACAAACAAGGCCCTACACTTCCTCCACGATTGAGTCCTAGCAATATACTCAAGCACAGTCCTCCTACATCTAAGGTCTGATAGGTCAATTCCTCAGGGCAAGAGGGATTGTCACAGAAGGAGGGCAGAATGATGTCCTGGCTTCTATGGAACTTCGAGGGAACTTTAGGAAGATAGGAGGGGTCTGTCTTAAGTATTAACCTATCAGGGAACACCAACAGGAACGGGGGGGTCAATGGACAAAGCCTGCAGGTCACCCACCCATCTAGCAGACGTCAAAGCTACCAGTAAGGCCGTTTTCCAGGTCAAGTGTTTGACGGAGGCCGAGGTCAAGGGCTTTAAGGGAGGTCCGGTCAAGGCATCCAAAACTAAATTCAAACCACACCACACACCAGTGCAGTGCAGTCACAAGCCTGAAAAAAACAGGCAATCCACCTGTCACCTGCGATATTTTGACTAAAAAGGGCCCCCAGAGCCGAAACCTGAACCCGCAGAGTACTGACCGCAAGACCCAACTCCCGACCTTTCTGTAAAAATTCCAAAATGGCAGGAATCGGGGCATGGTCAGTGACACCCCCCGGGTAAAAATCCAAAAACTTACGCCAAACCCTACAATACAGGTTAGTGGTGACCTCCTTTCTAATTCTGAGGAGGGTAGAAACTAAAGCATCGGAGAACCCCCGCCGCCTCAGAAGCTGCCTCTCAAATTCCAGGCCGTTAGATGAAGGCCCTCCGCTTGTGGGTGAAAAAACGGACCCTGAGAGAACAGCCCACGAACCGCCGGGAGAACCCAAGGGTCGGAGACCGACATCGCCTGCAGCCAGAAAAACCATGGTCTCCTGGGCCAAAAGGGAGCAATCATAATGACTCTCGCACCTGCCTCCATGATTTTGCGCAGAACCAGAGTAAGCAGACAGAACGGAGGAAAAGTATAAGCCAGAGAAAAATCCCATGGCACTCGCAGAGCATCCACCACCTCCGGATGGTCCAAGGGGTACAGGGAAGCAAAGCGCCGAACCTGCCTGTTCCCCCTGGTTGCAAAGAGATCGATCTCCGGACTGCCCCAGAGACGCACAATCTCCCGAAAGATGCCCCTGTTCAAAACCCACTCTCCCTGCCGGAGTGAGTGGTGGCTGAGAAAGTCGGCCCTGACATTGTCGATCCCTTTGATATGTAGGGCCATCAGGGAGAGAAAATGGACCTCCGCTAGCTGAAATATCGAGGCTGCGGTCGCCAGAAGGGAAGGTGACCGGGCCCCCCCTGGTGATTCAGGTAAGCCACGACAGTGGTGTTGTCCGACTGAATCCTGACATGGGAGTTGCGGAGGAGGGGCAAAAATCTGAGGAGAGCATACCAGACCGCACGCAACTCCTTCAAATTTGAAGAGCCCAATACTTCCTCTGCAGACCACCGACCTTGGGCCAGGCGAGGACCCACATGAGCCCCCCCACCCCGAGGGACTGGTATCGGTCGTTACTACAAAGTCCGGAGAAACGACCCAGGGAATCCCCAGAGTCAGGTGACAAGAATCCATCCACCAGGAGAGAGAGGCCAAGGCAGTCGGGGATAGACGGAGACAGCCCTCCAACCGTCCCTGCAGAGAGTCTCCGGCCCCGAGTACTTCCTGCTGGAGACAGCGAGAGTGGAACTGTGCCCATGGGACAGCCAGAATGCAGGATGACAGAGTCCCCAGCAGAGACATGACCTGACGCAGAGACAGCGACGGATTGTGCATGGCCCCAGCTACCTTGCCCCTGACAGCCGAGACCTTGGTCGCTGGTAGAAAACATTTCTGGGCAACTGAGTCCAACAGAAGCCCCAAAAAAATCTGGACCTGAACTGGATGGAGCCGAACTTTGGAACATTGATGATCCATCCCAAGGCCTGTAGGGAGGATATGACATGAGTCAGACGGGAAGCACACTGCCCCTCCGAGTCCCCAACCATCAAAAAATCATCCAAATATGGCACTATGAGCACATTACGTTGTCTTACAAATGCCATAACCTCCATCACCTTGGTAAAAACCCGAGGAGCACTGAAAAGACCGAATGGCAAACTGCAGATGGTGAACCTGACCCTCCAAGACCACCGCCACGCGGAGGAACTTCTGGTAAGACGGATGAATGGGGAGATGGTAATAGGCATCTTTTAAGTTAAGCACCGCCATAAAACACCTAGGGAACAGAAGGCGAACAGCTGATTGATGGACTCCATCTTAAAGGACTGGAAGCGGAGGAAGGAGTTTAATTTACGAAGATTAATAATAGTGCGACATGAACCATCCGGTTTGGAGACCAGGAATAAAGGGGAATAAAACCCCCTTCCTTCCTGGCCCCTCGGAACCGGAACCAACACTCGTTTACGTAATAAGTCCTTGACCTCCGGCTCCAGTGCCTGCTGCTGGCAAGAATTGGAAAGAGCAGTCAGAAAAAAGGAGTCCCAGGGACCCGCAAAAAATCAAGTTTAAGGCCAGCAGAAATGAGGCTCAGGATCCATTGGCTATTTGAAATATGGGACCATTGTTGGCAAAAATAAGCCAATCGACCACCGACAGGTGGGTCAAAATTAAGTACGCTTAGGTGGGGGCTTGGAGGATGAGGAACCACCGTAATAAGCACCTCTCGGTCTCTTTCTGGCCGGCTCCCACTTGGGGTTGGACTGCTGCCTGGTATACTGACGTTTCCGGAAGGCTCTCCTGTAGTTAGGGACAGAAGGGTTAGGGAGTCCCTTCCTTACTTCTCCAGCCTTAGTCAGAATACCATCCAGCATGGAGCCAAAGAGGTACTCACCCCCGCACGGGATCGCACATAACTTAGTTTTTGCATGGGCGTCCCCCTTCCACTCCTTAAGCCATATAAGACCTGCGGACGGAATTAGAAATCCCCGCAGATCTAGCAGCCAGACTGAGAGAATCAGCAGAAGCATCCGCTAGATATGCTGAACCACTCCGGATCTGAGGAAGCGCAGCCAATAACCTGTCTCTGAGTACCTCAGACCGAATCTGGTCTTCCAATTGATCCAACCAGACTAACTGGGAACGGGCTACACAAGACGAAGCAATGGCAGGCCGAAGAGCCCCAATACCCGTCTCCCAGGATTTTTTCAACAGGGTATCAGCTTTCCTATCAGAGGGGTCTCTCAACAAGCCCCCGTTCTCCAAGGGCAAGACAATCCGTTTGGAAGAGGAGGCCACTGCTGCATCCACTTTAGGGACCTTAGACCAGTTCAGCAACTCAGGATCATCAAAAGGGTATTTTCTCTTGGAAGAGGAGGGCAAAAACCCCTTAGAGTCTTGCTTCTCCCACTCTGACCTGACCAAAGATTTGACAGCCTCAATGTCCGGAAAAACACATCTCTTCTTCTGAGACAACCCAGCAAACATGACGTCCTGAGCCGAACGTGCCTCTTTAGCGTATACAATACCCATGGTGGCCCGTACAGATTTAACTAGACTATCCATGTCTTGTATAACAAAACAAGCACCCCCTTCATCCACCGATGATGAGCCGGAATGGGATGAATGTACTAGACCCTCCTCCTGTGAATCAGCAATGGACTGACAGGGAGACTGGTTGAGAGGGGCAGGTCCACAGGGTTGTTGCAGCTGGGAAAGGGAGGACCGGATCTCGTCCCGTATAAAGGTCATAAGGTCAGCCGTATAGGGGCTTCGTCGTCAAGAGTCTGAGTAATACAGGAGCGGCATAACTGCTTGTCATAGTCATCAGGCATGGGCTGGTCACATAACACACAGCACTTATACTTCCTTTTGTCAGAGCGTTTTTTAGGCTGGAGATAATTGAAGAAGAAAAGGAAGGAGACAGAGAGGAAAAAACAATTAGCAGAGTGGATTATCATACCAAACTCACCCCTATTGCCCCACTGGTACCGGTTCAGGAGGTGGAGACCCAGCCTTGGGTTTGGAGCCCTTAGAAGAATCAGTGGAGCGCTCCTTAGACGCACTAGTAGACTTGGAAGCCTGCTTGCCACCGCTGCTGGGCTTAGGCACCGACTGGCCGATGCCCTCCTGTGCACCACCACAAGGCCTCAGCACCACACCGAATGGCGTTTCTCCCTGCCTATAGACGCGCCCTCCTCCGGACCGCCCGGAAGTGACGCGCACTTCCGGTTCAAAGGTCGCTTCCGCCTCCGCATGCGCACCGGGGACCCCGGAAGCCGGCTGGCGGTGACGCAGGGTGGCAATCTCCCGCCCTGCGCCTTGGGATGAGCACTGGGGACAGCCCCAGGCAGCGCCCGCACGACCCAGAGCAGCATCACCCGGACACTGGGTCGTGCTGATAATGACCAGGCGACGAGGGAGACTACAGAATCAGGGCTTCCCCGACGCATCCAGGACCCGGATGCCACAGACCTCCATCAGCCCTCCATGGAAGCGTCAGGCCCTGGGTAAGCTAAGCTTCATCTGTAGGTTCCTCCCAGAAGGACAGGAAACCAACTGAGGAGGCGAGGGGGACCACCCCTTTTTATCTGTAGGTTTCCTGTCCTTGTGGGTGGATCCCCTCTCTCGGTGGGTGCTGTCATGGCGTTAAGAAAAAATTACACTTGCTTTCATTACTAAAATGAACTGTGGACCACTTCTCCGTCCACACAACATGCTCCTTATCAAAGGTGAGTCCAGCCTTCTGATTCTTTCTGCTAATGAGATGCTTCATCACTACAGAGTGGGCTTTCAGTCCAAATGCGCTTAAACTTTGTGACCCTGTATGATGAGACAGATCAATGCCCTGTTCAGTGCTGAACTTGCAAGCTACTCCAGCTACAGTGTTGAAACATTTACCCATGCAGATTTTCTGCATTATCCTGTCCTCTCTTGCATTTGTCTTTCGAGGGCAACCAGCCTTCTTGAGGGACTTAAAAGAGTTTTTGATGAAAGCTGAAATATTCTTGAAATCACAGACTTGGAACGACCAACTTCTGTTGCTATGGTTGATAGGGTAACCCTTTTGGCCTTCATTTGCACAACCTGCCGTCAGGGCGTTTCAGTCACTTTGGAACGGCACACCATTTTTGCAAAGTGAGTGCAAACTAGAAAGTTAGGGTGCTAGTTAAAAAGGGTTTGTCAGATAATTAAGGAAATTAGTACCAGGTGCCAGAATAATGTTGCCAATAACTTGCACATATCTGGAAGTGTTCTCTAATTTTGATCAGTGTTCTTATTTATCTCATTTACATTTCATTTTGTGCTTTAGAATATATTCATTTTATGACATAAGCTTAGGGCCCTTTCACATCAGCGTTTATTTGAAATCGCGGCAGATGCGGTGAAAAAACCGCATCTGCCGCGATTGCCGCATAACCGCTGCACTTGCGGCGCGGTTGCGGTGATCCCCATAGAAAGTATAGGAGGACTTGCGGCCGGTGCGGCAAGTGCGGTTTTGCACTTGCGGCAGGTGCGGCCGCGAAAAAAAACGCGGCTGACCGCGGTTTTTTTCGCTGCCGCACCTGCCGCAAGTGCAAAACCGCACTTGCCGCACCTGCCGCAAGTCCCCCTATACTTTCTATGGGGATTACTGCAACCGCGCGCAAGTGCAGCGGTTATGCGGCAATCGCGGCAGATGCGTTTTTTTCACCGCATCTGCCGCGATTTCAAATAAACGCTGATGTGAAAGGGCCCTTAAAATACTGCTAATTTACTCATGTTAGTATATTTTCATATAAGACAACAAAATGACCTGAGCATTAAGGAAATTGTGTGTTGTTCTCTAATTTTGATCGCCAGTGTATAACAATCAGACTACCGTATTTACTCGAGTATAAGCCGAGTTTTTCAGCCCAAAATTTGGGCTGAAAAGTCCCCCCCTCGGCTTATACGCGAGTCACTGTATACTGTATACACTGTATACAGTGTATACAGTATACAGGCCCCCCCCCATGAGTATACAGGACCCCCCTGCCTTGTGCACAAACCTGTAAAGGAAGAGATTAGTATACTTATCACTGTCCGCCTGCCGCTGTCCCGCCGCCGTCATCGCGGTCCTCCGTCTTCTTCCGGCTTCCTCCAGTCGTCACAGGCAATGACGTCATTGTCGGCGCGACCGAGGAGGAAACCGGAAGAAGATGGAGGAGCGCGTTGGCGGCGGCGGGACAGCGGCAGGCGGACAGTGATAAGTATACTAATCTCTTCCTTTACAGGTTTGTGCACAAGGCGGGGGGGCCCTGGATACTGATGGGGGGCTGTATACTACACTGGGGCTGTATGTACCACTGGGGCTGCGTATATACTACACTGGGGTTGTATGTACCACTGGGGCTGCGTATATACTACCACTGGGGCTGTATATACCTCTGGGGCTCCTGTATACTGATGGGGGGCTGTATAGTACACTGGGGCTGTATGTACCACTGGGGCTGCGTGTATACTACCACTGGGGCTGTATATACCTCTGGGGCTCCTGTATACTGATGGGGGGCTGTATACTACCACTGGGGCTGTATATACCACTGGGGCTGCGTGTATACTACCACTGGGGCTGTATATACCTCTGGGGCTCCTGTATACTGATGGGGGGCTGTATACTACCACTGGGGCTGCGTGTATACTACCACTGGGGCTGTATATACCTCTGGGGCTCCTGTATACTGATGGGGGGCTGTATAGTACACTGGGGCTGTATGCACCACTGGGGCTGCGTGTATACTACCACTGGGGCTGTATATACCTCTGGGGCTCCTGTATACTGATGGGGGGCTGTATACTACCACTGGGGCTTTATATACCACTGGGGCTGCGTGTATACTACCACTGGGGCTGTATATACCTCTGGGGCTCCTGTATACTGATGGGGGGCTGTATACTACCACTGGGGCTGCGTGTATACTACCACTGGGGCTGTATATACCTCTGGGGCTCCTGTATACTGATGGGGGGCTGTATACTACCACTGGGGCTGCGTGTATACTACCACTGGAGCTGTATATACCTCTGGGGCTTCTGTATACTGATGGGGGCTGTATACTACCACTGGGGCTGTATATACCACTGGGGCTGCATGTATACTACCACTGGGGCTGTATATACCTCTGGGGATGCTGTATACTGATGGGGGGGCTGTATACTACCACTGGGGCTGTATATACCTCTGGGGCTGCTGTATACTGATGGGGGGCTGTATACTACCACTGGGGCTGTATATACCACTGGGGCTGCGTGTATACTACCACTGGGGCTGCTGCTGTATACTACCACTGGGGCTGCTGTATATACCTGTGGGGCTGCTGTATACTAACTACTCGGGCTGCTGTATACTAACTACTGGGGCTGCTGCTGTATATACAACTGGGGCTGCTGCTGTATATACAACTGGGGCTGCTGCTGTATATACCACTGGGGGTGCTGCTGTATACTACCACTGGGGCTGCTGTATATACCTCTGGGGCTGCTGTATACCACACTGCTGGGGGCTGTATACCTGTGCTGGGGTCCACCCTCGGCTTATACACGAGTCAATAGGTTTTCCCAGGTTTTGGGGGCAAAAGTAGGGGGTCGGCTTATACACGGGTTGGCTTATACACGAGTATATACGGTAGTTCCCTAAATCAATATTCATAACCTGTAATAATGAACACCAACAGAATCTCATTAATTTACTATTGCTCCCTTTTTAGCTACAAAGACTGTTTTATTATGAAAGAGGTATGTTTACCATAAATACTTGAAGTGAAGGTTCCCAAGATGTTATACTCCTACACAATAAAACCAACAAAAAAAATAGTGAGCAAAATATCCTTAAGTAAATGAATAAATAAATTGCTAAGTTCACAAAAGTAAAAATAGGTTATTTAGTGACATTATTTGATCAAAAATGCGCATGCCATCCCATCATGTCAAGGTGACCCCATTAAGACAGTCCTATCTATCGTTATTAACCCCTTCCCGACCTATGACGTTGTGGGACATCATAGAAGTCTGTGCCTTCCCGACCTGTGACGTCCCACAACGTCATGGCAGAATCCCCTTCTTGTAGCCCCGGTGAGCGGCGTCGGGAAAATCTCACCGAGGCTACAGGAAGCCAGGGACCTTAGGGTGACGTCAGGGGGGGTGGCTTTGACACCCCTCATCTGCGTTCACTGTGATTGGCTGTTGGAACTTCCAACAGCCAATCCCAGTAGTTGTGATAGCCAGCTATGGAAGGGTCTGGCACTGCCCCTTCCATAGCATGGAGTGCTGGAGGGGGCGGATATCGCCCCCTTCAGTGATGATGGGAGTGATCTGGGAGTGATCTGACGCTCCCATATCACTCCTATCATCGCCGCTGCGCCCGCTCTCCCCAGTGCCTGGCACTGCCTACTGTCCGCGGCCGCCGGACCTCCCACTACTGTGCCCGCTCTGCCATTCCTCCGCACTTGCCCATTCTCCTCCGGTCCTCCGCTCCTCTGCCCTGCTGTGACCGCTCTCCTCTGGGAGTGGGAGGACCGGAGGAGACAGCAGTGGGCGCAGTGTGGAGCGGCGATGATGGGAGTGATCAATCCCATTAGATTACTCCCAGATCACTCCCATCATCACTGGAGGGGGCTATACTGCTCCACACTGTGTCTGGTCTTACGCCCCCTGTGCCCTGCACCCCCTGTGCTCTGCAGCCCAGCACCCATGTGCCCCACACCCTTGCCCAGCACCTCTGTGCCCCACAGCCCGGCACTCCTGTGCCCCATAGCTCGGCACCCTTGCGCCCTGCACCCCTGTGCCTGCAGCCCTGCACCCCTGTAGCCATGCACCCCTGTAGCCTGCGCCCCACAGCCCTGCACCCTTGTGCTGTGCATCCCTGTGCCCCACACCCCTGTGCCCTGCACCCTTGCGCCCCGACCTCTGTGTCACACAGCCTGGCACCCCTGCGCCCCACACCCGTCGCCCCGGACCCCTTGCGCCCCACACCCGTCGCCCCGGACCCCTTGCGCCCCACACCCCTGTGCCCTGTAGCCCTGCGCCCCGGTGCCCCACAGCTCAGCACACTTGCGCCTCGCACCCCTGTGCCTGCAGCCTTGCACCCCACAGCCCTGCACCCTTGTGCTGTGCGTCCCTGCACCCCTGTGCCCCACACCCCTGTGCTCTGCGCCCCGCACCCCTGTGCCTTGCAGCCCGCAGCCCTGTATCCCTGTGCCCCGCTCCAGTGCCGTGCGTCCCTGCACCCCTGTGCCTGCAGCCCTGCACCCCGCACCCCTGTCCCCCGCAGCCCTGCATCCCTGTAGCCTGCACCCCACATCCCTGCACCCTTGTGCTGTGCGACCCTGCACCCCTGTGTCCCACACGCCTGCGCCCCGCACCCCTGTGACTTGCAGCCCACAGCCCTGCGTTCCTGTATCCCTGCACCCCTGTAGCCTGCGCCCCTGTGCTCTGCAGCCCCACTTCTGTGCCGTGCGTCCCTGCACCCCTGTGCCTGCAGCCCTGCACCCCGCCCTACTGTCCCCTGCAGCCCTGCACCCCTGTAGCCTGCACCCCACAGCCCTGCACCCTTGTGCTGTGCGTCCCTGCACCCCTGTGTCTCACACCCCTGTGCCCTGCGCCCCGAACCCCTGTGCCTTGCAGCCCACAGCCCTGCTTCCCTGTATCCCTGCACCCCTGTAGCCTGCACCCCTGTGCCCTGCAGCCCCACTCCTGTGCCGTGCGTCCCTGCACCCCTGTGCCTGCAGCCCTGCACCCCGCACCACTGTCCCCTGCAGCCCACAGCCCTGCGCCCCACAGCCCCGCACCCTTGTGCTGTGCGTCCCTGCACCCCTGTGCCCCACACCCCTGCGCCCCGCATCCTTGTGCCTTGCAGCCCACACCCCACAGCCCTGCGTCCCTGCAGCCCGTAGCCTGCGCCCCTGTGCCCTGCAGCCCCACACCCCTGTGACCTGCAGCCCACACCCCGCAGCCCTGCACCCCTGTAGTCTGCGTCCCTGTGCCCTGCAGCCCCACACCCCTATGCCCTGCAGCCCACACCCCTGTGCCCTGCACCCTGCATCCCTGTAGCCTGCGCCCCTTTGCACCACCCCCTTGCAGCTCTGCACCCATGTGCCGTGCGTCCCTGCACACCTGTGCCCCACAGTCTGTGCCCGAAGCCTGCACCCCTGTGCCCCGCAGCCGGCACTCCTGCTTCTCTGCACTCCTGTGCCCTGCGCCACTGCAGCTCGCAGCCCTGTGCCCGTGTACCCCTGTGATCTGAAGCCCGCACCCCTGCGTGTCTGCACCCCTACATTTCTGCAGCCCTGCACCCTTGTGCCCTGCATCCGTGTGTCCCTGCGCCCCTTTCCCTGCACTTCTACACCCTTGTGTCCATGTGCTCCTGCAAGCCTGTTTTCCTGTGCTCCTGTGCCCTCTTCCTACTCCGGTCACCCCCTCCCCTCCTGTAACCCCCTGCCGCCTGTGCAAGCATTCTCTGCAGTGTCATCTCCCTGCATGGAGCGATGTGACAGCCAGACACAGCGATATGTGTTATCGCTGTGCCATGCTTCTGTGTCACTCCCTAAGTGCTGTGATCTTACCAGTCACAGCACTTTGGGTGCATCGCCCAAAACGCTGCTTCGTACAGTACTAGCATAGTGGATGGGATTTCAAGAAATCCCATCCTCACTATGCGTAACCCGCCCGCAGCGTGTTTGGATCTGCAGTGCAGGTTGCCAGGAGTCCGCTCCCTCTGCATGCTTTATTTCATACTGCGGAGTTGGAAACGGCTCCCATCGGGTGACTGCAGGAAGAGGCCGCCCTGCACCCGCCGCACACGGTGAGTACAGGGCGGCTGCGGTCAATCTACGGCCACCAGCGGCTTCACTGAGGTCCGGAGCTCCTTCAGGGGTTCAAAGTGCTCATTATGCATCTAGATAAGTTCCTTTGGGGGTTTAGTTTCCAAAATAGGGTCACTTGTGGGGGAGCTCCAATGTTTAGGCACACAGGGGCTCTCCATACGCAACATGGTGCCCGCTAACAATTTGAATGGAAAATCAGCCCAAATTGTTAGCGGACACCATGTCGCGTTTGGAGAGCCCCTGTGTGCCTAAACATTGGAGCTCCCCCACAAGTGACCCCATTTTGGAAAATAGACCCCTCAAGGAACTTATCTAGATGCATAGTGAGCACTTTGAACCCCCAGGTGCTACATAAATTGATCGGTAAAAATGAAAAAATTTTTGTGGAAAAAAAAAAGTACTTTTTCACTTTTACGGATCAATTTGTGGAGTACCTGGGGGTTCAAAGTGCTCACCACTCATCTAGATAAGTTCCTTGGGGGGTCTAGTTTCCAAAATGGGGTCACTTGTGGGGGAGCTCCAATGTTTAGGCACACAGGGGCTCTCCAAACGCGTCATGGTGTCTGCTAACAATTTGAGCTAATTTTTCATTCAAATTGTTAGCGGACACCATGCCGCGTTTGGAGAGGCCCTGTGTGCCTAAACATTGGAGCTCCTCCACAAGTGACCCCATTTTGGAAACTAGACCCCCCAAGGAACTTATCTAGATGCATAGTGAGCACTTTGACCCCAGGTGCTTCACAAATTGATCTGCAAAAATGAAAAAGAAAATTTTTGTGGGAAAAAAAAAGTACTTTTTCATATTTACGGATCAATTTGTGAAGTACCCGGGGGTTCAAAGTGCTCACCTCGCATCTAGATAAGTTCCTTGGGGGGTCTAGTTTCCAAAATGGGGTCACTTGTGGGGGAGCTCCAATGTTTAGGCACACAGGGGCTCTTCAAACGCGACATGGTGTCCACTTAAAATTTGAATGGAAAATCAGCCTAAATTGTTAGCGGACACCATGTCGCGTTTGCAGAGCCCCTGTGTGCCTAAACATTGGAGCTCCCCACAAGTGACCCCATTTTGGAAACTAGACCCCTCAAGGAACTTATCTAAATGCGTAGTGAGCACTTTGAACCCCCAGGTGCTACACAAATTGATCCTTAAAAATATAAAAGTACTTTGTTTTTTACAACAATTTTCTTTTAGCCTAAACTTTTTCATTTTCACATGGGCAACAGGATAAAATGCATCCTAAAATTTGTTGGGCAATTTCTCCTGAGTACACAGATACCTCATATGTAGTCATAAACCACTGTTTGGGTGCATGGCAGGGCTCAGAAGGGAAGGAGCGCCATTTCAATTTTTGAATGGAAAATTAGCTCCAAAAGTCAAATTGAGCTCCTTCCCTTCTGAGCCCTGCTGTGCACCCAAACAGTCATTTATGACCACTTATGAGGTATCTGTGTACTCAGGAGAAATTGCCCAACAAATTTTAGGATCCATTTTATCCTGTTGCCCATGTGAAAATGAAAGAATTGAGGCTAAAAGAACATTTTTGTTGGAAAAATTAAAATGTCAATTTTTTCCTTCCACGTTGCTTTAGTTCCTGTGAAGCACCTGAAGGGTTAATAATCTTCTTGAATGTAGTTTTGAGTAGCTTGAGGGGTGCAGTTTTTGGAATGGTGTCACTTTTGGGTGTTTTCTGTCATGTACACCCCTCAAAGGGACTTCAAATGGGATGTGGTCACTAAAAAAATGGTTTTGTAAATTTTGCTGGAAAATTGAAAAATTGCTGATGAACTTTGAACCCTTATAACTTCCTATTAAAAACATTTTTTTTTTTCAAAATTGTGCTGATGTAAAGTAGACATGTGGGAAATGTTATTTATTAACTATTTTGAGTCACATAACTCTCTGCTTTAACAGAATAAAAATTAAAAATTTGAAAATTGCGAAATTTTCAACATTTTTGCTAAATTTTTGATTTTTTCACAAATAAATGCAAAAATTATTGACCTAAATTTAATACTATCATGAGGCCCAATATGTCAAGAAAAAACAATCTCAGAATCGCTAGGATCCGTTTAAGTGTTCCAGAGTTATTACCTTATAAAGGGACACTGGTCAGAATTGTCAAAAATTGCCAGGTCAGTAAGGCTAAAATAGGCTGGGTCATGAAGGGGTTAAAAAACTTTACCAGCTGTTGGTAATATAAATCTGACGAGGACTAAGAAGGATCTAGGTTCCAATGGAGAACACCAAGCAATGAGGAACTGTGCACACTAGTACAATGTACAGCTCTTATAAGGTAGGCCACACCCAAGATTGCGATGATTGCAAAATAACATAGAAAAACAAAAAGTAAACTGAAACTGAAATGTAACCATGTACTAGGTGCATGTTCACACTGGCCTCAAACTACATAACCAACGGGAAAATAGTAATCAAAATACCCTAAAGTAAATGAACAAAGAAATTGCAAAATGTAAAAAAGTAAAAATAGGGTACTTAGTGACATTATTTGATCAAAAAATGTATAAGCTGTCCCACCGCGTCAAGACAACCCTATCAGAACGGTCCTTACCTAACGATATTAAATACCTTACCAGTTGTTGGTAACATAAATCTGACAAGGACTGAGTATGACCTGGGTCCCAATGGAGAACAACAAGTATTTTTTGATCAAATAATGTCACTAAGTAGCCTATTTTTACTTTTATGCACTTTGCAATTTATTTATTCATTTACTTTAGAGTATTTTGCTCACTATTTTTCTGTTGGTTTTTCTGTTCCAGTTCACAATTTGTTTTTCTATGTTATTTTGCAGTCATTGCAAACTTGGGTGTGGCCTACCTTATAAGAGCTGGACATTATACTAGTGTGCACTGCTCCCCATTGCTTGGTGTTCTACATTGGGACCCAGGTTCTTCTCAGTCATTGTCAGATTTATGTTGCCAACAACTGGTAAGGTTTTTAATATCGTTAGGTAGGGACTGTCCTGATAGGGTTGGCTTGACGTGGTGGGATGGCTTGCACATTTTTTTTTATCAAATATTGTCACTAAATACCTATTTTTACCTTTATGCACTTTGCAATTTATGTATTCATTTATTTTAGGGTATTTTGCTCATTATTTTTGTATGGGTTTTGAGGCCAGTATAAACATGCACTTACTGCATGGTTACATTTCAGTTCCAGTTCACTTTTTGTGCTCTTACACAATGTAGAAAAAAAGTTACCTTGTAGGATCAGATTGGCCATTGGTGATTCCATTATACAGTTTTTTTTCTTTTTGAAAAAAAGACAAGGTAACTTTTTTTCTAGGTTCAGCTATTGTGAGCGTAGACAGGGACGTGCAATAAGTGAAGAACCTTGACGCTTTGGGTTGCAGGCTTCTGTATTTTGGCCAAAATACTAATACCTCACATTTTCACACACATTTTACCATTTTTGCAGGGTGTAATGGAGCTCTCTCTGTGTTTGGTTGGTAAAATGGTGAGTCTGCCATGTGGGATACACACTCATGTGTGTTTAACGTGCCTGCCATACTCAGCGTTACCAATAGGCCATTGTTCAGACACGGTGCATATAGTCATTCAGTGTTAACTGGCCCGCTGCACCTGGCACAACTAATAAGCTCCTGTTCAGACACTATGTGTGTATCTCAACTACTTATATAACTGACTCCCTATGCAGCTTCATTAGTGTGTATTATGTAAGCAGCTGCTCACCTTTATGAAAAGGTTGAGAGCATCTGGTCCAGGGGTGCAACCTGTGCAGCTGCACCAGGGCCCCGACCGGTTGGGGGCCCCTTCAAGCCTGGAGGGGGGCCCCCAGCCGACCCCCGCAAGCCGCCGCCAGAGGAGAGGAGGGTCAGGCAAAGGAAGCAGAGAGCTTCCTGCTTCCCTTGCCTGATCCCGCCCCTCCTCTCCTCTGCTCCTCCGGCCCCTAGCAGACATCCGGCGCGGCTCCCAGGTAGGAGAGCATCGCGCCTGCTGCTCCCTGCGGCTCCCAGCGCCCCCCCCCCCCCTTTCCGGGCTGCGCCGACGGCCAGTGGCACCCCTCCCCCCCGGGCCGCGCCGACGGCCAGTAGCCCCGCCCCCCCCGGTAATCTCCTGCACCAGGGCCCCCGGGGGTGACGGTCCGCCCCTGATCTGGTCCATCTACATGATCCACCAGTGCTGACCCCAGCTCATATGATGGGAAGTTCCTTGCCCTCTGCTTGTGCATTGTAGGATTAGATTGGTCATTGGCAACTCCATAAGGAACTTCTGGCCTGTGGATGCCACTTAATCCCTCATGTAAATTCCCAATGGGCGACAATGCTTGGGCCACATATCCCCATTTTTTGTCAGTTGGGCCTTTAATTCTTCCATAGATTGAGCACATGCACTGTTAACGTCTGAAGGATGCTGAGGCATTTGCAAACCTTGAAATTGTTAAAATATTGGGGTTTGATAACAGAACCTTCCAAATTTTTGTTGAAAATAGTCAAAAGGGTCACAAAGAACGGGTAGAGAAAAAGTGAAGCACATTAACTACCAATGATTTGAGAAGAATCAAACATGCGCGGCCAGGAACCCATTATCCTCTAGTCCTGTCTTATTCCAGAACTACAACCTCCCTGGAGGGCCCAGAAGTACAAGGTGTTCAGTGCTCAGAGACATGGCCAAGGTAAGGAGGTTGAAACTGACCACCACTGAACTAGACACAGAAGGTAAAATGTCAAGACTGGGTCAAGGAATATGTTAGATTTTTCAAAGGTTTTTTTTGACTGATGAAATTAGTTTGTCAATTAGGATATATAATGGTTTTCCTTTTTTATAGGTGCACAAGTAGGATCCAAAACCTCAGTCCTTAAGGATAAAGACTTGGCACTTAAAAATTTCTGATTTTGTGTGTCTTTTATTGAGTGACAAAAATTAAATGCGACACAAAATTTTCGGTCCAATACCCTGGGACCTTCATCAGTGTTCTTCAATAATATCTAAAATGGAAAATCTAATGTGGTACTACAAATGTACAGTTCATTGGATAAAGTTAATGGGGTCTCAATATTTGTGGTCCAAATGTAGGGCACAAATGAAATAATTGCCATATTTATGTCAGTGGCTTCTCTTGTCAATAGTAATGGTAAGCTCTATGGGCAGAGTCCTATAGACTGTAGCTGGCGTGCTGTGATGCCCCATACAGACGGCGCTGTAATAGAGAGACAGTGTACACCGCTGGGTTCAGACATGTTTGGGTCGCATCCAATTTTTTATCACCCAATAAAAGACTGACAAAACAGGGATTTTTGTGTACTCACCGTAAAATAATTTTCTCCTAGCTCATCATTGGGGGTCACAGGACCATGGGTGTATCGTATGCTTTTCTGCCACTAGGAGGCGACACTAAGTAAAGATTAAAGTTAAGCCCTCTCTCCTGCAGTATACACCTGTACGTAGGTGTAGATCTTCAGTTTAGTACTAAAGGAGTAGGAGAGCACATAGAGTAATAAGGTACAAATGGCGTAAGGTAAGATACTGTACAGGCTATGTACGAATAACATATGACAATGTACTGTGCAGCTATAGAAGAATTAGAGGGTGGGTGCTGTGTCCCCCAATGATGAGCTAGGAGAAAAGGATTTTACAGTGAGTACACAAAAATCCCTCTTTCTCCTTCGCATCATTGGGGAACACTGAGCCATGGGACGTCCTAAAGCAGTCCCTGGGTGGGAATTAAGTGGTCGAGCATCATGCACCAGCTGCTTAGAGATGCGTGACCGCTGCCTGCAAGATTTTTTAGTGTTTGGTGAAGGTATGTACGCTGGACCAGGTTGCAGCCTTGCAGACCTGGGTTGCCGAGGCTTGCTGGCGAATGGCCCATGAGGCGCCCACTGATCGAGTTGAATGTGCTTTGATTCCTTCTGGAATTGTCATTCCCTTGATGCGGTAGGACTCTTGGATTGCATAGCGGATCCATCTTGCCAATGTGGACTTAGACGCAGCCATCCCTTTACTAGGACCCTGAGGGATGACGAACAGCATTTCTGTTTTGTGGAATGGGGCTGTTCGTGAGATGTAGTGTCTGAGGGCTCTTACCAAGTCTAGGGTATGGAGCTGCTTTTCGACGCAATGTACTGGAGTTAGGCAGAAGGACGAGAGGACAATTTCTTCTTTAAGGTGGAAGTGGGATACCAAATTGGGCAAGAAGGACTGAGAAGGTCGGAGTACTACCTTATCCTTGTGGAAGGATAGGTAGGGGGGCCGATAGGATAGGGCCGCCAGCTCGGACAAGCGCCTCCTGATTGACGTGATTATAACTAAGAAGAGATGGGATAGTGGTACTTCTTTCAGATGTTCGAAGGGGGGCTCTTGGAGAGCGCCTAGGACTAGGTTTAGGTCCCAGACAGCCACGGGTGTCCTGTAGGGAGGCCATGTGTGGGAAACTCCTTGGATGAATGTTTTGACTTGTGATTTGGACGCAATCCTGTGTTGGAGAAGGAGGCTTAAGGCTGAGATCTGGCCTTTGATGGAGTTCGGAGCTAGGTCAGAGTCAAGGCCATTCTGAAGGAACCCTAGGAGGAGTGGGTTACGGTTATGGTCCTCGCACCACTGGAAAAAGGTTTTCCAGGTGCGGTGGTAGATGCGTGAGGACGTTGGTGTTCGGGCATTGACCATAGTGGTTATGACCTCTGGTGTAAACCTTGCTTGGGTCAGGATCCAGGATTCAATCGCCACACCGTTAAAGACAGGGCTCCTGAGTTCTGGTGGTAGAAGGGGCCCTGGGATAGGATATCCGGTTGCTTTGGGAGTGGCCAGGGTGTGTCGGCGAGGAGCTCGTCATGGCCAGTCTGGGGTGTGAGCTACTTGAGCTCTTTCCGCCTTGATCTTTCTGATTACTCGAGGGATTAGTGGGAGTGGGGGAAAGATGTACAGGAGTTGGACTTGGCTCCAAGGGAGGACCAGGGAGTCCACTCCTAGGGCAAGCGGGTCCCGGGATATGGCTACAAAGGCCGGGACTTTCATTCTTGATGCCATGAGGTCCACATCGGAAGTTCCCCAGCGATGACAGATTTGTAAAAAAAAACTTCCGGATGTAGGGACCATTCTCCTGAGGCCAGTCCCTGTGCTGGCTTAGGAAGTTTGCTGCCCAGTTGTCCACCCCTGGAATGTGGACTGCTGATATGGTTGACTGGGTGATTTCGGCCCAATGGAGGATGTGTTTCACTTCGTGCATTGCCGATTTGCTGCGTGTGCTGCACTGATGATTGATGTATGCCACCGCCGTGGCATTGTCTGATTGGATGCAGATGGGGTGGCCGGCCAGGAGGTGATGGAAGTGTTGAAGTGCTAAGCAAATTGTTCGCAGCTCCAGGATGTTGATAAGGAGGTGCGACTCCTGGGGTGTTCAGCGGCCATGAGCCGTGTGCTGATGATAGACGGCTCCCCAGCCGAGTAGGCTGGCATCTGTGGTTACGACCAACCACTGGAGTGGGAGGAAGGATTTTCCTTGTGAGAGTGATGATGTCTGTGTCAACCATTTGTGTGCTTTTTTGACGGGTAAGCTGTGCTTGCAGTCGAGGCTGAAGAGACTTTTGTCCCAGGCCGAGAGGAGGGAGAGCTGTAGGGGTTGGAAATGTAGTTGGGCAAAGGGGACTGCTTCCATTGCGTCCACCATCTTTCCTAGGATTCCCATGCCGAAGCGGATGGACTGGCGTGAGCTGCTGCAAAGAGTGTGCACGCCTTTGCGAATTGCCGTGACCTTGTCCTGAGGGAGTATGACTAGCCCTTTTGCGGTGTCTAGGATCATTCCTAGGAAGTTTATTGTCTGAGCCGGTAATGGAGATGACTTTTCTAGGTTTATGAGCCATCCTAGGCAGGAGAGAGTGTCCGTTGTTATTCGGACGCTGTCGAGGCATGCTTGGAAGGATGGGCCTTTGATTAGCAGGTCGTCTAGGTACGGCAAGACGACCACTGCCCGTGAGTGGAGGATGGTCATGATGGCCGCATGACCTTTGTGAAGGCTCTGGGTGCGGTTGCCAAGCCGAAGGGGCAGGGCGAAGAGTTGGAGTGGCATTTTTGCATCGCGAACCACAGATATTTTTGGTAGGGAGGGATAATGGGGATGTGGAGATATGAGTCTTGTATGTCAATGGTTGCCAGGAATTCTCCTTTTTCTTGAGACGCGACCACTGAGCGGAGGGATTCCATTCTGAACTGTCGGACCTTTACAAACTTGTTTAGAAGTTTGAGGTCCAGGATGGGACGCACTGTACCGTATTTTTTCGGAATGATGAACAGGTTTGAGTAGTAGCCCTTGAACTGTTCAGTTTCTGGTACTGGTTTTATGAGTGTTTCTTTTCAGGGGTCGCAGAGCAAAAACCAATTTGGGGGCCGGAATGTGAATTCTATTTTGTAGCCTAACGACACCAGTTCTCTTACCCAATTGTCGTGCACGACAGTGAGCCATGAGTGGTGGAAGAGCTGGAGACATCTGCCTGTTAAGTTGGCGTCGGGCGGCTGGGAAGGGGAGTCATGTGTGGAACCTTTGTGATTTTGCGCCCTTAGAGTGGGTTTGTTTAGGGTGGCCTTTCCAGGTTTGGTTTGTCTTGAATGACCTCGGTGTTCCGTGGTGGGCTTGAGAGCATGAATGTGACTGTTGGTGACTCAGCCCATCTTTTGTGATGGTCAGGCACGAAGGGACATTTGGCTTTGATGGCCTTGCGGCCTGTGAAGCACTAGTCTGGCCGGTCCCAGTGTCACTGGACTATATCGTTAAACTCCTTTGTGGTTAGAGAAAACACGACGAGGCCATTTAGTCTTTGTGAACAAGAAGCTGCGCTCTGGGGTGGTGACATACTCGTCTTTAATGTTCATCGTCTTGTTAACAGCCTCAATGAGGCTGTCAACCATTGCCTGGGTGTCCATGGTCTCACTCTCGTGGGGTGCATCCAGTTCTGATGGTTTCCCCCCCTCAGAGAGTGATTCAGACCGATGATTCACTTAGGGGTGACGCATTGGGAGATCGTCCCTAGGACGGGCTGGTATTAGTCAGTCTTCTAGTGGGCAGGGGGGCTGTAGGCTGGGAATGTTCCCTGCTGGAGTGGGAGCGGTGACGTTTGTGGTCACTGGCTGTGTAAGGCTCAGGACGGGACTGCAACATTTGGACTATGGAGTCTAGCTGTTGCGACAGTGCCATACCCCATGGAGGGATGATAGACGCACTGGGAGCTGCATCAGTGCTAGTCTCAGTGGGGCATTCAGGTTCACAGTCCTTGCACAATTGGGACTTATGTTTGCGCGGGAGTGGGGTCTGGCAACTGGTGCATGATGCCTTGTTCCCTGCATTGCTTTTGTTTTCTTCTTTGGACGGTTTGGGATCTGCCATTGTGTACTAGATTACTGTTAGTAATGGCACTGCAGCGTACTAACTGGTCTGCTATGAAGGCAGACGAGTTGCCACTGGGCAGGGGTGGTAGTCTGCAGGGAAGAGGGTCTCCTAACGGAGCTTACCCGGATCCTGTGTTCCCTGTTGTGTCGTCCGTGAGGTGCTGAGATCTCTCTTGAAGATGCACCGCAACAAAAGGACTGTGACGTGAATGTGTCCCTGGGTAGAATGTGGGCTTTATGTGCCCCCTCCTTATGAGGGGGGCTAAGCCTACCCTACTTTAGTAGATCTCCACTGCAGGGGAGGGGTAGGCAGGTATTAGCCTCAGGTTTACTACCTGAGGGCTGTATCTTTGTGCAGCTGTAGTGTTTAAGCTTTGTTTGTAAATTTGCGCTGTTTTGGGGCGTGATTGAAGGCTGTGCCCCTGTTAAGTGGCCTGTTGTGTGATTGGCCGATCAGCGGTTGGGTGCGTGTGATACCAGCCCCTTCACCAGCCCCCCTATTGATGAATATGTGTGGCTTATAGTTGGCCCTGAGTGACATGATCAGCGACCAATTGCAGTGTTGGAGGTTTGGCCCTATGAAGCGGGGCGGTAACGCGAAACACTGCCAATGAGGTGGGAGTCTGGCCCTGAGTGATTTGCTCAGCGGTCAATGGTGGTGTGGCTGACCACATCATCGCACCCGCCCCTATGACGTGCGCCCCTATGGGCGGTGACACAGCATGTGGCCAATGAGCTGGGAGCATGGGCAGCACTTAGGTGCAAGCCCAGACCGAGACCTAAAGTAGCTCTGGCTCCCGGGAGTGGCGCCAGGTGGCTACGGTGGCGGTCAGAAGTGGCAGTGCGGCGTTCTGGTGCTTCGGCCCCCTGTCCTGGGCGCGCACCCCGAACTTACCGTCGGTGCGCGTCCCGGCATGGAGCCGCCACGGCTGGAGGGGATCAAACTGGCCTGGCTGTGGAGCCCGAGGAGGATGCAGATGTTGCAGCCGCTGTTCCACCAGATCCCTTAGGGACGGATCGGCGCATGGTGTCTGCTGGCTGCTGGCCTTTGTTGGAGGAGGTGAAAGGTGCTGTCCATGTGGCCTGTGTGCCCCCCTGTCCTGCAGGGTGATGTAATTATGCCCTGTGGTTGCTGGTGGGCTGTGCATCCCCCTGCCTGCGACTCTTGAAGGATTAGAAGGATGGGCCCGTGGCTTAATCAGTAACGAACGACACAGACCTGTCCTTAATCAAAATAAAGGTGGAGTCTGCATTTTTCTAGAAAATCTTGATTTTTATTGAGAGCAATGCTCCATCTCATGTCTCAAAATACTCCACTTCTTGGCTGCCAGTAAAGGCCTGAAAGGTGAAAAAATAATGACAATGACCCATCTTCTTCTGATCTAAACCCTACTGAGAACTTGATGGCCCTTCTTAAAATAGAAATTAAGGCTCCATTCACACTGTGCGTTTTTGCTCTGTTTTTGCTCTGTTTTTGCTCGTCAATTTTAGTAGCCAAAACCAGGAGCGGAACAATCAGAGGAAAAGTATAATAGAAAAACGTCACCACTTCTGTGTTTATCACCCACTCCTGGTTTTGGCTACAAAAACTGATGAGCAAAAACAGACCTAAATTGCAGCGTGAAAGGAGCCCAAGGCTACGTTCACACGTGGCGCTTTATGCCACGCATTCTGCAGTGGTGCTTTTTTGCACGCAAAAAAGCGCGACTACATAGTCATGCCGCGCTTTTCACGGCGTGCTTTCCCCAAGACCATGTTGACATGTAGCCTATGGGGAAAGTGCGCCGTAAAAAGCGCAAAGAATTGGCATGCCAATTCTTTTTGCGCACGCGCTTTTGCAGTGACAGCGTGCGCGCAAAAATACACGGCAACACATTGTTCTATCTTGTTGCTGTGTACAAATGGAACAATGTCTCCATGATTTCACTGCAACCAGTAAGTTGCCAGTGAAATTCCTAGAAAAGTTGCTGCGTGTAAAGGTACCTTAACAGCCAACTCTCTGACAGCATCTGTGATGGGCTGTTGCGCCCCTCACCCATTGTGCCAATGTAATAACAATAATAAAGCTTTAATTGTATGGCGCCAACATATTCCGCAGCGCTTTGTCTGTGAATGGTTGTCATTGGCATTGAACCTGCCGTCATTGGGGTGAAAATATAAATAGTTTAAAATAGTTTAAGTAGGGCTTCGCTGAATTTTTGATTCAGATACAGATAAAGCAGACAGCTATTGGTTGCCTCCCCCAGTTGCCTGGCAATCAAAAATACAGGAGAGTCCATTTTTATTATTTTTGTAATATTTTAATAATTTAAAAAAAATGCATGAGATTTGCCTCATTTTTGATTGCCAGCCTAGGTAAAAACCAGGCAGCTGGGGGCTGGTATTCTCAGCGTGGTGAGGCCCATAGCTATTGGGCCCCCAGCCTACAGAATAACAGCCGCCCCAGAAATTAGCACATTCATTAGAATTGCCAATTCCTGCGCTTTACCTGGCTTTTCCGGTGCCCTGGTGCAGAGGCATCGGGGTGATAAAAGGGGTTAATGACAGCTGAGTATTGACAGTTGTAATTAACCCCTAGATTGATAATGTTCTGGCTTCTATGAGAACCGCCCATTATCAATCCTGTGAGTAAATTGTTAAAAAATACACACAAGAAAAATCCTTTACTTGAAATAAAACATACAGACAACCCATATTTTCCCATTTATTTACCCCAAACATACCTTCCAACAGTAATCCACAGCAATATCCTGCAAAGCACATGATCCTGTCTCTGCTGTATCTCTGAGGCTCAGTGATGGAACAAGTGTCCTATCACGGCAGTTTCTGGAATTACATTGACTACCACGGGCAGTGGTGACTCCGATACTGGATTATTGCCAGACTGTTGTACTG
The DNA here is from genome assembly GCA_033576535.1 of Allobates femoralis. Classification (NCBI taxonomy): domain Eukaryota; kingdom Metazoa; phylum Chordata; class Amphibia; order Anura; family Aromobatidae; genus Allobates; species Allobates femoralis. The sequence goes on from JARQOC010000006.1 coordinate 297,455,334, forward strand.
CCATTTCCAATCTGGCAAAATGTGTTCAAATGCATATGATTTAGCATTCCTGTGAATCATTAACCTAATATTTAGTTGTATAACCACAGGTTTTTAGAACTACTTTATATCTATCTATGTTGCATAGTCAATCAACTTCTGGCACCTGTCAATTTATTTCAACCCAGGATGCTTTGACTACATCGCACCCCCGAAGGAATGTATCTAGATGCATAGTGAGCACTTTGAACCCCCATATGCTTCAGAAATTCATCCGTAAAAATGAAAAAGCACTTTTTTTTCCACTAAAAAATTATTTTTTCATTATTACAGATCAATTTGTGAAGCATCTGGGGGTTCAAAGTGCTCACTATGTACCTATATATGTTCCTTTGGGGGTCTAGTTTCCAAAATGGGGTCACTTGTGGGGGAGCTCCAATGTGGAGACACACAGGGACCCTCCAAATGCGACGTGGTGTCCGCTAACAATTTGAGCTCATTTTCCATTCAAATTGTTAGCGGACACCATGTCGCGTTTGGATGGTCCCCGTGTGTCTCCACATTGCAGCTCCCCCACAAGTGACCCCATTTTGGAAACTAAGCCCCCCAAGGAACATATCTAGATGCATAGTGAGCACTTTGAACCCCCAGGTGCTTTACAAATTGATCCGTAAAAATGAAAAAAGAAACTTTTTGTGGAAAAAAAAGTGCTTTTTCATTTTTATGGTTGACCTTGTGAAGCATCTGGGGGTTCAAAGTGCTCACTATGCATCTAGATACGTTCCTTAGGGGGTCTAGTTTCCAAAATGGGGTCACTTATGGGGGAGCTCCAATGTGGAGACACACTGGGACCCTCCAAACGCGACATGGTGTCCTCTAACAAATTGAGCTAATTTTCCATTCAAATTGTTAGCGGACACCATGTTGCGTTTGGAGGGTCCCTGTGTGTCTCCACATTGGAGCTCCCCCACAAGTGACCCCATTTTGGAAACTAGACCCCCTAAGGAACGTATCTAGATGCATAGTGAGCACTTTGAACCCCCAGATGCTTCACAAATTCATCCATAAAAATGAAAAAGCACTTTTTTTTCCACAAAAAGTTTCTTTTTTCATTTTTACGGATCAATTTGTGAAGCACCTGGGGGGTTCAAAGTGCTCACTATGCATCTAGATACGTTCCTTTGGGGGTCTAGTTTCCAAAATGGGGTGACTTGTGGGGGATGTCCAATGTGGAGACACACAGGGGCTCTCCATACGCAACATGGTGTCCACTAACAATTGGAATTGTTAGCGGACACCTTGTAGGATATAAAGAGCCCCTATGTGCCTAAACATTGGAGCTCCCCCACAAGTGACCCCATTTTGGAAACTAGACCCCCCAAGGATTATATCTAGATGACTTTGAACCCCCAGGTGCTTCACAAATTGATCCGTAAAAATGAAAAAAGAAACTTTTTTGTGGAAAAAAAAGTGCTTTTTCATTTTTATGGATGAATTTGTGAAGCATCTGGGGGTTCAAAGTGCTCACTATGCATCTAGATACGTTCCTTCGGGGGTCTAGTTTACAAAATGGGGTCACTTGTGGGGGATCTCCAATGTTCAGGCACACAGTTAGGGTCTCTCCATACCCGACATGGTTTCCGCTAACAATTGGAGCTAATTTTCTATTGAAATTGTTAGCGGACACCATGTCGCATATGGAGAACCCGTGTGCCACCAGCAGAAGGGCAACTGGTAGAGTTGGGGTACAGCACCAGAAAATGCCGCCTCTAATGAAAGCGCTATTTTCTTGGGTGGCTGTGGGTTGAAATTTGCAGCGCGGGGGACCCACAACATTTGGGTCTCTCCACGCTGTGGATTCCAGTCAGCCAGCTACCAAGTTGTACATGGCTGGCTACAAAAAATACAGCGAAGCCCATTTTTTTTTATTTCTAGAACTAATTCTAGAAAAAAAAAAATGACGTAGGGCTCCGCCATATTTTTGGTCCAGCCAGGTACAACTTGGCAGCTACAGACTGCCAGCAACCCCCAGCTGCCTTGTTGTACCTGGCTGCAACCAAAAATACAGCGAAGCCCATTTTTTTTTTATTTCTAGAACTAATTCTAGAAAAAAAAATGACGTAGGGCTCCGCCATATTTTTGGCCCAGCCAGGTACAACTAGGCAGCTGGGGGCTGGAATCCTCAGCATAGAGAGGCCCAAGCGTTCTGGGCCCCCCATGCTGCGAATTGTAGCCCGCAGCCGCCCCAGAAAATGGCGCATTCATTGAAGCGCCATTTTCTGGCGCTGTACCCATGCTCTTCCAGTTGCCCTGGTGCCGGTGGCAAACTGGGTAATAAAGGGGTTAATGCCAGCTTTTTATTGGCAGCTGGTACTAAGCCCGAGATTCATAATATTGGGCCAATGTTAGACCCGCCATTAGGAATCTCTGGTAATTAGTCAATAAATACACACAGAGAAAAATATTTTTATTAGAAAAAAAACACAAACAAATTTCGGACTCCATCTTTATTATAAAAAGATCCGACGTAGTCCACAACGAAGGTCCCACGACGCTCGATCGTTTCCGACGGGATCCCCATGCAGGGGGATGGGGGAACCCCATGCAGGGGGATGGGGGATCAGGGATCCCCATGCAGGGGGATGGGGGAATCAGGGATCCTCATGCAGGGGGATGGGGGATCCCCATGCAGGGGGATGGGGCATCAGGGATCCCCCTGCAGGGGGATGGGGGATCAGGGATCCCCATGCAGGGAGATGGGGGATCAGGGATCCCCATGCAGGGGGATGGGGGATCAGGGATCCCCATGCAGGGGGATGGGGGATCAGGGATCCGATCAGGGATCCCCCTGCAGGGGGATGGGAGATCAGGGATCCCCATGCAGGGGATCAGGGATCCCCATGCAGGGGGATGGGGGATCAGGGGTCCCCATGCAGGGGGATCAGGGATCCCCCTGCAGGGGGATGGGAGATCAGGAATCCCCATGCAGGGGGATCAGGGATCCCCCTGCAGGGGGATGGGAGATCAGGGATCCCCATGCAGGGGGATCAGGGATCCCCCTGCAGGGGGATGGGGGATCAGGGATCCCCATGCAGGGGGATGGGGGATCAGGGATCCCCATGCAGGGGGATCAGGAATCCCCATGCAGGGGGATGGGGGAGGTCTTACCAGACGTCGGTGAGAGCGGCGGTGAGAGGAAGCCGGAGGATGCAGGCAGGAGGACGCAAGCGGGAGGCGGCGGCGGCAGGAGGAGGTGAGTACCGGTCACCGGCGGTGGCGGGGGGCCGGGGACAGCGGGGGGGGCCCAGAAACTGCAGGGGACGGGTGATAGCGGGGGGGCCCAGAAAAAGCAGGGGACGGGGGATAGCGGGGGGGCCCAGAAACAGCAGGGGACAGGGGAATGAGCGGGAAGGGGGTGGCGGGCAGATGACACAGCGGGGGACAGGGGGATGAGCCGGGGGGGCAGACACAGCGGGGGACAGGGGTATGAGCGGGGGGAGGCAGACACAGCTGGGGGACAGGGGGATGAGCGGGGGGCAGACACAGCAGGGGACAGGGGGATGAGCCGGGGGCAGGCACAGCGGGGGACAGGGGGATGAGCAGGGGGGGCAGACACAGTGGGGGTCAGGGGGATGAGGGGGGGGGGTGATACACAGCAGAGGGCACAAGCAGGGGATGTGTGCAGGAGCCGGGCACAGCTGACAGCCCGGCTCCTGCAGAGATCATGCAGGGAAGTGCTGACATTCAGCACTTTCCTGCGCGATCTTGATGTGATCGGTCGGTCAGATTGACTGACCGATCACATCGCTCTGAGTGTGGGGACCCCTAAAAAGGGTCCCCACACCTCTGCCCCTGACCCTCAGCTGTCACTGACAGCTTTTAGAATTGAACTGTCACTGTTCGTTTAGAAGCAGTGACAGTTCAAAGCCATGACGAGTATACTCGTCATGATGCGGGAACTGACATCTTTTCATGACGAGTATACTCGTCATTAGTTGTAAAGGGGTTAAATAAGGGCCACCTAATTCAAACCTGTTTCTTCAAAGAATGATTGACCTCACTAATTGAACTCCACACTGCTATTATTTTGAACACATGCCCTCTCAATTATTCAAAAACATGCAGATCATGAATGCTGTCTGTTGGTTTTCTAAGAACCTACAGCAACAGGTAAATTGTGGTAATATAATTTATACCAAATACAGTGAATAATCTGGTTAGTCATATTGGACTGCTATTATTTTGAATGCTACTGTATATTGCTGCAATTTAATCACGGTTTTGCTTATTTTTATAGCCCCCCCCCCCCCCCAGCCAAATCTGAACAGTAACATGGACTAGGCAATTGGATTGGATCCCAAACTTTAGTTTGAATTCACCTATCATTAAACACTATTTTCATGTGGCTCCCATCCCATATATAATCACACAGGATTAGGTTTAGGAAAGATTTTACATATAAGTAAACCCCTCCCCCTCATTTATTTGTATGGTCATTCTGGAATAGACTATAGCCCTATACAGCTCAGTTATAGCTAGCCTCCAGCCAGGTCTGTAGTAATTCTAATTAGTACATCTTGTTGGTGAGGTTTCTGGCATTAGTATACACATGCACAATATGTATACAGTTGAAATCAGGAGTTTACATACACTATATAAAAAGACACATATGCACGTTTTTCACATCATCGGACATGAAATCAGAATAAACCTTTCCCGATTTAGCTCAATTAGAATTACCATATTTATTTATATTTGCCAAATACCAGAATTATGAGAGACTAAAAAGAAAAAGTGGAAGACAAAAAGCACAGATCGAGTCTTATTCCTGGTAAAACAGAGAAACAAGATAAGGATTAGGGATCCTCACCTAAAGTCCCCGTCACACCTAGCACGATCGCTGTTTCGTCACAGGTTTTGTGACGCAACAGCGACCTTGCCAGCGATCTCTCTGTTTGACACACAGCAGCGACCGAACCCCTACTATGACATCGCCGATCGTGTTGGAATGACCTGGACCTTGTGTTTGACGCCTTAACAACGACCTCGTTGGTGACTCAGAACTCAGCCACGTAGGTCTGAGTCGTCAGACTAGCTGCTGTGTGACAGGGTCCCAATGACCGCCGAGGTCATTATACGGGTTGCTGTATGGTTGCTGCGTCGTTCAGTAGATCTGACTGTTTGACATCCCACCAGCGACCACATAACGACGTTCCAGCGATCCTTTCCAGGTTGTATAGTTGTCGGGATCGCTGGAACATCGCCAAGTGTGACAGGACCCTAAGAGGGTTGTGATGAAGTCACAACACTCTTAGTAGCTTAATCACGATTGCTGATGCACTCCCCACAAAATAAGTCATCAAAAAAAAAAAGAGAAATAAAGGAGGCTAACATCATGCTGCCATTAAATTGAATAACATTAAAATATTAAAATGTAATTTTTATTTCTCTAAGCATTTCTGGAAAAAAAAAATCATCTCCAGGAGTAAAATCACCAATGTACATTGGTGTACACTTCTGTACGAATGCACATAAACTGTATGACTTGGGTCAAACGATTTAGATATCTTTCCAAAAACTTCTCACAATAGTTGGTTGGAATTTGGTCCCATTCCTCCTGACAGAACTGGTGTAAATGAGCCATGTTTGAAAGTCACCTTGCTCGCACCTGCCTTTTCATCATTGCGCATAAATTTCAATAGGATGGAGATCAGGGCTTTGTGATTGCCATTTCAAAACAATTACTTTGTTATCCTTAAGCCACTTTATAATCAGTTTGGCAAGTATGCTTCAGGTCTTTGTCCATTTGGAAGACCCATTTCCGCCCAAGCTTTAACTTACTAGCTGAAGTCTTTAGATGTTGCTTCGGTATTGCCACATATTTCCTCATGATTAGTGATGAGCTACTGTAATCTTTACTATTCGCACGGATAGTATAGTATTCACGATACTCGTTACTTGGCAAGTAACGCTGGTGCTCGTGAGCGATATATCGTTCGTGAACGACCTGACACAAATTGACAGCTCCCTTCAGTACATAAAGGAAGTCAGCACCTCAGGATTGAACGCTAGGCTCTCTATGGGGGCACAGCTAGGTGTTTTTTGCATTGGGAACACAAATATATAGAGAGTCAATGTAACACACAAGGTTGGGGATTCTGCAAGATGGCAAACAGCACTGTTCCCCTAAAAGCAGATGCGCAATTTGTTTGAACACGATACTAAGCAATACCAAACTGAGTTTACATACCTATACCGTAGGGTTATCAACCCTTATTTTACCACAGCAAGGTTGTTATGGCTGCTCAATTAGAGCAGATTTGGACTTACCCAGCCCAGGGATTAATGGTGGAAATACAATTCCTAGAATTCTCTGGTCTCAGGGTTTGCTTAGTTTTCCACTCTCTGTTCCTCTCCTCCGTTTGCTGGAGGCCATTAGGTACTTTGAGTTCATGCAGTGATTGGTATTATACCTGCAGGCTATGTGGGGGACTATCCCCGACTGCCCATGGATGCAGCTGCCTGGTCTTGAGCAGCACCATGCGCTGGACGCCTCAGCCATTCGGCATTCACAGCAGCAGGTGTGGCATATAGGAGCGGGATTTGGTGGTGTGATGTCACAGGGAGGGCGGAGAACCAACCGGTTTCGGAACTATTCGTGCTCCGTAGTCAGGGTTATGCCCCTCCCAGCCCGGTCTTTAATAGAGAGATGTGGTGCGTCCTCCAGATCTCTCCTCCAATCTGCTGCAGGTTACATCCCACAGGGTGTTGTGCCCATAACAAAATATACTGTATTATCTCTCCTGACTGCTATTTTTCATTACTATAGTAATCTAGCTGCCAAAAAATAAAAACCTTTATCAATCAGTGTTTTTAGTATGTAATGTCTCAACTTAGATGTAAAAGGAAAACTTGTATTGTATATATTCTCATATCTGCCATGTCATTTTTACTATAGTACTCTAATTATCCATGGAAACTTATCAATTGATATTTAATATATAGTATCACAACTTATAAAAAAACATTACTAGTTAAAATGAAAATGTATTTTCTGATTATATTAGAATTAATTTAAAAACTCCACACAAAAAAGAAAGCCCCCATAATAAAAGAAAAAAAGATAAAATAATGAAGAATTAATATAAAAAATACTATATACTAATAAAACTTTATTTGTATAGCGCCAACATATTCCGCAGCGCTTTACACTATATAAAATGTTATATAAAATTATAGGACACCATAAAGGGAACAAAATTATAAATCAATTTAAATGCATCTGAGAAATGCCAATTTTATGATATCCTCCTTTATTTAAAAGCAAAAATTTCCAATTCCGGATTCAAACCATTTGGGATCATGGAATTACATTTAAAAATCCACCTAAATTCCGCACGTGACATTTTCTCCAAGAAATTGCCCCCACGCCAATCCTTCTTTACTTTCTCTACTGCTAGAAATTGCGTGTTTTTCATGGATTTTTATTATGTTTTAAAGGATAATGTTTGGATAATGGGTGATTTTTTTTTTACCCCCTTCCTATTATTAAAATGTTACCAAATTATCATGGATAGAGCTCTACACGTTCTCCCCACATATCTTTTTCCACACAGGCATTATGCCTGTTGTTTTGCATGATATATATTCTGAAATAGGAGTAATATCACCATTTTTTGGATTTATACATTTTCCATACTCTCTCGGGGCACCATATGTAGCTCTACAGTTGTTACATGTGCCACAACGGAAAAAGACCCGGAATTTTTTTTTGTTGTTTTCACATTTTTTCCATCATTTTTTCTACTTTTTTCATTGTTTACATTTTTCAAGTGAAGGATGGAATCTCTCTCTCTTATATTTTTGGTTGATGGAGTGACTAGGAGGTCCGAATTTGGTGCTTTCCTAAACACAAACTGTGGTTTGTCTCCCAATTTGTCCCCTAAGATGGCGTCTGGTTTCGAAATTGGCCAGTACTTTACCAGTGTTTTGAAGGGACCTGTTTTTGCATTGTATTGTGTGATGATTGGGATTTTACTTACTTCCTCACCCCCATCAACCTTAATTGTCCCTTGTATGGTTAATCAATTCCTCCCTTGAGATCAAAAGGGTTTCTTCCAATTTCCCGTTTAGAGTATCTTCCTCATATCCCTTATGTGAAAACTGTTCTTTCAAACGATTAGTGTGATTAAAAACTCAACATTCGTACAATTCAGACGTGCACGAATAAACTGACTTTCGGGGATCGTATTTAGCCACACTGGTAAAGGGCAACTGTCAATGCCGATGAAGCTATTCAAATCCACCTTTTTGCTATAGCATCTTGTTGCTAGTTTATTATCCTGTAAGAATGAGTGGAAACCACTATGGAGTTAATGTTACATAAAATATCACCTTTATTAGTTATATATAAAAGCAGACACATAAACGTTATGGATGAAGTACATGTTGGGAGTAAACACCAAGGGCTGCAGGTAGGCAATCACTCCATGGGTACTATAATACACTTAATGATACAGATCCCAGGTTAATACAGAATGCACAATTATAGTATAAATGACATAGCAGAGGCTTTCAGAATCACTCACCCATTGCACACTCTGGCGATTAGTCCTAGGTAATTCCCCACAGAGCCCAGACCTGCAGCATGCCCCTAACAGCCGTTTCGCCACTGCTTGGTCGCAGGGGCTGATTCTCAAGTGATTCCTGGCTGTTAAATACACAGCCTTTCAAAAGTACCACCCGCCATTGCGCCGCGTCATATCCACCGTCAGAGGAAACCCCTCTGTAATTGAACAAGCGCTGGGCGTCAATTGACGCCACTTACGTGCATGCGCAATACAGACAGGGGCCCCCAGAATGTAGAGCGATGTGCACATCTCACAAAAATATAATGGCGGCGGCCATTTTGTTGAAGACAAAAACGATTCACCTGATCTAAAGGCAGCAAGGATTGAATCACAGCCCCTGTCTGTATTGCGCATGCGCGTAAATGACGTCAATTGACGCCCGGCGCTTGTTCAATTACAGAGGGGTTTCCTCTGACAGCGGATACGACGCGGCGCAATGGCGGGCGGTACTTTTTGAAAGGCTGTGTATTTAACAGCCAGGAATCACTTGAGAATCAGCCCCTGCGACCAAGCAGTGGCGAAACGACTGTTAGGCGCGTGCTGCAGGTCTGGGCTCTGTGGGGAATTACCTAGGACTAATCGCCAGAGTGTGCAATGGGTGAGTGATTCTGAAAGCCTCTGCTATGTAATTTATACTATAATTGTGCATTCTGTATTAACCTGGGATCTGTATCATTAAGTGTATTATAGTACCCATGGATTGACTGCCTACCTGCAGCCCTTGGAGTTTACTCCCAACATGTACTTCATCCATAACGTTTATGTGTCTGCTTTTATATATAACTAATAAAGGTGATATTTTAAGTAACATTAACTCCATAGTGGTTTCCACTCATTCTTATGTTTATGGGAGTGTTACTTATGGTCCAAAGAAGATACACCATAAAAATAATGTATTTATAAACATGAGACTGTTTAATGGTGTAAGGTGTGTGGTGATTCTGAAAATTTACATTATAGTTTATTATCCTGTGCAAATATTGTAAGATCTAAAAAGAGTACCGTATATCACTTCTACTATGTGATGAGGTAAAACTCAAAAATTATCTGTTGTTTATCTCATCTATAAAGGAGAGAAGGGATTCTTCTGACCCTTTCCAAACAAAGATGATGTCTATAAAATGATGCCATAGGAACAGGTTCACAAGAAGCCTCCCTTCCAGGAAGATGGTGTCATGTTCCCACTTAACTATATACAAATTAAGACTAGCTTGGCGCCAACCTGGTCCCCATGGCTGTTTCCCATTTCTGAAAGTAAAATACATAATCTACTATCTACTATATAATCACCAATAATGGTTGTCACAGACTTCCGGGGCTTATGTCGATATTCCACAATGCACTGTCGGTCACCTCCCGCACCTTGCAGCACGCCTCCGAAGCAGCCGGGAGATGAGCGCAGTGCTCATCTCCCGGCTGCACGGAGCGGAAGTGCCCCGACCGCCATATTGAAGCACCCAAATTACAGTTATTCAGATATGGTGGCCAGGATTCAAATCCCCCGCCAAAGACGGGGTCGCGCGCCGACTAGTCGCTGCCACCGGTGGCGACCAATCAGCACTCTTGACTCATTGAATCCCGCTACGTTCAAGCAATGAGCAGAGCGGGATTCAAATCTCCCGCCAAGGCGCTTCACTGGTCGCTGCGCGGTCAGCAGCGACCAATCAGCAAGTCGCGATTCAAGTCACGTGCTAAATTGGCATGTGATTTTAATCGCACCTTGGCAGCAGATTTCAATTCCGCTCTGCTCAGCCAATGAGCGGAGCGGGATTCAAATCTCCCGCCAAGGCGCAAGGTGCTTCACTGCTTGGTCACCTTGCGGTCAGTGGCCACAATCAGCGAGGCGCGATTTAAGTCACGCGCCCGAGAGCGCTGATTGGTCAGCACGGTTAGCGGCGACCAATCAGAGAAGCGGCGCTCAGTGTATTTTAAAACTAGCGCCAAGGCATGCGCCGCTTCTCTGATTTGTCGCCGTAGTGACCAATCAGATTGAGCGCTGCTGCTCGGGATGCCTGTGTCAGTCCTCACTGTCACTCTAGCATTCTATTCATGAAACAGAAGGCTCAGGATAACCAGTGCTCATTGCCTGAGCCAATCCTGAGTCTCCAGTTTTATGAATAGAATGCAAGAGTGACAGTCTGGACTGACCCAGGCATCCCGCATGGCAACGCTCAATCTGATTGGTCGCCGCGGTGAGCGGCGACCAATCAGAGAAGCGCCTCGCGTCTTGGCGGGAGATATGAATTCATGTCCAATGTCAAGGCACGAGCAGCGACCACTGGCCGCGGCGACCAATCATCGAAGCGGCGTGGTATTGGCAGGAGATTTAAAGCAGGCTCAGTGGTTAGCACTGTATATGGTGGCTCATTGGTTAGCATGGAATGGTGTCTCAGTGGTTAGCACTGTATACGGTGGCTCAGTGATGGGAGGCAGGCACAGGGGGAGGCAGAGTCAAAAGGAGAAACAGCACACACAGGGGCTGAGAGCAGAGAGAAGAGAAAGGCACAAGACAGACCACACAGGGAAAGAGTCTGCACAGACAGGAGAGAGCACAAGGGGAGACAGACACAAAGACTGCCCTCCCGATGTAATAGCATCGGGCCTATTTCTAGTAATAGAAATAATTATGAATTAATATGAACTTAATGACATCTATAATAAATGTAATTTGTTCTTGCTCCAATGCTCCCTCTTTTTGTGGGAAAAAGTTGACTGCCTCGCACCCTTAATTATGTTCAGTGATGGTATACCATGAGGTGACAACTAGTGTACCTAAAATGTAATCATCCTGCCAGTTTATTTTTTTGTAATAGCTGTATTAGATGTCCTGAATCTTGTAGGTAGGCTGGCAGTTTTTTGACATATTGTTGTAGCTGACAATCTATGTATTTTGAAAGATTTGCTGTTAAGCATCCGATCCCGGATATAATTCGGCGGCCAAGGGGTTTTACTTAATCTTTATATACTTTTGGCAAGTAATAAAATATAGCAAACCTAGGCATTTTATTGTATGTATACTCATACTCATTTCATTTTTTTTTTTTTTTTTTATTTAGAATACCTAGAGAACGTCCTTTATCCAATAATAATTTAAATTTCTTCCCAAAGGCTATCGTTGGATCCCTCTTCAGTTCTGTATACGTTTTTTGAGTCCCCTTGTAGCCTCTCACATTCCAAATGATATTTTTATCTGTCCAAAATCACAATACTTCCATCTTTATCCGCAGGGTGGATTGTGATATTATTCTCATTCTGCTATTTCGTTAATGCTTTGCATTCATGGAATGATAAATTGTCACCCAGTCTTTCCATCTGTGTTTCTTTCATTTTATAAAGGACATGTAATTGCAAAAGAACAGTGATTTTTAATGATAGATAAAAACAGAGATTTCAACCACAGAACAAGCAGCAGTATGGCAGGCTGCACCACTGAGGCACAATAGGTTTACACAGAATCACATATTGTTTATAGGGCTGTTCCAACCAGAATGATAACACATCAGAAGTACATAAGATATTCAATAACCAAATGGCTGTACATATGTGTATTATATACAACTTAGAATCCAGCTGGGCACAATCAGCCCAGATACAATCAATCCTGGATACATCTACATACATACATGGCTAAATGCATATACAATTCTGATCATAAGTGCTTATTGCACTGCTAGAGCCTAGTTCCATGCAGCTGCTGCATGGTAACCAGCATTAAACCAACATTCTGGCAGACTGCCCCATTGTAATTACCTATGATAAGGTGCTCTAGTGCTCATGTGCCACAGGACAGTGGTGCCCCTGACCCGACCCCTACGATCGTTACGGCTCCACCTTCATCAGGGGGTGACCACCTGGGCTGTGTAGTGTGCTTAAAAAGGCTGGCCAGCCATTCGGGATCTCACAGACCTGACATTGTAATTTACAACATCAAACCTGGAGATAGTGGACATAACTGATTACACGTCATGGAAGCATAGATCACATGGGAAGCCATGTGACCACACACAACCAATAGAGACGCAGCATTCAGTCTGTGTATGTACATCACTATGGCAACTGTCTTACATCATCCGGAGAGGCCCGAGGAAGCAAAATAAAACATATTAACCCCTCGTGAACTTGTCTCTACAGATAAGTGTGCATGTAAATCTGCAAGTGGTTATTAGAGCAGTGCTAGCTTTTGCTCACATCTCATAATGGAGAACCTTGTAAATACATCTTCTCATTATCACTATATATTTATAGACCCAGATTGTTTGCAGGTATCTGTCCCCATTGGAGCTCACAAACTATACTTTGCTCTACCACCACACACAGTATGTCAGCTTGTACAGCGAATCACAATGCACATCATATTTATTTTCAGGCTTATCTGTAGAGACAAGTTCACGAGGGGTTAATATGTTTTATTTTGCTTCCTTGGGCCTCTCTGGATGATGTAAGACAGTTGCCATAGTGATGAACATACACAGACTGAATGCTGCGTCTCTATTGGTTGTGTGTGGTCACATGGTTCCCCATGTGATCTATGCTTCCATGACGTGTAATCAGTTATGTCCACTATCTCCAGGTTTGTGATGTTGTAAATTACAATGTCAGGTCTGTGAGATCCCGATTGGCTGGCCAGCCTTTTTAAGCACACTACACAGCCCAGGTGGTCACCCCCTGATGAAGGTGGAGCCGTAACGATCGTAGGGGTCGGGTCAGGGGCACCACTGTCCTGTGGCACATGAGCACTAGAGCACCTTATCATAGGTAATTACAATGGGGCAGTCTGCCAGAATGTTGGTTTAATGCTGGTTACCATGCAGCAGCTGCATGGAACTAGGCTCTAGCAGTGCAAAAAGCACGTATGATCAGAATTGTATATGCATTAAGCCATGTATGTATATAGATGTATCCAGGATTGATTGTATCTGGGCTGATTGTGCCCAGCTGGATTCTAAGTTGTATATAATACACATATGTACAGCCATTTGGTTATTGAATATCTTATGTACTTCTGATGTGTTATCATTCTGGTTGGAACAGCCCTATAAACAATATGCGATTCTGTATAAACCCATTGTGCCTCAGTGGTGCAGCCTGCCATATTGCTGCTTGTTCTGTGGTTGAAATCTCTGTTTTTATCTATCATTAAAAATCACTGTTTTTTTTGCAATTACATGACGTTTGATCGTGATTATCTGTATCTATATCGTGGACCTAAGGTGCAATTAGTCTTGTCCATGAGGGGAATAGTTTGTTTTGACAATTGTGGCAAGAATATAAACTATTCCTAAATGAAGTTGGTTAACTATTTTATAAAAGGACGTATATTACCATTGTTTCAAAAGTACGCACTGCATTTGAATATTCATTTATAGGCAAAAAAGAGGATTTATTAGTTAGCTTTGTGTGTTTGTATTTATCTTTACTTTCAATATTGTTCTGTTCAACAGTACTCCCTTTCTTCATAAAGTATTTCTTTAACACTAATTTACGCATAAATTGTTTATTCCAATAAAGGCTTTGAATTTATTACATTTTTGTGAAGGTGCAAATTTTAATCTCCTGTTTTAACAGCACTTGCACAGGGATAATTTGGAAATCAGAAAAAGGATCTTAATTTTACTTGTGTAGTTTAAGGCAATACACATACATGTGCATGTAAACTTTAGAGCATTTGAGGAAATTACAACATAATATCTCAAATCCGCCTATATATAGATAGTTCTTTTACTGCTTTAATAGATAAATAACACATATGGTGAAAAAGTGAAATCCACATATAAGTGCACATGTATGTAGTGGAAACCTTGAGAATAAGGATCTGAGTTAGGAAATCTGAAAACCTTTTGGGATTTATGTAAAATAAGGGTTGATAACCCTACAGTATAGGAATGTAAACTCAGTTTGATATTCCTTGGTATTGTGTTCAAACAAATTGCGTAGTAGCAGATTATATTCTTTTCTTCATACAATTTCTGAACTTTGTCTAGTTTGTTTCTACTTAACCTCCCTGGCGGTATGATTCTGTCAGGGATTTTGTGCTAAAAGCGGTACCATTTACCCGCGGTCGCGGCAGATGCGGTGAAAAAACCGCATCTGCCGCACTTGCCGCCGCACACGCGGCGCGGTTGCGGTAATCGCTATAGTAAGTATAGGGGGACTTGTGGCAGGTGCGGCAAGTGCGGTTTTTTTCGCGGCCGCACCTGCTGCAAGTGCAAAACCGCACTTGCCGCAAGTCCCCCTATACTTACTATAGCGATAACCGCAACCGCGCCGCGAGTGCGGCTATGCGGCAAGTGCGGCAGATGCGTTTTTTTCACCGCATCTGCCGCGACCGCGGGTAAGCCCGAGCTTGACTCGGGGTTACCGCTTCTGGCAGTGAATGTTAACCCCGAGTCAGGCTCGGGAATACCGCTAGGAAGGTTAAAGACTTGTTTGCTGCAAGTGTGTGAATACATGCAAAACCTCCTTGTCTAGTCCCACGCCATCAGATTCCTCAAGGTATCCACATACCGTATTTTTTGGACCATAAGACGCACTTTTTTCCCCAAAAGATTTTGTGGGGGTGCATCTTATGGTCCGAATATAGGACCTGTGTGTCTCTGGGGCTGTGCTGGGGGGAGCTGCAGCTCTGGAGCAGACTGTGAGGAGGCTGCTGAGCCAGGAGGAGGTCACGTGCTCCTGCCCATTTATTATGCACTGCACCTGTCGCTGTCCATGAGCTCATTGCTGAAGCAGCGCTAAAGGACGGCGAACAGATGCAGCATATGAAATTAAAGTCATCACTAAATATACCCCCCACATCGTCCTGGATATACCCTCCTTCCCAATTGGTGCAGAGCCCAAAAACACAGAAAATGATTGACATGCTCATTCTTTTCACAATGCAGCAAAACCTGGGATGTTTGACACTTTCTACAATTAAATAAAACCAATATGCGTGGATAGCTAATCCCAGAATCACATAGGCTTTGCTGGGAAACAAAAACACAGATTGAGATTAGTATAAAATTAATGCAAGACCTTAGGCCAAGAACGCAGCAAAAACGCACTGTGTGAACATAGCCTTAAAGAGTAGCTGTCTCTTATCGCAAGAGCAAGCACTACTGACACTAAAGCTACGTTCACACGCAGCGTATTTGGCCGTGTATTTTACAGTGGCACTTTTTTTGCACAACTGCATGCAGACACTGCGCTTTTCCTTAGGCCATTTTAACATGTAGCCTATGGTAAAAGCGCGCTGAAAAAAGTGCAAAGAATTGCCATGGCAATTCTTTTTGCACGCACGCACGCTTTTGCAGTGAAAGCATGCGCGCAAAAGTATGCGGAAAAACGCGGCATCTGCACTCCTTTCAATACACAGAAAAACACGACGTCTGCACGCCTTTCAGCAATAGCTTTTGCTGGAAGGTGTATACAGCTTTTTAGATCACTGCTTTTATGCAACAACGCAAAAGTGCCGCATAAATGCGGGAATACGCCTGCATTACGCTACGTGTGACCGTAGCCTAAGAGTTGGCTGAGAGTTTATATTTTGCTTTCTTCTGGGCAAGATATAGGTCTTTTAGGGATTACCTTCAATCTGTAATCAAGCCATAAAACATGTCAGCAACCCTCTGCCCGTCCTCCTGGAAAGGAAAAATGAGGCGCAAAATACACAGCTTTAAACTTAATTTTTATTTTTTGTTAGAAAACATTATAAAATGAAATACAAATTAAAGAGGAAAGGGATTTAAATTAACGGCGATCACAGACTGCAATTTAAAAATATACATTTCTTGCATGTCGATATGATTAATGAAGACACCCGCGACAGATTCATTTAGACTGGGATCATTTGGCCCCTCAGGGAATTCTCCGGGGGAATGCGATCACAGCAAAATTGTGATTTTATTCCTCAGTCCTGGAGGGTAGGAGGTTTGTGTGTATGGTTAATGTTCTGGATTTCTAGGGGAATTATTAATTACATCACTTCAAAGCTGCAGCCAGGAAATTAAATTTACTCTGTCGGCCAAAGGGATGAAGAGGGTTTGTGTAGTTCTGTAATGACTGTCCACTAAGTAAACGGGGTTAATAATATTAATAAACTCAATATCTATATCAAGTGCTAAATCAGGTCTGTAGCCCAATCTCTTCTGCTGGTGTTATTTAAAGGGACTGAGTCGAAAATTATGATGTGTGTTTAGGTCTTACCTTTCATTATTGCGTATTTGCAATACTGGACACAGCCATAGCCAAGAGTGGCGCTGTCCTGGTCTGGGACGTCTAGGGTATATAGTACAATAATAAACTTACATTGGTCTAAACCCATATATACTTCTGTAAAGTATGGATAGCCTATTGCAGGACTTTATATTTCTGTCAATTTGGTTGTAAGTATGTCACAAAGTAACTAGACATACATAATAACAAACAGGCAATGGGATGGTGTCTAAATTCCCAGATTTTTTTTTTTAATATTTAACTATGGCATAAGAGGAGACAAAAGGAAATCTTTGCCTACAAACTTGTAGACTGAAATTTCAATAAACTACAGACGTCTATACACCAATTAGTCAACTGGAAGGGCTACAACACTTTCCTGTATAAAGTGTCAAGCAACTGCAAAACTCTATGATGAAGTCATTGAAACTGAAAAGCTGTATATAGCTTGGCTGAGTAAAGGTCCATGACTGACAGTCCCTGTTCCAATTTGCTCCACTTAAACCAGGGCTTTTGCTATATAATGCAAGCAGCATGATATAGGGGCTGAGAGCCTGATTCTAGTGATGCATTACTTACTACTGTCAACTGCTCTGTGTAGCCATGCCCCCACGACTGATTATCAGTTTTCCATATAAATGTAGAAAATGTACAGAAAAAGCTGCCAATCAGTGATGTGGGCAGGATTATACAGGGCCCAGCATTCTAAGCACTGCTATATCTGCAGCAGAGAAAAATGTGACTGTATCACAACTGCTGGACCCAGAAAACTGAGTGATGTATTGCTGGAATCAGACTCTCTACACCTTAATCAAGCTGCTTCCAGACTGAGTAGCAAAAACCTGGTTACCGATTCCCTTTAAATAGCCTTTGAATGATCCCCGTCAAAATGATTGCATGATGCTTGTTCCATCATGAAGTTCACTACAGACCTGATTTATGTGTAATGTACATAGTATGAACGATTAGAAATGGACACCATTTAATTGTATTACATTTTAGTGATATTATTGGTATTACAATTTTCATTATGATCAGATGTAGTAAAGAATTTCACACTGATCCCAAGAACAACATAGCTGAAGGAGTTCATTAAGTGGTATTACATCCGAAATTAAAAACCAATGAGCAAAAATAATTGAGATTTAGGTGCGGGGCTTGCATAGGGCTAGATCTTACAATCCTATAGACCAGGGACAGTCAAATAAATGGCTATACTAAAACTGCACATGGTTCCTTTTGTAATTAATAGGGTGTGTAATTATCAGCCTAATAGGTCATTTCTGTATACATGCCATTTTTGTTGGGCTGTGCCCATCTTTTATCAGGCCGTTGCCTATATGCATTTGTTGTCGTCGGTGTGTGAACAGGATGTTAAGGGTTACTGAACTTTGCATTTCACTTAAAAATGGAGTTAGAAAACCTCAGAGACCGCACTAATAAACCAATGTGCCATCAGGCCAATGAAACCGGCCAAGGGGTAGCTTCAACCTGCACAGACCTCATTTACTGCAGGAGCTGGAATTAAAACCACGGAATTATTTAACAGACGTGACCTAAAGGATGGATACTGTGAAATCATTGCATACTTCATTTGCTTGTACTCCAGTTTAAAACCTAGGTATGATTCTGAGTATGCTCAATGCAGGTATTGTCACAAGAAACATCGTTCGCCTTTGATGGATGAAGAATGGGCATCTGAAGATTAGTTATAATTTCCCGGGAGTACAGAATTTAGGATTCATACCAGTAATGTCTGTGTGTGCAATGTCCTCTAGAAAATGGTGGCACTGGGTTTGTTTGGTAACGTCCTAGCAGCAGATTATAAAATCTGAACAAAGAAACCGTGTACAGGAGCCATGTCTGTCTCTGGCTGAAGACTGTGACCCAGCCGTCACCTGGAGGAGCTCCGCTCTTTGCTCACACAGTCATCCTGTGTGGTGCTGTCTCCATTCCCCATCCCGCTGCAAGTTCTCCTCTTCTTCTTTCGGTGTGACATAGTCTCTGCTCCAGAGCTGGAGTCGTCCTGCGTGCAGAACCAAGCAGAATATGAGACACATGAAGATGTAGTTCTAAGGCTGCTTTCACATTAGTAGCAATTTGTGGCAGATCCAGCAGATTTCACCACATCTGCCGCGTAACTGCCGACTTGCGGCATGAATCCGGCAAGCCCCATTCATTCTCTATAGGGCTTGCAGTCAGGTGCGCAAAGTGTGGTTTTGCCACTCCCGGCACTTGCGGCTCCACAAAAAAATTAAATAGAATGCTGCTAGCAGCATTTTTTTGCACAGCCGCATGTGCTGGGTCCGCCAGATGCGGCAAAATCATACTTGCGCACTTGACCACAAGCCCCACAGAGAATGAATGGGGCTTGCTGGATTCGTGCCACAAGTCAGCGGCAGATCCAGCAGAATCTGCCGCAAATTATAAATTACAGCTGATGTGAAAGCAGCCTTAGTGAAGGTCAAAATTGATCTTAACAAAAAGGTTATAGTCTTGTGTAAAAACATACATGGCAAGAACATTTGCTTGTATACTAGAGCTAAAAAAAACAACAAAAAAAAACAAAAACACTAAATATATAGCAAATACCAAGGTAGGACACCAATGTCTGATAGTAGGGTGTGATGAAAACCACACCTTGCGGCCCGACCTTGAGGTCTCTAATATGTCTCATCACTCCCGCCAACACGTGACGTTCTGCACCCCAGAAGTACGCAAGGTTAGTATGGCCCAGTTTTACATTGAAACCCTCTGTCCACACAGGCAGTGAGAGAGGGAGATCTTTGACATGGCACCACACTTGCTCACAGCCCTGGGAGGCTGGAAAACCCTTTTCACTATCCCCAGTGCAACAGAGTCCTGTCAGCCCGGTCCGTTACAGCTTATACCGGGCCAGAAACCAACCCAAGTAGCGTAT
This sequence comes from Allobates femoralis, assembly GCA_033576535.1. Lineage (NCBI taxonomy): Eukaryota > Metazoa > Chordata > Amphibia > Anura > Aromobatidae > Allobates > Allobates femoralis. The sequence goes on from JARQOC010000006.1 coordinate 297,475,056, forward strand.
AATACTGGAGAGGACACAAACGCGTGTGGGCTTAAGGATCAAGATAAAAGAGCAATGCAACATTACCATATATTTAATCGCCGTAAGGGCTCACTAGATAATACAATCTATACAAATGTATACGCGATGACTTTACAGGTGTTACAGACAAATATGCTAATAAAGGTAAGAAATTACAGAAGATAAATGCAGTTGAATGTAATCAATTACCAGTTCCTTGTGGCTCACAGCCAAATGGAGGCGGTATGGAGCTCAAGGATTTCTTGGTTACTCCCAACATGTGACCTGACCTCCTTCACAGTGAACAATGAAGAAGAATGGCAGGTACCTATTAACCCCTTGGCCTGTCACTCCCATTCCACCCCCTGGCAGTCCCCGATTTCAGTCTCCTTGTTCCTGGGCTGAAAGATTCCAAAAAGCTATGATGGGTCATAACTAGTGATGAGCGAGCACTAAAATGCTCGGGTGCTCGGTGCTCTGGCCGAGCATCTCAAGATACTCTTGTACTCGGCCAGAGCGCCGAGCCCAATGTAAGTCAATGAGTGACAGGCTCCGCCCACAGACTTCCGGTTATAAAACGAGTAATTCCGGAAAAGGGCGGGAGGGTGGGCTTTTTGAAATCGCCGCAGCATTTAACACCTTGCTGTGGCCCCCAGAGGGATCCTATCAATTAATCTGCTTCCTGTATGGTGCCAGCTCACTGTGTGCACTGAAGGGAGCAGTGTATGTGTCTCAGATCACTATGTATTACCGAGCAGTCCGAGCATCTCGGCAGTACTCGGTGCTCGCCGAGCACCCCGAGTACCGAGATACTCGTGCGAGGAACAAGTAGCGCCGAGCAGACTCGCTCATCACTAGTCATAACTTCCCACTGGGAAGTCTGAAGCAGATGGTTGTGGTGTTGCTGGATCAGTCTGGGTAGCTTTATCTTTGGAGACCAAACACCTTCCCTACTTTGCTTCTGCTAGTTGTTCTCTGATCACCTCACCCCAGGGAAGAAGTGGGACTCAGGTATGTGTGTGGCATACTCTAATGATTCCAGGGACCTGATTTGGGTAGGGCTCAGTTCTATGGTAATTCCATAATTCCTTATGAAAGCACACCTCCATTCAGTCTATAGAATGCTTGTGAACTTGATTCCTCAGAGTGAATCCCTTCCTACTTGAATTGCTTGTCACAGGAGGGGTACTAAGTTTCAATGGAAACTTCTTCCTTAGCTAAATTACTTTCTGTCACCTATCCATCTGTCTGTGGAACCATATGTTAGGGGAGATGGTAGCCTCCTATTTCAGACTGCTATTCTGAACCATGGATACAGGTAAAATGAAGACATCTATGATTACAGCTGTGGAAATATTTGGGGGGACTTATAATTGTTTGGCTTGTCTGGATATCTCCCATATTCTTAATACTGGGGCCTACCGTACGTGACACTTCTCTACTCTAGGCTTTTTTTTCAAGCAGCCACATAGCTGACTAAAATGGATAGCATGCAACCACCTGAAAAAGTTCATTAGGAAATGCCTCCAATGTGTACCATTGATGTACAATGTGACAACTCCTCTAAATCAGAAATCACTAAGATGTTCTGAGTCTACAGTACATGAGTCTAAAGTACCTTGGTGTCCTACACAAGAAACAAGTGGCAAAGATATGTCAGGAACATCTATTTCTAGATATGATTGTTTGAAAATGGACACTTTGGCCACAACATTCCTTAAAACACAGACTCACAGATGTTTGATTCCATATCATACCCACAAGCTTTGTGTGGAAGGTACTAATCACATTACTTCCACTTGTTGCAGTTTTTAGATGCAGGATTTAGCTTTACAGGAGATCTGTCACAACAAATCAGCCCTCTGCTCCACACAGACTTGTAGAGGCATCAAGTCTGCTAATGCTTATTACCAAGTGCTGCCAAGTAAATTAAATCTCTGCCAACGACTTATGGGCATGGAGCGAGGCGAATGCTCAGCAATACCTTCTAACCTTACCTCTGATCCAGATTCTGAAGAGCTGGAGGATGAGGAGCTGGACGAGTCACTTGAAGAGTCAGATGCAATCCCTGTAGATTCCTGTAAATCTACAGTGTCTGCCAATGTGGCCAGCTCAGGACGCTCCTGCTTTAAGATCCTAGAAAGGACAAATAAGTTGTTCACTGACCGTTAAATAACCCTTACCAAGGCAAATATTTCAGGGGTGTTTCCAGGACTTTTCACAGAATATTTGGCACAGTGTAGGAATTGATTCAAAATAAAGATAATAATCATTACTTACTATTTGATCCTGTAGCAACACCAAGTCTAAGCTGGAACCAAAGGTAATGACATCCAAACCATCGATCACCTGATCACAGCTCTCAAATGCTATCCATACACACGACTGTGACTGGTTGCTGAAGTCAGATGACTGATGCGCTCGGTGTCATTCCAACACACACATTTATTTTTATATATTTTATACATGTACATACACACATACATGTGTATACATCTAATATATCTAATATATATAATCACCAATAATGTGTGTCACAGACTTCCGGCGCTTATGTCGCTATCCCACAATGCACCGTGGCACCATTGTGGGATCACGACAGAAATGAGTGACACAGACCTTAATCTACTGTCGGGAAATCAGCGGCTCATTACCCGCCACACGGAGGTCAGCGGTGACACAGCCGGGAGATAAGCAGCGCGAGCCGGTCATTTCCCGGCTGCTCGCAGCGGAAGTATCCAACCTCCATATAGGAACACCCAAGTTCTGATATGGTGGCCGGGATTCAAATCCCCCCGCCAAAGCGCGTCACACACCAACAGTGCTGATTGGTTGCCGCCAACCACGTCGACCAATCAGCGAGCGGCTCGCGCCTTGGCGGGAGATTTGAATCCCGCTCCGCTCAGCCAATCAGTGGTGCAGGATTCAAATCTCCTGCTAAGCCACTTTGGTTTAAATCTCCCGCCAATATCGCGCCGCTCAGCTGATTGGTCGAGAGCCGGGGAGCGCGCGACCAATCAGCTGAGCGGCGCAGTATTGGCGGGAGATTTAAAGCTGGCTCAGCTCAGTGGTTAGCACTGTATATGGTGGCTCAGTGGTTAGCACTGCATGGTGGTTCAGTGGTTAGCACTGTATATGGTGGCTCAGTGGTTAGCACAGTGCGGTGGCTCAGTGGTTAGCATGGTACAGTGGTTCAGTAGTCAACAGTGTATGGTGGCTCAGTGATGGGAGGCAGACATAATGGAAGCCAGAAGGCACAGAGGAGGCAGGGGCACAGGGGAGGGAGAAGGCACAGGAGACGCAGAAGCCACAAGGGAGGCAGAGGCACAGGGGGAGGCAACACACACAGGGGCTGAGAACACACAGAGTGGAGAGAAAGGCACAAGTAAGACAGAGCGCACAGGAGAAGAGACAGCACAGACAGGAGAGAGCGCATAAGGGTACAAAGGCACAAAGACTGCCATCCCGATGCAATATAATATCGGGCCTATTTCTAGTTTTAGATTGAAAAAAATAGTACAACTTCTTACATCTTTTACTTTTAACATTTTGGTTTTCACAGAGGAAGTGAACATTTGATTGCTTATTCTAGATACTGCAATACCATAACATTTAGTACAACGGTGCAAAAGGCGCTGTCACAGACTGACTAGTGACTGAACTGCAGCAATCTCAGCCATCTCCAGTCGCTGTACTTACAACTAGATGCGGGCTCTGTAGCACAGCCAGCATCTGCTACACATGACGCAAGCTCAGCTCCTAAGCTAGCTTCATACCTTGTTTGATGACCTATGAACAACATAGGATGTTGACCATTATTATTATTATTATTATTATTATTATTATTATACATTGTTAAAAGCAGATAGATGAGGGTTAAACTGAACTCTTAATAAAATGAGTGTATGCACTGGGGATGATGTTGGTGGTACAACATGTCTACGCTAGTGCCTCTGAGGTGTATTGTAGGTGGGGAAACTCTTGAATTCCTTTAGTCTAAATATTCAAAAGTTTCTAAAACTTGAACAAGCAATTAAGAGAAAACACATGACTTTTTAATTGTAATTTCTTTATACTAAAAGCTTCTTACCTATACCACTTTCTGGATAGTTTGGGCCTCCCTCTTACAGTCTTGTGCCAAACAACTGGAAAGTTGGTACAACTGGCGAAGTTCTGGGTAATGGCGATAGCAGTGTCTATGTTCAGTACAACGTGCCACCAGCCACCTGGCAAAACAATATATATATGTTCATATTTGCTTAATAACATGACATAACAGACCACTGCATCATGAAGGGTATGTTAGGCTGCCAACATGACAGAACATAAAACTAGTCCAATACTACAGAAAAGCTGGGCAGAAAAAAAACACTTACACACACTTGCTCTCTTTAGATGTGAAAAAAAATGCTTTTCTTATTCAGTTCAAAACTTGAGTTGCTTACTTCAAAATACATGGTCACAATAGTTGAACTTGTGAAAAACACCTGTAATTTGCTAGACTCCTCTGACATCTCTATAGGGGTAGTGCCCCTACAAAAGCTTTAGGCACACATGACTTTTAGAGACTGTGCTCCCCCTCTGCGCTAGGTTGTGGACTGGTCAGTGCTCCCCCCTCTGAAGAGTGCTGCTGGACTGATCCAGGCTGAAAGTTGGAGGAAGCAGGGGAAGCGGAAAGTGAAAGTAAAGGAGCTGAGAGAAGTGAAGCAGGAGAAGCCAGCTGTCTAAGAGATGTGTACCAGGGGACCCAGGAGCAGCTACCACTTGACCCAACGGATACATGATCCAGAGAAAGCAGGGATGCAGAGACTGTAAAAGAAAGAAGGGGAGTTTCTCCACTGCTCTACAAGGAAAGAAGTGTGCAATGACAAGTATCCCAGCATCAGGCTGCAGGACTGAACTTACCAGACCTAACATTCTGCACATTGTGAAAATATAGGCATTTGATACACTTGTTATGTTTAAGGTTTCTCCAATATATTGATTTTTTTAATAAAACATAAATGGTTTTTCTAAATGTTATATCTTGTCTGAATCTTTATGATTTAATGAAAATAAAAAATAAAAAATTTTTAATTCAAGACTAGGCCATTTTTGCTCATTCATCACCACATACATTTTAATTTTTTTCCATACATGGGTTTGTAAGAGACAGTTACTCAAAGATTTTGTGTAAAATTAGTCCAAATTTTTCTATTTGTATTTTTTTTAATATATATCAGAAAAGACAAAAGAAATACAGATTTGATTTCTACAATTTTTTTTACTCTTCTTTAAAACTTCAATGAGCAAATACATTTTAATCCTTTTACTATGCAACTAATTCTGACTTTCAGCTTTAATTTTTTCCTACACTGCTTATAAGAGCTTATAACAGCAACACAGCCATATGATGACTTGTTTTTTGAGTTGTAGTTTTTATTTACATTACTCGCTTCTTCACATAATGTACTGGAAGAAAAGAAAACATTTCAAATCAGCCTGACGAAGGTTTCTGCCAAAACGCACACTAGGAACTGGTACCATTCCAACAGGAGAATAATGTCCCCTGGTCAGTGTTAAAGCGTAACTGCCATTTCAATTTTTATTTAACAATAATGTAGAGCAAGTGATTTTAATAAACTTTAAAATATACTTTATCAAAGAAATCTGGTGGAAAACCATTCATACACCTTCCAGAAGGTGTCCCCACTACACTGTGTGTGAAGCAGACATATGTTCATTATCAATCAGATTCATCTTCACTGTGAATACGGGGCATGCAACCATATAAGGTAGGGGGGTGAGGCCTACACTGTGTGAAAGCTACTGACTGCGGCAGGTGAGGAAACAATGTATCAAACTAGCTCAGACTACAGCATAGGGCTAAGCAATGTCAGAATCAGTGCAAACTCCTCTTTCCTTGGCACAAGCTTCTGATCTGTCATATGGCTCCACACAGTTCAGTCATGATCTCTGTTAACCCATTCTCTGCTGTCACATTTCACTGCTCACTTATCATTAAAAAAGCCATTTGGTATCATCATAATTGTATTAACTTGCAGCGTAAAGATTACTTATTAATCGGTTTAACAGTGAAAGTGAACCTTTGATGTGTATATACATCAATGGAAGCAAAGTGGTTAAATTTTGCGCAACAATGACTTCAACTAGAACTAAACATTGCTCAAAATTGATGAAGTGATAATACAAATTGTTCAGAGAAACTGTCAAGAGGTAGGGGGGCAAGAGTAAAGCCATATATCCCCTACATCCAGGTGGGAGACCCCAGAAAAAGTGGTGGAGAACGAAAGGGCTAAAATCATGTGGGACTTCCCAAGATCCAGACTGATAAGCAGCTGTTGGCTAACCAAACCCATATTGTGATAGTATACAAGGAGCAGAAAACAGGAATGATAATAGATTTGGCAGTGCAAAATGATAGCAACATCAGAAAAAGTATATGAGAAGCTGGAGAAATACAGGGGCCTCAATTAACAACTGGAGAAGAGAATGAGAAAGGAACAAATAACCACCCACATATATATATACGGTATATATGTATGTATGTAATATATAAAGCTGAATGCGTGTATGTGTGTGTGTGTATGCATGTATATCCGGGATTTACATCTACACCGTCGCAACTACAGCCACAAGATTTTGCACAGTCACACGTCTGGACCCCGAGAGCGTCACAGGCTATATTGTGAGGCAAAATTTTAACCCTGCGCGTTCCAGTTCACCAAACAATTTTGCCCCTATCTACATAATGGGGAAAAAGTGAAAGGAAAAGTGTTGGGGGCAAATTGACAGCTGCCAGATGTGAACAAGGGGGACTTAAAGAATGAGAGCGATGGCGCCAAATAGTATATACCGTACAGTTGCTAAGGTGGGGTCCCGACATAGGATACTCACCACACACGGAGATATGAACACACACACAAAATGCGCCACACACTACCACGTGCTTGAACACATATACCACCCCCTCAGCACACATTTCACCACACATACACTAACCTTGCCACATAATCGCCCTAAAACACACACAAGTGTGGTATTATCCTTCAAAACTATAAATCTGATTAATAAGCAGCAAAACTACAAGAGAAACAAATGTACCATATCGAATATATAAAGCTGAATGTGTGTGTGTGCATATCCGGGATTGGCATCTACACCGTCGCAACTACAGTCACAAAATTTTGCGCAGTCACACGTCTGGACCCCGAGAGTATCATAGGCTATGTTGTGAGGCAAATTTTTAACCCTGCACATTCCAATTCACCAAACAATTTTGGCCCTATCTACATAATGGAGAGAAAGTGACAGTTACCAGTTGACAGTTGTGAATGAGAGGGGCTTAATGACAGAAAAGCCTAACCGCATATACCAGCATATAGTCACTAAGGTGGGGCCCTGACATGGAATATTCAACACGCACGGGGACATGTATACACACCACATGCACACAGAGTAACAGCTAAGGTGGAGCCCCTACATTGGATACTCACCACGCACCCGAACACAAACACACACACCACAAAAAGACACGCACCACACAGACACCCCCCCACAGGGACATACAAATACACACCCTATAGGGACACATGCACTCACCCCACAGGGGCACACACACCACAGGGACACACACACATACACATCCCACAGGGACACAAAGACACACCCCCCCCCCACAGGGGCACACAGACCCTATAGGGATGGGCACACCCACAGAGACACCCCTCCTCCCATAAGGACACACACCACAGGGACACCCCTGCCCCCCAAAAGGACACACACCACAGGGGCCCTCCCACAGGGACACACACCACACAGACAGACACAGATGTGCACAAATCACCTCACACAACTCGCCTCATACGTCTGGTATCTTTAATTTCCAAAAATAAACATCTGATTAAAAACAGCCAATGTGCAACACATGTGCCATATAGGGAATTAAGGCAGATGTCAGTCACATGAGCTGTCTATTATGTGTATGTGTGAGGTAATATATACTGCCCGGCCGGGGGGAGGGTTTACTGTTGGCTGGAGATTTATTAGGCTGCCTAAGGCAACCAATCACAGCTCAGCTTCTATTTTCCTACAGGTCATTAATATGACATTCAAATTCTATTTTGTTATAGCTAACAGCAGTTATTTATTATCCTGGGCGTAGCCGGGTAGTACAGCTATTACGTATATATTATATATATACACACACACGCACACACACACACACACATTATATATCTACATACAAGAAAAAATATCAAGCCCACCCATATGTTGCCAAGAACGTCATCAAGTCTGTCAAAAATCATGTGGGAATGCGTGTTCTGGTCTGCCTATTTCAAAAGGTTGAACTTTTTGGCCATAAATATAAAAAGGTATGTTTGGTGCAAAGCCAACACGGTGCATAACCAAAAGGATACCATGCCCACAATGAATCATAAAGGAGGCAGCATTAAGCTGTGGCTCTTTTCGGCAGATGGAATGGGGACTTTAATCAAGGGGTAAGGAATGAATAACATTTCCAAATAGAAGTCAATTTGCAACAATACCTTCATGTCTGTGCTAATAAGACAAAGAAGAGGAATTTCACCTTTCAGAATCACAGCAATAATAATCATACATCCAAATCAACAAGAGAATGGCATCGCCAGAAGAACAAAGTTTTGGAATGGGTGAAGTAAAGCCCGGACCTGAATCCAAGTGTAAATCTCTGTGTTGACCAGAAGAGGGCACTGTACACAGGAGAAGCCCTCACAATCTGATAGATTTGGAACTACTGCAAGCAAGAGCAGATCGCCAATTCTAGATCTGCCATGCTGATAAACATCTATTAAAAAAGACTGAAAGCTGTCAAAATTTGAAAGGGTACTACGACTACGTTTTAAACTGCTTATTAACCCCTTCACCCCCAGGCGATTTTCTGACCACCCCCCCCCCCCATCATCCTAGAGCCTTAACTTTTTATTTTTCGTCAATATAGCTGTATAAGGGCTTGTTTTTTTTTGTGGGACGAGTTGTACTTTTGAATGACAATTTACCGTATTTTACTGTATAGTGTACAGGAAGGTGGAAAAAAAATACAAGAGCAGTGATGTTGCAAAACAAAGTGCAAGTACATGATTGTTTTGGGATGCCAGTATAAAATGTTGTGACACACCTGTAGAGACAATATGATCAGTGCACCCCTGGATGAATTCATTGAGGAGTGCAGTTTGTAAAGTGGGGTCAATTGTGAGGGGTTTATACTGTTCTGGCACCTCAGGGGCTCTACCAATGTGATATGGCACCCGGAAACCATTCCTACAAAATCTGAATTCCAATGTGGCGCTCCTTCCCTTCTTCACTTTGTACTGTGTCTCAAAACTAGTTTTCTACCACATATGGTATTGGTGTACTCAGAAGAAATTACACAACATATTGTATAATCCATTATCTCCTGTCAACCTAGTAAATTTGAAACATTTGGAGTTAAAGCAACATTTTTGAGGTTAAAAGGCATCTCTTCATTTTCATGACTCAACATTATAAAATTCTGTGAAGCACCTGGGGGGTTCAAGGTGCATCCCAAAATGGGGTCACTTGTGGGGGAGGAAAATATCTGGCAATTGGAAGAAATCCATGGCAGCAATGAAGTTAACAGCTTTAATTTGTTCCAAGTAAAAGCTACAATCAGACAAAGCTCACCAACACCAGCAGGGAATGATGCAAGCTTGCTTCAAAATCAGGGACACGACCAATGACGTACCGATACATCATTGGTCATGAAGGGGTTAATCCAACCACATTATCTTACTTCTTAATCTCTCCCCCCCCCCCCCCCCTCAAACATTTTTTTGTTTTTTTAACTGAATTGTACATATTAGGGTGCTTTCACACAGCGTTTTTTTGTGATCCGTGCTGTCCGTTGTAAAACTGACAGCCACGGATCAGATTTTGGCCCCATGTTATCCTATGGGCACGGATCACATCGGATTTGGCCTTATTGGCATCCGATTTTGGTCGGATCCGATCCTGGCCGATTTTTTGCTGTGCCCAAAATCGCAGCCTGCTGCGATTTTTGGCACAGCGGGTCAGATCGGACCGAATTGGATCCGACCTGATCCGCGCCAAATAACATGGGGCCTATGGAGCGAGGATCCGAGGAAACAGCTCATGTCTCCTCGGACCCGATGTTAGTGCACTGAGCATGCTCAGTACACTAACACCGCTCTGTGCCATGTAATATCACTTCTGCAATGTATATTCATACATTGCAGAAGTGACATCTAGTGAAAATAAAGAGTTAAAAATAAAAAAAACTTCATTCTCACCTCTCCACGATCCAGCGATGCCTCCTGCGCTCTGTGCTTCTAGGACCTGTCCTGACGTCACAGTTGAGTCACATGGCCGGTTACCGCGGTAACCGGTCATGTGACTGTGACATCACGCCAGGTCCTGTTGATCAGAAGAAGCTGGAAGCAGCGCGGGTGTCGCGGAGAGGTGAGAATGAAGATTTTTTTATTTTTTAAGGTCTGCAAACAGGGGAGCAAAGAGGGGGGAGATAGAGGGGAGACACAGGGGGACAAAGAGGGGAGACACAGGGGGACAAAGAGGGGAGACACAGGGGGACAAAGAGGGAGACACAGGGGGACAAAGAGGGGAGACACAGGGGGACAAAGAGGGGAGACACAGGGGGACAAAGAGGGGAGACACAGGGGGACAAAGAGGGGAGACACAGGGGAGACACAGGGGGACAAAGAGGGGAGACACAGGGAAGACACGGGGACAAAGAGGGGAGACACAGGGGAGACACAGGGGGACAAAGAGGGGAGACACAGGGGGACAAAGAGGGGGTGCAAAGAGGGGAGACAGAGGGGGACAAGGAGGGGAGACACAGGGGGACAAAGAGGGGAGACACGGGGGAACAAAGGTGACAGGAGGGAGAGAGAAGGGGGACGAGATGACAGGAGGAGCAGGGACAGGATCCAGCTGATGCTGCAAAATATCGGGATCGGATGCCTAATTGGCATCCGATTGCAGTCATCAGTTTGGATCCGATGCTGTCCGAGGGGAGCAGCAAAAAGTCTGATCCCCTCGGACAGCACAAAAACGCTGTGTGAAAGCAGCCTTATTGGTGACATTAAAGGATATGGAGCACAGAAAAAAAAAAAAAAAAAAAAAAGTTACCTTCTCTCTTTTCCTGAAAAAAACATTTAGAAAAATCACCCATGGCCAAACTAATCCTGTACAAGCTAGATGCAAGTCTCTTAGGCTGGCTTCACACCACAGTTTTCTGCTGTCAGGCTGTGTACGGTGTTTTGCTGGATGCATCAGACACAGCCTAACAGGTCTGGACAGAACAGAAAAGGAGGGCAAATATGCTCTCTGATCCTGTTTTCTGCCAGAATAGGCAATGTGCGGCTGCTGCCACTGTCCACTCCTGAAATTTCAGGATCGCGTCTAGTGGGCAGCTAGCCGCGGTTCTGGAATTAATGCCGGGATCTCTTCAGGTGCTGAACTTAAGCACCCACGTCCGGATCCGATTTTGTCGGATCCGGTGCCCATAGACTTCCATGTTATGGGGTGCCGGATCGCATCGGATCAGGGAGGATCCGATTTTGTCAGATTTTTGCCCCGGACACAAAAATGCTGCAAGCTGTGATTTTGTGTCCAGGGGGAAAAAAACTAATTCTGCCGTATCCTTCCTGACTGCAGAGAACCGGATGGCAAATCACTGCCATCTGACCCCATAGGAATGCTATTGGGCCAAAATCGGTTCTGGACAGCCCCGGATCCCTAAAACCGTGGTGTGAAGCCAGCCTTACCAGGTAGGAGCTGGGGGCAGCAATGCTGCACCATGTAGATAGACCAGCCACTCACATCCTTTAAATAGAGGGGAGCAGCTACTAACATACATGCACAGTAATGAAGCTGCATAGGAAGTCAGTCATATAGATAAGTGAGCTATACACAATATCTGAACACTGGCTTATTGGTGACACCAGATGCGGCAGGCCAGTTAACACTACTTGACAATATGCACCGTGTCTGAACAGAGGCCTATTAGTTATGCTGAGTATGGCGATCAGGTTAAACACTATAGGAGTGTACCTCACATGAGAGACTCAATCATTTTACCAGCCAAACTCAGAAAGCTCCAATGCACTCTGCAAAAATGATAAAATGTGCAAGGAAAAAATGTGAGGTATTGGTTAACCCTGCAAAAATGATAAACTATGATAAATGTATCTATATGACTGACTCCCTAGGCAGCTTCATTAGTGTGCATTTATGTTAGCAGCTGTCCATGGCTGGTCTATCTACAGGGTGCCCAGTGCTGCCCACACCTCTTGCTTGGTAAGTTCCTTGCACCCAGCTTGTGCAGGATTAGTTTGGCCATGGGTCATTTTTCTAAATGACATTAAAGGTGAAAAACATCTTGAAATAATTCTTCTCTAGAGAACTTTTAGGTTTTCTTTCTCCCTATTAAAGTGATTAGGGATTTAGAGAAGGATATTAAGTAAAAACAATTTGAGAAATTATGATGATGTACTGTTTCTAATTGTCACCTGTGGATCACTGATGAAACCTACCCAATACTTTTCAGTAGTTCTTAGGAGCTTTATTTTAACAGATTAGGTTATTACCAGGAGCAGAGTCAGATAAACTTACATTCTCTGCACCAATAAACCCAGAATTGCAACATGTGAAGGTGTCAGAAATATGGATTTACCTGGTACAAACACAGTTTCTCCAGGCTTCTGCAGGATCTCTAATGGCTTACACTCAGCAGGCCAAGTGGGAAGCAATGTACGGGGATAGATGACATTAAACCAAGTGATGGCCTCGTCCTGCTGGTTACCTCCTTCATCTCGGGTCACTTTTATTAGCTCACGTGGGGTGCTGGTAGGAAAAAGGCACCAGCGCTTGTGGCCATGAACCAGAGCATTCCACGCACTGGTTCCTAAGGGATCAATGTGGATGCCTGTTCCAGAGCGAGGAGGTCCCATCACAAACCATCTGGAGGGGGGGGAAAAGTACAAATCACAATAATGACCATTAAAAATAATGAAATATTACTGCAGACCAGCCTCCAATTTAAGGCTCTCCGACTTTATTAAAGTGGTGTTCCAGGCTTGGGACAAAAGCCTGCAGTCATTACAATTGCTTAATTGGTACAGCGTGCACCGCAGACTATTGCATTCCCGGCTGCGAGCAGGCGGTCACATGCGATGCATACTTGAGGTCATGGGCCGACTACATGGGTTTGGATTCTTTCAATAAAAGCAAATTGAGAGAAGCCAGGTGAGGCGGTCATGTGGCTGCAAGCATGAGAATCGAATACATGGGGTCACGTAAGCACTCACTCCAGAATGATTGGGGAATCCTGACAGCATGCCCACTGAAATCACGTAGAATAACTGCAAACTTTTGTCCCACGTCTGGACAACTCCTTTAATAAGAGGAGGACAGAACTAAAATATATTGGACACCATTTATCAAAATTGTGTGATGTAACCCGCAGTAATAAACCACAGCAAAAAAAAAATAATTTGTGTTATACCGGTATGGTGGTCGTCTCTTCTCTCCAGCAAACTGAAATAGGTCATCTTGGAAATATTTTGGCACATCATAGTCTTCCAGCAGTTTCCTTCTTTTCGGGTGTTCCCCATAGCTACTATCAAAGATGTACAAGGGGCTGTCATCCCGTGTCCCTTCCATATACTCAATGTAATATTTCATCTTCATCTTCACAGAGTAGCCATCATTGTCTTCTCCACACTTGAACTTCTGATTGCGGTACTTGCGTTTGAGTCTTTCTAGGGTCCACTTTTCCTGAGCAGGCCATCCCAGGGTGGCATTGGTGATCACTACTGGCTTGTAAGGCTTCTCAAAGCGGTCAATGAATTCTTCTAGGGTGATCTGCAGGGCATCAACTCGCTCTACGTTATCCTAGAACATGAGGAAGAAAGTCCATGAGATGCAAACATCAACAAAATCGGTGTGGATGGAAAGTACGACAGACTACTGGAATTTACAGACCTTCAGATGCTGAACTAAAAAAGGTTGCATCTAATCCTGCAAACTCTTGGCCACATAGCCTGATCTCCAGCGTCACTGGAATAAATTAGGCTGGTGTCTGGTACTGCAACTCAGCTCCATTTGGGTGTACACAGCCTTGGGTGTGTACACAACCAACTAGGTGTAACTCTCAGATATTGCAATAAAAGGGGACAAGTTTAGGCTCACAATTCGGGGGCATTTGGCTTTGGGAGCACAGAATTAACTGGATTTTGAGGGGTGGAAGCTGTTGCTTTTCCAGACCTTTAGATCTATTAGTATCGTGGGGATTCCCAACATTTCGAATGACAAACCTGAGTGGGGGCTGGTTTTATCCAGGATAAGTTACGGGTTTTTGGTAACATTTTGGGGTATAGAATATTTTTGACCGCTTTCAGTACAAGGCCAGGGTTAACTTCTTGTGCTCTATGATGGGCAGCTTTGTTGTAGTTTCCATGTAAATCCCACAAAATGCGAGTCAGGTGAAACAGTCGACTTAACCACCCACTCTGAAGCAGATGGAGACACTTTGGACTCTATTTGGTGCCTGTTCCAGTAGTATCCACCTTAGGTGTGCATAGAACTGTGGTCACATGAGGGAGACTGACGGATCAGAGACCAAACGGAGTCCAAAGTGTCTCTATCTGCCTCATTATAGTGAGGGGTTCTGTCGGGATTTGTCCGAGTCGCGGGTTTTGGGATTTACACATAAACCCCAATGTAAGTGCTCAGTGGAGAGCGCAGGATAAATGTGAATTGAGCCTTATTCCAATTTTTGGGAGGTTAAATGACCAGACAGCAGTCTAAGAATAGTTTTTTTTTTTTTTTTTGCAGGCTTCACTGTACAGTATTAGCAATAAAAAGTATTTAGGGTATGTGCACATCAGTCGGTTCTGCATCTTTGCAGACCGACCGGGAACCGGTGGAGACTGGCAGTAACTGAGTTTTCTGCACTCGCCAGTGTCCCTCGTTTTGTTAGCGATTTGCTAACGTTTTGCGATCGGGTTCCGAGTGGTCGTACAGCGTGTTCTTGGCGATTTCCCCGGCGTGTTCCTTAGCGATTTCCAGACTGGTCTTTGCTGCACTTGTTCAGCTGGACCCGCTGGAAAAACGCTAAAAAGAAGTCGCTTGCTCTATCTTTGAGAACTGGTCGGAAACTGGTGAATAAACTGAAATCGTCAAGAAGAAAAACGTTGTAATGTACACAGCGTTTTCAAAACTCCATTGACTAGCATGTTAATCCTACCGGTGGGTAGGATTAACATAAATTAACATAAAACTCAGCGGGAACCGCCGACGGAAAACGTGCAAAACCAGCCCACAAACCGACTGATGTGCACTTACCCTAATTCTTTGGATCAGTGTGGTTACAGCGATACCAGATTTATATTGCTTTTTTATGCTTTGCTACTTTTACACAATAAAAACTAACATTTACAAAACTTAATTTGTTTTTGATTTGCCATATTTTGAGAACTGCAAGTTATTTTTTTTTGTCCAAATGAACCATATTAGGGCTTGTATTGTGCATGAAGGTTTGGAGTTTTCATTCATACCATTTTTCTTTTAACATGACTTTTTGATCACTCTTTATTCAATTTTATGTGTGCCAGCATGCTGAAAAAGCAACATTTTTGGTATTTTTTTACAGTATATTTTGGGTTGTTCTGAACAGAGAGATACCGATTATTTGTACTTTGTATTGTTTATTTTTATTTCAACGCAAATGCTGCATTTTTTAGGGGCAAAACAGGTTTTCATGATTTTTTTTTTTTTAACCTTTCTTTCGAGTCCCACTGTGGGACATGAATATTTTTCGTTTCTATCACTGGTCTCATGCACTGCTGTACTCAAGTACAGGCCACCGTACCCAAGGGGTCATGAGATGATCTCAGGGCACCACGGCGACGATCAGCACCCACGAATACCTTTGGAGGGGGGTTATGAAGCCAATTCTACCAAAGCAGGTATTTTAACCTTTTACATACCACTTTTGCGGTTAACAGTATTATTTCAGGGGTTAATCGCCCTCCATCGGTTCCAACAACGGTCAGGGCCAATGCAATATAGGTGTATTACTCTGAATTGTAAAGCACTACGGAATTTGTTAGCGCTATTTAAATAAAGATTATTATAAATGCCCATGGGAGTCTGCTGTAATGTACAGCCATCACCAATAGGACCTTTTCACTGATTACTTATTGCCATTTTAAAACTGCAATAAAGAAGAAGTACCCTTAACAGTCGCCATTTTAAAATATCTTGTGGGTCACTAAGGGGTTAAATTGGTATGGAGCCAATGATGGGAGCTTCACCAATCAGCAGACTGCATAGCTCCCAATACAGCATAAATGGCTGTCATTAATTGTTTGGCTGGCAGCCACCTCTTCCATACACAGTGGCACTTATTCTGTCGAGGGCCCCTGTGTTCTTCACGAGAGAGCTGGACATCTCTTGTGGCGGCTTACGGTAGTTTAAGGACAATAAAAGGATTGGGAGTCTGAAACTGGACATGACAGATCGTTCCCTCCCCCAACAATCATCCTATCAGTCTGGGTCCCCACACAGACTGTAGCACGAACCTGCCGATATCATTAGTCTAATGATGAACGATTTGACTGCTGTGGGCCCGTACATTGTTCTTGAATAGGGCCCTCAAGGAAAATTATGTTGATGAGACACACATATACTATGCTGGGCCCAAGTGCTGATTTCTACTGGCTTTATCCAGTTTCTCCTAATCTCGCCTTTTTGAAATCAACACTGACAAAACTGACATCTTACCACCTGATTAAAAAAATGACTTCACCACCTTCTCTGGTGTCTACTGCTCACACAACCAACCCCAAGATTTCTCCTGGATCTCACTACCCCAACTACCAATGAAACCTAAAAACCCACCTCTTCAAGAACACCTACAACCAGCAGTAACTGTCCTGCCATATCGCCAACCGATACCTTCCTCTACCATGTCTTCAACCCTTCCCTAGCAGATTGTAAGCCCTCACTCCAATTCTATCAGTGTGTCTCTTAGCTGTTAGTGCCCTCACGGGGGAGGAGGGAAGTCTGTGACCAGAGTGCCCTCATGGGGAAATAAAGCCTGTAGTCAGAGCGACTCATGAAAGGGGGAGCCCGTGGCCAGGGTGCCCTCATGGATGGCGGTGAGCCCGTGGCCAGAGCGCCCTCGTGGGAGAAGAGGGGGGGAGCCCGTGGCCAGAGCGCCCTCGTGGGAGAAGAGGGGGGGAGCCCGTGGCCAGAGCGCCCTCGTGGGAGAAGAGGGGGGGAGCCTGTGGCCAGAGCGCCCTCGTGGGAGAAGAGGGGGGGAGCCCGTGGCCAGAGCGCCCTCGTGGGAGAAGAGGGGGGAGCCCGTGGCCAGAGCGCCCTCGTGGGAGAAGAGGGGGGGAGCCCGTGGCCAGAGCGCCCTCGTGGGAGAAGAAGGGGGGAGCCCGTGGCCAGAGCGCCCTCGTGGGAGAAGAAGGGGGGAGCCCGTGGCCAGAGCGCCCTCGTGGGAGAAGAAGGGGGGAGCCCGTGGCCAGAGCGCCCTCGTGGGAGAAGAAGGGGGGAGCCCGTGGCCAGAGCGCCCTCGTGGGAGAAGAAGGGGGGAGCCCGTGGCCAGAGCGCCCTCGTGGGAGAAGAGGGGGGGAGCCCGTGGCCAGAGCGCCCTCGTGGGAGAAGAGGGGGGGAGCCCGTGGCCAGAGCGCCCTCGTGGGAGAAGAGGGGGGGAGCCCGTGGCCAGAGCGCCCTCGTGGGAGAAGAGGGGGGGAGCCCGTGGCCAGAGCGCCCTCGTGGGAGAAGAGGGGGGGAGCCCGTGGCCAGAGCGCCCTCGTGGGAGAAGAGGGGGGGAGCCCGTGGCCAGAGCGCCCTCGTGGGAGAAGAGGGGGGGAGCCCGTGGCCAGAGCGCCCTCGTGGGAGAAGAGGGGGGGAGCCCGTGGCCAGAGCGCCCTCGTGGGAGAAGAGGGGGGGAGCCCGTGGCCAGAGCGCCCTCGTGGGAGAAGAGGGGGGGAGCCCGTGGCCAGAGCGCCCTCGTGGGAGAAGAGGGGGGGAGCCCGTGGCCAGAGCGCCCTCAAAGGTTGGAGCTTATACCTTGTCATGTGGCCAGAACATCCTCATAGTGGGGAAGCCTGTGGCCAGGGCATCCTCATGGGGGAGGGAAGACCATGCTCAGAGCGCCATCATGGGGGGGGGGGGGGGGGGGGAGCCCAAGGCCGGAGCACCCTCATTGAGTGGAGAAGAGCCAGTGGCCAGTGTGCCCTCATGGCAGCTGGGGGAGGGGGGGTAGGGCAAGCCTGTGGCCTGAGCAGGGGCTGGCTGGCGGAGCCTGTCCCAGGTGGCAGCCCGATTCTCCAGCCCTGACCCTGAGGAGTGGGGGGAGTGTGCTATCAGATCCGGCCGGGGGAGAGCGTCAGGTGCTATAAGATCCGTCGAGGGGAAAGCTCTGACACCGCGCTCTGCCCTCCGCACAGTCCCACTGTGTCATTGCGGCGGCCGCAAAGCACCGGCTGCCGCCGGCCCTTATCATTAAAGGGGCGGCCCTAAATTAGGGCAAAACCACCAGCCTGGGGGGCACTCGTCCCCCTGCCACCTGGGCCAGTCCGCCCCTGGGCTTGAGTGACCTCATGGGCGGTCCCTTAACTCTATGTTCACATGTAGTGTAATGCAGGTGTATTCCTGCTCTTATGCGGCGCTTTTGAGCGCTCACGTAAAAGCAGTGCCAAAGAAAGCTGGATACGCCTTCCAGCAAAAGCTATGGCTTTGCTGGAAGGTGTGCAGTTATGGCGTTTTGCCGGGAATTTTTCTGCGGGCACTTTCAGTGAAAAAGCGCCCGAGCAAAAAAAAATTGACATGCCAATTCTTGGGGTTTTTTTCGGTGCGCTTTCCTCATAGCCTACATGTAAGGGTGCGTGCACATGGTCCGGAGGAGCTGCGTGTTGGACGCAGCTGCTCCGGACCTGAGTGAAGCCGCGGGTGGCCGCAGGGAGACTGCAGCCGCCCTGTATTCACCGTGTGCAGCGGGTGCAGGGCGGCTTCTCCCTGCAGTCACCCGATGACAGCCGCTTCCGACTCCGCAGCATGAAGTGAACATGGTGCAGAGGAGTGGAATGCCTTCAACCCGCACCGCAGCTGTCAGATCGCTGCGGGCAGGTTACGCATAGTGAGGATAGGATTTCTTGAAATCCCAACCACTATGCTAGTACTGTACTACGCAGCGGCAAGACGCTGCGTATACTGATCGTGTGCACGCACCCTTAACATGGCCTCGGGCAGGCGTTGAGAAAAGCGCAATGTCAGCAGGCTGTAGCACTCTTTTGCGCACAAAAAAGCGCCACTGCCGAATACGCAGCAAAATGTGCCGCATGTGAACGTAGCCTAAGAAAGCATGCTCATTGGGGTGGGGGGCACACTCTGGAGCTGGTAGCCCCTCACAGTGGGTACATGTAGGTGTCCAGGGGAGGATGGAGGACTTCTTTTTCTAGGACATACAGTACCCGGATCACTGGTCCTCGAGCCGCACACAGGTGTGTACAGAGGTGCCCTCCATCATTACTCCCAGCCTGGCACCTGTGGGCACTGCCCCAATAGTCGCTATGACGGAGCGCTCACCCGCACGGTGCCG
This sequence comes from Allobates femoralis, assembly GCA_033576535.1. NCBI lineage: Eukaryota > Metazoa > Chordata > Amphibia > Anura > Aromobatidae > Allobates > Allobates femoralis. The sequence continues at coordinate 297,494,710 of JARQOC010000006.1, forward strand.
GGGCTCAGCCGGTACACCTCGGCGTAGTTCTGGCGGCTCCAGTCCTGGGAGTCCTTCAGCTCCGGCCGGGCGCTCCGCTTCGCCTCCTTAATGCGCTTCTTGCTCTTGTGGTTCATCCCGGTGTCCCCTCTTCCCGCGGATCAGGTCCCCGATGTCCCCGCAGCGCCCTGGCTCCGCCCACTTGTGCTGAAGGCGCGGATGATTGGACGATAAGAGAAGCAGGAAGTGCCGCGTCCGAGCGTCCGCGCCGTCTGCAGTGAGCCGCCATATTGAGAAGGTCAGGGAGGCTGGGTCGGTGTAATGCGCATGCGCATCTAACAGAAGCGACTTACACGGGTCACTTAATTGTTTTCAAAGTACAGTTGTCATGGTTTAAAATGTCTGACTGTATACGAGACACGTGTGTGTTATCACGTGGAATTGCTCTGTTCTGTGATAGCATACACGAGAAGTTCGGGTGCCTCTACCAACATGGCTGCCACATTCCTCTACTCTGACACTTCCATCAACATGCGACAGTATGGCGCCCACGTGTAGCCACTGCGATGTCGGGGACCGAGAGAACGGGGGAGCCTCGGCTCGTGTACCGGGAGTACGTGTATGTGCCGGAGGATGGGCGCGGAGGAGCGGAGCAGGCCCGGGAGCTGCGGCTCCACATCCCTGAGGTGACTGCAGCTCCACAGCGGCCGCATGGGGCGCCATAGCGTACGTGCGAGAGAGCAGGCGGCGGCTTAACCCGCGGAGTGCCGGGCTGAAGGCGGCCCAAAGCGGCAGGGTCTGACCAATAGGAAGAGGGCGGCTGCGGGGTGATCCTAGAGATCAGTGCTGAAGATGAGGAGTGTCTCCGCCTCCATCCCGAGCTCCGCTCACACCTACCATACTGATCCGCTGTGGGCAAAGAAAAAACGCATCAAAAACGGATGATGTTTCTGAGGCCCCTTCACACTGCGTGGATTACACATCTGTGTGGATCATTGAATCTCAAGCATCACACGGACAGGCACCGGATCCATTGATTGTCATCAGTCACCAGAGATAGCAGTGGGAGCAGCTGTACCTTGCTTCTGAGCATGCTCAGTACAGCAGAGTGGATCTGTTTAATGGATCCATTTCTTCACGGATCCGTCTCCATAGATCCCCATGTTAGTTGACGTAGACCGTAACAGATCTGTTTGTCAGTTTCTGTCCACTTTTTTGAAGGCAGACAAAAATCTGAGCAGTCTCCGATTCTGAGGACATGAAAAAACTGACACAAATAGATCCCTGACAAAACAAGAGACACACGGATGGCCGTATAGGACCAATCCGTGCCCATAGGGATACATGGGAGGCCAAAACTGATACACGGATCCCCAAAAACGCAGTGTGAAGGGGCCTGATACGGTTATTGGAAAGCAGATCCAGTTTGCAGCTGAAAAGAGAGGCAAAACAGGATCCTCACAAAATGGATCAAAACTGTTGTGTGTGAATGTAGCCTAAGGACTGTGTGTGCATGTATAGATGTGAGGTACATTAGGGTGCAGGGAGATGGTGGATAGTGTTCAAGGGAATCTGTCTGCAGGATCTGGTATGCCTGTAAACAGCGGGTAACTAAGTAACTGGGAGCTGGTATCCCTGTAAACAGCGGGTAACTAAGCGCCGCGTGGCGCTTAGTTACCCGCTTGTTTACATAGATACCAGCGTTCTCGCTGGTACTGATCGCTGGTGAGTCTGCCTGCGTGACAGCTCACCAGCGATCAGCCGTCAATGTCGCCAGCAATCAGATCGCTGGTGACATTGATGTGTGTGATGGGGCCTTTTATAGTGTAATTGGAGCTGTGACCTGACACCTCACTGTGCTGACACTTTATCTAGATTTGACAAGGATGGAAAACAAAACATAATCTGTTAAGATACAATACAAGGTTTCTCACATTTACCTATACTATAGATTTATGCAATATTTGGTGGCGTGACAGTGACCGTTAAGATATTTAGGCCCCATTTCAACACTTTTTGCTCTTTTTTTTCTTTCTCTGGAGTAATAATGGTTATAACAGTGATTTTAATGTTTGCATAATATTCATTATTTCATTTTTTCCCTATTTTTTTCTTTTGGTGGGGGGAGGTCACAGCATTACATGCATGATTTTCCTTAGCCAGATGGTTTAGTCTAATGAAAGGGAACCTGTCAGCTTGTTCTACCCCCCCCCCCCCAACCTATCACTACCTGTCCCTGCACCTTGGTATCTGATCCCTAACCATCCCTATCTGAGCTGCATGTGTCTTATAAAGTTTGAGAAAAATGATTTACACAAGCAGTCTCCATTTGGAGACTGGAAAGGTGGGCTCTGGGGCTCCATTGTCCGCCCCTCGCTGGCTCTTAGCATGCCCCGCTGGGCGTCTTCATTCTTTGTGCTGTGCCACCTCTGTTTGAAATTCCTGCCTCCTTTGCGAATATGATGCGCCGAGCTGGCCCAGTGCATTGTGGGGGCTGATCACGTGTTTGGCCTGGCTCCGGCGCAGTGCGCATATTGAAGCCAAGCCGTCACGTCATATCCGACCCAGTGCATTTTGGGGGCTTATGACTTGTACGGCTCGCATGCGCCGGAGCCGAGCCACAAGCATGATAAACCCCCACAACGCATCGGGCCAGATATGACGTTCCGGCCCGGCGCATCATAGTTACAAAGGAGGCGGGAATTTCAAAAAGAGGTGGAATAGCATGAGGTTCCCTTTAATCATCTGTGACTACTTTTTGCACACCTATACTCCAGTAAAGTGGTGGAGTATGAAATCTGCCTCATTTTACTTTGCTACAGTTGAAAACCAACATGCGACTTTTTACTGTACAAAGACATAAAAAAAAAGTAAGACAAAAAGAGCATATTTGATTTTGCACAAAATTCATCTCCTTCCTTTCTCGATTTTGAATTTCTCTCAAAAACAAATGCAAATGAAAAAAGATGATTCAATCAAGGTCTTAAAGTCCTAGTTGATCTGTAATAATGTATGTGTTCTGTTCTGTTGGAGGTCCTGGATTCGGAGTATGGAATGTATGTCTGGCCATCTGCACCAGTTCTTGCCCAGTACATCTGGTTTCACCGAGCTTCATTGAATGGAAAGCGAGTGCTGGAGGTCAGTCATGGCTTCATTTGGTGTACACCCATTTCCTTTTGTACTGCTAAAACAGATGTTTGAAAATCCATTACAAAAGGGGGATAATATACAGCAGGTTTAGGAAATCTTATTTCTTTGGCAAGCAATCATTACTGTTGTTACATAATGTTCACACTGTCTTGTATTTATGCCAATTAATATGCATAAGTCAACATTTTATCATTCGCCAGAACATTACAGGTCCCGTAAGGAGCTTATGTTGGAATGGTTATAGCATTCAGACATATGACATTTTTCTGGCTTGTTGTGCCATTGCAGGACAGAACAAGTAGCCTATCCCCAGAAAAGGGAACAGAAAGCAAATCAAACTTCACAGTTATGTTGCAGGTTTGTTTGGGTCCACTGAAAAATGTCAGCTGAACAAGGGGTGCCACCGGCTCAAATAAACCAAGGTCACGTGACATGAGGAAGAGTCATTCGCTATGGAAAAGCATCCATAAAAATTGGTTCTTTGAGCCGTTGTGCTCCTTGTTTATCTGCCGAAAACTAATGGTCCCTAATACTGCACATCAAGAAGTGGTGGAGTTTAACAGCTCATTCATCAGCTGCCCCCACCATTTTTGGAGTCCATACGAACAGTTGTTCCTAAACTGCAAACTCGGCAATGGTGGTGGGACTCGCTATGAATGGTGGGTGCATAGAATGCCCAGTATTGTTACAGAATACGGTATATTGTGCCCATCTGGCTTTTTGTATTTTTCAGTATGCTTTAGATTTAGTCCTTTGTATCCTTTGCTAAGACTCTCTAGTAGCTAGAAACTCCATTTTTATTCTTAACAAGGAACCATTGATCGGAGGCAACTCTTGGGTTACGCTCACATCATGTTCAATCCTCAAAAAATGTGTGGGAAGGATTTTCCAATGTTTTCCTTGTTTTTGGTGGTTGCTTCTGTAGAAATATAAATGTTACCGCTTACCTTTTCACTTCCAAATATGCCACTTTCCCTAAAGATGGCTCTAATACTCGAGGGCAAGACTGAATGAAGTACATAACATCAGTTTTAGAAGTTCCCTCAAAGATGGGTTGCCAGGATCACTGTAATGATGACTTCTCCTTAGGATAGGTCATTAATATTTGGTGAGGGGATGACACCCAGCAAAACACCAATCAGACATTTTCAGATCTGGGTGAATTTGAAGGGAATCTGTTACTAGGTTGTTTCTACCAAATCTGAGATCAAAATTATGTAGAGACAGGGACCCAGATTTCAGCGATTTGTCACTTACTGCGCTACGTTAGTGTAATTTTTCTGAAATATGTGTGTGTGTGTATGTGTATATATATCTATTATATAATTACGAATGGATTTCGCGCACCAAACTCGCATGCGACACCATGCGACAATGTCGTCATGTGGATACGAAAAATGCATTGGCCGCGCAGCGGCCAATGCGACCAGTTGTAAGGCGACTCGCTATGCCCGCGTAGCGGGCATGGCGAGTCGCCTTAGCACCGCGAAGCATTGGCCGCGAAGCGGCCATTGCGAGCAGTTCTAAGGCGACTCGCTATGCCCGCGCAGCGGGCATGGCGAGTCGCCTTAGCACCGCGAAGCATTGGCCGCGAAGCGGCCATTGCGAGTCGCAGACTCGCTCTACTAGAATCCCGATGCATTGTGCATCGGGCACCCATCTAGTATATAATAAAAAATTTTAATGAACAGGTGATTATTAATAGAAGACTAGTGCACCTGCTGCCATGTAGTCCTCCATATTCACAAGCTTTGTATAACCCCTCCTCCATCACTGATTGGCAGCTTTCTGCCTATGAATACAGTGCACAGACAGCTTCAAATCAGTGTTGTGGATGAGTCATACAGAGCTCAGCATTCAGAGAACTCGTAAATCTGCCGAGCATAAAACACGCAGCCCCATAAGTGACACATTGCCACTGCTGGATTCACGGTCTTTGCTCCTAAATCATACTGCTCTCTAATGGGTAGCAAAAATCTGGAGACAAATTCACATCAAAAGGTAATCTGTCAGCAGGTTTCTGCTATGTAAGATGAGGCCAGCATGCTGCAGGGGTTGCAATTGTTTACATAAACTAAAGGCTTTATCACCTGATGATTCCCATTACTGGACTACTTTGTCACACACATGGCTGTCTGATAAGCACCCTACTGTGATTGACACCTGACTGTCAATGTACAATCTCTATTGAGAGCCTAGTATGGGTGCAGGCAGCCCTCCCAGCTCTGCTATGTTCATAAAACTAAATGCTTTGATTGTGTCAGAACCACTGCACCCAATAATCTAAGTTAAACATCATTTGATTCAAAATCTCTTTGCTTTCAACATGATGCTCTCAGATGAGGTAGCAAAAACCTGCTAACAGATTCCTTTTAAACTGAATGGATCCAGAGCAGTACTGCTCCATTCGCTATGTAGTGGCCGATCCATAGTGCTGCCATTTTTATTCACTTCAGTAGGAGCTGAGGCACAATGCCCAAAAATGGCAGGGTTAAAAAAAAGACTCAAATTAATTTATTAGAAATAAAAACACAAAGACACTTAGAGACGCCATCTTTATTACTCTCTTCCCCACCCTCGTACCCCTCCATGATCCTAGTTTTTTGTCTTCTTGAATGGATGCAGCTCTCCTACATCAGAGATCACGGGGAGGAAGAACGCTTCTGCTCATGGTCTCTGATCACTGGATGAGTGAGCACAGACGTGCGGCGTGGTAAGCAGTGATGTCACCGAGGACACCGTTACCTTAGTAACCAAGCAAACGGTGTCCTGGAGTGATCTCCGTTAACTCCTTGCAGTTCCTGAATGAGGCGCGGGGATAGCGGTTAGTAAGCAGGTAGTAACTGAGTTCACTCCAGGACACTCTTGCCATAGTAACCGTTCGCTCGGTTACTATGGCAATGGTGTCCTCAGTGACATCACCGCTTACCACGCCGCAGATCTCCGCTCACTCATTCAGTGATCAGAGACCATGGAGAGCATTCTTCCTCCCCGTGGTCTCTGGTGTAGCAGAGCTGCATTTGTTCATGAAGAGAGAAGATGGAGAAAACAAAGATCGTTGAGGGATACGAGGGTGAGGAGGGAGTAATAAAGATGGTGTCACTAAGTGTCACTGTGTTTTTATTTATAATAAATTAATTTGTCTCTGTGTTGTTTTTTTAACCCTTTATTTGAGATTCTTAATGGCCGCGTCTAACTTGGTCTAACATCTAACATTTAGAATCTCCAGGCACTACCCAGCATGCCACCCACAAACCAAGGTTGCTGGAAGAGCCTGGTAAAGCGCCTGGAAATGGTGCTTCTTAGGAATGCTGCTATTCTTTACACCAGAGGTCCCCAGCTCCAGGCCTCAAGGGCCGCCAACAGTGCAGGCTTTCAGGATTTTCTTGGTATTGCACAGGTCCTAATGTGATCATCTGCACAGGTGATGATTCCAGCCCCTCTGCAATACGAAGGAAATCCTGAAAACCTGCACTGTTGGCGGCCCTCGAGGCCTGGAATTGGAGACCACTGCTTTACACCATGTTCCAAATTATTATGCAAATTGGTTTTAAGTGTCATAGGGTTTTTATTTTTTTGTCAATGAAACCCATTGATGGTATTGTGTCTCAGGGTTCTTTGGATCACTGAAATCAATATCAGATACGTGTGATAATTAGTTTGGCAGGTGAGCCCAATAAAAGGAAAACTGGGTGTTCCACAATATTAAAGAGGACACATTTTTCAAGTAACATGGGTAAGAAAAAGGATCTCTCTGCTGCCGAAAAGCAACAAATAGTGCAATGCCTTGGACAAGGGATAAAAACATTAGATATTGCACGAAAACTTAAGCGTGATCATCATACTGTGAAGAAATTTGTGGCTGATTCTGAGCACAGACGTGTTTGTGCAGATAAAGGCAGGATGAGGAAGGTTTCTGCCAGGCAAGTTCATCGGATTAAGAGAGCAGCTGCTAAAAAGGCCTTACAAACCAGCAAACAGATATTTGAAGCTGCTGGTGCCTCTGGAGTCCCTCGAACCTCAAGGTGTAGGAACCTTCAAAGGCTTGCTGTGGTGCATAAACCTACTATTCGGCACTCCTAAACAGTGCTCACAAGCAGAAACAGTTGCAGTGGGCCCAGACATACATGAAGACTAATTTTCAAACAGTCTTGTTTACTGATGAGTGCCGAGCAACCCTGGATGGTCCAGATGGATGGAGTAGTGGATGGTTGGTGGATGGCCACCATGTCCCAACAAGGAGAAGTCATGTTTTGGGACGGAATCATTGGGAAACAGCTGGTAGGCCCCTTTAAGGTTTCTGAAGGTGTGAAAATTACCTCTGCAAAGTATATGGAGTTTATGACTGAGACCTTTCTTCCATGGTACGAAAAGCAAAAATGTGCCTTCAGGAGAAAAATCATCTTCATGCATGACAATGCACCATCTCATGCTGCAAAGAATACCTCTGTGTCATTGGCTGCTATGGGCATAAAAGGAGATAAACTCATGGGTTGGCCACCATCTTCCCCTGACCTCAACCCTATAGAGAACCTTTGGAGTATAATCAAGCAAAAGATCTATGAGGGTGGGAGGCAGTTCACATCAAAAGAGCAGCTCTGGGAGGCTATGCAAAGAAATACAAGCAGAAACTCTCCAGAAACTCACAATATCAATGGATGCAAGAATTGTGAAGGTGAGATCAAAGAAGGGTTCCTAGGTTAACATAACTTGGCCTGTTAGGATATTTTGGAGTGAAATAGCTTTTTATTTCAGTGAATGTGACCACCTAATGCGGTAAATTCAACAAATGAGCATTTTCAGTTCTTTCAAACATCAAATGTTTAGAAACTCCACTGTGCCTAATAATTTGCAACAGTGCATTTAGTTTTTTTTTTTACATTTTGAAGATTATACTGTTATCATTGGGAGATTTCTTCAATAAAATTTGATGTATACTCTAACGAGTGATGACTTTTATTACACTGTCTGTCATTTGCACCGACCATTTAGGAAAACCACAAAAAAAGAAAATTTGCATAATTTGGAACATGGTGTAGTGTGGGGGGGGCCTAAAACAATCGACCCTCACCCCACTGAGAATACCAGCCCTCAGCTACCAAGTTTTACCTTGGCTGGCAATTAAAAATAGGGTGAAGCCCATTCTTTTTTTTTTGTCAGCCAAGGTAAAATTACACAGCTGACTGTGGCAGCTCGCAGCTGTCCACTTTCACTGGGCTGAAGAGTACTGCAAAGTCCCAAGCGTTGTGTTTTTTTTTTTTTTTTTTTTTTTTTAATTTAACATCCTATGATGGCAGGTCTGTTGCCATACACTAATGTGTATGGCAAACAAGCACAATCACAGTTCACGTTGAGGAAATGCAGTCTGACTGCAACAGCCAATCACAGAGGCTCTCACAGAGTATGAGCATCTGTGATTGGCTGTTTGCCGGTCAGTGCAGTGAATATGCATGAAGTTTAATGGGTGGCGCTGGAAGCAGCAGCGGGACCCTTGTAAGAATCTTGTTCTTGGCGCATTGAGCGGATCAGGACAAAAAAGGGATGCAAATGCATGTCAACACAGCATTTTTTTATCCTGATCCAGTGACGGATCAGGATAAAAAAACACTGCGCTGCATGTGTTTGCATCTGTTTTGACATGCGTCCGTGGATGCATTTGTTGTCATCCGGATATATACCAAACACGAGTATGAAACTAGTCTAAATATATTTCCTGCAACAAAGTCAGAAAAGTCCAATGGTCTATCTATCATGTAACTCACATGTGGATCATGGCGTTGTAAATGTAGTCTGATGGGGAGGGCTTCTGGGTAACATTTTATTATCTAAACTATCTGTTGCTGTTATAGGTTGGTGCAGGAGTGAGCCTCCCTGGTATCGTGGCTGCTAAATGTGGTGCCAGTGTTATCCTATCAGATTCTGCAGCGCTACCACAGTGTTTAGAAAACTGTATCAGGAGCTGTGCTCAGAATAACCTAGTTGGAGCACAAGTCATTGGACTGACCTGGGGTGAGATCTCGCCAGATCTGCTCACCCTCCCTCCTATCGACATCATTTTGGGATCTGATGTTTTTTATGAACCAAAAGGTAATGTAATCCACAACCAGCAATAAGTTTGTTGTAAATGCTACACGTGTGCTATATCAGCAGTGTACCTTTTTTTTGTAGATTTTGAAGACATCTTAGTAACGCTGCATTTTATAACAGAACGGAACCCCAACGCTGAATTCTGGACAACTTATCAAGTCAGAAGGTACAATTTGTACTGCTGAAAAGGCGAATTGAGCAGATCTAGACACTTAAAGAGGACCTGTCCCCTCCCTGGTGCTATGCTAACTGAATGCAGCACTGAATGCAGCGTGTCTACTGCATTCAGGGAAGGGGTCCCCCATGTTTCTAGCCCTCCTGAAAGTTGTTAAAAAGACTTTAGAAAGTGTACAGATAATGAGTCCAGAGGGACTTACTCAGTAATGAGTCATCGCTGTTGTATGGTGTCCTCCCCGCCTCCAGCCCTCTCTCTGCCACCTCCAGCCCTCAGCGATGACACATACAGGAGGCTGAACAAGAGAGGGCTGAAGGTGGCACAGAGAGGGCTGGAGGCGGGAGGACACCAGCAACAGTGATGACTCATTACTGAGTAAGTCCCTCCAGACTCCTTATCTGTACACTTTCTAAAGTCTTTTTAACAACTTACAGGGGGGCTAGAAACGTGTTGCATTCCGTTAGCATAGCACCAGGGGGGTGACAGGTCCTCTTTAAAGGGTTATCAGATTTATAAAAAGAAAAATGTTTATTTACTTTCCCAAAACTCCATGGATATTGTCTGGTACTGTAGCTTAGTTTCATTTACTGGAATTTAACATTCAATACCAGATATAGCCTATGAACAAGAGTGGCACTGTTCTCAAGGGTGAAAAAACTGAGCCGGCAGATGGATTCATGGAATGGGTAGTACGCAGACTTTTTGGAAATTAGCAATTAGCTATTTCGTCCGTTTTAGATATAACCTCTGCGACTAGGACCACTTTCACGCGACTATGTTTAAACACGTACATGAAAAATGGTATCAGGTGTCATAAGTGTTTTTCACGGATCAATCAATAAAAATTAAATTACAAAGTTTCTTCTATACTTTGTAATGTTAAACATGGATGGTACAAGGATGCCATCCATGTGCTGTATGCGTTTTTCGCTCACCCATAGACTTGTATTGGCCCTTGTCATTCATGCTGCCTGGGAAAACATGGACATGGGAAGAGCTCCAGTTTGTAGTGGGTTCATGTGGTAGCCATGGTGGAAACAGCGACCTGTAAAGGAGGCGTTACCCTGGGTGTACACTAGCCAATGACAGCCGGCAACAGGCCAACTGCACATCTGTTGCGCACAGGATTGGTAATGGAACGTTCTGTGAAAATAACTATCATGAATTTTCAGCAGGATATGGCCTGTTTACACAGGAACAATGCGCTGGTGAGAACAATAATTTTTAATCAAGATTAAAAACTAATTTCTGCTTGTTTACTTGGTGATTGGCAGCCAGTTTACTTTGGCCGATTTCACTTCAAACATTGTCGGGTTCAGTTATGAATTGAGCCATTTCCTAATGATTTTGATCTCCTGAATTCAAATCTGTCAATGAAAATGTTAGTTTGTACTTTGAAACACTAATACTTTTGTAAATATAGAGATGCTGAATATTTTTATGCCAATTTTCTGGAACAAAGAAATCCAAAATTTAGTGGAAAAAGAAATCCAAACATTGTTTTTTTAGGAGATTTCACTGCTGTAACCTGGAACCTAAGAGCTGAACATTAGGCTGTAGTCACACCAACATATAGCATCGGATGTGTTATGTTAATGACAGCTGTGAGCCGAGTGTCACTATGCTGTGAGCCGATCCGGTGATCAGATCACAAATGCGGAGGAGAGGGAGAGATTAATCTCTCCCTCTCCTCCATAGCCAGTCTCTGTGTATATCGCCCTGCACTCAATGTTTCCTTCGCCCCCATAGACTTGTATGGATGTGAGTGAGCCAAGACTCACTGACAGTCGCAGCATTCCTTAGTCTGATTAGGGTTGAGGAACAACTTGCAGCTATGAACTGTTAAATACTTAACATTGGGCTGAGTGCAATGGAAATTTATTTAATTTAAGCATCATATTAGTTTCCAGCACCACAAAAATTGTTAAAGGGAACCTGTCGGCTAGTTTATGCCCCCCCACCCCCAGCTATCACTGTCTGTAGTTGCAGCTTTATAATACTAGTGTAATCATCCCTGTCTGAGCTCAGAGTGTAATGTGAAAGGTGAAAAAAAGAGCATTTATACACTTAGGCTACATTCACACATTTGCATATTTTGTTGCACTTTTTTGCGCGTGCTTTTTGCCGCAATTTTCGGCCACGCAAAAAAGCGCAACAAAATATGCCGGTGCTTTCACACACCGCGCTTTCTTCACCCCACTTTGCCGACAGACAAAAAGCACATTGCATATTTTGAAAAGCGCACGAAAATACGCAATAGGTGAACGCAGCCTTACATTTCCTTATGTAAATGAGGCACAGTCTACATCTTGGAGACTGTAGTATATCTGGCAGATTAATAGTTAACATTTCAGCCTTTTGTTAGAACATGTTGGGAGACCTGATGTGATGTCATATCCATGTGACTAAAATCGGCAGAGCTAAGTCCCCTATAAGATAATATGAGTTTGCTGGCTTAGCTCTGCCCACTATGGTCACATGATCGTTACATCACACAGGTCCCTTTAGCCATGCAAGTTAATGGTTAACTATTATCCTGCCAGACAGTCCCCCTCCTTCAAGGTGTAGACTGAAATGTAAGTGTATAAATGCTTTTTTTTCACCTTTACCATTACATTATAAGCTCAGACAGAGATGATTACACTAGTACTATGAAGCTGCAGGTACAGATAGTGATAGCTGGGGGGGCATAAATGACCTGACAGGTTCTCTTTAAGTTCAAATGTTTTCACCTCATAACCAATTTTGCTATAGACCAGTGTTATCGACAAGTGAGCATTCCTATGTACAGTAGTTGGCTGGTGTAAGTGCATCCTTATAGTGAAATCAGTCCTGTTTCACATATTTTTATACTAGATGGGCTTCGATGCTATCGCATGATAAGGGGTGGCGCTGGGCACGATGGCTGTCTCCCCCCCCCCGTGCCCTCTCCCGTACTGTCTTCTCCCCTCATGTGCTCTCTCGTTTTGAGTTGTCTCCCTATGTGCACTCCCCCCTTCGTGTTCTCTCTTCCCCTTATCCATGCTCTCTTTTGCCGCTGTGTGCTGTCTTCTCCCCTCATGTGCTTTCTCCTTTGAGCAGTCTTCCCCCGTGCGGTGTTTTTACCCCGTGCGCGCGCACTCCCCGCTGTGGTGTCCTATGATGGCGTTGTAAGTGTGCATGTGTGCACAGAGTCACACCACCACTATCTTTGTATACCCAGGTGACCAAAGATGGTGGTCAACTGAGTAAGTTTATATGCGCACTGGGTATAAGCAAGCACACTTACTTAGGCTTGTATCGGCCGCAGTTTCAAGTGGTGGCGGTTGCGGGCGCTGCAGCACCAATGGCGACACTGCGCAATGTGCCAGTACAGCTAGTGGGCACCATATTTGCACACCCATAACACTGTGCCCCCTTGTGTGCTTTCCCCTCTCTGTGCTATCTCTCTCCCTCCTGTGGTGTAAGTGTGATGGCGGAGGCGTAAGTGCGCATGCGTGAACTGGGTCATGCCGCCACCATATCTGCATACCCAGGATTCCAAAGCTGGTGACCACGTAAGTGCGCATGTTTGCGCATATGCAGTTTCTCAGATAGTGGGGATGTGGCAGCGATGTGTGGCGGCTGTTTTGGGTGTCGGCAGTTGTGGACGGCGGCAATGGGCTAGTACTGCCAGTGGACACCATATTTGCACACCCATCACTTGCATGTGCAAATATGGCTGCCCCCGGCGCATGATAGGAGGACAACCTGACGGAAGTGGATGAAAGATGCCACAGGAAGATTATGTACGTAGATATTTGCTTCATATTTACTATATGACATATTTCTTTTTAATTTACAGCTATTCGGTATACCAGTATCAAATTGTGCTTGTATCACCTGACCAGACATTTATTTAAATGGCCTCCATGTATTACTATATTTCGGTGAGACAAAAGGGTAATCAGGGCACTTAGCGGGACTGGCAGTCCATTCCAGGGACACTTTCCCAAAGGGCAAAATCCTCCTTTGTGGTGCCAAGCCTAAACAGTAGATATAGCAACACACTTCTTTAGAAGAAAAGGCGGCACTCACCAAGATGAAATGGATGGTCCTTTTATTCCATGGTTACATAGACAAACAAGGTGCAGGGAGGTGGTCACGGAGGACCGTTGGTTGCTAATGTGCAGAGTATGACTTGCAGTTTTAAAGGGTTTGTCTCCTTTTAATGGGACAAGTGTCAGTTCTTTCACATAGTACACAATAAACGACCCAATTAATTTATACTGGGGTCCATTGGGTTCATCATGGCGGTGTTCATCTTGAAAATAATTGTGCAGCATGTTCCTACATTCATCCTGTCTAATGTTGCAGACTTCATAACGAAGCCTCTGAAAAAATTGGGAGTTGAGTCCTTAAAGGGAACTTGTAACCTACTTTATGCCCCCAAACCTATCACCTACCTGTCCCTGCAGCTTCCTACTACATCCCTAAACATCCCTGTCTAACCGAAATGTGTCCTGTAATCATTGTAGACAATGGGGCAGTTTGTAAAGCCCCATGTCCGCTGTCGCTCCGTTGTAATCATGCCGTGGTAGACGTGATAATGCAGAAGCGTGCTCGCAGTTTTTAAAATCTGTGGATCTACTTCTGGGTATGACACTGTGGTCGCATCATTTCTGGCTCGGCATATGGTGGTGGATTATCGGGTGTACTAGTCGGCTTCCGAACACGCACTGCGCATGCTCTGGAGCCGCCAAGTACACCCAACTAATCCACCACACTGCGCAGGACTGGAGATGATGCGACGCGGCGTCATACCTGGAAGAAGATTCACAGGTTTCAAAAACTGCGAGCGCGCTTCTGCATTTATTATCACCCCCACCACCGCATGATTACAACAGAGCGACTGGGTACGTGGAGTCTTACAGAATGCCTACAGTGTCTACAGTACTGACAATACCCTGCTTAGTACCGTAGGAGAATGTAAGTAAGTAATAAAAGCATTTTATTTTACCAATTACAGGACACATTTAGGTCAGACAGGGATGGAAGCTGCAGGGATAGGTAGTGATAGGTTTGGGGGCAGAAGCTAGGTGACAGGTTCTCTTTAAAGGGGTTGTTCACTACTCAGACAATCTCATCTCAATTACTATATTTTCCCATGTAAAATATTACCTGTCTGTATTCAGCTCTGGTGCAGAGTCTCCCATGTTATGACACATGAGCCCTGCAGCCAGTCATTGGCCATTAATAAGCCAGTTCACTCTTACTTCCCTTGGGCATAAACCGGAATGAGCTGTCACTTCTTCCAGGTATCAGTTTCATCCGAAGTGAGATTGAACTGGCCCATTAATGGCCAATGACTGGCTGCAGGGCTCATGTGTCATAACCTCATGGGAGACTTGGCACCAGAGCTGAATACAGGCTGTTATCATTTTAATTGGGGCAATATTGTAATTGAGAGAATTATCTGAGTCATTGAGATCTCCTTTTAAGGGATACGTTTGATACCCTCACTTTAAACTGTAAAATGTCAGTCAAACAGGGATCTAAATATAATGTTGAGTCATTTTATATATATGTATCACCCTCAGGGCCGTGGGTTACTCGGGACAAGTACCTGCTGCCTGTTCACAGGGGAATTGTCATGGTAGTGGCCGTGGACCGGTTCCGTGGCCCTGGAGGGACTGCAATTAAAAAAGGGGAAAAATGTAAAAGGGGAAAAAATGATATAAACGTTTCACTGTGCCGCCACCTGTGGTATGTGGCCAGATGTGACCACCGCTGCTTGTCTCCACTCCGGGGGATGATGATAGGATGACGCAAGGTGATGAGCCCTCCACAGGCAGGGCTGATTTAACCCCTGGGCCGGGTTAATAGTTTTTGGTGAAGTGGTTGTGAGGTAACGGTGGGGATGCAGGACTTAGCTCATAGAATGATGTATGGACACACGAGTAACAGTCTTTCTTTTACCTTTAATGATGAAATTTAGGTAGTAACGAGTACTGTTTGCTGAAGTTCACGGTGTCTAAGCTTGGAGGCACATTGAGGCTTTCCACGCCAGGCAAGTCCTGAGGCCTTCCTCTCTAGTCGTGTCCGGTGGGCCCTGGCTGCATAAAGTGGTGCTGTGGCCCTCTCTACTTTGTACTAGCCGTGTGACTGGCAGCGTGAACCCTTCTTCTGACTGAATTGCTATTTAGCTCTCCTTGGCTCTGTAGCGAACGGGATGGTATATAACCATCCGCTCTCCGGATTTGGCCGCTGCGTATATAACCCCTGACGACCTCGGTCCCCGGTGACTGTACTGTGCTTAATTCTGGGCATACTGGCACTCTTACCACTCCCGGACCTTCTTTCTCTCCTCCTCAGGCCCTCGCTTACAGGGTCAACACACCGTCGGTTCCCTAGGACGGGCCTAACACGGCTGCTGTCCCTAGGGTGACTCTACTGTCTTCCTCTTCACTCTGCTCAACTGTCACCTAAGCTGTCCTGACTGGAACTGACTAGCTCCGCCCCCTGCACCTGCATTCATAGGGAACCTCTACTGACATCAGCAACCAACCTGACATCAGCTGTTAGAGCTCCCCCTACAGGCCCAGGGTGGGATATGGTATATGTGTGTTTCACCAGGTGAATTCCTTGCCTCCAAGCTTGTAATGTGATTACCCGGACATCGGGGTGCCACATATACGTGTGTGTGGAGCTCCTCCTGCTTTCCCCAAGTCTCTCCTAAGCTACACCCACCACTCAGCTTTCTCCCACCTCTCCCTTGCCTGATAAAAAGTACTAGGTATAGGGATTCGGGCGCGTGTTGGGTGTTTGGTTTGGGGTACATGGTTTACCATCTCAGCCATTGTTTTATTCTGTGGCCACCAGTCCGCAGGGGTGCCACATATACATTAATTTAAAGGGGAACTCTGGGGACATAATTTTATTTTTCTATGGTCCCTG
Organism: Allobates femoralis; assembly: GCA_033576535.1. Lineage (NCBI taxonomy): Eukaryota > Metazoa > Chordata > Amphibia > Anura > Aromobatidae > Allobates > Allobates femoralis. Next base: position 297,511,016 of record JARQOC010000006.1, read on the forward strand.
CACTTTTCTACTATAATGCTGAGCTGCCTACTATACATTGTCTAATGTTTAGAACTCCTATCACTTATTCAATAACTGCTCCATAGGGTGGTTTCGCATTGCGTTTTTTTTCCTGTCCGTGGGATCCTACTTTTTGCAGGACCCCACGGACAGGAAAGGACACCATCAAAGGTGACCTCCAGCTGCTATTTCTGTGTCCGGGGCCGTGATTATCACCGGTCCAGACAAATAAAAACCAGCTGATAGGAGGCGGCGGGGCACTTTCACTCCCGCAATGTATATTATACATTGCAGAAGTGAAATTAAGTAAAAGCAAGGATTAAAAATAAAAAAAATATGTATTCTCACCTTTCCAGCGATCCCCCGACCCCTCCATCAAGCTCCCGATGGCTGAAGGAGCTGGCTGGGTGGGGCTACCCAATCAGCGTCATCGGTCACATGACCGGTAACCGGTCATGTGACCCGATAGCAACCCCAGGTCCTGTACTGGGAGCTAGATGCCGACATCAGGAGAACGCAGGATAGGTGAGAATACATATTTTTCATTTTTAACCCTTGCTTTTGCTTAATTTCACCTCCGCAATGTATATTATACATTGCGTAAGTGAAATTAGACAGCACACAGCAGTTTTAGTGTACTGTGCATGCTCAGTACACTAAAATCGGGTCAGAGGAGCGATCAGCTGTTTCCTTGGAACTGTGCTCATAGGCCCCCAAGTTAACTGGTGCGGATCCTGTCGGATGTGATTGTGTCCGATTTGGTCCGCTGTGCCCAAAATCAGAGCAGTCTCCGATTTTGGGCACCGCTGAAAATCTGGCACGATCGTATCTGACACAAATCTGATGCCATTAAGGGCAAATCCGATGAGATCCGTCACCCATAGGGACACATGAGGGCCAAATCGCATCAGTGGCTGTCTGTTTTACAACGGACAGCCTTGGATCCCAGAAAAACGCAATGTGAAAGCAGCCTTACCCGTCACTCCTCCCGTAGGGGACAATACTTAACGCCTGATTGAGCAGCTCTCTCCCCCCTCCACAGTAAGCTTCATCTTCCGATAACAGACAATTTGTCATTTCAATCATGTGGGTGTGACATCACAAAAGGTCCTACGCTGATATCTGCTTCTGTACAATGAGCATGGTTTGTGACCACACCTCCTCTCAACAGAGACTGTCAAGGTAAGACCTTCTGCGACGTCACACCCACGTGACTTAATGAGGAAGTGTCTTATTGGATGTTCTGAAGCTTACTGAGAGGAAGAAGGGGAGAGCTGCTCAATCAGGCATGACCCATTGTCCCATGTGGTAGGGGTGAGGAGCAGTTAGTGAATACAGGATTTATGAGTTATTGACATTATACAAGTATAGGAGTGCTGGGACCATACAAAAATGTTATCTCCCCGGAGTTCTCCCTTTAACTACTGGTGGTAAGGCTATATTGTACTCCAGAGCTACATTCATAATTCTGCTGTCACTTGGAAAGGCCGACCTAGCACGCAGACCTGCCAGTAACTTACAGGCAGATGCTTGTTAACTTCCTACCTGTTCTGCCCAGCTGTGATCTCTGTTGGCTCACATCGGTCACGGACTGCTCCTGCGACTTCTTTTGACACTTGACAAAGCAGCAATTTCTCACTCCTGTCGATGGGGTGTGACTGCAGTTTGCCTAATTGCAGAGAGCTGGACATCATCCAGCATGGCATTGGCAGTCACACTGCTTCGATGCAGCAGACCATAAGAGCTCCACTGTTGACATGAAGTCAAATGAAGCAGTAGCATTGCCAGCAGGACCTGTTTGATCCAGCGCTGAGTAGAGAATGCAGGTAGGTGCCTGCCTATCCTTATTTCCATGAGAAAAAAAGTAAAATTCACGGATAACTCTCCGGGTTGTCCTTTTAGGAATACTCTGATAATTGATGGTTCTTATTGTAGATGAGCAAATAAATTGTAAGTGCATTGCTTTAAAAATTAATATATTCCAGCAAGCATGCCTCCAGTACACATGATGAGGTTGTTCACGTAGGACCCTTTATTTTGAAGCACAAACAAATTATTTAGCATATATCTCTTGGGGTCGGCTGCAGGCACTTCCACATTGGCGGATCATGAAATATACCATGTCCATGGCCTCCAGTAGATAAGACCATTGTGGAGGAATTTGCACAGCTGTAAGCCCAAATAGCTTGTATATTGGCCTACTTATCTTGGTTTTTCAAATATTCCTATAGCAGTAATGCAGTACCAAAATTTCCTTTATTCAAGTTTAGCATTATAGAGTGGCACTGTTTTTATTTTTATAGTTTACTGTGTTTTTTAGCTAGGCACCTGTTCACCCTGTTGGAGGTGCTGGTCATTCTTTTTTGATATATCAAATAGAGCAGGTGAACAAAGGTGTACAAAGTGAGCATTCCCTTTAACTTAGAGCAGATTTATGCATCTCATTCCCAGTGTTATTAGCTTTATCATTTTATTATAATGATGTACATCACATATACTGTTATCATCTCAATATTAACCCTTAGTGCCAGCTGGTCAATAGAGGCTCTGCTCCACAAATGGGATCTCGGATGTCTGAACATTCCTCTGAAGACATTTAATGCTGACAGAGAATACCTGGCAGGATCCAGCCTACCGGGGAGGCACACTATTCAGATGATGATCATCACAGCAAGAAGAGGTTTGTCTGACTTATCATCCGCTCCACATTTATAAGGAATTATATGGGTTATAAAATGGAAATGGATGAGATGTCTCTGGTTGCACCAACTAATACAAGATCGCCGCTGCCAAGTGATAACAGAAACTAGCTGAAGGATTGCAGACTGGTGTCAGTATGGAGCCCTTACAGGCAGCTTGCCTGGGATCGTCTTTTGTGTTTGTCTTGGATAACTTGGAGATATTGGAATAGGCTTGAACAAGGAGACGTATGTTTGCAAATGTAGTCAGCACACCTATGCCTTACTGTACGCTCCCCACTCCTCGGAAATAGAAATAATGTTTTCTGGACCAGCTCCTTAATCTGTGTTCATATAAAATTTATAAATTAATACAATTAATTTTATATGAATATGGTAGCTGTTCCATAAAATGTTCTTTCCATGGAGAAGTATGGTTCGCCTGGATCAGCTCATAGAGTCCCATGGCTTTCAATATCATCTCTACGTTGATGACACGCAGATCAACATCTCTGAACCTGACAGCACCTCCTTACTAACCAAAATCCAACAATGTCTATCCACTATTTAATTTGTCTTTGCAGCTCCATTTCTTAAACTAAACATGAACAAAACAGAATTTGTCATCTTTCCCCCATGTCACTACCACTCCACCAGACCTCTCCATCAAAGTAAATGGCTGCTTACTTTGCTCAGTACCGCATGCTCTCTGCCTCTGGGTAATCCTCAACCCCACATTCTCTTTCAAGCCACTTATCCAAGCCCTTGCCACCTCCTGTCAACTCTCAACTCAAAAATATTTCCTGGATCCTTGACCAAGAAACTGCAAAACACTTGTGCATGCCCTTATAATCTCCCGCCTTGGCTACTACAACCTCATGTTCCTTTGGCAACCCCTCCAATATATCCTTATCTCTGCTGCCCGACTAATCCACCTGTCTCCCCCGATATTCCCCAGCCTCTATGTCAAATCCTGCACTGGTTCCCTATGTCTTAGAGGCTCCACTTCAAAACCCTAACCGTGACATTCAAAGCCATCGACAACCTGTCTCCCTCTGTACGTCTGTCACCAGGGGTGTATTTACAGTAGGTGCAGGGTTTGCAATTGCACCTGGGCCCTGGAGCTTAGGGGGCCCCAAAAGTCCCTTTGGCTCATAAAGACTAGTGCTATTAAAGGAAAACTGTCAGGTCAAAAATCCATATATAACCGATATCATTTTCTAAGGGTACTGTCACACTTGGCGACCCACCAGCGATTCGACCTGTAGGGATCGCTGGTGAGATGTCAAACAGAGATCTCACCAGCGATGCAACAACGATCCGGAATGATACGGAGGTGTCGTTGGTACCCTGTTTCTCAGACCTGTAGTATTGAGGTCACTGTCCCTGTCAAACACAGCGATTGCATGCTGCCCAGCGGGACCCCAATGATCAAAAAATGGTCCAGGTGACCGACACGACCAGCGATCTCAGAGCAGGTGCCTGTTCGCTGCCAAGTGTCAAACATAGCGAGATCGCTGGCGCGTCACCAAATTTGTGACTTAGCAGCGATCTTGCTTAGTGTGACGAGGGCTTAAGTCCTTTCTCTAAGATCTCACTATTTATGTATTCTTTTATTTATATTCCCCTCCTATCTTCTGTAAACTTCAAATAAAGAGATTCACTCCATCTGTGTGTTTGTGTGCGCGCTGTATTCTCCTCTCTGTAGCCAGGAAAGCGGTAGAATACAATACAGAATCTGTCACAACAGAAAATAATGTCAAGATAAGGCACATCTGCAATCGCTCATTCCCTGAGTTCTCAACAGAATAGACTTCCTAAAAGTGAAACCATAGTGCCTGGAGAGCAGAGGGATGAGAGAGCTGCTGAGAGGGAGTGCATAATTACATGTCAGTTTAACACAGCCAGGAATAAAAGTCTGTGCTTATAATAGAGAGGACTAATGCAGCAGCTCTCTGCAGGGTCTGACAATGCCGATAACATGGAAACTACAATGGGTAGAATAATGATTTTACATGGTTTTAAAAGGTCTGCACAGGCACTTTTCAAGGGTAATATTAATATCATACTGAAACATTACCTGACAAGTGTCTCAAGGGGAACTCCAGCAAGAGAAAAAAATGTTTGTACAGTCCCTGCCCTGCTACATGACTGCCCATGCTACATGTACACTGCAATTCTAGGATGTATAGATCGCGTACAATTCAATAAAATCATACCTGCTCCTCTGACGCATCACCCCCTCTTAGCGGACATAACATTTCAGCATATCGGCTTCTTGCAGCAGCGGACATCTGAAAAGGTACCTTTACACGCCGCGACGGCAGGCTGGATACATCCCGCTACAGGCTACAAATGTAGCTTGTAGCGCCAATGTAGCCCGTCGTAGCGGCGTCTGAAGACGTGACGATACAGCCGGCAACAGATACATCTGTTTCCTAGCTCTGCTCGAAAACTGATGGCTACAACGCCGATGGTAGCGAGCTGTATCGGCGTGTAAAGAAGCAACGGAAGGGAACTCGGGACAACCTGCGATGTAGCTGCAATGTAGCTAAGGCGTCACCTAGGCTCCGTGTTACCGCGCCCCATCTGCGATCATTGGTGGAAGATGGTGCGGTCCGATTGGTTGTCGGCGCACAGGGCGGCATATTTAAGGAGCTGACGAGTCACACTACACAATTGCTCGAGCGTCAAGTATTAATCAGCCTCCGGCGATGCCTGGCCAATCATGGTATTATTGCTTTGTCCTATCAGCGTACGGACGTCTCGTAAGCCACAATTGTAGCACGCCTATGTGCTGTCCCTGCTGCACCAGGTACGCCCATAGTAGCTGGTTGTAGCGGTGTGTAAATGAGCTACAGCTGGCTACTTGAGACACCCGGCGATGTAGCTAGCTATAGATGTAGCGTGGCGTAGCGCATCTTGTCGCGGCGTGTAAAGGTGATGCGTTGACCGTTTGTAACCGTTTGAGCGTGCACGTGAAGTAGCGGGATGTATCCAGCCTGCCGTCGCGGCGTGTAAAGGTACCTTTAGGGATGTGGATACTGGGAGCTGCAGGATAATCCTGTATTCACGCCCACTCACACTTCTCTCCTGGCCCATGCTTATACTACAATCCAGCCCCTGCTGTGCCATCCTATTTGACAGGGGCATCCAGGCTTCAATTGCAACCAGTCATCCTGTCCCTGACGCTGAAAAACACTTCCATATCATGATGCTGCCACCATGTTTCACTGTTGGGATTGTATTGGGCAGGTGATGAGCAGTGCCTGGTGTTCTCCACACATACAACTTAGAACTTTTTGGTGATAATTATATCTTCATCTCAAGATCAGAGAATCTTATTTCTCATCGTCTGGGAGGCCTTCATGTGTTTTTATTTTTAAAAAGCAAACTGTGTTCTTTTTTGTCTTTGCACTGAGAAGAGGCTTCTGTTGGGCCACTCTATCATAAAGGCCCGACTGATGGGAGGGCTGCAGTTGACTTTGTGTCACTCTCCCATCTCATTACTGCATCTCTGGAGCTCAGCCACAGTGATCTTGCGGTTCTTCTCCAATTGCTTAGTGTGGCAGGCAACTGTGACATGGGTGGTTGGGTACTTGCCTACACACAACCTGCGTTCCTCACAAGATCATCTTCTCACAACTGCATAAGATTTCTCCGATATATCCTGCATACTCTGGAACTCTCTGCCCCAACATACACTCTCACTTACCCTGGAAACCTAAAAAAGGAACCTAAAGACTCATCTTCTGACAAGCCTACAACCCATAGTGAGCCCCAGTCCACTAAACTGCTGCATGACCAGCTTTACCCTCCCCTAGTGTGTTCTCACCCATTCCTTGAAGATTGTGAGCCCTTGTGGGCAGGGTCCTCTCTCCTGAACTTATGAGTGCTTTGTATTGTTCATAATTATTGTACATTTCTATGGATGCTTCTTTACCACATGTAAAGTACCATGGAATAAATGGCTCTAATAAAGAGAATTTTGTTTACGTACCGTAAATTCTTTTTTCTTGAATCATCAATGGGAGACCCAGACAATGGGGTTTAGGGCTCTGCCCTCCGGAGGCCACACTAGGTACTACAAGTTTGTAGACACCGCCCCCTCCGCTTATAAACCCCCACCGCAGGGAATATCCTCAGTTTGGTCCATAAGCTGCGAGGAGACAAATAAACCACACCCGAAACATCGGGAAAGAAACCGTGCACAGACGGTCCAACAACCCGGAGAAACTGTCCCAACAGGGAACAGATCAAATGCAAAACATGCAACAGAACAACTGGGTGGGTGCTGGGTCTCCCATTGATGATTCAAGAAAAAAGAATTTACGGTACGTAAACAAAATTCTCTTTTTTCTGATCATCATAATGGGAGACCCAGACAATGGGGATGTCCTAAAGCAATACCCCAGGGCGGGAAGAGTTCCTCAAAAGACGGATAACACATGGTCCCCCTCAAAGGTGGGCAACCGCCGCCTGGAGGACCCGCCTGCCCAAACTTGCATCCGCAGAGGCATGGGCATGCACCATATAGTGCTTAGAGAAAGTGTGCAGGCTGGACCAAGTGGCCGCCTGACACACCTGTAGAGCAGAAGCGCGATGTCGCAAAGCCCAGGAGGCACCGACAGCTCTGGTCGAATGCGCCTTCAATCCCACCGGGAGAGACAAACCAGAAGACTGGTAAGCCTCTTGAATGGGAGCCTTGATCCATCTGGCCAAGGTTGACTTTGACGCCGCGGACCCCTTACAGCGACCCGCCGTAAGGATAAACAATGAATCCGAACTCCGGAAGGAGGCAGTCCTGGACACATAAATGCGTACAGCCCTCACGAGATCCAGAGTATGGAGGTCGCGCTCAACCTGATGAACGGGAGCGGGACAAAATGATGGGAGAACAATCTCCTGGTTCAGGTGGAAAGTGGAAACCACCTTTGGCAAGAATTCTGGCCGCGGGCGCAACACCACCTTGTCTTGGTGAACCACCAGAAAGGGTGACTTGCACGAAAGTGCAGCCAATTCTGAGACCCTTCTCAGAGACGTAATCGCCACCAGAAAGACCACCTTCTGGACAAACGAGAGAGGGAAATGTCTCTCAGTGGCTCAAACGGCGGTTTCTGCAGTGCCGCCAGGACTATGTTAAGGTCCCAAGGATCCAGAGGTCGCCTGTAGGGCGGAACCACCCGAGACACCCCCTGCAGAAATTGACGGACCTTCGGGAGGAGCGCCAAGCGCCTGTCAAACAGCACTGAAAGAGCTGATACTTGACCCTTCAGGGAGCTGAGGGATAAGCCCAACTCCAAACCCGACTGTAGGAAAGCCAACATCGTCGGGATGGACAAGGGCCACGGTGACCTGTCACCCGAGGCACACCAGGTGAAAAAGATTTTCCACGTTCTGTGGTATATCTTCCTGGACACGGGCTTCCTGGCCCGATTCATAGTGGCGACCACCGTAGGAGAGAAGCCTCTGGATGTTAGTAGCCAGGCCTCAAGAGCCATGCAGTCAATCTGAGGGCCCTGGAATTGAGGTGGAAGAATGGGCCTTGCGCGAGAAGATCTACGCGTTCTGGAAGAGCCCACCTGTGTCCGCCTGACAGTTGCCACAGGTCCGGATACCAGGACCTCCTGGGCCAATCTGGTGCCACTAGAATGGCTACGCTGCATTCCGTCCTGATTTTCCACAGGACCCTGGGAATCAGAGCCAGAGGCGGGAACACATATGGAAGATGGAAGCTGGACCAACTCAGGATCAGGGCATCCGCCCCCAGAGACTGAGGATCCCACGATCTTGCCATGTATTGCGGCACCTGATGATTCAGCCGTGAGGCCATCAGATCCACGTCCGGAGTGCCCCATTTGCTGCAGATGTCCCGGAAGACGTCTGGATGAAGAGACCACTCTCCGGCGTCCATCCCCTGCCGGCTCAGGTAGTCGGCCTCCCAGTTCTCGACCCCTGGGATGTGAACTGCGGAGATCAGGCAGTCGTTGTCCTCTACCCAAGATAGAATGCGGTGGACTTCGGTGAGGGCCTGAGCACTTCTGGTCCCTCCCTGATGGTTTATATACGCGACGGCCGTCGCATTGTCGGTCTGAACCCGGATGGGCTGTCCTGACAGGAACTCCTGAAACGCCAGGAGCGCCAGATAGACCGCCTTGATCTCCAGCACGTTGATCTGCAACGTCGACTCCGACAGAGTCCAGAGTCCTTGAGCCCTGTGGTGTAAGAACACCGCTCCCCAGCCCTTCAGACTGGCGTCGGTGGTCACCACTAACCATGACGGTTTGAGGAAAGACCGGCCCCGTGACAAGTGACGTGGCTGGAGCCACCACTGCAGGGAATCCCTGGTCGGTTGGGAAAGGGCCACCAGCCAATTCAGAGAGGACGTTCTCTTGTCCCATCTGCGGAGAATCTCCAGCTAGAGAGGACGGAGGCGAAATTGTGCGAAAGGCACCGCCTCTATCGCAGCTACCATGCGGCCCACCAGCTTCATCAATACCCGTAGGGATGATTGTGGTGACAGGAGGACATCTTGCACTCCTGATTGGATAGCCAGCTGCTTGGCTCGTGGCAGAGACACCAGGGCTGAGTCTGTGTGGAAGTCCATGCCCAGATACGTCAGTGACTGGGTCGGAACCAGGGTTGATTTCTGGACATTGAGAAGCCACCCAAACTGTTCCAGAGACTTCATGGTTATCTCCAAACTCTCCCGACAAAGGTGTTCCGATGGTGCCCTGACCAGCAGGTCGTCTAGATAAGGTATGACGGCGTGTCCCTGCACATGCAGGAGAGCCATCATAGAGGCCATCACTTTCGTGAACACCCGCGGTGCTGAGGCCAACCCGAAGGGTAGTGCCACGAACTGGAAGTGTTCGTCCCCCACTGCGAATCGTAACCAGCGCTGATGAGCCGGTGCAATGGGTACGTGAAGGTAAGCGTCTCGGATATCTATGGACGCCAGGAAGTCTCCCTGTGACACAGCCGCGATCACGGAGCGCAGGGATTCCATGCGGAACTTCCGAACCAACACATGACGGTTGAACAACTTGAGGTCCAGAACCGGGCGAAAAGAGCCGTCCTTCTTTGGGACGATAAAGAGGTTGGAGTAAAAACCCCGGAACCTCTCCCCAGAAGGCACTGGGACCACTACTCCGTCTCTGCGGAGCCCCTCCAACACCAGGTGAAAAGCCTGAGCCTTTTCTGGAGAAGGAACAGACCGATGGAATCGGTGTGCCGGTTGCGACGTCAGCTCTATCCTGTAGCCTCGCGAGACTACGTCTCGGACCCACTTGTCTTGGACGTGGAGAAGCCAACTGTCCTGAAAAAGGAACAGGCGACCCCCCCACCTGTGGGGAGGCAGGACGAGAGAGCGAGTCATGCGGAAGTGGGTTTGGGGGTGGCAGCTGCTGCCCCCGCTGGCTTCTTTTGACGACCCTTGGGGCGCCACTGAGTAGTGGGCTTGCCCCCTCGGTCCGCGCGAGCAGACGCCGCTGATGACTGTGAGCTGGAACGAAAGGACCACTGTTTTGGGTTCCTTTTAACGGTATACCGTGGCTTAGGTTTATTCTGCGGGATCTTAGACTCAGCAGAATCCTTTATCAGCTTGTCCAGCTCGGTGCCAAAAAGCCTGTCACCAGAGAACGGAAGATTTTGCAAAATCTTCTTAGACGTGGCATCTGAGTCCCAAAGACGCAGCCACAACAACCTGCGGATCGCTATAGCGTTGGCCGAAGCCACAGCAGAGCGGGTGGCAGTTTCCAATGTTGCCGTCCTGGCGTAATCTGCATAGGCCCTTGCCCTATCAGTAAGCGCCAGGACCTCAGAACTGGACCCTGCCAGGTCAGTGATGCCATCCAAGCAGGAGGTAATCGCTTGCAGGGTCCAGACCGTGGCAAAATTAGGGGCAAATGAAGACCCCACAGCCTCATAAGAAGACTTGGCGAGTTGTTCGACCTGTCTATCTGTCGCATCCTTCAACGAGGAGCTATCAGAGGCAGAGAAAAGGGAGCGTGCAGCAATCCTGGTCATGGAGGCGTCCACCTTCGGGACTGCGACCACTCCTGAAGCACACGCGGGAAGCACACACGCACGCCCTCGATGACATCACCACCAGGGCTGCTTCACTTCCCCTCAGGCAGCCTCAGTAATGAAGGCGCCAGAGCCCGCAGCGCGGGAAGTATTGTGACAGTACAATACTTAGACTGCATGTAAAACAAAACACCTGCAATCTACAGCCTCAGCCCCTGACACACAGGGCGGTCAGCCAGGGTGACCCCAGCACAGGGTACACCGCCAGAACCGCGGACCCGAGGGTAGCGCGCGGTCTGAGTGCCAGAACACATAAAGTGTCAGACACCACCCCCAGGCACACCGGAGACACACAGTGCCTCAGTGCCGGTCCGGTCTGTAAGCACCATTTAGGGAGGCCTCGGATGGGGGTTTCAGCACCAGTCCGGTCTGTAAGCACCATTTAGGGAGGCCTCGGACTGGGCTGGCTCCAGTCCGGTCTGTAAGCACCATTTAGGGAGGCCTCGGACGGAGCGGAGCTGTGCGAGGCTCCTATCTCCCACCTTCCAGAGCCCCCCAGGGAGGGATGGAAAGGAGCGCGACAGCGTACCGGGGGGACACGCAGTGTCCAGGCCATAGGCCCTCCGGTACCTCCACCTGCGTGTTCCACAAGGGTGAGCAGGGAGACTGCCGAAGGTCCCGACCGGGACCATTTTACCTTGTCTTCATACGCCATCACGTAAGCTGTGAGAATGCCGTGAAGTGCAAGCAAAGTGTGATCCTCCGAGCACACTAAGTTTAAAACTGAGGATATTCCCTGCGGTGGGGGGTTTATAAGCGGAGGGGGCGGTGTCTACAAACTTGTAGTACCTAGTGTGGCCTCCGGAGGGCAAAGCCCTAAACCCCATTGTCTGGGTCTCCCATTATGATGATCAGAAAAATGATATAATAGCCAGGATAGCTTATCAAAAAATAAATTGATATTTTTTCTTTTATTAATAAATAAGCAGAATATCAAATTCTTAATGGCGAAAGAATTGTGTGCACTGCTCTGGGCACAACACATGCTGGAAGAGGTAAAGTATGTAGAAAGTGATGTTTTCTTCCTCTGGATAACACCAAGACAGTGGAGGGAGACTTCTAGGCCATGCAATGCTTACTCTGGAAATTAAATATCCCCTTCATAGTTATAGGGACTATAGTGCCACCTAGTGGATGTTTAGGCTAGACAGTTTTTGCCCCATTTTGTGAGGATCTGTTTTTGCAGTGGCAGTGCAGTAAAACAGATCAATTTCTGAGATGTCTAGCAGTCAGTGAGTTTAAGATATGTCATTTAAACATTGGGAAGTGGCCCATTTTTGGGGGCAGAAAGCAGGACCAAATAAAAAAAAAAAAAAGGAGCATGTCACATTTGTGTATGTTTTTCTGATGAAACCAGTGTTTATGGGCTTAAATGGAGAAGCCAAAAATAGATGTTTCTTTGATAAACAGATCCAGACTCGCAGCTGAAAACCAGACCCTCACAAAACAGGAAAAAAAAAAAGTGTCTGAATGTAGCCTTATAGTTCAGGAGTGCTGCAAAGTCTCTTTTTCCAGGTGTAATGTACACAATAGTGATGGACAAACTCACCTATGTCTGGGTTCGTCAGGCAAAAAAAAAAAGTTAGTCAGGGTCAGAATGTGACTCAAAAGCTTACACTTTAACATTTTGGTATGAGGTTGTAAAAGAAGGCAAATAGTCACTAGACAGCAGCCCACACTTCCTGCTTTTACTTCTGGGGCCATTTATTAGCATCCTGGATATTAACCACAAAGGGACCCAACAGCCAATCACACGCTGTCAGAGAATGGGCATCTGTGATTGGAGTAATGTGGAAACTGCATACATTCTAGAATGTATGGGATGGTTTCAGGTTAGAAATTAAGGAGTCAGTGGTTTGGCTTACCGACTCCACAGCACTGAGTGAAAGTATGTAGACCAGTTGTGAAATTTCCCCTCCCAACTCTCAAAGAATATTTCTCAGCAAAATATATTTTCAGTTATGGGTACAATCTAGTTGTGGATTAGACATGACATCTACCCGATGTAGAGAACTTGATTCAGTGCTGAGGTTCTGAAAACTGCACCATGTCAGTTTGTGATGTGTAATTTATATCCCCTGCTGTGGAAAGGGGAAAACATGAAGTGTGAGGACAGGCACCCAGTAACATCCTCTTAAGTGGTTGGTATCTGCTTTTGCAGCCAGTTGTACAAGTTCAGTAGCATGTATTGCACGTGTAAAGTGGACTGCTACAATAATCCACCCCACACATCTGCTTCAACAAGTCTGATGAAAGTTATCAGTCATTGTTGTGAGTCAGTCATTGCTCTATGCAGTGAGCAGTGGCTGTAGCTAGGCCCCAGAACAGACAGCCAGCTCAATATTATATCAGTGCAGGGACATGCCTACAGCCACTGCTTACAATGCAGAGCGAGGACTGAAACTGCCCCAGCCATGACTGAAAATCATCTACAGCAGTGGGGCTTTCAGTGCACAGCCTGAATACTATTGACCTGCAGAATAACCCCATATCTGCAGGTTAGATTTTTATATGCAGTAAAGAATAGCCTGGGTTATCAATTTTTTCAAGATACTCATTTGACTGACCAAGTCAAATGAGGCCTTTTTTGCTTTGTGCCCTGATTTAATACTGCTGTAGTAGTATTTTGCAATTGTGGAGCTGCTGCAATTAAAAGGCATTGTTTGGTTTTGCCAATAGTAACAGATCATGTTAATTTACCTTTTTCAAACACTTAAAATAAGGAGATAAAAAACAACTTATATTTGTGTTAACTGGGAAAGAGGGTTGGTATTTAACCTGCAAGTCTAATCACTTGTACTATATACAGCATTAGTAAAGTATTGCTATATATAGTAAAAATCACAATCTATTATGCTCAGACACACAGATTGACAGGTAACAGGGGTGCTTAGTGTTGCAGGAAAGCAGACAAGGCACCCAAACTAACATCTGGTCCAGTTCGAGACATTAAAATACAGGCCACAGCTTATAAGAGGTTAACAGCAGTGATCAGTGGGAATGTCAATTGATGTCACAGGCCTTTCTGCTTCTGAGTCCACTTCAGTCCAATGAACATACAGGGAATTAAAAGGGAATCTTTCAGGAGGCTTTTGCGATTATCTGAAGACATCATGCTCTAGGGGGTTGAAACAGAATTCAAAGATTCCTCTTATTAAACTGCCTGTTTACTTGCAACAATTATTTCAACACCAGGTCCTTATTGCTAGGAATACATTGTCTTGTGCCTGGTACACCCCCCCCCCCCTGTGATTAACTCTGGCTACAGGGATTGTACAGAGAGCCTGGGGTAGGCAAGGTTTAGCGTCCTTCGCTCTGCCACATCTGAACACATCAGAACCATGGCACCAGTAAACCTGTCATACATCGTTGGATATTCTGTAGCATGCTCCTGTCAGAATAAGTAGCAAAGACCTGCTGACAGATTCCCTTGAAAGGGTTAGATTGAAGTTGCAACCTTTTGGAAGCGTTAGCAATATAGACGGACATACCAACAATGTGGTCCCATGCTTTCTAAGAGAAGGACCATGTTCAGAAATAATCATACCTAATAAGTGTCCTCTTCACAAATATAATGCAATTCTGACATGTAAGATCTGGAAAGTCTTAAAGGTCAGTTATGATTGATATCATTGCTAAGAACATGTGGTCACACAAGAGACAATAACTCGAGACTTATAAAGAAAAATGTTTATTAACTACATAAACAGTGGTTATAGTACAGATTAGAGCCAGATATCAGTACATACAAAAGGAATGACACCTGCAGGACATCATAAAATACTTAAATTTGTCATGTTCTGTAAAATAAAGTGTTTATCATCAGTTAGATGTGCTCACTGTATGCTCCATTATTTTATGCAAGGCCCGGGCGACTGGACGTGCAGTTGTCAGCAATTCTAACAAACTGGACAGCCATTTGTTTTCTGCGTTACACAGGAGCAATGAGGAGAAAACAGGAAACAGCCAAGCACTCTGCACTGCAACACGCCACCTTAACAGCTAACCAGCAATACTCAACTGCTACACAACTGCGCCTAGTGCACAAAAATACACAAGAGAAAAGATTAGAGTTGTGATCAATGAACACTCCCTTGTTACATTAACACTTTATACATTTCATTCTGGTTCCTCTAAAAATATGCAGTTACATACAGGAAATTAACATTCAGAAATGAAGCTTCATATGTCCAAGCAGAGGCATTGACAGAACATTACATGATAGCCCATGCTGGGGCGAAGACTGCTGAACAGCAACATTTTACCTCAAACATCCAAGTCAACAATGAAATCTGTTGTCGATCACTAAATTACAAGAAAACTGAATAGCAACAAAATGGCACATAAAATAGTCTGCTGAATGAGGCGCAACTTAAAAGGGTAAGAGAACAGAAAAGACAATTCATACAGATAACCACCTTTTCGGAAGGCTGTTTGCTTGCTCTGTGCACAATTCCAAGGGCTGTACATCTACTGTACAGTTATCATCCCAGACACATCCGGCGGGGTGATTCCTTTGAGATGACTCTAGAGGTTGTGAGAAAAAACACATGTATAAGCATCATCAGATTACATCAACTTTATATACTGTACAGGCATGTAGAAATGTGAGTTACCAGACATGTCCACCACTGAGCTGAACAGCAGGAAGTAGTCAGTGTTTCCAAAGTTATTCTCATGATATAAAGTGATGGCATCTCTTATCCCTTTATCAGAGGGAGTCCAAGCTCTGGGACCACCAGCACTTTATCACCCAGGCTCCATGTGAGTGCACAGGACTTAGTGCCCTGCAAAGCTGGAGGGCCCAGGCATTGCTGTTTAGGATTGGTCAGCCCCAACTGAATGGTAAGTCATTCATTTCCTAGTAATACATCACTACTTTATAAAATGGAATGTGAACTGTATGTAGGCTGTAGATATTTTCTGATGTGGGTTTGGAGATTTAGAAGCATTTGTCAGTATTCTGGAATCACAGCTGAAAGACCAAACAGTTAAAAATTAAAGACACACTATCCTTGAAAGAGGCAGCCCAAAACACTCCTTATCCAGGGGGGAGTCAGTCAGGGGTTCTCCTGCCAAGAGGTGTGTAAAAAGTTAACCTACGTGAAGTGAAGGCGAAATCGTGCCATGTAAAATCAGCTGAAATGCCCCTTTACCCTCATGGGCCCAGAGCCTTCCAGGATAGTGCATCTTTAACAACAGCCACAAACCTGCTCCATTTTACGCCCACAGAAACTGCTCTCTGGAGGATCAGGAAAAAGCACTTAATATCTGCAATACAGCTCACTACTCCTTAAGCAACTGGTGCCCGCAGCTTTGAGGGGAAAATGCAGATATTGGTTTAAACAGACATTATAAATCCACATCCCCCGCTACCTACATCAAATCCTGGCAGCATACAAACCTGGTCAGCAGAGAACTAACTAGCTGATAACAGCCCACCCCAACCCAGGCAGCACGCTTTACCTCAGATCTAAGAGGGTTCCTCTTCTTCAGCTGGGGACTTAGGGGGTGGAGTTGGTGTTCTTGATCTGGACTTTGAGGTCTTTGGTGGAGGTGAAATCTTGGATCTAGATCGGGACCTGGAGCGAGACCGTGATCTGGACACAGAGGAAGACTTTGACTTGGACTTTGACCTGGACTTTGACCTCCGGGCAGAACGAGACTTTGAGCTGGAGCGAGAACGGGATCTGGTGCGGGATCGGGACTTGGAGCGGCTGTAGCGTGAGCGGCTACGAGACCTTGAGCGACTCTTGCTTCTGGACCGGGTGCGTCGTCTTCGTCTTGGGCTGGAATAAACAAAGGAGAGTTGAGTATTTTCAGCTTTGGCTGTGACAGTTACTACGTGGTACAAGGCTGTCGGGCTGTAACAGGGTCTAACATCGGGACCCACCCCTGTACTATGAGCTGCATTCACAGTATTAGATTTGTCTTCATTTTTAGAAATGACCAAGAAACAAAAAACTGATTTATGTTGGTATTCTCACGGGCCCCATAAGTAATGAATACCTGTCAGCAGAAGCAGCATATGTAGTCAAACCATAGTTCAAGCTGAGTGCTGTGTTTTCTACAAGAAAGCTGCTGCCCCAGACTCCTTAGATGGGGGACCAGTCCAGAGGCCTCCCTATACACCAGTGTTTCTCAACTCCAGTCCTCAGGACCCACCAACAGGTCATGTTTTCAGGATTTTCTTAGTATTGCACAGGTGATCGTTTAATCACCTGCACTAGGGATCTGTGCAATACTAAGGAAATCCTGAAAACATGACCTGTTGGTGGGTCCCAAGGACTGGAGTTGAGAAACTGCTAAACACAATCTGGTGGCTGCAACCCTACATATCAGCAAGAGGAGTCTCATGTGTAATGGCACATCTGGATATTTAAAGTCCTCTGATTAGTGGGTAAATTCCCAAGTGTTGGGGAGAACCAGGGTGCTGTAGTGCCCCAGCTGAATGGTGCAGAGGTCAAATCACACACAGTCACTTCATTCATTCTAACAGGAGCCCTGGAATTCGAACACCGCACGGCCATTAAGAATGAAGTGACTGTACATGATCAACTGCCGCCCCATTCAGCTCTCTAGTACTCAAGACTTGAGAACACGTCATTAATGTACCACATACTAGACAGTCTATAGATCAGTAGCAATCACCTCACAAGTGCTGCCCCTTCAGTGTAGAGATCTGCTCCATGAGTGGCCAGAAATGCTCAACTAAGTCACACATCTCTCCATCAGCTGACAAATTCCTGGCCAGACTACCACACAGAGAAGGCAGCACTGTTCCAATGATCCGGAGACACTGCGTTTTACACTGTCCATTCTGTGGGCAAATTGAGCCGTCTGTGGATTTTAGCTATGTTTTCACACTGAGAACACTAGTGTCTATGCAAGCACAAATTGACATTTTGAGGATTGGGAAGCCGCGCCGCAGGTCAGCTTATACTGTGTAAAGCAGCACAGGATTTCTTTAAATCCAGCAAATCTGCTTGTACTGTGAAAGATACACTGCTTCCAAACCATTGCTACCACATTTCCCCAAAAACAGGACATCCATTGTAAATATAACCTAGTAAAGGTTTTGTTCAGCTCCTAAATTTAAGGCCTTCCCTGAAAGTAAGGGCCACATTACACACACATCTGTTCAGATATTGGTCACAGTGAAATCATGGACACATTGTTCCATTGTACACAGCCACAAAATGGAACAATGTGTCCATGATTTCACTGCAACCAGAGATCTGTGACCAAATCTGAACAGATCTGTGTGTAACGTGGCCTTAAGACCCATCAAACTTTGTTTTTCAACAGCATGCCGGTCGAACAGAAGAGCACAGCATGCAGCTGTGATTCATGAGGTACTGGTATTGCAGGAGCCCACTGCCATCATCCTGTATGTATTCCGGGCGTAGATGGAATGGGCAGAAACTGGCTTATGATTGGCCAGTGGCTTCCCATACAGCTGTGATAAGAGTGGCGCCCAATATATGTACAGGACGACAGTGCCAGGCTCCGGCAATACTGGTACAGTGTGTTTTTTTGCAGGCAGGGGCTGCAGAGGATGATGTGGATGTCAGGAGCTGCAAGGGGATATCGTTCAACAATAAATGTGAATTCTTCATGGAAAAATTATATTCCCTGAAAATAAGACCTAGCACATCAAAAATCTAACATAAGGCACTGTCATTTTCAGGGAAACAGGTTAGCCCAATCTGAGAATGTGCCCTTCGGGTACTTTCACATCAGTGGTTCTTCAAATCTGGTGGAACGCTGCCTTTTTTTTGGGAAAAATAAAAATGATGCGCAAGATTGTGTTCTGTACAATGCATTGTTAATGGGAGGTCCAGACATGTGCTGTGACCTTGTGGCAAGCCACATTCAGTCTCTATGGGACTTGCGGTCAGGTGCAGCAAAACCACTTACCGCACCTGACCACAATTCCCATAGAGAATGAATGGGGCTTGCCTGCAAGTCAGCTTTGATGCCATGAATGGACAGAATTGCAGATGTTAATGGTACCTTGGCGGCAGTATTTGTCCAGTGCTGGATTTGCCAGATCACAATGAAAACGCAAGACGCCACACGTCTGCACCTCCATTAAAAATGCATTGTACAGAACAATCTGGACGCAACTTTTTTTTCTCAAAACGGCTGAATTTGGCCCCTTTCACATCAGTCTTAGCTGAATTGCGGCAGATTCTAATGGCCGACATGCGGTACACCTGCGGCAAGCCATTTATTCTTCAAGGGGCTTGAGGCAAGGTGATGTGAAAGGGGCCAGATTTTAAAACCGCCCAGGCCCCTTCCACATCAGCGTTTCTCGCAGATTGCAGCAGATATACAGCATGGCCCTTGTATTGTCTATGGGGCTTGCAGCAGATGTGGCAAGCCTAACATTGCAGCGAACAGGCACTTGCGGACGCAAAAAAAACCGCGGTCAGCAGCGGGTTTTTACAGCACATGCCGCAAGCTCCATAGACCATGCATGGTCCATGCTGCAAGTGCGACCCTTATGCAGCACATGCTGTAAATCTGCAATCAGTGAACAATGTCCATGTGAAAGGGACCCTATGTAAAGAAAACCTGAAGTTTGCTTGACCTGAGAAATCCTGCGGATCTTAATAGATTACCGCTGCAGTAGTGGAGGATGAATGGATTAGGGAGCACTGAGCACCAGGGCTGACTCAGAGCACAAGCCATTGTTCTCCGTCATCAGCCCTGGTCACGTGAGGTTTTGGCGCGCATGTAGGCGCCGCCATCTTGCCTTCCGCATGGAGCCCTGAGGCCTCGTGGAATGGCGCCCACACACACACTGACTACACTGGGCCCTGTGGTGCTCACCTCCTGCTCCGGCGGCCGTAGTCCCCGTACCTCCTAGGTGGTGGTCCCCGGCGGCTGTGGTGGGAGTCCGGCGGCCGGCCGTACCGCGCCATCTGCACCCGCAGCTCCCGGCCGTCCAGCACGGCCCCGTCCATGGCGTCCATCGCGTCCTCCGCATCGCGCTTGTCGTGGAAGCGGACGAAGGCGAAGCCGCGGCTCTCCTTGGTGTAGCGGTCCCGCGGGATGTACACGTCGCCCACCCGGCCGTACTTCTCGAACACGCGGCGGAGCGTCTCCGGGGACGTGCGGTACGTCAGGTTATCCACCTTCAGCGACGTCATGCCCTCCACATCAGGTGGAGGGCGCCCATAGCTCATATCTGCCGTGGTGCCGGATATGTGGAGCCTTACTAAGGTGAGAATCGGTGCCGAGCGCCGGCCTCATCCACTGTCTGCAGCTAAAAGGACCGAGCGCAGCCGCCTGCCTCCTCTTATAACCGCCTGTCTGCTACAAAATGGCGGCGGCAAGTCTATAGCCCCCTCACTGCCACACCTCCGTGCTCAGCCAATCACGGCCTCGGAAACACCGGGAACACCTCACTGGGCGGTCTAGAAAGCCCCGCCTCCTTCTGCGCGCTTTATACAAAATGGCGGCCACCGTATATTATCGTTTACAAAGCCCTACCGTATTGTGTCTAATAGGAACTCTATTCAATCTCGGCCGGAAAAAAAATCTGATCAGCAATATGTGGTGGATAGGGGCTAACCTGTGATGGCAGGGAACCCTCTGAAAGAGATTGACTATAGGGCGTCCATCACACTCGTCAATGATGTGTCTGGTGTGGGAAGTGCACAAAGAACCTCCAGCAGTTCTGTGCCTATCGCTCCAGGTCCTTCATAGAGAAGCACATACACTACATGAAAAGATCATTGATGAGTGGTGGTCCTCACACAGCACAGCTGCAGTGCCGTTACTTTTACTCAGTTGTTTAAGCATGGCCGCCGAATGCTTCCCTTGCCATCTCCGGTTCAGCGTTGTCTCTAGAACTGGGACAGTACAGTAGAGCCTCGGTTGGTGTCCCTTTCTCTCTCTTACTGGGTATTCCTTTCTCTGGTGGTCCCTCAGCGCTATAAGCTAGTCTCTCTGCTCCTCTCAGCGCCTCTGCACACAGAGCTAAGGTACCAATAGCCACGGGTGCTCAGTTGTACCCCGTCCGGGTACTGCTCCCTAGTTCAGCCGCCTTCTCCAAGTTATGTCGGGTGTTCGGCCACAGCTCCCCTTAGAAGCTTGGGGCCTCCGGTTCAACGGTTCAGGCTTACAGCATCAGTGCCATGTTCAGGGCTAGGTCCCTCTGTTGTCTCACCAGATACAGGCGTACGGGGATCTACATCTCATTCCGTACCCCAAGGACTACTTTCTCTACACCTCTCGGTCTTTCCCTCCCGGGGCAAGCGTGGTCATGCTATCGCCCATGAGAGTCAGCACCACACCGCTCTTACACTCCCGACTTCCACTCCACTCCTTCCCCTCCGATGTTCTCTTCTACTCCCCTTCTACTGTTCTACTCCTGCACTTCACTTTTCCCTCCCGGCTATCTTTGGGTCCTCCATCTGGGTCCACCCAGTGTCCCGGGATCCTAATTGTTGTTTGCGTGTGTGAAGCTCAACTGCACCATCCCAGTACCTGGAGACCAGAGGCACAACTCTCCCTCTAATGGAGGAGAGCAGTACCTTTGGTGGAAGCCTACCCGTTCGGGCGCCACACTGCCACGAACCCCCAGATGCCTACTTTTACCTTGCCAGTACTCAAAATACAGGGGAGCCCTTTTTTATTATTATTTCTTGAAATCTAATATATAAAGCTGAATGTGTGTATGTATGTGTGTATGTGTGTATATCCGGGATTGGCATCTACACCGTCGCAACTACAGCCACAAAATTTTGCACAGTCACACGTCTGGACCCAGAGAGTGTCATAGGCTATGTTGTGAGGCGAAATTTTAACCCTGCACATTCCAGTTCACCAAACAATTTTGCCCCTATCTACATAATAGGGAAAAAGTGAAAGGAAAAGTGTTGGAGGAAAATCGACAGCTGCCAGCTACAGCCACAAAATTTTGCAAAGTCACACATCTGGACCCCAACAGCATCATAGGCTATGTTGTGAGGCAAAATCTTAGCCCCGCGCATTCCAATTCACCAAACAATTTTGCCCCTATCTACATAATGGGGAAAAAGTGACAGTTACCAGTTGACAGTTGTGAATGAGAGGGGCTTAATGACAGCACCAAAGACTAACAGCATATAGTCACTAAGGTGGGGCCCTGACATGGAATATTCACCACACACAGGGACATGTATACACACCACACGCACACAAAGAGTAATAGCAAGTGTATAGTCGCTAAGGTGCAGCCCCAACATTGGATACTCACCACGCACCCGAACACACACACACCACAAAGAGACACACACCCTATAGCGACACATGCACTCACCCCACAGGGACACACACACACTAGACACACACAACACAGGGACACACAGACCCCAGCCCACACAGGGACACACACATACACACTCTATAAGGACACATGCACACACCCCACAGAGACACACACCACAGAGACACACACAACACAGAGACACACACCACACAGACCCCCCCCACCACAGACACACACACACATACACACCCTATAGGGACACATGCACTCACCACACAGGGACACACACATCCCAGGGACACACACATCACACAGATATGCACAAATCGCCTCACACAACTCGCCTCATACGTGTGCTATCTTTAATTTCCAAAAATAAACATCTGATTAAAAACAGCCAATGTGCAACACATGTGCCATATAGGGAATTAAGGCAGATGTCAGTCACATGAGCTGTCTATTATGTGTATGTGTGAGGTAACATATACTGCCGGGGGGAGGGTTTACTGTTGGCTGGAGATTTATCAGGCTGCCTATAGCAACCAATCACAGCTCAGCTTCTATTTTCCTACAGGTCATTAATATGACATATTCAAATTCTATTTTGTTATAGCTAACATCAGATATTTATTAACACGGGCGTAGCCGGGTAGTACAGCTAGTAATAAATTAAAAAAAACATGGAGCTTCACTGTATTTTTGGTTTCCAGCCAGGTACAACTAGGAAGCTGGGGGCTGGAATCCTCAGCATGGGGTGGCCTAAGCATTGTGTTCCCCCTCCCAGCTGCAAATTGCAGCCTGTAGCTGGAGTTCAGATATGTGTTTGTTTATTTTGTTCCAATACGGCTGCTTTCACATCTGTGATTTTATCAATTCGCAGCAGATCCGGCAGATTTTGCCGCATCTGCCACGTAACGGCCGACTTGCGGTAAGCCTACGGCAAGCCCCATTCATTCTCGATGGGACTTGCGGTCAGGTGTGGCAAGTGTGGTCTTGCTGGATCCTACACTTGCAGCAAGTAAAAAAAAATGCTGGTAGCAGCATTTTTTTTTGCACTGCTGGATCCAGCAAAACCACACTTGCCGCACCTGACTGCAAGTCCCATCGAGAATGAATGGGGCTTGCCGCAGGCAAAATCTGCCGGATCTGCAGTGAATTTACAAAATCGCAGATGTCAAAGATTCCTAAAATGTATCTCTGTCTCTTTTGTATTATTTACTAGAGATTCTTAATGGCCTGGTCTAACATTGGCCTGACATGAATCTCGGGCTTAGTGCCAGTAGCTGCATTCAGCTTGCATTAACCCCTTTATTAGCCAGTCTGCTACCAGCACCAGGGCAACTGGAAGAGTCGGGATACAGAGCCAGGAAATGGCGCTTCTAATGAATATGCCACTTTCTGGGATGGCTGCGTGCTGCAATTTGCAGCGTGCGAGCTCCCTAGCTGCCTAGTTGTGCCTAGCTGGTAATTCCAATACAGTGGAACCCTTTTTTAAATTATTTTTCATGAAATAAAAAAAATGAAATATGGCTTCGCAGTATTTTTGTTTGCCAGCCTGGTACAACTGGGCAGTTGGGTGCAAGTGGCAGCCAGTACCTGCCTGCTGTACCTTGGCTGGTGACCAAAAATACAGCAGAGCCCCACGTCACATTATGACATTTTGAAACTCTTTTTCTACCAGCCTATCCTAGCTTAATTCACAGTCACAACAGTGAACAATTGCTAAAAAACGTAGCAAAAACCCCATTTAAATAAAATTGCAAAAATGCACCATTGGCACAGTCATTTTTCAGCATTTTTTTCTGCAGGTGCAGATTTCCGACATTAAAAACTGCACCACTATTTTCTGGTCATGCAGGAGGTAGTATGATTAATCCAGCTACTGCGGACAGTAGAAGTTTTAAAACGTCAAGTTTATTTTGTAGACATTAAAATACAGTGCAGAATGTTGCAGCCACAGGGTTAGGCTTTAGGAACAACAATCCTACACATTTCAGCTATAAGAAGCCTTAAGCATGGATAACATGTAGGATTGTTGTTCTTAACCCCTTCAGGACCCAGCCTATTTTGACCCTAAAGACCTTGGCATTTTTGTCAATTCTGACCAGTGTCCCTTTATGAGGTTATAACTCTGGAACGCTTCAACGGATCCTAGCGATTCTGATATTGTTTTTTCGTGACATATTGGGCTTCATGTTACTATTAAATTTAGGTCAATAATTTTTGCGTTTATTTGTGAAAAAAATCAAAACTTTGGCAAAAATGTTGAAAATTTCACAATTTTCAAATTTTGAATTTTTATTCTTCTAAACCAGAGAGTTATGTGACACAAAATAGTTAATAAATAACATTTCCCACGTGTCTACTTTACATCAGCACAATTTTGGAAGAAAAAAAAAATTTTGGTAGGACGTTATAAGGTTCAAAGTCCATCAGCAATTTCTCATTTTTCCAGCAAAATTTACAAAACCATTTTTTTTTAGTGACCACATCACATTTGAAGTCCCAGTGAGGGGTGTACATGACAGAAAACACCTAAAAGTGACACCATTCCAAAAACTGCACCCCTCAAGCAACTAAAAACCGCATTCAAGAAGATTATTAACCCTTCAGGTGCTTCACAGGAACTAAAGCAACGTGGAAGGAAAAAGTGGACATTTTGATTTCCTAACAAAAAAATGTTCTTTTAGCCTCAATTCTTTCATTTTCACATGGGCAACAGGATAAAGTGGATCCTAAAATTTGTTGGGCAATTTCTCCTGAGTACACCGATACCTCATATGTGGTCATAAACTATTGTTTAGGCGCACGGCAGGGCTCAGAAGGGAAGGAGCGCAATTTGACTTTTGGAGCTAATTTTCCATTCAAAAAGTGAAATGGCGCTCCTTCCATTCTGAGCCCTGCCGTGCGCCCAAACAGTGGATTATGACCACATATGAGGTATCAGTGTAATCAGGAGAAATTGCCCAACAAATTTTAGGATGCATTTTATCCTGTTGCCGATGTGAAAATGAAAAAAGTTAGGCTAAAAGAAAATTTTGTGAATAAAAAGTACTTTTTATCGTTATTACGGATCAATTTGTGAAACATCTGGGGGTTCAAAGTGCTCACCACCCATCTAGATAACGTCCCTGTGGGGGTCTAGTTTCCAAAATGGAGTCACTTGTGGGGGAGCTCCAATATTTAGGCACACGGGGGTTCTCCAAACGCGACATGGTGTCCGCTAACAATTTGAGCTAATTTTCCATTCTAATTATTAGCGGACACCATGTCGCGTTTGGAGAACCCCCGTGTGCCTAAACATTGGAGCTCCCCCACAAGTGACCCCATTTTGGAAACTAGACCCCCCCATGGAACGTATCTAGATGCATAGTGAGCTCTTTGAACCCCCAGGTGCTTCACAAATTGATCCGTATAAATGAAAAAAGAAAATTTGTGTGAAAAAAAGTACTTTTTCCTTATTATGGATCAATTTGTGAAGCTTCTTGTGTATTTAAAGTTCTCACTATGCATCTAGATAAGTTCCTTGGGGGGTCTAGTTTCCAAAATGGGGTCACTTGTGGGGGAGCTCCAATGTTTAGGCACACAGGGGCTCTCCGCTAACAATTGGAGCTAATTTTCCATTCAAATTGTTAGCAGAGACCATGTCGTGTATGGAAAACCCGTGTACCACCAGCACAAGGGCAACTGGTAGAGTTGGGGCACAGCACCAGAAAATGGCAACTCTAATGAATGCGCTATTTTCTGGGGAGGCTGCGGGTTGCAATTTGCAGCGTGGGGGGCCCACGTTTGGGTCTCTCCACGCTGAGGATTCCAGACCCCCAGCTGTCAAGTTGTACCTGGCTGGCAACCAAAAATACAGAAAAATACAGCGAAGGCCTTTTTTTTTTTCTAGAATTGATTTTAGAAAAAAAATATGACATTGGGCTCTGCCATATTTTTGCTCCAGCCAGGTACAACTTGGCAGCTACGGACTGCCACCAACCCCCAACTGCCTCGTTGTACCTGTCTGGCAACCAAAAATACAGCGAAGCACATTTTTTTTTTATTTCTAGAACTAATTCTAGAAAAAAAAATGACGTGGGGCTCCGCCATATTTTTGGCCCAGCCAGGTACAACTAGGCAACTGGGGGCTGGAATCCTCAGCATGAAGAGGCCCAAGCGTTCTGGGCCCCCATGCTGCGAATTGCAGCCTGCAGCCGCCCCAGAAAATGGCACATTCATTGAAGCGCCATATTCTGGCGCTGTACCCAGGCTCCTCCAGTTGCCCTGGTGCCAGTGGTAAACTGGGTAATTAAGGGGTTAATGCCAGCTTTTTATTGGCAGCTGGCACTAAGCCCGAGATTCATAATGTCGGGCCAATGTTAGACCCGGCCATTAGGAATCTCTAGTAAATAGTCAAAAAATACACTACACAGAGAAAAATCTTTTTATTTGAAAATAAAAACACAAACAAAATTCGGACTCCATCTTTATTATAAAGATCCGACGTAATCCACAATGAAGGTCCCACGACGCTCGATCGCCTCCGATGCAGTCCACAATGAAGGTCCCATGACGCTCGATCGCCTCTGCTACATCCAGAGATTGCAGCAAGGCATCAAGTGTCCTCTTCCTACAGTCTCTGGGGTCAGAGTTATGGTGCACTGTATGGCAATGATCTGTCATACAGTGCACCATGACTATGATCCCAGAGACTATAACAAGAGGATACTTGATCCCTTGTTGCATCCATCCGTGCACCCATCATCCACCCATGCACACACACATCTATCCATGCACGCATCCATCCATGCACGCACACATCCATCCATGCACACATCCATCCATGCATGCAAGAACACATCCACGCACACATCAGTCCATGCACCCATCCATGCATGCACACACACATCTATCTATGCACACTTATATTCAAATAGAAAGAGCAGCACAGCTTCCATCTGGGTGCAATTTCAGTCCCGGCTCCTCTTCCTTCCACCTTACATATAATACAAAAAACGGACTGCAGCACTCCTTATTCTTTTCAAGAATCTGCCTTTATTGGGCTATCAGGTGTAATGCATTACACCTGATGGCCCAATAAAGGCAGATTCTTGAAAAGAATAAGGAGTGCTGCAGTCCGTTTTTGGTATTATATGCACACATCTATCTATGCACACATCCATCCACGCATGCACACATCCATCCATGCACACATCCATGCACGCACACATCCATGCATGCACACATCCATCCATGCACACATCCATGCACGCACGCACACATCCACACACGCACACATCCATGCATGCACACATCCATCCATGCACGCACACATGCACGCACGCATGCATTCATGCACCCATCCACGCATGCACACATCCACGAATGCACACATCCATCCATGCACACACATGCACGCACGCACACATCCACGCACACATCCATGCATGCACACATCCATCCATGCACGCACACACGCACACATTTATTCATGCACCCATCCACGCATGCACACACACACATCTATCTATGCACACATCCATCCATGCACGCACACATCCACGCATGCACGCACGCATCCACGCACGCATCCATCCATGCACACATCCATCCATGCAACATCCATCCATGCACACACACATGCACGCATGCATACATCCACGCACATATCCATGCACTCACATATCCACGCAAGCACACATCCATCCATGCATGCACACATCGATGCACACATCCATCCACCCATGCATGCACCCATCCATGCATGCACCCATCCATCCACCCATGCATGACCCACTCATCCATCCACCCATGCATGCATGCACCCACTTACCCATCCATCCACCCATACATGCACGCACCCACTCTCTCATACATCCATTAATTCGTTCATACTTAGCTCACTCACGATCCACCGGTGGAGAGGAGGAGGGGCCCACATCGGAGCAGCAGAGGTAGCTGGTCAGCGGGTGCCCGAGGGAGTGTCAGCTTCCTCAGCCCCCTCCGTAATTGCACCAGGGTGCAGCCTGCCGGCGGATGTCAGTCACCGCTGGGTGGCGGGAGAAGGGGGTGGAAAGGGATCAGGGCCGGGGGCTCATCAGCACTGGAGGGGAGGCCACCTGCCGATCCACCCCTCCAGATGTGATTGGAGAGCTTCAATCAGATCTAGAGGGGTTACACGCTCTTATCGGCAGTTTCAATTTCAACTGACAATCAGAGTGAGTTTAGCCGCGGGGGGAGGGGGGGCTAAGCCACCCCGCTGGGCTAAAGTATGGGTCCTTGTGATCCTGCAGCTCCGGTGACTTGTCACTGACCCTGTCACTGGAGCTGCAGGACCGCAAACAACCCATGACGTTATAGCGACGTCATGGGTCGGGAACGCACCGACTTTCTTGACGTCTCTATAATTTCATAGGTCGGGAAGGGGTTAAAGCCTAGCCCTGTGTCTGCAAAATGCTGCACTGTATTTTAATGTGTACAAAATAAACTGGACGTTTTAAAAAATTCTAATCATCATCCCATCATACTACTTACATACCATCAGCCTAGCCTTGTGGCTGCAAAATGTTGCACTGTATTTTAATATGTACAAAATAAACTGGACGTTTTAAACATTTTTAATCATCATCCCATCCCATCATACTACTTTCAGCATTATCTTCAATCTGCCTGGAGCCAAAGGCAAATCTGTGCGCAGGGGAGAATCCAAAACAAAGACGGACGACAAAGAAGGGGTGATCTGAATTACTTTATTATATTTTTTTCATATACTATTTTCTAGTCAGCACATAGCATTAGGGATTGATTCTAGGTATGGACACAGAACCGCTCGTGGTTCAATGTGCACTGAGGACCTGACATGTTCCCTTTAAAGTCATGCATGCCACTGGCTACTGTGGCACCCCAGAGTCTGGTTGCCACAATGGCATTGTCTCCCTCCGGGGTGATGCCGTGCTTGGAAGTAAGGAGAGGTATCCACACCAGGTAAGCCCACCACACACAACACCTTTCCTGACTCCAGACCAGAAGGGGGAGCTCTAACCCAGCTTCAGGGGAGCTCCCCTTTAAATTCTGGCCTGGGGGCAGGGTTAGGCAGTTCAGTTCCTGGGAGGACTGTGAAGAGGTCCCGTGGACTGGAGCAGAGTAAGGCTCGTCCTGGGACAGAGACTAGCAAGCGTGACTTGTGTCTACAAGGCTGTCAGTCTGTGTGACGCAGTTCACTTCTGTCTACAAGGCTGTGAGTCAGTGCGACGCAGTTCACTCCTGTATACAAGGCTGTCAGTCGCTGTAACGCACTTCACTCCTGTCTACAAGGCTGTGAGTCAGTGTGACGAACTTCACTCTAAGGCAAAAAATCAAAAAATTTAGTTTTTTTAAAAAAAGCGAGCTTTTATATTTTTTCTCAAATGCATAGGTGCTTTTACTTCTATCTGTATGTCCGTAGATAAATAGATACATATATAAAAAACGTATAGACAGATGATAAATAATTATAGCATACATAGACGATAGACACATAGGTAGAGGATAGATATTTCATGTTCATTCCACACCTATAATGCTCAGATAACATAATATACACCTGGTTATATGGGATATGTGTTCATTCTCCTATTATGTACAGATATTTCACGTTCATTGCACACCTAAAATGCTCAGGTAACATAATATACTCCTGGTTATATGGGATATATGTTAATTCTCCTATTATCTACAGATATTTCATCTTCATTCCACACCTATAATGCTCAGGTAACATAATATACACCTGGTTATATGGGATATGTGTTCATTCTCCTATTATCTACAGATATTTCATGTTCATTCCACACCTAAAATGCTCAGGTAACATAATATACCCCTGGTTCTATGGGATATGTGTTCATTCTCCTATTATCTACAGATATTTCATCTTGATTCCACACCTAAAATGCTCAGGTAACATTATATACACCTGGTTATATTGGATATGTGTTCATTCTTGTATTATCTACAGATATTTCACGTTCACTCCACACCTAAAATGCTCAGATAACATAATATACACCTGGTTATATGGAATATATGTTCATTTTCCTATTATCTGGATATATTCCATGTTCATTCCACAACTAAAATGCTCAGGTAACATAATATACACCTGGTTATATGGGATATGTGTTCATTCTCCTATTATCTACAGATATTTCACGTTCATTCCACACCTAAAATGCCCAGGTAACATAATATACACCTGGTTATATGGGATATGTGTACATTTTTCTATTATCTACAGATATTTCACATTCATTCCACACCTATAATGCTCAAATAACATAATATGCCCCTGGTTATATGGGATATTTGTTCATTTTCCTATTATGTACAGATATTTCACGTTCATTCCACACCTAAAATGCCCAGGTAACATAATATACACCCGGTTATATGGGATATGTGTTCATTTTCCTATTTTCTGCATATATTCCATGTTCATTCCACACCTAAAATGCTCAGGTAACATAATATACATCTGGTTATATGAGATATGTGTTCATTCTTCTATTATCCACTATGTAATTACCTAATGTTGTCTGTCTGTCACGGAAACCGTGCGCCAGCTCCAGAGCGCTCATTGGTGGCCGCCAGCAGCGGCCACCAATGAGCGAGGAGTATGCAAAACAGCTGATTGCAGTGCGGTGCGCAATTTACCTCACAGACACAGACATCCTGGTGGAGCGGGTGCGCTCACATCCGGCTTCCTCTTGCCACCCGCCGCTCCATTCCCGCCACCCGCTGCTGCATTCCCTCCCCCCCTCGCTCCATCCATTTCCTCCCCCCCCGCTCCATTGCCCTCCCCTCGCTACATTGCCCCCCCGCTCCATTATCCCTCTCCGTCTCACCCGCCGCGCCGTGTCACCCGCACCAGGTATTAACAGCACCGCTACAGCAGGTAATGAGCGGTCATGTGGCAGGCTCTTCAGCCAGCCTATCACATGACTGCTTATTACTTGCTGTAGCAGTGCTGTAACCACCGGGTGCTGGTGAGACCGGAGTGGATGGGATGGGGGATGCACATGCGCTGACCACTGGCCCTCCATCCTGCGCTGACCACTGGCCCTCCATCCTGCGCAGACCACTGGCCCTCCATCTTACGCTGACCACCGGGCCTCCATCGTGCGCTGACCACTGGCCCTCCATTCTGCGCTCACCACTGGCCCTCCATCCTGCGCTGACCACTGGGCCTCCAACCTGCGCTGACCACTGGCCCTCCATCCTGCGCTGATCACTGGCCCTCCATCCTGCGCAGACCACTGGCCCTCCATCCTGCGCTGACCACTGGGCCTCCATCGTGCGTTGACCACTAGCCCTCCACCCTGCACTGACCACTAGCCCTCCACCCTGCACTGACCACTGGGCCTCCAACCTGCGCTGACCACTGGCCCTCCATCCTGCACTGACCACTGGGCCTCCATCCTGCGCTGACCACTGGGCCTCCATCCTGAGCTCACCACTGGCCCTCCATCCTGCGCTGACCACCGGGCCTCCATCCTGCGCTGACCACTGGCCCTCCATCCTGCGTTCACCACTGGCCCTCCATCCTGTGCTGACCACTGGCCCTTCATCCTGCGCTGACCACTGGCCCTCCATCCTGCGCTGACTACTAGCCCTCCATCCTGCGCTGACTACTGGCCCTCCATCCTGTGCTGACCACTGGCCCTCCATCCTGTGCTGACCACTGGGCCTCCATCGAGCGTTGACCACTGGCCCTCCATCCTGCGCTGACCAGAGCCTCCATCCTGCGCTGACCACTGAACCTCCATCCTGCGCTGACCACTGAGCCTCCATCCTGCGTTGACCACTGACCTCCATCCTGCGCTGACCACTGAGCCTCCATCCTGCGCTAACCACTGGCCTTCCATCCTGCGCTGACCACTCTGCCTCCATCCTGCGCTGACCACTCTGCCTCCCTCCTGCATTGACCACTCTGCCTCCCTCCTGCATTGACCACTCTGCCTCCCTCCTGCATTGACCACTCTGCCTCCCTCCTGCATTGACCACTCTGCCTCCATCCTGCGCTGACCACTCTGCCTCCATCCTGCGCTAACCACTCTGCCTCCCTCCTGCGCTGACCACTGAGCCTCCATCCTCTGCTGACCACTGAGACTCCATCCTCTGCTGACCACTGAGCCTCCATCCTCTGCTGACCACTGCCTCCATCCTTTGCTGACCACTCTGCCTCCATCCTCTGCTGACCACTGAGCCTCCATCCTGTGCTGACCACTGAGCCTCCATCCTGCGCTGACCACTGAGCCTCCATCCTGCGCTGACCACTGAGCCTCCATCCTGCACTGACCACTGAGCCTCCATCCTGCACTGACCACTCTGCCTCCATGCTGCGCTGACCACTCTGCCTCCATGCTGCGCTGACCACTCTGCCTCCATCTTGCGCTGATCACTGAGCCACCGCGTAGTGCTAACCAATGAGCCACCGCTCAGTGCTAACCACTGAGCCACTGCTCAGTGCTAACTACTGAGCCACCGTGCAGTGCAAACCACTGAGCCACTGTGCAGTGCAAACCACTGAGCCACCGCGCAGTGCTAACCACTGAGCCACCGCACTGTGCAGACCACTGAGCCACCGCACTGTGCAAACCACTGAGCCACTGCACTATGCAAACCACTGAGCTACCGCACTGTGCAAACCACTGAGCCACCGCACTGTGCAAACCACTGAGCCACCATACTGTGCTAACCACTGAGCCACCATATACAGTGCCAACCACTGAGCCACCATAGAGTGCTAATCACTGAGTCACCGTATACAGTGCTAACCACTGAGTCACCATATACAGTGCTAACCATTGAGCCACATTACTGTTCTAATTATTGAGCCACCATATACAGTGCCAACCACTGAGCCACTATAGAGTGCTAACCACTGAGGCTCCGTATACAGTGCTAACTACTGAGCCAGCGTATACTGTGCTAACCACTGAGCCCCCGTATACTCTGCTAACCACTGAGCCCCTGTATACTCTGCTAACCACTGAGCCACCGTATACTCTGCTAACCAATGAGCCGCCGTAAAGTCTGCTAACCACTGAGACCCCATATACTCTGCTAACCACTGAGCCCCGTATACTCTGCTAAGCACTCTGCTGCGGGTAGGAAGGGGCCGGGGAACAGCGGTTGGGTGTGGGCAGGAGGGCCCCCCTGCCCGTACCCAGCCACTGTTCCCTGGCCTTCTCCTGCCCGCTGTTCCCTGGCCCCCTCCTGCCTGCACCCTGTCGCTTTCCCCCTGGCTCCCTCCTGCCTGCACCTGCCTGCTCTTCACCGGCCCCCTCCTGCCCGCACCCGCCTGCTCTTCCCCGGCCCCCTCCTGCCCGCGCCCAGCCGCTCTTACCCTGCCCCCACCTGCCCGCTGTTCCTGGCCCCCTCCTGCCCGCACCTGGTTGCAGTCCCCCGACCCCCTCCTGGACTTCGGCATCGCTGCACACCGGAACTGCTGTAGGTATCTACTATATAATTGTCTACTTCTCTCTGTTTGTCTGTAACGCAAATCCTGCGTTGGTGATTGGTCAGGCCAGCCGCCCACGACCAATCAGCAACAGGGACAGTCCGCCTGCAAATTTGCGCGAGATTTCAACCACACTTCGCTGATTGGTTGCCAGCAATCAGAGATATTTGTGCAGGATTTAAACCCAGCTTCGCTTTGCATTATTCTTAAATCTTCATAAGTAAACTACATACATACTCTAGAATACCCAATGCGTTAGAATAGTCTACATATATTTCACATTCATTCCCCACCTATAATGCTCAGGTAACATAATATACACCTGGTTAAGTAACATCTCTGATTTTCCTCTATAATGGGAAGGTTTTGTTTTGTTTGTTTTGTTCCAAGTTACATTGGCCTCCGGTCTGTTTCGGGGAAACTGCTAAATCTACTTTCACTGTAATTTGTCTGTGTATTTCAGTGACTAGAACTGTTTCACTAATGGTTTTGATATATGTCTCTGTGTACACGGTTTTCTTTTCTGAGTTTAAAATATAAAATAAAGAATTTGAAAAAAAATATATACACCTGGTTATGTGGGATATGTGTTCATTCCATGTCTAAGATACCCAAGAAACCTTTTATACATCTACATAATCTTTCTGTAATAAGTTATTATCTTCATTCTTTTTATCTATTCCTTTTCTTCATTCTTTTTAGTACGTCCCTACTCTCTGAGGTACACAAGTACTTTCTGGAGACAGGATTCTACTATTCAGCGGCTATTTCTAAGGCACCTGTATACCTGTATACTCTCTGAAGTACACAGTACTTTCTGGAGAGAGGATTCTACTATTCAGCGGCTATTTCTAAGGCACCTGTATACCTGTATACTCTCTGAGGTACACAAGTACTTTCTGGAGACAGGATTCTACTATTCAGCGGCTATTTCTAAGGCACCTGTATACCTGTATACTCTCTGAAGTACACAGTACTTTCTGGAGAGAGGATTCTACTATTCAGCGGCTATTTCTAAGGCACCTGTATACCTGTATACTCTCTGAAGTACACAGTACTTTCTGGAGTGAGGACTATACTATTCTGCAGCTATTTCTATGGCACCTGTATACCTGTATACTCTCTGAGGTACACAAGTACTTTCTGGAGACAGGATTCTACTATTCAGCGACTATTTCTAAGGCACCTGTATACTTGTATACTCTCTGAAGTACACAGTACTTTCTGGAGTGAGGACTATACTATTCTGCAGCTATTTCTATGGCACCTGTATACCTGTATACTCTCTGAGGTACACAAGTACTTTCTGGAGACAGGATTCTACTATTCAGCGACTATTTCTAAGGCACCTGTATACCTGTATACTCTCTGAGGTACACAAGTACTTTCTGGAGAGAGGACTCTACTATTCTGCAGCTATTTCTATGGCACCTGTATACCTGTATACTCTCTGAGGTACACAGTACTTTCTGGAGTGAGGACTATACTATTCTGCAGCTATTTCTATGGCAACCTGTATACCTGTATACTCTCTGAGGTACACAGTACTTTCTGGAGACAGGATTCTACTATTCAGCGGCTATTTCTAAGGCACCTGTATACCTGTATACTCTCTGAGGTACACAAGTACTTTCTGGAGACAGGACTCTACTGTTCAGCGGCTATTTCTAAGGCACCTGTATACCTGTATACTCTCTGAGGTACACAAGTACTTTCTGGAGAGAGGACTCTACTATTCAGCGGCTATTTCTATGGCACCTGTATACCTGTATACTCTCTGAGGTACACAAGTACTTTCTGGAGAGAGGATTCTACTATTCAGCGGCTATTTCTAAGGCACCTGTATACTGTATACTCTCTGAAGTAACACAGTACTTTCTGGAGTGAGGACTATACTATTCAGCAGCTATTTCTATGGCACCTGTATACCTGTATACTCTCTGAGGTACACAAGTACTTTCTGGAGACAGGATTCTACTATTCAGCGAGCTATTTCTAAGGCACCTGTATACCTTGTATACTCTCTGAAGGTACACAGTACTTTCTGGAGAGTGATCTACTATCATTCGGCAGCTATTTCTATGGCACCTGTATACCTGTATACTCTCTGAGGTACACAAGTACTTTCTGGAGACAGGATCTACTATTCAGCGACTATTTCTAAGGCACCTGTATACCTGTATACTCTCTGAGGTACACAAGTACTTTCTGGAGAGAGGACTCTACTATTCTGCAGCTATTTCTATGGCACCTGTATACCTGTATACTCTCTGAGGTACACAGTACTTTCTGGAGTGAGGACTATACTATTCTGCAGCTATTTCTATGGCACCTGTATACCTGTATACTCTCTGAGGTACACAGTACTTTCTGGAGACAGGATCTACTATTCAGCGGCTATTTCTAAGGCACCTGTATACCTGTATACTCTCTGAGGTACACAAGTACTTTCTGGAGACAGGACTCTACTGTCAGCGGCTATTTCTAAGGCACCTGTATACCTGTATACTCTCTGAGGTACACAAGTACTTTCTGGAGAGAGGACTCTACTATTCAGCGGCTATTTCTAAGGCACCTGTATACCTGTATACTCTCTGAGGTACACAGTACTTTCTGGAGAGAGGACTCTACTATTCGCGGCTATTTCTAAGGCACCTGTATACCTGTATACTCTCTGAGGTACACAGTACTTTCTGGAGTGAGGACTCTACTATTCAGCGGCTATTTCTAAGGCACCTGTATACCTGTATACTCTCTGAGGTACACAGTACTTTCTGGGAGTGGACTACTATTCAGCGCTATTTCTAAGGCACCTGTATACCTGTATACTCTCTGAGGTACACAGTACTTTCTGGAGTGACGGACTTACTATTCAGCAGCTATTTCTAAGGCACCTGTATACCTGTATACTCTCTGAGGTACACAGTACTTTCTGGAGACAGGATCTACTATTCAGCGGCTATTTCTAAGGCACCTGTATACCTGTATACTCTCTGAGGTACACAGTACTTTCTGGAGAGAGGACTCTACTATTCAGCGGCTATTTCTAAGGCACCTGTATACCTGTATACTCTCTGAGGTACACAGTACTTCCTGGAGAGAGGACTCTACTATTCAGCGGCTATTTCTACAGCACCTGTATACCTGTATACTCTCTGAGGTACACAGTACTTTCTGGAGAGAGGACTCTACTATTCAGCGGCTATTTCTACAGCACCTGTATACCTGTATACTCTCTGAGGTACACAGTACTTCCTGGAGAGAGGACTCTACTATTCAGCCGCTATTTCTACAGCACCTGTATACCTGTATACTCTCTGAGGTACACAGTACTTTCTGGAGAGAGGACTCTACTATTCAGCGGCTATTTCTAAGGCACCTGTATACCTGTATACTCTCTGAGGTACACAGTACTTCCTGGAGAGAGGACTCTACTATTCAGCGGCTATTTCTACAGCACCTGTATACCTGTATACTCTCTGAGGTACACAGTACTTTCTGGAGAGAGGACTCTACTATTCAGCGGCTATTTCTAAGGCACCTGTATACCTGTATACTCTCTGAGGTACACAGTACTTCCTGGAGAGAGGACTCTACTATTCAGCGGCTATTTCTACAGCACCTGTATACCTGTATACTCTCTGAGGTACACAGTACTTTCTGGAGAGAGGACTCTACTATTCAGCGGCTATTTCTACAGCACCTGTATACCTGTATACTCTCTGAGGTACACAGTACTTCCTGGAGAGAGGACTCTACTATTCAGCCGCTATTTCTACAGCACCTGTATACCTGTATACTCTCTGAGGTACACAGTACTTTCTGGAGAGAGGACTCTACTATTCAGCGGCTATTTCTAAGGCACCTGTATACCTGTATACTCTCTGAGGTACACAGTACTTCCTGGAGAGAGGACTCTACTATTCAGCGGCTATTTCTACAGCACCTGTATACTCTCTGAGGTTACAGCACAATACAAGGAAGAGACAGTGCACAGGTGTGAAAGAAGTCAAATCATGCAACAAATACAATACACAAATGCGGAAGGCTGACATAGAACAGGTATGTTGGAAAGCGCAAAGTGTGACACATGTCCACTGCTCCTGTCAGCACCACTAAGTACACACAGATGTACAATTCACCGCCTATTTCTAGTCATTCATAAAGAGATAACCGATGAAAGGGTTAAAGAAGTGTTCCTATTCAGGCAGTTAGCACCAGAGATGAATGGGTTAGCGGTCTCGCTCCTGACGTGGCAGGCACAGGAGGATGCTGGGAGGTGTAGTTCTAGCTGCACTTCCTGTGACAGGAGTTGCTGCTCTTTTTCCCCTCGGTATCTTGCAGCAGGCAGTAGTGTGCACAGGGTTAACTCTTTCATCGCCAGACACAAGTGTTGTTAGATGTGTGCCTGGAGACATTCAGCCTCCACTGGTGCTGCCTGGTCACCATTGTACTGCATTTCCCAGCACGCCCAGCGCGGCTCCGCCTTAGTCAGCTGACTGCTGTGAGTAGTGTGGAAACAGCAGGTGACAGCACAGGTCAGGTGACCGGCTCTCGTTCCTTGTCTGCTGCCCGGCAAACTTCTCCCACTGATGCCAGCAAGGTAAGAGATGCCCGGTCACACAGTGCGATTCCCTGTAGGAAGCCGCTATGGCTCTGTGATAACCTGCTGCTCTGCAGGATGGGGGGAAAACTACAACACCCAGCATGCATTCACCGGCCCAGCATGGTGCACACGTGATGGGAGTTGTAGTTCCACAGCTACTTTAGAGCTTTCAATGTTTATCTTTATTAGGAGCACAATTATGTCTGGCCGATGTGCTGTAATATACAGTCAGGGTCTGATCTTAGGACAGGGGGGCTGTGTGCTGGCCATGCTTTAGGGATCTCCTATTTATTTGTCATCTTCCCCCTTATAAGTCCCATCTGGAGCCCTGTATGGTCAGAGCGCTCAATGATGGAGGGTCCTGTAGGGTGCTGTGTAATGGGGGATCCTGAATTAGGGCCCCTCCTGTGTATGACATGGCTAATGGGGATCCTGAATTAGGGCCCCTCCTGTGCATGACATGGCTAATGGGGGATCCTGAATTAGGGCCCCTCCTGTGCATGACATGGCTAATGGGGGATCCTGAATTAGGGCCCCTCCTGTGCATGACATGGCTAAATACCCTCCACACGCGCAATGACCCTCCACACGCGCAATACAGTGTCCCCGCAGACCCTCCACAACGCGCAATACAGTGTCCCCGCAGACCCTCCACAAGCGCAATAGTGTCCCCGCAGACCCTCCACACGTGCAATACAGCGTCCCCGCAGACCCTCCACACGCGCAATACAGCGTCCCCGCAGACCCTCCACACGCGCAATACAGCGTCCCCGCAGACCCTCACACACGCGCAATACAGCGTCCCCGCAGACACACACTTGCAACCCTCCAGCACAATACAGTGTCCCCGCAGACCCTCCACACGCCAATACAGTGTCCCCGCAGACCCTCCCACGCGCAAACAGTGTCCCCGCAGACCCTCCACAAACGCGCAAAAAAATACAGTGTCCCCGCAGACCCTCCACACGCGCAATACAGTGTCCCCGCAGACCCTCCACACGCGCAATACAGTGTCCCCGCAGACCCTCCACACAACGGCCCGCAATACAAGTGTGTCCCCGCAGACCCTCACACGCGCAATACAGGTCCCCGCAGACCCTCCACACGCGCAATACAGGTCCCCGCAGACCCTCCACACGCGCAATACAGCGTCCCCGCAGACCCTCCACACGCGCAATACAGCGTCCCCGCAGACCCTCCACACGCGCAATACAGCGTCCCCGCAGACCCTCCACACGCGCAATACAGCGTCCCCGCAGACCCTCCACACGCGCAATACAGCGTCCCCGCAGACCCTCCACACGCGCAATACAGCGTCCCCGCAGACACCTCTCCACACAGCGCAATACAGCGTCCCCGCAGACCCTCCACACGCGCAATACAGCGTCCCCGCAGACCCCATCCCAACACGCGCAATACACGTACGCCCCGCAGACCCTCCACACGCGCAATACACGTCCCCGCAGACCCTCCACACGCGCAACTACAACGTCCCCGCAGACCCTCCACACGCGCAAGCGACACAGTGTCCCCGCAGACCCTCCACATACAGATACCGGAGAAAATGAGGGGCCAGCCACATGGTTCGAGATGCCACTCTATCCAGCCTTTTGGTTGGCATGGTCTGCATCGGAATAGCCAAAGAGTTTGTATGTGTCCTGTGTGCTGCTCTATACCCAGGTATAAACTAATGTCTATTGAGCCATATAGAGGCAACTTCCCGATCTCTGAGGGGCCAACCATTAGGGCTTCATCCACTGGGGCCTTCACCAATCCCAGGAACCAGGGCTCTGAAGATTCCCATGTGAATGAGGTAGAGGTTGATCCTGCGCTCTGCTGCTCTATTCATTCTTATGGTAGTATGAAAGGCCAGTTGAGCACAGCCATCTCCAGCAGTCCCATTAAGAAAGCATGTAGTGGATGTATACATGCTCGACCACCGCAACATTCACTCAGGTCTTCTCAGGGCCCCGGTTCTCAGTATCAGTGAGGGCCTAGCAGTCAGATCTCCAGCGATCAGGAAATTATCCCTTATCCAATGGATAGAGGATAACTTCCATATTTGAGGATACCCCTTAAATGCTTCACACACGTTAATTGTCAACAGCATGGACTCTGTACGGTTAACTCTTTCAACTCATTTTAGCCTATAGACTTACGTAAGTGATGTGCCTCAGGTCCAGCTCTTTGACGTGACCACTGCTAAAGTCTCGATTGTTGTCTACATCAGCCAAGCTCAGTGTTTGGCTGTACAAAAGCCGATGTGGTGACACATGGTTGATTATTTGCCTGAGGACAACCCTTTTAATATCGGTCTGTAAGCTCTGTATTAGGAGTACATACCTATCACATCTATTGTATAGTCAAGTGTTTGAAGTGGAGAGTAGAAAAATGGCACACACCATTGAAGAGCAGTGTGTGCGTCTGTATCTGTGCCCATTGTATCGGCTATTAACAGAGCGTAGGATGCACATTAGAGGATAGTCATTGTGCAGCCCCAATATTAATATATGTAATAAGTATTCCACAATATTATTCATCTCTTCTCTGCTTCTTTCTCCAGCTGCTGGCACAAGAGTCCATCCACATATACTCATTCCCTCACACTGATAATTCTTGGGAAAGATGACTCCGGAACAGAAGAAACTGTTGAATGTCTTCATCTTGGGCATTGCTTTTATGTTTATGTTCACAGCCTTTCAGACGTGTGGCAACGTAGCGGTAAGTGTCCTGCCACTGACATAAAGCATCTCTAGTCCCTAATATGCAGGCTGGAGCGTATCTAGTAACTGGAACGTTGGCCATCTTCCCCTTCCCCACCCTGTAATCACAGAGGCCCTATTTCCCGCATGACTGTCTCTCTGAACACAATGGCTGCTCTATACTGGTAATCTACAAAGCCAAATGTTTTTACAGACAGCATATAGGCAAAATATTGTTTAAGGCGAGTTTCCAGTTCTGGTAAATAATGCTTAGGCATATTCTCTGTTTCCTCATATTTTTCTTTTTTATACCTTTTATGATCACCAGTGCACCTTTTTACTGACCAGAGATACAGCTGCATCTCAATGAATTAGAATATAATTAAAAAGTTATTTTATTTCAGTAATTCAATACAAAAAGTGAAACACATATATGGAGTTATTACAAACAGAGTGATCGATTTCAAGTGTTTATTTCTGTAAATGTTGATGATTATGGCTTACAGCCAATGAAAACCCGAAGGTCATTATCTCAGAAACTTAAAGTAGGGAGGATGAAGGGTTAAAAACCGTATTGCTGTATTCCACCAGACATCAAAGGATGAATATAATATTGATTTATTAGTCAATGCGTTTTAGGGCTCCCAGAAACGCTCTAAAGCATGGCAATATGATATTGATTTATCCTGAGGAAGGGGAAAGGGAAATAAATCAATAGTATATTCACCCTTTGATGTCTGGCGGAATACGGCAGCGCGGTTGTAAATCCTTCATCCTCCCTACTCAATATGCATCACTCTGGGGACTGCAGCAGCTGTGATATGGTTTTATAGTGGTTGTGACTCTCACAACCACACCAGGTGAAGCCTCTGATACTATTTAGGTAATATGTTATCTCTCACACCCTTCATCCTCCCTACTTTTATTTTCTGAGATAATGACCTTTAGGTTTTCATTGGCTGTAAGCTGTAATCATCAACATTAACAGAAATAAACACTTGAAATAGATCACTCTGTTTGTAATGATTCTATATAATATATACATTTCACTTAATTTATTTCAGTAATTCAATACATAAAGTTTTTGATGATATTCTAATTTATTGATAGGCATCTGTATAAGGTAATGGCATCCCCTGACTGGTGAAAATGCAGCCGCTGCCAGCCTCACACAATAGCCGACACCCAGCTGCATCAGACACCAACACAGTGTTGACAACGACCATGGTCATTTAACCCCCCTGAAAGATGGTGCTGTCAATAGTGCCTACAGCATCTAGATGGTTAACAGAGCGTGGGTGCTCTCTCTATTGCACAACGATTTTGTGATTGTGTTGTCCTGATAGTTACCATGGCAATCTAAGGCCAACTAATGGTGTAGGGTCTGCCGGCTATAGTGGCCTGTTCAGATGTATATTATATTTTCGTGATAAAAATATAATTTTTCAGTCCTGTCAGTTCAATCTTGTCAACTCCTGAAGGGTTAATAAACCACAGGATAGCAGTGTTGCATATGTTGTGGGTCGCTGTTTTTAAAATGCTATTACTTTTGTAGGTTTTCCAATATACAGATCTGCAAAGTCACTTCAAAATTAAGGTCCCTAAAAATAGGTTTTTCAAATTTCCTTGGAAAAAAAAAGGAAAACTGCTAAAATGTTACATTAATATAAGGACATTTCACTAATGGCGTTGATGTAAGGTAGGCATATGTTAAATGTCATTCATTAAAGGAAATCTGTTAAGGCCGGTTTACACGCTGCAATGTCCCAGCGACCCGACCAACGATCGGGATCACTGGGACATTGCTATATGATCGTTGGTGAACTGTCACACAGGCACACTCACCAGCGACCAGCGAGTACGCTGGTAACTAGGGTACACATCAGGTAACTAAGCAGAGCACTGCGCTTAGTTACCCGATGTTTACCCTGGTTACCATGTCCCAGCGTGTACTGTGCAGCGCTGGGCATCGGCCGGGAGGTCGTTGATCATTGGTCTCCCGCTGTCACACACGCCGATGCTGGCCGCACAGCGGGAGACCAACGATCAAAATACGGCCCTGGCCTTTCCGCAACAATCAGCAATCAGCGAGCTGATCGCTGATCGTTGCAGGATGTCACACGTAGCGACTTCGATATGAGGCCGCTGCAACGTCACAAGTTTCAGTGACATCATTAACGATGTCGACACGTGTAAACTGGCCTTTAGTAGGATCCTCCTACTGTATGAGCAAGGAAGTCATAGGAAGCTGAGTAAAATTATATCTTTATCTACCATCCGAAATCTCATTCCAAAGAAATCCATGTTCTCTTAATATCTAGAACAAAGGAGACATTACCAGTGTGTGCCCTGTAGATCAAGAGAGCAGACTGTCAGTCATTATGTGTCTCACACTGCTAGCAATCTACTTTCATTTAATATAAGCGCAGATTTTCAGGTAGATCTGTGTCTGACTGATTCATCTTAACAGCTATTTTACATATAATGAAAAATATAGATTTCTCTGAAAAAAGACAT
This sequence comes from Allobates femoralis, assembly GCA_033576535.1. NCBI lineage: Eukaryota > Metazoa > Chordata > Amphibia > Anura > Aromobatidae > Allobates > Allobates femoralis. The sequence goes on from JARQOC010000006.1 coordinate 297,554,355, forward strand.
TGGATCAGGTATCAAGATATAATAAAAAAAAAAAAAAAAAAAAAAAAGTAGCTCTCCTGTGTAAAGCCAATGGTAATATGGAGAATAAAATCAGCAATATTACTCGCCTGATTAGGTTGTGCTGCAGGCACGACTCTGAAAATCAGCACTTTGGAGATGACTGGCTCTGGACTCATAGAATGGGACACTCTGGCTTCATGAAGATCTCATACGGTGGTGAGTTCACTAAACTGGATTCCGGACCATGCCACACGGGGTGTCGTTTAACTGATTGAAGGATCCACCCGCTGGCAATGGACTAACACAGCGGGACGCAGGCAGAGGAAACTGGTATCTTAGACTGTATTGGTGCTCTGCTGCAGCACTGACCTCTACTCCCTAATGGAATAGAATTACAGAATAAAATGAAAAAAAAAAAAGGGAACTACTGTATTTTTCGAATTAGAAGACGCTTTTTCCACAAAAAGGTTTGGGGAAAGTGGGGGTGCGTCTTGAAGTCCGAATCTACTGCTGTGCTTGGCTGTGGGGCTGTGCTGAGGTGAGCAGTCTGTGATCTAGTGGGCCCGCTCATTAGGCTCATGTAATATTTACTGCATTCCCCTGTCCATCAACTTTTAGTATTGAAGCTGGCACTGAGAGGTGGGTGGGGGGAGCGGTCCATATTACATGAGCCTAAGTGTACTCCCCCCCTCATCCTGGATATGGCCCCTCTTCTTAGCGCGCACACAAAAATAATGAACAGTGTAACTCGCCTCTCCATTGCATCCCTGCTTGCAGCACTTCTGTGTCCTCCTGTCTCCAGGGCACCCAATCATGTGAGTGGGGCGCGCAGCGATGACATCACTGTGCTGCCCCGCTCACTTGATCGGATGCCCAGGACAGACAGGGGGATGCGGAAGTGCTGCAAACAGGGAAGCAATGGAGAGGTTAGTTACATCGTTCATTATTTTTGTGTGTGTGCTAGGATGGGGGGGGGGCATATCCAGGATGGTGGGGCCACATCCAGAATGGGGATTATAAACCAGGATGGGAGGGTGCTATATCCCAGGATAGGGGGCCATATCCAGGATGAGGATTATAATTCGGGATGGGGGGCCATATCCAGAATGGGGGACATATATTACCTGGAAGGGGCCAAGGATGGGTACATATCCCCCATACATGTCAGCAGCAGATTCCCCCTATATCATACTGCACCTGATGATGGGGACTGGTCGACCCTAAATTGTGCTTTTAATTTTAATAAAGGACCTAAGGCCAATACGTCTGAAGTCATCATTTCTGCAGCACCTATTAGTTCTCCCTTTTTTAAAATTTTGTAAGATATCATTTTATTTAGCTTCCTATCATCTACATGCCCATATAGATAGGTTAGGAGGGTCGATCCTACAGATTTTCTTTCACTATTCAATGAGGTGTGGCTATCTGTATAAAAGGTATACACATTCAAAATTGAAAAATTGCTTTTGTTTTGAAATTTATATCAAATTACTGATGTCATAAATAAACACAAAACCTATTGACCTACATTTACCATGATCATAAAAATCACAGAAAAAAAAACAATCTAAAAATCACTTAGGTTTGTTTAAATCATTCAAGAGTTATTGCCCCCTGTTAAGAGTTGAAAAATTTGGCTAGGTCACTAAGGTTTAAGATCTCTGCTTGCTGGTGCAAGCGTGGTGGAGTGCACCCACTGGGCAGAGGCAACGATCTCGACCTGGAGGGGAGTAACTAAGAGGCTACATCAGGGGTCTCAAACTCGGCTGGGTTGGTGGGCCGCACATAGAAAAACATTTACAGCGGGGGGCCGCATCCCTTGTAGGACTAAGTGATACTTTAGTAATACCAGAATATTTTGCTCAATGTAGTAAAGTACAAATTCTGATCCCCGTCTTGTAGTAATGTCCCCATCCTGTAGTAATGTCCTTTTCTACTGATGTCCCCATCCTGATCCCATTTTCTAGTGATGTCCCCCATCCTGATCCCTTTTTCTAGTGATGTCCCCCATCCTGATTCCTTTTTCTAGTGAGGTCCCCTATCCTGATCCCTTTTTCTACTGATGTCCCCATCCTGATCCCCTTTTGTACTGATGTCCCCCATCCTGATCCCCTTTTCTACTGATGTCCCCTATCCTGATCCCCTTTTGTAGTGACGTCCCCCATCCTGATCCTTTTTTGTAGGGATGTCCACATCCTGATCCCCTTTTCTAGTGATGTCCCCCTTTCTGATCTCCTTTTGTAGTGATGTCCCCCATCCTGATCCCCTTTTCTAGTGATGTCCCCATCCCGATTCCCTTTAGTAGTGATGTCCCTCATCCCGGTTCCCTTTTGTAGTAATGTCCTCATCCTGATACCCTTTTCTAGTAATTTCCCCCATCCTAATTCCCTTTTCTAGTAATGCCCCCCATCCAGATCCCCTTTAGTAGTGATGTCCCCCATCCTGATCCCCTTTTCTAGGAATGTCCCCCATCCTGATCAACTTTTATAGTGATGCCCCCATCCTGTTTTACCTTCTTTTTATACACTCACATACACACTCATTCACACTCACACCCTCACACACAAACCCACACACACACTCACACACTCTCATACACACACTGAAACTCACACACACCTCACACACACTTTCTTATACATATATCCTCACTTACATACTCACACACTCACCCTCACACACACACACACACCTTCTTACTCACACTCACACTTTTCTCACTTTAATGATGCATTGCTCCAGTGCAGGGGGCCGGCGAGGTCCCCGCTGTGCTGACTTCTGGCCTCCGCTGTGCTATGACTTCCTCCAGCCGCCACTCAGACAAGTTCTGTTGCTCAGCAAGATCAATGCAATCTGCCAGCCAGAGCCCGCATGTGACGTCATATTCCGCCATCTTATTGGCTGGCAGCTTGCATTTATCTTGCTGAGAGGCAGAGCTTGTTAGTGCTGCGGACGGAAGTCATCACACAGAGGGCACTCCTGTGGCCCCCTGCACTGAGGCGATGCATCATTAAGTTGTCCAAGGTGCCGCGGGCCGCATAGTGAGGCCCCAGGGGCCGCATGCGGCCCTCGGGCCGCGTGTTTGAGACCCCTGGGCTACATCATCTTCACTAAAGCCTCAGATGATGAGATTAAAGTAAAATGAGGGTAACCACCAGGTGATACTCCAGGGGATCTCAGTACATCAACAGATGACTCTATGGGCGTCTGAGATGTGGGAAGACACAGTCTCTGGTGACGGTAGGTGCAGTGGGTACGGCAGTAGAGCTATTTCAAGCTGGTACAGTGGGTACGGTAGAAGAGCTGGTTCAAGCTGGTGCAGTGGGTACGGTAGGAGAGCTGGTTCAAGCTGGTGCAGTGGGTACGGTAGGAGAGCTGGTTCAAGCTGGTGCAGTGGGTACGGTAGGAGAGCTGGTTCAAGCTGGTGCAGTGGGTACGGTAGGAGAGCTGGTTCAAGCTGGTGCAGTGGGTACGGTAGGAGAGCTGGTTCAAGCTGGTGCAGTGGGTACGGTAGGAGAGCTGGTTCAAGCTGGTGCAGTGGGTACGGTAGGAGAGCTGGTTCAAGCTGGTGCAGTGAGTATGGCAGCATAGCTGGTCTTGCAGGTACAGCAATACTAGGAAACAGACACGGATTAGGTAAAGTACGGGACTCCACATACAGAAAGGGTAACTGGGACCGAACAACTATCAGCGTGTCTCCAGGTATAGACTATGTTGCTCAGGCACCTCCCATATGGGAAAGGTACCTTAAATATTCTGTGCTTTTTAGTCATAGGTTGAGAAGGCAAACAGGCCCTTTAAGAAAAAGGGACGTGTCGTACGCTATCTTAAGCGCACTCCCAGTAGGTCTGCGATGCCGACGCAGGCCCTGAATGCAGGGTACAGAGCCGGGACAAGAATAGATGCTGGGCAGAGGTGAGAATACTGGTCTCTCCACAGCGAGTCCACCGACGCAGTGGCAGAAATCACTAAGAGTTGGGCAGCATCATATGAGTAGGACAGATTTTTCTACACCGACAGCTCTTTTTCAGTGACTGTAAGCAGAGATTTAGAATTAGCCAAAATTAATTTCATTGTGTAAAATATTTTGCTGTGACTCTGGTGTGACCATACACTACCTGAAGTCATGAATTACTAGTATAGCGCAGGCATTTACTAAGCAAAGTCTGGCTCAATTCGTGCTAAAAAAAAGAGCCTGTCTTTTTCCAGATTTCTCATCTTTTTGACTATCTTTGTGCTTCATTAGAAATCTAAAAAAAATGTGACAAAGTGATGTCGTAATAAGCAATAGATTGAGCTCTAAAATTAAATTGCACGTGATTAATAAATATTAGGGAGATACGAGTCTAAGGGGCCTTTCACATCAGCGTTTATGTCCAGATCTGGCCGATCCGAACCAAAAAACGTATCTGCCGCATGTGCAACGGCCGCACTTGCGGTACACTTGCGGATCACGGCAATACCGCACTTCCTCTTTGTGTGTGGGGGCCTCCCGACCATACTCTTTAGTGTGGGGGCCTCCCGGCCATCCTCTTTGTGTGTGGGGGGCCTCCCGGCCATCCTCTTTGTGTGTGGGGGCCTCCCGGCCATCCTCTTTGTGTGTGGGGGCCTCCCGGCCATCCTCTTTGCGTGTGGGGGCCTCCCGGCCATCCTCTTTGCGTGTGGGGGCCTCCCGGCCATCCTCTTTGCGTGTGGGGGCCTCCCGGCCATCCTCTTTGCGCGTGGGGGCCTCCCGGCCATCCTCTTTGCGCGTGGGGGGCCTCCCGGCCATCCTCTTTGCGCGTGGGGGGCCTCCCGGCCATCCTCTTTGGCGTGGGGGGCCTCCCGGCCATCCTCTTTGCGCGTGGGGGGCCTCCCGGCCATCCTCTTTGCGCGTGGGGGGCCTCCCGGCCATCCTCTTTGCGCGTGGGGGGGCCTCCCGGCCATCCTCTTTGCGCGTGGGGGGCCTCCCGGCCATCCTCTTTGCGCGTGGGGGGCCTCCCGGCCATCCTCTTTGCGCGTGGGGGGCCTCCCGGCCATCCTCTTTGCGCGTGGGGGGGCCTCCCGGCCATCCTCTTTGCGCGTGGGGGGCCTCCCGGCCATCCTCTTTGCGCGTGGGGGGCCTCCCGGCCATCCTCTTTGCGCGTGAGGGGGCCTCCTGACCTTATTCTTACAAGTGATATTGGGGGAATTAAGTATTCGGTATGTTAACCGTTGTAACGTACCTGGGAAGTTTCACATAAAATAGCAGACATTTCCTGCTAGGACAGCAATAAACCTCATCGGTAATGTGCTTCTGCTGTACATAGACTGAGTTGTTTGTGTAGAATTTGCTTGTTAGAGGCAGAAGAAATGTAGCATCACCGGCTGAACAGGTTATTCCAGCAATGTACAGTGGATACAAAAAGTCTACACACCCCTGTTTAAAATGCCAGGTTTTTATCATGTAAAAATACAAAAAATCATACCAAGAAGAATCATTTCAGAATTTTACCCACTTTTTAAAGGGGTTGTCCACTACGTGGGTAACCCCTTCTCATCAGCATCTTTGCCCCTGTAAAATAACAGCACATATACTCACCGCCAGTGTTGGCACCATTCCAGCGGTGTTGGCACTAACTCTCACGTGATGTTACGTATTGTGGGCCCCGCACCCAATCACCGCCGGCTTTTCTGTCCCCGCCTTTGGACGAATCAAACCTCAAGAGGAAGTGATCGGACAGCCGCAGCTTTATATGGGGTCAATCAGAATCGCTGTAAATGATGGCAGCTATGTGCTCAATACTATTCAATATCAGTGTAAATAAAGTGACTGCCTAATTCTGATCACAACCACATCCCTGATAAGAGGGTGTTCACATTTGTACAAGACATCATTACGTTTTGTTATTTGTTTCTCAGCGGGGAATATGAATATACGACCCTACAGAATATGGGTGACTTTATAGATGGAAAAGTTCTGAAATTCTTCTTGGTATGACTTTTTTTTTTACATCACAAAAACTGGCATTAACAGGGAGGTGTAGACCTTTTATATTCACTGTATCATAGTAGGTAAAGTTGCATTTACATCTGCTGATGCGAGGTGTTAAATGACCACAGATTGATTGTTTGCAGGTCGGTGTTCATTTAATAGCCATTCTTCACCGGCGGACTGCATTACAGATGTGCACAGAACTATCAGTAGTAGATCACTCAGTGCACATAGGCTGGACGATTCCTGTTTACTTAGCTCTCAGCAGAGCATCCTCCTAAATAAAAATATGTGCAACGTGAAATCTCTCCCGATAAATGAGCGTTTTGCGTTTTTGTGGGGTTTTCACTTCCAGATTATTGTCAAACGAGCATTCATAAGAAAAAGGTTAACTGAGGGGTGTTGGTGCTTGTATGTTACCAGACAAACTATGTCCTACTTCTTTTCACAGTAGCAGTTTTTTGTCTAACATCTCTCACATTGTTACAGTGATCCTGTAGAGGTTCTGTGGAAAGTGGATCCTTTTAGAGGCCCTGTAACAAGTGAATCCTTGTAGAGGTCCTGTAGCAAGTGAATCCTTGTAGAGGTCCTGTAGCAAGTGAATCCTTGTAGAGGTCCTGTAGCAAGTGAATCCTTGTAGAGGTCCTGTAGCAAGTGAATCCTTGTAGAGGTCCTGTAGCAAGTGAATCCTTGTAGAGGTCCTGTAGCAAGTGAATCCTTGTAGAGGTCCTGTAGCAAGTGAATCCTTTTAGAGGTCCTGTAGCAAGTGAATCCTTTTAGAGGTCCTGTAGCAAGTGAATCCTTTTAGAGGTCCTGTAGCAAGTGGACCCTTTTAGAGGCCCTGTAGAAAGTGGATCCTATAGAGGTTCTGTAGAAAGTGGATCCTTGTAGTGGTCCTATAGAAAGTGGATCCCTATAGAGGTCCTGTAGAAAGTGGATCCTTGCAGAGATCCTATGGATAGTTAGGTGGCATCTGTAATTAACATCTGTGAGAAACATACTATGAAGTGTTGAAGGGCAGTTACACATGGAAAATATTTCCAATGTTCATATAAAGCCAACACTTGAATTCATACAAGCAGGGGCGTAACTACAATAGGTGCAGGAGTTGCGATCGCACCCGGGCCCTGCAGCCTAGGGGGGCCCCAAAAGTCCCTTTGGCCCATAGACTAATATTATTAAAGATTTGCAATAATTGGGGACCCCGTTGGAGCTTTCGCATCGGGGCCCCTGGGTCTGAAGTTACGCCACTGCATACAAGTAAAGAGACATCACTTTGGACTTGTTATCTCTGTCAGTCCCATGTTCATAAATGCACTATACTGCTCTAGTCACACAATGAAGACCCTGGCAACGTCAGATATTTGTCTCTGATCTTTCACCCTTAAGCCACTATAGTTAACAGTATCTTTATTATAGAAATGCGTAGGGACACCTTTGTGCTTGTGGTGCTCCAGCCATGAGATGTCTGCTCATATGATAAAATTGCACAGTGGCGTCTGTCGTTTCCCATTGGATTACAGTTTACTATAATGTTCTACCTCTGCTGATTCTTGTGGTCACGGTTGCGCTCACTGAACCTTATGACTTAAGTAATCACTTCCTTTTTACAAAGACGTCTGGACGTATAGTAGTCTGACCCCTCTAATGCTGTACAACAAGGCCAATTTCAGACAAGTGAGATACAGGCGCATTTCTAAAGCCGCAAGTCCTGACCCAACCACAGGTCTTATGACCCAAGTTAAGAGCATCACTGGGTCATTAGTCTGGTTGTAAGGTGACCTGTCATATACGTTCAGAGATACATCTGTGTTATACTTGCGTGAAAATGATCTTATGTGGAGGATTCTTTGTGCTGAAGGGCACATTTAGTAAATGGATAGGCTTTGTGTGGATACAGGTCCTACAAATGGGACCCACATCTATCTTGAGAACAGCGTTCTGTCATGTAACGCTGTCGTATTCAGAAATCCCATAGAGTTGAATAGGAATTTCCGCCTAGCTCTCCACTGACAGAGGCTCACGTCAGGGCCCCTACTTGAGATAAATGTAGATCCCAATAGTAAAACCACATCTACTATATAAGTTGATATGCCATATATGTGCGAGGTAGGAATACCTCTTTAACAATCCTATTACGTTTCCCACAAGCAGGGAAAAGTAAAGAACCCTATATAAAAAGGTGTTATTCTCTTTTATTATTGGGAGACCTAAAGACTCATGATATTAACATGGACATTGTAAGAAGCAGATCATGTCTAATGTGTGTGTTGTTCTTCTTTCTTCAGCAAACTGTGATCGCCAGCCTGAATAATACAGACTTCCATGGCAGTGGATATACAAGGTACAAAATTTCATGGATGCAGATGTTTGTTTTTTTGTAAGGTTCCAGCTTATCTCTACTTTAAAAAAAAAAAAAAAAATTGTTATAATAAAATTTATTAAGAAGGTTAAAAATATATATAAAAGATCAGAAATAACGCAGATATGTCTCACAGCAATGTGCGGGAGTTTCCTGCAGTACCCCTGACATTGAAATCCATGTGTGTGCCTGGTCCTGGCACTACAGCTCTGCTCATTCTCGGGAACATCCTGCGTCTGCAGATCCAGGTGGAGACTCGCTCCTATATACTGCTATAGCATCACCACCCCTGTATGTACAGCTGATTGTAGGATTCCCAGGTCTCTCTCACCACAACTTCCAAGTTGGAAATCCTGGAAATGGCACTGTCTGGTTTAAGGCCCACAATGTCCATTAGATCAATGTTGGCTGAGTAGGCTGTTCATTATACATGGAATATCTTGGCTCTCACTATACAGGCACCTTAGCATTTATGTGTTTGAGAAATAAGGCTCTGTTCCTGGCATCTGCTTACTTCTCATTTGGCTGGTGGCTATCCAAAATGTTGGCCAGGGCTGTGGAGTCAATATAAAATGGACCAACACCTTAAATACTCTACCGTTCAAAGGTTTGGGGGCAGCCAGGCAATTTTGTGTTTTCCATGAAAACTCATACTTTTATTTAGCAAAAGAGTTGCAAAATGAATAGAAAATATGGTCCAGACATTGACAAGGTTAGAAATAATGATTTTTATTTGAAATAATGATTTTCTCCTTCAAACTTTGCTTTCATGAAAGAATGCTTCCTTTGCAGCAATTATAGCCGTACAGACCTTTGGTGGATACTATTTAATGAAGCTGCCAGATGAGGAGCTACCAGATGTCGATTTCTCAAACTAGAGACTCTAATGCACTTGTCTTGTTGCTCATTTGTGCAGCGGGGCCTCTCACTTCTTTTTCTATTCTGTTAGAGCCTGTTTGTGCACCCCTATGAAGGGAGTAGGAAATCTTCAGTTTCTTAGCAATCTCTCGCATGGAATAGCCTTCACTTCTAACAAGAATAGACTGTCAAGTTTCACATGGAAGTTCTCTTTTTCTGGCCATTTTGAGAGTTTCATAGAACAAACAAATGTAATGCTTCAGATTCTTAACTAGCTCAAAGGAAGGTCAATTTTATAGCTTCTCTAATTAGCCAAACCGTTTTCAGCTGTGCTAACATACTTGTACAAGGGTTTTCTAAACATCAATTAGCATTCTTACACAGTTGGCAAACACAATCTACCAATAAAACACTGTAGTGGTGGTTGTTGGAGATGGGCCTCTATACATCTATGTACTGTGATATTGCATTAAAAACCAGCCGTTTGCAGCTAGAATAGTCATTTACCACATTAACAATGTATAGTGTATTTCTGATTCATTTAATGTTAGCTTCATTGAAAAAAATGTGCTTTTCTTTAAAAAATAAGGACATTTCTAACTTTTGAACGGTAGTGTATATAACAAATTGGGAACAGTAACTCAATGACGAATGTGCTGAATATTATTATGAATTATGTTCTATTTAATTATCTTGATTATTGTTTCATAATAATGATTAAAAGCCTAATGTTCACATTGCACTACAATAAATGTATCACTTAAATATGAGCCATGTATGAGGGAGTCTGAGTCGGATTCAGGGAAATTGAGGAGTCGGAGGTTTGGCTTACCATCTCCACAGCCCTGGTGTTGGCACACAATTACTGTCTATTTCCTTTTTCTGAATTATGGCTATTGGATATATATTTAGTCTCCTTTTTTACATCAGAAATAAAATTGTTTATTACCCAACAATTAAAATTCACACTGTTACCGTTACTATGCTGGCAAAATGTACAATATTATCAGAGGTCCAAGAATTGAATGACACATGACAGGAGTTTTAGTTTAGTGACCCATTAATACTGGCCAATTTCATATCAGTAAGGGCCCCATAGACATTATACTAACGTCAGAAGAATCCTCCGATATTTGTGGATCCAGACGAAAGCAAAATGTATATGTGGGACCCCGACTCTTCCTCGACATATGACATAAGGATATAACACGTCCAGCAAAGCCTAGTGCACCATTGAATAGTGGAGTTGGGAGAGAGCTGTTGTCTGAATCATCGCTCCAGTGACTGCTATCACTCCAGTGACAGCTATTGTGTATGGGGTGACAGCTATCGGTTTAGTGATAGCTATCTATTGTGTATGGAGTGATAGCTGTCACTGGAACGACGGCTGTAAGTGAAATGATAGCAGTAGATGGCTATCATGTCAGTGACGGCTATTGTTCCAGTGACAACTATCACTCCATACACCATAGATAGCGGTCACTGGAACAATAGCTGCCACCGCAAATACAATAGGTAGCTGTCACCCCATAGACAATATAAAGCTGTTACTGGAATGATGGTTGTGTCCCTTACACAGTAGATTAGCTGTCACTGGAATGATGTCAATCCCCCACATACATAATAGATAGCTATCATTCCAGTGACCACTTTTTATTGTGTATGCAGTGACAGCTATCTATTGTGTATGGGGGGATTGCTATCATTCTAGTGGTAGATATCTATTGTATATGGAGTGACAGCTATCGTTCCAGTGACAGCTATCTATTGTGTATGGAGTGACAGCTATCATTCCAGTGATGGCTATCTATTGTGTATTGAGTGATAGCTATCGTTCCAGTGACAGCTATCTATTGTGTATGGGGGAACTGCTAACGTTCTAGTGGCAAATATCTATTGAATATGGAGTGACCGCTATCATTCCAGTGATGGCTATCTATTGTGTATGGGAAGTTATGTGTATATATAATGTGTCTCTACATCTCAGATCTTAGCTTTATTGATTTATGACAGGTGTTTTTTCCTTTTCTCTCTAGCATGGCTATAATATATGGAGTGTTCTCTGCCTCCAATCTCATCGCTCCTTCTGTGGTCGCGTTGATTGGTACTCAGCTGTCCATGTTCTTCAGTGGGATTTTTTACAGGTAAGTGATTGTTGTGGAGGGGCTGTGTAAAGAAGCGCTGATCTGGGTTGAGTGCTATCCATAAGCTATATGATTATTGTTACATAATGATGAGCCCCATACTGTATTTTATTATATCTCATGTATATAATTAATAGATTTTTCTTCTATTTTTCAGTGCGTATATTGCAATGTTTATCCAGCCGTTCACTTGGTCGTTTTATACTCTATCTGTTTTAATCGGGATTGCTGCTGCTGGTGAGTGACATATGTTCTGCATCATTAGAATCTGTCAGTAAGGTTGACCTTCTACTGGTTTACATTACATGTAGTCAAGTGCAAGGTTATCCCATTGGTACCTTTTATATTGCTTATCCATTGCCTGACAATTGAAACATTTCCATGTTTTACTCTGCTTTCACATCAGCGGCACGGTTGCGGCGTGGTTGCGGCAAGCCCCATACAATGTATAGGCGGGCTTGCGGCAGGTGCGGCTGCGAAAAAACCGCCAGCCTGCCTCGGAGCGCTCTGTTGAGTTCTGGGTGTGACACTGAACGCATAATTACCGAAACAGCAGGGTCGGCACACCTTTTAGGCGTATCGCTGACTTCGAGCTGCGCATTGCGCACGCTCTGCGGAGCACATTACGTCAGCTCATCTGTGATTATAGGTGTATAGACCCCGCAGTTCCGGAAATTCAGTGTCCTACCCGGAACTCTACAGAGCGCTCCAAGGCAGGCTGGGGTGCGCATAGGAATTTCAATATCATGCCCATGGGGGCCTGATTAAGAATGCAGGAGGCGGCGAGAGGGAAAGAAAGAGGACGCCCAGGGGGCTAGTAACGGTAGCCCTGACTTCATTAACATACCAGACAGTAAGGTATAAAAACATTTTATAAAACAGTCACACCACACATTTAGGACAAAGAGGGATAGTTAGAGTAGTAATAGGAAGGTGCAGGGACAGGTAGTGATAGCCTGGGGTGATTTATCTAGGTGACAGGTTCACTTTAATAATGGCAATATTAGCAAATGTCTTTTCCTCATGTGCAGGGCATTGCAGGACCTTAGGTATCCATGGTTACGACCACGAGCAACTGACTGTCCCTATATGCGATGCTGTAACCATGGATACCCAAGGTCCTGCCATCGGGCTGTGATAAAGACTGCAGGAGGAGGCGAGAGGGAGAGAAAGAGGATGCCCAAGGGGGCTAGTAACGGTAGCCCCTGCTTCATTAACAAACCAGCCAGAAAGGTGTAAAAACATTTTATAAAACATTCACAGGTCACATTTAGGAGAGAGCGGGATAGTTAGAGTAGTAATAGGAAGGTGCAGGGACAGGTAGTGATATATGTTTTATAAGACTTGGTCACACATGAATGATTATCAAAATATATTAGGGCTCTCCCATATCTATTATTAATCATGTTTCATCGGTCTTGGAGAGTTTCTATACCAAATATACAATTGCACCAATAAACTGCTTTTCTTATAATGCTTTTATTAGTACATCAAGAATAAAATTGCAGATATAAAGTGCTCAATTTCATATTAAAAAATCTTGGAATTACATGGATAAGGATGAGAGGACATGGAGGGGTTAAAGTCCTACTCCAAACACAGTAATGCAAGACATGGTAGCTTTTTCAAACACAGATTCTGTGATACATAGACATGTAAACTAGGTTTTAGGGCTTTCACCCATAGTATATAGAAGTTCCAGTCTCTAGTCCCTTCTCAATATACCATTTACTGATCCCTGGCTCAATCATGTCAGCATTTAACTAGCCACATATCACAATCTCATAGTTTCATGCTTACCCATGCCTGGTACTATGTGCCCGGATGACCTCTAGGGGACAGGTAGTGATAGCCTGGGGGGGCTTTATCTAGGTGACAGGTTCACTTTAAATCTACTACATATTGGGGTAGGATTTTGGATATGGGAGTACCCCTTTAATGACAGATTTCCATAAAACTTCTCAGAAATCACTGTTTTCAGCTGGGCATCTCTCTAATGTACATAGGGTCAAGATGTAGGGGAAGATAGAGATTGAGCATGTTAAATACATGATGTCTGCCAGCAGCTCTCCCCACCTTTTTTTTTCTTTACAGAATGCAGGCAGATTGGGCCAACCTAAGCATGCATGTATATGGAGGAATACAATACATGTCAGATGTACTCTAGTGTCTCAGCGCCTATACGGTTACTCATTGACAGCAATAAACGTAAACGGTTTCATTGTACATGGAGACTTTGATCTGTTAGATTATTTTCATAGCTGTGGTATCTCTCCCCTTCCTGGCTAATGTGGAACTACAACTACCAGAATACAATGACAGCTAATTTGAAAATTAATCATGGAATCAACTGGATAAGATCAGATTTCTGATGTGCGTTGGGATTGCCAGAGAGAGGCCAATAATGCATCTTCACCGTTCACTGTATCTTTTAAGGTACCTTTACACGCCGCTACCGAAGGTTAGAAACACCGGGTGTTGGAGACAATTGTATCTTGTACCGTTGTAGCGGCATGTAATTCAGGTTGTTGCCACCCGTCACTGTCGACACCTGTCTTTCAGCCTTTCTCAAAAACAGGTTTAAACCCTATGGTAGCGGCATGTAATCGAGGAACAGGAAGGTATTTTCGTCACCTAGTGAACTCCCTGGGGCGTAACACAGCCTCCGGGCTACCGCCCCCCTTCAGCGATCATTGCTGGAAGATCCTGCGTTACGATTGGTTGTCCCTGCATAGGGCGGCATATTTAAGGAGCTGACCAGTCACACTACACAATTGCAATAGCATCATGTATTAGCCAGCCTTCCTGCGCTGGCTGGTCAATCATGATGCTATTGCTTTGTCCAATCACCGTACGAGCGTCTCGTAATCCACAACTCTGGCACGCCTATGTGTTGTCCCTGCTGCCCCAGGTCCTCCCATATTACCTTCTGTAGCGGTGTGTAAATGAGGGAAGGTGCTCTACAGAAGGTAACCTGTGGCACCCGTCAGTGCTTCCAGGGATAGAAAAAACCTTCTGTAGAGCACCTTGTAGCGGCGTGTAAATGCGGTATCAGGTACCGTTAGGAACCGTTGAAACGTGCTCGTGCACGTGAGACACCCGGTGGTTTCTAACCTTCGGCAGCGGCGTGTAAAGGTACATTTAGGAGCACAAATTTCATCAATGTGATTGAATGTTCTCTATACACAAAGGGATTGTCTTATATCATTCAAGGCAGAACTGTGGGCAGAGCAGTAGCAGAAGTACAACCGGAGCAAGCTCAGTATTCTGGGTTTGGGTTCTACAAAGCCATTTGTGACATTAGGTGGTGAATTGAATTGTAGTTTAAAGGGAATCTATCTATATATAGAGGTACATCACTCCCTGAGAGAAATATGGTGCCTGAGTGTGGTCCAGTCCATAATTATAGAGAGAAGAGGGTTGCACTCAAAATAATGTGGTGGCACCATGCACATGCGGCCAAGTTCGCTCCACCACTGCCCTTGATTCCTGGAACCTCTCCCTCAACAGAGATATGTCAAAGGTCCAGAATTAGGCACCAAAATGTTATATTTGTAATTTGATTGCCATATTAAATTTAAATTTATTCACCGCATTATTCTTCTCTCTTAATAATGAAGGGATTCTGTCACCAGGTTTTTGGTATGTAATCTGACAGCAACCTGATGTAAAGACAGAGACCCTGATTCCAGCGATGTGTCACTTACCGGGCTACTTAGCGTAGGTATATTTTAATTACATTTTATTAGCAGGAGTTTTCACTGGAGGACTAGTAAAGGCCGGATTACACGTGTCGACATTGCTAACGATGTCACTGCAACTTGTCACGTTGCAGGGACCTTGGAACAACGTCGCTGCGTGTGACATCCCACAGCGATCAGCAATCAGGTCACTGATCGTTGCGGAATGGCCAGGGCCGTTTTTCGGTCGCTGTAATGGCATGTGTGACAGGGGCAACGACCAGCGATCCACAGTCTGCGCCCGGCATTCTGAACAATCATAACTACCGTCGGGTGTCTGGCGCAGACTGGCTGGTTGCTGCTGAGTCTGCCTGTGTGACAGCTCACCAGCGATCAGATAGTGATGTCCCAGCGATCCCGATCGTTGGTCAGGTCACTGGGACATCGCAGTGTGTCAGTTTTCTGCCTATGCACAGTGTACACTGAAGGCTGACCATTAGTAGTATGGTCGGGTTAATTAGAAAACTGGTAAATTTGCAGCATAGAAAATGCTTTTTTACTTTAAAACTGGAGCAGCCAGTAAGTGACACATTGCTGGAATCAGGATCTTGTCACCCTATATCATGGCAAAAATCTGGTGACAGATTCCTTTTACTAGGGTTATCTCAGGAATATAATTTATCACCTCACCACTGGATGTATAATACGTTTCCTGATCACTGCTAGGACCCCCACAAAGCCACCATTCCTCCCTGCTATGATTAGAACTTGAAAATTCCCACATGTACCCTGTCTTCCAGTCATTGCCTATGGGACTGAGGGAGACAGATGAGTACAGTACTCAGCGATATCTGTGCTCCATAGACATTTCATTTAACAATGCACGAACCATGCCTTTCTATGTAATCTCTGACCACTGGTGGAGACATCGTGGAGTCCCAGCTGTGATGTCCACAAATGGTCAGGTATTTCCCACATATCCAGAGGATAGGTCATACATGTATTTTGTAGGAAAATCCCTTTTATGGCTGAAATGTCCTGTTCGGAGTTCAGCTGATCTGCCGGATCCCAGTTGTAGTGAACAGTCGGGTTCTTAGGCCATGTACACATGTTGAGTATCCGGGAGTGTTTTTTGTAAGCCAAAACCAGCAGTGGGTGATACACCCAGTAGTGGTGCAGGTGTTTCTATTATACTTTTCCTCTGATTGTTCCACTCCTGGTTTTGGCTACAAATCCTGAGGTAAAATACTTACCAAATACGAAGTGTGTGAACTTGGCCCAAGATCATTCATGATTTGTCACATGTTCTGAAACTAGCGACACATTTTAAGTATCATGTCTAATCAATAGGCTTTAGAGCTGTTAGCTCGGTCTACATCTTCACTAGAGGTTAATGGCACATTTTCTAAATCTTGGGGGCTCAGGACCCTGCTGTTAGGGCTGATATACCATGGCTGTTGGATTACATTTGGATCCTTTTCCTCCTAAAGAAAATAAATTAACTTCATGAGCACGTCTAGAGGCCATCAAATGAGTGTGTCTAATATGTCTTGAATCTGGAGATACGGTATATGGGAGATATATTAGGGGGTTGAGTCACACCTCTATACGTCTTCCTTGAGGCACACACACATCATAGAGGGAATAATTTATGAGCCAGAACATAGAGATGTTAACAGCAGAAGCTGGGGGACCTTCAACATTCCACTTGAAAAGTCAGCACATATTCCTGTTATTCCCCACTGAAGTCTATGAAAAGCGGTATTTGTTGGCTGAGTAAGACACCAGACTGTCTTTCATCTGAAAAAGTTTGCAAGAAAACCATTTAAAGGGTTTGTTCCATATCTGTAATTTAATACATATCCATAGTACATGCCATAATGTCAGTCTCGTGTTCGAGCAAGTCCATAGAAATGATTGGCAATGGCCATCACCCCATTGCCCAGAGACATGAGATGGGATCCCATCTATCAGACGTTTCTTGAATATCCTGATGATCCTTGTGTCATGAATCTGAGATGTGACAACCCTTTTGAGGCCGTGCTCACTCAATGTGTTTCTCATAAACATGGCAAGAGTCAGTGGAGGGCATAACATTGGCACAACCTGTGCAGCCGCACAGGGGCCCAAGAGGTAAGGGGCCCATTTCCACCTACAAAGCAAGAGGAATTGTGCATTTTGATGAGCTCTTGCACAGTAAGGGACCCATATGTTGTCACAGGGGCCCTCTTCTATCTATGTCCACCAGTGGTAAAATTGCACTATTTTTACTTCATTTTTGGAATATCGTGGCCAAAAAGTTAGTGTGTCTGAAGACTGATTGCTATCCAATTCACCAAATTAACCAAACTCCCTGTGCTTTTCTTTAGTTCTTTGGACTGCCCAGGGGACGTGTTTGACTGTGAATTCTGATGACAAGTCTATTGGGAGGAACAGTGGCATTTTCTGGGCACTCTTACAGTTCAGGTATGATATTAGTGCATATACCACATTTTTGGGATTATAGAAAACACCGTACTATACAACATTAGAAAATAGAAAATATTTCTTTTCTACTAATTAATACTTCTCTGGTAGTGTAAATAAGCAGAGGGGTCAATGAACTGCTCTTTGCATTTTTATAGTGAGCTAATATACAGTAAGAGATTAAGAGTCAGCTCTCACTAGTGTTTCTCTGCTGTATTCACATGTACGCGACTATGCAATGCACACCCATCAACACTACGTATGCAGGGAATACACACACCACTGCTGCACACGTGTGTATGTGTGTGTATATACAGTGAGTATGGAAAGTATTTAGTCCCCTTTAAATGTTTCAATCTTAGTTTCATTGCAGCCATTTAGTAAATTCAAAAAAGTTCATTTTTTTTCTCATTAATGTACACTCTGCACCCCATCTTAACTGAAAAAAAACAGAAATGTAGATTTTGGTGCAAATTTATTATAAAAGAAAAACTGAAATATCACATGGTCATAAGTATTCATGTGGCGCCCCTCTGGCGGGACACCACAGGGAGGTACTGCACCCCAAACAGAAGATGTAGTATCTCTGTAGCCTAGGATGAGGAGGAAATTACAGAGTCTGCACCCAACACACGCTCATAGGACACCTTAGCACAGGGGACTGGTATTCAGCAGGTCCCAAGGGGGTGGAGCCTAGAAGAGCGGGAAGACGTGAGTGACAGTTTTACCCAAGTCAGGCAGACGGTGACAGAAGAGCAGCAGAGACAGACGCAAAGGACCCTGCGGTCGTGACAGGAGGGCACCTCTAAACTGAGAGTTGACCCAGACATCGAAGGGGGACATTCCAGGACTGGTTGGAGCAGGCTGGAGAGCCCAGGTCAACACCGGCAAACCAGAACAGAAGTGGTTAGTTAACAGTTTATCCCAAACCGCAGACCGGCAAGCTGTGGGCCTAAAGTAGGAACCGCAGCACCACAAGGCTAAATCCCACCTCTGTCTCAAAGTGGGTCCAAGACACTAATAAGGGAAAGGACTAAATACCGGTGGTGGCAGGGTTGTCTTCTCATCGCTCCCATCCGTACCGGAAATAGGTCAGAAGTACCTTTTAGTAACAGACTGAACTGGGGACCGGCAATCGGGCTCTTTAGTGTGGTTGACAAGAGAGCTAAAGCAAAACACAGACCAAGAAAGTTATTGTAGAGGCACCTTTGGCAGACTCTGGAAAAGCCTCCAAAATCCGCAGCTACAACCCCCGGTGAATCCGACTGTACCGTATACCCTTATCATTTGGTACCAGTAAAGAACTGTTTGAGCTAATTTTGATCTCTGGCATCAATTATTCGTCGTCCAGGAAGCTCCTGCAGCGTCATAGGAGCTAAGGACTACGACTCCTCTCATCCACCCCGCTGCCCTGAGGTAAAAGCTCCGCCTTTGGGGAGCTGTACTACCAAAGCTGCTTCACCATCACCTCAGCGGCCGGCTGCAGCGCTGGTAACCACATTACCAGGTACCACAGGTGGTGTCACGATTCCCTATCCCCAAGTTCCCCAACCATCACCCCCATCAGCCAATTGAGTGCCCATGGCACGGAACCGGGATCCCCCACCGAAGCCAATGTCCCGGCATTCGAGTAACCCCTTCCCTGCCAGCCCGACTCATTCAGACCCTTTGCTCAGTATTGAGTGGAAGCACCCATTTGAGCTAGTACAGCCATTCTTGGGAATGATGCAACAAGTTTTTCACACCTGGATTTGACGATCCTCTGCCATTCTTCCTTGCAGTTCCGCTCCAGTTCCATCAGGTTGGACGGTGAACGTTTGTGGACAGCCATTTTCAGGTCTCTCCAAGAGATGCTCAATTGGGTTCAGGTCAGGGCTGTGGCTGGGTCAGTCAAGAATGGTCACAGAGTTGTTCTGAAGCCACTTATTTGTTGTTTTAGATGTGTGCTTAAGGTCATTGTCTTGTTGGAAGGTGAACCTTCGGCCAAATCTGAGGTTTCGGAGGCCTCTGGAAGAGGTTTTCATCCAGAATATCTCTACTTGGCCACATTCACATTTCCTTAAATTCCAAGCAGTTGTCCTCTTCCTGCAGCTGAAAAACACCCCCATAGCATGGTGCTGCAATCACAATATTTCACTGTTGGGATTGTATTGGGCAGGTGATAAGCAGTGCCTGGTTTTCTCCACACATACCGCTTAGAACGTTTTTGTGATAATTCTATCTTCGTCTCATCAGACCAGAGAATCTTATCTCTCATAGTCTGGGAGTCCTTCATGTGTTTTTTTGCAAACTCTATGCGATCTTTCATATGTCTTGCACTGAGGAGAGGCTTCAGTTTGGCCACTCAGCCATAAAGGCCCAACTAGTGGAGGGCTGCAGTGATAGTTGACTTTGTGGAACTTTCTCCCATCTCCCTTCTGCAACTCTGGAGCTCAGCCACAGTGATCTTGGGGTTCTTCTTTACCTCTCTCACCAAGGCTCTTCTCGATTGCTCAGGGTGGCAGAACGGCCAGGTCTAGGAACACTTCTGGTGGTCCCAAACTTCTTCCATTAAAGGATTATGAAGGCCATTGTGCGCTAAGGAACCTTGAGTACTGCAGAAATCCTTTTGTAACGTTGCCCAGATCTGTGCCTTGCCACAATTCAGTCTTTGAGCTCCTTGGGCAGTTCCTTTGACCTCATGATTCTCATTTGGTCTGACATGCACTGTGAGCTGTTATGGTGGGTTTACACGTCGCGATATCGGGCCGATATCGTATCCAACGACGCGGGAGCGCGCTTTTCCCTGCATCGCATCGCCGGTTTACACACTGCGATATCGTGATACAACGTCCCGACGATGTGTACGCCCACCAACCCAGGAACGACCATTTAACATGGGAGTGAATGGGTGATGCGGCAGTACACATCGGAGTTGGGCTGTCACACGGGACGATCCGGCTCCAATCGGCATCCGATATCGGGCGATTGAATAGCACGCTCATTCGACCCCCGATATCGTTTTGCCATCGTTCCTGCATCGTATCGGATGTTCACACCGTACAACGCAGGAACGATATCGGCTCCAACGCCCGAACCACGTGACTTTTGGTCGGAGTTGGACGCCGATATCGCAACGTGTAAACCCACCATTAGGTCTTATATAGACAGGTGTGTGCCTTTCCAAATCAAGTCATATCAGTTTAATTAAACACAGCTGGACTCCAGTGAAGGAGTAGAACCATCTCAAGGAGGATCACAAGGATCTGGACAACATGTGACTTAAATAGGAGTGTCTGAGCAAAGGGTCTGAATACTTGTGACCTTTTGATATTTCGGTCATTCTTTTTTAATAAATTTGCACGAATATCTACATTTTTGATTTTTTTTTCAGTCAAGATGGGGTGCAGAGTGTACAATAATGAGAAAAAAATTACTTTTTTGAATTTACCAAATGGCTGCAATGAAACAGAGTGAAAAATGTAAAGGAGTCTGAATACTTTCCATCCCACTGTATTATATCGAAAGCTAATTCAATACTATATATTTTTTATGTTATTTACCAATGAATCTTACTTTATTTTTTCCCTTCTGGTAGTATGCTTTTTGGAAACCTCTATATCTACATTGCATGGAAAGGAGAGAACACTATATCGGGTACGTTGTGCGTCTATTTCAGATCTGTGAAGGTAACATACTTGTCATGTCTAGTCACACTGCAATTAGGTCACTTTGCATTCTAGATGGGACCTTTACAAGCAATGGTCACAAACCTATTGCTCTCTAGCTGTTAAATAACTACAGTCCCTAGAATACTTTGACAACTAGGAGATGTGGTTCCACGCCAACTTGAAAGCCACAGGTTGTAGTTGCTTTATTATGTGTTCCTGGTTTTGTCCCAATACACACTGGAAATGCCTGGTTCCATGTCACAATTGCAGCCAGTGATTGGCTGAAAATGCATTTTCTGCCGTGTCTGGTGTTTTCAGATGGGAACATGCAGGAATTCTAGACTTGTCAGCGAGCTTTGGAAATGGAGTGTGCGGGAACGTTGAATTACTTTTAAAATTAGTTTGTCTCTGTGGGTCCATTCCTTAAAATGAATTTCCCCGTCACAGTGAACCCTATTAAGACTGCTAGCCGGCACGGGTATTAGCTCACTACAATGTGTCTATTCCATGAGGCCATCTAAAAGCAGCTGCTTTACCCAGGAAAGTGCAAATGAAAATAAATTGTGTTTTAATTACTCTGATCTCTAGTGTAGGCACGTATAACTGTCAATCACAAGGTTGTTTCAGCTTACACTTCCTTCACTGCTTTTCCATTAGATTCCAGTGCTCCTTGGCAGAGGGCAGCATTGCTCCGCTCTATGTAGTAGAATGAATAAAAACCTGATGAACCCATTGTAAGTTGCACTGCAAGATGGTTCACAATGTATGTGTCAAACTCAATACGGCTCCTATAAATACAGGGTCATGACACTGGTGCATACAGGACCTTAAAAATATCCCTGTTCTCACCATTGATGCATATGTGCTTGACACTTTTTCAGGTCAATATGCCCTATATACATGTGCGTTATATACCAAGATATTATACGCCTCTGTCTTGGCATTATTTATTATGTATGTATTTTCTTCTAACTAGAAAGAGCCCGCAGGACGGTATTTATCGCTCTTACTGTGATCAGCTTGGCTGGGACCGTTCTATTTTTTCTGATCAGGACGCCAAAGCCGAATGTATCTCCACTGAATGAAGAGGATGATGGCAATTCGGATATCCTGGAAGGGAGCGCGTGAGTGCAGAACACTTTAATACTGTATCCTGACTATTTAAGAAGGCTATGTATGTCTCCAATATGACCGCCCATAGGGTCAATATCAGCCCCATTTTTTTTTTAGTATATATCTGACTGTGGCACAAATCCTTTTTATTTCCACTGAGCACTACACGTAGAAACTTCACAAATCCTAGCAATTTTATTTTTTCTCTCCCTGTTTGGATACATTTGACTCCACTGTTTGATAAAATAGTGTCACCTACATATACCAGTAATTACTAGGTTATAATGTCCCTTTCGTCCAAGATCCCACATGCAAAAAATGCTACATTTTTTCCTGCTGGTGTCTGCGCCAAAAGACGTCATTGCAATTTGCTCTGATTATTGTGTTTTTTAAGTCTTTTTTTCTTTTCTTTTCTTAATATTTTTCACCTTCTTCAATGTGTTTTTAGGTGCAGAATTTTTTTTATAATGTGGAGACATTGAGATTCTGCCCTTTGGGTTTTCCCACAAAGTTAATTTTAAATTTAATTATCAATAGATCTTGCAAAAATAATTTCCACAATTGGATGTTTAAAAAAATGTTCCTGTGTTGAGATAATCTTATATATGTGTCCCTGCTATGTACTGTGTAATGGATGTGTCTGACCATACAGAGACATGGTCTGATCATACCACATCTCCTGTGCTGAGATAATCTTATATATGTGTCCCTGCTATGTACGGTGTAATGGATGTGTCTGACTGTACAGGGACATGGTCTGATCATACCACATCTCCTGTGCTGAGATAATCTTATATATATGTATATAAAAGAAAAATTAGGAGAAAGGTCTTCTCTAAGTAAAAGACTTGGAGCACCAAGGACGATGCCGCACTATAGTTCCTTCATTATTAGAATCAATGTGTGAAGGGTGTGGCGTACCCAGCATACTGCACAATGTGGAAGAATACTTTTAAAAGGACACTGAAATGAGAAGAATATTAATAGGGTAAAGGAGAAATACCACTTGTTTTCTTATTCTTTTCATGTTTTTCACAAAATGTAAATGTATCCTGTTTGTTTCTTTATCCCAGGTCTTCACAAAGCAACATGACGAAAGCTGTGGATGCCTTCAGTAAGTGTACAGACCTTCCAAGTGATTTCTAGGACTCCCCAGCTTTCCTGTGTTCACCATTTCTTGTGTTCTTCTTACAGCCAAATCATTGCGGTTGTCTATAACCAAAGAAATGTTGCTGCTGAGCATATCCATGGCTTATACAGGTAACAACATGCTTCATGTTCTTGAAATTGCCCCGTTACCTTACAGTGGATATTGTCTACATGCTACTATACTATGTGAGGTGTAAATCACCATTCAGCATCTGTTCTCATTTTAACATAATTCTACTCCAGTTGTGGTGTAGCCCTCATTTAGCCTGATCGCCCAGTCTCAATAGACAGGTTGTCCTCCGTCTGTCTCTAGGGCTTCTCAGGATGTGTACTCTGAGCCGTGTATTTGGCACCAATACATATTCTATCAGCTTATGAGCTATTGTGTGTTACAGATCAGACTACATTGCCTTGGGTTTCCATACCCCATGGCCTTACACTTTCTTAACTTCACTAAACCCAGTATAATATATCAGCTCTGCACCACTGATTAAAGAGGACCTGTCACCAAAGCAGGCATGGTGATCTAATTACAGCACTGGATGCAGCATGTCTGCAGCATGCAGGCAAGGGGTCCCCCAGCACTTGAGCAGCCCTGTACCCCGAGATAATACACTTAGAAAACTTAGATGCTCCAGCCATTAAGGAGGTGGCTAGGGGCTGCAGCCAAGGGCAGTTTCACACCCCCTGCATGTGTAATCTGCCCACCGCTGCCAATCATTCTCTCCCTCTTCAGCAGCATTTAAACAAAGGTTTTTTTTTTTCAGAACTTGCCATTTGGCTCCGCCCCTCGGGGGGGGGGGCTAAACGAACTTTCTGGGAGAGAAAAAAAACTCTCTTTAAATGCTACTGAAGAGGGAGAGAATGATTGGCAGCGGTGGGCAGATTACACATGCAGGGGGTGTGAATCTGCCCTTGGCTGCAGCCCCTAGCCACCTCCTTAGTGGCTGTAGCATGTAAGTTTTCTAAGTGTATTATCTCGGGGTACAGGGCTGCTCAAGGGCTGGGGGACCCCTTGCCTGCATGCTGCAGACATGCTGCATCCAGTGCTGTAATTAGGTCACCATGCCTGGTTTGGTGACAGGTCCTCTTTAAAAAAGATTTCCGCCTGCCAGGGACAGATTATCTGTATCTGAGGACTGAGCGGCTTACATCACCCCAACATATATCTAAAGTGAAAAATTCAGCACCAATAAATAAGACGTATTGGATGATAATTGAGGTTATGATTAAGAGGCAATGTGTCTTGAAACACGTAGACCAGTCCTTCTGTTCCTTGTCAGATTTTGTGCACAGTTTGTATCCAATAAGTCCTTTTTTTATCGGTGCTGGATTTTCCCTTTCAATGATGATCTTTTACTGGATCATTATCCGAGCACCATTACATCAGGTGAGCTGGAACTTTCCCCCCCTCACCCCAACATCAATGTCGCTCGTATTCGCGGTGCCTGAAACACTCTGACCTCAGTAGTTGGGCACTTTCTGAAATGGTAAAAGCCAACTTTCTACAGTTATTGGTCTGTATGGCAGTTCATTGTTTGTGCAAATGTTTCTTTGTTTCCTTGCTCCTTCACTGTAAAGGAAGAAGAATTCTCAGACTGGCTTCATACTACGTTTTTGTTCCTGTCCGTTGGATCTTGTTTTTTGCAGGATCAAACAGACCGCACCGGATTGGTAACTCAAGATGCCATTCCTGTGTCTGGTCTGGTATCCGGAGACGGAGTAGTGGGGAGCCGAGCCTGTGCTGTCAGCACTGTGTAATATCTATATACACAGTTAAAGTGATATTAAATAAAGGGAAATTTTAAAATAAAAAGTCATAAATTCTCACCTTCCGACGACCCCCGAGTGTCCCTCGCTGAATACATCTCCTGGCAGTTTGAGGATCTTGCATGATGTCACTGGGAGGGGCAGAGCAAACCGATCACATGACCGCATCAGCGCTCTTTAAATCGTGCTGATGCGGTCATGTGATCGGATTGCTCCGCCCCTCCCAGTGACATCATGCAAGATCCTCAAACTGCCAGGACATGTATGCAGCGTAGCTGGGAAGTTGAGTATATATGATTTCTTTTATTTTTATCCATCGCTATATTTAATATTACTTTAGCAGTGTATATAAATACACTGCTAAAGTTATTTCACACAGATTTCCTATGGTTACAGAGCAGCACTCCTGTTCTGCGCATGCTCTGTACCCTGGAAACGATTCTGTTGTTTCCCGGAACCGGTGCCATAGGCCCCCATGTTAAGTGTGCCGGACCAGACAGGATTTGTTTGTGTCCTGTTTAACACCGGAGCCCAAATATGGTGCAGACATTGTTTTTGGGACCGGTGAAAAACAGGACAGAAACGAATCCTGCACTGGATTCCCAAAACCGCGTGGCCAAGTAGGTCCAATCCGGCCCCATAGGGATGTATGGTGGGTAAAAACGATCCTGTTCTGTTTGTTTCAAAAACAAACAGAACAGGATCACAAAACACTTAGTGTGAAGCCAGCCTTACAGGTTCTTGGAGTGCTTAGCTGTAGAAACTCCTACTTCTGACCTCCTGGCTATATTGAAGATTGATTGGACTGTCAGCACAGCATGACTGTTCAAACTAAGTACAGGCTCTTGGTGGGGCTCGTCATTTACATATCCCTTCTCACCTGCTTGTTTTCCCATATCTCTGCTCTTCTCTGTTTTATGATCCAGAGACATCAATCAAAGAGAGAAGAGTGGAGATAGATGGAACACAAGCAGGCGGGAAGCTGCACTTAAATGATTAGCCCCGTCATGATAGTCCTATACTTGGTTTGAACTGTTATTCTGTGCTGTTGGGACTCCTTAAGGTCCATCTACACTGCACAATTATCATGAATGAGTGTTCCTAGGAATGCTTGTTTCACAATAATATTTCTAGGTAAACAAGCTGCAGTCATCCAACAAATGAGCAAACATGCTCACTCGTCAGGTGAAATGATTATTTGTACTGCATAGAAATCATAGTTCTCTGCAGCACATTGTCTTGTGTAAGCCGAACCGTACTGCAGAGAGCAATGGCAGCCTATGTCCACCGAGTGACCTATTACAGATTGTACATCTGAAACAGGCTATTAAACATCCACTTACCTTAACATGTTACTAATAAGCGGCTGTTTAAAGAGATTTGATCACCAGGTTTTTGCTGCCCCATCTGAGTGCAGCATTATGTCTTGGCAGAGACCTTGAGTACAGCCAAAAGTTTTGAGAATGATACAAATATTAATTTTTACAAAGTCTACTGCTTCAGTTTTTCTAATGGCAATTTGCATATACCCCAGAATGTCATAAAGAGTGATCAGCTTAACAGCAATTACTTGCAAAGTCAATATTTGCCTAGAAAATGAACTTTAACCCCCAAAACACATTTCAGCATCATTGCAGTCCTGCCTTAAAAGGAGCAGCTAACATCGTTTTAGTGATTGTTCCATTAACACAGGTGTGGGTGTTGATGAGGACAGGGCTGGCGATCAATCAGTCATGATTAAGTAAGAATGACACCACTGGACACTTTAAAAGGAGGCTGGTGCTTGGTATCATTGTTTCTCTTCAGTTAACCATGGTTATCTCTAAAGAAACACGTGCAGCCATCATTGCACTGCACAAAAATGGCCTAACAGGGAAGAGTATCACAGCTAGAAAGATTGCACCTCAGTCAACAATCTATCGCATCATCAAGAACTTCAAGGAGAGAGCTTCCATTGTTGTCAAAAAGGCTCCAGGGCGCCCAAGAAAGACCAGCAAGCGCCAGGACCATATCTTAAAACTGTTTCAGCTGCGGGATCGGACTACCAGCAGTGCCGTGCTTGCTCAGGAATGGCAGCAGGCTGGTGTGAGTGCTTCTGCACGCACTATGAGGCGGAGACTCTTTGAGCAAGGCCTGGTTTCAAGGAGGGCAGCAAAGAAGCCACTTCTCTCCAGAAAAAACATCAGGGACCGACTGATATTCTGCAAAAGGTACAGGGAGTGGACTGCTGAGGACTGGGGTAAAGTCATTTTCTCTGATGAATCCCCTTTTCGATTGTTTGGGACATCTGGAAAACAGCTTATTCGGAGAAGAAGAGGTGAGAGCTACCACCAGTCTTGTCTCATGCCAACTGTAAAGCATCCTGAAACCATTCATGTGTGGGGTTGCTTCTCAGCCAAGGGAATCGGCTTACTCACAGTCTTGCCTAAAAACACAGCCATGAATAAAGAATGGGACCAGAATGTCCTCCAAGACCAACTTCTCCCAACCGTCCAAGAGCAGTTTGGCGCCCAACAATGCCTTTTCCAGCATGATGGAGCACCTTGCTATAAAGCAAAGGTGATAACTAAATGGCTCAGGGAACAAAACATAGAGATTTTGGGTCCATGGCCTGGAAACTCCCCAGATCTTAAGCCCATTGAGAACTTGTGGTCAATCATCAAGAGACGGGTGGACAAACAAAAACCAACAAATTCTGGCAAAATGCAAGCATTGATTATGCAAGAATGGACTGCTATCAGTCAGGATTTGGTCCAGAAGTTGATTGAGAGCATGCCAGGGAGAATTGCAGAGGTCCTAAAGAAGAAGGGTCAACACTGCAAATATTGACTTGCTGCATTAACTCATTCTAACTGTCAATATAACCTTTTGGTACTCATAATATGATTGCAATTATATTTCTGTATGTGATATAAACATCAGACAAACACAAATAAAAACCAGAGGGCAGCAGATCATGTGAAAATATACTTTTGGTGTCATTCTCAAAACGTTTGGCCATGACTATACAGTGATCTATCACATAAGGAAGGGGTAGGGGTGGGGAGGAGAAATGCAGCACCATCTAAAAATCCAATATTTTATTGAAGACTTGATAAAAACATATCAAAATATAGATTCCTATCCTATAATACATATAGAATCTGCCTTATGCATTTTGAATATGATCCCTATTCATAAGTATTTTTCTAAATACTAATTATATCCACAACTATATACCTATACTGGAACCAACCAAGTCCGGATGTCAATAAAAAGTTCCACCCTAACCATAGTATATAAACATAGTATATAAACTCCCCCCTACCCCTTCCTTCTGGACTACCACGTGGATGCCAAACCACTTGATCATGTGACCGGGAACCGTAAAGACGTCCTGATTTGTAATCTCCAGGGTCTCTGCTACCCCCGGTAGCTGATACCGTTTAGATTTTCCAACGTTGATGGGGCGCTATACATAATAAGGGTGGATGCTATATGAACAGGCACAGCGCTATTGATAGGAAAGAACATTTTGTAATAAGGGAGGATGCTATATAAACAAACACAGCGCTATTGAAAGGAAAGGACATTATGTAATAAGGGAGGATGCTATATAAACAGACACCGCGCTATTGATAGGAAAGGACATTATGTAATAAGCGGCGGTGCTATACATAAGGGAGGATGCTATAAATAGGCACAAAGCTATAGATGGGAGAGAACACGTAAGAAGGGGCAGTGCTTTACATATTAAGGGAGGATGCTATATAAACAGGCACAGCGTTGTAGATAGAGGACATTATATAACAAGGGATGGTGCTATACGTAATAAGGGAAGATGCTATAGATAGGAGAGGACATTATGTAAGAAGGTGGTGCTATACATAAGGGAGGATGATATATTAACAGGCACAGTGCTATAGATAAGAGAGGGTATTATGTAAAAAGGGGCAGTAGAACATGGATAAAAAATTCATGTCTTATAACGTCAAAGGCCTCAATTCGCCACAAAAAAGATTCATGATAATGAAAGACCTAAAAAAATTTGACATTGACATCGCTGGTCTCCAAGAGACGAAATTCCCTTCAGATAACCCCCCAAAATTTTCCAACAAAAACTACCCTCACATTTTCTTAGCCTCTAACAAGAAATAAAAATCAGGAGTGGCCATTATTATTAAAGACTCTATTAAATTTGAAAAACTAGACCTGATTTCGGATGATGATGGTCGCTTAATAATACTTATTTGTAAAATTGACAATGTAGAGTACACACTAGTTAATATCTATGCTCCAAATACAGGTCAGATTACTTTCCTGAAAAGGTTAATAAAAAATGTCCAAGATCTTCAGAAAGGCCACTTGCTTATTTTTGGAGATTTTAATGTTGTGCACAACCCCTCACTAGATTCGTCAAATAAAAATAGAAATGTTAATACCTCTATTGACCCATGGATAAATAGTGAAGAGCTTTATGACGCATTTCGTTGTATTAACATAGTAACATAGTTTTTAAGGTTGAAGGAAGACTTTAAGTCCATCTAGTCCAACCCATAGCCTAACATGTTGATCCAGAGGAAGGCATAAAAAAACCCATGTGGCAACACTAAGCTCCACATTGGGAGAAAAAATTCCTTCCTGACTCCAGGTATGGCAATCAGACTAATTCCCTGGATCAACACCCTATCAAAGAATCTACTATATATAACTGGTAATATTATAGTTTTCAAGAAAGGCATCCAACACGTCATCAGTCGAATTTACGCATTATTCAGATGCTCATAAGTCTTTCGCCAGAATAGATTTACTTTTAACGGATATTCAAACACTACAATTTATTAAGTCTATACATATTATGCCCAGAACGTGGTTGGACCATTCACCACTTATATTCGAAGTTAGTCAGGGATACCCAAACTATGACAGGAAATTGTGGAGGGCGAATTCTTTTCTTTTTCGTCATCCACAATATATGAACGAAATACAAAAATCAATTGATTTATACTTCTCAGAAAATAACTCAGATGATATCTCATTGGCTACCCTATGGACTGCCTATAAAGCAGTTATCAGGGTCAGTTAATACAGCTTACCGTATATACTCGTGTATAAGCCGACCCGTGTATAAGCCGACCCCCTACTTTTGCCCCCAAAACCTGGGAAAACCTATTGACTCGTGTATAAGCCGAGGGTGGACCCCAGCACAGGTATACAGCCCCCAGCAGTGTGGTATACAGCAGCCTCCCCAGTGGTAGTATACAGCAGCCTCCCCAGTGGTAGTATACAGCAGCCTCCCCAGTGGTAGTATACAGCAGCCTCCCCAGTGGTAGTATACAGCAGCCTCCCCAGTGGTAGTATACAGCAGCCTCCCCAGTGGTAGTATACAGCAGCCTCCCCAGTGGTAGTATACAGCAGCCTCCCCAGTGGTAGTATACAGCAGCCTCCCCAGTGGTAGTATACAGCAGCCTCCCCAGTGGTAGTATACAGCAGCCCTAAAAGGTATATACAGCAGGCCCCAGAGGTATATACAGCAGGCCCCAGAGGTATATACAGCAGGCCCCAGAGGTATATACAGCAGGCCCCAGAGGTATATACAGCAGGCCCCAGAGGTATATACAGCAGGCCCCAGAGGTATATACAGCAGGCCCCAGAGGTATATACAGCAGGCCCCAGAGGTATATACAGCAGGCCCCAGAGGTATATACAGCAGGCCCCAGAGGTATATACAGCAGGCCCCAGAGGTATATACAGCAGGCCCCAGAGGTATATACAGCAGGCCCCAGAGGTATATACAGCAGGCCCCAGTGGCACTCGCCCCCCCATCATGGGAAGATTTCCCCACACTTTGCAGAGCCTCCCCGCTGCTTTATCTTACCATCCAGGGTCTTCTTCACCGCGGGTCCTGCAGTCCATCCTCGCGCGCTGTGTTCCCGGTCTCATGTGACCCAGCGGTCGCAGTGGAATGACGTCATTGCGCCGGGTCACGTGAGACCGGAACACAGCGCGCAGGACCTGCGGCGAAGACCCTGGATGGTAAGATAAAGCAGCGGGGGGCTCTGCAAAGTGTAAGGGGCTCTTTCCATGATGGGGGGCTAGTGCCACTGGGGGGGGGCTGACTGTATACATCTGGGGCTGTATGCACGGCTCCCCCTGCCGCTGTGATGGGCGGGGGGAGCCGTGCATATCTAATGAGCGGCCCCACGTGATGGGCCGCTCACTCATCAGCCTCCCCCCGCCTCCTCCAGCCTCCCCACCATAAGGATTACCGTATTGACCCGTGTATAAGCCGAGGGGGTGACTTTTCAGCCCAATTTTTGGGCTGAAAAACTCGGCTTATACACGAGTATATACGGTAATTGTAGATTAAAATGGGACAAAATGAACAACTCGGAAAAAATAATCAAGCAAATTAGAAGCCTAGAACTCGTGCAACAGCAAACTCCGACAGATGACACACACAGGGAAATCCTTAAACTTAGAGTCCAATTAAAACAACTTTTAACAGCAGATTATGACAAATATATTCACATAATGAAAGGTAATTTTTATAACTCCATGAACAAACCCTCTAAATTGTTTGCGAACAAAATCAAAATACATAGAAGTAAAACAAAAATCCTCCAAATAAAAGACAAATCTAATAAGATACACAAAAACCCTAAGGATATATCTAATGTATTCGCCACCTTTTACAAAAGTCTTTATAACTTGAACGACAACTTACTAGTACCTCAACCGTCCCAATCACAACTAGATACCTTTTTGGATTCTATCAAGCTTCCGTCCTTGTCAGAGGCAGATCTGGTCTTCCTAAATTCCCCGTTTACTGAAGCAGAGATAATAGAAACGATAGAATCATTAAAGAAAAACAAATCCCCAGGCCCAGACGGCCTACAAAATGAATATTATATTAGCTTTAAAAATTCCCTTGCACCCTTTCTAACAAAGATTATTAACTCTACCTTTACAAATGAAAAAGCCATTCCAGCAGAGATGCAAGAGGCCACCATTACAGTCCTATACAAAAATAAAGGAGATGCTGATGATGTCACCAATTATCGTCCTATCTCTTTATTAAACTCAGATTTAAAGATTATAGCCAAGACAATCAACTCGCGACTCCAAAAGATTTCGCTGGACTTCTACATAGAAATCAGGTGTCATTTATTCCCGGAAGAGGTACCTCTGACGCCACCAGACGTGCCATCAACCTATTATATCACGTTGAAAAATCTAAGACCCCCACTCTGTTGATAGCCGTCGACGCTGAGAAGGCGTTCGACAGAGTACATTGGGGATAGTTATTTAAAACATTACAGAAATTTGGTTTTGAGGGTAATATCTTCAGTGCAATATCTTTTTTATACTCTTCTCCCTCAGCGAGAGTAATGACTAATAATGTACTCTCTGAGATAATTATCCTAAAAATTGGCACCAGGCAAGGCTGTCCCCTCTCTCCCACCCTCTTTGATTTCTATGTGGAACCCCTGGCGGAAAAAAAGAGAATTTTGTTTACTTGCCGTAAATTCTTTTTCTTCTAGCTCCTAATTGGGAGACCCAGACATTGGGTGTATAGCTTCCGCCTCCGGAGGACACACAAAGTATTACACTAAAAAGTGTAAAAGTGTAACTCCTCCCCTACTGCCTATACACCCCCTCCAGGAGAAATCCCATCAGTTCGGTGCACAAGCAGGAAGGAGGAAATAATCCACACCAAGACCGAAAGGTCCAGCTAAGAATCATCGGCCCACAGGGCCATAAAAGCAACATGAAACACCAGTCACTTAAACAGGAGAACAAAGCCCAAAAGGCAACACGGTGGGTGCTGGGTCTCCCAATTAGGAGCTAGAAGAAAAAGAATTTACGGTAAGTAAACAAAATTCTCTTTTTCTTTTTCGCTCCATTGGGAGACCCAGACATTGGGATGTCCAAAAGCTATCCCTGGGCGGGAAAAGACCCAAGCATGGCAGTAACATCATAGATGAGCGACCGCCGCCTGAAGGATCTGTCTGCCCACAGTAGCGTCTGCCGAAGCAAACGCATGAACCTGATAATGTTTTGTAAAGGTGTGTAGGCTGGACCAAGTGGCCGCCTGACACACCTGTTGTGCCGTGGCCTGATGACGTAAGGCCCACGAGGCACCCACAGCTCTTGTGCAATGCGCCGTAATACCCGCAGGTAAAGGCATACCAGAGGAAAGGTAAGCTTCCTGGATAGGAGCTTTGATCCACTGGGCCAAGGAGGACTTGGAAGCCGGCTCACCTTTCTTCTGACCTGTCGTAAGAACGAACAAGGCATCCGTACGGCGAAAAGAAGCCGTGCGAGAGACATAAATCCTGACAGCCCTGACCAGGTCCAAAGTATGGAGAGACTTCACAAACTGGTGAACAGGATTAGGACAAAAGGACGGCAGAACAATGTCTTGATTCAGGTGAAACGGGGAAAGCACCTTGGGTAAGAACTCTGCCACAGGTCGAAGCACCACTTTATCCTGGTGAATCACCAGGAAAGGAGACTTGCAAGACAGGTCTGCCAGCTCTGAAACCCTCCGAAGAGAGGTAATGGCGACCAGAAAGGCAATCTTCTGGGAAAGTCTGGAGAGGGACACCTCTCTTAGAGGTTCGAAAGGCAGCTTCTGTAAGGCCGCAAGAACCAGATTAAGGTCCCAGGGGTCCAAGGGACGCCTGTAGGGAGGAATAATGTGACTTGCCCCTTGAACAAACGTCTTCACCTGAGGAAGGTTAGCCAGACGTTTGCTAAACAGCACAGAAAGTGCCGAGATGTGACCCTTGATGGAGCTGAGAGCCAAACCCTTAGCTAACCCTGATTGAAGGAAAGCAAGAAGGGTTGGGAGAGAAAAGGGCCAGGGAGAACTTCCGTGGAGACGGCACCAGGAGAAGAAGATCTTCCAAACCCTGCGGTAAATTTTAGCCGAAGCAGGTTTCCTGGCTTGTCTCATGGTTGCGGCGATGTCAGAGGAAAAAACCACGAGATGTCAGCAACCAGTCTTCAAGTGCCACAAAGTCAGGCTGAGGGCCGCTGAATTGTGGTGGAAGAACGGACCTTGCGACAAGAGGTCTGGCCGGGTCGGGAGCTTCCACGGATCCCCCGCCGAGAGCTGTAACAGGTCCGGATACCAAGCCCTCCTGGGCCAATCTGGGGCGACGAGTAGGGCTTGCCGACATTCCGCCCTGAGCTTCCGTAGAACCTTGGGCAACAGAGGCAAAGGAGGAAACACGTAGTGGAGACGAAACTGGGACCAATCCTGGACCAGAGCGTCTACCCCTACAGCCTTGCCGTCTCTAGAGCGAGACATGAAGATCGGAACCTTGT
The DNA here is from genome assembly GCA_033576535.1 of Allobates femoralis. Classification (NCBI taxonomy): domain Eukaryota; kingdom Metazoa; phylum Chordata; class Amphibia; order Anura; family Aromobatidae; genus Allobates; species Allobates femoralis. The sequence continues at coordinate 297,588,815 of JARQOC010000006.1, forward strand.
GATTCAACCGGGAGGCCATCAGATCCACGTCCGGAGTTCCCCATCTGTCGCAGATGTGCCGAAACACGTCCGGGTGAAGAGTCCATACCTTGCCGACTTAGATAGTCGGCCTCCCAATTGTCCACTCTGGGGAGTGGACTGCCGAGATGGATGAGCCGTTGTCCTCGACCCACTGCAATATACGCTGGACCTCCGCTAAGGCTTGAGGGCTGTGAGTGCCTCCCTGGTGGTTTATATACGCTACCGCGGTTGCGTTGTCGGACTGTATCCGAATATGATTTCCCGCCAGGAACCTCTGAAAAGCGAGAAGAGACAGGTAAATGGCCCGAATTTACAGGACATTGATCTGAAGGGAGGATTCCTGTTCCGCCCAGGAGCCCTGAGCCCTGTGGTGAAGAAACACGGCGCCCCAGCCCAGGAGACTGGCGTCCGTGGTCACTACCAACCAAGAGGGGGGCAGAAAACATCTGCCTCGAGACAGCGAAGTGGGAAGCAACCACCAATGGAGAGACTCCTTCGTTGACGGCGATGGAGGAATGCGCCGTTCGAAAGAAGCCAGATTCTTGTCCCATCCGCGCAGGATCTGCAATTGCAGTGGACGCAGGTGAAATTGCGTGAAGGGAACTGCTTCTATGGACGCCACCATTTTCCCCAGCACGTGCAGCAGACGCCTGATGGTTACCGAGTCTGATTGCAAGAGAAACTGGACTTCCTCCTGAATCGACACTTGCTTGTGGCAAGGTAGAATGACCAGGGCCTGAGCCGTGTGAAACTCCATGCCCAGATAAGTTATCGTCTGAGCAGGGAGGAGAACAGACTTCGGTACGTTGATCAACCAACCGAAGCGCTGGAGAGTGTCCAGAGTAACTGAGACTCAGTTGACACAGTTCCGCAGAGGGAGCTCTGACCAACAGATCGTCCAAGTATGGCGTTACTGCATGGCCCTGGGAATGCAGAACAGCCACCATTGCGGCCATCACTTTGGTGAAAACCCTCGGAGCAGAGGCAAGGCCGAAGGGCAGAGCCACAAACTGAAAGTGCTCCTCCCCCACTGCGAATCTCAGCCAGAGTTGATGAGCAGGAGCGATGGGAACGTGTAAATAGGCATCCTTGACGTCCACCGAAGCTAGAAAGTCCCCTTGAGACAGCGATGCGATCACAGACCGCAGAGACTCCATTCCGAATTGCCTGACCCTCACGTGCCGGTTGAAAAGCTTGAGATCCAAAACCGGCCTCACCGAGCCATCCTTCTTGGGAACTGTGAAGAGGTTCGAATAGAACCCCTGGAAGCGTTCCCCAGAGGGAACCTGGACCACGACCCCGCTCTGTCTCAAGGCGTCCAACGCCTGATGAAAGGCGAAAGCCCTCGCCGGCGGGGGCGAAGAGAGGCAGAACCGAGTCGGAGGACCCGAGGATAGCTCTATCCTGTAACCGTGGGAGATGACTACTACCCATCGGTCCTGGATACGACTGCTCCAGACGTCTCCAAAGTGGGAGAGCCTGCCACCGACCGAGGATGCTGCTGGGAGAGGTGGTGAGTCATGCAGAGGCTGTCTTGGCGGCTGAGGCGCCTGCAGGCTTCTTCTGCTGAGACCTAGATCTCCACGTCCAATTTGACTTCTGCTCCTTATCCGAACGGGAAGAGGAGGAGGAGGTGGACTTCGAGGAGGGACGAAAGGACCAAAACTTGGCGTGCAACTGACGTTGGCCAGACTTCTGCAACTTTGACTGGGGCAAGGAGGTGGATTTACCACCTGTAGATTCCTTTATGAGATCGTCCAGCTGCTCTCCAAAAAGCCTGCTTCCCGCAAAGGGAAGGCCCTGGAGAAACTTCTTGGAAGTGGCATCAGCCTTCCAGTCCCGCAGCCACAGCATCCTGCAGGCTGCCAGCGAGTTAGCCGAGGCCACAGCGGTGCGGCTGGCAGATTCCATGATCGCCGACCTAACGTAGTCAGTAAACGCAGAAGCTTGAGACGAAAGGGTAGTCACCTCGGGAATATCCTGAGCTACAACATTTAGTTCTGCCAAGCAGGCAGAAACTGCCTGCAGGGCCCAAACTGCCGTGAAAGCCGGAGCAAAGGAGGCTCCCGTGGCTTCATAGATTGACTTCTGCAGAAGTTCGATCTGTCAGTGGGATCCTTCAAAGAGGAACCATCCGCAACCGACATAACAGTGTTGGCCGACAGTCGAGAGACGGGGGGGTCCACCTTAGGAGAAACCGACCAACCCTTTACTACGTCAGGAGGAAAAGGATAACAAGTATCCTTCTGCTTCCTGGAAAAATGTTTATCAGGACAAGTCCTAGGAGCCTGTACAGTTGATCTGAAGTTAGAGTGATCAAAGAACGAACCCCGAGACCTGGACGGAGGAAGGAACTGATAAAGTTCCTCCGAGAGCGAAGTTTCCACCGTGGGAGGGGAGCAGTCAGGTCCAACACGGTATTAATGGAGGACACTAAGTCATCCACTAAGGAATCCTCTTCCAAGGACTCGTCCGGAGATCTCACAGAATCCTGCCTATCCTCCCCCTCAGACTGAGAGCCCTCAGCATGAGACTCTGTGTGACGAGAGGAAGCAGGAGAGATTGCTCTACGTGGCCGTTTGGGGGGCCGGGGAGAGGGAGCCAAGTCTGAGACCCCTGTATTGTCTCCAGAGTCCATTCCCCTAGAAGGGGACGACTCGCTATAGTGCCTGCGGCGTGAGGCAGAGGGACCGGGGGTACTTTCCCGGCGACTGGCCTGTAAAGACTCCTGCAGGACTCTGGTTAGAGCAATCATAGACTGGGAAAAAGAGTCAGAAAAGGACTTGGTGAAAGCTACAGTCCAAGTAGGTGGCACTGCCGGGTACCCCTGGCTAGGGAAAGGCTCCGAAGCTGCAGAGCTGGGGGGAGCCCCATGTTCCACCTCAGACACATGTGAAGTGCAGGCTGAGCAATGAGGGAAGACAGACCCAGCAGGTAGCGGACTCTTGCAAGCAGTGCAAGAAGAATAAAACGTCTGCACCTTAGGGGCCTTGCTCCTGGTGGAAGACATACCTCCTCCAAGTAGTAACCTCAGAGAGGGAATACACTAGAGGGGGCCCCAGGGGGAGGAAGACACCACCAGATAAACTGGGGTGACCTACCAGCCTGACAGAGTGGATTGTGTGCCCTCCGGATGCAGCGCTCCCTCCTAGCAGCCACAGAGTCCAGGAGAGAATGATGGAGAGTATTCTCCTGCCCAGGGAAAAGATGGCCTCCGGAGCCGAGAGAGGGGGCGGAGCCAATGAGGGGCGGGAATCCAGAGGGCAATCCCACCTCTTAACAGGCTTAAGGAGGCTGCCATCCAAAGAGATGGGAGCAGCCGACGCTCCAAGACCGCCCACAAAGGCGGCCGAGCCCGCCTCCAGTGGAGCCCGGGCTCCAGGCCTAAAACTAGGCCGCAGAGAAGCCGGGGCCTAGATTTTTGCGGCTGGCCGGCGCTCGGCAGCGGGCGAGCGCGGTGCCTCACAAAAGTACTGCAGACCCCGCGGCGCAGCAAGGACAGGACCCCAGGGCCTCAGGGGAGCCTCCAGTGACCACCCCAGGTGCAGAGACCGGGCTGCAGCCACAGCACAAACCCCCAGAGTACCTGAATAGGTTGCAGGGGCCGATCCCTGGGGGTCCACAACTCCAGCCAGCCGATTCCCATAGGGACTGTGGATGGAGTCAGAGCTCCAGACACCATGGGAGACCAAAACGATCCCACTTCTCCAGAGCCCCTAAGGGATGGAGAAGGAAAAGCAGCATGAGGGCTCCAGCCCGTTGTACCCCAAGGGTACCTCAACCGCCTCTGCCTGAGGGTGAGGAAGGAGACATGCTGGGGACCCAATGGATCCTCTTTGCTTCCATCCGACACTCTCCAGAGAGCGTGAGCAAGACTAAGTGAGAATGCATAAGTGCAGAGTGTGCCTCCTTCAACACAGAGTAAAGAACTGATGGGATTTCTCCTGGAGGGGGTGTATAGGCTGTAGGGGAGGAGTTACACTTTTTAGTGTAATACTTTGTGTGTCCTCCGGAGGCGGAAGCTATACACCCAATATCTGGGTCTCCCAATGGAGCGAAAAAGAAAATAAGATCTAACCATCTAATCAAAGGTATACCCTTAAGGGGGTGTCACACGCGTCAATATCGCCTGCACGATCTCGGCTGCACGTGACGTTGCAGCGATATTGACGCGTGTGACATACTGAATCAACCAGCGATAAATCGCTGGTTGATGATCGCCAGGTTTCAGAACCAGCTCAGAAACCTGGCGATTGTCGCCCGGTGGACACGCAGCATCGCTGCGTGTGACACCGGGACTAGCGATATTCCAGCTCCCAGCGCCTCTCACAAGCGCTGGGAGCTGGTATCCAAGGTACACTGCGGGTAACTAGGCAGCGCGCGCTGCCTAGATACCCGACGTGTACCTTAGTTACCAGCCTCCTCCGCTCACCGGGTGAGCGGAGGAGGCTGGTAACTAAGGTACACGTCGGGTATCTAGGCAGCGCGCGCTGCCTAGTTACCCGCAGTTTACCTTGGAGACCAGCCTGCTCCCGCTTCCAGCAGGCTGGCAGCGGGAGCAGGACATCGTGGAAACGATATTTAAATCGTTTCCATGATGTCACTGGTCAATTGATCGCTGGTGAGTCTGTCTGTGTGACAGCTCACCAGCGATCAGCCGTCAATGTCGTCAGCGATCATCTCGCTGACGACATTGACGCGTGTGACACCCCCTTTACATCATAACAATTATAAAATCTCATTGTTTGCTGACGACATCCTTCTTACTATCTCTGACCCCATGAACTCAATAGATCACCTGCTAAACAATATTAGCCAATTTTCTGAAGTCTCCTATTATAAGATAAATCTAAATAAAACCCAAATTCTCCACTTAAGTTTAGAACCCGGAATTCTAGAGAATCTTAGGAAAAGACTCCCAATGTCCTGGGACGTGAAATATTTAAACTATCTCGGAATCCAATTAACTACCCCTATCTCAATAACTATCGAAATCAATTTCAGTGCCATTTTTAAGTCCTTACAGTTAGATATTCTACATTTGTCAAAAATAGAGGTATCTTGGCTAGGAAGAATAACGGCATTTAAAATGTGTCTCTTACCAAAGCTACTCTATATTTTCCGGTCAATCCCGATGACAATTCCGAAGAAATGGCTCCAAAAGCTACAATCTCAACTAGCGACTTTCACCTGGGCTAAAAAGAAATAAAGAGTGGCAAAACTAGTACTGGAAAAAAAGCAGAAGAAAAGGCGGGCTCGCACTTCCGAATATAGCCTCATACTACCACGCCACTTTAATTAAACTAAGCCAGATGTGGTGGACGAAAGATGAGGGTCCGACTTGGCTCACAATTGAAGAACCTTTAGGCTATGTGCGCACTTGCCGGGTTTTGGGCGGTTTACCTGTGTAAACCGCCGGTTTGTTTACATTAGTTTTATGTAAATTTATGTTAATCCAAACCGGCGTTTGGATTAACATTAAAACCAATTTAAACCGACCAAGGCTGTGCACACACCGGCGGTTTACACAGCCTCATCCGTTGCTAACCCGCAGGTTTCCCAGCGGGTTAGCAAAGAATGAGCTTGTTCTATAAAACGGCGGTTCTGCAGCGGCTGCAAGCAGAATCATGTGCTGCTTCCAGCCGCAGCAGACCCGCCGCCGAGAACCCGCTGTGCAACCGCCGGCTCCCGCCCGTCACCCGCCCGGCTCCCGACGCACATACCCGCCAGGAAGCCGGTGGACGGCGCTGGAGCTTCCTGGCGGGTTCCGCCCAGCCGCCGCCGACCAACCCGCCGGTAAGTGTGCACTTACCCTAACATCCTCAAGTAGGACTCGACACGACTACCCTTATCTACTTATGTAACAAATCCAAACCACTTCCACAAATACCTACAATTAGAACCACCATCCAGGCATGGAAACTACTTCTAAAGTCCTCTATCAAATTGTACCCAACGGTCTCCCCTACTTGGATAAAAATAGATTTACTAGAACGTATGTCCCCAAAGATTAAATTGTCCTCATGGGTAGAATTGGGCATCAATTATATCTCAGACATTTTAAATAATAACAAACAACTTAAACCCTTCCAGGCATTACAAAAAGAATATATACTTAAAAGCACTGAAGAAATAACTTGGAAGAAAATCGATAACCTAATCAGAACCCATAAACTGAATTTCCATTTACCGCAAAACTTGATGCAAATGTTCAAATTCCCACAAGCCCTAATATTTTGGAAAACTAACTATATATATCAGAATTTCTCTCAAGATCATACTTCCCACTCCATGCCTAATATAGCCGCTTGGGAAAAGGAATTGGGAATAAATATCTCACCAATTGACCTACAGCAGAATTTTGATATTATCTACCGTTATATCACATGCGTCTCCTTATTGGAAACTCATTACAAGATATATACGAGGTGGTACTATACTCCGGCTAAATTAGCCAAAATTAAGGACACCAACTCAGCCTTATGCTGGAGGAACTGTACACACGTTGGTAGTTTGATGCATGTATTCTGGGGTTGCAAGGTCTTACGACCTTTCTGGTCTGAAGTTGAGTCAATGATTAACTCATTAACGGGTTTACGTTTAAAACTTAATCCTTCACTGGTATTATTACTCATAGGCCTAGAAAAACTTCCAACCATCTGTAGACCAATTGTTACACATATACTTCTCACAGCAAAAAATGCCATTGCATCAAAATGGAGGTATCCTCTTCCTCCTACAATTTACCATCTGTCCGAAACAATAGTTTGTCATAATTCTTATGAATTAGCTTTTGCTCTTAGGAATAACCTAAAACCCAAATATAAAAAAAAATGGGACTCTTGGAACCTTTTCATGACTCCTAAAGCTCTATTGTAGGTCCTGGCGTTGAATAGATTGAACTCGGTGCCAAAATTTCACTTTGTTCATTTAAACCTCTCGAGGCTGTCCATACCAAGTTGCTGTTACTCTGATCTCGGTATTGTTCCCCCCCCACCCTCCCCCCTATCCTCTGTCTGCTTATGAGTTCTAATAAAATTATCATTAAATACTTCTCATTTATAATTACGGTATATAATATATAATGTTAATGTCAACTGTAAATATGTCTCAGTTTAGGATATTGTTTGTAATATATGGACTAAAACACAAAAGCTAGACTGTATGATAAATTTTACTCTAATAATATGTGTATGTAAATGCAGTTGATTATTTTATATTTAACTCTTTTATTGCTCAGTTGATGTGAAAGTATTGACTTGTATGCACTTCTTTATACTAATAAAAATATTTGAATATAAAAAGGGGCAGTGCTATACATAAGGGAGGATGCTATATAAACGGGCACAGCGGTATAGATAGAGGACATTATGTAAGAAAGGGTGGGGCTACGCATAATAAGGGAGGATGCTAGATTACAGGCACAGCGCTATGGATAGAAGAGGACATTATATAATAAGGGACAGTATTATACATAATAAGGGAGGATGCTATACAAATTTGCACAGCGCTATAGACAGTGGTGTATCAAGGTTTTCTGGCACCCGGGGCAAAAATTCAATTACCGTATATACTCGTGTATAAGCCGACCCGTGTATGAGCCGACCCCCCTACTTTTGCCCCAAAAACTGGGAAAACTTATTGACTCGCGTATAAGCCGAGGGTGGACCTCAGCACCATGTATACAGCTCCCAGCACCCCTGGTATACAGCTCCCAGCACCCCTGGTATACAGCTCCCAGCACCCCTGGTATACAGCTCCCAGCACCCCTGGTATACAGCTCCCAGCACCCCTGGTATACAGCTCCCAGCAGCCCTGGTATACAGCTCTCAGCACCCCTGGTATACAGCTCCCAGCAGCCCTGGTATACAGCTCCCAGCAGCCCTGGTATACAGCTCTCAGTACCCTTGGTATACAGCTCCCAGCAGCCCTGGTATACAGCTCCCAGCAGCCCTGGTATACAGCTCCCAGCAGCCCTGGTATACAGCTCCCAGCACCTCTGGTATACAGCTCCCAGCAGCCCTGGTATACAGCTCCCAGCAGCCCTGGTATACAGCTCCCAGCAGCCCTGGTATACAGCTCCCAGCAGCCCTGGTATACAGCTCCCAGCAGCCCTGGTATACAGCTCCCAGCAGCCCTGGTATACAGCTCCCAGCAGCCCTGGTATACAGCTCCCAGCAGCCCTGGTATACAGCTCCCAGCAGCCCTGGTATACAGCTCTCAGCAGCCCTGGTATACAGCTCCCAGCAGCCCTGGTATACAGCTCCCAGCAGCCCTGGTATACAGCTCCCAGCAGCCCTGGTATACAGCTCCCAGCAGCCCTGGTATACAGCTCCCAGCAGCCCTGGTATACAGCTCCCAGCAGCCCTGGTATACAGCTCCCAGCAGCCCTGGTATACAGCTCCCAGCATAGTAAGGCCTCCCCATGCTGCCACTGCTCACTGTAAAATAAATATTGTTATTAGCTCTCACCCTCGGTCCTGGCTGTGCATCTTCCCTCCTTCCTGCTTGTCCTGTGACCGGGGCTCACTTCGATGACGTCACCGGCCGGTCACATGACACGCAGGGAGGAGGGAGGATGCACTGAGAGAGGGTGAGAGCTAATAACACTATACATTATACACTGAGCAGCGGCAGCATGGGGAGGCTTTACTGTGGTGGGGGCGCCATATTGTTATGGGGAGCCTGTAATGGGATATGCACTGCTCCCCCCGCGGATGGGCGGGGGATGCAGTGCATATCATGAATAAGTTATGAGCGGCTCCACGTCACGAGCCGCTCATATTACAGCCTTCCCCCACCTCCTCCAGCCTCCTCCTGCCTCCTCCTGCTCCCGGACACAGCCCCCACCTCGCACGAATGTATATGACTCGTGTATAAGCCGAGGGGGGACTTTTCAGCCCAATTTTTGGGCTGAAAAAGTCGGCTTATACACGAGTATATACGGTAAGTGCTTTTCCCCCGGTGATCTGAGTAGACATGTGACCAATGATTCATATGCAGTTTTCACACTTACAGTCAGGTGCTGACGAGCTTCTCTACCTAATTCTCTCAATGTTCAGTGAAAAACAGAGAGGCAGGAAGAAAAGCAGTCACATTACCATAATATATATTATAGTATGAAAATCACACAATAGTGGGGTGTCCATGTGATGACAGCTGGAACCAGCGAGAGCTGAATCCTGACAGTGAGTATTACACATTGTTAGGATTGGGCTACAGGGCCTAATGTTATAATTAAAGGGTTTGTCCAGGTTTAAGATGATTCTGTAATCCCTCTAGGTGACTGCAGGCTTCTGACCTCACAGCACATGCACTGCACACTGTCAGGATTCTCTCATACTAATGGCAAGATTGGACGGTCAAGTGGACAAAAAAAAGTATGTGATTTATATTCTTCTGGCCATATTCTGACTAGACGTGTCCGGCCTCACTCAATTGTCATTGATCTAGGCCTCACATGTCTAGTCAGCATGTGACTGTATGTACGTAAATCACATACTTGAAGTTACATGACCTCCCATTCTCACTGCCGGCACCAGAGACTCCTGATGGTGTGGAGTGTGAGCATTGTGAGAATTCAGAAGTCTGCAGTCACATAGAGTGACACATAGTGACTGCAGACTCACCACAGACTTGGCCACCCCTTTAATGCTCCTGACAAATAAAAACATACTAACAATGGCACAAAACGTTATTAAGATAGTCATATCTAATGTAATCTTACAAGTTATGGATTGTTACATGTGTTCAGGATCAGGACCACGACCACTAACAGCACAAAACTACATCATCAGAACTCTCGTCAGTACAGAAATACTACTATGTCAAAATCCTTATCATTAAAGAAATACATCCATATAACCACATCAGTACAAAACCACTATGTCAAAACTCTCAGTACGGTAATACATCCATATAACCCCATCAGTACAGAAACACTATGTCAAAACTCTCAGTACAGTAATACATCCATATAACCCCATCAGTACAGAAACACTATGTCAAAACTCTCAGTACGGTAATACATCCATATAACTCCATCAGTACAGAAACACTATGTCAAAACCGTCATCAGTACAGAAATGCATCACCAGAAATACCAGAGGTACAAAAATACATAAAAATACATAAATAGAACCCCCATCATTACAGAAATCACAAACCCTCATCAGTGACAAAACTCATCTTCAGAACCACCATCAGTACTTTGTAAAACAATTGGAATGTCAGGTCAGACCCATACACATTTGTACTGCATGAACCTACAACTCCTACAACATCATTAACAATTATAAGGAGTTACTGGGGGTTGTTGTCAAAAGCCGTCAATAAAAACATACATGAACCACAGCACTGATGAGAATTAGTCATTATTACAAATAATCATTTACATCCAGGTACCTTATAGATGACCTTGTTTCTGATCGGGTTCGTCTTTTTCTTTTCTATATCTTGTCCAGACACCATGATGACTTTTCTCATCCACAGCTCACCTCTGCACACTTTCATCTTCTCTTGTCTTCTGCAGCACATCCCAACACGATACCCTTAAAAATAGCAGAATGATCAAAATTCTCCAAAGTAAAAATATCTGTCCTACACTGACCCCGGAATAAATAATTGCTACTCCTCACTGTTACCTGCACAAAATATGATTTGCACACTGTCCCTCTTCTGGTGCATGTTCTCCACACCACCCCTTTCTTTCCATACTGAACTCCCTCGTCACACTGTCTTCTACACTGTGTCCCCCTATACTGCCCCTATACTGTTCTCCCTCATCACACTCCCCATCCTCAACATACTGTCTCTTCCTGGCTGTGGCCTCACACCGTCTATGCATGCTGCCCCCTCTCCATACAGCTCCACACTACTCACTCTCTATTCTGTGCCCCCTTACATTTTTTTCATCCCCTACTGTTTCTTCATTACTTCACCTCCCCTCACTCCACATACTGCGTTTACACCCATCCACACTCATTCCTCATACTGTGCCGCAGCCATCCCCCTTACAACTCATACTATGTCCACACTGATCCCCCCTCACTCAATATACTGTGCCAGAGCCATCCCTCCCTCACTCTACATACTAGGGGCAGCCATCCCCTCCAAATACTGCGTCTTCATTCACCCCTTTCACTCCACATACTGTTTACACACATCTCCCTCTCACTCCACATACTGCGTCTTCACCCATCCGCCCTCATTCCACATACTTTACTACAGCCATCCCCTCTTAATCCTCATACTGTTTTCACACTGATCCCTCTCACTCCACATACTGTTCGCAGCCATCCCACTCCTCATACTATCTCCACACCCATGTAATCCTCCCTTCACTCCACATATTATTCTTTTAGAACAAAACAGGGGAAACACAGAAAAAACATCTTTTTAACATATTGGTAACTCTACAGACTATATATATATCTCAGAAATTAGTTCTTTATTCTAATTCAAATATGTGTCTTACTAGCTGGGAGCCCGATGCACATGCATCGGGATTCTAGAACGTCGAGTCTCTGACTCGCAATGGCCGCTGCGCGGGCATTGCGAGTCGACTTAGAAGTGCTCGCAATGGCCGCGTCGCGGCCAATGCTACGCGCGTATCCACATGACCACGCCGGGTCGCATTGCGAGTCGACTCAGAACTGCTCGCAATGGCCGCTTTGCGGCCAATGCTTCGGGCGTATCCACATGACCACGCACGACTCGCAATGGCCGCTTCGCGGCCAATGCTTCGCGCGTATCCACATGACCACGCCGGGGGCAAAAAACCTATTCGCAATTATATAATCGATACCCAGTAGTTTTAGAGAAAACCTGGAGATCCCACAAGTAATTTTGCTCCAAAAAACACTTTATTGAGAAACACACAGGTAACAATTTAAAAACCAAAAGGTCATGACAACAGGATCACAGAGAAAGGAACGATTAAATTAGACAAGTGGAGGAAGAAACCTAGAGCCAAAACCTCAGCTTGAGATCAAACCAGTTGCAAACAACACAATGGATAAGGTAATGCCACATAACAGAGCAGTTGAAATAGAAGGAAAGGCAAAAATCAACTGCGGCAGAGGGTGGTGTAAATTACACCTTTAGACCTAACCTAACCAGCAGTGCAGCCCATACACAAAAAAAAAACCGAAAAAAAAAACCAACAACAAGCTCAGAAGTTCATGGATCAAGGCACTTACCCATTATGGAGACCGGATTAAAGATCTAGCAGGAATATGGCTCAGAACCCCGACATGTTTCGTGCCATGCAAGGCACTGACTGCATCAGGAGGTGCATGGCACGAAACATGTCGGGGTTCTGAGCCATATTCCTGCTAGATCTTTAATCCGGTCTCCATAATGGGTAAGTGCCTTGATCCCTGAACTTCTGAGCTTGTTGTTGTTTTTTTTTTTTTTGTGTATGGGCTGCACTGCTGGTTAGGTTAGGTCTAAAGGTGTAATTTACACCACCCTCTGCCGCAGTTGATTTTTGTCTTTCCTTCTCTTTCAACTGCTCTGTTATGTGGCATTACCTTATCCATTGTGTTGTTTGCAACTGGTTTGATCTTAAGCTGAGGTTTTGGCTCTAGGTTTCTTCCTCCACTTGTCTTATTTAATCGTTCCTTTCTCTGTGATCCTGTTGTCATGACCTTTTGGTTTTTTAATTGTTACCTGTGTGTTTCTCAATAAAGTGTTTTTTTGGAGCAAAATTACTTGTGGGATCTCCAGGTTTTCTCTAAAACTACTGGGTATTAGACACATTTTTGAATTAGAATAAAGAACTCATTTCTGAGATATACACATATTCTGCAGCCATCTTTACCTTACTCTTTATACTGGATCCTCAAATTTACCCTCTTGCTTCCCATACTGTCCTCCATATACTGTTTCTATACCCATCACCCCTTGCTCCATATAATGTGTCCTCAAATCCCCTCTATTGCTCATCATGATGTCACTACATACATTCCCCCCACCCTCTCCCTTTTGTTTGCTCGCTTTACACCCACCTCCTTCTCCCGCCACTTTGCTCTTCATACTACGCCCCCCCACACACTCTTCCTCCAGTTTGCTCTTCATACTCCCCCACCCTATCCCCGCAGTTTTCTCTTCTTACTCCCCCCACCCTATCCTCCAGTTGGCTCTTCATACTCCCCCATCCTCTCCCCCCCTTTGCTCCTCATGCGCCTCATACTCCCCCACCCTCTCCCTCCCAGTTTGCTCCTCATATTCTCTCCCCATCCTCTCTCCCAGTTTGCTCCTCATATTCTCCCTCATTCCCCCCCCCCCCCCCAGTTTGCTCCTCATACTTTCCCCACCCTTTCCCCACAGTTTGCTCCTCATATTCTCCCCCCTGGTTGGCTGCTCATACTCCCCCTCCCCCCATACCCTACCTCCATTTTGCTCCTCATGTTCTCCCCCACATATACTCCCCCATCCTGTCCCCTCAGTTTGCTCTTCATTCTCCCCCCATTTGCTCCTCATACTTGCCCCACACTCTCCCCCCCAATTTGCTACTCATATTCTCCCTCCATCCTCTACCCCATCTTCTCCCCCCACCCTGTCCCCCTTCCAATAATTACATTAGTCTTTCGGGTCTTCAGCTTCTGCCTAGTGCGCTTATCAGCTCCAGTTTTCAGCTGCACTGCTTTAGCCGAGTGACGTCATCAGCATGGTCAGGTGATCTGATCACGTTACTGATGTCCCCCTGACCCGGATGTGCCGTGAATCAGGGCGGCTGAGGGCACAGCTTCCATTGTACAGGCGTCTGATAGACGCTCTATACAATGGATTGCAGGAGACAGCGGCTGCAGATTCTCTGCTCCTGCTATCAGCTGACTGCAGGAGCAGAGAACAGGTGGCTTACACTATGGGGGCAAATGGAGGCACCATTGATGCCACAGGCTATAAATGAGATGATGATATGTAATAAGGGGCGGTGCTGTACATAATAAGGGAGGATGCTAACTAAACAGGCCCAGCACTATAGATCAGAGAGGGTATTATTCAATATGAGGCAGTTCTATACATAATAAGGGAGGATGCTATGTAATGAGATGGCACTATGAGTAGGGAGTGCACTGTAATAAGGGACTGCATTATTCATATGACAGGATGATATGATAAGGGAAGGTGATATACATAATTAAAGGCATTCTGCCATGAAAGACAAAACTATTGGAAAGGGAGGATGCTGTGTAATAAAAAACTAGACTAATATAAACCAACAAGAGTAGATAATATATAACAAGGAATGGTGCTATACATAATAAAGGGGGTTGTTTACTCCCATCATCTCTCTGCCAATGATTGTGTAGATACAGAATAAATATTTACATTGAGTAAGTTACCTGTGATGACTTTTATGTTTAGAGTTGCTTTTCTTTTGCTTCTTCTCCATCTGGTCAGACTTTCATGTCGACCTCTTCCAGCCACGACTTGTTTCTGCACCAGTCACTGCGGCCCTCACTTTAACAAGGTCACATACATACATATTTTGCCTACTGAATAATAAACCCCTTCCCATTGTACCCCTAAATACAAATATGCATGACATAATATTCAGTTATCGACTGTGAATCCCACCATTCAAAAGATAAATTGATAAGCCAATACTGTGCCCTCCCTTAATAAGCCATCCAATTAATATATGAATTAATTAGCCATTGTAACCTCCCCCCATCATTTTAGTAAATCTTTGCTTATTAGGAAAGATTCATTACATTTAAATCAACAAACCATAAAGCACTTTTGCAATATGAGTATACAATAAGGAGCGAAAAACTCTGACATCTATACCACCTACTATTTTCCGGACTCTGTTCCAATAAAAATATCTCTCATCATTCATTCTAAAACAACAGATCAACTTAGTATGTCCACAAAAAACATGTCTGCCCAAAAACGGGGTATCCCATAAAAAATTGTGGTTCCGGAAGTTTGTGTGTCCTTGTTTATATTAAAACAGTTCATGAAGTTTGTGTGGAGAAAAAACAGTCAATATATTGGCAATAAAGCTATTGCCATAGTATAAAAGAAGTTTGACACTAGAAGAAGTGATAATATAGAAATAAAAATCTAGGGAGAAGGGGGGAAGGAAGGAATAGGGGGGAGGAATCTGGACGTGGAGGTGAGCCTAGTGAGGTTTGATCCAGAGGGAGTTCCCCCCTCCCTCCATCATTTTATAACAAATTCCTCTTGTACCCCACTTACTTCCAATTCATTAGAAGTCACTGACCTGTATCCTTCCTGCAATCCACATCAAGCTCTCACTCACTGTGTATTAAAAAAAAACAATTCAGCCTATCCCTCACTGTGCTGACTTTAGACAGCAGAGCTGCAGGAAATCCATCTCCCCCCCCCCCCTCCTTCCTGCCTTCGATGTGAGACCTTAAAGAGGACCTGTCACCCCCCCCCCTTCCATTTGGATGTGAATCTGAGCCCAGCACTGAATGCAGCATGTCTGCTGCATTCAGGCAAGGGGTCCCCCATGCCTCTATGGGGCTGCTACCCCAATATATAGGCTTATAAAAACTTACAGTAATTTTCCATGGAGGCGGCCATTGTGCTGCAGCTTGCAACTCTGTACCACCCATGTCCTCGTGCCAGTCATGAAATCCTCGCTCTGCGCGTCTCTGCGCTGGTGACGCAAGGTATTGCTTATCACCGCCCCGGGTGCTACAGTCCCGCCTCCTTCTCTGATGTCAGAGCCTTTCCCCGCCCTCCTCCATGTTATGCTATGGAGGAGGGCGGGGAAAGCCTCTGACGTCAGAGCAAGGAGGCAGGACGCAAGGAGCAGAGCGAGGTATTGCTTATCACTGCCTCGGGTGGCTGTCCCGCCTCCTACTCTGATGTCAAAGCCTTTCCCCACCCTCCTCCATAGCATAACATGGAGGAGGGCGGGGAAAGGCTCTGACATCCGAGCAGGAGGCGGGACGGCCACCCGGGGCAGTGACCAGCAATTCCTCGCTCTGCTCCTTGCGAAACCAGCACAGGGACGCTCAGAGTGAGGATTTCATTACTGGCACAAGGACATAGGCGGTACAGAGACGCAGGGGGTGTGAAATGCACCCGTGGACGAGCTGCCTCAAGCACAAGGGCCCGCCTCCATGGAAAATTACTGTAAGTTTTTATAAGCCTATATATCGGGGTAGCAGCCCCACAGAGCCATGGGGGACCCCTTGCCTGAATGCAGCAGACATGCTGCATTCAGTGCTGGGCTTAGATTCACATCCATGGTGGGGGTGACAGGTCCTCTTTAAAGGTACCAAAAAGATTATACTGAAGGCAGTCTGGTCGTGGGCCCCCTTTAAAATTTGGGCCCCAGGAAGTAGCTTATAATAATCTTCCCATAATCTCGACCCACTTAGCTGCAATTGGCAGCTCCTCAGTGTCCCTCCTCTGCTGCATAGGTCTTTCACTGCTCAGTACAAGCTGAAGCTGTTAGGCTGGATGGGTGATTTCTGATTACACTTGAACTCATGATCTCCCTCATTCTTTAACTCCTTTATCACTTTAATATCAGAATAATAAAGCCATTCTGACATGTATTTTCAAAGTAAGTACACTAGCCTCATCATATCTAAGATATGTATTTCGGAACATATACAGTTTGTATTGCAAAATCTCGTGACAGATCTGCTTTTAACATTGAGCATTTTCTCTGCATTTAAAGATTTAGGGTCTGTGCAAAGAAAATGGCTAAAGTACCAAATGCACTTGAGAACAAAGTGGCCAGAACATTACTAGCCATCACAGTCTTTGGATGACTGTTAAAGAAACTATGGGTATTTGCTTAGCCTAAAATGTGAGGACCCCACATGTGCTGTTTGGCTTTAAATAATCTCATATAATATATAAATCAGATTTGTCACCAGACTTCACAATCCAAACTACATACACAATGAAGCAGACTTGATGAGACTGGTATATTCAGTTTGAACATCTATGTCACAATGGCTTTACTATCCTGATATTAAAATGAGCATCTTATGAATCCAGCTTTAGGACAAATAATGTTCATAAGTCCAGGTATATTCATCTTACGCCACCCTCCTCCCCAACCTGACTGAGAACTACAGCTTGTACTGTGCAGTGTGAGATCTTAGCAATAGGAGGGGCACAGAAGGTGTCAATCAGGCTAGAAGATGGAGATTTCAGTTATTCCTTGAATAACCCTATCAGAATATCTATAAAATGCTTTTCAAACTACATACACCAGTGTTATCAGATCTAAAAGATGTCTTTATTAACGTTTGCAGTTTGTAAAATGAAATATGCAGATTGTCTATTTATCACATTAAAGCAAATCTATCCAGCACTTTAAAGAGAACCTACCATGTACGTGAAGTCTGACCTGTTGGCAGCATGGTGTAGAGAAGAAGCTCCTGCATGGATATAGAGTCCAGTGGACAGTCATACTCGACTATCTCTGTATACACAATTATTCCAAGAACACTTGTCAGTCACTAGTAGGACTTGTCACTGGACTCATAGGCATACAAACATCAGCAACATCAGGAATTTCAATGAATAAGATAGAAGGTTTACTAAAACTTTCCCCACAAAAATGTATATCATTCTAACTAGCTTCTCCTGCTCTCTAGCATCCTGCTTGCCGATCAGATGCCATTTTTAACATGACAGGTTCCTTATGACATGCCTTGCAGTTTGTCTTCACTTGGAAAAAATTACCTTAAAGAAGTTGTCCAGTCTTGTAATGAAGGTCTGCAATCACTCTGTGACTGAAGACTTTTGTATCTTGCGGCGTGC
Organism: Allobates femoralis; assembly: GCA_033576535.1. Taxonomy (NCBI): domain Eukaryota; kingdom Metazoa; phylum Chordata; class Amphibia; order Anura; family Aromobatidae; genus Allobates; species Allobates femoralis. The sequence goes on from JARQOC010000006.1 coordinate 297,606,608, forward strand.
ACACAGCACACTGTCAGTTCTCTCTGGTGTTGCTGGCCAGATTGTGGTTCACATGCTTATAGCCAATTCTCTTATGTTGAGTAAGACTCCATGTATGTAAATCGCTCTCACAGGCAACACCAGAGAAACTGGACAGCACACAATGTGCTCACTGTAAGGATTCATAACGCGCACATAAAGTGACTGCAGACTTTCATCAAAAGACCAGACAATGTCTTTAACATACTGGCCACTAGATGTCACCCTTCTGTCTGAATTACTGTCCACTGTCTGTTGTTAAGTTTTAAGAAAACCCTTTTATTCTGCATGAACCATGAGCACTTACATGTTTCTCTAGAGCACTCCAAAGCTGCTCATGGCCAACTTTTCACCGCACCACTTCATTTCAAGTCATTGACATTTTTTCCCCTATGTACACACATTGGAGAGACCTGTCAATCAACTAGAGCGGTGCGGCTAGATGGGAGTCGGATCTTTTAAAGGGGTTTCCCAAAAACAAAGTGAATTTTAAAGTTCATTTTATTCCATAGATCTTGGAATAATAATAATTTCCATAATTGGATTTGTTTAACCTCATCACTTCCAGGCGATTTTTCATGTTTTGCTTTTTCCTACACTTCTTCTAAGAGCCATACTTTTTTTTCCCCATCAATAGAGTGATATGACGGCTTGTTTTTTTCTAGGAGGAGTTATACCTCTGAATAATATCATTCATTATACCATAGAGCAGGGGTGGGCAACTCCAAGCCTTGAGGGCTGCACCCACTGCAGGTTTTCGAGATTTCCTTAGTATTTGACAGCTGGTAATTTAATCTTCTGCACAGGTGATGATTCCAACTGTCAAATGCTAAGGAAATCCTAAAAAAATCGGTCAGTTGGTGTTGGAGTCGGCATAAAATAGACCAGCTCCGACTCCTAAACTATATAATAAATTGGGTACAATAGCTCAGTGCAGAATGTGCTGAATATTATTATAACTTATTATGTTCTATCTAAATATCTTGATTATTGTATCATAATAATAATTAAAGCCTGATGTCGACATTGTACTACAATAAATGCATCACTTAAACATGAGCCATGTATGAAGGCGTCATGGAGTCTGAGTCAGGGAGATTGAGGAGTCCTAGTCTGAGTCGGTGGTTTGGATTACCGACTCCACAGCCCTATTCTTGGATAGATGCACTCTTTTGATCACCTGTTATTGCACTCTATTGCAATGTTGTGACGACCAAAAAACCCCACAGTTTTGTTATTTTACTTTTTATTCCTTTACGCAGTTTACAGATCTGAATTATTTATTTCATATGTTTTGATAGATCGGGCATTCCTAAATGCAGTGATGCCAAATATGTGTATTTTTATTTCATTTTAAGTATTATTTTCTATGGGGCAAAAGGATGTGCGTCTCCTCACTGCAGAAATTATCATTTGCAGGGAATGCCGACATTCAGCCAGCATTCACAGGAACTATGTCATCACAGCTACAGGAGGCGTCACCTGACCCCCTGCAGTCATGACAACACATTGACGCCCTGTGATTGCATCACGGGGTTGCCGATGGCAGCGGGGAGTGGCGTGATCCCTGCCAGCACGTGTTAGATCATGCAGTCAGAGTTTGACAGCGCAATCTAACTAGTTAAGAGGCGCAGGTGGATCTCCTGCACCTGTTGGCTGCACATGTTGGCTGATCAGGTCACCCATGTCCGGGGAGTGATGCAAGCTCAACGTGTAAGCTCGCAGCAAAGCGGAGAACACGACCAATGATGTACCTATACACCATTGGTCATAATGCAGTCAAAAAAATGTTCCTGTGCTGAGATAATCCTATAAATGTGTCCCTGCTATGCACTGTGTAATGGATGTATCTGACTGTACAGGGGCATGGTCTGATCATACCATCCCTCTGCAAGGGAGGAGGTAAGAGTATACAGACATTACAGCATGGGATCACAGATTTTTTTTTTTTTTGAGGTAAAACATTTCCCTGCCTGTTCTTAAAAAATGTTTTACCGCAAAGAATCATCTGTGATCCCATGCTGTAATGTCTTCATACTCTTTTGCGTCCTCCCCTGCCCAGGAGATGTGGTATGATCTGACCACATCCCTGCACAGTCAGACACAGCCATTACACAGTACATAGAAGGAACACATATATAAGATTATCTCAGCACAGGAGATGTGGTATGATCAGACCATGCCCCTGTATGGTCAGATAAATCCATTACACAGTACATAGCAGGAACACATATATAAGATTATCTCAGCACAGGAGATATGGTATGATCAGACCATGCCCCTGTATGGTCAGATAAATCCATTACACAGTACATAGCAGGGACACATATATAAGATTATCTCAGCACAGGAGATGTGGTGTGATCAGACCATGTCCCTGTATGGTCAGACACATCCATTACACAGTACATAGCAGGGACACATATATAAGATTATCTCAGCACAGGAGATGTGGTATGATCAGACCATGTCACTGTACGGTCAGACACATCCATTACACAGTACATAGCAGGGACACATATATAAGATTATCTCAGCACAGGAGATGTGGTATGATCAGACCATGTCACTGTACGGTCAGACACATCCATTACACAGTACATAGCCGGGACACATATATAAGATTATCTCAACACAGGAGATGTGGTATGATCAGACCATATCCCTGTACGGTCAGACACATCCATTACAGAGTACATAGCAGGGACACATATATAAGATTATCTCAGCACAGGAGATGTGGTATGAACAGACCATGTCCCTATACGGTCAGACACATCCATTACACAGTACATAGGAGGAACACATATATAAGATTATCTCAGCACAGGAAATGTGGTATGATCAGACCATGACCCTGTATGGTCAGACACATCCATTACACAGTACATAGCAGGGACACATATAAGATTATCTCAGCATAGGAGATGTGGTATGATCAGATCATATCCCTTTACGGTCAGATACATCCATTACAGAGTACATAGCAGGGACACATATATAAGATTATCTCAGCACAGGAGATGTGGTATGATCAGACCATATCCCTGTATAGTCAGACATATCCATTACAGAGTACATAGCAGGGACACATATATAAGATTATGTCAGCACAGGAGATGTGGTATGATCAGATCATGTCCCTGTACGGTCAGATACATCCATTACAGAGTACATAGCAGGGACACATATCAGATTATCTCAGCACAGGAGATGTGGTATGATCAGACCATGTCCCTGTATGGTCAGACACATCCATTACAGAGTACATAGCAGGGACACATATATAAGATTATCTCAGCACAGGAGATGTGGTATGATCAGACCATGTCCCTGTACAGTCAGACACGGCCATTACACAGTACATAGCAGGGACACATATAAGATTATCTCAGCACAGGAGATGTGGTATGATCAGACCATGACCCTGTATGGTCAGACACATCCATTACAGAGTACATAGCAGGGACACATATATAAGATTATCTCAGCACAGGAGATGTGGTATGATCAGACCATGTCCCTATACGGTCAGACACATCCATTACACAGTACATAGGAGGAACACATATATAAGATTATCTCAGCACAGGAAATGTGGTATGATCAGACCATGTCCCTGTACGGTCAGACACATCCATTACACAGTACATAGCAGGGACACATATATAAGATTATCTCAGCACAGGAGATGTGGTATGATCAGACCATGTCCCTGTACAGTCAGACACGGCCATTACACAGTACATAGCAGGGACACATATAAGATTATCTCAGCACAGGAGATGTGGTATGATCAGACCATGTCACTGTACGGTCAGACACATCCATTACACAGTACATAGCAGGGACACATATAAGATTATCTCAGCACAGGAACATTTTTTTATCACATCCAATTGTGGAAATTACTATTATTTCAAAATCTATTGATTAGCCCCTTTAAGCTATGTTTTTTCTGAACTGTCGTAGCATTTTAGAGAAAAACCCTAACTGACTGCAATTGTCCAGCCAGGCACAATGCTGCCACTGGCTAACACAACTCCAGAAACAAACCAAGCCCTCATATGGTTACATTGCCAAAACAATAAAAACACTATGGCTTTTTCAATGTGCCAATGTTAAAAGTATAAAAAAATGCAAAAGCCCAAACTAAGCACATCCCTAAGGGGTTAAGCCACCATCCAGATGTGTTTATTGTGTTACTTCTCGTGCTTTAGGCTGGATGTTGTTTGGTTAATGTACCCAGCAATCTGTGCAATATGCAGGAGCTAATTTGTGATGATTGCTGGATGTGGGTGGAAGGAGAGCGTTATTGTAGTTTACACAATAGGTAATGTTTTCTTCCACAATGTGTAAGGATTTTTTTCTATTACAAAAAACAATAGCGCAGAAGCACAGAGCAGTTTGTTCATCCAATTTGATTTGATGTTTTGACATTGTAGTGAGTTTACCGCTGAGCTCCACAGTCACAGGCGCTGCTGTTCTTACCGCAGTGCCAATAGAACTTAATAAGGCTGAAAATCTCCTTGTTCAGGACGTCTTATCTAGAGGTTAATGGATTAGTCTATCTCTGGAAATGTGATTTTTACTGCAAGACTCTGTGCCGCTACGTTATATTTATAGAAAGAAGCTATCCTGACAATGGTGGTCTTCTGACAAGTCACACATTGGGCCTACATATGTGCACCCATGGTGAGATTGAATGTATTATTTTCCACACTGGAGCTTTAAATGTAAGTCCCCTGCCCCTATTCTTATACTTTCCCCCCAGCAGCTTTCCTTTTTCAGCCCATAATTCCGAACTGGCCAGACGTTATGTCACCAGCGCTCAATAATAATCTATGAGAGCCAGAACAAGACTCCAATAGAGATGTATAGAGTTGTGACCTCCAGCACGCTCCATGGCAAACTGGAGCTGCCGTCAGGTCACAAATCGCCGGAGACTAACAGGAGTGACACTAGAAACAGATGAAGCCCCTGGAAGGGCAGTATATCACAGAGGACCTATATTTAATGCACCACCCCAGTGCTGAAATAAAGACAACATCTGCTTAAGTGGTGCTTTAAAGGGTAGTGATTGCACATTTGTTTACCTCTTCATAGAAACCAGTTGGATCACAAGTCTCATGCTATTCCTACTGAGCTAACTAGACTTTTATACAGGTCTGCGCAACGTCTTCAGTTTTATAGCACACTAGCATGTTTTGCAAACAGTCTGCTGGGCCGATAGGGGTTAGCATAACCAGAATAGGATAGTAATAAGTATCTGCAAAATGTGGTACTTGAACCCACAACTCTGAGATTAAGAGTCTAGTATGCTACTGACTAAATTATCTGGGCTTATGATGCAGACCAGCACCCAGAACTGCTGAGCTATATGTCAGGCAATGTACCATCAGATCCTAAGTCTAGCAGGAGCTGTTAGCAGTACAGATGCAGGCACATGCAAGCATTGGTGATTCATTTGTAGAACACACTTTGTCGGTCTCCTCCTTCCTTTCCTCGTGCTGCTCCTTCCTTTCCTCGTGCTGCTCCTTCCTTTCCTCGTGCCGCTCCTCCCCTTGCCCTCGGCCCGCTCCTCCCCTTGCCCTCGGCCTGCTCCTGCCCTTGGCCTGCTCCTCCCCTTGGCCTGCTCTCTCCCCTTGGCCTGCTCCTCCCCTTGGCCTGCTCCTCCCCTTGGCCCGCTCCTCCCCTTGCCCTTGGCCCGCTCCTCCCCTTGCCCTTGGCCCGCTCCTCCCCTTGCCCTCGGCCCGCTCCTCCCCTTGCCCTCGGCCCGCTCGTCCCCTCAGTCACTTTAAAGAGACTCTGTGTCAGCAGGTTGTTGCTACCTCACTGGAGAGCAACATGATGTAGGCATAGAGACCCTGAATTCAATGATGTTTCTCTCAGATTTCTAGGTGCACCAGTACTGACACAGAGGTTTAAGATTTAGTTATGCAGTAGAGGTGAGAGAACTGCCCCTGCCTGCAGTAGGCTCTCTATGTACAATGCCTATAGACTGTGAGCTGCTATCACAGCACATTGGATTTCATTACCTCTTCATAGAAACCTGTTGGAGCAAGAACATAACTCCCATGGTGGTGGGCATGTGTGTGGACTGGCCCCCAATAACTGTGACCAGGGGAGTGATGCTTTGACTAAATTGATGCAAGAGAAAGTAAAGCAGTTGTTTTTAGTTCCCAGTCATATTTGGAAAATGACGGCATGAGCCAGATTGGTGGCCATTTTCTCCCCTTCTGCTTTAGCTAAGTGTCCCCATTGTACTGTCTGTGTCACTTCATGTCTCCTTCTTTCATCCTTTCTGAATATAAATCCCAGCTGATATAAGGAAGGTGGTAATCGGACCTGAATGCAACTTTTGTACATCTGCGATTACTGTCAGACTTTTATCTTTGTATAACATCGGAGTGAAAGGGAAAAACACCGACTTGCTGCACAATTACTTTTTAATGCTCTTTCTTTCCTGCAAATGATTGCAGAGGAGAATGGCACAGCAGGCGGCCGGATATTGATTATGGCCACCTACAGGGCAGCCTCCGCCTTCAAAGCATCGTCCCTGACATCATGAAATACTCCTAGGGTTGTAAGCAGCAAGTCGGCTAGAGATTAGCTCTCTGCAAAAGGAGCAGCGCTAAAAGGCGGACGAGTCCGTAACCCTGAATCTCTCACATTGCCGTGACTTAATGGATACCTGCGAGGTTATGTTAGGTTTCACAGGGAACTTTTCTCCCAGCACAAGCTGCTAACAAGATATTTAATGTAACAGACAGAGGCCACTAGGCTAATAGAAAAAGCGGCACAGCCAGTAGGATGGGAGGGCAGCCTTCTCTGTACAAAATGGTCATCTTCACAATCCATTACTCACCGCTAATAATGAGGAGGCAGATTACAAGGAAGACGCCGAAATCTTCTTGCCTTGAAGCATCTCATATCGCCAGGCTAAAATTGTGTATTCTCCCCAAATAGTTATATTTCGGAATGCTGCATTCATCTTTTATTGCATTTTTTTGTATTAGTTATATAGTATAGTTTAATCTTTATTTTTTCTAAATTCTGCATCCTGACAAGTTGTGCTCTGTCTAGAGATGCTGTAAATACAATATATGGCGCCTCTACTAGTTGTGACTATAGATATGTAATTAAAAGTGATAAAAACATCTATTTTCTTATCTAGAAAAAACAGAGGCAATTGAAGACTGGAAATTCAGACTTTATGTGCGTCATAATGGTTTTTATCATCCTCTCCTTTCATTTTTTGTCAAAATTTAAGTACACAGAGAACAGAAATGAATTCACATAATAAATGTATGTACATACAGTATAGGAACGTAATTTGGTTAGTGGAACATAATAGATAATATTAGTTGTAGTGATTTGCCCACTGAGCATGTTGTGGGACTCCCAAGTGGTAGCCGGATTGAGGCAAACGGGCACGTTTTATCATAAACCTTATACGTGATACAGTCCATTAACATCTACGGAACGTTCTTGACATTTCATCAGCTCCAAAAGGGGGTTTGCCCACCTGGCGGTATTTACAGTGTCTCAGTTGAAGGCATCATAACCACCACACACAGACCTTTCAGTCCACCAATCTTGAAAACAAAGAGAGATACACCAGGCTCTCCATACATCCATGGTCTCCTCACCGCGTGCCTTCCAGGAGGCCAGCCACTTTCAAGAATTCCATCCCAGGTGCTTTCCAGAACAAAGGTGGATCCAAACACTGAACGAGACCCGTTCTTCATAGGAACTGCCTGAGCTATCCCAAGCTCTGAACTCATGGATTTTCCACCATGTGCTTCAGACGCCATGGCTGCTGCACACTCGGGAACATATGAGCACACAGGAAGTTGGACTATATCCCATCCCTTTCACATGAGATACACCTATGGGAGGTTTCAGGTTTGCCCCACACATCTATGTCCTTCTGCTAACTTGCAAACCCACCACTTGTAATGCATTATCAAGTCTTATGGCACCACACGTCCCATAGTGACCTTTGTAATATATACCGGTATTTGCAATGCAGCAAGCCGCTGGATTACATAGAACTGGTAGAGAGAGTGCTGGAATAAAAAGCCAGAAAATGGGGAGAGATGAACGGAATGATGGCTATAGGATGGATCTGGGTAGAGTCCATAGTACTTGTGAATGAGTACAGCCAGCCCCATTTAAACCCTTTCGACTTGTTGATTTTTATTTTTGCACTTAACTTTTTTTGGGTATCAACGCAGCTGTATGAGGGCTTGTTCTTGCAGGAATGTGATGTATGTTTGATTTCATTTAAGCATACAATGTGCTGATAAGGGGGCAAAAAATTCCAAATGCTGCAAAATTATGAATAACAGGCAATTTCATCACAGTGCTAGAGGTTTTTTGTTTTAAGTGTTGCTTATGCGCTAAAAATGTCCTGATAACATGATTCTCTAGATCAGTACAATTAAAGATGCCAAACTTGAATAGTTGTTTTTTTCCTTCTTTTTTAAAAGATAATTTTTTAAATTATTTTTGAAAGTAGAAAAAAAAATCTTTGATTTATTTCCCCATTATCAGAAATCATTAACCTTTTATTTTTACATTGAAGAAGTTAAATGAGGGCTTTTGTTTGACATAGCAATTTTTATTGATCTACAGTTTTGGGGCACACCTTTGTTTTGATCTATACTATATTGTAGGAGGCATGGTGACTAAAATAAACCCTACCATTCTGGCATTTAGATTTTTGTAGTAGTAATAATAATATTAGCACATTCCTCCATTTACAAATGTAATATAGTTCTCCTGTGTTTCATACAGGGCATTAGAGTAGCTTAAATATCCATGGCTATGACCACTAGCAACTAACTGTCACTACATCGGTGGTCGTAACCAAAGATGCCTAAACTAGTCTAATACACATGAACTAAATCTGGATTCACACAATCGGTTTTTGGAACCTGCATCCCCCTGCATTTGTAAGACGTGATGCAACTAGATGTATTATCACTGGTCTGTCTCACGTATCAGGGATAATACTGATGCGTGAGAATCCCATTGCATCCGGTTAATTACCTTCATTAGCTTGATCTGGTTGTAAATGACATACCCTCTTACGAGTGTGTCATTCTAAACTGGGTTCTGGGCATGCTCAGTCCAAAAACCTGGATCCATAGAGCCACCTTCTAATTGAACCCAGATCCGGGTGTCCACGGTTTTGAATTGGACACCAAAATCGCTACAAAATGCGATTGTGGTCTCAGTCAAAAAAAACGTGAAACCCGGTACAGATCTGGATGCAGCCGCAAGTTCCTGCGGCCCCATTGAGAGTCAATGGGGCCGAAAATGTATGCGAGTGTCAGTTTTGGCTGGATTCACACAGATATTGCAAAATGGTAGTGTGAAACCTGCCTAAGGGACATAGCTGGTCAGGAGGGCTCTAATTGGAGGTATTTGCCATTATTATTATTACAATACCTACTACATATTGGTATAGAATCTTGAAGGTGGGAATATCCCTTTTAATGAAGGGGTGAAGGGGGGGGGGTTCAGAATATACATACAGTACAGACCAAACGTTTGGACACACCTTCTCATTCAAAGAGTTTTCTTTATTTTCATGACTATGAAAACTGTAGACTCACAGTGAAGGCATCAAAACTATGAATTAACACATGTGGAATTATATACTTAACAAAAAAGTGTAAAACAACTGAAAATATGTCTTGTATTCTAGGTTCTTCAAAGTAGCTATCTTTTGCTTTGATTACTGCTTTGCACACTCTTGGCATTCTCTTGATGAGCTTCAAGAGGTAGTCACCGGAAATGGTCTTCCAACAGTCTTGAAGGAGTTCCCAGAGATGCTTAGCACTTGTTGGCCCCATTTGACCTTCACTCTGCGGTCCAGCTCACCCCAAACCATCTCAATTGGGTTCAGGTCTGGTGACAGTGGAGGCCAGGTCATCTGGCATAGCACCCCATCACTCGCCTTCTTGGTCAAATAGCCCTTACACAGCCTGGAGGTGTGTTTGGGGTCATTGTCCTGTTGAAAAATAAATGATGGTCCAACTAAACGCAAACCGGATGGAATAGCATGCCGCTGCAAGATGCTGTGGTAGCTATGCTGGTTCAGTATGCCTTCAATTTTGAATAAATCCCCAACAGTGTCACTAGCAAAGCATCCCCACACCATCACACCTCCTCCTCCATGCTTCACGGTGGGAACCAGGCATGTAGAGTCCATCCGTTCACCTTTTCTGCGTCGCACAAATACACGGTGGTTGGAATCAAAGATCTCAATTTTGAACTCCTCAGAACAAAGCACAGATTTCCCTGGTCTAATGTCCATTCCTTGTGTTCTTTAGCCCAAACAAGTCTCTTCTGCTCGTTGCCTGTCCTTAGCAGTGGTTTCCTAGCAGCTATTTTACCATGAAGGTCTGCTGCACAAAGTCTCCTCTTAACAGTTGTTGTAGAAATGTGTATACTGCTAGAACTCTGTGTGGCATTGACCTGGTCTCTAATCTGAGCTGCTGTTAACCTGCTATTTCTGAGGCTGGTGACTTGGATGAACTTATCCTCTGCAGCAGAGGTGACTCTTGGTCTTCTTTCCTGGGGCGGTCCTCATGTGAGCCAGTTTCTTTGTAGCGCTTGATGGTTTTTGCAACTGCACTTGGGGACACTTTCAAAGTTTTCTCAATTTTTAAGACTGACTGACCTTCATTTCTTTAAGTAATGATGGCCACTTGTTTTTCTTTACTTAGCTGCTTTTTTCTTGCCATAATACAAATTCTAACAGTCTATTCAGTAGGACTATCAGCTATGTATCCACCAGCCTTCTGCACAACACAACTGATGGTCCCAACCCCATTTATAAGGCATGAAATCCTCATGTTGCGTTCAGGATGCGGATGAGAATGTGTGATTTGTACGCAAGCATCCGCATGCGTACAAATCGCACACGGAAGTGAATGGGTGCGCACGCCCATCCGCAGCGGAGCGCATTACCGTGCGTCCCCGTGTTAAACATAGGGATACACGATGTCTACGCTCGGCTTGCGCTTTGCCACCGCAATAATCAACGGCGGGGAGCGCAAGTGTGAAACCGGCCTTAATTCATAGTTTTGATGCCTTCAGTGTGAATCTACTATTTTCATAGTCATGAAAATACAGAAAATTCTTTGAATGAGAAGGTGTGTCCAAACGTTTGGTCTGTACTGTATATAATATATTATGATGGAATTTGCAGTCCTTCCTCCTTACTAAGCCACGTGGGCCATCTGATGTGGTATGTATCGTGCTACTGCCTATTGTAACAGAGACCCCTAGGGTACGAGAGAGGTTTTAAGTGTAGACAGGGACCCGGGACCCTTCAGATTTAAGGTCACCTTGCGTGGTTGAAGGGCAGGCATTTATTGGCCAATACATGCGTTAAGAACCTTATTATAAGATGAGCAGTTTTTCATAAAAAAAAGTTTCCATCTGAGCTTTTTTGAAAAAAACTTTTAGTTTTTATTTTTTTCTCTAAAAAAAAAATGTACTAACATCATCCGGGAACATCATTGTTTGCATGTGATTGGCATTAACAGTGTGCTGCTATTATTTTGATATACCGTATATGTAATCCAGTATATAGAATTGCACCTGGTTCACCTATGAATCCTAAAAACATGCTGGGCTTCACATGAGAATATAGATGGCAGCTATGGGAGCCTTTAATAAAACCCCAGATGCCCTGACAACCCATCAGGCAATGGGAGCCAGTGCATACACTTCAGTAATCACACTGTTAATGTCGCTATTGGTGATCGACAGAGGCATGTAAATAAGCAGCAGTATTGTATAGCAAGCTTCGGCTGCTGATGTTACAATAAAATGCTGGCATGTGACATACTGTTATCTTTCAAGTTCGAAACGGGGTAAGGGCTGTTTCCATTTTGGACATTCATGCCATATCAATAGGTCCCACCACTGTGACCCACATCTGTCCTGAGAAATGGGCCCCAGCATTTGTCATATAATGAAATGATGGGCATACACAAGCTACTCATTTCATTCATTTTTAGTAATCACTATAGCAGCAATCCATATATTAAATCTCAATGGTATCACTATCAAACGCCAAAATAAATAAAGGGTGCAAGGGCAAGTAAAACAAAATAGAATTAAAATGAGTCACTTAATTGAATCATAACATACAAATACTATGTAAAAAATGGGACAAAACACAAGTAAAAATCAAAAGAAAACACTGAATGAGGACAGGGACCCTGTGCTCCTGACCCATGTTTCGCAAGAAATGCTTCGTCTGGGAGTAGAGGGATCATGCTTTTTTTCACAACATGTAATATGGAAACCATCTTGTTTTTACATGATTGAAAGGAATACATGAAAAAGGTTGAGTAAAGATTTACAAAGTCATACCGATGCCGAGTATATTATTGGAGTGGTCATGCCTTGCCTTTCACAGCTCCTGTCTCTCTTACTGTTTCAGGTTTTGAGCTTACCTTTTACTCCGGTGTGTTCGGTACTTGTATAGGAGCCATTAACTGGTTTGGAAGTGATGCCAAGAGTCTCATTGGACTGTCGGGGATATTTGTTGGACTTGGGGAGGTTTTAGGTTTGTTCCTCATTTATATTACTTTTTTTATTGCATATTTCTCTACATTTCCCAACATGTTCAATATTGTCCATTGATTTCCAGGTGGAACGGTCTTTGGCTTGCTCAGTAAAAATAGTCGGTTTGGAAGAAATCCAGTGTTCCTCCTGGGCCTTGTAGTTCACTTTTTGGCATTCTACTTGATATTCCTCAGCGTTCCAAATGATGCCCCTGTTGCCTCCGGTGATGGAACATACAGCCGTGCTTTTGTAGACCCAAGGTATAAAAAAGAGCATTTTTTGGGGGAGGAAATTCAAATGGTCCAAAATCGTGTCCAAGCATTTCTATATAGCTCCTGCACACTGATCTATCAATTCAAATATGCAATTGAGGCTGTCGTAGCGTATTGCCAACCACAGCGACTAGATTGTGTGCTGTGTAAGAACTGTAGAGGCAATACACGGCCAGAATGACTTCCAGTATGCAGAACGCAGCATGCGGCTGATAACTGCTTTGGGGATGTCTTGAAGAGATCACAGCCTCTAAAGGTCATTCTGCTCCTATATTTTAAAATTTAGGGGCAAGTCTATTAATTAATCGCAGCCGTACGTTAAAAAGGAATATCTTCTGAAAACTGGAGTAGTGAAGAAGGACATGGTTACTACACGCCCACAGTTAATGCTGGGGGAAGGTAAAGATACCAAAAAATGTAGCCTTGCAGGTAGAATATATATTAATAATATTAATATTAATAATTAATTAGATATAAATGAAATATAAGTAAGTAAATATTAATAAATATAAATAAATATAATTAAATATTAATAAATAAGATAAATATTAATTAACTATATAAATAATAATATTAATATTGATAATATATTATGTAAAATATGTATGTGGCAAGCAAGGGATGACTTGTAATAGGCAGGAGCCAAAACAGGTACTTCCCTTAGACCTTGCCTGTTCAGGCTCCTATAGGGTGAGCTGAAGTGGGCAAGTTGGACAGAGATTGCAATTGTTAAGACAAAAATGTTCATATTGGCCCATTGCTGGTTTACGCACCATACATGGTCACCATGCTGATATTTCGGGTGATGTCAGTGGCCATGTGACATCAGTTGCAGTGGTTGGGCTGTGTTGCTGGCCTTGAAGCTTAGATTTCGCCCATTTAACCCCTTTTATGGGATTTCTCTATGAAACCATCAGCAGATTTTTAATCCAGAGGTAGGCTGAGACTAATAATACAGGCGTGAAGGCAGGTTAGGACACAGTAGAGGAGACACACCTTGACGTAACTACTGGGCAATCATACACATGGCCATATGTTCTAGCTAAGATGCCTCCATTTTTCATAGTTCACTAGCTGTAATGCATTTCTAGATGCATGACCTAGCGTTGAGTGCAGCTGACTTTTTGTTACATTCTATAGTGTTTTAGCGTGCACCAGTATACACTAGGAGGAGTGCCACATAGACTTAAACATAAAAGTAGGGGGGAAAAAGTTAGGTTCTGATGGTGTAAAATATAGGTGCCCTTAAGAGGTTAAATTGCAAAATACTCTTTCTAGAAATGACCTAATGGGCTTTCCGTGTCTCACTCCGTCTCTATAGGATGTGTGTACACCTGTTTACGGTTTCTTGTTTAATTTTTGATCAAAAGCTATACGTTGGAGACTATTCCCGTGAATGGGTCCTCGCACAGCTCCACAGTACAGACTGCAGGGGGCACTGTTTCACTTTGCTGAGCATTTCTAAGGCTGACATCTCTCGGAAGACAATGACAGCATAGGCTTTTCGGCCACATCCTCAATAGAACAGGCTAGAAAACAATATAATTATAGCCGTGTCTGTAATGAAGCTGTAAAGGCTCCAAACTGTGCAAACTCTTAAACCCTATATCATAAACGGGTCCCTGTGTCTTTTAATTTAGTGGATGAGTGCGGCTCTATGTAATGGTATGACGGCACATGTCAGTGCTCATCCCTTCTTTTCTTCCAGTAAAGCCCTGGCCATCTTCTGCAGCTTTCTCCTGGGCTTGGGTGATAGCTGTTTCAATACCCAGCTCCTCAGTATCTTGGGGACCTTGTATGCAGATGACAGCGCACCTGCTTTCGCCATCTTCAGATTTGTACAGGTAAAAATCTGACTTAGTACGTATACATCTTCTCATCTGTCACTTCTTATACTATGTGGAGGTAACAGAAGATTATACATGTATGGAAAAAATGATAAATATTCCAAAATCTGTAAAGTGAACCTATCACCTGCTTTCTTTCCTCCAAACCAGTCACACTGCCATGTTCATGCTGGAACACATGCAGCTCACAAGCAATCCCATAATACGATTACATTGCATAGTTCTTACCTATCTTATGGAAATGACTTGAGATGTAGTCACCGGGCGTTTCAGGACCTGTGAGACTTTAGCATATTTATGAGCCTCGTTTACAGTTCTGGTTGAAAAATGTGAGTGCCCAACTGGTTGGTACAAGGTTGTGCATGGCATTATTTTTGGTTAAAGGGGTTTTGCCACAAATAATTGTACATTTTAATTAATAGATCTTAAAATAATATATATTCCACAATTGGATGTGATAAAAAGATATGTTCCTGGCCAGAGATATTCTTATAAATGTGCCCCTGTGTTATGGCTGTGTCTGACCATGTAGGAAAAGGTGGGATATACCACGGCTCCTGGACAGGGAAGGAAGTAATTGAGTATACAGACATTACAGCTGGGGATCACAGAATATAAGAGTATACAGACATTACAGCTAGGGATCACAGCTGATTCTGTAATGAAAAACATTTTGTTTGTTTAAGAACTTATTTTTTACATCAAAGAGAGAATCAGCTGTGATCCCTAGCTGTAATGTTTGTATACTCTTATATTCTGTGATCCCCGGATGTAATGTCTGTATACTCTTATATTGTTTGATCCCCGGCTGTAATGTCTGTATACTGTCTCTTACTTCCTCCCCTGCCCAGGAGCTGTGGTATATCCGACCTGCTCCTGCTTACTCAGACACATATATTACACAGGGGCACATCCATAGGAATATCTGCTTTTTAGCCATCTGTAGTCTTAAGGCCCTGTCACACATAACGATCGCTCCAGCGATCCCGACAGCGATAACGACCTGCCGGGGATCGCTGGAGCGTCATTACCTGATCGCTGGGGAGCTGTCAAACAGGCAGATCTCCCCAGCGATCAGGGACCTGGGAGCCACGTCCCACATCGCTGAAGGCGATGTCAGCGTCCTCCCTTACAGGCAGCGCTAAGCAGGGAGAACACTGGAAACTATATGATAAACAGCGGGTATCCAGGCAGCGCACGCTGCCTGGATACCTGGTGTTTATCATAGTTACCAGCGTTCTCCCTGCTTAGAGCTGCCTGTAAGCAGGGAGAACGCTGGTAACTATGATAATCTCCTGGTATCCAGGCAGTGCGCACTGCCTGGATACCCACTGTTTATGATAGTTACCAGCGTTCTCCCTGCTTTACAGGCAGTGCTAAGCAGGGAGAACGCTGGTAACCATGGTAAACACCGGGTATGTAGGCAGCGTGCGCTGCCTAGATACCCGTTGTTTACCATAGTTACCAGCCAGTGAGGTCACTGATCGCTGGTTTCTCGCTGTCACATGCAGCGATGCGTGCTGACCAGCGGGAAACAAACGATCAAAAAATGACCTGCAGCACTTTGCAGCGATCAGCGACCTCACAGCAGGGACCTGATCGCTGATAAGTGTCACACATAGCGACATCGCTGGAGAGATCGTTATAGCATCACAGTTACAACGATCTCTCTAACGATAACGTTATGTGAGACAGAGCCTTAAGAATAGCATCAAGGGACAATGACATTGATGCCAGTGATATGTCACCTTCTCTCCTTTTTGTTGAACTTTGTTTTATCTGCTGACATATGACTATTCATCAGCTCAGCTATGCCAACCCCACCTACCAACTGATTGGCTGCTTAATGCCTATGCACTGTGTAGTCAGGATGCTGTCAATCAGTGGTGGGGGGGAGTTAGTTACAGCTCATCCATTAAGGCCACGTTACACACACAGATATCTGTCCAGATATTGTTCACAGATCTCTGGTTGCAGTGAAATCATGGACACTTTATTCCATTTTGTGGCCGTGTACAAATGTAACAATGTGTCCATGATTTCACTGCAACCAGAGATCTGCTAACAATATCTGCACAGATATCTGTGTGTGTGTAACGTGGCCTTTAGAAGACTATGCAGATAAATTAATGATAACAAAACTACAGCAAGGAGCCCAGTAAGTGATACACAGCGAAAAACAGAATCTGTGTCCCTCTATTATGCTGCCTAGAATTTTATGCCAATATATTACGCCTAAATCATTAGTGTTAATATAAAAGGATAACAAATGCTTTAGGTAGCTGTACCAAATACACTGCGCCCAAAAAGTTGTTTATGTGCACATTTTAGGCTTTTCCTTACATAATTTCAATCAATGTTCATTCAATATCATTAATTTAGGTGCTCCCTTTCACTCACGAGTTAATGCTGGTTTTAGATGGCATGATCATTGGCCAATCTAAATGGACCTCAAAGGGAATCTGTCAGCACGTTTTTGTTATTCCACCTGACAGCCTTATAATGTAGGGGCAGCGACCCTAATTTCAGGGATGCCTTAATAGCTGTCACGCTTCCGTGGGAAGGCGTCCTAGAGTGGACCCACTGGGCCGTGGTACCGAACTCCCCTGGGTGAGCTGGTCCTAGTTTAGCAAACCCCTATACAGGGATTGTCAGGGGCAAGCCCAGGGGGTCTAAATACCACAGCTGCTAGTACCAGGGGGGCGGCTCATAGGGTTTGCCTATACTATGGTAAGGCCAAACAGGGAAGGAGGCACCAGAACCCGGGTACAGGAGAGCTGGAAAGGGTTCTATCAGAGGAGAGCACAAGGAAGGACTGACTAACAGCCAGAGAAGCAGAAGCTTACTAACTCAATATTCAGGCACCTCCCAGCAGTGGAGGTGGCTTGATATATACCGGAGGACGGACAGCTATTGGTCAAGGGGAGTGTCAGATTGAGTCGTGCCAGCCCCTAGATTCACAGGGGAGGAGAGCGGCCGCGCTTAGTGCACCGCTGATTGGATTCATGACTGTGCTGATGTGTGAGCCCGGTGGTCAGCAGACAGGAAGGGAACCCGACGATGGCTCGGAGACACAGCACACCTGGACGCTGGATGCCCGATCAGTAGAGGAGCAGAGGATGCAGACCCAGGAGAGGTGAGCTGGGGAGCGGTGCCAGGGGACCTAACAGCAGCTCAACAGCTTGTATTTTCAATACAGGAGCGCTTCACTTCAGGACTAGGTGTTGCATGCCAAGCAGTCCAGTTATTCTGTGTAACCCCGCCCCCACTACTAATTGGCAGCGTCCTGTGTACATTGTCAGCAAGCTGCCAATCAGTGATGTGGGTGATGATATACATAGCTCAGCATTCTGAGCACTGCTACATCTATAGCAGAGAAAATAGGGATTCTTTTAAAACTACACCAAGCAGCGCAGTAAGTGATACGTTGTTGCACTCTGGCTCTTTGCTAGTCTCACATTACATAGCAAAGGCTTGCTGACAGGTTCCCTTTAAAACAGACTGCAGAATAATTCCCTCTCCTTTACATCTTTAGTTAATGAAGACCTGCTTTTCACTTATTGAAGTGTGATAGAACATTTTTACTGTGCCATCTGGGAATGGGGCCGGCAATCTAATATAGACTCATTTGAGATAGGTTCTTAGTTGAGAGAATTATGAAAGGTATTCATTTAGCTGGCTGCACATGTAAGATGGCTGTTAATTAACACTTACCGTATATACTCGTGTATAAGCCGACCCCCCTACTTTTGCCCCCAAAACCTGGGAAAACCTATTGACTCGTGTGTAAGCCGAGGGTGGACCCCAGCACAGGTATACAGCCCCCAGCAGTGTGGTATACAGCAGCCTCCCCAGTGGTAGTATACAGCAGCCTCCCCAGTGGTAGTATACAGCAGCCTCCCCAGTGGTAGTATACAGCAGCCTCCCCAGTGGTAGTATACAGCAGCCTCCCCAGTGGTAGTATACAGCAGCCTCCCCAGTGGTAGTATACAGCAGCCTCCTCAGTGGTAGTATACAGCAGCCTCCCCAGTGGTATATACAGGCCCCAGCAGTATTACAGCAGCCTCCCCAGTGGTATATACAGGCCCCAGCAGTATATACAGCAGCCCCAGTGGTATAAATCAGCCTCCCCAGCGGTATATACAGGCCCCAGCAGCATATACAGCAGCCCCAGTGGTATATAGCCCCCAGCTGTGTATACAGCAGCCCCAGATGTATACAGCAGTACCCAGTGGTATACAGGGTCTCAGCTGTGTATACAGCAGCCCCAGCTGTATACAGAAGCCGCAGTGGTATACAGGGCCCCAGCTGTGTATACTGCAGCCCCAGCTGTATACAGAAGCCCCAGTGGTATACAGGGCCCCAGCTGTGTATACAGCAGCCCCAGCTGTATACAGAAGCCCCAGTGGTATAAAGGGCCCCAGCTGTGTATACAGCAGCCCCAGCTGTATACAGAAGCCCCAGTGGTATACAGGGCCCCAGCTGTGTATACAGCAGCCCCAGCTGTATACAGAAGCCCCAGTGGTATAAAGGGCCTCAGCTGTGTATACAGCAGCCCCAGCTGTATACAGCGGTACCCAATGGTGTACACCCCCCCCCCCCCCCCCTGTGGAATACAGGGCCCCCCCTTGCTTGTGGCAGACCTCCCTTGCTTGTGGCAGACCTGTAAAAGAAGACATCACTATACTTATCGTGTCGCTGCCGCCGCTCAGTCACCGTCACCGCGCTCCTCCGGGTCTTCATGCTTCCTTATCCGGCGCACAGACAATGACGTCATTTCCTGTGCGCCGGAGAAGGAAGCATGAAGACCCGGAGGAGCGCGGTGACTGTGACAGAGCGGCGGCAGCGACACGATAAGTAGAATGATGTCTTCTTTTACAGGTCTGCCACAAGCAAGGGGGTGCCCTGTATTCCACGGTGGGGGAACTGTATACCACTGGGTACCTGTATGACTCGTGTATAAGCCGAGGGGGGACTTTTCAGCACATTTTAGTGCTGAAAATCTCGGCTTATACACGAGTATATACGGTATGTTACCTATTTCTCATAAAGGACAATCCATCTGTTTCTGGTGTCTACTGATGGGAGATGTCTGTGGATTGCTGGGTTTATTCTTGGTGAATCCAATGATCTTTTATCCTGAATAGCCCAGAACCCATCCTAGTTGGCCAGAATGTGACCAGTGATTGGCATACATAATCCAGGCCACTGTTTACCTTTTTCCAAAAAAAGAATGTGTTAAAGTATGCCAGTCTTGTAATGGCGCTATCAGCTGCAGGAGTCAATACATGCCAGTCTTGTAATGGCGCTATCAGCTGCAGGAGTCAATACATGCCAGTCTTGTAATGGCGCTATCAGCTGCAGGAGTCAATACATGCCAGTCTTGTAATGGCGCTATCAGCTGCAGGAGTCAATACATGCCAGTCTTGTAATGGCGCTATCAGCTGCAGGAGTCAATACATGCCAGTCTTGTAATGGCGCGATCAGCTGCAGGAGTCAATACATGCCAGTCTTGTAATGGCGCTATCAGCTGCAGGAGTCAATACATGCCAGTATTGTAATGGCGCTATCAGCTGCAGGAGTCAATACATGCCAGTCTTGTAATGGCGCTATCAGCTGCAGGAGTCAATACATGCCAGTCTTGTAATGGCGCTATCAGCTGCAGGAGTCAATACATGCCAGTTTTGTAATGGCGCATTCAGCTGCAATAGTCATTACGTGTCAGTCTTGTAATGGCAATATCAGCCGCAATAGTCAATACATGCCAGTCTTGTAATGGTGCTATCAGCTGCAGGAGTCAATACATGCCAGTTTTGTAATGGCGCTTTCAGGTGCAATAGTCATTACGTGTCAGTCCTGTAATGGCAATATCAGCCACAATAGTCAATACATGCCAGTCTTGTAATGGCAATATCAACTGCAATAGTCGATACATGCCAGTCTTGTAATGGCGCTATCAGCCGCAATAGTCATTACGTGTCAGTCTTGTAATGGCGCTGCAGGAGTTAATTGTACCGCCTAGGCATGGACCTTATCTGGCTGCCACATTATCAGTCAATCTAGCATGCTGCATTATGAATTTAGTAATCAACAAGTTGCTCTTTAATTCTGATTATCAGGTATTTTTTTCTGCTTGTATTTATAGACTTAAGTGATTTGTGACAAAACAGATGCCTTTTAACAAACCGTGTGTATGATGTGCTCTTCTCTCCCTCTCTGCAGTCCATCTGCGCAGCTGTCGCCTTCTTCTACAGTAACTACCTCCTCCTGCAGTGGCAGCTGTTAATCATGGTGATATTTGGATTTTTTGGCACCATCTCCTTCTTCTTTGTGGAATGGGGACTAGTCAGTTTAGATCCTCAAGAGACTCGCTATGGCAGCATTTGATTATGCCAATCCTGTTCTACAGCTGCTGGTATCACTAGGTGCCAAGACCCATATGTATCTGGTACCAGAGGTTAATACAGGAACAATGAGATCTGCGCTGGCCGCAGGGCATTCCTCAGTGCCCATTTGTGTTCATTGTGAAATATGGGACAACTTGACCACAATGCACTATCTCCCAAGTGACATTTGGGGCTAAGAAGCCGCCCCATGGCATTGCTTGTCAGACATTGCCAGTACAATAGCTGCTAAATTCCTGGGCCTGCAGTCCTCTGAGCTCATTACCATTGCATGACAATTACAGAATCTGGAAGGTTCACTACACATCCTGATTACAATTCTCTGGCCGCTGACTGCAATTCACTTCTTCTCACATTCCCAGCTATTTATGTTGTGAAATCTTACATTTTATTTCTTTTTTGTTTTTAAGAATAGAAATGGCATTTTTTTAAAAAGGGAATTATTTTACAAGACCTATAATTTACTGGTGACAAATGTCAAATACTGTGCACAGAAAAAAATTGCTGTTTTTTTACATTTGTATTGGTGCCAAATACACTCCAGGCTGATATGTTTCAGAGGCATTTCTCTCCTTCACTTGTCATCTAGCAAGATTACATTCATCTTGTGGGGTGAAGCTATAGGGGTGCAGAGTCAGCTGCCTCATCCAAGCACTCCAGCTTCAGGGGCATCTCTGATATAAAAAGACCATATCCAAAATGGCTGATGTTGATCCCTGTTCCAGATTTTAAAGTTGGACCTGGATCTTTGGTACATTAAAGGGGTTGTCTGGCCTTGGGCTACAAGTCTGCAGTCAATCTATGTTCCTGTGAGGATTCTCAAGTGTCGTGATGGGACTGCAAGTAAGCGACCACATTCCAAGTAGATGTGCGTGGCCTCGATTGATACACTTATAGTGAGCAAGACCTGCGCCCATCTAGTCGGCACAAAACTCCATGGATGCACATCACATACTTGTGGTCACTTACCCACCGCTCCCAGAACCAGAGAATTCTGATGCACTGTGATGATTTACACGTCTGCAGTCAGATAGCCTCTAAGGCCGGGCAATCCCCCGTTTAAGCTATGTCTACAGTGTATCTCTAACTTTACAAATTGGTTATTCACCCTCCAGAAGTGGACATTTGAGGATCCATATTAACCGGCATTATTTCTTATATAAATATTACTTAACCCTTCCCGATATAGGACATAAAATGGCCTAAAACTGAAGTATTCAAATCCCCTTAAGGAGACTACAAAATAAAGTAACTTAAAATTTTTGAAAATATAAACATAGAACGATACACCTTATTCTCCTGTTAAAAATAAAGAAAAAATCCAATCTGTCAAAACATAAAATTAGCAATTTACTGGAAAGGAAAAATATGGGTTTACTTGTGGTGAGACACGTGTGATAAATAAGAAAAATGCTCACCTAAGGCGGTTGTGAAAAGTCACAACCTCTGACGTTGCATATACGGTAATATCTTGTGATTTCCAAATATTCACAGTATGCAGCAGTCTCCCCGAGTGGTAATCCAGAAATCCACAGTAGAAATGGGATCTTAAAGCATATCCGGCACTTACATTTTTAATTAATAGTAATGTAAAGCAAGGGATTCTAATCAACTTTCACATATACATTAATAATGAAATCAGGAAGGAAACAATTATAAAAAACTTTCACAAGATGTCCTTAGCAGGCTGTGTGTGAAGCTCATTCTTAGTCACCTCCATCTTCAGGGGGCGTGGCTAGTTTACAATACAGGTAAGACCACTGTTAAGGTACCTCATGCTGGAACCCTGCTGAGCTCAAATAGCTGCTGTGAGATCTCCTCTGAATCCTCCATTCACATGGCCTCTGCTCTGTGATAACAAGGAGCAGAGCCATATGAAGGGAGAAGTTTGATAAGATTTCCCAGCAGCTGTTTGAGCTCAGTAGGGTGCCGGCATGAGGTAACTTGACAGTGGTCTTATCTGTATTGTGAACTCCGCTTTAGGCCATGCCCCCTGAAGATGGAGGTGAGGAGAATAAACTTCACACACAACCTGCTAAGGACATCTTGTGGAAGTTTTTTTTAATGGTTTCCTTCCTGATTTCATTATTAATGTATATGTGAAAGTTGGTTATAATCACTTGCGCTACATCACTATTAAATAAAAATTTAAACGACGGTTACACTTAAAATACCGCGCTACCGTACTGAACAGTCAATAAAGTCACTGACAGGATTTAAAACTTTGTGTGATTTATTCTCAACACATTTCAGGGTCTTCATGCCTCTTCATCAGGAAAATCACAGGGATGTATTATCTACAGGTGAAGAAGCATGAAGACCCTGAAACGCGTTGAGAATAAATCGCACAAAAAGGCTTAAATCCTGTCAGTGAATGTATTGACTGGTCTGTACTGCAGTGCGCTATTTAAGTCCCTATTTCTACTTAGTGGATTTCTAACTAAATTCAATTAATTAAATGTACAATAAACTCTATGTAAGGAAACCGAAATCCCATAGTTGCTCTTTTCTGGTTGCTTTGCCTCCCTAACAAAATGCAATAAAAGCCTATTAAATCATCATGACTACCTCAAATTGGTATCAATAAAAAGTCAACTTATCACATACACAAAGAAAAGCCTTGACACATACACATCTCTGAATGGATTGTATTTTCATTTAACACTATACAGGTTTGGTATCAATGTAATTGTTCTGACCTGGAGACTCATGTTGGTGGCTCATTATTATCTAGAAGTTATCCTGCAAAAAAAAGGTAATGAAGAATTTAGTTATAGCTCCTTTGAAGAACGGGTGAGAAAAATAGAAGCGCAAAATTGAAAATTGGCCCCAGGAAGAGGTTAAAGGAACATTCCACGCAGAGCAATGTTTAGGCCTAATGTAGGGTCTGATGGGACAGATCATTGCCCAAAAAAAGGAGGAGAGGTGGGGTGTTCAGCTATTCATATCAATTTTGCCTGCACTATTCCTTGGCTTTAGCCAAAGTACTGTATAGATATCGTATCCGTGTGATTAGACTTTTGTATGCACTCAGGTCTTTTTAAAGTTCTGCTGTTTGTCTTCTCTCCTTCCACGTATCGGGCCTACAGTCCATGTTTCCAGTGTTGAGCACAGTTGAGCTGTGTGTGATTCCAGACTCAGATGACCGGTGATATGGTCACACATAGCAGTAAAAGTGTCAGGTTCCTGATATACAAAAAGCTTCATGATGCCCCGTAGGCTCCTCGAATCATGTGACAACTGTTTCACTCTCGTCCATACTCCTTGCTGGAGGTGCTTCCTTTGAAAACCACACTGGATCCATAACGCTGCTCATCTCCTATATGTGCCATCGGCAAAATACAGAAAACAGCTCGACACCTGAGGAGATAAATCTTGTTGCGCTTGAAGCCATCAACGCTGGGTTGTGACAGGAAAATAAGACTTGGTAATAGCGATTGAGACCAGGAGAATTGTATATTAATCTGTATGAAATGGAATTCCTGTTTGACATCTTTGTCACAATTAGAATAATTAAAACCTATTTTTATTTACTTGGAAGTAAACTATTGTCTTATGTAACCTCTCCGCGGAGATCATTTACTTGGCACAGCAAGACGCACACTTCACCACGACAACAACAGCAGGTAATTAAAATTTTAAGAGTCCTTAACAAAATGAAAATAAAGATAATTGACATCAGATTTACTGTAGTGAAAGAATTTTTGAGGTTTATTCTTAATACAATGGCTGGCGTTGAGGATCTAGCACTTTCAAGATGCTTTTCTCTGTGCCTGGCCCTGACAGCATTGTTGGTCTGAGTGTCGAATGTATTTTTAGTCAAGGAGTGTTCATCAGGGTGGCACATCTTACATAAATAGAGCCAGTATTTTGTAGTAGTACCACATTTACAACTGCAGTGATTTGCTCTGTACCTAAGGGTACCGTCACACTTGGCGACGCACCAGCGATCTGTCCTGCCAGGATCGCTGATGCGTCGCTGTCGGGATCGCTGGTGAGATGTCAAACAGTCAGATCTCACCAGCGACACAACAACAATCCGGAATGATACGGAGGTCGTTGGGACCCTGTTTCTCAGACCTGTAGTATTGAGGTCTTTGTCCCTGCCAAACACAGCGATGCATGCTGCCCAGCGGTACCCCAACGATCAAAAAATGGTCCAGAACGGTTTGTAACGAGCAGCGATCTCACAGCGGGGGCCTGATCGCTGTTAAGTGTCACACAAAGCGAGATCTCTGCTGAGGTCGCTGCTGCATCACAAAATTTGTGACTCCGCAGCAAGCTCGCTAGCGATCTCGTTTAGTGTTACGGAGGTTTAAGGCTGCTTTCACATCAGCGGTAATATGTCGCACCTGCTGCATCTGCCGGGTAACGGCCAACTTGCGACACGAATCCGGCAAGCCCCATTCATTCTTTATGGGACCTGTGGTCAGGGACGGCAAGTGCGGTTTTGCTGGATCCAGCACTTGCGGCCGCGCAAAAAAAAATTCTGCACACATCAATCATCTGCTGTCCTATTTTCCAGGAATTTAATTACTCTTTTCTCTGCAATCAAACATGGAATTATTCAAGTAAAGGTATGATTGCATTCAGCATCCAAGAGCCTGTAAGACACTGGCTTCATTTTATAGCCTTTAAATCCTGATGGTTTGTTCCTTTTAAAATCAATGCGACAGATATGCCTCGAAAATAGCAGCCAACAAAACTAAGATTTGGTTTATCAAATACCTAATTAACAAGACATCCAGAGGCTCATATTTCTCATCTCCATGACACGGGAGAAATGGCATAAAATAAAGAAGAGGTAAGATTTAAACTAGTAAAGAAAGTAGTCCAGCGCCACCGATGCGGTTATTCCTTTATATTCAGATTTTAAGAGCACACATACACCCCCCCCATCAGGGGAACGCTAGACGCGTTTCAGGGAACGTGTCCCTTAATCATTAGCACATCTAGGTATGAACAAGTAACAAATATATATACAACTTAAAAACAACAGCAAGTGTGCATATTAATCAATGATTGCAAAGAAGCATTAACTCCTGAATTGCCAGACCAAATGTAGAAACCTGATTCTATCTCACATGCCCATATGATAGAGCACACTCCTCCATAGAACAATAATCTTACAATGCACATGATAAATATCAATATAAATTATATTACATACACTTAATACATTGAATCTCATCGTGTCTACACAAAACTTGTGTGTTCCCTACCAAGGGATGCAAATGCTCTACTGTGGTGAAACTAAAGGGCAGAACCATATCAGTAAAAATAAGATAAGTCACTCCTATACTTGAGACCCTGAGGGAAGTGTGAATCAAGTTTAAGGATCCATAATTTTTCTTTGTTATGCAGCGTTTTTACCCAGTCCCCTGAGATACGGATGCAGTACCTTTTCTATAGCTCTTATTTTTAATGGGCTGAAATCACCATAGTGGACTTCCATAATGTGCTTAGAAAGCCCAGAAATGCCTGGTCTTTTGATCTTGGGGTCGGATTTCGCTGCCGTTATATGCTCAGACGCTTTAGTTTGCAGGTAGTGCAACCAATGTAATTTTTCTTACAGCTTATATAAGTGGCCATGTATACCACACGTGTGCTGTTACAGTTCATGTGGGTATTTATTTGGTAGTTTCTCCCTCCATCCGAATTTTTAAATTCTGAACCAGAAATTACATACTTGCACAGTCCGCATCTTTGTTCCCGCCTTTGTACATGCATTTGTACACTAGCCATGTAGGATTTTGACTTTTCCGTTCTGAAAAGATGCTGGGGGATAACACTCTGCCCACATCTCTTGCCTTTCTAGGACTCGTCCTCCACCTTGATGCCAGGATAGATGACAATTTGTCATCCTGGTATAGGATGGGGACATCCGGTTCAGTATTTTCTTTATATCCCCAAAGTGTTGGCTATAAGGGGTAGAATAAACAGGCAATACACACTTGTTCTATTTGGTATTATTTTTCTCCTCTAAGAGGGATTTCCTACTTCTTTGATCAGCAATGCCTTTAGCTCCATCTAGCATCCACCTAGGGTAGCCCCTATCCCTCAATCTGCTATTTATAACCCTCGTCTCCTCATGAAATCCTCAGTTTTTGAGCAATTTCTTTTCGCCCTCATTAATTCCCCTAAGGGGAGGTTTTTGATTATATGTTTAGGGTGGCAGCTATCCGCCAGAAGGACGGAATTACCGCTGATGGCTTTTCTAAACAAGTTAGAGTGTATCCTGCCCGTCGAAAAGAAACTGCTCAAAAAGCGAGGATTTCATGAGGAGACGAGGGATATAAATAGCAGATTGAGGGATAGGGGCTACCTTAGGTGGATGCTAGATAGAGCTAAAGGCATTGCTGATCAAAGAAGTAGGAAATCCCTCTTGGAGGAGAAATAGAATACCAAATGTAACGAGTGTGTAATGCCTGTTTATTCTACCCCTTATAGCCAACACTTTGGGGATATAAAGAAAATACTGAACCGGAATGTCCCCATCCTATACCAGGATGACAAATTGTCATCTATCCTGGCATCAAGGTGGAGGACGAGTCCTAAAAAGGCAAGAGATGTGGGCAGAGTGTTATCCCCCAGCATCTTTTCAGAACGGAAAAGTCAAATTCCTACATGGCTAATGTACAAATGCGGGGAACAAAGATGCGGATTGTGCAAGTATGTAATTTTTGGTTCAGAATTTCAAAATTCGGATGGTGGGAGAAACTACCAAATAAATACCCACATGAACTGTAACAGCACACGTGTGGTATACATGGCCACTTGTATAAGCTGTAAGAAAAATAATATTGGTTGCACTACCCGCAACTAATGGCCACTTTACACACACCAACTTATCTGTCCAACTTCTGAACAACTTACTGGTTGCAGCGAAATCATGGACACATTGTTCCATTTGTACACAGCCACAAAATAGAGTAATGATTTCACTGCAACCAGTAAGTTGTTCAGGAGTTGGACAGATAAGTTGGTGTGTGTAAAGTGGCCCTAAAGTGTCTGAGCATATAACAGCAGTGAAATCCGACCCCAAAATCAAAAGACCAGGCATTTCTGGGCTTTCTAAGCACATTACAGAAGTCCGCTATGGTGATTTGAGCCCATTAAAAATAAATGCTATAGAAAATGTACTGCATCCGTATCTCAGGAGGGACTGGGTAAAAACGCTGCATAACAAAGAGAAATTATGGATCCTTAAACTTGATTCACGCTACCCCCAGGGTCTCAACTATAGGAGTGACTTATCTTATTTTTACTGATATGGTTCTGCCTTTTAGTTTCACCACAGTAGAGCATTTGCATCCCTTGGTAGGGAACACACGAGTTTTGTGTAGACACGATGAGATTCAATGTATTAAGTGTATAATATCATTTATATTGTTATTTATCATGTGCTTTGTAAGATTATTGTTCTATGGAGGAGTGTGCTCTATCATTGGGGCATGTGCTATAGAATCAGGTTTCTACATTTGGTCTGGCAATTCAGGAGTTAATGCTTCCTTGCAATCATTGATTAATATGCACACTTGCTGTTGTTTTTAAGTTGTATATATTTGTTTCTTGTTCATACCTAGATGTGCTAATGATTAAGGGACACGTTCCCTGAAACGCGTCTAGCGTTCCCCTGATGGCGGGGTGTATGTGTGCTTTTAAAATCTGAATAAAAATGAATAACTGCATCGGTGGCGCTGGACTACTTTATATGACTTGGATGGAAGAAGCTACCATTAACCAGCAGCCTGGGAGTCCAGTGAGTATCAGGTGGTTGAGATAATCCCTTCCCCCCCTTCCCAAACACATTTAAGATGTAAACTAGACCTTTCTCCATCATTAATTCCAAATACACCATACTCATGCTTTATTATGAATGGTGTATAGGGGAATAAAGGTTTGTATCATGGCCAAAAAAGATCAGGCATACTGAATCCCCAACATCTGCTATCAGGATTCCCCCATTTAGATGAGATTGAAGTCTGTGTGCCTGGAGGGGAAGATATACTCTATTCAGGTGTTCTTGATCAAATTGAAATCCTCCACCCCGATGCTACAAGGCAACGGTGCGAATCACTGAAACCTCATGCTGCCCATTTGTGATCTGCAATGTAGAAAAGTGAAAAGAATGCATCTCGGCTGTAGATTCCTGCACAGTGTTCATGGGCAGGGTGTTTTACTATACATGGATTTTTTCACTTTGCAGATTTATTGGCAGACATTTTAAGTCCACTTTACGGAAGCTATTTCTATGAGAGCAATTGCACAGTTTTCAGACTCTCTTATTTCCTGAGATACAGAGAATCAAAGTCAAACGCTTGTAGGCTTATATAATCAAGTGTGCTGATGGAGGACTGAAGTCTGTGAGGCAGAGGTCTCAAACTAGTTGCCCACAAAGCTATTTCTTAAAGTCCACAACTAGGGATGGGTTATTATGAGGGACATTTGGTCTAATACTCAGGGTTCCAAGGGGTCTTATAAGCAGATTTCCCTCATTATAGTTTTTTTTTTGCCACCATTGGTAGTGCCCATCACTGGGCAGAGAGCATTACTGCAGCTCCATTGCCAGCAATATATATATATATATACAATATATATATATATATATATATATATATATAAATATATATGCATTGTAACTGCAGAGAGCCATTCTTTGCATTCTGCCCAACACTTTGTGACACAATGAGCTCAACTGTGGGTGAACACAAGGTAACTTTGGCCAAAAAATTCAATACTGTTTAAAGTGAACCTGTAACCTCTTTTGAGCATTATAAACTGTGCCCACCACCTTTCAGGTGTCCTTACATGTTCATGGAGTTTTTCAGGGACAATGTGTCGTCGGTCCGCGCGGCCACAAAAGACTGAATCAGAAGTTCACTCTATACCTTTATTTGGATCCATCCAAAGGTATAGAGTGAACTTCTGATTCAGTCTTTTGTGGCCGCGCGGACCGATGACACATTGTCCCTGGAAAACTCTGGAATCTGACCACATAGCACGTGGAGGTGTGGGTCCAGCAGCAGCCGCTATTACATGCTTTCAATACTGGTTGTGTGTCACACAACTAAACCAGGTGAGCAGTTATCATTACGGCTCTTTAGCCGCTGATTGTTAAAAAGATAAGACCCTATCTGCGCTTGCTTCCTTCTTTTAGTATACTTACATGTTCATGGTCACCTTACATGGTGTAGTGGGGTTCCGGTAACCCCTTTATATCCCCAGACTTGCCCCGGCATACCTCATAATCAACTTTTAATATATTCCCCGTTGTATGCAAATTAGTTCTTAAGTGTTCCACACCCCATCAGACCCTTAAGTCAGAGCCATCCTGCTGCATACCAATGCCCCTCCCTCCATGGAAAACCCACCTCGATGCATTGAAAACGCCGCCCCTCCTGTGTATTTATGTGAATGACATACGTCATTCACAACTCTCGCATCTGCACGGTGGCTTGGGTCACTGTGCTCTATGGAAACTACACAATGCGCCAAGTCTCGCAAGATTCCACTGCGCAGGCACAAATCTTGCAACTTCAATAGAATACAGTGATCTGCGCAGGCGCGAGATGTGTGAATGGTGTCACTGTCATTCTAGTACTTACACAGGAAGGGCGGCATTTTCAATGGAGCTTTGCGGGTTTTCCAGGCACTGGGCGCGGATGTGACTGATGTGCTGCACCCCATCGGACCCTTAAGAATTTATTTACTTACAGCGTGGGACACATTAAAAGTTGATTTAGGAGGTATGCAGGGGCAAGTCTGGGAATATAAAGGGGTTTATAGGAACCCCAATTACAGTATGTTAAAGGTGGTGGGTATAGTTTATAATGCCCAAAACAGGTGACAGGTTAACTTTAAACGTGCTAGTTGGGGGCCTTGTTTGAGCCTTTATATTGTTGCCCCATAAGCTTCAATTTATGCAACTGTATGTAACCATCATGGTACCCTGGACTAGTATTCAGGCTTTTCCTAAAAAATAAAGATTTGGGATCTTTTTTCATAATATCATACATTTCAAAGCTCATCTCTCCTTTTAACTAAAACCAAGGTTTTCAGAAGTATACACAAAGAACGACAAACACTTAGAAGCGCATAACGTAATTGACTACACACACAGCTAAAATCCAGAATATTATTCAGACCTGCGGATTGCTGAACACAGTGGTTAATGAGAAGCAGCAGAATATAAATTATTAAAGATCAATGGCTTTTCAAGTTCCTGTTTCTCTGTTCGTTAACAATTTACATTATTAGAGGTGATGTAGGCAGAAGAAGCATTTTATTCAGTTCCACCTTTCATAGGGCAGTGCAGAAACTATACCCAAGGGTCCTGGAAAAAATGATGACTTTATAGGAAAGTATCCAAACTTTTAAACTTGTCAGATGATGTGTGTAAGAAATGGATATATTTTAAGCAAATTATCAAGTACCCCAGGCTGGGTTTCCAGGTGTCCTTTGTATCTCTGCAAAATGAATATCTCCTATAAGACTCCTCCAACTTTCAATGGGACATTTTTTGTGTTGGTGTCTTATGTAGTAGAAAATCTTTTAGGCTCCCTCAGACACCAGGACCCAAGTGCATTGACGTTCCCCATAGCTACACCTCTGCAAATCACTTTAAAATGTGAAAATTGTTTCAGGTCACATGAATATTTAATTTGAATTGACCTTTAAGTTTTTTAGGGAATCATTGGTTTCTTTTTTTTTTTTTTGTTAATTAACGGAGCTTTCTGCGATTTGGGAAAAGGTATGTATTTCTTTTCAGGAACAGCTCCTGGAATTACAACTCAGCCCTATAAGGTATGTGCGGCAGCCAGTGGAAGTGGAAATGTAGTGTAGACAGAGTTGAGAATGGGCGTTCTTAAAAATCAACAGATTCCGTAAGTGTCCCATAAATATTGAAAAAGCTGAAGAAATTGCTTAATTCAGAATAGACATGAAGGAATTCTACCCCAATATATCCCTCAAAACTTCCTTGTATTCCTCGTATCACATTCATGTCTTGTAGACACTCAGGGCCTCCATCAAGGCCTGAATGGGCTGACTCCCATGAGGGGCCCGGTGCTACTGACAACACGGGCCTAGGGCCGGCATCAGCACCCAGGCAAGTTCCCTTGCCCTGGACAGCTGTTGGGCTGAAGCGCTACCAGTCCACATGACTAATTTGCATGCGATGTGCTTCGTTGTGTGACATACAAATAAGCCATGTGGTGGCACCAGCCCAGTGGGGTACATATCTGCAGGGGGGCCCATGCAAGGCAGTTAATGATGAGGGCAATCTGACCTGTTGTTTGGAGCCTGAGGTTCCAGGGGCCCATGGCCAGATTGCCCTCATCCACAAGCAGTGTTCCAGGCAGGGACAAATGCAGCAGCCCATAGTGCACAATGCAGACAGCGGAGCCACAGGAATCTGTCCCTTGTAGAAGCTAGGTTCGGGTCTTCCTCCTCCAGTGTGGAGCTGATCTCTGATTGGATTACTGCAGCTGGTGGTGAAAACTGGAGAGACCAACTGAGGATTGAGGCTGCCCTATAGGTGAGTGATGTGAGGTGGGGTTTGGTGTTTTGGGGGCACAGGAGAAAGTAATAACTACATGGGGGCTGTATATTCAGGGGTTGGACAGGAAAAGGGCTGATTTTCCAAACGTGGCTGCATGGAGAAAGTGGTGATCTTTTAAAAGTGAGCTGGATGCAGGGGAGCTGTTTAAATGCTGTTACTATGTCTAGGGCTGTATGTTGGGGGACTGTGCAGGAAAGGGGGATGATGTTATTGTGGAGGAGCCTGCATGCTGGGAGGCTGTGCAGGAAAGGGGGTGATATTACTGTAGGGGGCTTTGTGCTGGAGGACTGTGCAGGAAAGGGAGGGATGTTACTGTGGGGGTGTTGCAAGCTGAGAGGCTGTGAAAGAAAGGGGTTGATGTTACTGTGGGGAGCTTGCATGCTGGGGGGCTGTGCAGGAAAGGTGGTGTTACTGTGGGGGAACTTGCATGCTGGGGGCCTGTGCAGGAAAGGGGTGTTGTTACTGTGGGGAACTGTGGAGACCACTGGGACGGGGTACTCTGTACCGGACCGGGGAATCATGGCGGTCTTGGTCCGGACCGTGTCCCGAGCCCACAAGTAAAAGGGGTTATTTAAAGGGATTGTTGTGACGCCACCCATGGGTTGTGGTCAGTGAGGGGACCACCACTGCTGCTTCTGCCAGGAGGATGGATGGTGGTGCTGCAGCCAGATGGATGAGCCCGCCATGGATCGGGCAGCTCCTGACAGGGTGTGAAATGTATATAACAGTTCTGTATGCAGGGAATCACACACGGGAGACTTTAGCAGGGTTCACCGGGTTTTACTTGCACGTTCTTCCTCAGTACAAACAATTCACAGTACAGTTCTTTTACACGGGTAACTCCAGGCAGCCACTTAACCCTCTGCAGCCAGGTTTCCTTCTGAGACCCCTCTCTCTACCTGATACCTTTCAGGCTTTTCTCTAACTTCTCTTCTCCCCGTGTACAGTATGGTGGCAACTCAGTCCCTTGTTTGGCTTCCCCCTGGTTTGTGGGTAGCAAGCCTATGTCCTATGTGTTGCTGAACCTCCCGCACCTGTGTTAGGAGATCACATCTGGAATCTGAACTCCCCGTTGGTGTGTATATGATCCGGTCTATAGCTTCGGTCACCTCAGAGCCGACTCTCTGGTCCCAGCATAGCCTTGGGTGTCCCTATGTTGCAGGGCATCACCGGGCTCTTTACTACCTGTGTAACTCCGGTGTATGTCAGGGGATCCCTTCTCCCAGTCGTCCTCTGTCTACACTGTCAGTTTCCTCGGACCGAGCTGCACTGGTCCGGTCTCTCCCCTTCCCTTGGGCTACAGGCTGTGGAGCGGGCTTTCTTTCCAGGGGCTTAGGCCTCGCAGTATTCTGCACCTCCAGGGAGGCCACAACCTTCAGGGAAGTGTCTGTCTTTACTCTGCTGTTCTTTACTGCTCTGCACCTACTGGCCCACTTGGTCTTTTCAGTTCAGCTCACTCTGGCCTAGTCTTGTCTTTAGCTTTTGGCCCCGCTGGCCTACTGACAAACGACTTCCCGCTTCTCCCTTATATACCCGGTCCATTACCTTGACTACCTCTCACCCACTTGTGACTGGCCCTACCACCCCTTACCCGCCTAGAGTCACGGGCTCCGGGTTGGGTCTTGTGTCTGTGGGTGTATGTTTGAAGGTGTTTTGTTTAAGAACTGTCACAATCTCCTGGCTGTAGTTCCTACCTGTGGTCACCCTGGTCGCAGGGGCGCCACAGAACTGCATGCTGGGGGGCTGTGCAGGAAAGGAGATGATGTTACTGTAGGGAGGTATTGATGTAGCTGGGGCCGTGTGGTAAAGGGGGTGATGTTATTGTGGTAGAGGGCTGTGCAGGAAAGGGGGCTGATATTGGGGGACTGCATGCTGGGGACCTGTGAAGGAAAGGAGGGTGATGTAACTGTAGGGGTATGCAGGAAAGGGGGTGATATTACTGTAGGGGGTTTCGTAATGGGTGACTGTATAGAAAAGGGGTGATGTTATGGTAGGGAGCTGTGCAGGACAGGGGGTTGCATGCTGGGGGGCTGTGCAAGAAATGGGGTGATGTTACTTTTAGGGGGTTCGTGCATGGGGGGCTGTGAGGAAAGGGGGCTAATATTGTTGGGGGGAGGCTGCATGTTGGCAGCCTGTGCAGGAAAGGAGGGTGATGTTACTGAAGGGGGGCTGTACAGGAAAGGGATGATGTTTCTTGCTTGGGAAATTAGGGGATGATGTTACTGGGAAAGCTGCGTGCTGGGTGGCTGTGCAGCAAAGGGGGTGACCTCGTCACACTGCAGCAATGAAGAGAAGTGTGGATGTGGCGGGGACAGCATCTGAGGAGGACACAGGTTCCGGGGAGCTGAAGGAAGGAGAGCATAATTGTTTGTTTATTTTTTTTTACTGTCTGCGGCGCGATGGGAGATTACATCTACCTGGATGGAGGACATATTTAAAGCGAACCTGTCACCCCCTCCAGGCATCTAAAGATAACATAGCCACCTTCTGCAGCACTAAGGCTGCATTCTGACAAGGTGTCTATAGCATTTATGCTCCCTTGATTCACTGAAATAAAGACATTTATAAAATCTGTTTCAAACCAGACCCAAGACCGGGAGGCGGGTTTTGATGCGTCCATCTCCCTTCTCTGTGGTGTCAGTCATCCCTCTCTGCTCTCTGTGTGCCGCCTCCAGGGCCATCTCCCTGCATTAGAGCTTTGTCAGCTCTGCTACAACATAGAGCTGCTGTTATAGGAGACCCCACAGTAGTAAATCTAGCAGGAGGACCCTGAGCAGAACAGCAGACAAAGCACTGCCTGCTACATAGCAGCCCTTGAGCTGAGCTGTCAGCAGTGCAGCAGAGTTGAGTTTGTGCTTTAGATCAGGGGCTGAGGACGGAGCAATGCTGCTGGGTACAAGAAACTGAAAGTGAAAACTGCTCAGCTCAAGGGCTACTACGTAGCAGGCACTGCTTTGTCTGCTCGTCCTCCTGCAAGATTTACTACTGTGGGGTCTCCTATAACAGCAGCTCTATGTTGTAGCAGAGCTGACAAAGCTCTGTAGTGCAGGGAGGTGGCCCTGGAGGCGGTGCACAGAGCGCAGAGAGGGATAACTGACACCACAGAGGAGGGAGACAGACACTTGAAAACCCGCCTCCCGGTCTTGGATCTGGTTTGAAACAGATTTTATAAATGTCTTTATTTCAGTGAATCAAGGGAGCATAAATGCTATAGACACCTTGTCAGAATGCAGCCTTAGTGCTGCAGAAGGTGGCTATGTTATCTTTAGATGCCTGGAGGGGGTGACAGTTTCGCTTTAATACCAGGATGGGGGACACATATAATACCAGTATGTGGACATATATATTGGCAGGTTGGGGGACACCTATAAAAGCAGGATTAGATATTTCTACTTGTATGTAGTATTATTTGGTCACTGTGGTAATGTATGCTCTGATCATGATGTGGGGGTATTTCTCCTTGTATGTGGTATTATTTGGTCACTATGTGGTGGTAATGTGCACTCTGATCATGGTGTGAAAAGAAAAGAGAGTAGATTAGGGTCCTGTCAAATGAGTCTATCTTGTGGTGTCAAGCTTTTGGCTAAACAAAATCTGATAGCTATGTTTGTATGTGATCTTGTGCTTGATGGGAACTGCTATTGTGTGATTGTTGAGGACATGGAGCAGAAGTGAAGTTTTTGCAAGTGTGGGCTGTGCAACTGTGAAAGGTTCCAGGGGTGGAGGTGGAGCTTGGGTGGAGTCTCTGAGGCCCCAAAATTTTGCCAGTGAGGGGTCCTGAAATTCCTAGCAGCCCTGTAGACACTTATTAGGCCTCATTTGATGACTGAGTCAAGCTTAAATGTTTTTTTGCCACTGTAGTGGTGCTTTAAATATAAGCCCCTGTCTTATACTCTACTTTCGGCATTTTCATACTTTTACTGAGCCCATTTCTGTCCCGGGATGTCATCTTGTGCCCATAGCTTCTGACTGGCCGGAAGTCAGAAACTACATCACAGGTGCTCAATGCATCTCTATGAGTGTCTGTAAAAGGTAAGGATGCCG
This sequence comes from Allobates femoralis, assembly GCA_033576535.1. NCBI lineage: Eukaryota > Metazoa > Chordata > Amphibia > Anura > Aromobatidae > Allobates > Allobates femoralis. Next base: position 297,643,353 of record JARQOC010000006.1, read on the forward strand.
GAAGGTGAGTATATTACTGGGGGCAGGGACCTTAGATTAAAAATGCTTCTGCAGTGCTGAAAAAAAATACTGGAGTGATGCTTTAAGGGTAATCTTCATTAGAAACTGCCCATGTGAATAAGGCTTAAGAAGCTTTGAGATACTGGTTGACAACCTTGTAGCTGAGATTTTTCAGTAACTTGGCAGGAGACAACTGAAGGAACATAAGTTGCTGGATTTTATGTTTTTTAAGGGGAAAGCTCTTTAATAATGCAATATAAACACTCATCCATATCTGTGTCAGTGCTTAGTCAAGTAAATAATAATGTGATCTCTGTGTATAATCATTTTGATCTCGGAGTGGGCTATAGTTTTCTTGAAGCAGCAGTTGTGATCAGTGAATCTTTTTTTCTCCGGCTGTATAAGGCATATGCGCTCTCATTTTTCCCTTTGAGGTTAGAGGCTGCAATCATGTTGATTTATGAGAGTTTGAAATGCTTCACAATTATAAGTGGAGAAAAAAAGGTAATCTCTTGAGGTTTAGAGATGAAAGCAGCAGTCTACAATCTAGAGCTAATGCTGTGCACATCTTCACAGTACTGCTGCTGAAGGGTAAACCTATAAAGGAAGGTGAGGTGGTAGAACTGCACATGGAGGTGGCACTGGCTCATTAGGTAGTAAAAAAAAAATCTACCTGTCAAAAACACCACGATTAGGTTGTCAGGTTGTTTCGGGAGGAAATATGCTGACATGGCCTGTAGAACATTTGAAGATTTTCCATTGTCAAAGAAATATTCTGTTCGGCTAATGTTAAAGTAGCACAAAAACAAATTAGTAATCGTGCAGGAGGTCACTGAAAATGTCATGGTGTCTGATGTCACAGGACAATAGCAGCAAATTCTTGTAGTCCTTTCTTCTGTGATGTGAGACCTCTATGGATCTGGCTTTGTTGCTCCTGCACATCCACACGATGCTCATCTGGAAAATTTGGAGGCCAAGTTTAGACCTTGTTAACTTATGTGAGACTGGCCTGGATGAGCCGTCCATCGCTCGGAATTCTTGTTAGTAAGCCAGTAATGACCTTGCCATTGGTTCACTGATTGTCTTCCTTGGGTCATTTTCGCAGATACTAACTAGCACATGCCAAGAACAGCTCAAAAATTCTTCTTCGGTCCAGGTCACTCGAGCGTATGCCTCGTGCCAGTGTAATATGAGAAAATCTCAAATTGCACTCAGCCTAATGTTATATATCTGCCATGTTTTCTTCAGCCCTAATCAGACTGAGAAAAAAAATTGCAGCATGCTGCGATTGTCAGCAAGTCCTGCATCACTCGCGCTCATACAAGTCTATGAGTGTATGTAAAACATCGCAATGCACTCGGATGATATACAAGCACAGTCCAATATACAAAGAGACAGACAAAGGAGAAGACAGAGAGATTAATCTCCCCCATGTCTTTACTGCACCTGTGATATCATCACAGGATCGGATCACAGATGCATGACACTTGGAGCATGCTTCCAGCAGAGCCTAAGTTGAATGTCATTAGCATATCGCATCTGATGCCATACAATTGTGGGACTCCAGCGTTAGTGTGATTTAGCCTTGTCAAAGTGACTCAAATACTTACACTTGCTCATTTTTCATGCTACCAACACATCAACTACATTAACTGGCTGTTTACTTGTGTCTTGATAAATCACAGTTTTTGACAAGTGCCATTGTAACAAGATAACATCACTTCATATGTTTTAATGTTATGGCTGATAGATATGCATAGCTGAATTTTGCACAGATAAATGCATAGGCAGTGGCATGACCCGGTAACAACCATCTGATTAATATTTGGACTATTGACGTTTGTTTCCTATAATGTACCAATGCTGCACTTTCTAGTTAGTTTCATAATACATATCACTGTATGTGTTACAAAAAGTATACTTTAGTTTGTGTTTATTCAGGGCTGTGGTAGTTCCCTAGGGCTCGCCACTTTTGCACTAGAGAATTATAGTCCCAGATGCTATGAGTGGTAGGAAACTATAAAGGGTGGGCCATTTATATGGATGCACCTAAATAAAATGGGAATGGTTGGCGATATCAAATTCTTGATTGTGGCACATTACCATATGGGAGGGAGAAAACTCTTCCAGATGGGTGGTGACCATGGCGGTCAATTTGAAGTGTTGGAACCCAAAAAATTATGGTATGGTGTGGTATAAGGGGTACAAAGATAGTGGGGCCATTCTTCATCAATGGAAATTACACTGGATATCTGAAATAGCTACATGATTCAGATATCGAGTGGCATTGAGGTTTCCATTGATGAAGAATGGCCCCACTATCTTTGTACGCCATATACCACACCATATCATCAATGTTTATGTTCCAACAGTCTTGGAGGGATCTATCCACTGTGGGTTAGGGTCGAACCAATAGCGGTGGTTTTGTTTTTTAACTTCACCATTCACAATAAAGTTTGCCTCATCACTCATCTGAAGTCAAATGTCTATACTGTGAAGATATGAGATGTACAGAATCTGAAACAAAGGATACTAGAAGCCTGTGCTAGCATTTCTTCTGCAGTGTTGCGATCTGTGTATCAAGAGTGGGAGAAGAGGGTTGCATTGACAATCCAACACAATGGGCAGCACTTTGAACACATTTTATAAGTGGTCAAAGACTTGTAAATAACTCATGAAAGAATAAAGTTACGTTAAAACCAAGCACACCATTGTTTTTCTTATAAAATTCTCAATAGGTTTGATGTGTCACATGACCCTCTTCCTATTGAAAAGAATAAATTTGGATCCAAAATGGCTGACTTCAAAATGGCCACCATGGTCACCACCCATCTGGAAATGTTTTCCCCCTCCATATACTAATGTGCCACAAGCAGGAAGCTGATATTACCAACCATTCCCATTTTATATAGATGCATCCATATAAATGGCCCACCCTGTATATGTTAATGATTATTTGGAGTGATGGGTGAAAGGGTACATGGTATAATGTATGGTACAGCAAATTCTGGACTGAGCACCATGGAAACTTTTGCCAGCCCCAAAACATGTAAAACACATTAAATAAATAAAGAAGCATACACAAAGGGTAATGCTAGTGCCAGGAGTGGTGTGCGATTCTGTGGTAAAAGCACTATCACTGGAGGAAGCACCAGCAATGATAAGACATCATTGGAGTATAAGCAGTGGTAGGACTAGTAGGAAAAAGGGCAGTAGTTATAGAAATATGCCCAACAGGGAGTACCAACATTGATGAAATTACTAGTAGTTATGGAAATAGGCATAGCGTAATTGAAGGAAGTACTTTACCAATGGTGGTGACAGTTATGGTGCCCCATCGGTGTGGACACCACGAGGGGTACTACACCCAAGCCACGGGTGTGGTATTCCTGTGGTCGCAAGATGGGGATGGTAGGTATGGGATCCTCACCAAACACCCAAATATGTAGACCCTAGTTAGGGACCATGGGTGGACCCGCTGTAGGGAGGACAATAGGGTAGAGAAGTGTGGGTGGGAGGAAGGAGGAAGAGAGTTGCAGTTAGAGTTGAAGTGTAGTCGAGTTAGGAGGAGAAGGGGAAATGGTAGTGCGGAATGGAGGAGAGAACAGCAAGAATGTAGAGCATAGTGGGAGAAGGAGAGCAAGATGGCTCTAGAGCAGGAGAAAGACGCAAGCTTTGAATTGAGCAACAGGGGACTTGAGCGGGAACAGAAAGGAAGGGACCCTAGGGGCACAGGTGGTGCACCTGAATCCGGGACTGGTGATACCGGATGGAGAGGTTTGGTCTAGAAGCAGGGACCAGCCCTGAACGCGACACGGGAGTCCAACACCTGAACCACTGAATCGGAGTTCACGAGCTGCATAGGAGCTGTGGCTCACACCTAACGCATTCCCCAAGAAGGCAGCCGGACGAGGGTCAGGGGACAGGTACCGGTTGCCCCACAAGACCCATGGCTGCTGGACCGGGGCTCTGCATGCAGAGGCGCTGAAAAGAGACGCAGTCAGACAAGCGCTGAGGAACAGGACCAGAGAAAAGCAGAGAGAGGCACAACACCAAGGATCTCATACTTGCCGCCCCAGTTTCTTCAGGACTACACAGGCCATAGCTTATCTGAGAGACCGTGTAACATCGTATGACCTGTTGAGACTTGCTGTGAGTAAACCCGGGTACTGAATTGCAGAACTGTGTGAGACTGTGTTATTCCTGTGGCAACTGACTGTGAAGGCCACTGAGCAAGGTAATGAGGCCTAAAATTAACCCCTGCCTGCAAGAGACTACCAATTCCCCTTCCTGCCCTGGGGACCCACTCCACCCGTGGGGAGCAACTCCATCCCAGCTGCCCGTCTAACCGCCCCAGAGGTTCACAAGCCACTCATAGCTTCATACCACGGGTGGTGTCACGATCCTTTAAAACCTAAACCATTTCCCCGCATTTGTAAGTGACTCCGCAGGGCCACGGAGCCGGGTCTCAGCCCCCGTGATCCCGAGACCGAATAGCCTGGTTCCGAGTACCCCACGGCCCTGGGAGTGAGTCACACTGTTAGTGACTTATTACATACTAATATGGGCCTGGTTTTATCGCATCGGAAGGATGTGGACATCATGAGGGGAGCAGGCCCTCTGGCGCTGGGGGAGGTGGCCATCTCTCCCCCCTGTGTGGTTGCTCCCCCGTCCGCTGTCTCTCTCCCGCCATGCTCTGTCCCAATGTATGTAAATAAATGAGTTCTTACTTAAAAACCTATTTTTTTTAAATTAATAAAGTGTTTAATTTCCTTAATTTCAAAGTAAAAAATGTGTAAGACTTTGCTGTATTTTCTATTGCCAGCGCAGGTAAATCAAGCAGCTACTGGCTGCCAACCCTCACTGCCTGGTGTTACTTTTGCTGGCAATGAAAAATACAGGAGAGCCCTTATTTTTTTAATTTATTTAACTAAATAATTTAAAAAAAGATTGGCATGAGCACTGCCATATTTTCTGTTGCCAGCCAAGGTAACCCAGACAGCTGTAATTCTTAGCTTGGCGAGACCCAAGCGTTCTGGGCCCCCAATGCTGAAAATCGCAGCCAGCAGCTGCCCAAGAATTGGCACCTCTATGAGAGACACCAAATGATGATAGAATTTATGTCTACTTTTTTTGACAGCTGAAGACAGCTTTCAGTATGACAGTTGGCCATCAGCAATACTTTTAGAAAAATTAAAAAAAAAAACACTGAGAGAAATCCTTTATAGCGTACAAAATTGAGAGAGACATCTCGTTATCCACTTAATTAGCTCCCACCAAGTTCCCCTCTGACGTAATCCTGTAATTACTGTAAACTTGGGGTGGAAGCGGTGGGGTGGTGTGATGCTTCACACCGCCGCTATCTTTGTATACCCAAGTGCCAAAGATGGCGGCTGCATGAATACAGGTGCATGCGTTCTCTCTACAGCCTCTGGGCACTCTCTGCGGTCCCTGTGTGCTCTCTCTGCAGCCCCTGTGCACTTTCTCTGCCCCCATGTGCTCTCTCTGCCTGCCCGTGTGCTCTCTCTGTCCCCTCTGTGTGCTCTCTCACCCCCCTTTGCACTCTCTTGGCCACCTTTGGACTTTCTTGTCCCCCCTGTGCACTCTCTTCACCTCTCCTTGTGCTCTCTCTGCCACCTGTGCGCTCTCTGCCCCGTATGCTCTCTTTGCCCCTTGCACTCTCTCTGCCACCTGTGCGCTCTCTGCCCCGTATGCTCTCTTTGCCCCTTGCACTCTCTCTGCCCCTTGTGCTGTCTGTGCCCCCATGCAGTTTCTCTTCCCCATGCGGTCTCTCTGCCTCCCATGCATTCTCGTTGCCCTCTCTTGTGCTCTCTCTGCTCCCCTATGTGCTCTCCTGTGCCATCTGTGTCCCACTTTGCCTCTCTGTGATGCTTTCTGAGGTCCCTGTGCCTCTCTGTGGCCCACTATGTCTCTCTGTATGCTTTCTGTGGCCTCCTGCATCTCTCTGTGCGCTATCTATCTTTGTGCACATAGCTTTAGACTCCCTTGGGTGTACAAAGATGGTCACCACATGAGTAACTGTGCATGCAAGCATGCGCAGTTACTCATATGTCACAGAGTTTAGTTGCGACAGGCATTGAGTGTCGGGTGACATGTAACATTTGGTATCTGCGATGACGTGTCTTGACAGTTGTGGGTAGCATCAGGTGTAGGATGCTGCAGCACCTCTGGCGATAGTGGGTAAAGGACCATTACCTTCAGCAGGCGCCATATTTGCACACCCGTCACCTCATATCTGGACAACATGACACCATAAGTGGTTGACGGATGGGACTTCAGGATTATGTAAATAGATTTAAGGCACTGTCATGCCTTTATAGAAATGCATATAATTAGTTTAATTTGCCTTATGATAAAGTTGAGTTTTAGTTACTGTCCAAAGATGGTAACTTATCCAACAGCGCCATCTGTTGACAATGTTCTATTACTACAACTTCATCATCTCTTGCTTCGTTGTTACTGTGCAATCTAATTTTGCTCATCAAGGCTTCTGCAGTTTCCCATCAGCTTTTGCATTAACCCCCTTCTTCAGCAGCAGCCATTATAACCTCATGGATGCTGACATCTTGGCATACTGATCTCTCTCTCTCTAGATTTCAGCTAATCAGTTTGTTAATTTGCACACAGCACAGTGTTGGTGAGTTGTTATGATCCCCTTGCTAGAGCTCACCAAATTGTATAATGTAGCTACTCTTTTCTACATGTTTATTACCAAGTAGTCTTCTGCCGTTATAGCTATTTGCGTATCGCCATGTTGTGTAATTACACTATGTGTCCTGTAACAAGTGTAATGCTATATATCTCAGATATGCTGTATATTGTACTGAGTATTTTCATTTGTTTCTTGTAGTTTTACACTGATCCTATAAATAAAAGTTGTAAAGGACCTCCTGCGTCTAAGTCAATGCATCGATGGGAAAGAGTTTAGCTGTCGGTCAACTCGTTCTTCTTAAGAACAGAGTGAGGGTGCCAGAACAGTAAAATGACTACTATATAATGTGGTTGAAGCACAGACACTGACTTCTATTAGAGAGCAGTCAAGCCACACACAGACACGATGTCAGATACAGAATTAGAAGATTATGCAAGACGCTCCCATGTAAGCTCATCAGCTTCAAGGAAGTCTGTGAGCAGCGCTGCAATTGCCACCGCCAGGGCGAAGGTGGAAGCTGCCTTCGCTTAACAGGAGTTGGAATTAAAGAAGGAAAAAGCACATCTAGAAGCCGACTTTCCAAAACTTGCCTTAGACACGGAAGTATCAGAAGCTGAAGTAGAGGCTTTAGAAGAAGCAGCACGCTGCGACAGTAAAGGTTTCAGCTTAAGGTTCAGACCCTAACTTAGTCAACGTGATATCTCACAACACACTTCAGACTACATGCTATAGCATGCCTCATTAGATGACCATCTACGTTTAGCTCCAAGAGGGAGAAAAAATCCTGCCATTCAGCCATCAACCTTCTTTCACCAATCATTCCACATTAAGTATGAAGGTAATTCCGTCCATCTACCACCATCAGTGTCACCTGCACCCAAGCCTGTAGATTCCTACTATATAGCGAAAGCTTCTAAGATGAACTACCCCGACAGTGACTATCGCGTTTTACGGCAGCGAATAGCTCACTGAGACCTCATCACGGCGACACGCGCCCGGACCGCCCTCTCAGAGATCAACAGCTACCAGCTTTTCTCAAGTTCTTCGAATGTCGTATCTCCCCAAAGGTCTCTTAAACTTTAATGACCATTCTGAAAGTTACAGAGCATGGAGAACTTCCTTCAGAAATATCACTGCTGGCATAGATATCTCTGCCAGCAAAGAGAACGACCTCTTGGTTAAGTGGCTAGGAAACGAATCAGTAGAACACGCAAAATGCGTCAGAGACATCCGCATCAATAACCCGAGCAAAGGTGTGTGCATGTTATGGGAGAGACTCAACGAGTGCTATGGCTCCTCAGAGATGATAGAAGAATCCCTCTTCAAAAAGTTGGAAGACTTTCCTAAAATCTCTAACAAGAGCTATCATATTCTAAGAGAATTGAGTGACCTCTTAGTAGAACTCCAAATCACCAAGGCTGAAAGAGACCTGCTAGGTCTCGCGTCCCTAGACACAGCCAAATTGAAGAAACTACCTTACAGTTTGCAAGAGAAATGGATGAGCCGGGGTTCAGATTACAAGACCGTCACAACGTGCTGTTCCCTCCATTCTACATCTTTGTAGATTTTGTGCGCCAGCAGGCCAAGATCAGGAATGATCCCAACTTCGACTTTCTCACCATAGATCAGTCCCCAGAGGCTCACCTATCACCGTACACAAAACTAATATGTCTTCTACCGATTCGTCACACAAGACCCGCAGTACAGCAGAACCCGAAGGGTCACTAACAATAGACCCAAACATGGAGTGCCCCCTACATAAAAGGCCTCACCCACTACAAAAGTGCAGGAGTTTTAGGAGAAAATCCCTTAAAGACTGTAGAATCTTCCTCCAAGAGAACCACATATGTTACAGATGTTGCGCATCTACATACCACTTAGCTAGAGACTGCAAAGCCAGAATTACTTGTTCAGAGTGTTGCAAAGGAGAAAAAGATCGGGATTTATCCGCGCTCGACCACAAGGAGATCCAGGATAGGCATACACAGTGTATGCCCTGAAGAAGTGGCCAGGAGGCCACGAAACGCGTCGGCAATTTTTGTGTTCAGTGTGTGAATAAAGTGTGTCTTTCCTATCCTGGATCTCCTTGTGGTCAAGCGCGGATAAATCCCGATCTTTTTCTCCTTTGCAACGCTGTTTCTTCTACGGGATCTGCAGCGGCCAGGCTCTTTATGTTGGTTGTGACACATCACAACCTCATCAGGTGAGTGGACCACCATAGTTATTGTGCTGGTGTCCCTCATTTTGCCGCCTTAGTGCGCTCCCCTTTCTCTTCTTTTTTAGTTGTTCAGAGTGTAACAGCCAAGAGCACAGCACAGCTCTACACCCGCGCCCAGCACTACAGACTCACTCATCCATAGACCAATTTAAAGAACACAGAGGGGAGGAGAAAGACAGTACACCTCCTGAAGTATCACCCCAGTGCACTCAAGTTTATGAAGAAAGGTCTTAGTAACAAATCCTGCTCAAAGATCTGTCTCATTACAGTCTACCCTATAGGCCACAGAGAAAAGGCGGTTAAATACCAGACGACCAGACTAATAGATCACTTGCCGGCTCAGCTTTCTTTGACATCTTTAAAATCAAGGGACTCAGCTCCTCCTACTCACTTAAAACATGCACAGGTGTGATTTAAGAATCTGGGAGAAGGGCTACAGAGCTACAGGTTATCAAATCAAATCCCTAGATGGGAAGACATCCTTATCCCTTCCTACATTAATCGAGTGTAATTCTATCCCTAACAATAGAGAAGAAATCCACACTCCAGAAGGGCACTACATCATCCTCACTTGAGAAGCCTAGCGCATCTTATTCCCGCTCACAATCGTTAAGCCAAGTTGGTCCTTTTGCTGGGGAGAGACATCATCAGAATCCACAAGGTGAAGAAACAAATAAACAGTCCTCATAATTCGCCCTATGCTCAGAAGCTAGATCAGATATGGGTAGTCATAGGGGACATATATGCCTAGGAAATGCTCACAAGCTGAACAATGTCTACTCTCTACACAAACACTTTGGAGAGTGGCCGTCTTCCTTTTTCCTACCCTGTCCCATCAAATTCCTTGTAAAGGAAAAGCTTGCCAATTTGGCACATTTAAATGGCAAGGAAAACAGATACGCCATGGATTACTTGTGCAACGGAGACAAAGATCACCTAAGGTGTTCTGTCTTCCAAAGGACCAAAGAAGATTATACATTAGCCCATTCCATTGAAGATAAGACTTTCCTGGAGAAAATATATCAAGGATTTCACATGGATAAAAACAAGAGCTGGGTACTCCACTACCATTCAAGCTACAGAGACCTTGTCTTCCTAACAACAAAGAGCTGGCACTAATGTGACCTTATCTTCCTAAATCGCAGCTTCTTAAGGAAGCTGGAAATGAAGAACACTTCTTTGCTTTTATGGGCAAAATATTCGAAAATGATCACAAGGAGGTAGTTCCACCTCTAAAAGAGAACAATGAATGCTGGTATCTGCCAATGTTTGATAAATATACTAAAAGAAGGAAGCAAGCGCAGATAGGGTCTTATATTTTTAACAATCAGCGGCTAAAGAGCCGTAATGATAACTGCTCACCTGGTTTAGTTGTGTGACACACAACCAGTATTGAAAGCATGTAATAGCGGCTGCTGCTGGACCCACACCTCCACGTGCTATGTGGTCAGATTCCAGAGTTTTCCAGGGACAATGTGTCGTCGGTCCGCGCGGCCACAAAAGACTGAATCAGAAGTTCACTCTATACCTTTATTTGGATCCATCCAACGCGTTTCGGAGCCTGCTATGCTCCTTCATCAGGGAGTGTATGAGATTACAGACATATCACATCGCTTTTATATATACTTAGACAATGTATACACCTTCATCACATGATCATTACGTCAGTAGGAGTGTACACTGACGTCAGATGTTTGATGTCTGTCACCCCAAAAAGCCTCGACAGATACGCGTAGTGTTCGACTCCAGCTCACGATACCGAGGACTCTCCTTGAATTATCTTCTTTTAATGGCTCCCGACCTGAGCAATTCTCTCATTGGTGTGTCATCAGATTCCGGAAAGACACAGTTGTCATCACTGCAGATATACAACAAATGTTTCACTGTTTTTTGGTCCATGAAGGACATAGAGAGTTCCTATAGTTCTTCTGGTTCAGAGATAACGAACCTATTAAAGACATTGTAGAATACCGTTTGAAGGTGCACTTTTTTGGCAATAGCCCATCCTCTGCAATAGCAATCTACGGGCCTAAGTGACCATGCGAGGAAGTGAAAAAGACTTTGATGAAGATGTCAGACGGTTAATTGAAAAAGACTTCTACGTAGATGATGGTCTAAAGTCTCTTCCATCTCCAGAGGCTGCATTCAGCTTACTCAAGAGGACTCAGAATGCACTTGCTTATTCTAATCTCAGATTGCATAAGATAGCTTCTAATAGCAAAACAGTGATGGAAGCCTTTTCCACCGAAGACTAAGCCACCGAATTGAAAGACCTAGATTTATCCATAGACTCTCTTCCTGTACAACGCAGTCTAGGGCTCAATTGGGACTTCAAGTCTGATACTTTCACGTTTCAGGTCGACCTAGAGCAAAAATCCTTCACACGACGAGGTGTCCTGTCCACAATCAACCATCTATATTACCTCCTTGAATTTGCTGCACCAGTGATCATCCAAGGTAAGATCTTGCTACGAGAATTAATTGTAGACTTAGTTGATTGGGACATCTCACTTTATCCTGGGAAAGACATTTTGTGGGTAACCTGGAGGGTCTCTCTAAAACATTATCTGACCTGCATATACCCAGGCCATACACTAATATCTCCTCAGACAGTTCTCTCTACGAAGCCCCTTGTAGACTGTGAGCCCTCGTGGACAGGATTTTCTCCCCTCTTGTATCTGTACGACCGAATTGTCCACATTTATTGTTACTTGTATTGTTACTATGTTACTTGTCCTAGTCTGCCCCTTTTAGCATGTAAAGCGCCATGGAATATAATGGCGCTATATAAATAAATAATAATAATAATAATAATTTAGAGACACCTCAGTTAAAGCCATAGCCGCAGTCACCTAATTGAAAACTATAGACGTCACGGGTAATGTCCACTAAGGGTTCGTCATTGGAAAGGCCAAGCTGACGCCATGTCCCGAATCTACCGTACCCAGATTAGAACTCTGCACTGCTGTTCTTGCCACAGAACTGGCGGGACTCATCATATCAGAACTCGACCGACAGCTTGAAGATTCAGAATTCTTCACCGATAGCAAAGTAGTGCTAGGCTACATTCATAATGAGACTAGGAGATTCTATGTCTATGTAAATAATCGAGTACTCAGAATTAGGAAGTCGTCACAGCCTTCTCAATGGAGATATGCACCGACCAACCAGGATCCTGCAGACCATGCAAACAGAGCGGTACTGGTATCATGCCTTAAAGACACCACTTGGCTAGTTGGACCTGCCCTTCTGTATCAACCAGTACCCACTGCTGATGAGACACAAACATATGAATTCTTTGAACCTGAATCAGATGTAGAGATCTGGCCTCGAGTTTCTGTACTTAGCACAACAATCACCAACAGGCACCTTGATTCCAGCTGCTTCCTCAGATTCTCTACCTGGAGATCAGTCTATGGAGCCTTGGCTTGCCCGATTCATGCTGTTAGATCCTTTAAAAACACACATTTGGGATCAGTTCTATGCAAAGGCTGACATTGTTGTCATAGAGCTTACTCAGTAGATGAGATCACCCAAGCGAAACATACAAACATCCGTTTTGTGTACAGCACAGGGCTTATTCCCAGACTGTAGAGTCCCTCTGAAATCACAGGAACGTTCTTAAAGATAATCCCCTCAAAAAACTGGACCCATTTGTAGATACTCTAGGACTGCTGAGAGTCGGGGGACCCATTTCAAATGCAAAGCTTGAAAATAATGATTGTACTCCAATCATTGTTCATCAAGGTCATGTTGCTACACTGCTGGTCAAATATTATCATGAACATGTTAGACATCAAGGATGCTTGATGACTGAAAGAGCCCTACGGGAAGCAGGATTCTGTGTAACAGGGTATAAGCTACTCATAGTAGAGTCATTTTCAAATTTGCAGGGGGGGCCAGCTATATGGATACACCTTAATAAAATGAGAATGGTTGGTGATCTCAACTTCCTGTTTGTGGCACATTCGTATATGGAAGGGGGAAAACTTTTCCAGATGGGTGGTGACCATGGCGGTCATTTTGGATCTAACTTTATCTTTTTCAATGGGAAGAGGGTCATGTGACACAACTCATTGAGAATTTCATAAGAAAAACAATGGTGTGTTTGGTTTTAATGTAACTTTATTCTTTCATGATTTATTTCAAGTTGATATCACCATTCATTCCCATTTTATTTAGGTGTATCCACATAAATGGCCCACCCGGGCAATTGGGCCTTTTATATGGATACACCTAAATAACATGGGAATGATTGGTGATATCAACTTGACATAATTCATGAAAGAATAAAGTTACGTTAAAACCAAGCAACCATTGTTTTTCTTATGAAATTCCCAATAAGTTTGATGTGTCACATGACCCTCTTCTCATTGAAAAAAATAAAGTTGGATCCAAAATGGCCAACTTCAAAAAGGCCACCATAGTCACCACCCATCTGGAAAGGTTTTCCCCCTCCCATATACTAATGTGCCACAAACAGGAGGTTGATATCACCAACCATTCCCATTTTATTTAGGTGTATCCGTATACATGGCCCACCCTGTATTGTCTGCAGAAAACTCCGTGGTTCATGTCAATTCCAAAAAATGGCAGACTTACCAGCAGACCGTTTGAGTAGCAAACCCCCTTTTACGAACGTGTCTTGTCCCTGGTCAGTTACTGCATGTCACACTAGGGGAGGACATGCAAACAGCATGTGCTGGGCTGTCTAATTCACATGTTTGAGTATTAGACCCGTACACCTAGAAGTCATTGAAGCAATGGATACATCAAGCTTCTTAAATTACTTCAGACGATTTATTTCTCTTAGAGGACAAGTAAAGCATATTTGTTCTGACAGAGGATCTAACTTTGTAGGAGCATGTGGTGAACTAAAGATTCCCTCAAACCTGGATATTAACCAAGTAGAAAGATGTCTTTTTGAACTAGGTTGCCCATGGACCTTCAATACACCCCACTCATCTCATATGGGAGGCATGTGGGAGCACATGATAGGCATCGTTCGCAGAATCCTTAATTCCATCTTTCTACAACTAGGTCCTTCACTTGTAAGACTCTCACAACCTTCATGACCGTGGTAGTAGCCATTAAGAACGCTATACACTAGTTCCCATATCCAATGCTCCTGATGACCTATCTCTGCTCACTCCTTCAACTCTCCTAACCCAGAAGTTCAGAAGTTTAATGTGAGCATGCCGACTTCTGGAGAGTTTACTACTAAAGACTTGTACAAATCTTATGGAAGAGAGTTCAAATGCTAGCAGACCTTTTCTGGACCAAGTAGAGAAAACAATATCTCTCTAGGTTACAGACAATAGACAAATGGCATGTTAGTAGGCCCAGCATAAAACCTGGAAATGTCGTCCTAGTAAAGAAAACTCAGTATATAAGGAACAAGTGGCTTCTAGGATTGGTAACCAAAGTCTTCCCAAGTCAAGATGGACAGGTCAGGAAGGTGGAAATCAAGATACCCAAGCAAAGTGGAAAGCTGTTTCTTAGACCTGTTTCTGAACTTATTCTATTGCTCTAGTTGAAGTTCATGAGGCATCCCCCGGATACCAGACGGGGAGTTTCATGCCTTCATAGAAACACATGAGTGCCGCTCCTGCTTTATACATAATGATGGACAAATGCTTGAGCTGAGCAACATTGGTTAGCCAGTCGCAGACCACAGCTAGGGAGTTACCAGCCCAGTCACAAGGTTGACCAGTGCCCGGATTTCCTCTGTATACTACATATAATTAGTCTACTTTGCCTTGTGATAAAGTCAAGTTTTAGTTACTGTCCAGTGATGATAACTTATCCAACAGCGCCATCTGTTGACAATATTCTCTTACTACAACTTCTTTATCTCTTGCTTCATTGGTTACTGTGCAATCTAATTTTGCTCATCAAGGCTTCTGCAGTTTCCCATCAGCCTTTGCACTTGCCCCGCCCCTTTCTTCATCAGCAGGCATTATAGCCTTATGGACGCTGACATCCTGGCATGCTGATCTTTCTTTCTGGATTTAGCTCATCTGTTTTGTTTACCTCTACATAGCACAGTCAGTGAGTTGTTATGATCCCCCTGCTAGAGCTCACCAAATTGTATAATGTAGCTACTCTGTTCTATATGTTTATTACCAAGTAGATTTCTTCTTTTATAGATATTTGCGTATTGCCATGTTGTGCAACTACACTGTGTCCTACAAGTGTAATGTTATGTATCTCATACATGCTGTATATTGTAATGAGTATTTTCATTTGTTTGTTATCATTTGTTTGTTGTCCTATAAATAAAATTTGTAATAGACCCTCTGCGTCCAAGTCAATGCATCAATGGGAATGATTTTAGCTGTCTGTCGACTTGTTGTTGTGAAGTACAGATTGAGGGTGCCAGAATAGGCACTCTTACCCATCATGAGTATATGTTTAATTATTTAAAAAGAGGAAGCATTCGGATTGAGAAGGGGTTGTGCAAGTAGTGCACAACCCCATCAAAGTGGTTATCCAACATGTTTAAGCAAGTGGTGTAACAAGTAAACCATAATTTGGTAGGACCTGTCTGTGTTCTACAATTTGTGTTCATGACACTTATTGAAATGAGGGCTAGTGAATTTTCTGCTAATTTTAAGTCAGTCTGGGCCTGTCCCCTTACATAGGGTGACCTGTACTATAAATGTGTGGCGCCCTGCTCACAAAGGTAGCCACAAACTTTTCTAATGCACAGCTGGGTTTCCACAGCAGGTATCTACTACATGCAACATCTTTCACCCCGACACAGTAGGGGAGCCCAACTTGCTGCCCTTAGGCAAGATCTCCTATAAATACTGCTGCTGGGGGAGGAGTTGGTCAGAGTGTGCAGACGCTAGGAGAGCTGTGAAGACGTCCTGGTGGTCGGTGCTGCGGTTAGGCCCGAACCAGTGACCCAGAGTGGCCCTTCTGATATCCCGCAAACCTAAGTGGGGACAGAAGGCAAGGAGCAGACAACCTAAAGTCAGTGAGGAACTAGTGGAAGTTTGCCCAAAGAAGTACCGGACATCGGGATCCGCACCTGTGGGATACTCCAGGACCACAGAGAACCCTGTCACACTGTGGAGGCTTCAGCCACCCGGTCCCCCTGTGGGTCAAAGAGAGGGAGCCAGACACAGCAGTGCACCACCGCAGTGATCAGAGAGGGTAACCCGTGGACCGCACAGGAGGAGAGGACAGATACCAGAGTAAGGAAGAGAGAGGAGGCCAGTCTGGCTGCATGCAGGCTGGGCTTCAATCACCTAAGAGGAACAGAGGAGGCCTCATACCCACTTGCTGTGGGGACCCACTGTGCAACCTGGTCACCTGTCAGTGCCCTGGACATCTTTACCTGCCGTAACATCAGTAAGAGGTAAAAGAGACTTCGGCAGTGTGCGTGTGTCATTCCACTCCATTCCCGGTACCTCTCATAGACTGCTCCAACACTCCCTATCCTACCTACAGCTCCACTACAAGCTGCCCCGGAGGTCCAGCCATACCTGTGGAGGACTTTGCCAACTTGCCGCATTACCATCTACCTCCGGCGGACTGTGGCGGCACTGGTGACTACTCACCAGAAACTAAAGGAGGCGTCATGACAACTTGTAAATATAATCCCCTGTAAATATCCCTCTTTTAAAAGAAGTCCCCCAGGACACGGGATCAGGCACGGCCACCACTCCCCGTGACACAGCAACGCTTCCGTGGAGCCTGATACCCGAGTACCCCAAAGCCTGGGGCTCGACATATCTTTTTCTGACATCATGAAATGGATGTCATGCCCGGTATTACCGGGTACTGTGTGCCGTGTTATTGACTGTATTGAGTGACTGTTTAAACTACGCCGCCATTACTGCGCCGAAGAGCGGGAAGAAAGTGGGTGTGCTAGCCTGTAGAGCGCGAAACTGAAGCCTGCCCCTAGCTCAGCCGAACATTCCCAAGCGCTGCGGCCTAGTCCAGAAACTCCCGAACTGTTTAACTCTTTAAGAACTGGCTGTAATTCACTAGGGGGGCCTCCAAAATGTCGGCCTCCTCCAGCAGTGACGAAGGCACGTTTGCTGACCCTAGGAACTACCTGGAAGCCATGATGGCTGGCTCTAGTAATCCTACCAGTGCCACCGGCGCACTGGGTGCACTTGTCCCAATAATGCCGATGGCCCCTGGGATGTATGGGAGTGACAAGTGGTTGCCCCAGTATGACGGACACCCTGATACATTGGATGATTTCAAGCAAAAAATCAATAGCGTCCTACATATGTATGTGATGATCAGCCAACAACGCGCTGCTGTGGTACTCGGACAGTTAACTGGCGCAGCAGAGAAAGAAAGTGCGTCCTGGTCTGCCGCTGAACCGCAGATCAGCATCTCTTACATTTAACAAACTGAGAGCTACTTTCGAAGAGTGCAATGAGGCTGATATACGCATGCGCTCCCATCACTGCTACCAGAGGCCGGGAGATGATATAAGAGCTTATGCCTGGCGTCTGGAAGAAGCACTGCACGCCATTAAACATGTCAGCCCTGCTAGTGTACCCGATGAAAACAAGCTCCTAATTGAACAATTCACTCGGGGACTGCTATCCCCCGAAGACAGTAAGACTGTGCGTTGGTGGTCATTAAGCAATCCTGAAGCTGACTTTAACACCCTGAAGGAGATGGCCATCAAAGGGTTAAGGCCGGTAGAGACCCATGAAGCTGCTATCAAACGGTGGTGCAGTGGTGAGCTGCAGGCTACTTCAAAACCATTACCCGTGTCTACAGCCACGCACAATGTTCAATCTGCTCAGCTTGACAAGTATGACTCCCTGCGAGCTGAGATGCGCCAGATGAATAAAAACATCACTAAGCTAATGGACGCTCTGCAGTTGCAGCAAAGCAATCAGCCAGCGCCAAGACCCCAGCCCCAACCTCAACTGCTGATTCAACTTGCCGACAGTCCGGAGGATGTACCCTGGATACGAAGGAAGCAAGCCACAGCGTACCGAGGAATAACCACTGACCGCTACAGCTCCACTGGGGAACCCATCTGCCACCGCTGTAACCGCATCGGCCACCTCGCCAGGAGATGTCCTTTAAATGGGCAGTCCCTGGAGGCCAGGGCCAAACCTCAGGATTTGACCACTTGTCTTTGTCTACCCTCTAACTTGTAAAGCGCCATGTATCCTAATAGCGATATATATATACCCAATAATAATAATAATAATAATAATAACAGGGCCCAGTCACCTGGTACAAGACCTTCATCGGACAGAGGCCGTTTCTGTCCATTGTACTAGATGGCATCCTGACACCTGCTCTGCTGGACACCGGGTCACAGGTGACCACCATCCCCTATATCCTTTATAAGAAGTATTGTGCTGATGCAGAACTGAAACAGCCTGATCTAGACTTTACCCTTAATGCATTAAAGGTGAACCAATTACCATAACGGGGGTTAAGGAAGTACCAATAAAGGTGGGGTGGGTGGAATTGCAGAAGCAGGGGGTCATAGTTGTAGCAGAAGCAAGTAATGCTAATGATCCTTATATCATACTAGGCACTAATGTTGTTAGCAATTGCATGGAGGAAGTTTTGTCTTTGCTTCAACAGATCGCAAACACTGCCAGATCTGGTCAAAGGAAGGTCCTCCAGTGTGAGATCAGAGCCATTCTGCACTATCAACAGGTGACAATTACAGGTGGCGAAATTGGTACTGCACGGGTGACAGACCCATTACCTATTGTGATTCCCCCAATGAGTGAAATGAGAGGGCAGGACTATCAGGCATTAGTGGAGCCCATCAGCACTGAGCACAGACCTACACTGTTGACAGCCAGGGGGGTGGTTCACGTACACAATGGGAGAGTACCTGTTCGCATCTTAAATTGTGTCAGTGAGGAGGTTAAATTACCCAGGTATACAACCGTTGAAAAATTGTACACAGTCAGCAACAACGAGATCCAAGCAGTGGGACCCATACCCTACACTAAAGGGGCAAAACCTGATCAAACAACTGGGCCACTGGAGGACTGGTGCCAGCAGCTTCATGTCGGAACTGACACCACTCCTGTGTATGAAAAGCAAGGTGTGTACCGGGTAGTCCAAGAATTCGAACAAGTCTTTAGTAAGCATCCACTTGACTTTGGTAGGATAAAAGGGGTACAACATCACATCCCACAGGTACATATCCATTAATCAAAGAGCGGTACAGGCCTATTCCATCTGCACATTATCAAAAAGCCAAGGAAATGTTACAAGACATGAAGGACGCAAGGGTTATACAAGATAGCTGTAGTCCGTGGGTAGCCCCATTAGTCCTAGTCAGGAAAAAGGATGACATTGTGAGAATGTGTGTAGACTATGGGCAAATAAACCGCATAACACAAAGATGCTTACCCGTAACCTTGTATAGAGGAATCCTTAGCTGCGTTGAAGTCTGCCAATTACTTCTCCACCAGGGTCCTTTCACATCAGTGTTTTTCGCTGATCGCGGCAGTTGCGGTGAAAAAAATGCAACTGCCGCGATTACCACATAACGGCTGCGATCGCGGCACACTTGCGCCAAGCCCCATACAATGTCTATGGGGCTTGCGGTAAGTGTGCGGCAGGTGCGGTAAGTGCGGTTTCGGCACTTGCGGCAGGTGCAGCTGCGAAGAAACCGCGGTATGCTGAGTGACCTAGCAGGCCCCAGAACTCAGAGGCAAAGACCTAAGGGCGCAAGACCCAAGGGCAAAAGACCTCCTTGTTCCCCTAGAGGTGATTTTATTCCCTCCCGGGTAACCTCCCACTGTGTAAGCTAGTGTGGGAGTGCTGGTTATGGGTTCCACCCACCATCCTAGAGTCCACCTGCAGCTGGAGTATCTGCACCTCTTTTACAGGTGCAGTACCCCTCTGTGATGCCTACTTCGCGGGGCGCCACATACCCCCTTGACTGAATATACTCGTCTGCGAGTATTAGTACCTGTCTACCGGAAAGTGAGAAGCATTTTTTTTTTTTATATTCATCAACGGGTAAACTATTTACATTTAAGCATTCTTAATTCTCGTCCTATCACTAGGAGGCACATTACTTAAAACATTGCACATCAACACACGGACACTGCAGTAGTTAGTATTCTACAGACCCCCACGGTCCTCGGGTCACCGGTTGGCAAAGTTCTAACTCTCCGGTTGCATCATAACTCTGCATAAAGACATTATCTAACTTGGCTCAACGGGGATCGGTACTAACTACGCGGGCCCAGCGGTAATGTATTGTCCAGCACAGTCCAGTGCGTATTATCACCGCTGGTCCGCTGTTCACACAGCACACATCATCAAACAGGGGAAAATAAAATTCAAATAAAAAGTCTCTGAGTCTTCAGCTGAAGACAAAACTCAAAGGGGACTCTCTCTTCATTCAGGGTTTTGCAAAAAGGAATAAAGGACAAAAATATAAAGGGCATGGTTGCTGGAAGGGGTTATATACAGGGGCAATGTCTCAATGCGGGAGTCTCTTGCAAATACAATGTCTCTAAGCAAGAGTCTATTGTTAGCGGGGAGTGTCTGTACAGTGGGAGATCCTTATTGCAAACCAGCCTAATGGACTGGAGTACCGCTCATAAGTGACCTGCTCACCTCTATAAAGGTCTCTGTCCGGGTGTCCTCTCCACAGGTACGACTCCACATCGCGTCTGACGAAAAATAAGTCGTCTGAAAGTCCGGGTTCACTTAAAAATCCCCAGCCTTCGTCCTGGTAGACTGAGATGACGGTTCCTAGGCGGCGGAATTCTATTGGACGCGGGGGCTGTGATCTGGCCTCATCCCGAAGTCGCCTGGTTGCCTGTTCTCGCTGGAACCACTCCTCTCGTTGTCTTTGTCTTGCCACTTGGTCCCTGTCGTCCAAAGCCGATTGGGAACGTTGAAGTGACTGGTACTGTGGGGGTGGTGAGTTGCCGGTTGGGACTCTGAACACTACTCAAGTCTCTGCTGAACTCACTATGGAGGGGGCTCCTCGCTGCTGCGCTGCCACGCGGTCCACGACGCAGCTTCTGGGATGCTCCCTCCGGATGCTCTCTCTGCGTCCTCCGGTTCCTCTTTATCGGTCTCGTCGTACTCCTCCTCGACGACAACATTTGGTGCTGCGGGGGACATCTGCGCTGCCTCCAGCCGGAGACAACTGCTGGAACAGGACGGTGGTGTTGTCGGGGGTTCTGTCTGAACTCCCGTGTCCCGGGTCTGGACAGGTGGTGGTACGGGTGGTAAAGCGGCACAGTATTCCACAACTGCGTGTTCAGCTATTGCCGCCTCTTACGCCTAGCGGTCCGCTCTCATGGAGGAAAGTTCGTATGTCCGCTCCGCACTCCACCGCTGGCACACCCAGTGTTCTGGCACCCTCGCTCTGTACTCCTGAAGAACGAGTTGACAGACAGGTAAACTCTTTCCCATCAATGCATTGACATGGACGCTGGGGGTCCTTTTCAACTTTTAATAATGGGTTAAGTGTAAAACTAGAAAAAACAGATAGAAATTCTCAGTACAACATAAGTATATATGAAGTGCAAAACATTACATTGTTACATATAGGTGGGCAGCAGCATATTAAACTCACCGACTGTGCTATGTTGAGGGAAACATGCAGATAAGCTGAAATCTAGGGAGAGAAGGGTCAGCACACCAGGATGTCAGCTTGTATGAGGCTGTAATGGCTTCTGGAGGAGAAGGGGCTGAACCTAGAGCACAGCCTCATAGGATTACATAGGCATGGAGGGACCAAAATTAGACTATGCAGTAAACATAATGTAATATGGGAACATTGTCAACAGATGGCGCTATGGGATAAGTCATCGCTGAACAAGCAAACAATTTATTGTCTCAAGCAAACTAAATGCACATATTTCTAATAAAGGCACGACACTCCCCGTCTGGTATCCAGGGGATGCCACATAAACTTCAACTAGAGCAATAAAATAAGTTCAGAAACAGGTCTAGCATTTGAACTCTTTTCCACTGGGATTTGTACAAGTCTTTAGTAGTAGACTCTCCGGACGTCGGCGTGCTCACATTAATCTTCTGGGTAAGGAGAGTTGGAGGAGTAAGCAGAGATGGGTCATCAGGATCGTTGATTGTGGACAGGATGCCTCATCATGTGAAGGGTTTTTTCTCTAGGTTGACTTGAAAAGTTAAACCATCAGACTCTGAGTCCCAATTAAACCCTAGACTGCGTTGTACAGGTAGAGAGACTGTGGATGAGTCTAGGACTTTCGATTCAGTGGCATTGTCTTCTCTGCCATTTAATTGTGCCGAGTTGGTGTGCTTCTCCTTCACAAGGAATTTGTTGGGGCAGGGTAGGAAAAAGGATGGATGGCCACTCTCCAATGTGTTCGTGTAGAGAGAGTAAACGTTGTTTGACTTGTGAGCGTCTCTGAGGCAAACGTTCCCTATAACTACCCATCCCAGGTCTAGCTTCTGAGCATAGGGCGAGTTATGAGGACCATTTATCTGTTTCCTCACCTTGTGGACTCTGATGTCTCTCCCTAGCAAAAGGACTAACTTGGCTTGGGGATTGAGTGCGGGAATGAGATGCGCTATGCTTCTCAAATGAGGGTGATGTAGTGCCGCTTCTGGAGTGGGGATTTCTTCTCTATTGTTCGGGATAGAATTACACTCGATTAATGTAGGAAGGGCTAAGGATGTCTTCCCATCCAGGGATTCGATTTGATAACCTGTAGCTCTCCTCCCAGATTCTTCACTCACTCCTGTGCATGTTTTTAGTGAGTAGGACAAGCTGAGTCCCTCGATTTTAAAGATGTCAAAGAAAACTGAGCTGGCAAGTGATCTATTACTCTGGTCATCAAGTATAGCGTAGTGTTTAACCGCCTTTTCTCTGTGGCCAATAGGGTAAACTGTAACCAAACAGATCTTTGAGCAGGATTTGTTAATAAGACCTTCTCCGCAGACTTGAGTGCACTGGGGTGACACTTCAGGAGGTGTACTGTCTTTCTCCTCCCCGCCGTGCTCTGTAAGTCGGTCTATGGATGAGGGTGTCTGCAGGGCTGGTCTTGGGTGTAGAGCTGTCCAGTGCTCTTGGCTGTTACACTCTGAACAAACAATATTGGCTTTGCAGTCTTTAGCTAAATGGGATGTAGATGCGCAACATCTATAGCATATGTTATTTTCTTTGAGGAAGAGTCTACGGTCTTTAAGGGATTTTCCCCTAAAACTCCTGCACTCTTGTAGTGGGTGAGGCCTTTTATGTAAGGGGCACTCTCTTTCCGGGTGTATTGTACTGTGGGTCTTGTGTGATGAGTCTGCAGAAGACACATTAGTTTTGTGTACGGTGACAGGTGAGTCTCTGGGGTTGCGAACTGGAACAGGTTTACTTGTTCTTGGGTTGACAGGATCTACGGCAGAAAGGTTGAAGCTGGGATCGTTCCTTATCTTGGCCTGCTGGCGGACAAAATCTACAAAGATGTGGAATGGAGGGAACACCACGCTTGTAATCCGAACCCCAGTTCAACCATTTCTCTTGCAAACTGTAAGGTAGTTTCTTCACTATGGGTTTGATGGCTCTGGCTGTGTCTGGGAATGCGAGGCCTGGCAGGTCTCCTTCAATCTTGGCGACTTGGAGCTCTATTAAGAGGTCGCTCAATTCTCTTAGCATGTGAAAGTTCTTATTTAAGATTATAGGAAAGTCTTCCAACCTTTTGTAGAGGGATTCTTCTATCATCTCTGAGGAGCCATAGCACTCGTCGAGTCTCTCCCATAACGTGCACAAACCTTTCCTCGGGTTCTTGATGCTGATATCTCTGATGCGTTTCGCGTGTTCTACCGATTCATTTCCTAGCCACTTAACCAAGAGGTCGATCTCTTCGCTGGCAGAGATGTCTAGGTCAGTGCTGGCGTTTCTGAAGGAAGCTCTCCACGCTCTGAAACTTTCGGGACGGTCGTTAAACTTTAAGAGACCTTTGGTGAGTAACTCACGACGTGCAAAGAACTTGAGGAAAGCTGGTAGCTCTTGATCTCTGAGAGGGAGGTCTGGGTGCCTGTTGCTGTGATGAGGTCTCAGTGAGCTATCGTTGCCGTAAAATGCATCTTCATCGGGATAGTCACCGTCGGGGTCCTCTGTCTTGAAAGTGTTTGCTGTTTAGTAGGGATCTACAGGTTCGGGTGCTGGTCTCACTGATGATGGAATTTGGACAGAATTACTTTCATGCTTAATGTGGGATGATTGGTGAATGAAGGTTGATGGCTGAATGACAGGATTCGATATCTCTCTTGGAGCTGAATGTAGATGGTCATCTAATGAGGTATGCTGTAGCACATAGTCTGAAGTGCGTTGTGAGATATCACGATGATTAAGTTCAGGTCCGAGCCTTAAGCTGAACCTTTCACTATCACAGCATGCTGCTTCTTCTAAAACCTGTACTTCAGCTTCTGCTGCCGCTGCTTCTGTGTCTATGGTGAGTTTTGCGAGGTCGGCTTCCAGACGTGCCTTTTCTTTCTTTAATAACCACTCCTGTTCAGCGTAAGCAGCTCTCACTTTTGAGGCTTTCGCCTTTGCCCTGGCGATGGCAATTGCAGCGCTGCTCACAGACTTCCGTGAAGATGCGCTTACATGGGAGCGTGTCACATAAACTTCAGATCCTATATCTGACATTATGTCTGAATGCAGCTTTACTGTTCTCTGCTAGAAGTCAGTGTCTGTGCTTCGACCCCGTTTATAGTAGTCATTTTACTGTTCTGGCACCCTCGCTCTGTACTCCTGAAGAACGAGTTGACAGACAGGTAAACTCTTTCCCATCAATGCATTGACATGGACGCTGGGGGTCCTTTTCAACTTTTAATAATGGGTTAAGTGTAAAACTAGAAAAAACAGATAGAAATTCTCAGTACAACATAAGTATATATGAAGTACAAAACATTACATTGTTACATATAGGTGGGCAGCAGCATATTAAACTCACCGACTGTGCTATGTTGAGGGAAACATGCAGATAAGCTGAAATCTAGGGAGAGAAGGGTCAGCACACCAGGATGTCAGCTTGTATGAGGCTGTAATGGCTTCTGGAGGAGAAGGGGCTGAGCCTAGAGCACAGCCTCATGGGATTACATATGCATGGAGGGACCAAAATTAGACTTTGCAGTAAACATAATGTAATATGGGAACATTGTCAACAGATGGCGCTATGGGATAAGTCATCGCTGAACAAGCAAACAATTTATTGTCTCAAGAAAACTAAATGCACATATTTCTAATAAAGGCACGACACCCACGCCAGGGCTTCTTCCATTTCCTGGTGGAGCCGCCCAAACGCATCCCTCCAGTAGTCAGCATCCCCCTCTAAGATCAAGAGGGACGCCGCTGCCGGGTCTCCTTGCGCAGCTCGGGTTTGTTCTTCGAGCTTGCGCACGATATCTCTCCAATGGGGTGCCGCCATGCTGCTGGGTACAAAGGAGCCTTGGTCGTTTTGTCCTACTCTTCCGGTTTGTCTTCTTATGGGCGGCCTCTCCCAAGGGACTTCCTGTGGGCTGCTTCCCTGATTGATTGATGGCAATCAGGGCGGCCACACTTTTTGGCGCCTCCGTCTTGGCCCTCATTCTTCTAGGGCCTGCACATGGTGTTTAGTACATGGATACGGTGCCATCTTGGGTCCTCTTGCAGCAATGGCCGAAACCCATTTTTGGCGCCAAGCAATGGCGGAAAAAGTTTGTTTCAATAGTCCAAGTCCAAGGCACACAGTACCTGGTGTTACCAGGCACGATATCCTGTTCGTGACCGCCAGAAAAAGATATATCGAGCCCCAGGCTGTGGGGTACTCAGGTATCAGGCTCCACGGAAGCATTCCACCCACCATCCTAGAGTCCACCTGCAGGTGGAGTATCTGCACCTCTTTTACGGGTGCAGTACCCCTCTGTGATGCCTGCTTGGTGGGGCACCACAGAAGCTTTGTCGGAGGTACATCAACCCAAGACCACACGAGATGGCCTGGCAAATCATCATGCCAAAATCAGAAATCCATGTGGTCTTGAACGCCTATCACAACCAGACAGGTCACTTCAGGTGGAAGAAGCTAGAAATGCTACTGAGAGATAGGTTCTTTTGGTTCGGCATGCGGACGTCTATTAAAAGATGGTGTACGAATTGTAAACCCTGCAACCTGAGAAAAAATGACTTACAGAGCCAGAAAGCCCCGTTCCATCCCATCGTGACACGTGACAAAACAACCTCTGGATATCGTTGCCCTGGACCATGTAAAACTAACTCCAAGTAGATCCGGCTACACCTACGCGTTGACCATGGCAGACCATTAATCGAGATTCTTAATGGTTGCCCCGTAAAAGACTTGTCAGCTGCCACAGCTGCTAGAACATTCCAAAGTGTCTTCTGCAGACCATTGGGATATCTTGAACAGGTCCTCACAGATCAAGGATCCGCCTTCGAAGTGGAGATCATCCAAGAGTTCTGCCACATGTATGGGTGCAAAAAGATCAGAACAACCCCATATCATCCTCAAGCCAACGGACTCTGTGAGGTGATGAATCATATCATCATTGACATGCTGAAGATCTTACCCTTAGAAGAAAGAAACCAATGGCCAGAGAAACTATGAGATTTGGTTGACATGTACAACCACATTCCAGTAAGCTCTACAAACTGTACACCAGCTTACCTGATGAGAGCCCGTACAGGAAAGTTACCCGTAGACTTGGAACTCGGAGTAGTAGATCCCAAAGCAGATAACACAATTCCCAATTGGAATGCCCATTGCCTTGAACAATACAAAATGGTTCAAGCCTGTGTAGAAGATAACCTGGAGAAAGCCCATGAAAAACAAGAAAGGGATTATAACAAACACGCTCCAGCAGAACCAATAGCACTTGGACGTATTGTCCTAAAGAGGAAAAGAACCAAACCTGTTACAGATTTTGCCTTGAAGCACACGAGCTTCAAGTTATTTCACTATCCACTATAAATGCAGATAAAACATTTTCCCTTCTAAATGATTTCTATGCTAAATGCTGGTGGTTACAATAAAAAATCAAGACACCAAATCTAGAACATGTTGTCTTTTAATGTATCCTGGTCTTGTGGAGCAGAGAAAGTGCAGGCATCATAAAGCGAAGAAAGTAATTGTAGCCATAGCAGCATGTGTAAATGCTGTGGATCTCAGATCAACAGGGGCTATGCTTCACCGAAAATAAATGTCTCTTAAAAATCAAGTTCATCCAGGCTGCCTGCTGATTGATCTCAGCAATTATGTGTAAACTAATAAGTATGTAATGATTGTACATGTAAATTCACAATATGGCGGCAGATTACTGTTAATAGGACTAGGGCTCTGGGAGTAGAACAGGCCTCATGCTAATGTGACTTTATAATAATGTGTGGAAGACAAAAGGCTTTATTACAATTTTGAACAGACACTCGCAGACAGTGCAATGATTTCTATAGAATGTGAGCACATCTCTGTCCATTCCATGTTCTTCTATACAGTGCTTTTATGAGGTACCATATTCTATACTAAATTATTGCTTCTGAGAACGAATACCTGCATAATAGGGCATGCATCGAAACATTCTTCATGATATTTTTCTACAAGGATACCCGGTTATAATTCTTTAAAGATTTCATCAGAGTGCCTCTAGTCTATAATATAAAAGCCGAAGGCCACTTCCGGAAAACCCGAAGGGTACTTCCATGATGGCCTTCGGACCCATGCTGGTGACGTCACCAGTCCTCTGTAGCCGGGCGGTGCCCGGCTACAGGGACCGGTGCAGGAACGTTCCGCCCAGGAACGTTCCCGTCTGTCCCAGCCGCCTCCTCTTTCCCGCTCCAGCCGCCTCTGCCGCCTGCCCGCTCCAGCCGCCTCTCCACTGTGCCCATTGTCCGCCACCGGGGGGGCTCCGTGCTGAATTACCCACCCGCCGCGCACCCGTAGAGGAGGGAGGACGGGACTTCCTGTCCTGCACCTCTGCCCGCCCCTCCTCTCCTCCTACACCAGACGCACGCCGGCCGCGGTGACTGTGCACCCACCCACCTACGCCTCTGCCCTCCAGCCTCTCCAGCTTCCGCTCTGCCCCTCCAGCCTCTGCCCCTCCAGCCTCTGCCTCTCCAGCTTCCCCTCTGCCCCTTCAGCCTCTCCAGGTTCCCCTCTGCCCTCCAGCCTCTGCCCCTCCAGCCTCTCCTGCTGCCCCTCCAGCCTCTGCCCCTCCAGCCTCTGCCCCTCCAGCCTCTTCCCCTCTGCCCCTCCAGCCTCTGCCCCTCCAGCCTCTGCCCCTCCAGCCTCTGCCCCTCCAGCCTCTTCCCCTCTGCCCCTCCAGCCTCTTCCCCTCCAGCCTCTGCCCCTCCAGCCTCTGCCCTCCAGCCTCCGCTCTGCCCTCCAGCCTCTGCCCTCCAGCCTCCGCTCTCCCCTCCAGCCTCCGATCTCCCCTCCAGCCTCCGCTCTCCCCTCCAGCCTCCGCTCTCCCCTCCCACTTCCGCTCTCCCATCCCGCCTCCGCTCTCCCCTCCAGCCTCCGCTCTCCCCTCCAGCCTCCGCTCTCCCCTCCAGCCTCCGATCTCCCTTCAGCCTCGCTCTCCCCTCCAGCCTCCGCTCTCCCTTCCAGCCTTCGCTCTCCCTCCAGCCTTCGCTCTCCCCTCCCGCCTCCGCTCTCCCCTCCCGCCTCCGCTCTCCCCTCCTCTGCCTCCTCTCTCCCCTCCCGCCTCCGATCTCCCCTCCAGCCTCCGATCTCCCCTCCAGCCTCCGATCTCCCCTCCAGTCTCCGCTCTCCCCTCCAGCCTCCGCTCTCCCTTCCAGCCTTCGCTCTCCCCTCCAGCCTCCGCTCTCCCCTATAGCCTCCCCTGTCCTCTGCCTTCCAGCCTTTGCTCTCCCCTCCAGCCTCCGCTCTCCCCTCCAGCCTCTCCCCTCCAGCCTCCGCTCTCCCCCCCGCCTCCGCTCTCCCCTCCAGCCTCCGATCTCCCCTCCCGCCTCCGCTCTCCCCTCCAGCCTCCGATCTCCCCTCCAGCCTCCGATCTCCCCTCCTGCCTCCGCTCTCCCCTCCCGCTTCCGCTCTCACCTCCAGCCTCCGCTCTCCCCTCCAGCCTCCAATCTCCCCTCCAGCCTCCGCTCTCCCCTCCAGCCTCCGCTCTCCCTTCCAGCCTTCGCTCTCCCCTCCCGCCTCCGCTCATCCCCTCCAGCCTCCGCTCTCCCCTCCAGCCTCCGATCTCCCCTCCAGCCTCCGCTCTTCCCTCCCGCCTCCGCTCTCCCCTCCCGCCTCCGCTCTCCCCTCCAGCCTCCGCTCTCCCCACCAGCTTCCGATCTCCCCTCCATCCTCCGATCTCCCCTCCAGCCTCCGCTCTCCCTTCCAGCCTTCGCTCTCCCCTCCAGCCTCCGCTCTCCCCTCCCGCCTCCGCTCTCCCCTCCAGCCTCTGCTCTCCCCTCCAGTCTCTGCTCTCCCCTCCAGCCTCCGTTCTCCCCTCCAGCCTCCGCTCTCCCCTCCCGCCTCCACTCTCCACTCCAGCCTCCGCTCTCCCCTCCAGCCTCCGCTCTCCCCTCCAGCCTCTCCCCTCCAGCCTCCGCTCTCCCCTCCAGCCTCCGCTCTCCCCTCCAGCCTCCCCTGTCCTCTGCCCTCCAGCCTCCCCTCCCGCCTCCGCTCTCCCCTCCAGCCTCCGCTCTGCCCTCCAGCCTCCCCTGTCCTCTGCCCTCCAGCCTCTGCCCTCCAGCCTCCCTGTCCTCTGCCCTCTAGCCTCCCCTGTCCTCTGCCCTCCAGCCTCCCCTGTCCTCTGCCCTCCAGCCTCCCCTGTCCTCTGCCCTCCAGCCTCCCCTGTCCTCTGCCCTCCAGCGTCCCCTCTGCCCTCCAGCGTCCGCTCTGCCCTCCAGCCTCCCCTGTCCTCTGCCCTCCAGCCTCCCCTGTCCTCTGTGCTCCAGCCTTCCCTGTCCTCTGCCCTCCAGCCTCCCCTGTCCTCTGCCCTCCAGCCTCCCCTGTCCTCTGCTCTCCTCACCCCTCCAGCTTCCGCTGTCCTCACCCCTCCTCACCCCTCCAGCCTCCGCTCTCCTCACCCCTCCATATGCAATGTACAGTATGTGTATATATCTGTGTATGTAGTCACTTCCGTCACTTTGTCCGCACTTCCCTCACTTTGTCCGCACACATACACACACGCACACACACACACACACTCCGCTATAGTTAGCACCGGCCCTGCATCAGCCGCCTGGATCCTCAGTCGATATGTCGCCACCCCCCAACTACTGGATCCAATATAGCATCCAAGAAGTGTCGCCAAACTTCCCGGATGCCATATTGGATCCAGTCGTCCACGGGTGGTGACATGTCGACTCAGGATCCAAGCGGCGAGGAAGACGCAGGGTCGGTGCTAACTATAGCGGAGTGTGTGTGTGTGTGTATGTATGTATGTGTGTGTGTGCTGACCACTCTTCCCACGGCACTACGCTGACCACTCTGCCCACGCCACTGTGCTGACCAATCTCACCGCACTCACTGCTAACCACTGAGCCACCGCACTCACTGCTAACCACTGAGCCACCGCACTCACTGCTAACCACTGAGCCACTGCACTCACTGCTAACCACTGAGCCACCGCACTCACTGCTAACCACTGAGCCACCACACTCACTGCTAACCACTGAGCCACCGCACTCACTGCTAACCACTGAGCCACCGCACTCACTGCTAACCACTGAGCCACCGCACTCACTGCTAACCACTGAGCCACCGCACTCACTGCTAACCACTGAGCCACCGCACTCACTGCTAACCACTGAGCTACCGCACTCACTGCTAACCACTGAGCCACCGCACTCACTGCTTACCACTGAGCCACCGCACTCACTGCTAACCACTGAGCCACCGCACTCACTGCTAACCACTGAGCCACCGCACTCACTGCTAACCACTGAGCCACCGCACTCACTGCTAATCACTGAGCCACCGCACTCACTGCTAACCACTCAGGCACCGCACTCACTGCTAACCACTGAGCCACCGCACTCACTGCTAACCACTGAGCCACCGCACTCACTGCTAACCACTGAGCCACCGCACTCACTGCTAACCACTGAGCCACGGCACTCACTGCTAACCACTGAGCCACGGCACTCACTGCTAACCACTGAGCCACGGCACTCACTGCTAACCACTGAGCCACCGCACTCACTGCTAACCACTGAGCCACCACACTCACTGCTAACCACTGAGCCACCGCACTCACTGCTAACCACTCAGGCACCGCACTCACTGCTAACCACTCAGGCACCGCACTCACTGCTAACCACTGAGCCACCGCACTCACTGCTAACCACTGAGCCACCGCACTCACTGCTAACCACTGAGCCACCGCACTCACTGCTAACCACTGAGCCACCGCACTCACTGCTAACCACTGAGCCACCACACTCACTGCTAACCACTGAGCCACCGCACTCACTGCTAACCACTGAGCCACCGCACTCACTGCTAACCACTCAGGCACCGCACTCACTGCTAACCACTGAGCCACCGCACTCACTGCTAACCACTGAGCCACCGCACTCACTGCTAACCACTGAGCCACCGCACTCACTGCTAACCACTGAGCCACCGCACTCACTGCTAACCACTGAGCCACCGCACTCACTGCTAACCACTGAGCCACCGCACTCACTGCTAACCACTGAGCCACCGCACTCACTGCTAACCACTCAGGCACCGCACTCACTGCTAACCACTCAGGCACCGCACTCACTGCTAACCACTGAGCCACCGCACTCACTGAGCCACCTGTATACACACAATTCATTTCACCGCACTCCCCTAACTATTAGTAAATAGACTATATATGGTTTCTAGACTACCCGATTCTTTAGAATCGGGCCGCCATCTAGTTTTATATAACGGCGCACAGAGCTAACTATGAGCCCATAGCAAGGGCTTATAACATGACTTAAGGCCTTTTGAGTTGCCATAGTTAAACTTAGTATTTGCATTATGGCACATTTGAGGAGTTAACCTCTTACAGCTTGAGCAAATGAACACTAAGGACTGGTGAGCACTTGTGGGACTGGGTGTGATGTGTCACTCAACCCCCGATCCAGATATTGCACCATATATCTTAATTGTAGACCCACTTTTTTTCTTCTTAAAGGCCCGAATCATCTTTTTCTTGTCATATTTTAAAGGGGATATTACCATATAGTATTTTATCACTTTATGACTGGCAACACAATAGTCCTGAGAATAAAACACTTTTATAACCTCCATGGTTTCTCTACACAAATTAAAATGGGACCATGCTGCAGTACCTAAAAAAATTAAACAAAGGAGACAAAGAGGCGCAGATTGTGCCTTATCACTTGAGACAAGTAAAGGAGGCCTCACAGGTAACTCGCTCACCTGGTCAGGTTGTGATCACCCACACCCTGAGTTACAGCTGCCGCAGGACCCACACTGCCACGTGCACCGTGGGAAAAGATTCAGAAAAACAAACAGGAGTGGTGTCTCCGGTCTGCGCTGCTGCCCAAAATGATGCGAAGGAAGACAATGCTTGTATGTGCTGCTCCTTTAGGTGAGAGGTCGAATAAAAGAGAAGCACAAACAAGCATTGTCTTCCTTCGCATCATTTTGGGCAGCAGCGCAGACCGGAGAGACCACTCCTGTTTGGTTTTCTGATGCTTCAGTACCTGGTACATATGGGTTGAATAAAATGCTGATATAGAGACATAAATTAGGGGAAGCATTAAGGCTACTTTCACACCAGCAGTTTTTTAAATTCAACACAGATCCAGTTATTGACCAAAAGCAGTTCAGGAAAGGATCCGGTGTTTGCCTTTAAACCGGATGGTATAGAATGTTACCATACTGGTATTATACTGGATCCGTTGTCCTGTTTTGGGTCCATACCTGAACACATAGTTTTCGGACACGGATCACAAACAGTTCAGGTGTAAAAATTAAGGATGATTAAAGCATGGATCACTGAGTATGGACCAACTGCTGGCCTCCTGATTCCACAATAGCTATGAGAGCTAGGGCTCGTTTATGTCTGTTTTTCAAGTAAGGGTTCCATTTGGGATTTTCATTGAAAGAGCTCATACCTATTATAGTCTATATACTGTATATCTCGTCACGTTTGAGCTTGGCTGCAAACCACAAAAAACAAAACAAAACGGAGACTGTTACATTTTTGATCCTCGTCATGAATTAAATTCTTCAAATGTGGGAAGCCGCCTTATTCACTTAAAAGAGCAGAATTAAGATGACCTGCAGTGGAGCCGCTGGAAAAATAGACGAAAAGATGCTTGAGATAAATGACAACTGGTGTTTTACTGACCCGTTTTTGCCTTGAAAAACTTTGTGGTTCTGTCATCATCTTAAAGACATCTTGGGAACATACCCTTAGACACAATGTTGATGAACCTTATTTTGGGTTGACTTTTGATGGTGCATTTGTTATTTACAAATGTATCTTACAAATCTATGCATCTATGCAAACTTTTCATGTTAGGCTGCCTTCACATTTGCGTATGTGAACGCAGCTTATGCTGCGTTCCCATACGCATTCAAACGCATGCGCACTGCGTTCCTATGTTTAACATAGGAACGCATAGTGCCTGCATTTGGCAGCGTTTGCTGCGTTCGGGTGCGGATGCGGACCATATCTGCTCCTTCCGGTGTCCCGCGTCTGCACCCGGGACGCAGCATGTCGCGTCCCTGGTGCGGACAAGAGTGTGTGATCTGTACGCAGGCATCCGCCTGCGCACAGATCACATATAGGAGTGAATGGGTGCGCACGGCGATCTGCAAGCATCTGCAGACCGCCGTGCGCTCCATTATAAACATAGGGGCTGCGGTCTGCATGCAGATGCATCTGCAAAACGCTGCAGATGCATCTGCAAGTCTGAAGGCAGCCTTACTGAGTAATATCTTCTAAGGCTGCCTTCAGACTTGCAGATGCATCTGCAGCGTTTTGCAGATGCATCTGCAAGCATCTGCATGCAGACCGCGGCCCCTATGTTTATAATGGAGCGCACGGCGGTCTGCACATGCTTGCAGATTGCCGTGCGCACCCATTCACTCCTATATGTGATCTGTGCGCAGGCGGATGCCTGCATACAGATCACACACTCTTGTCCGCACCAGGGACGCGACATGCTGCGTCCCGGGTGCAGACGCGGGACACCGGAAGGAGCAGATATGGTCCGCATCCGCACCCGAACGCAGCAAACGCTGCCAAACGCAGGCACTATGCGTTCCTATGTTAAACATAGGAACGCAGTGCGCATGCGTTTGAATGCGTATGGGAACGCAGCATAAGCTGCGTTCACATACGCAAATGTGAAGGCAGCCTAAGTTCATTATGTTTTTTAAAATTTGTTCCCAAATGGAAAATACATTCAGTTGACAAAGAAATGATATATGTTTTCCTATTCCTAACATTAAAACTGCTCTTTATAGCAAGCTTACTAATGACAGAGGCTCAAAGAGTTAAAAAAAACAATATGATGACAGCTTGTTAGATAGAACTAATTGCCGTCTGTGGCTCCATCTGACTTCCTATGAATCTATCAATAGGACCTTATTTCTATATAGTACAGGAAGGCTGATGGGTTTAGAAGAAAAAGTCAGTGAAGGTAACACAAGGCTATCAAGATGACTTTACATAAATCTTTCTGTCAAATGAAACCAAATTTAATGAGTAGCCCACATTACATATCATTTTGCGGTGCTGTGACCTTGAGGGGAGAATGGCTACAGAGGGCACTCTGTTAGGCACCTCCATCTCAGTTGCTGAGTTAACAAGGACAATAAGCTTACATTGAAAATCTCTATTCAAGCTTCTTAGGATACATTCACACGAAATATTTTTTCCAGGGGGTCCCTTATAACAGCACCATTGGAGTTTTCTCCTCATACTCTATATAGGAACAGCAAATACAAAATTAAAGGTTAAAAGCTGCTCCCACCCCACCCTCTTCAGTGTTTTTTCCGTCCCTATACTGGATAGTGATTTGAGAGGTGTGCTGCAGTGCATGAAAGTGAAACTTATGAAGCTCAGGGGGGTCACCTCTTTCTTCCCCTGTCAAGTCTGCTCCCTGCCGACAACTCCTCTCTGTGGGTCCGTTGGCCCAGTCCAGTTGAGCGATGCTCACGGGGGCCGCACGTAGAGCAGGCGGAGCTCTCGGTGCCCTGACAGTGTTTCTGACTCACCGTAGGCCCGTTGACTCCGGTTTAGACAGGCTGTAGCTCCTTCCTCCTTGTCACGGGTGGGCCGGTAGTGAGGCCCGGTTGAGTGCAGATCAAAAGTTGAAGACGTCTTGTAGGCACAGATTAAAGGGGTTCATTTATTTGTGACGCCACCTATGAGTAGTTCGGTAATCGTTACCGACGCTGCGGAACCTCCGGGGGATGGACAGCAGCAAGATGGAACGCTCCCCACAGGCTGAGCGGTGATCCCCGGAGGCTGGAGCTGCTTATGATGTTGTGCGGCAGCTGCGGTTACCTTGTGTGCGGACGGATGCAATCATAAGGAAGCACGGACACTGAAAGTCTCTGTAACGGGTCTTTACTGTAACCAGCAGGCAGTACATGGTATACAGTTAACGGGTAGCAGACCGGGCAGACTCAGCAGTGAAAGATGTCCCTCAGAGATCTGTAGTGTTCCTCCATTCTAGCTAAGTATTTGCCATCGTCGCCCAGGAATACCAGGTCGGGTACGGAGAGGCTGCTTCAATCCCTATCCAAGATGTACGTTATGGATGTTTTGGGGAGCCTTGGATCCCTCGGTGGGTACACCGCTGGTTAGACGACTGGAATTTGGCTGGTGGTGGGGTGCTCCTGTAAAGCTGCTCCTCCACGCTTCTGGTTCGCGTAGCAGAGGTGAACTGCTGCCAGCTTCGGTACCAGTGAACCGGCTGTAAATTGGGCACGGGGGTATTTTGGAACCCGTGGTTGGTGATGCCCGATCCCGGTTGTTGAGGCCTCAGGTGCTAACACCCGACCGGTGACGGCCCAGGGGCTGCACGGGGTGCAGAGCCCCTGCTCCTCTCCAAGTTCAAGTCTGTCTCTCTCTCTTGTCTAGACCCGACTCCCTTCAGACTCCCAGACTAACTAACTAAAGTCTGTACTTCTCCTACACTACCCTTACACTCCGCCCACCAGGACCTTGGATTGGCCCTCTATGTTAAGTGATGCATGCAGGGTTTGGATCTCTAAGTTAACCATATGACTGCTGGGTCGGAGAATATTGCGGCTGCATTTATGGCTGCAATACCCTCCTGTGACGCACTCGTTGCGAGGCGCCACACTCCCCCTTGGTTAAATTCGCTTGTCCCCAAGCGTCATACTACCCACATTACAGAGGTTTTTTTATATTTTATAACAGGTAATAAACACTTTTATTAATGACAAGTCATTATTTTGCATAAAAGTGAGGCAAGTAAAGTAAACAGGTTAACACATTGCGCGGACCCGGCGGGCGGTCGGCTGTCCTTAGGTAAAAGTTCAGGTTGTAGCCGCCAAGTCGCAGTGTTATCTACCAAACAGGAAGAAGTCTCTGGTAAAGTTCAAACAACAAAGTCACTTATGGAGGGCAGTGTTCCGGACTCGTATAGCGAACCACCCATCACAGCATACATATCGCTCATAGGTTACAATGTCCCCTCTATACTAGTCGCGGTTTGGATGCCCTCGCGGTAGGTGCGACTCCACATCCCGACGCCCCACGAACACTTCCGTACATACACCCTCCTCCCTGACAAAACCCCACCCGGTGGATAGGTTGAATGTGCTCACCCGTCCTTTCTTGCGGAGTTCATCAGGTAATGGAGGTTGGCGGCGAGCTTCAGCGCGGGCCTGCATATTGGCGCGCAGCCGAGCGTGCCACTCCTCCCTTCAGATGCGACGTACCTCTTCGTCGGAGTGGTGCGGCGTGTGGATAAAGTCACTACGGCGTGATGGTTGTTGAACGGCTGGAGTCTGGTGTGCAGTCTGGAGCGGAGCCCGGTTGAACGGAACCGGAGAAGATGTTGCTGCGGCGGCACCCGACCAGTGTACCCGAGCAGATCGCCCGGCAGAAGGATCCACGGTATCTCCCCAGGCTAACCCTGTGTAGAGGTCCTCAGCGGTGCTACGGATCTCGTCGTCATCATCATCGATCTCTCCTTCAATGACCACATCGGGCTGCTCGGCAAACGGAGATGTTAGAACGGGGTCCTCTGGGTCGATGGGCGGCTGGGCTGCAAAGTTCTCCTCGGGGTCGTCCTGCAGGGCTTCCAGGCTGCCTGCCTCTTCTTCTGTTGCAGCTGGTAGCGGTGTTTCAATCCCGGTAACCAGGTAGGCCTCTGTAGTAGCAGAGGGGGCCTCCGGTCTAGGGAAGAAACAGGCGACAGTCTCGGTAGTGGTGAAACTAGTCGCGGGTTCCTCAAGGGGAACCGGGTAAGTGTCCATTTCTTCTTTGGAGCGAGTTGCGAGCTCCGGCTCAAACACGGGTTTAGTTCCAAGTTCTGGAGCGGGATGAGCGGTGGTCTCTACCGGGATGACACAGTCTATCGGCTCCGGAGATGAGGCGGGACAGGTGGTCGGCGTGGGCGAGGCGGTGCTGAAACTCGAGATGTCGTCCGGCCCGGGAGTGGTTGCACCTGAGCGGCTCTGCTGCATCGTACGATGTAGTCTGCTGCCCAAGCTCGCGCTCCAGCTGCGGATCGTCCACTCTACGGTCTCGATTAGCCTCACCCGGAGGTCTTGCAAAGGTTCTTGCCAGAAGTCGGGGCTGCCGTCTATGTTGAGGACAGGACCCGGACCCGGGTGGCCAATTGCTGCTCTGGCCTCGGCTTCCACTTCTCGCATCAGGTCATGGAGTTTTGTACTGGTCATTTTGCTTGGAGGAACCACACCCGTCTCCACCCGGTAACTGTTCTGGTGAAGAGCTGGTGAAGAATGGTCTGACACTCCCACTTCCTTGGGGGCCTTTGTAGTCCAATGGTGGGAAAAAGTCTTTGGGTCCGCCCCCATGATTGATTCGAGCAATCAGGGCGGAAAATGATTTTGGCGCCTTTGCCTTTAGCCCTCCCACGAAGAGGGGCGGTGGCTCACCCCTGGGCTTGCACGTGGCGGATCCTCATGGCGGGGACACCATCTTGGCCCAACGGTGAAAAGGCGGGAAAAGTTCTTTTTGGGACGAACAAAGTCCAAATTGTTGAGATAAAGTCTTTTTAAGCACATAATACCCGTTAGGGAACGGGCCTGCTCGTATCCTGTTCGTGACGCCAATTTTCTGACTCACCGTAGGCCCGTTGACTCCGGTTTAGACAGGCTGTAGCTCCTTCCTCCTTGTCACGGGTGGGCCGCGCCTGCCGGTAGTGAGGCCCGGTTGAGTGCAGATCAAAAGTTGAAGACGTCTTGTAGGAACAGATTAAAGGGGTTAATTTATTCGTGACGCCACCGATGAGCAGTTCGGTAATCGTTACCGACGCTGCGGAACCTCCGGGGGATAGACAGCAGCAAGATGGAACGCTCCCCACAGGCTGAGCGGTGATCCCCGGAGGCTGGAGCTGCTTAAGATGTTGTGCGGCAGCTGCGGTTACCTTGTGTGCGGACGGATGCAATCATAAGGAAGCACGGACACTGAAAGTCTCTGTAACGGGTCTTTACTGTAACCAACAGGCAGTACATGGTATACAGTTAACGGGTAGCAGACCGGGCGGACTCAGCAGTGATAGGTGTCCCTCAGAGATCCGTAGTGTTCCTCCATTCTAGCTAAGTATTTGAAATCGTCGCCCAGGAATACCAGGTCGGGTACGGGGAGGCTGCTTCAATCCCTATCCAAGATGTACGTTAT
The DNA here is from genome assembly GCA_033576535.1 of Allobates femoralis. Taxonomy (NCBI): domain Eukaryota; kingdom Metazoa; phylum Chordata; class Amphibia; order Anura; family Aromobatidae; genus Allobates; species Allobates femoralis. Next base: position 297,682,010 of record JARQOC010000006.1, read on the forward strand.
GGATGTTTTGGGGAGCCTTGGTTCCCTCGGTGGGTACACCGCTGGTTAGACGACTGGAATTTGGCTGGTGGTGGGGTGCTCCTGTAAAGCTGCTCCTCCACGCTTCTGGTTCGCGTAGCAGAGGTGAACTGCTGCCAGCTTCGGTACCAGTGAACCGGCTGTAAATTGGGCACGGGGGTATTTTGGAACCCGTGGTTGGTGATGCCCGATCCCGGTTGTTGAGGCCTCAGGTGCTAACACCCGACCGGTGACGGCCCAGGGGCTGCACGGGGTGCAGAGCCCCTGCTCCTCTCCAAGTTCAAGTCTGTCTCTCTCTCTTGTCTAGACCCGACTCCCTTCAGACTCCCAGACTAACTAACTAAAGTCTGTACTTCTCCTACACTACCCTTACACTCCGCCCACCAGGACCTTGGATTGGCCCTCTATGTTAAGTGATGCATGCAGGGTTTGGATCTCTAAGTTAACCATATGACTGCTGGGTCGGAGAATATTGCGGCTGCATTTATGGCTGCAATACCCTCCTGTGACGCACTGCACTTCTGTCTTCCAAGTTTGTGCATCACAGCCCGACTGAGACACTTCTAGGTTCCGGGACAACGTGACCAGAACTCCACGCTGGCAGCCAGGCGGTAGGGAACAAGCACGGGAGACTGTAGCAAGTAGTATATAATCCTGATAGGGATGTCTGTATGTGGTCTACCTTTGTACATAGCAATCCTTGGAAAAAGGGGAGGGGAGATATGCTTTACTGGACTCACGTGTAGCCGTTGATACCAGGTAAGGACGTCTGGAGTCCATTCAATGTAGATACTTGATGAAAGACCGGCACCTGGACCAAAACTTAATTTTCTTATGCTTGTATTTAATATTCCATGGTAATAAAATAAACAACAAGGGAACGCAGTCCTCACCGCTGGACGCATTTCGGACTGGTGTCCTTAGTCTACAGCAAGACTAAGGACACCAGTCAGAAATGCGTCCATCGGTAGGGACTGCGTTCCCTTGTTTATTTTATTACCATGGAATATTAAATAAAAATATAAGAAAATTAAGTTTTGGTACATAGCACTTGTACTATTGCATTACTAAAATCCAGACCAATGGATAATTTAGCTAGCACAGATGACCTCATCCCTGGGTCTCCCAACCTCCAAGTGCCTCTCTCAAGCTCCAAGTAAGAGCCCCTACCTTCATTGTTATACATGTTTGGGTCAGTAGCTTAAAACCTGTCCCCTATATGCTTCATAGGCCCAGGTGGTCATCAGCAGGGACCTCCATTTCATCCAAAAAGAAGGAAAATATGACTGCAAATCTAAAAAGCATCCTGTCTGCAATTGCAGACTTCTTGATTCCCCTATGAAGCGCCTATGTATGGCCTGCACTGCTATAGTGGTTTTGGATGAGCAACCTTTCCTAATGGAAGATATGAGGGTCATTATCAGAGAAGAGGTTCAGGCGTCAGTGTTTGGCTTAGTTTCCTTCTGCTGAATTTGCTGAGGAATTAAGTGCAAAAGACCCAGCCTAGCTTGAAGGATGAAATCCCGGAAACAGATCACAAAGATCGTTGTGCCTGTGGCAAAGGTGGTGAAGAAGACAGATCTGGCCTTTGAAGACTCGTCGGGGTTAAAAGACCCTATGGACAGAAAGTCGGATGGCCTGCTTAACAAAGCTGGGGAGGCATCAGCGGCAATCATGAAAGCCAATGAAGCCGCAACTTCTGCGGCTAGGTCTATGCGCCTTTGGCTTGATGATCTGGAGACTTATCTTAAAGATAAGACCCCCAGGGATGTTATTCTGGAATCCTTACCACTTCTAAAAATGGCGTCAGGCTTTATTGCTTTTGCTTTGGCAGACACAGTGCATTTTTTTGCTAGAAATAATGCACTCGCTAATTTTGCTCGGCATGCTGTTTGGCTTAAAACCTGGTCGGGGGATAAGATATCAAAAATAAATTCTGCTCTAACCCCTTTTCTGGGATGATGTTGTTTGGACCAGTGTTAAACAACAATGTAGAGAAGGCCTAGGACAAAAAGAAGGGGTTCCCTGAGAATAAACTCAGGTCCCAGCCCTTTTGGGACTTCTGCCCCTCCTGTACTCAAAAGTATAAAGAAAAGGGTAAATCAGGTAGATGAAGCTACTCAAAGGGTGAGAGGGATAGTTCCAACAAATCCTCCTCCCTCAGACCTCGCCCGAATAAGTCCTGATGCCATTCTGGGTGGATGAGGGGGGGTTTACCCATTTCTTAAACAGGTGTAAGGTTGTAATTTCAAATCACTGGATCCTATTTACACTCTCTCAAGGGTACATGATAGAGTTCTCTCACCCTCCTCCAGAAAGCTTCAGATTAACCCACTGCCAATCCGCCATGGTCTTCTCCAGGCTTTGGTCGGACGTTCAATCTTTGATTCAGATAAATGCAGTAGTTCCGGTGCCTTCCATTTGGCCTGTATTTTTACCAAAGTTATGGCAGAAATGGCTTCCTTCTTCATGGTACACAAAATAGCGGTAGTTTCTTACTTGGAGGACTTGCTTCTGGTGGAAGATTCAGACAAGAATTTTTTTTCAGGGTCTAAGATTTGCCAGAGAAACACTAGAGTCACTATGTTGTATTATCGACATCAAAAAGTCAGACTTTCGACCAAGCACGGTGAGAGCCCTCCTGGAAGTACAGCTAAACTCAAGGAAAAGGATATAATTTCTTCCTCCACACAAGATAACATTTTTCAGCTAGAGAATTCTTTCCTTTCAGAGGATGCATCAAGTTACTGTCACTAAATAAATGAGCATCCTAGCTTTGATGACATCATGCATCTAATCTGTTTGTTTAGAGCAAAGTTCATTCCAAAGTTTTCAAAGAACTTATCTCGACAATGACGTTTGGCAATGATCATGGCAACTCTTCAGCAGTTGAAGAACTTGCTGTCATAGTGACCAACACCAGGAACTTGAAGAAGGGAGTTCACTGGGTCGCCGATCCCTGTATTTCAATAATTATGGTTGCGAGTCAGCTGAATGGGAAAGGGGGGTTGCCTCTGGACTGCGGGATGCCGGTGTGCTCTAAGGGAAGCAGGCTGTGTCTTCCCTCTGCCCCCTCAAGCAAACTCCTCACAGACTCCTGAACCAATCTGCTCCCTGGACTCCAGCAGCATCACTAAGGACCCGCTGCATGGCATTTATGCTCTCCATGCGTTTGTGTGGCACATATGAAGGCATGGAAGATCCAAAAATAACTTATCTTACTGCACCAAGATTATTACTGGTCTTTCTGGGTTAAAAAGGCCCTGAAATTGTGACCCCCTTAAATACCCCCCTCCCCTATTGCTCATCCTTACAATTTAAAAAAAGCCCCCATCCCTTAAATCTGCCCACTGAATCCTTTGAACTACCAACCCCCTACCCTGTCTGAAAGGCAACCCCATTATATTTTATTCCTTCTATTCCAGCCCCAAACCCTGTTATGTCGGTCCCCCTCTCCGGCCTACCTTTACCCAAAATGTTGGTATACCTCAAATTTGTGGTGTAATAACCTTTTTTATTGGTCGTCCATGACAGCTCTCAAAGAGACCGCCCTGCAATGACAGGGAGCCATCAGGATAAAAAGGGGGGCTCCTCTCCTCTCATCAGTTGGTTTCCTGTTCTTGAATAAGGAGCCTCAGGAATGGTGGTTCTAGATGGCTTTCTGAGTAATTTATTATTTTTTTTTCCCCCAAGGGAGTTCGTACCTGTGTGTCTAGGGTCATCTGGCTCCTCTGGATGGTAGGTGCAGCAGGTGTGCAGCTGGAAGGACCACATGGTGCAGGCACGGGGTTGGCCGGATCAGCCCCTGTAGTCATTGCACGGGGGATTGCGAGCTCTCAGATCCTGGTACGGCTCGTGGGTCCTTCCAGGTGTGTTGCTCGGCGGCGACCATCATAGGATTGATGTCCATTGGGTGTCCGGGCTGTGCATGCGCTGGACTTGACAGGAAGGGGCGGGTCTGACTGTCAAGTGCACAAGACTTCCGGGGGCCAGCCCCAATAAGTCACACATGGCGGCGCCTCATTATTCGGCGGCCGCCATTTTCTGGGTCTTTGCATGTCAGGGGGTAGTCCCTGATAACAAGTGCATTGGTCAAGTGATGTAGCTGGACTTCCATGTTCAGGCCGGGAGGTGGATTGAGGGAACTGTAGAGTACTTCCAGCCTTCTTAAAAAGCAGGGAGACCGCTGTGTGTGCTGGCTCCGGTTCTTCCTTGCAGCCATTAGTAAGACTGAGTCTCCAGCAGAGACTGAGTCTCAGAAGAAGAAGAAGCATCACAGCAGCAGCCATTTCTCCCATGAGACCTCCAGAGGAGATTTGTTGTAGAGCAAGGGTCCTTCTCCAGTTTCAGAACCTCTTCTTCACACCTGATGGGTGAGAGATCTCCGAGAAAGTATTTTTATTGAAATTCTTCTTCCTGTTTTTTTCTTGTCCCTAAGGCTGCGTTCACACATTGCGTATTTTGCCGCGTTTTTTTACGCGCGCTTTTCAAAATACGCAATGTGCTTTTTGTCTGCCAGCAAAGTGAATGGGAAATTCACTTTGCAGTGCAGACATTGCGTAAAAATACGCAGTGCGTTTTCCGGGAGAAAACGCAGCTCCGTAAAGAATTGATATGTCAATTCTTTACGCAGCTACTTCTGCGTATTTTCCCAGAGGGGAGGAAGAATCCTGCTTCCTCCTCCCCTCTGTGACAGCTGTGGCCGCCCATTAGACTTCACAGTGTTAACAAACACTGTGAAGTCTAAATTAAACTAAAGCAAGTGTGTGAAAAATAAAAAACAATGAATACTCACCTTCCGACGCCTTCTCCCGGTGTCTGGTCTCCGGTTGTAAGTCAGATCTCGTCTGACAGGACCTGTGGTGATGTCAGAGGGGGCGTTCCCGGGGCGGTCCCATCGCTGATTGGCTGCTCGCGGTCATGTGGTATCACATGACCGCGAGTGCCCGGGAACGCCCCCCCTTGACATCACCACAGGTCTTGTCAGACGAGATCTGACTTACAACCGGAGACCAGACACCGGGAGAAGGCACCGGAAGGTGAGTATTCATTGTTTTTTATTTTTCACACACTTGCTTTAGTTTAATTTAGACTTCACAGTGTGTATTAACACTGTGAAGTCTAATGGGGCGGCCACAGCTGTCACAGAGGGGAGGAGGAAGCAGGATTCTTCCTCCCCTCTGTGACATCACTGCGCTTTCTGGGGGAAAGAAAGCGCAGTGTGTGAAAGCCCCTGCGTATTTTGCTGTGCTTTTTTGCGCGGCTGAAAAACGCGGCAAAAAGCGCGCGCAAAAAAACACAGCAAAATACGCAAATGTGTGAACGTAGCCTTAGACTCAGAAAAAATCTGGAAAGTCGGCAGCTAAAACAAAAAATTTGCAGTGTAAGCTCTGTGAGTGTGAGCTCCCGGTCACCTGGTCTACAAAGCACAACGCAGGTCCTGTATAGAGCAGACTATTTCTGAGGAGTTGCCGGGGTTCTCTTCAGACCTTAGGTCCTTAATCAGGTCTGAAGTTGAAAATACCTTTAAATCCTTCTCTCAGGGGAAGCAGAATCTGACTTCTTCTAAAGTATCCTGCCAACCCTTAGACGTCTCACATAAATCAGAAGGAGAATGTGGGTTCACAGGGGCATCCTCTGCATCCCCTTCAGACGACGAGTCTGGTAGACGTCACTGCTTCTCGGTTGAAGAGGTCGGAAATTTGATCAAAGCCATAAGATGTACAATGTATTGAGTAGGGTGTATTGGGTATTGAGGAGGAAAAAACACAGTCATTGAAACTGGACTTAAAGGAAATCTGTCAAATCATTTATGGCCCCAAACCTACCACTACATGAATTGGGGTGTATTCGACTAATTGTTCGTGGAATACCGTCAAACCCCATTGGAATCAATGGCAGGCTACAGCAAACACATAGAAAACACCTTCAAAAGTGTCCAAAAGCTGCCAAACTACTCATAATAGACAAAAAACACCAGGAAAAGTGACAACAATCTACCCACAGTACAAATAATCTCATGGCGTTGCATGGGTCCACGGGACACGGTCTGTGCCAGCCTGCACACTTTTCCAAGGCACTTCAAAATAGAAGGTGGTTAACATTCAACTAAAATTTCAAGTGAGTGAAGCTGACTTTGAATTAACAAATGGATGGGCTACAGGGGAAAAGTGGCAGTGGTTTTCTACATTAAAAAAGAGGTGGAGGAGTAAAAGGAGGATGAGACACAGGTAAAGGCATGTCATGCCCTGTTCAAATCATGTACCACACAGCAAGGGGACCCCAACAAGAGTTCTCACTCTTCCCAAAGGGTCAGACCACAGCAAAATGGCATCAATTGTCCCAGACCAAAAATTGTTAAATGGCTCAGCCTGCCAGCATGGTACAGGGTCTGGAACAGGACCTGGCCTAGCATTTCAAGGTTAAACACTGCTCAGCAACTATAAGTTTTGTGGAATATTACAGGAAAAACTAGAGAGGTAAGTCAGTAACCTGTTTAGGCCTACTGGGCCAGATAAACTCAGAGCTCATGCAAGCGTTCTCATCAATATGCCCTCCCACACACAGGTGGGACAACTATAAGTTACGTGGAATATTACCGAAAAAACTAGTCAGGTAGGTCAGTGACCTGTTTAGGCCTAGTGGGCCGGATAATCGTAAAGCTCATGCAAGCGCTCTCATCAATGTTATGCCCCACCACACACAGGTGGGACAACTATAAGTTTCGTGGAGTATTACAGGTAAAAACAGAGAGGTAGGTCAGTGACCTGTTTAGGCCTACTAAGCTGGATAAACTCAAAGCTCATGCAAGCGCTCCTGTCAATGATATGCCCAGCCACACATAGGTGTGACCACTATCAGTTTTGTGGAGTATTCCTAAAAAAACTAATCAGATAGGTCAGGACCTGTTTAGGCCTACTGGGCCAGATAAACTGAAAGCCCATACAAACGCTCCCATCAATGTTATGCCCCGCCACATACAGCTGGGACCACTATCAGTTTCATGGAGTATTACCGAAAAAACTAGTCAGATAAGCCAGAGACCTGTTTAGGCCTACTGGGTTGGATAAACTCAAAGCTCATGCAAGCGCTCCCATCAATGTTATGCCCCGCTGCACACAGGTGGAACCACTATCAGTTTCGTAGAGTATTACCGAAAAAACTAGTTAGGTAGGTCAGTGACCTGTTTAAGTCTATTGGGCCAGATAAACTCAAAGCTCATGCAAGCACTCCCATCAATGTTATGCCCTGCCACACACAGGTGGGACAAGTATATGTTTCGAGTAGTATTACAGGAAATAATAGAGAGGTAGGTCAGTGACCTGTTTAGGCCTACTGGGCTGGATAAAGTAAAGGCCCATGCAAGGGAGAAAGCTCATGCAAGTGCTCTCATCAATGTTATGCCCAGCCATACACAGGTGGGACCACTATCCGTTTTGTGGAGTATTACCGAAAAAACTAGTCAGGTAGGCCAGTGACCTGTTTAGGCCTACTGGGCCAGATAAACTCAAAGCTCATGCAAATGCTCCCATCAATGTTATGCCCCGCCACACACAGTTGGGACCACTATCAGTTTCATGGAATATTACAAAAAAAAAATAGTCTGGTAGGTCAGTGACCTGTTTAGGCCTACTGGGCTAGATAAACGCAAAGCTAATGCAAGCGCTCCCATCCATATTAATGCCCCGCCACACACAGGTGGGACTACGATCAGTTCGTGGAGTATTACCAAAAAAACTAGTCAGGTATGTCAGTGACCTGTTTAGGCCTACTAGGCCGGATAAACTCAAAGCTCATGCAAGCGCTCCCATCAATATTAATGCCCCGCCAAACACAGATGGGACCACTATCAGTTTCGTGGAGTATTACCGAAACAACTAGTCAGGTAGGTCAGTGAGCTGTTACGGCCTAGTAGACCGGATAAACTCAAAGCTCATGTAAGCGCTCCCATCAATGTTCTGCCTTGCCACACACAGGTGGGACAAGTATAAGTTCCGTGGAGTATTAATAGAGAGGTAGGTCAGTGACCTGTTTAGGCCTTTTACCACTCATATTTGAGGCTAACTAATTGGCAAATCTGTTGTTGTTGGCAAAAGAAAACTATGGATGTAATACTAGCAGAGTTGAGTGGCCAAGGAGTGGTACTATCCTAATTAGATTTTGGTAAGTAGGTTTGGGCAGATGCAATACAAAAGTGTTTTCTGCACTGTGTGGCAGTAGATTTCAACAGAACACTGGACCACAGCTACCTAGCCAAAGAGTGGTGTTACCCTAAATGGATTTTGGTAAGTAGGTTTGGGCAGATGCAATACAAAAGTGTTTTCTGCGCTATGTGTCGGTAGATTTCAACAGAACACTGGACCACAGCTACCTAGCCAAAGAGTTGTACTACCCTAAATAGATTTTGATAAGTAGGCTTGGGCAAATGTATTACAAAAGTGTTTTCTGCGCTGTGTGGCTGTAGATTTCAACAGGACAGTGGACCATAGCTACCTAGCCAAAGACTGATACTACCCTAAATAGATTTTGGTAAGTAGGTTTGGGCAGATGCAATACAAAAGTGTTTTCTGCGCTATGTGTCGGTAGATTTCAACAGAACACTGGACCACAGCTACCTAGTCTTGTCTGACAATCAGATGTCTGTGGTTTACATAACTCATCAGGGGTAGACTCGGTCCAAGACTTTGATGGAAGTAGCGAGCTGAATCCTTCTGCTAGTGGAAACACACTTAACCTTCATCTCGGCAGTACACATAAGTGGGAAGGACAAATCCAAGGCAGACATAAGGCCCAGTCACAAATAATGACGCATCAGCGATCCCGATAATGATGTGCAGAGATCGCTGGTGCATCGTTTTTCACATCGCTGGTAAGATGTCAAACAGGTATTTCACCTGCGATGTGAAAAATGACGCACCAGCGATCCAGAATTATACTGAGGTCGTTGGGAATCGTCACTTTATAGCGTAGCATTGAGATCGTTGGTCATTGTCCCTGTCATACACAACGATGTAGCGCTCCCAGCGGGAGTGCAATGACGTAGAAATGACCCAGAGCAGTGTGTGATGATCAACGATCTCACAGCAGGGGCCAGATCGTTGGTGCGTGTCACACAGAACGACATCGCTAACGGGATCGCTGTTGCATCACGAAATCTGTGACGTAACAGCGATCTTGCTAGTGATCTCGTTATGTGTGACAGGGCCTTTACTCTGCCGGGTACATCTTCACCAGGGTGAGAGGGCCTTGAAACAATCAGTCTTCAATCAGATAGTAGAAATGTGAGGGGTCCCCCACCATAGACTTATTTGCAAACAGACTCAACAGGAAAGTGGATCCCAGGGAACAACCGCTTGCGGTAGATTCCCTATTAATCAAATGGAATTTCAGTCTGGCATATGCCTTTCCTCCACTAATCTTAATCCCGACAATTCTCCGCAAGATGTGGGAAGACAGGGCAAGGGTAATCTTAATAGCTCTCTTTTGGCCGTGGAGGTTGTATTTTTTTTAGCTCCACCTTTCGTCAGTCTCCGACCCCCGGGTTCTTCAGGATCTGCCGAACCTCCTTTCTCAGGGCCGGTTCATCACCCACAGGCACACAGACTGCCTGGAATTTGAAAAGGAGCTTCTGAGTAGTAGGGGGTTCTCTGCAGAGGTAATTTTGACCCTCCTCATGTCTAGAAAACCAGTGACCTCTAGAATCTATCACAGAACATGGAGGAAGTTCCTGTCAGTCACTGTGGCAAACACAAAGAGGAATGTTCCGATTAATTCTGTTTTGGGTTCTAACAGAAAGGGTTGGAGATGGATGTCTCAATAAGCACTTTAAAGGTTCAGGTGTCAGCCCTTGGAGCCCTTTATAATTTTAACCTTGCAGCTTCTTGGTTCATAAGGGCCTGCGCCAGATCCTAGCAAGTGCATACCGTTAGTTCAGCTCCATGGGATTTTAAGTTAGTACTTTCTGCTCTAACAGAACTCCCCTTTGAGCCCTTACAGAAATTCCTTTTAAAGTTCTATCCCTTAAAGGGATCCTGTCACCTCCAGAACGCCTCCTAAGCTACCAAAACATGTCCCTGCAGCATCCTATCACTAATCTCACATTTCTTTTGTCTCCTAAAAGCATCCTGTGAAAGTGCATAAAAGCGTTTTAATACTCACTCATTAGGCATTATAATTAGTAGGGGCGATATTCTTTAGCCCTTAGGGCGTGTTGTTTTGCAGCTCCAGGATCCAGCCCCTCTCTGTCTGTGTGCTGTGCTTGTGCAGGCATTACCCTCCCCCCTCTCTATCACTCACAGAATGCAAATCATTAGTCCTGCCTTCAGCTGCACATCACAGCAGCACAGACAGTGAGAAGGTGGATCATTCAGGGCGTGAAAATGAGCACCTAGGGAGGGCTTAGAGCAGGGGTCTCAAACACACGGCCCCCGGGCTGCATGCGGCCCGCGAGGCTTCACACTGCGGCCCGGGGCTCCATAGAAACAAAAGCCATGCCCGGGTTCATTATGCAGGGAGCCGCTGCGGTACCCGGTTTATCGTGACTTCCGGGTACCGCCTACACAAGCTCCTTCACGCTTGTACATCAATGAGAGGCGGCGGACCAATCAGAAGCCTCCTGACGCCGACGTCAGCTGCAGGCTTCTGATTGGTCCGCCGGCTTGCATTGATGTACAAGCCGTGAAGGAGCTTGTGTGGGCGGTACTCGGAAGTCGCGATAAAGCGGGTACCGCGGCGGCTCCCTGCATATTCATAATGGACCACAGCATCACAGCATCATAAAGGTGTGTTTGATTGAGAGTGTGTGAATGTCTGAGTGTGTGTGTATGTGTGAGTGTATTTGTGAGTGTGTATATGTGTGGCAAGTGTGATGGTGAGGAGGAGGACGGAGGAGGCAGTTATGGTGAAGAGGAGGAGGACGGAGGAGGCAGTTGCTATGGTGAAGAGGACAGAAGGGGCAGGTGTGATGGTGAAGAGGACAGAAGGGGCAGGTGTGATTGTGAAGAGGACAGAAGGGGTAGGTGTGATGGTGAAGAGGACAGAACGGGCAGGTGTGATTGTGAAGAGGACAGAAGGGGCAGGTGTGATTGTGAGGAGGACAGAGGAGGCAGGTGTGATTGTGAGGAGGACGGAGGGGGCAGGTGTGATGGTGAAGAGGACAGAAGGGGCAGGTGTGATTGTGAGGAGGACGGAGGGGGCAGGTGTGATTGTGAGGAGGACGGAGGGGGCAGGTGTGATTGTGAGGAGGACGGAGGGGGCAGGTGTGATTGTGAGGAGGACGGAGGGGGCAGGTGTGATGGTGAGGAGGGCAGAGGGGGCAGGTGTGATAGTGTATGTGTGTGAGTATGCGTGTGTGTGAGTCTGAGTGTATGTGTGAGTATGTGTAAGGGCCGCTTCACACTGCGGCATGATCCGGTCCGGTTCTGTCCGGGAGGACCCAGACAGCTGCGGACCGGATCATCACACAGGACAGGGGGGCTATTATGCCCTCCGGTCCTGACCTGTCAGCGGCTGCAGCTGCGTGCGATGTGTGATGATCCGGTCCGCAGCTGTCTGGGTCCTCCCGGACAGAACCGGACCGGATCATGCTGCAGTGTGAAGCGGCCCTTAGGTGTGTGTGTGAATGTCTTGAGTGTGTGAATGTGTGTATGTGTGAGTGTATGTATTTGTGTGAATATGTCTGAGTGTGCGTATATGTGTGTGTGTGTATATGTGAGTGAGTATGTGTGTGAATGAGTATGTATGTGTATATTTGTGAGTATATGTGAGTGTATATGTGAGTGTGTGTGTTTATGTGTGTGAATGTATGAGCATGTGTGTGTATATGTGTATGTGTGAGTGTGTATGTGTTTATATGTCTGAGAATGTGTGGGTGTATGTGTGTGCATGTGAATGAGTGTGTGTGTATATGTATGAGTGTGTATATGTGTGTGTATATGTGAGTGTGTGCATATGTGTGAGTGTGTGTGAGTGAGAGAGAACAAAAAGAACAGAGACCAGGTTATGGGGACATCACTGTAAAAGCGGATCAGGATGTGGGGACAGCACTACAAAATGGCGTCAGGATGGGGGACATTACTACAAGATGACAAGGGAGGGAACATTACTAAAAGATGGGGATATTACTACAAGATGAGGACTAGGATGGGGGACATTAATATATGATGGGGACCAGTATGGGGACATTATTACAAGAAGGGGAACAAGAAGGGGGAATTACTACATGATGAGGACCAGGTAGGAACATTACTACATGAGGAGGACCAGGATGGGGGACATTAACATAGCATGGGGACCAGGATGGTTCATTACTAAACATAGGGACCAGGAAGAAACATTACTTCAAGAAGGGGACCAGGATGGGGACATTACTACAAGAAGAGGACCAGGATGGGGACATTACTACAAGAAGAGGACCAGGATGGGGACATTACTACAAGAAGAGGACCATGATGGGGACATTCCTACAAGAAGAGGAACAGGATAGGGACATTACTACAAGAAGGGAACCAGGATGGGGACATTACTACAAGAAGAGGACCAAGATGGGGACATTACTACAAGAAGAGGACCAAGATGGGGACATTACAAGAAGAGGACCAGGATGGGGACATTCCTACAAGAGGACCAGGATGGGGACATTCCTACAAGAGGAGGACCAGGATGGGGATATTACTACAAGAAGGGAACCAGGATGGGGACATTACTACAAGAAGAGGACCAGGATGGGGACATTACTACAAGAAGAGGACCAGGATGGGGACATTACTACAAGAAGAGGACCAAGATGGGGACATTACTACAAGAAGAGGACCAGGATGGGGACATTACAAGAAGAGGACCAGGATGGGGACATTCCTACAAGAAGAGGACCAGGATGGGGACATTCCTACAAGAAGGGAACCAGGATGGGGACATTACTACAAGAAGAGGACCAGGATGGGGATATTACTACAAGAAGAGGACCAAGATGGGGACATTACTACAAGAAGAGGACCAGGATGGGGACATTACTACACGAAGAGGACCAAGATGGGGACATTACTACAAGAAGAGGACAATGATGGTGTACATTACTACAAGAAGAGGACCAGGATGGGGACATTCCTACAAAAAGAGGACCAGGATGGGGACATTCCTACAAGAAGAGGACCAGGATGGGGACATTACTACAAGAAGAGGACCAGGATGGGGACATTCCTACAAGAAGAGGACCAGGATGGGGACATTCCTACAAGAGGACCAGGATGGGGACATTCCTACAAGAGGAGGACCAGGATGGGGACATTACTACAAGAAGGGAACCATGTTGGTGTACATTACTACAAGAAGAGGACCAGGATGGGGACATTCCTACAAAAAGAGGACCAGGATGGGGACATTCCTACAAAAAGAGGACCAGGATGGGGACATTCTTACAAGAAGAGGACCAGGATGGGGACATTCCTACAAGAGAGGACCAGGATGGGGACATTACTACAAGAAGAGGACCAGGATGGGGACATTCCTACAAGAAGAGGACCAGGATGGGGACATTCCTACAAAGAGGACCAGGATGGGGACATTCCTACAAGAGGAGGACCAGGATGGGGACATTCCTACAAGAAGAGGACCAGGATGGGGACATTCTACAAGAAGAGGACCAGGATGGGGACATTACTACAAGAAGGAAACCAGGATGGGGACATTACTACAAGAAGAGTACCAGGATGGGGACATTACTACAAGGGACAGGATGGGGACATCTCAAGAGAGGACCAAGATGGGGACATTACTACAAGAAGAGGACCAGGATGGGGACATTCTACAAGAAGAGGACCAGGATGGGGACATTCCTACAAGAATAGGACCAGGATGGGGACATTCCTACAAGAAGGGAACCAGGATGGGGACATTACTACAAGAAGAGGACCAGGATGGGGACATTACTACAAGAAGAGGACCAAGATGGGGGACATTACTACAAGAAGAGGACCAGGATGGGGACATTACAAGAAGAGGACCAGAATGGGGACATTCCTACATGAAGAGGACCAGGATGGGGACATTACTACAAGAGAGGACCAGGATGGGGACATTCCTACAAGAAGAGGACCAGGATGGGGACATTACTACAAGAGAGGACCAGGATGGGGACATTCCTACAAGAAGAGGACCAGGATGGGGACATTCCTACAAGAAGAGGACCAGGATGGGGACATTACTACAAGACGGGGATATTCCTACATAAAGGAGGTTAGGGTGGGGACCTTCCTACAAGAAGATGATCAGGATTTGTACTTTACTATATTGAGCAAAAATTCTGGCATTGCTAAAATGTCACTTAGTCCTACAAGGAATGCGGCCCCCCGATATCACTTTTTTTCTATGTGCGGCCCACCAACCCAACCGAGTTTGAGACCCCTGGCTTAGAGTCTCACAGGGGACGCCCTGTGAGACTTATTCAGAGCCAGGAAGTCTCAGATTTGTAAGTGTATATTGTTGATTATTCCAATGTTACAGAGCGCTTTTTTTACAGAAAAGTACCACTAATAATGATCTGTCATGGTGCAGGGACAGGTAGTAATAGGGTTGGGGGTGATTTGGAGGGGTCAGGTTCCTTTTAAGATGGTCCTTCTAGTAGCTCTGACCTCAGCCCGTCAGATAGGAACATTCAGGCCCTTTTGACAGATTCCTTCTTTACCCTGTTCCGGGAAGATTGGGTGATTCTGAAACCTGACCCGGCATTCCTCTCCTAAGGTAGTTTCTACATTTCACAGGTCCCAAGAAATTGTCTTGCCATCTTTCTGTAGTAGCCCTAAAAATGACAAGGAGAAGAAGCTGCATTCCTTAGATGTTAGGCGCTGTCTGGAGAGGTACCTAGAGGCTACTAGTTATTGGAGCAAGGATAGATCCATTTTTGTTTGCTTTTAGGGTCAAATGAAAGGGTGAAGGGCCTCCAAAGCCACACTAGCTTGTTTGGTAAGGAAGGCTATTAGTCTGGCTTATTGTGTATGTGGCAAAGAAATGGAAGTGAATCTCAGAGCACACTCCACGAGGGCTGTTGCCGCTTCTGGGGCAGAAAGGTCACGCGTATCTATTGATCAGATCTGAAGAGCTGCAACATGGTCTTCGCCTTCTACTTTCTATAGACACTATAGAGTGGATCTGTTTGGCTCAGACATCACCTTTGCGAGTAGGGTTTTGCAGGCTCAGGTTCCTCCCTGATTAATGACTCTCTGTAATTCTCTCATTGGGTGCTGTCATGGACGACCGATAAGCACTTAAGTACCTACCGGTAATGTGTTTTTTTTGGAGGCCATGATAGCACCCTTTGTTAAGGGGTCATCACTTTTTCTTCTTCTCCTCTTGTTTTTTTTTTTTTTTTTCACTTGGTGTTCAGGGTTGTGGTGGACTAATGTATTACCGGAGGTCCGTTTTTCAGACTCTGTAACCAACTGACGTGGGGAGAGGAACCGCCTGATGGTTCCCTGTCTTTGGATGGCGGATCTCTCTCTCATAGGGTGCTGTCATGACCTCTGAAAAAACACATTACCGGAAAGTAATTAAGTGTTTTTTGGATATGAGGGTAGAAAAATAAAAAGCATTAAAAAAACTATTTTTGTACCTGTTTTGGTGTGTTCTTCCCTTTTCCTTAGATAGTTACACATGACTGCAGGGCCAGATACAGGCCTAGTAAAAACCCTAGCAAAAATTATGGAATCACCTGGCTCGGAGGATATCCATTCAGTTGTTTAATTTTGCAGAAAAAAAGCAGATCACAGACATGGCACAAAACTAAAGTCATTTCAAATGGCAACTCTCTGCCTTGAAGAAACACTAAAAGAAATCTTGAAAGAAAAATGTGCTAGCCAGTAACGGTTACTTTTGTAGACCAAGCAGGGGAAAAAATTATGGAATCACTAAATTCTGAGGAAAACATTATGGAAATACCCTGTAAATTTTCATTCCCAAAACTAACACCTGCATCAAATAAGATCTGCTCGTTAGTCTGCATCTAAAAAGGAATGATCACACCTGGGAGAGCTGTTGCACCAAGTGGACTGACATTAATCATGCCTCCAACACGAGAGATGTCAATTGAAAGAAAGGAGAGGATTATCAAACTCTTAAGAGAGGGTAAATCATCACGCAATGTTGCAAAAGATGTTGGTTGTTCACAATCAGCTGTGTCTAAAATCTGTTCCAAATACAAACAACAGGCGAAAGTTATTAAAGGCAAACATACTGGTCGACCAAGAAAGACATCAAAGCGTCAAGACCTGAAACTTAAAGCAATATGTCTCCAAACAGGAAATGCATAATAAAGCAAATGAGGAACAAATGAGAGGAAACTGGAGTCAATGCCTGTGACCAAACTGTAAGAGACTACCTAAAGGAAATGGGATTTACATACAGAAAAGCTAAACAAAAGCCAATATTAACATCTAAACAGAAAAAAACAAGGTTACAATGGGCTAAGGAAAAGCAATCGTGGACTGTGGATGACTGGACGAAAGTCATATTCAGTGATGAATCTGCATTGGGCAAGGTGATGATGCTGGAAGTTTTGTTTAGTGTCATTCCAATGAAATTTATAAAGATGACTGCCTGAAGAGAACATGCAAATTTCCACAGTCATTAATGATATAGGGCTGCATGTCAGGTAAAGGCACTGGGGAGATGGTTGTCATTACATCTTCAATAAATGTCCAAGTTTACATTGATATTTTGGATACTTTTCTTATCCCATCAATTGAAAGGATGTTTGGGGATGATGAAATCATTTATCAAGATGATAATGCATCCTGCCATAGAGCAAAAACTGTGAAAACATTCCCTGAAAGAAGACACATATGATCAATGTCATGGCCTGCAAATAGTCCGGATCTCAATCCAATTGAAAATCTTTGGTGGAAGTTGAAGAAAATGGTGCATGACAAGGCTCCAACCTGCAAAGCTGATCTGGCAACAGCAATCAGAGAAAGTTGGAGCCAGATTGATGATGAGTACTGTTTGTCACTCAGTAAGTCCATGCCTGAGAGACTGCAAGCTGTTATAAAAGCCAGAGGTGGTGCAACAAAATACTAGTAATGTATTTGAGTGTTGTTTTACTTGTTTGCTTGACTTGATTCCGTAAGTTTTACCTCAGATTTGAGTAATTTCATAATTTTTCTCCCTGCTTGGTCTACAAAAGTAACCGTTACCGGCTAGTATATTTTAAGTGTTTCTTAAAGCCATAAAGTTGCCATTAAAATGACTTTAGTTTTATGCCATGTCTGTGATCTGCTTTTTTTCTACAAAATTAAACAACTGATTGGACATCCTCCGAGCCAGGAGGTTGTATATTTATCACAAAGGAGACACATCAGATTGCATGGTAACATAGTAACATAGTAACATAGTTTTTAAGGTTGAAGGAAGACTTTAAGTCCATCTAGTTCAACCCATAGCCTAACATGTTGATCCAGAGGAAGGCAAAAAAACCCCATGTGGCAACACTAAGCTCCACATTGGGGGAAAAAATTCCTTCCTGACTCCAGATACGGCAATCAGACTAATTCCCTGGATCAACGCCCTATCAAAGAATCTAGTATATATAACCGGTAATATTATAGTTTTCAAGAAAGGCATCCAGGCCCTTCTTAAATGTTAGTAGTGACTCACTCATTACAACATCATGTGGCAGAGAGTTCCATAGTCTCACTGCTCTTACAGTAAAGAATCCACGTCTGTGATTATGATTAAACCTTCTTCCCTCCAGACGTAGAGGATGCCCCCTTGTCCCAGTCTCAGGCCTAAGAGTAAAGAGATCATTAGAAAGGTCTCTGTACTGCCCCCTCATATATTTGTACATTATTATAAGATCACCCCTAAGCCTTCGTTTTTCCAAGCTAAATAACCCCAAGTTTAATAACCTGCCTTGGTATTGCAGACCCCTTAGTCCTCTAATAACTTTTGTCGCTCTTCTCTGGACCCGCTCTAGTTCAGCTATGTCTTTCTTATACACCGGAGACCAGAATTGTACACAGTATTCTAAATGTGGTCGCACTAGTGACTTGTATAGAGGTAAAATTATGTTCTCCTAGCTGTATACATAAAATGCTAGTCAGGTATTTGCTGAATTTTTTTGTTTTTCATTTTAGATGCTCTTCAGCAATAACCAACAAATTATTGCTCATATAAGATAATGCAATTTTTTTAAATATTTTTTTTACATTTTTTTTAAGCTGCTAGGTATAACTATAGTTCAGGTAATTGCACTGTTAATGTTACCAGGTTACACACCTAAACCTAGCAGTAAAAATATATTTCCACATAGTTCCCACGGTGAGTAGATGGAAGGGCAAAAGTCAAATCAATTTGCTACTAAAGCTCCCCTGGCTCTTAGGGTCAATCGGAAATGTACAACTAAACAGATCTAGAGTATATACATGTTCACCACAATTTCACGTACCTGACTCATACTGAGGTAATGATCTATTTCTGCCTTTCCATGAATAAGAAACAAGGGGACAAAAATTCCCTTAAGTCCTTTCCCCGCCCGCTATGTAACCTCAATATTAAGAAAAATCTCACTTCCTCCCTTAGGAAGGTGCTCGGTCAGAAAGAGCAAGCGCTGCATCTCAACTTATGTCACCAACTATTCTCAAGTATAGAGAGTGAAATTGCTCGATTTTCAACAGTGGTGTATGGAGCCGCCATGGGATCCTCAGATGCTAAGTTCAACATAACGTCTGTCAGATTTACCTATCAGCCTTGATTCACTTAGTAGCATACACAATTTGTTCGGCTGAACATGGATGTTGGATTTGAGCATCTATCATCTATATACATATGTGTTATCAGTTGCTCTGGAACGATCTGGTGGCTTAAAAACTTACGCCGGTTCACCTGTTGGTATAAGTGTACTCTGTAGGTGCACATTCACATTGTGGCCATTAACAGACAAAATCTATTATAAAAAAAATATCCGGCTTATAGCATTTATTTCTATGGATTCTCACATAGTGGGGACAAGCTCTGTTTAGGCCAAGGGTCCCAACTGCAGTCCTCGAGGGCCGCCAACAGGTCAACTTTTAAGGGTTTCCTTAGTATTGCACAAGGGTTGGAATCATCTCCTGTGCATGTAATTAAATCATCACCTGTGCAATACTAAGGAAATCCTGAAAACATGACCTGTTAGTGTCCCTCGAGGCTTAGAGTCGGGGAACTCTGCTTTAGGCTGTCAGTATGCCCCACCCACATTCCTTCCAGCTTAGCATGATTGCCATCACATGCTACCCCATCTAAATGCAACATGATGTAGGGTCAGAGATCCTGATTCCAGAATTGTATCACTTACTGGGCTGATTGCTGCAGTTTTGCTAAAATTATTGCTTTGCTGCAGATCTACCTCTTTTCTTTAATGCTGAACTCTGTATATCTCACCCTACATCACTGTTTAGCAACTTTTGGTGTACACTGTGTATAGTCAGAAAGCTACCAATCAGTGATGAGGGCAGGATTATACAGAGGTCATAAATATGGAAGACTACATGGCAACAGGTTTGCTAGTGCTCTAGTGATAATCTGCTGTTGATAACACAATAATTTATTCAAAACTACAGCACGCAATCTAGTAAGGGACACAAAGTTGAAATCAGAATCCCTGACTCTGTGGCCCTGATTTCCACTTTTGGCTTTGTAGAGTATATGGATAAATCATTTTTATATTCTGTAAATGGACCCCTAGAAGTGTTCTTATAGGCATCTTTCTAGTCCGCTCACACCTTGAGCCTAACAAAGAGCACATGCTAAACATACATCATTGCAAGATCTTCTGAACAGTCAAGATGACATTTCTCCACTTTCCCACAAATGCTTTTTAGTGAAGGTCCACACTACATTCGTGCCCATTATTAGGTGCTTGTTCCAGGAGGTATATACCCAACAGTTGCCACAGTCAAGATGGGCGATAAAGCATGCTTGCATGGTATTTATCTCTGTGCAGTAGCCCTTTATATTCTACTTTGCTTTCCTATACAGTTAAATGATTTATAGACACATATCTGTTAGAGGTTGGTGGAAAGAAAACCCTTTTGGATTCCATCTGGTGAATGGGGGTTTATGGGACCATTACACTACAGTATACATTGGAAGCTTTTCCCAAAGTTATACTGTAAGTGCAAAGACGTAGTGTACACCTATCCTTAGATATTATTTCAGATGATAGGTTATGGTTACGAAACCCAGAAAAATATCTGATGTGAGAAGTCTAGTTGACAGACACATTGTTTCCCTAATTCTTAGTGTAAATAAATAGAAAAAAGGAACAGCACAAACTTATACTTATCAATCTGGTGCAACAGTCCTGAAGGTACAGAGTCCAAATGTAGATCAATAACGAAGGAAAAATCAGACAGCACTCAAAAAGTAGTAATCCTTGTATTTAACTGAAAAAAGGACAAGAATTGAATAAACATCACAGAAGGAAAAACAGCCACACTAACTAATACCATGCCAAGAAACATGCACACAAGAATGCAGCAGACCCCCACAATAAAGGCACATGTATAAAATTCAATGAAACAACCATGTACTAACCCACCTAGCATTCATGGGGCGGTTACCCAGTTTTCCAAATGCACACATTTCTGCATAGGGTGCCATTCACACCATTATGAGATGCACTTCTGTCTGGATAACAGCTTATTACTAACACCCATACTATTAGATCAGACAGGCTGTCTAGTACAAAATGTACACCCAACAGGACATGAGAAAAAATTACTGTGCACACAGTTGCAGTAGTGCGGTCATGCCCGCCATGGGGGGGGTGACACCTCTGCCTGGAGTCAGGGGCCCCGAGCCTCCCTGCAGGGGGCGTGGCCATTTTAAGGAGTGAGAGGGGGCCCGGCCATGACTTTAGGGGGCATGGCTATGTTCATCATGGAGCAGGGCCTGCCCCTGAGTCCGCCCGCCCGGCCAGCAGGGAGTCTCTGTGTCTGAATAAATGTGTGCAGAGGCAGGGGCCCGGGACTCGGGAGCGCCCGGCTTGCCCACCTGCTCTCACTACTTGTGTCACTCACAGTGGGTCCTGGCCCGGGGCCCACCCAGTACACACATGCCCACCCACCACGGCCCGCCCACCACACCTGGCGCCGGTGGTATTTAGTTACTTGCCACTGGACGGTCACCGACTGCCAGTAATGTATGCGGCCACCCAGCAGCAGCATTGCCCTATACCCAGCCACCCACCAATCCACATGGACATCGACCGGGCCCACCCATCTCCGCCCGCCGACCCACCAGAACAAGGTGAGGCCGGAAGTTGGACTGGAGAGGACACAGATGCCATTACCCCCCGGCGGCATCAGATAGTGCCTGGCTTCACCTCACCGCACCAAGAAAGGCAGCCCCAGGCAGAATGGACGATGATCATCAGGCTCAGGTACCATACAGGGTCAGGGGGCAGATGAGATCCTTCAGGAGCCCCTCACTCCCTCCAGGCTCCAGACTCCAGGGGGGGCTGGGTGGGGCTGCCAGGGCAGGGTGAAGCTGGCATGGTGGGTGGGTGTATGGGGCCCCATTGGCTCCCGGCTGAGGGGGGTCTGCCAGGGCAGGGTGAAGCTAGCATGGTGGTGGGTGTATGGGGCCCTGCTGGCCTCGGGCTGGGGGGGATTTGCCAGGACAGGGTGATGCTGCCAGGTGTATGGGGTCCCACTGGCCCTGGGCTGGGGGGGTCTGCCAGGGCAGGGTGACGCTGGATGTATGGGGCTCCGGTGGCCCCGGGCCGGGGGGAGGTCTGCCAGGGCAGGGTGACGCTGGTGGGTGTATGGGGCCCTGCTGTCCCCAGGCCGGGGTGGGGGCTGCCGGGTGTATGGGGCCGGGCCAAAGGGGGGCTGCCGGAGCCAGGGCATGGTGAAGCTGGCAGGTGTATGGGGCACCGTTGCCCCCCCCAGAGGGATAAGAGTGCCCACATGGTGTGGAGGGGGTCCCAGACCCCACCCACAAGGGAATAAGAGTCTGTGGAGATGGTGTGGTCAGAAAGCAGCATATACCATTTTTTTGGCTTTATAAGACGCTCCCCAAATTTGGTCAAGGAAAAGACAGTAAAAAATGATTTTTAATGTTAAATGGGGTCTGTCTTATAATGCCAGTGTCCATCTTACATACGGTATATATGTCCCATGGTGCATACAGTTAGGGCCAGAAATATTTGGACAGTGACACAATTTTCGTGAGTTAGGCTCTGCATGCCACCACATTCGATTTGAAATGAAACCTCTACAACAGAATTCAAGTGCATTTTGTAACGTTTAATTTGAAGGGTTGAACAAAAATATCTGATAGAAAATGTAGAAATTGTACACATTTCTTTACAAACACTCCACATTTTAGGAGGTCAAAAGTAATTGGACAAATAAACATAACCCAAACAAAATATTTTTATTTTCAATATTTTGTTGCGAATCCTTTAGAGGCAATCACTGCCTTAAGTCTGGAACCCATGGACATCACCAAACGCTGGGTTTCCTCCTTCTTAATGCTTTGCCAGGCCTTTACAGCCGCAGCCTTCAGGTCTTGCTTGTTTGTGGGTCTTTACGTCTTAAGTCTGGATTTCAGCAAGTGAAATGCATGCTCAATTGGGTTAAGATCTGGTGATTGACTTGGCCATTGCAGAATGTTCCACTTTTTTGCACTCATGAACTCCTGGGTAGCTTTAGCTGTATGCTTGGGGTTATTGTCCATCTGTACTATGAAGCGCCGTCCAATCAACTTTGCAGTATTTGGCTGAATCTGGGCTGAAAGTATATCCCGGTACACTTCAGAATTCATCCGGCTACTCTTGTCTGCTGTTATGTCATCAATAAACACAAGTGACCCAGTGCCATTGAAAGCCATGCATGCCCATGCCATTACGTTGCCTCCACCATGTTTTACAGAGGATGTGGTGTGCCTTGGATCATGTGCCGTTCCCTTTCTTCTCCAAACTTTTTTCTTCCCATCATTCTGGTACAGGTTGATCTTTGTCTCATCTGTCTATAGAATGCTTTTCCAGAACTGAGCTGGCTTCTTGAGGTGTTTTTCAGCAAATTAAACTCTGGCCTGTCTATTTTTGGAATTGATGAATGGTTTGCATCTAGATGTGAACCCTTTGTATTTACTGTCATGGAGTCTTCTCTTTACTGTTGACTTAGAGACAGATACACCTACTTCACTGAGAGTGTTCTGGACTTCAGTTGATGTTGTGAACGGGTTCTTCTTCACCAAATAAAGTATGCGGCGATCATCCACCACTGTTGTCATCCGTGGACGCCCAGGCCTTTTAGAGTTCCCAAGCTCACCAGTCAATTCCTTTTTTCTCAGAATGTACCCAACTGTTGATTTTGCTACTCCAAGCATGTCTGCTATCTCTCTGATGGATTTTTTCTTTTTTTTCAGCCTCAGGATGTTCTGCTTCACCTCAATTGAGAGTTCCTTTGACCGCATGTTGTCTGGTCACAGCAACAGCTTCCAAATGCAAAACCACACACCTGGAATCCACCCCTGACCTTTTAACTACTTCATTGATTACAGGTTAACGAGGGAGACACCTTCAGAGTTAATTGCAGCCCTTAGAGTCCATTGTCCAATTAGTTTTGGTCCCTTGAAAAAGAGGAGGCTATGCATTACAGAGCTATGATTCCTAAACCCTTTCTCCGATTTGGATGTGGAAACTCTCATATTGCAGCTGGGAGTGTGCACTTTCAGCCCATATTATATATATAATTGTATTTCTGAACATGTTTTTGTAAACAGCTAAAATAACAAAACTTGTGTCACTGTCCAAATATTTCTGGCCCTAACTGTATGTACTCCATCCTGAACCTGCCATGGCTTACCAAGGAGGAAAAAGGAAGTCGGGGAAAGGTTGTAGTCGTGCAGGAAGCAGGATTCCACGGATTATAGAGGGAGGAGGGCCAATCTGCGGGCCTAGAGCTGCAGGGGTGTCGCAGCCATTTTCAATGTGCCTGCAGGCATTGCCAAGCTGTGGTCCAGCCTCTATCGTCCAGACTTCCAGAAAATTGCTGCAGAGGTGGTGCATGCGCAGATCGAGATCTGCGGCTATTTTTGTAAGCTTGTGACTCCTGCATAGCTTGGCTCACCCCCAGTCTGTGCCCCCTAACATTCTGCTGCTCTGCTGTGCTGTATATGCTATGTGACCTGTATATATAGCAGTCTCCTATGTGATTTACGGTATTTTATTTATGAAATTTATTATCACAGAGTTAACACAAACCTGGAAGATCAAATATCAATGAACATTGCAGGTGCACAGGGAAGCAGCTACAGCCATCAAATTAGGTGAGTTAATTAAATAAGTAAATGTAGCCGGGTAATTTTCATTCTTTCTCTCTCTCTCTTTCTTTCTCTCTCTCTCCTCCCACCTTGCTGCTGTCTCCGGATCCCTGAGAATCACGAACCCGGAGGCAGCAATGCCATCCGGAGTTACAAGTCTGGAAGTCAGAAGCTGCTCTCACAAGATATCAATGAAAGTTGGGGCTTGGGTGGGGGCGTGACTTGGGTGGGGTGTGTGGCTTGGGTGAGGGAGGGGCTTGGATGAGGGCGGAGCCTAAGGACCCCCCAAAATTTTGCCAGTCAGGGGCCCCGAAATTTCTAGTGGCAGCCCTGAGTGTGGTGCAAGCGGAAGGGGTCCTAGTCATCCAGAAAGAACAAAATTGCTGCACACTCAATAAATGAATGCAAATTCTTTAATGCTAATAAAGTCAAACACATGCAGTAATTTACAAAACTTTGTGCAGTGTGTAGGTGACTTGGGTACATAGGTGACGTTTCAACCTAACAGAAGGTCTTACTCATACAGTCACAGCTGTGCTTCTCCTGGGGCCTTATCAGTGCAACAAAAAATGCCATATATTAACCCAATCACAAGCACCGCACACGGGGCTGTCTGGAGCTCATAACAGGAGCCTTCCAATTAGGTTGAGCAAAGGATATGGGAGCAGGAAGGGGGACGAACACCACTGACCAATCGTCACTCGGGAGAACCATGGCTGGATGCCTGTATGTACCGAGGGGCGGCATTCGACGTGATGTGTAAGTTATGGCCAATCAATCCTGCAGCAGAGATGTATGTGAAAGGGACAATGCATCCTGCACCAGGGGCGCACATAGAAATCATGGGACCACATAACAGAAGTTCTATTTGGGCTTCCCCCCCATAAAAACATTTGGCTTGGTAACATAGATACATACATACCCTGTTTCCCTGAAAATAGGGCGACACCCGAAAGTAAGGCATGCTTAGGGGGTGCTCTACCTTCTAATATAAGGCACCCCCCCAATTATAAGGCACACCTCCTCAGCATGCCACCGATCACAAGACCGGGGCATACATCTGAGTCTCGCTCCCCGCTGTCCCCACTGTCCGATGCCCGCCACTCTGTACTGCTCTTCTGCTCCAAAGCTCTGTGCCGGTCTCCGCCCATGAGCCCTGCACCAATCACAGCGCAGGAATCATGGGCTAGCTGACGTCAGTAGCCTCTGATTGTTCCTGGGCTGTGATTGACCAAGGGCTCCTGCGCTCTGATTGGCCCAGGGCTCCTGCGCTCTGATTGGCCAGGGCCCCTGCGCTCTGATTGGCCCAGGGCTCCTGCGTTCTGATTAACCCAGGGCTCCTGTGCTCTGATTGACCCAGGGCTCCTGCACTGTGCACCACCAAAGCAGCACCGCAAAGGAAAGAAGGTGAAAAGGAAGAAGTACGAAGTAAGAAAGTGAAAGTGTGTGGTGTGTGTGTGTGTGTGGTGTGTGTGTACACACATGGGATACAGTACTGGGATGGGAGGCTGCTGCAGTGGGATACGGTACTGGGATAATGGGAGACTGCTGCAGTGGGATACGGTATTGGGATGGGAGGCTGCTTTTCTGTCAATTTTTTTTGGCTAATATAAGACACCCCCCGAAAATAAGACATGGTGCACCTTTCGGAGCAAAAATTAATATAAGACAGTGTCTTATTTTCGGGGAACCACGGTATCTCACAACTTTGTTGCCCTTACAAAGTAATTCTCCTATTAAAGCCCCTACATTCCTCTTTCATTTCCCCCATTAAGTATTATACCAACAGACGTTTCCCACAAGCACTGTATGATCCCCCACAGTGAATTCCTCCATGCACACAGTATGATGACCCTACTGTAAGCCCCTCAACTACGCTGACACAGTATGGTCTCCAACTGTGACCCCCACACAGCCCTCCATACAATATAATAGACCTACATACAGTATAATGGCCCCTAAACCTCTTCACACTGTATAATGGCCCCAACACAGCTCTCAAATAGCCCTACATAAAATATGGAGGCTCCCTCATACCCCTCCACAGAGCCCTCCATATATTATAATGGCTTGCATATAGTATAATTGGCTCCATATAGTCCTCCATATATTATAATACATCATCCATAGTTCTATATATATTATAATGCCCCGCCATAACCCTCCACATATTATAATGCATCCCCATAGTCCTCCATATAGTATAGTTCACCTCTATGGTCCTCCACCTCCTGTTTTAATTATTGTATTGTACTTTTTACATTGATTCTATGCTTATTGTATTGTATCTAATTACTTTACTGTATTTTTTACATAGTTTCTCTGCTCTAATTATTGTACTTTTTACATTGACTCTCTGCTTAGTGTATTGGATTTTTTTACATTGACTCTCTACTTTACCTATTGTATCGTATATTTTTTATTGTTACCTATGACCGTTTGTATACGGACAACTGTATTGTAAAGCGCTGTGGAATATGTTGGTGCTATATAAAGATTTATTATTTTTATTATTATTATTATTATTATATAGTGTACCCCCATAGTATTCCATATAGAATAATGCATCCCCCAATAGCCTTCCTTGTAGTATAATACACCCCTAAAGTCCTCCATGTAGTATAAAACACCCCCATAGTCCTCCATATAGTATAGTGCACCCCCTTAGACCTCCATATAGTATATTGCACCCCCATAGTCCTCCTATATTATATTGCCCATTACATAGTTTCCTAATAGTGTACTCACTGATTAAAAAAATAAATAAATACTCACCTCTCCTTAGCATCTGCTCTGCCACTCTGCACGTCTCAGTACAGCGGCTCTCAGTGATGACATCATTGTACCCCGCTGTGCTGAGCTGAAGATGGCAGACAGCTGTGGCTAGGACTCTGGAGGAGAATGCTGCTGGCAGAGGCTGAGGGAACTATAGGAGCAGGAGCAGCATCCGCAAAGGGCTACTACTTGTACACACGCCTTGTACACATGCAGCTCCGCTCCGTACACGTCGTACACACTCGGTTCCACTCCATACACCTCGAACACACGCGGCTCCTCTCCGTACACCTTGTACAGACTCCACTCTGCTACATCCACACTGTAAATACCTCTTGACCCCACAGATAAACTTTACCTCATCCAGCACCATGACAACCAGCACAGCAGAGTCCTGCATACACGGAGGAGCTGATCATGTGACCCCTGACTCCTCCCCTCCATGTGACAACATCACAGGTTCTGTAAGCAGAGCAGCCATGAATGCAGCAGCCGCTGCACTTTGCCGCTCTGCTCTCACTGTTTTGCAGCCACAGCCCTGTTTTAACAACTGGCTCCAGCGAAGCGGGGATAACCATGTGCATCCCACCCCTGCCCATAGCAGGCCCTCGTCTACAGTGGCCACCCACAGAGACAAATTCTTTTCTTCGCTCAGATTGTCTTCCACCGGTAGTGCGACAGTATGAGTAAGACCTTCTGTTAGGTTGAAACGTCACCTAAGTTGCCTACACACTGCATAAAGTTTTTTTTATATTATTGCACATGGTTTATTACCAAATCTGCATTCAATTATTGAGTGTGCAGTTTTCTATCTGCACCCCACAGGACAGATACTCCACATTACCCAGCTACCACTGAAGGGCCCAATCTGCACCCTGCACATTAATGAAAAAATGTGCAAATAAAGATTTATATAATGCATGATATATTGGTCAATATTTTGTCAAAAATACACAAGGTCGCAACCCACGTCGATGGTCTTCATTATTTTGCGAGTCCCTAAACTTCAATGAAAACAGGACAAAAAAGAACTTCTGCATTTTGGACAAAATATCAACCAACACTTCATGCATTATATACATGTTTTTTTCCACATTTTTGCATTCCTATACAGTGTGCAAATGAGGCCCTTCATTGGTGGGGGGGAGGTAATAATGAGGTACCTGTTCTGTCAGGTATAAATATGGTAGCGAGCAACCCACCTGATGTAATAGAGTTTTTGATAATAGGTTGTTATATGGATAGAGGAGCTTCTCACAATGGTGTCAATGCCACCCTATGTAAGCCTGTGTGCATTTGGAATGCTGATCAGCCACCCCACGGATGTTTGATGGGTTAGGGTATGTGCCCACGGTCCGGAACCACTGCATGTTGGACGCAGTAGCTTCAGACCTGTGGGAACCTGCGGTTGGCTGCACGGAGAGCGCTGTCACCTTGTACTCACCATCTGCGGTGGGTGCAGGGCAACTTCTTCCTGTGTGTATACCCAATGGTGGCCGCTTCCGATTCCGCAGCATGAAATGAACATGCTCCGGAGATGTGGAATTCCTGAAAGCTGCACCGCAACTGAAAGAATGCTGCGGTTGGGAGCAGCATAGTGAGGATGGGATTTTTACAAATCAGAGCCACTATGCCACTACTGTACTATGCAGCATTTTGGACACAGCGGCAAGACGCTGTGCCCAAAATGCTGCATTTACTAATCAGTATGCACCCTTAGTAAGTGGTTGTTTCATTAGTATTTTGCACCTGTGCTGCCCTCTCCTTTATCATGGGGACCTGCTGTATCTTGACACGGTACTGGTTAGTATGATTGTTTTTTCTTTTGTGATGTTTTCTTTGTCCTCAGTGTAGTCAGAAAATAACTTTCTTTTTAATTAAAAACTATTTATGAAATATCAAGCCTTAAGTGCTAATATCCGAATCCATGAATGTGAAACTGCAGGCACCGCCGGTGAAGTCACATGACTATATCTTTATTAGAAACTAGATTGGCTTTGCCTTGCTGTCTTAACATAATTTAATTTTGTCTGTTCCTGGTAGCACACAATTACATGACACGTTTCATTTTGTCATGCAGAGCGGTTAAAAATCACCATCTGGAAATAATACGCCTTAATGTATTTTTCTACTGCTTCTATTTCGGTGGTGTCAGAGAATGAAATGGGTGAAGAATGTGTACTGTGGTTGAATGCCTTTACATGGCGTGTTGTCTCTTTCTATAGCTAAAGAACATTACTTAGTTTTACTATAATGCAGTAAACCTTGTTGGCACATCTGGCTGCACATTCTGGTGGCAAAAGAGTTAATTTAGAGGGTCGATGATCTACCGTATATATTTTCACAGCTTAGTCATAGGCTACAGTTTTCATTATTCATGATGCAACTGAGCAGCTCCAACTCATTTCCATTTTTATTTTTCTTCTACTTAATTCTCATAAGGTGAAGAGGTTTTTATTCTCAATTTAAGCTTCCAGTACATTATTTGTTCTGTTATTGTACATGATCATATTATTACGAGTGCAGTGTATCATTGAGACAAAACTTTGGTTAAAATATTTGTTTCAGTATACTCATTCCAATATGAACAAAGACAAGACTTGAATGATGTGTCCAAACTTTTGTCCAATGTTGTATACACATTACAGTGCTAAAATGGAATGCAGTTTTGGAATAAATACTGCACAGTAAGAATGTTTTCAAAGACAGAAGGGAATCATTTCTTTTTTTTAATCTATTATCAGAAAAAAAAGTACCGTATATACTCGTGTATAACCGACCCGTGTATAAGCCGACCCCCCTACTTTTGCCCCCAAAACCTGGGAAAACCTATTGACTCGTGTATAAGCCGAGGGTGGACCCCAGCACAGGTATACAGGCCTCCCCATTGGTAGTATACAGCAGCCTCCGCAGTGGTAGTATACAGCAGCCTCCGCAGTGGTAGTATACAGCAGTCTCCCCAGTGGTAGTATACAGCAGTCTCCCCAGTGGTAGTATACAGCAGTCTCCCCAGTGGTAGTATACAGCAGTCTCCCCAGTGGTAGTATACAGCAGTCTCCCCCTGTGGTAGTATACAGCAGTCTCCCCCTGTGGTAGTATACAGCAGTCCCCCCCCTGTGGTATATACAGGCCCCCTGTGGTAGTATACAGCAGCCCTCCCCCCTGTGGTATATACAGGCCCCCTGTGGTAGTATACAGCAGCCCTCTCCCCTGTGGTATATACAGGCCCCCTGTGGTAGTGTACAGCAGCCCTCCCCCTGTGGTATATACAGGCCCCCTGTGGTAGTATACAGCAGCCCTCCCCCTGAGGTATATACAGGCCCCCTGTGGTAGTATACAGCAGCCCTCCCCCCTGTGGTATATACAGGCCCCCTGTGGTAGTATACAGCAGCCCTCCCCCTGTGGTATATACAGGCCCCCTGTGGTAGTATACAGCAGCCCTCCCCCTGAGGTATATACAGGCCCCCTGTGGTAGTATACAGCAGCCCTCCCCCTGGGGTATATACAGGTCCCCTGTGGCAGTATACAGCAGCCCGCCTCCCTGTGGTATATACAGGCCCCTGTGGTAGTATACAGCAGCCCTCCCCCTGGGGTATATACAGGCCCCCTGTGGTAGTATACAGCAGCCCTCCCCCTGTGGTATATACAGGCCCCCTGTGGTAGTATACAGCAGCCCTCCCCCTGTGGTATATACAGGCCCCCTGTGGTAGTATACAGCAGCCCTCCCCCTGAGGTATATACAGGCCCCCTGTGGTAGTATACAGCAGCCCTCCCCCTGGGGTATATACAGGCCCCCTGTGGCAGTATACAGCAGCCCGCCTCCCTGTGGTATATACAGGCCCCTGTGGTAGTATACAGCAGCCCTCCCCCTGGGGTATATACAGGCCCCCTGTGGTAGTATACAGCAGCCCTCCCCCTGGGGTATATACAGGCCCCCTGTGGTAGTATACAGCAGCCCGCCCCCCTGTTCTATATACAGGCCCCCCTGTGGTATAATACAGCAGCCCCCCCCCTCGTGCTATATACAGGCCCCCCGTTGCTGCCGCCGCACACCTGTAAAAGAAGATCTTTCATACTTACCCTCCTGTGACCGCACGCGCATCCCCCGCTCTCCTTCCTGCTTTTACCCGGCATCCATCCACGTGACCGCGCGCCGACAATGACGTCATTACCGGCGCCCGGTCACGTGGATGGATGCCGGGTAAAAGCAGGAAGGAGAGCGGGGGATGCGCGCGCGGTCACAGGAGGGTAAGTATGAAAGATCTTCTTTTACAGGTGTGCGGCAGCAGCAACGGGGGGCCTGTATATAGCACGAGGGGGGGGGCTGCTGTATTATACCACAGGGGGGCCTGTATATAGAACAGGGGGGCGGGCTGCTGTATAGTGACTCGTGTATAAGCCCAGGGGGGCACTTTTCAGCACAATTTTTGTGCTGAAAAACTCGGCTTATACACGAGTATATACGGTAAACTGACAAAATAGAAATCTAAATCAAATCAATATTTTTGTTTGATTACTAAAGGTACCGTTACACGGTACAAGATCGTGAACGATATCGCTCAAACATCACGGGTTTGGAGTCGTTCAAATGACATTGTTAGTATGCTGTCGCGTGTGACACCGAGATACGACTATGATAAGTCATTGGATCGCTGATCGCAGATTTGAGAACATGTTCTGAAATCAGACGATCCTCTATCAGCCAACCTGCTGCATTGTTCTGTGTGACACCGCGATAACGATGTCGTTAACGACTTCGCCTATTCACCACAGTGAACAAGTATTGTTCACTGGGTTGTGCGAACGATAGCTGCTCGCCACATCATTGGTGCGTCGTTCACAATATCTAGACGTGTGACATCTCACCAACGATCTCAACAAGATGTCCTAATGACCGCGCGCCCATGAGATTGTTGGTGAGATAGCTACGATATTGTAGCGTGTAACGGTACCTTAATGCTTTTAAAACAACATCAAAACAATCATTCTTCTTTATACTTGCAGGAACTTGTCAGGAAGGTTGTTCCAAACAGATTAGAGAATTAACCACACATCTTCTGTTGATATAGGCATGTGCAATTTCTTATCTATTCTATGTAATTCAACACAGGCTCCATAATGTTGAGATCCGGGCTCCAAGGGGGCCTTATCGTCACTTTAAGGATTCTGTTTTGTCCTTTAAGATGAAGATAGTTGCCGGACCTGCCGCAAGCCCCAAAGACATTGCATGGGGCTTGCCGCAGGTGAACCACAAGTGTGATGGTTAGGCGGCAGATGCAGTAAATCCGCCGCCTCTGCCATGATCAGCGTCAAATGCTGATGTGAAAGGGGCCTTATACACACCTCTTTATAGACCGTAATGGAGACTGAACTGCCATCTTTCTCCACTGAACAGTATAGATGTAACATTACAAACATTTACCTAAAATATTTGATGGTTATCATCTAGTCTATGACATTTTTGCTATCACTAGAGCACATTTCTACATTGTGAGCCAGTACCTCATTTCCATCTGCACAGTGAGATCTTGTCAATGTCTTCTCTATGTCTTGTGTCCATCTGTGCTATTTTCATTTTAAGCTTCCCTTCTGCCTTTTTAAATGTGTTTTTTTTTATTTAACCTGTTCAATCTAGTTCAGACTTTGTCAGTGGGGAACGCTAATGTTTTAGCATTGCCTAGTAGAAGATGTAGATGTCATATGTCTTGACATTATCTGTAGATTACTGATTCTTCCCTTCGGCAGAATGCCCTGTCATATAACCGATCTCTATATGTCAGGGTCTATCTAGGCTTCCTAACACCGTTGTAATGTCTTCAGGCCATCAAGGCAGTTAATGTGTATTTGAAAGTTCTACGAATGAGTTAAAGATTTGATTTTTCATAGGAAGAATGTGATAAATGATCTTTCCTCCACAGAAGCCGAGCATTTAATAGTGACTATGGTGCTCACTCTTATAACACAATCAAAGGGACCTATCACCCATGTGTTGTCCTCACGAACAAAATTGCACTGCGACATTTAGTTGCATAATCTACCCTGTTGTCCCAGAAAATATAACAGTTAAAGAATATATGTCATTTTATTTTATTTTTTATATAAATCAATAGTGGACATGAAAGTAAAGCACTTTATAATATATCTTATCAGAGAAATGTGCTTCTTTCTCCCCCTGGACTGTTCTTCACCTCTGTAAACCTATTCATTGGGAACATCTTTTGGAAGTAAATACAGATTTTCAAATTACTGGGAGATGACAGATGCTATTATTTAAAGGAATTCTGTCAGTAGGATCAAGTCTCCTAAACATCTACATTTATGGCCGAAAGTGTTGGCACTCTTTGTACCAGATAATGAAGTATTTCTCCCAAAAAATGATTGCAATTACACATGTTTTGTCATGCATATGTGTATTTCCTTTGTATGTATTGGAACAACACAAAAAAATAGAGTTAAAAGGCAAATTGGACATAATTTCACAGCAAACTCTGAAAATGGGCCCAACAAAATTGTTAGCACCCTCAACTTAAAGAGGACCTGTCACCCCCCCCCCTGCTGCTTGGAAATCTAAATGCAGCACTGAATTCAGCATGTCTGCTGCATTCAGGGAAGGGGTCCTCCATGTGTCAGTGTGCTGTGTAGTGCTGTGCTAGCTCTGCCCTCCTCCTCTCTGTCACTCATCCTGCCTCACACAGCATGCAGCCATTCCCTCCCCCTCTCTGTCACTCATCCTGCCGCACACAGCATGCAAATCATTTGTCCTGACATCAGTGCCAGATTCCTGCCCTGCTGTCTGAACAAAGCATAAACAGCACAGCAGGATGCAGCACAGAGAGGCAGAGGAGGAGGGAATGGCTTCCATGAATAGAGCTAACTCCAGCCACAGGGACTGCCCTCATGGCTTCTAACAGTGAATTTTCCTAAGGCTATATCTCAGGGTACACAGCAAACAGACACATGGGGGACCCCTTCCCTGAATGCAGCAGACATGCTGCATTCAGTGCTGCATTTAGATTGCCATGCAGCAGGGGAGTGACAGGTCCTCTTTAATATTTGGTTACACACACTTCTGAATAAATCTCTGCAATCAATCACATCTTATAACCATCAACAAGCTTCTTATACCTCTCAAATGGAATTTTGGACTCTTCTTTATAAACTGCTGCAGGCCTCTCATGTTTGTAGGGTGCCTTCTCCCAACAGCAATTGTAAGATCTCTCCAAAGTTATTAAATGGGATTTAGAGCCGGACTCATTGCTGGCCACTTCAGATCTCTCCAGCGCTTTGTATCTATCCAACTCTGGCTGCTTCTTGAAGTGTGTTTGAAGATGAAAGACCCATGACCTAAGGCACAAACCCAGCTTTCTGACACTGGGGACTACATTGTGACCCAAAATCCTTTGGTAATCTTCTGATTTTATGGCATACAGTCAAAGCAACCAGTGCCAGAGGCAGTAAAACAACCCTAAAACATCTTTAAACTTCCACCATATTTGACTGTAGGTATTGTGTTATTTTCTTTGTAGGCCTTATTCCATTTTCGGCAAACAGTAGAATGATGTGCTTTACCAAAAAGCTTTATCTTGGTCTCATCAGTCCACAAGTAGCTTTCCCATAAGGATTTTGGCTTACTTACATAGAATTTTGCTTACATATATTTTGGCAAACTGCTGTCTAGCTTTATTTTTTGTTTCTTTGTTAGCAGGCAGGGTCCTCCTGAGTCTCTTGCCATAGCGTTTAATTTCATTCAAATGTTGATGAAGAATTTGTGCTGACACTGATGCACCTTGAACCTGCAGGACAGCTTGAATTTCTTTACAACTATTTGAGGATGCTTATCCACTATTCATACTCTCTTGTGTTACAACCTTTCATCAATTTTTATCTGCCGTCTACGTCCAGGGAGATTAGCTATAGTGCCATGGATTGCAAACTTCTTGATTATGTTACGCAGCAAGGATAAAGAAACATCAAAATCTCTGGAGTTGTATTTGTAACTTTAAGATTGTTGATAGTTTTGCTTTCAAGTCCTGAGAGACTTTTCTTCTCTTTCTGTTATTCATGCTTAGTGTGGCACACACAGACAAGCAATGCAAAGATTGAGTCAACTTCTCCCCTTTTTATCTGGTTTCAGGTGTGATTTTCATATTGCCCACATCTGTTACTTGTCGCAGGTGAGTTCGAACGAGCACCACATGCTTGATACAAAGTTGTTTACCCGCAAATATGGAAAGGTGCTAACAATTTTGTCTGCATCATTATTGGGTTGTTATGTGAAATTATGCTCAATTTGCCTTTTTTTCAGTTTTTTTCTTGTGTTGTTCCAATATGCACAAAGGAAATAAATGTGAATGTTACGCAAAAATGTGTAATTACAATAATTTTCTGGGAGAAATACTTCATTTTCTGAGTCAATTGTAAGGGTGCCAACACTTTCAGCCATGAATTTAAATGGGTATGTAGGTCAATGGAAACTGAATAAAATGATACTTTGATATCTTTGGTGTAATGTCTTGTTTCAAAGAAATCCACATTTTCTTAATATGTAAATGAGCTGTTTAGATTTATGGGTCAGAGGTAGATCACCCTGAGAGTCCGCCTCCAGAGCTGATTTTAAATGAAAGGAGACATTACCAGTCTGAACAATGTGATGACTGACAGTCTGCTCCCCTTATCTGCAAGTCTCATAGTGGTAACCACCTCTTTAGGGTACTAGTGAACAACATCACTAAAGATGTCACGTGACCGATGTCGTTATGACATCGTTAGTGCAGTGTCACACGCATGGATATCGTTAACGATGTCAAAATTGGCAACGCGCCAGCTACTTCACGAACAACTTTTACAAAGCGGCAGGAATAGGAAAATTTTGAACAACATCGTTCAAAAAGGTGTCACACTTAACGATGTTGCAGGTTGACAGAATGTTAATTGGACGACGAACTACGGATTTGAGATCAGGATCTCAAATTTTTCATGATCGATCCAATGATATCTCGTTTCAACATCGTACGTTTACACGCAACGATGCACAAACAATATCATTTGACCGATCAAAAAACCGTGTCGTATCAGCGATATCGTTACCGTTATCGTAGCGTGTGAAGTACCCTTTTCACTTAAAATAAGCAGATTTTCAGGGATATCAGTGTCTGGCTCATAGATTTTAACAACTCATTTGCAAATTAAGGAAAATGTGATTTCTCCTAGAAAATATATTATGAAGTTTCTTATTTCCATGTGTACTATTGATTTCTAAAAAAAAAAAAATAAAGAGATGAAAACGACAATTACTCTTTAAAAGACCAGTGATCAAGTCTTAAACACCCAGTATATTCTGCCACTAATGCTCGTATATGAGATGTGTTGGAGGGGGGTAAGTACAGTCTCTATACAAGCAGTGGTAGATAGTTTTACTCGCTATCCTCTTCCCCCATATTATTACAGGCCGCACGTATACTGCCCAGGAAGGATGATGTGATGATTCTATTTTAACATATTTATTTACAGTACTTTGATGAGATGAGGTTGAGCTGTCAGGGATGATGATGGGATGATGAGAGTTGTAGGATGGAGGTTAGAAGATAGAGATAAGAAGAAAGATTTGCTCCAATCCTTATGCACATGTTGCCAAAATGACACTGAAGCAAGAAGTAGGATAAGATAGGAACAAGGTAGGAGGGGTTACAGAGAGATGTATTATGGGAAAATCACCATTCAGTAAATAGAAAGACATATATAAAAATGGCCAGTAGGTGGCAGCAAAGTACAACAAACACAGTTACTATAGGATTATCTCAGTTTTTTCTCTAAAGAGGATTGCTGGACAGCACATAATCTACCAGAATATGCATAGATAGGTGGATTATAACAATGACACTCTGGGCTACCACCGAGGGCCTTGTCCACTCCTAAATCCATCCCTCTGTGCACATACAGCTTCTGAGGATGTTTGAATGGGGAAGTAGATAAAAATCTTCTAATCTACAGGGTGGGCCATTTATATGTATACACTAGGGATGGGCGAATCTACTCGCTAGGACTCGTTACTCGGCGAGTAGTAAGGGACTCGCAGGACTCGGTACTCTGCGAGTTTCCCAGTGATTACTCGCGAGTCTAATGCAAATCAATATCAATCCTAGTTTTGTCAGAAACGCTGACAAAACTACGATTGCCATTGTTTGCATTAGACTCGCGAGTAATCACTGGCTACTGTGCCAGTGATAGCAGGGAAACTCGCAGATAACTGCTGTTTCTTTGCGAGCCGAGTCCAGCTGTCTTCTCTGTGCAGCTCCAGGGTCCTAGAGCCCGCCTGCTCACAGACATGATGTAGCAGTGCTGAGATTGTTCTCAGTCTGCTCATTCCCTGTGTACAGACATGAATGTCTGTGCACAGAGATGATGTAGCAGAGCTGAGATTGTTCTCAGTCTGCTCATTCCCTGTGTACAGACATGAATGTCTGTGCACAGAGATGATGTAGCAGTGCTGAGATTGTTCTCAGTCTGCTCATTCCCTGTGTACAGACATGAATGTCCGTGCACAGAGATGATGTAGCAGTGCTGAGATTGTTCTCAGTCTGCTCATTCCCTGTGTACAGACATGAATGTCCGTGCACAGAGATGATGTAGCAGAGCTGAGATTGTTCTCAGTCTGCTCATTCCCTGTGTACAGACATGAATGTCCGTGCACAGAGATGATGTAGCAGAGCTGAGATTGTTCTCAGTCTGCTCATTCCCTGTGTACAGACATGAATGTCTGTGCACAGAGATGATGTAGCAGAGCTGAGATTGTTCTCAGTCTGCTTATTCCCTGTGCATAGACATCTATATTTATGCGCAGGGGATGTAGCAGAGAGGACATCGCGTTTTGGACTGCGTCGGACGGAAGAGGATTTTTTTAATTAAAGATGGAGTCCCTAATGGCTTTTTTTTTTATTTCTAATAAAAAATTTTCCTTGTGTTGTGTTTTTTTTAAAACAATTTAATAGAAATTCATGGTGGTCATGTCTAATATTGGCGTGACCGCCATAAATTTCGGGCTTAGGGCCAGCTGATAATACAAAGCTGGCCCTAACCTCTTTATTACCCAGCGTGCCACCGCTACCAGGGCCGCTGGAAGAGCGGGGTTCAGCGCCAGAGGATGGCGCTTCAATGAACGCGCCATCTTCTGGGGCGGCTGCGGGCTGCAATTTGCAGCGGGGGGTGCCCAGAAAGCTTGGGCATCCCTGCGCTGCGGATTCCAGCCCCCAGCTGCTTAGCTGTACCTGGCTAGACATAGAAATTGCGCGGAGCCCCACGCATTTTTTTTTAATTATTTCATGAATTTCAGAGTCAGATTCTCAGAGTCAGAGTCTCAGAGTCAGAATCTCAGAATTTCATGAAATAATTAAAAACAAATGCGTGGGGCTCCGCGCAATTTCTATGTCTAGCCAGGTACAGCTAAGCAGCTGGGGGCTGGAATCCGCAGCGCAGGGATGCCCAAGCTTTCTAGGCACCCCCCGCTGCAAATTGCAGCCCGCAGCCACCCCAGAAGATGGCGCGTTCATTGAAGCGCCATCCTCTGGCGCTGAACCCCGCTCTTCCAGCGGCCCTGGTGGCGGTGGCATGCTGGGTAATAAAGAGGTTAGGGCCAGCTTTGTATTATCAGCTGGCCCTAAGCCCGAAATTTATGGCGGTCACGCCAATATTAGACATGACCGCCATGAATTTCTATTAAATTGTTTTAAAAAAAACACAACACAAGGAAAATTTTTTATTAGAAATAAAAAAAAAAGCCATTAGGGACTCCATCTTTAATTATAAAAATCCTCTTCCGTCCGACGCAGTCCAAAACGCGATGTCCTCTCTGCTACATCCCCTGTGCATAAATATAGATGTATATGCACAGGGAATAAGCAGACTGAGAACAATCTCAGCTCTGCTACATCATCTCTGTGCACAGACATTCATGTCTGTACACAGGGAATGAGCAGACTGAGAATAATCTCAGCTCTGCTACATCAGGCAGCAGGCAGGCTCTAGGACCCTGGAGCTGGGGCAGCCAGAACACAGAGAAGACAGGATCTTATCTGTGCGAGTCAGCGATTACTTACAAAGTAAACAAGCAATGCAAATAAATGACACAACTAGGATTGCTTCAGGCTGAAGCTTCCGAGACACATCTGCGATTTGTAAATCTCACACTACTCGCTATTACTCGCTTCCCCTTTCATTAACATTGGACTCGCTAGACTCGCAACGAGTAGCGAGTCCTGGGCTCGGACTCGCTAGAGTCAAGCGATTCCGAGTAATTTAGGATTCGCCCATCACTAGTATACACCTAAATAAAATGGGAATGGTTGGTGATATCAACTTCCTGTTTGTGGAACATTAGTATATGGGAGGGGGAAAACTTTTCCAGATGGGTGGTGACCATGGTGGCCATTTTGAAGTCAGTCATTTTGGATCCAACTTTATTTTTTTTTAATTGGAAGAGGGTCATGTGACACATCAAACCTATTGAGAATTTCATAAGAAAAACAATGTTGTGCTTGGTTTTAATATAACTTTATTCTTTCATGAGTTATTTACAAGTTTCTTTTTGTTTACAGCCATTGACATGTCGCAGAAATTAACACATGAGGAGCGGATAGAAATTGAGCTGATGTCTGGTGAACGCAGTACCCGGGTGATGGCAGCAGATTTCATGGAAGGGAAATCAGGGCTCAGCCACATGAGGTCACCTCTTCCTGTTCCCTATGAACAGGGCCCTCAGCTGCATTTGTCCCTGCGGTGTCTCCCAGTCTGATGATTTGAGTAGTGTACTGTCAAGCATGGTAGCTGGACACCCACTTAGTCCAGCATGACTGTAAAAGGCTTTGCACTCTTATTTCTTAGAAGGTGCTGCTCCATTTTTCTAAATATATTATGTATCTACAGTGGGGGAAATACATATTTGATCCCTTGCTGATTTTGTAAGTTTGCCCACTGACAAACACATGAACAGTCTATAATTTCAAGGGTAGGCTAATTTTAACAATGAAAGATAGAATATCAAAAATAAAATCCAGAAAATTACATTGTCTAAATTATATAAAGTTATTTGCATTTTTTTTGCAGATGGAAATAAGTATTTGATCCCTCTGGCAAAGAAGACTTAATACTTGGTGGCAAAACCCTTGTTGGCAAGCACAGCAGTGAGACATTTCTTGTAGTTGAGGATGAGGTTTGCGCACATGTCATGAGAAATTTTGTTCCACTCTTTGCATATCATCTCTAAGGGTGCGTGCACATGGTCCGGAGGAGCTGCGTGTTGGACGTAGCTCCTCCGGACCTGAGGGAAGCCGCAGGTGGCGGCAGGGATACCTCAGCCGCCTGTACTCACCATGTGCGCCGGGTGCAGGGCGGCTTCTCCCTGCAGTCACCCGATGGGAGCCGCTTCCGACTCCGCAGCATGAAATATACATGCTGCAGAGGAGCGGACTCCCGGCAACCCAGGTTACGCATAGTGAGGATGGGATTTCTTGAAATTCCATCCACTATGCTAGTACTGTACTACGCAGCATTTTGGACTCAGCGGCAAGATGCTGCATCCAAAACGCTGATCGTGTGCACGCACCCTAAATCATTAAGATTGGTAACTCAGAGCTTCAGCTCCCTCCATAAATGTTCTGTGGAATTAAGGTCTGGAGACTGGCTAGGCCACTCCATAACCTTAATGTGCTTCTTTTTGAGCCACTCCTTTGTTGCCTTGGCTATATGTTTTGGGTCATTGTCGTACTGGAAAACCCAGCCATGGCCCATTTTAAATGTCCTGGTGAAAGGAAGAGGGTTGTCATTCAGGATTCTTCGGTACATGGCTCCATCCATTATCCTATTGATGCGGTGAGGTATTCTTGTGCCCT
This sequence comes from Allobates femoralis, assembly GCA_033576535.1. Classification (NCBI taxonomy): domain Eukaryota; kingdom Metazoa; phylum Chordata; class Amphibia; order Anura; family Aromobatidae; genus Allobates; species Allobates femoralis. The sequence goes on from JARQOC010000006.1 coordinate 297,722,986, forward strand.
TAGCAGAGAGACACCCCCAAAACAATGTTTCCACCACCATGCTTGACTGTGGGGACTATGTTCTTTGGGTCATAGGCAGCATTTCTCTTCCTCCTAACACGGTGAGTTAAGTTAATGCCAAAGAGCTCAATTTTCATCTCATCTGACTACAGCACCTTCTCCCAATCACTCTCAGAATGAACAAGGTGTTCATTGGCAAACTACAGATGGACCTGTGCATATGCCTTTTTGACCAATGGGATTTTGTGGCCACTGCAGGATTATAGTCCATTACGGCGTAATGTGTTACAAATGCTTTTCTTGGTGACAGCTGCCTTGAGATCATTAACAAGTTCCCTCTGTGTAGTTTTAGGTTTATCTTAGGCTGATACCCCACGAGGTGAGATGTTGCATGGAGACGGAGGTCGATGTCAATTGACACTCATGCTATATTTATTCCATTTTCTTACTATTGCACAGGGCCGTAAATAACACACCGTGGCCGGCAGCACGACATACCCGGAAGAAGGAGGCGGAAATCTGAAATCAGGACGCGCTCCTGAATGAATGATCATGCCCACTGGGGCGTGATTGCAGCAGTGAGGCGGGGGGGAGAGTGGACCCGGAGAGACTGGCCACCCATTGGCTGGCCGTCTAGTAACACCCACACGTCTGTGGACATGTAAGCATATAAATCGTTTTTCAGGGGGAACCATGCCGGACGGTGTGGGGACACGCCGGTTTAACTCCGGGGGAATTTGGCGCCCCTGTGGTCAGGGTGGCCACAAGTAGGAACTGCAGCCAGGCAGATAGTAGACCGTTCTTTAGGAACACCTCCAAAACACACACCCACAGAACACAACACCCAACCCGGAGCCCAGGACTCTAGGGGGTCAAGGGGTGATAGGGTTTAGAGGGGAGTGGGTAGAACATAGGTCAGGTGACAAACTAGGTACAAAAGGGGGAAACTAGGAGGAGCTAGTCAGTAGGCCGGAGTAGGCTGAACTGAAAAGATCGAGTAGGCCGGAGTAGGCTGAACTGAAAAGACCGAGTAGGCCGGAGTAGGCTGACCAGAAAAGACCAAGAGCAGGGCAAAGTGAGCTGAGCGGTAAAGAACAGCAGAGTAAAGGAAAGTGACTTTCCCGGAAGGCTTGAGGCTCCCTGGAGACGCAGAATCCTGTGAGACACCGTTCCCTGGAGAGAAAGCCCGCTCCAAAGCCTGCAGCCCAAAGGAAAGGGAAAGACTGAGTCCAAGGGAGATGGCAGCACTGACAGACAACTGGCGGGACAGACTTCCCCTGGTGTACCCGGTAGTCACAAGGGTCGGAGAGAGCCTGGTGATTCCTTGCAAGATAGGGTCATCCAAGGCTAGGCTGGGACCAGAGTGTCGGCTCTGGGTGACCGTAGCTACATGCCGGTACACGGACACACCGACGGGGAGACACAGATTCCAGGTCTGGTCACCCAACACACAGGCTGGAGGATCAGCAGCAAATAGGACCCAGGCTTGCCACCCACACACATAGGGGGAAGCCAGACAAGGGACCGAGCTGCCCCCATACAGCCCACAGGGAAGAACTGAGGAAAGGAGAGCCTGAAAGGTTTCAGAGAAAGTGAATGGTCTCAGAGAGGAAGCCTGGCTGCAGAGGGTTCAGTGAAAGCACGGAGTTATTGACAAGAACTGCACTGTAACTGTTGTACTGAGAAAGAACTAGTGAAGTAAAACCTGGTGAACCCTGCTTCAGTCTCCCGTGTGTGATTCCCTGCAAATGGAACTTTATTTCACCTTTACACCCTGTCAGGAGCAGCCCCAACCCACGGCGGGCTCGTCCATCCGGCTGCAGCACCATCCATCCTCCTGGCAGAGACAGCAGCAGCGGTGGTCCCCACACTGATCACAACCTGTGGGTGGCGTCACGATAAATCCCTGTAAATACCCCTTTTACTTGTGGGCTCGGGACACAGTCCAGACCAAGGACCGCCGTTATAATCCCCGTGATACCCCAGTTCGGTACCGAGTACCCCATCCCAGTGGGCTCTATCTATCTATCTATCTATCTATCTATCTATTGTGAGGTAGCAACGTTGGTTGGTACAACAGAAGGCACAGTTCACACAGCACACCGTTTAATAGCACAGTACAGGTTAGTCACAGACCTCCTGGATACACTTTATACAGTCCGAATGTAGCCGTTATGGACACATCGTTCCTTCAAATGGGTTCTCCCTTGGCTAGGCCGTGTTATTCCAGCACATGGCCTCGGCTGCTCTCTTTACCAGCCGCTCACCAGCTTCATGAGCCTTCACTCTGAAAGAGCCTCCACAGAAGAACCACACCCTGTATTCCAGCCTAGCTTTTAACCCCGTGCCTACCTCTGGGGAATCCTCCAAGAACCCGGAGTGGAGTGCTTCCTATATGTGGAGGGAGCACAACCTCGTAGACACATACCAGCTGTCATAGATCACCCCGGTCACTGTCTCACACTATCTATCTATCTATCTATCTATCTATCTATCTATCTATCTATCTATCTATCTATCTATATCTAAAAACAGAAAGATAGAACAGCACAACCTTATAATCAAAATTTAGGTGCAAAAATTCTGAAAAAACTGTGTCCAGCTGTAACACAGTACAAAAAGAGGAAAAATCAGGCAGCATACAAAACTGTTGTGGAAAAGGACTTTTTAATGAGCCCTTCGTGTCACGATGTTTCGGTAGAGAATCTACCGTTGTCAAGTACTTTGTACTTTGTACTTGACAAAGGTAGATTCTCTAACGAAACGTCATGGCACGAAGGGCTCATTAAAAAGTCCTTTTCCACAACAGTTTTGTGTGCTGCCTGATTTTTCCTCTTTTTATCTATCTATCTATCTATCTATCTATCTATCTATCTATCTATCTATCTATCTATGGCCATGTTCACACACATGCGTTTTTTTGACCATCTCTGCGTTTTTGGGCTGTTAAAAAAAACGCAGGTGCGTTAACGCAGGGTACATTTGATTGTAGCTGTGTTTTTCAGCTCCATTTGCGTTTTTTACTCCTAGTCCAAAAAACGCTGCATGCAGCGTTTTTGGGTGCTGAAAAAAACGCATGTGCGTTTTTCCAAAAACGCATGCGTTTTTTTAACATGGGGGCCCTATGGGAAACACATGCGTTTTTAAATGGCACATTTATGCACCCTGCGTTAACGTTTGCGTTTTTGCCTGCGTTTTTGGTGAAAAAATGACTAAGGGTGCTTTCACATCAGCGTTTTTCGTAATTCGCGGCAGATGCGGTGAAAAAACCGCATCTGCCGCGTTTGCCGCATAACCGTTCCACTTGCGGCACGGTTGCGGTTTTTCCCATAGGAAGTATAGGGGGACTTGCGGCAGATGCGGCAAGTGCGGTTTTGCACTTGCGGCAGGTGCGGCAGCGAAAAAAAACCGCGGTCAGCCGCGGTTTTTTTCGCTGCCGCACCTGCCGCAAGTGCAAAACCGCACTTGCCGCATCTGCCGCAAGTCCCCCTATACTTCCTATGGGAAAAACCGCAACCGTGCCGCAAGTGGAACGGTTATGCGGCAAACGCGGCAGATGCGGTTTTTTCACCGCATCTGCCGCGAATTACGAAAAACGCTGATGTGAAAGGGCCCTAAGTCCAAAAACGTGGCAAATCCTTTCAGACACACAAGGGACATTTTTTAGCACTCTTAAAAAAACGCAAGTGCTTTTAAGAGTGCTAAAAAAAACGCAAATTGTGTGTGAACATAGCCACTCTCCACAAAAATAGCAGGCAGCACTCCAGATTTCAATGCTTCAAAGACCTTTATTGGCCATATAGGGCAAAAAACAAAGTGTGCAACGTTTCAAACCGTCTGTGGTTCTGGAACCACAGACGGTTTGAAACGTTGCTCACTTTGTTTTTTGCACTATATGGCCAATAAAGGTCTTTGAAGCATTGAAATCTGGAGTGCTGCCTGCTATTTTTGTGGTGATATTTGTGGTAGGTGGGAAAGCTGCCAAGGTAGGCTTGCACTAAATGTGCTCTTTTTGTGCTGCTCCTTTTTTCTGGCTTTATATCTATCTATCTATCTATCTATCTATCTATCTATCTAGATGAAAAAACGAAAGGCAGCACTTCCTTCAAAAAATCCATGTGGGTTTATTAGTCCTAGGACTGCAACGTTTCGGCGTTCAGCCTTTCTCAAGCAGTGACAAACAGATCTGGTGCTCACATATATATAGCTCCCATACAGCTCCCCAGCCTATGCAAATATAGTTATGCGGGTTATTGAGGAGGACCTCGTCTATGTGTCCCACCATTATGACTATGTCGCTACATGGTGGAGATACATAGACGATGTCTTCCTCATATGGACAGGAACAGAAGATGCATTACATCAATTCCATGAGTATCTGAATGGAATAGATGAAACAATTAAATTTACTCTAGTTTGGTCAGAATCCTCATTACAATTCCTGGATGTACAGATCTTGTATCAAAATAATGAATTTATAACCAAACTATATGTAAAGGAAACTGATAGAAATGATTTGCTACATTTTAGTAGTCAGCACCCGCAAAACACCCTAAAATCTATTCCATACAGTCAAATGATTAGGGTCAAAAAAATAGTAAATAGGAAAGAGGACCAGGAACTGGCACTAAATGAAATGATAACGAAATTCTCTGTAAGGGGATACCCAAAAAAATTACTGAGGGAACAAAAGAATAAAGTAGTACAAGTGACTAGGTCAGACATTTTGGTAGAAAAAAATCACGATAAACAGTTGAAAAGAATTCCATTTGTTTCTACGTACAGTGAGGAGAGTGGAGAGGTTGCAAGAATAATACGTAAACATTGGAATATGTTGGGAAAATGTTTGCCACAAGTGAAAGAATTCAAAGAACCACCACTTTTTTCATATAGACGCAACCAATGTCTGAAAGATAAACTTATACGGTCGGACATTGGTCCTATGAAAAAGGATGGACAAAGGTATCTGACAGGTACGAAGAGAAGGGGATGTTACCCCTGTCTCTCATGTATCAATTGCAGATTAATGAACAAAGGTTCACATTTTATACATCCTAAAACTGGGCAGCGTTTTGAAATAAAACACTTCCTGACCTGTTCGTCTGAGTACGTTGTATATTTACTCGAATGTCCCTGCGCTATGTGGTATGTCGGTGAGACTACGTGGGATTTCAAGACACGTATTGCTCATCACCGACATACCATTAAGAAAAAAAGAAAAGATCTACCGGTCCCAAAGCATTTTGTGGATATGGGACATACGGAAAAAGATTTAAGGTTTCGGTTGATTGACACAATTCCCATACAAAGACGGGGGGGAGATCGACAGAAATTGTTGTTAAAAAGAGAAATGGAATGGATCCATAAACTCAATACATTGAGACCAAATGGCCTAAACGTGGACTACAAAGTGCATAGCTTATTGTAATACTGAACCCCTATGATATATGATCAACTACTGTGTAGGTTGATAAACATTTATTGAAAAAACATTTATTGAAAGAATTCTTTGAAAGTACATTTTGTTCTAAAAAAAATTTTTTTTCTTCTCTTTTAATTCTAGAGATCCGAGCGGGGGACTCCACAAGCTGCAACTTGACTGTAAACATACTGTTCCTTATGTAACTGTTTTCTGCTGTGATAGCCAAGATCTCTCCTGTATAATATATCCCTCTATTTAGTAGTTGAAATAAAAAACAATTATCTCTACTCAGGTTTATCTGATGATATTTACTATGAAATATGGGTTTAGTCACCTAAACAGAAGGACACATTATTGTGTTTATTTGTATGGAACATAGCATACTTAACTGTATAAAGCCCACCAGGGCGGTGACTATGGACATGAACAAAAAGAAGGTTTTCTTCCCATATATATATAAAGATTTTGCCTGAATTGTAATTTTAATTCCCAGTTTACTATCTATTAATGAATTACCCAATGTGTACACTGACACTTGCTGGTGAAGTGATTTGGGTATTCTAGGGAATAAGAGATAATGTATATTAAGCTACGTTCTATATCATTGCTCTGTTCCCTTCACCACTATATAGTTGCGGTTGAGGATTGCCTGTAGTTTCCATATAATCAGGTAAAAACGCAAGCAACAGGTCAGTGGATTAATTGTAGTGGAATCGCCGTCAATTCTAAAATGGCGGCCGTGATTCTCGGAGGGAAGGCGCATGCGTGAGAATGAGAGAAGGAGTAAAGACCTCATGTACACTACTGCGCAAGTGCAGTGGGTGTACTGAAGATCCCGGAGCGTAATACGCAATCGCGGGATTAGTGACGGGTCTATGAGGTTTGCTGGATGAGAATACAAGTTTTTTCAAGCGGAGCATGCGCATTAGGATAGTATGGACGCCGAGATCACGCTGGCGGAAATAACAGTTTACAGTTGCAGCATGTGGTCCCCTAATCGTGAGATAAGTGACATCTGTGTTTTAATTAAGGCAATTATAATGTATTGCTTGATACTGGTTAAACTATTGATCTGTATGATATATGGAACGGGTTGAAGCACTTTATGCACTTTATAATACACTTGTTATCACTGTTTGTATTTAATACTGTATTTTTATGGAATTATTGTATAACACTGTAATAATTGAATTATTGTAAGCCCCTTGTATGGGAGCTATATATATGTGAGCACCAGATCTGTTTGTCACTGCTTGAGAAAGGCTGAACGCCGAAACGTTGCAGTCCTAGGACTAATAAACCCACATGGATTTTTTGAAGGAAGTGCTGCCTTTCGTTTTTTCATCTATATAAGTACCAGTGAAGTGGTAGGAGGGCTTTGCACCCGGTTGTAAGTGACTGTGCTGTTTCGTTTTTCGCTTTTTCTATCTATCTATCTATCTATCTATCTATCTATCTATCTATCTATCTATCTATCCATCCAACTATCTATATACATATTAGTATATAGTCTATTTCTTTTAATTGCATATATTGTATAGTGCCTACAAACATTATCATTAGGTAGGCAGGACTATATACTGTATAGTGTTCTGTGTTACTGATGAGCAATGGGTTTTCAGTGTTTTACAGAATCTTCATAGATTATAATTTATTTAATCTATATTACTTGATTTTACCCCCCGCTGTTCTGGGAGATGCTTTGGATTTGCATTGACAGTCAGATGTTAACATCAGGGATTTTAAAAGGGAGCATTCACACATAGAGTTTACATGCTGGCAGTCTTATCGCTAGCAGGGCCTTGGCACAGATGCTTAGACCCATTAATGTTGCTACTGCATTTTGCATGCAAACCTAATCAGCAGCCATTTAAATGTGAGCAGCCTGCAGGGCGCTTAGGAGATGCTTCTGTCAGTGGGTGACACTGAACTGACTACTATGCTGTTCATACACTGAGCTTCTAAATGTCTCTTATCCCTGAATTATATCATTTTCTATTAAAATCCTCTAAATCCCCTTTTGCAGTTATGTCATGACTCTTTCATGGCTAAAATCCACATGTAATGGTGATCTCATGTCTCATAATGATGTTTATTAATGTCAGTAGTAATAAAGAATATGGACGTGGCTCACGGGATTGACCTTTAAAGGAGATTTACATGAAGAAAATTACATTATTATAATTATTAATCGTCTATGCTATAATATGGTGACTTGAAGTTACAGGTCCAAAACGTGAGGTGAGAATCTGAAACATCTGGCTCCCGTCATGGTGACCATGAAGACCTTATGCACGTATTTTTACAGTGACATGTGTGAACTCACAAAGTGAGATGCATGATGTACTGATGGCCTTCAAATAAAGATCCTGAAACTCAGATGATAAGACATTATCTGGATTCAACTCAACGACAATAACAATCATCATTTCATTACTGGAAGAAGTGTAAGTGTGTACTATAAATGGGTGTGAACTGCATTTTTACAAATTGTAATTAAGGCTGCAAGTAGGACGAGAGAGTAGGCTGATTCCTAAACAGTACACTGATTCCCTGGGTTATTCCATGCCCCATGCCACCCCATGAGATTGTAGCGCTATTGTATCTATAAGCTCGCTCTTTACTTCTCCTCACAGCTCGTGACATATCTCCCAATCCTGGACCTCCATAGCTAACACTCCCCATTATTTCTCCCTCCTATCATCCCACACCTGCAAGAAACAACCGCAATCTTTTAAATATAAAGAAACACACAATTCACAAGAAGAGAGAAGTGCACCATTGTACTCAGTATTATCTCATATCAAGTGCCCCATCCCCTTAAAGTATTGGATTAAGATAAAGGGTCTTACATATACCAAAGGAAAACACCAATTTGGTTAGCATATAGTGATTAATCACAGAAGAGTACTTTTCCAAAAGTGAACAATTTTATTTTTAGACTTTTTAAATGCAAGAATCAGACATTTAAAAACAATTGAACAAACGCAGTCACAAAGGGGATATAGCAAAAGGTACCACAGATGATAACCACGGTTGGTGGTCACAGTAGGGTGCGCTTACACGGTTCACTGTAAATAGAAAAGATCAAAAGTCTATGGAACACAGACACTGCCCTCAAGAAACCACCACATATAGCAATTGCTGCACATAGAAAAAAACAGGAGAAACCCAAAAATAAAAATTAATATGATAAATCACAGGTAATGGCAAAATATGCAGGGTATGTTGTCTAACCACTAAGTATATCTACCAATGTTCCCAATAGTCTTACTCTCAGCCCAGAGTTAGTACAGGAACAACTCAAGTGAGGTAAATTTAGAGCAGGACCCAACCTGGCAACTAATCCAGCCTTAAACCACACTCTTTTTAGAGATAGTGAAAGTCAAGGTAATACATATGGTGCTTACCCATGTGGAGAACTGTGTATCGCCCCCACCCTGACTCACCCGCCTGACACGTTTCGTATGCCTCCGTAACCTATTCACCTAACACCCACTCTACCGCTCCCTCTCTCAGGAGTGCTATGGAATGCCCGTTCCATCTGCAATAAACACTTCATTCACAACCTCTTTACCTCTCACAGACTATGCTTCTTGGGCCTCATAGAAACATGGCTGACACCCTCTGACACAGCCTTCCCTGCAAAGCTGTGTTATGGTGGCCTTCATTTCACCCACATACCTTGCACTGGCAACAAACATGGTGGCCAAGTGGGTCTTCTTCTTACTTGCAATTGCACCTTCAAACCAATTCCTCCTCCACCATCCATTATTCTCTCAGCTTTTGAAGTTCACTCTGTCCGTATCTACTATCCCTCCAACCTCCATGTCGCCATCATATATCGAGCCCCAGACCTGGCCACTACCTTCATTGACCAATTCTCCACATGGCTTCATCACTTTCTCTCTGCTGACATTCCCACCATCATCATGGGTGACTTCAACATCCCCATTGACACCCACAAGTCAGCAACTTCCAAACTCCTGTCACTTGCTTCATCCTTTGGCCTCACTCAGTGGTCAGCCAACTGCACAGATGAACATACACTAAACTTCATCTTTTTTTTTTTTTTTTTTTTTTTTTTTTTTTTATTTCTCAATATTTTTATTGAAATTTCTTTAGGAAAAGGGTAGGGTGGGAAATATATAGGGTAGTATGTAGGAGATAAATTACATATTACAGACATACAGGCACAGGAATACAGGAACATTGGGGTAGTCATACAGTTGGGTAATATAAGTATATGAGTATACTAAACTTCATCTTCACCCATCTCTGCTCCCTGTCTAAACCCACAACCTCCCCCTCACCATCTACTCCCTTTCTCATCCTTGTTCTCCTCACCTCCTCATCCATGTCCACCAACTCACACACTCTCACAGAAACCTCACACATCTTGACACACAAACTGTCTCTGACTCTATTCTACCACTATCCTCCATATCCTCACTCCACGACACAGACAGCACCACTGCTTTCTACAATTATATACTCACATCAGCTATTGACGTAGTCACCCCTCTTGATCATGGCAGGGCGTGACAAATCCTCAGACAACCCTGGCACACAAACACCACTAAAAAACTTTGCCGAGTGTCTAGGGGTGCTGAGCATCGCTGGAAGAAAACACATTCACAAGAAAACTTCACAGCATTCAAACAAGCATCTCTCATTTTCAAGTCGCCCCTCTCCTCCACTTAACAGGCTTACTTCATAAACCTCACATCCTCTTTGTCCCAAAACCCCAGGCAGTTTTTCAACATGTTTAACTTCCTCCTCCACCCCCTAGTGCCCCCTCCCACTTCTTACATCTTTGCAAAAGATTTTGCAATACATTTCAACAACAAGATTGATCAGATCTAACAAATCTTTACTGCTCAACCATCACAACCCCTATTTATACCAGACCACTCCCCTCCCCCACTAACCCTTCTCCTCTCCATCACTGAAGGAGAACTTGCCCACATCCTCTCTGAATCACCATATCGCTTCTCCTGTTCTCATCCAAACTTCTCAAAAGGCATGTCCACACTGCACTTTCCTTTCACCCCTCATCTAACCTACTCTTTGACAACCTGCAATCTGGCTTCTGCCCCACTATTCCACCAAAACTGCCTTAACAAAAAATTGCTAACAACCTACTGTGCTTACCGTCAAAGTTAACAGACACTTCTCTATACCCCTCCTTCTAGACCTGTCCTCTGCCTTCGATACAGTCGACCACTTCCTCCTACTACACATCCTCTCTTCCATTGGTATTACTGACCTTGCCTGGATTTCCTCATACCTTTCTTATTGCACATTTATTGTCTCCCACACTACCTCTTCACCCCACCCTCTCTCTATTGGGGTCCCACAAGGCTCTATCCTGGGGCCTCTATTTTTTTCTATTTACCTATTAACACACACGGCCTGGGACAACTCATAAAGTCTCACAGCTTACAGTTCCATCTATATGTTGGTGACACTTAGATATAACTTTCTGGCCCAGACATCACCTCTCTGTTGTCCAGAAACTTGCAGTGTCTATCATCCATATTTTCCTTCTTCTCCTCTCGCTTCCTAAAACTCAGTATAGACAAAGCTGAACTCAACCTCTTTCCTCCATCTCACCCATCTTCCCTACCCGATCCATCTATCACAATAAATGACATCATACTTTGCCCTGTAGCGGACATCCGCTATGTCTGAGTAACCCGTGACTCTGCTTTATCCTTCAAACAGCATATCCTAACTTTTGCCATCTACTGCTGCCTCCAACTCAAATATATTTCCAGAATATGTCCTTTCCTTATTCCTCAATCTGCTAAAATACTAGTGGATGCCCTCATCATCTCCTGCCTTGAATTCTACAACATCCTCCCGTGGCCTCCATAACACTCTCGCACCTCTCCAGTCTGTCCTTAACTCTGCTGCCTGACTAATCCACCAACTCTCCTCGCTAGTCCTCCACTTCTCCCCTCTGAAAATCTCTTCACTGGCTCCCAATTCCCCAGTGTATCTATTTCAAACTACAAACATTGACTTACAAAGCTATCTACAATCTATCTCCCCATCTGTAAACTATCTGTGAACTAATCTCCCGATATCATCCAACTCGTAATCTTTGATCCTCCCAAGACCTTCTTCTCTCCTCCTCAATCATACGTTCCTCATCAAACCAAGACTTTTTTTGAGTATCCCTCATCCTCTGGAATTCTGCATTTCCAATACGTCCGACTATCACTTACACTCATAACTTTCAAGTGAAACCTAAAAACCCATCTATTCAGAACAGCTTATGACTCACCCCGGCGGGCAACATGGGGTACTTGGAACTGGGCCATCTCGTCATCGTCTGGGGCTGCAGGATGTCACGGTGGTGTCACCCGGTCCGTGATCCCCTCGTCGGGGTGATTAGTACAAAGGGGGATTGAAAATGGATAAAATAAAAATAAATAAATAAAAGTTGTCATGATGCCACTCGTGGAATGCGGCCGGTATGGCCGCTGCTGCAGTCGGGACCTCTGGGGATGATGGAAGTAGCAGCGAGGATGGTTGAGCTCTCCATGGGAAGAGCGGGTCCCCAGGGCAATCGATTAGTCTGTTATTGTGAAGGGCTCATCAGGGGTGTAGGGTTCACAATACAGTCAGGCAGTCTCCTGCTGCCGGTTCACGAAATCAGTCTATCTCCTTGCAGGTGTAGTAATCAGAGTCTCACACAGCATAGAGCTTTAACCAGGTTTACTCTCTTTCTCAGCAGATGGTTAGTTTACAGACAGTACAGTGGCAACTCCGGTGTGGTCTAAGCAGCCAGGATGGCTCATCATAATCACCCCCTTTCATGTTCCTTTCATGAGCCTTTTTGGCCTGTCCGCATGCTAGCTATGGTTCAGCGGTCACGGGCTTTCAGTGGCGACCTGCCAGATCCCCTAGTCCTAATGCTGCGGCCTTCATTTTGCTGCACCAGAGGTTGGGTCGCGGGACATAAAGATCCCGCACCCCGCTGAAGTTTGTGGTTGGAGCATAGAGCTTTCTGGCCACTTCAGCAGAGCCGGCACTATGGTTCCGGCCCAGTCCCTCAGTGTCCTCGCTGATTCAAATACTTCTTTCTCACACTGCAGCCCGGAACCCAAACAAGCCTCAAGGTGGCACAGGCCGCCGAGTCCGTGTCCTCTCAGTCTTGTATGATGGTGTTCTCGCCTCTCCTGACTGAACTTGACTCTCTCGTGTCCCTTGGCTGACTGGCTTTTTTGAACTTGGTGTTGTCTCCTTTTGTTTCCTCCCCTAACCAGGTCCTGTCCTAACTTCTCCACCCTCCACTTGTCTCCTCCTGTCATCCCATTGCTGGGCATAATGTCTCTAGTCTTGGGATCAGAGTGTGTTGAGTGTGTGTTTGGGGTGACCGACTTACCAATCCCAGCTGCTGTGCCATCTAGTGACGAACGGTCCACAGGGGCGCCACACTTACAGCCTGGAATAACCCTACTGCCACAGAAGCTGGCACTGCACTACCACCGGAGCTTGTACTCGAAAATGTACAAGGCCGTTCTACCAACGTCAAGGTAACCTATATCAGAACGGTCCCTATCTAACTTATTTAAAACCTGATCCTATGTTCAATACCTATGGATGCAGGATACAGTGATCTAGTTTTCTGGATCAGGTTTTAAATACATTTTAAATAAGTTAGATAGGGACCGTTCTGATATGGGTTACCTTGATGTTGGTAGAACGGTTTTGTAAATTTTTTTGCAAAAAATGTAGTAATTAAATACCCTGTTATTAAACACTGTGTCCCATCAGCAGTAACTCTTTATTATTACCTATTACAGCATAGTATTTCTACAGGTTTGTTAGAATTTTTTTTTGTGATCTAGCTTTCCAATGGTGTGAACACAGTCCTACAGACTTGTTCACTTTGTGCATTGCCTCACCTGTAAGTGTCTAATTAGTTTCTTCTTATGCAAAATAAGTTGTGCCCCCACCCCTTCCTTAGTGAGCCAGGCACATAAAATGCTATCTTCTGCAGCGTGTCCATATTGGACTCTGGCCCTTCTTTATATTGCATCCATAGATCCATAGGATCAGGTTTTAAATAAGTTAGATAGGGAGCATTCTGATATGGGTTACCTTGACGATTGTAGAACGGCTTCATACATTTTTTGCATAAAATGTATTAGCTAAATACCCTGTTATTAACACTGTTTTTCATCAGCACTAGCTCTTTATTATTATCTATTACAGCAGAGTATTTCTACAGGTTTGTCATACTGTTTGTTTTGTGATCACATCTGAGATCAGCCTTATGTAGGAAAAAGGACCCTGATTCCAACGATATATATCACTTAGATTACTGTGAGCAGCGGTTGTTTAGCAGTAGCAAATTGCAGAGCTTATGAAGCAAACTCCACCCACACCACAGCTTTCTGTGTACATTGTATATTGACAGTGAGTTGCTAATCAGTGCTAGGGCATGATTGGGTCAGGTGGCATGCAGGCAGTGATAATGTCCTGCTGATAAAACACTCCTTGCATTGAAAGAGCACACACATCCTAAAAAGTGACACATCCCTAAAATCTGTGTCACAGTCCTTACCCCACGCTGCTCTCAGATTACATAGCAAATACCTGCTGACAGATTCCATTTACTGCACTTTTCACTCTACTTACCTTATTGCATTTTTCAATATTTTAACTTAGGTTCAGCTCACACTTGTATGTGAGGTCAGGCATTCCATTAAAAGACTGAAAATGTTAGGTTATTTTTTGTAAATTACAAAATTTAAATTACAGAATGGTGATATGGTTTAATCAGCTCAAAGGCAACCATATCACCATTCTATTTACTTTTGGATTTTCTCCGCTGATGTCAGATCTGTTACTGCCATGAAATCTGGTTTTCTGCTCCCATAAAGAAACAGAATAATATAATATAATTTTGAACAGAAGTATGAACATACAGTACAGTTGTCTTAGGAGTGCATCAATGGTGTGGTGGTGTGTTTAGAGGCATTGGGGAACCTAGGTTTTTGAAGGGCATATGGGAATCATGGGGGCGAGACCACTTTGGATCTGCTCAATCTATTTATTACAGGGAATTATATTCATTAAAATTATTGGCATATAACATTAAATGGTTGGCTTCAGCTTTTTATGGCTTTATGTGCAGATTGTCGGGGGGTTATAGTAGATGGTCATTGGGACTATTATGACTCTCATGCAAAGCACATAGATCTTCATTTCCTTGGTTTATCTCTCCATATTCAATATATTGATGTAATACTGTTGTGTGCATAGTGATGTACACATTCCCTAGTTCCAGCATTGATTCTGCAACCTTGTTTTATCAGTCCTGTCAATATCAACATATCCAGTTATGGTATATATGTCTATACAAATTCACTACAGCCAATGACTTTCTTTTCGAGTGTGGCCTCACTAGGTATCATATGTACTATGTCTATATTATCATTATTATTTATTTTTATAGCGCCATTAAATTCCATGGCGCTATACATGTGGAAAGGGCAAACAAAGACAAGAACAGTATGTATGGACAATTAAATCACACTGGTACAGGAGGGGAGAGGACCCTGTCCACAAGGGCTCACAGTCTATATGCTATATAAGTCAACATAAATATAAAGTGCATTGCTATCTGGCTGCATTCATGTGTAGATAAAACAATAAGGTGCACAAATAAAAAGAACTCACAATAATTATCCCCTCGTAAATCAAAGACCTCACCGAATTGTCATGCAGAGCCGATCTGATTCAGTGCGGCACCACTTTATGAAGAATGGCAATTATTAGGGAAAGACATTTTACCGCTCTTCCTCTACAGGGGTTTCTCTGCTTTTACTGCACCTTGTAGATGACACTGCATTTAGATTAAAGATGGGTGAATAAAGGAAAGGCTTGCTGGGATTGTTTAGAAGCTGCTTTCCTATGTGATATGGAAAGTAGAAGAGAAAGATTAAGGAAAAATCACAGGAGCAGCCAATGGTGGAACAGAGAAAATAATATCAGACAAATCCTGGCGCCCCCCCACCTCCCATTCTCAGCTGGGGCCAGCACAGTCTTGTCTTGTGTATTAAACTGCAAGGCATCAATAACAGCGGCGTTAACTATTTGGCTCAGCAAGGTCTGACTAATAAGCTTGGCTTCTCTACACACCTGCAGTTCTGCTTCTCCCGCTCCTAGATACAGATGTGAGCAACGTCCCTGCTTATTGACCCTTATGTTATTTTTCTTCCTTCAATTCTGGAGCGCATTGCTGTTTCCAGCTGGGCCGGAGATTAACCGTTTCGCTGCTGGCTCTGCAATCTCTGAGGCCTTTGTGAAAAGAAATATGAAGATTAACAGTGAAAATATTTAAAAGAACTAAAAGCAATTTCCAAGAATTTGTACATATGCAAAATACAGTATCATACCACACTATGATAAAAGAAGCTGTGCCTCCGATATAGATGTTGCTTTTCTTATATTGGCCACCGCTGTCTTATTGCAATGATTATACAGGGTGGGTCATTTATATGGATACACCTAAATAACATGGTAACGGTTGGTGATATCAACTTCCTGTTTGTGGCATATTAATATATGGGAGGGTATACTAATGTGCCACAAACAGAAGGTTGATATCACCAACCGTTACCATGTTATTTAGGTGTATCCATATAAATGGCCCACCCTGTACAATGGCAAGCAGCTCTCTTTTATGTACGGTATGTACACCTTTATGTTTCTTTTATGGAAGGTGGAGGCAGATTTACATATAAAGTAACAATTCACACTCTGTGTTTCTTACATACACGCATTGTCCACAGTGTTCCCTGCCCTCGGACTAATCCCAACTCTACAGTCCTTGACGGAAGTTATGCTGCTTATCCATGTTATGTAAATAAAAGCTTATAACCTGACATTAAATTCATCCATTGGTTTTATAAATTACTCTTTTGAAAGCTGAAACCCTCCCAAATTTGGTTTAGATTAAGAAAGTAAATTGGCATCAATGCTGAAATATTGATAATTTAATGAACACAGAATGGTCAGATTTTGGCAAGACAAAAGTTTTGTCGCCCACAGAAAGTAATGTGATTTTCAAACAAAAAATTAACTTAAAATACAAGTATATGTTGCATAACATTGGTGAATGAAGTTGTGGTGCTATTAGAGTCATATTTTTATTTTGTGTGACTTCCATGAGCTTGAAGGACTGCATCCATGCGGTTCAACAATGATTCATACAATTTTTTAATGAAGTCATCAGGAATAGCAAAGAATGCAGTCTTACATGCCTCCCAGAGTTCATCTAGATTCTTTGGTTTTGTCTTCCAAGCTTCCTCTTTCATCCTACCCTAAACATGCTCAATGATGTTAATTATGTCTGGTGACTGTGCTGGCCAGTCCTTGAGCACCTTGATCTTCTTTGCCTGGAGGAACTTTGTTGTAGAGATCGGTGTATGAGATGGAGCACCATCCTGCTGCAGAATTTGACCCCTTTTATGATTTGGAATTTAAGAGGTAGCTAATGTCTTGATATTTTAAGCTATTGATATTGCCTTCCACCTTGCAAATGTTTCACACACCCCCATACTGAATGTAACCCCAGAGCATGATCATTCCACCACCAAATTTAACCGTTTTCTGGGTGTATTTTGGATCCATACGTGCTCCAGTAGGTCTCCTGCAGTATTTGTGGTGGCTGTGGTGTAATTCTACTGAAGATTCATCAGAGCAATCCACCTTCTGCTACTTTTCCAGCGCTCATCTGTTTAGCAGGCTGTAGGACTTTGCAAATGCCACACGTTTTTTTTTGTTGCCTTTTGTTTAGTGCTGGCTTCTGCACACTGATTCAACCATGGAGGCCATTTCGAGACAGAATCCTACAAAGTGTTCAGGTGACACAGGAATTTGAGGTGACCAGGCCTGTAGGAGCTCTGCTGAAATGGAAGAGGGGCTTGCTTTAGATTTTCTAACCAACAAACGTTCCTCCTGAGCAGTTTTATTGAGGGGTCTGCCAGATCTGGGCTTGTCAAACACATCTCCAGTCTCTTCAAATCTTGTTTTAATTCTTTGTAGTTGACGCTGAGACACATTAAAGGTGCCAGCCAACTCTGCAGTGGATCTGCTCTTCAGCCTCTTGATAAGGCTGTGGTCGCAGGGTGGATTTTTGGCATGTTGTCAGAGCTCAAGTTGCAGTTCAAGTGAAGGTCTGGGGTGCTGGGTTTCTTTTTATACACACCCACTAATTAACCGATCATTTACTGAGCACAGGTGAGGATGTAAACTAGGATTGGGTGCATTATATGACCAGCGACAAAACCTTTGTCTTGCCAAAATCTAACCATTCTGTGTTCATTAAATGATCAAAATTTCAGCATTGATGCGAATTAATTTTTTTAACCTAAACCACATTTGGAAGGGTTTCAGCTTTCAAAAGAGTAATTTATACAACCAATGGATGAATTTAACATCAGACTATAAGCTTTTATTTAATAACATGGATAAATGACATAACTTCTGTCAGGGACTGTATATGTAGGCTTTGATTCCTGATCAAGTCATCCTTTATACATTCTTTATAGGGAGATCAGGGGTATTCCAACCGCGATCTACATGTGTAACTTAATGGTGGAGAAAATAGCTCTTTCCAGCAGCCAAGAACAAATGCAGAACAAGCTAATTTTGTGTCCAAGTCAAAAATGCCAACATTCCCCTCTACTACCCCTATATATGATTGATGATTTAATCAGGATGTACCCTAATGGTGGGTTTACACGCCGCGATATCGGCGTCCAACTCCGACCCAACTCCGACAAAAAGTCACGTGGGTCGCGAGTTGGAGCCGATATCGGGTGCGCGTTGTATTGTTTTAGCATCCAATGCGATGCTGGAACGATGCCAAAACGATATCGGAGTTGAATAGCAAAGCTATTCAACTCGCCGATATCGCAAGGCCGTTGTACCAGCATCGCAGCGTGTGACAGCCCAACTCCGATGTCTACGCTCACGTCACCCATTCACTCCCATGTTAACTGGTCGTTCCTGGGTTGGTGGGCGTAGACATCGGAGGGACGTTGCATCCCGATATCGCGGCGTGTAAACTGGCGATGCGATGCAGGGAGAAACGTGCACTAAATGCGCGCTCCCACGTCGTTGCCTCCGATATCGCCGCGATATCGGGACGTGTAACCCCACCATCAAAGTGTATAATAGCCACATTTGCACCAATAATGTATTATATTGCCACATCACAATACCCTTACCTAATCTCTTATGGTGGGTTTACACGCCGCGATATCGGCGTCCAACTCCGACCCAACTCCGACAAAAAGTCACGTGGGTCGCGAGTTGGAGCCGATATCGGTGCGCGTTGTATTGTTTTAGCATCCAATGCGATGCTGGAACGATGCCAAAACGATATCGGAGTTGAATAGCAAAGCTATTCAACTCGCCGATATCGCAAGGCCGTTGTACCAGCATCGCAGCGTGTGACAGCCCAACTCCGATGTCTACGCTCACGTCACCCATTCACTCCCATGTTAACTGGTCGTTCTTGGGTTGGTGGGCGTAGACATCGGAGGGACGTTGCATCCCGATATCGCGGCGTGTAAACTGGCTATGCGATGCAGGGAGAAACGTGCACTAAATGCGCGCTCCCGCGTCGTTGCCTCCGATATCGCCGCGATATCGGGACGTGTAACCCCACCATTAGTCCCAGTGTTGTAAAGCCCTAGGCTGTAATGCCCACCATGCACTTGTGAGCTTGGACCACCAAAATGTCAAAATTAGAGCATTTTCTGCCAACCTTCAATACCTTTTAATGACACATATTTGATAAATGCAAGCCTAAGGCTACCTTCACATTTGCGTTTGTGTCTGCATGCTGATCGCATGCAGACACAAACGCAGTCAAGAGCGCATAATTTTGATGTGTCCACAGCGGAGAATGTCTGCCTGCGGACACATCACTGTGCATCCCGGCCAGCCAATCAGAGGTGTCCGGGGGCGGGCCAGAGGCGGAGATCAGCGCCGGAGACCTCCTCCTCCCCACCGCCGATAAGCTCCGGGATGTGTCGGCGGGGGAAAACAGCTGATTTGACAGCTGTTTGAATCTCCCGCGCCGACACTGAGAGGAGATGTCGGCGCGGGAAGATTCAAACAGCTGTCACATCAGCTGTTTCTCCCGGCCGACACCGCTAGCAGATTACCAACAGCGGGGCGGAGATCATCAGAGGCTGAGCTGATCTCCCGGTGGCCGTCGGTGATCTCCTGTGACATCACCGGCGGCCACCAGGAGAGATTTCAATGGGTCCACAGCGTTCTCCTGCGCAGTTAAGCGCAGAACACTGCGGACCCATTGATGCCAATGCTTTTTTTGTGTGCTTGGGGAAGCTTGTTGATTTTCCAAGGTCCCCGAGCGCACAAAAAATGCAACATGCTGCGTCCCGGGTGTGGACGGGGGACCCTGGATGGAGCAAATATCTTCCGCATCCGCACCCGAACGCAGCAAACGTAGGCACTATGCGTTCCTATGTTAAACATAGGAACGCAGTGCGCATGCGTTTGACTGCGTATGGGAACGCAGCATACGCTGCGTTCACATACGCAAATGTGAAGGCACCCTAAGGCAGATATATATTGAGCAGTTATCTACTGCCATTTTCTGGTGGTTATTGTGGGGCTGTAATTAAAGAGTTGTTAATGCCAAAAGATGGAGTTGTATTCTATCAATGAAAACGCAAAGTGGGCCACATACCAGATCAATTGGACATTTTGCCTGAATTGTTGCTTTTACTCATGGCGTTAATCCAAGACATCAACCTTGAGCCACCAACATACCAAGGATAACTAGAGGTTCAGAAAAGGGTTGCCTGAAATATTCTGATTATACAACCCCTTTAATGTATGTGCATGTCCAATTCTCATCCATATTTTGGAGATCAGACTCGTCTATTCAGATCTACGGGCATCCATTAAAAATTGATTTTTCATCCTTTATTTATGGGATCCATTGCTGTTTGACAATGTAAAAAATATATTCTAACAACTTATCTTTTTCAATTTTTAAAAATGGAAGAAAAAATGGATAAAGAAGAGAAGAAAAATTAATGACCAATGAAAACAAAACAGATAACAAGGAGAAAGCAATCTGTATTTGATGGGAGAAAACACAAAACCAGATGAGTGAATGTGCCCCAGGCTGCATTAGGTTTTCTCCTAATCAATTTAGGGTGGGGGATATTGTCGTGCGCCCCTGTACACAGGGTAGAAATCTATTGTCTAGGTAGCCTTTTCTGCCTACCTCTTGCCCTGTCGCTGCCCCACAATTTAGTACAACATAAACCTTTCTAGGGATGCAGATATTTTCTTCACAACAGTAACGAATTGTCCTATATTTGCTGTTTATAGAGACTTCATACCTGAATGTTATTCAATGGTTGCATTCATGGGATTTGAGATACACTTGAATATTTGCTCATGAATATTCATTTACCCACAAAACGTCTCCACTCCAGCGAGCTGGCTGATATAAACTTATACTGTTCTCTGCTTTAATGATCATGTTAGAAATAGAACTTTGCACTTAGCATAGTATGAGCCCTGCTTTAATTATCATGTTTGAAGTATTTTTCTTGCACTTAGCCCTAGGGAGGTGTTCTTCTATTACCAATGGAGCAAGTCATCTTCATCCATATACTGGAAAAGTTATGTACTTTACATATATTACTAGCCGGGTTGCCAAATTCTGTTTCTATTTTTTCTGGACAGCTTACCAAAAAATCACTGACAGACAATATTTTTTATGGACATTTAAGAAAACCTTAACAAATCATTTTGATTTAAAATGATTCATGTCTACAGCCCATTGTTCTGATATGTAGACATCAGCTGTATTCACTGTAAACTGTAAAATAAAAATTACAGTCAAAATAAACTAAATAAGTTTCTTCAGTGTCAAAAAATCATGAATGTGTTGAACGGCACAAAGCACAGGGGTCGTATAGTCAAGCTCGAGTTTGGGCCTGGCCCCACAGTATCTCGCACCCCTGCTGGCTCTTTGAGTGAAAAGTTTAGTTTGTTGTTGCCGTTGATGAGGGTCAAAGTACACAAAGACTCAATCATATCAATCATATCAAACAAATGTTCTTTACTTAAAGGGAATCTTTCACCTAGTTTATAGCCTCAAACTTATCACTACCTTTCCTTGTAGCTTCCTACTACATCACTAACCATCCATGTCTGAATTAAATGTGTCCTGTAATCCATGTGAAAAATGCTTTGATCGGTTGACACGCCCACTCCAGGGCCAGGGGGTAGTCTTTTCAGGGGACACCACGGTGGCAACTTGGCTCCGTGATCCTGGCGGTGTCAATTAAAATGCAGGACAAGATGACAAGGGGAAATGGGGGGTTGTTGTGACCCATGGTGTGCAGCTATAAGGAGATGCTGCTGCTGCAGAACCTCTGGGGACCATGACTGGCAGTCGGGATGGCTTCGCTCCCCATGAGCGGAGTGATATCCCTAGAGCAGAGAGTAGGAAAGTTAGTTCATTTGTTGGCTGGTATTCGTTAGGTCTTAAGCACCTGGTGTGCCAGGCAGCCTCTGCAGCCAATGGGTGCCGCAAAGAAAAGTCTCTCACACAATTGATGGAGTTTTGTATCTTTACTTCATAGTTCAAGCCATGCCGCCAGGTGCTTTCCTCTGCCAACCTCCGGTCCAGCTGTTTCTCAAGAACCAGGACAATGTCGTTGAGACCCCCTTTAGTGTTCCTCTATCTCTCTTCCTTTCTCCGGTGGTACTCTCAGCGCCACTCACTCTCCTAGCCTGTCAGTGCATCTGCACACAGCGCCCGGATCCAGCAGCCACAGGTCTTCACAGGCACCGCTTCCTGGTACCTGATCTTAGTTCGGCTGCCTTCTCTGAGATGTGTCGGGTTCGCGGCCACAGTTCCTTAAGACCTGGTGGCCTCCGGTTCAACAGTTCGGGCCTACAGCTGCCACACCATGTTCAGGGCCGGTTCCCTGGTTCTTCCACCTGTTTCTCTGCCAGATATGAGCATATGGGTGATCTCTGACTTCTGCCGTACCTCAAGGACTTCTTCCTTCTACTACAACTTCCCTTTCTCCCTCCCACCCGGGGCGAACGTGACCGTGCTCCAGCCCTCACACCACCTCTTGACTCCAACCCCAACTTCCTGCTACTCTTTCCTACTCCCCTTCCCCCTCACTCAGCCTGGGCCGTCCCTCCTGGGTCCACACACAGTCCCTGCCTAGGGGGCTCTATGTGTTTCTTGCTGATGCGGGTCTTGACTTCACCATCCTAAATTGTAAAGAACAGTAGCACTACTCTCCTGCTAATGGAGGAGTGCAGTACTCCTGGTGGCGGCCAGACCAGTGGGGCGCCACACACTAATATTCTTGTATGGTAAATATCATGGTGTCATCCATCCTGTATAGCTTGTCGTTGAGCATTTAATGGATACTTTTGAGTAGCTGTAATTAATGTATTTATTTATAGTGTTAGACGCTGGGGACGTTCTCTCATCTTTCATCTCCCTTCCTTCCCAGCCCCCAGCTCCACGGGTTTTACCTGGCGATCAAAAATAGGGCAAAACCCACACAATTTTTACTTTCATTATTTATTAATTTAAATAATAGAAAAAAAATGGGCTTCCATGTATTTTATTTGCCAACCAAGGTAAAGCCAGTCAACTGGGGGTGGCAGCCCGTTGCTGTCCACTTCATCTGTGCTGAGAATCAAAAATAGCACAAAGCGCCATTTTTAAATAGTCTTTCTTTTTACATTACTATGATGTTAGTCAACCTGAAGGGCCCAAAAGCCAATCACAGACACTGTCACTGAGAATGGGCATCTATGATTGGCTCCTGAAGTAACCTGAAACCAGCCCATTACATTCTAGAAGCCAGATAAAACCCAGTCAGCTAGGGCTGCGATTCTCAGCATGGTAAGGCCGAAGAATTCTGGGCCTTCCATGCTGAAAACTGCAACCTGCAGCCACCCCTGAAAATGACGCCTTCTATCATAGTGTCATTTTCAGTCCCCTTAACTGGCTTGTCCAGCAGCCCTGGTGGCAATGGTACGCTGGATAATAATTGGGTTAGTGCCAGCTTTGCACTGTCAGCTGGCACTAAGCCCGAAATTCTTGATGTCAGGCCAAATTAGACCCAGCCACCATGAATAGCTAGTAAACATTACAAAAACACAACACAGAGAAAAAACATTTTAATAGGAATAAAAACACAAATACATTTAGGGACTCCATGTTTATTAACAAAAAAACTCCCTCCGACGTAATCCACAGGCGGAACAGGTTCAGCTCTGCTTCATCGCTCTGAAAAGAAACACGCGTCTGTTCAGAGGGATAAGCAGGCTCAGACTGAGCTGGGTGCCATGAGAAAGGTCAGTCGAGTGCACAGCTGAGTCGTGAACATGTGTGACCTCCGACTCTGACACCACGTGTTACCTGAGTGCACAGCTGAGCAGCTTCATGAGCTTGTCTTCATTTACGGTAGCACATAACTGCATGCCGACAGACAGAGGGCTTCAAGGTATGCACAGTGCGCATTATGAAGCCTCTCTGTACACCCCACAGCTAACAAGAATGTGCATGACCGGATATGACACAGTCATGCGTCATACAAGTTAGAAGGGCACAGATGATGCGCATTGGAAGCAACATATCATGCCCACCGGGGCGTGATACACAGAGCAAGGGGGGTAGAGGATGAGAGAATGTCCATGGTGTCTACAGTCTTGACGACACCATGATAATTACCATACAAGAATGTAGGTGATCAAAGCATTTTTCACAGCAATTACTGTACACATTTAGATCAGACAGGGATCGTTAGGGATGTAGTAGGCAGCTGCAGGGACAAGTAGTTATAGGTCATGAAACATGGGCAAAATTATTTAACATTACAGCATTGCGATTATATATTGGTTTTCTTTTTGGTACAGACTGCTCCCCATGTTTCAGTACCTCCAGGCTTACACCCGCTATGTCAGGCATTTCAATCTCTGGCTGCACACTCATTAAGTCCCCACTGGCTCCAACCCTGTACTTCACATAGTGGTCCACTTGTACCACCGGTAGAGGTACAGTAAGACACCATGTGCCTGCTGCCAGTACTGTATTGACACATTCCACAAGTCCATGCCAACGTTCATGTACTTCAGCTGCAAGGATCAGTGGCAAAGGCCAAATTATTACATTGTCGTTAGCTTCTGTGAATCCGTTCTCTCCTACTGGTGACTCTCCTGTTTAGTTATCATGTCAACTTCTTTTATAGACTATGCCGTTGCCCACAAAGAACACCAGTAACTCTCCTTATTAATTCCTATCTAATTGGGGAGCAGTCTTCACCCTGGCCACTAGAGGGCTGCAAATGTGGCACCCCTGCGGGGGATTGCCACAGGTTACACTGGTGCAAGGAAGGATTGACACCTTGGTTTGTTCAGCACACAACACCTTCCACTCCAGACCTGAAGGGGAGCTCTACTGGCTGCATTAAGTCAGTTCCCCTTTAATGAGATCCAGGCTGAGAGGAGGAGACAGTTGGTCCTAGGAGACAGTTGCTAGGGAGTAGTTTGTGTGAGGAGAGGAAAAGGGAGGAGGCTGAGCTGCTGGTGTCTGGAAAAGACAGATGCCAGGACCAGAAGGGACCATTTTGTCAGCTGTTCACACCCCAGGGAAGGGGCCGGAGGCAAGGAGAAGAGGTAGGGAATAAGAAGAGGGATTAAAAGACATTCCCCTTGAGCACAACCGGACACTGGAGTCCGATGCTGTGGGCTTACAGAGCCACAGTAAAAAGCCCAGCAGTTTCAGGTGAAGTTTAGCCCTGAAAGAAGATAGTAAAGACATTAAAAACTAACCAAACAGAGGACCAGGGGCCACAGGATAAACCGGGTTCCCGCAGAAGGGCCTGATTGTTAGTTTTAGACAATAGAGAATTGGAGAGCTCAAACTCAGGCAAGACTCATCCTTCAAGAGAAAGAATAGAGATAAAGGAGGCCTCATATCTTTCTAAGGAGTTGATCCTAAAATGCACCAGGGACCCGGTTATTACTCAGAACTGTACTTGTTTTGTGACTACCAGTAAAAGGTACCGGAACAACTATCCCTGTGTGTATGTGTGACTGTTCATCGGCTATAACCCACCATCTTCCTCCTTCACTGCTCTCCCTCACCATCTTCCTTTATTGCTGCCCTGAGGTAAAGCTCCACCTGTGGGGAGCTATACCACACTTTGCTGCCCCCTCCATCACCTCAGCGGCCGGCTGGCAGCGCTGGTACCAAATTTACCGGACCCTACAGGTGGCGTCACGTCCCCCTGTAAATAATTCCCTCACAACCCCCTTCAAATGATCCCCAGGGCACGGCACCGGGATACCGTCCACCTGTGACTCCCTACTCAGCAGACCCGGTGACCGAGTACCCCCAGACAGCCCTGGCTTCATCACAAACACATGGTTACATTAACATACTATGCACAGTTATGCTTTTCCTACAGCTTCAATAGGCACAGAGTACTTTCCAAAGTAAGGGGGGGCAACGCACTCCCACGCCCCATTACAAATTTATGGATAAGCTAAAAATATCCTCCTCTTTTTGTGGACTGTCCTGGAATTTCTGGATAGTTGGTAATCCCCTGATTACCAGTATCTGTAGAGCAATAACTGGTATGTTCCAATTAGATTTATAGCCGAGAACATATGAAAATGTACTCAACACATTGATGCCTTTCAACAGTTTACAAATAGTTAATGTGCGATAATTACACTGCTCAGAGGTGCGCTGCAATGAAACTGAGCACATCAGCATAGAGCAATAAACGTAAGACACTGGAGACTTGGTGTACAGTAATTACAGCAGTCTACAATACAAATCTATAGAGGGTTTCTGAGCAAGTAGCCTGAAATGCACAGTGTTTACATAGGTATATAATAACACTATACAATTGCACAGTTTACGGTGCCTTCAAGTATTTTCCAGGGACACTCCGCTGGTTATCAGCTATATATATATTCTGTATAGCTTGTAGTTGAGCATTTAATGGATATTTTTCAGTTGCTGTAATTAATGTATTTATGTAGCGTGTTGTGAATCTGATCACTCCATAACATGTCATTTCCTTTTCTTTCTTTATTTAATACATTCTTACTCTTTTAATCACATAAAGTAGTAATATTTTGAAACCAACTGGTCACCTTGAACAAAATATCTATACCAGCAGTCAACATTGACCGTTTATTGTCTGTGGTGGAGCATACCATGGGGCCTCTTGTTTTTGAACCTGACAATAAAGAAATGTAATACTGTCGAGCCCCAGGCTGTGGGGTACTCGGGTATCAGGCTCCCAAGGGGGATTAACGCTCCTGTTGTCACAGGGAGTGGTGGCCGCGCCTGATCCCATGTCCTGGGGGACTATTCTTTTGAAAAGGGGATGTATTTACAGGGGATTCTATATACAAGTTTGTCGTGACGCCACCTGTAATTTCTGGTGATGTTGCACCAGCGCCGCCACAGTCTGCCGGAGGTAGTTGGTAATGCGGCTAGTTGGTGAATTCCTCCACAGGTAGGACTGGACCTCTGGGGCAGCGTTCCTGTATAGGAGCAAGTTCATGCAGAAGAAGATGCAGCAGAGACAAATTCACTTTTCTCCACGTACTTTACTGTCATTTGCATTGGACGCATACAAAATTACAGTTCAGCACTCCTGATGGTATGAGGACAGGTAGCTTAATGGGTGGCTGCAGGCAGATCCTAGGTGGTATGGTGGAACCCTCAGTGTGTGCCTTTGTGTTCTAACCCTTTCTGTTCCTTCCTTCTCTCCGGTTGCATTGTGAAGCCTGACGACATGAAATCTGTCCGACCTCCTTCCTTCTCTCACCCTTGCTGCCGTCGGGTAACCCTCTGCCGGCTGGCCGCTCGTTCCTTCGGCGGAGCCTGGTACCCTCTTTCGGTCTGCTCAGGTGCCCGTGACAATTGTAGACTCCACATGACTCCGGATTCTCTGTGGTCCTAAAGTATCCCACAGGTGCGGGCTCCGGTGCCCGGTAAGCTGTCTGGGAGACCTGCTGATGGCCCTATTTCTCAGACTGGCTTCTCTCTCTTTCCTGGAGTAGTTTCCTTTTTTTTCCTTAGCTTCTTTCTTTCTCTTCCATTCCTCCTGGTCCCTCAGCAGAGAGACCCTACGCTCCAGAAAACCCTCTGATTTCTCACTTCTGACTCCTCTTGCTCCCCCTAGAGGTGATTATATTCCCTCTCGGGTAACTCCGCCCAAGTAGATTAGGGAATAGGGTTAGAGGGAGGTTTAAAATGTGCTGTAGTCCCGAGACACAAGGATTCCAAGGTCCAAAATTGGTGTAGATAAAATTGTACCTTTATTCTATCTGACGCAGTGGGCAGCTGGCTCACAAAACGCATCAGATAGAATAAAGGTACGGTTTTATTTACACCAATTTTGGACCTTGGAATCCCCTGTGTATTGGAACGGCAGGCAGCAAATGGTAAACCTCCCTCTAACCCTATACATAGTCATTGTCCCAGCACAGGCATTTTTATTGTGTAATAATGCACAACATTAACTTATCCTGGACCCTGGCAAAACATGTTACACCACTGAAGATGGAGCATTTTATTGCTAGACTCCACTCCAACTAGGTTTTATCAATAAAGCTGTGGACACTATATAACAAAGTACCAGCAGTGCCGACAAACCCAGTGTGGGTGAAAGGTTTGTAGAAAAAAAAAAATATATATATATATCTAATATATAAAGCTGAATGTGTGTGTGTATGTATGTGTGTATATCCGGGATTGGCATCTACACCGCCGCAACTACAGCCACAAAATTTTGCACAGTCACATGTCTGGACCCCGGGAGCGTCATAGACTATGTTGTGAGGTGAAATTTTAACCCTGTGCGTTCCAGTTCATCGAACAATTTTGGCCCTATCTACATAATGGGGAAAAAGTAAAACGAAAAGTGTGGGAGGAAAATCGACAGCTGCCAGCTACAGCCACAAAATTTTGCACAGTCACTCGTCTGGACCCTGGGAGCGTCATAGGCTATGTTCTGAGGCGAAATTTTAACCCTGCGCGTTTCAATTCACCAAACAATTTTGGCCCTATCTACATAATGGGGAAAAAGTGACAGTTACCAGTTGACAGTTGTGCATGAGAGGGGATTAATGACATCACCAAAGACTAACAGCATATAGTCACTAAGGTGGGGCCCTGACGCGGAATATTCACCACGCACAGGGACATGTATACACACCACACGCACACAAAGAGTAACAGCAAGTGTATAGTTGCTAAGATGCAGCCCCAACATTGGATACTCACCACGCACCTGAACACACACACACACACACACGCACACCACAAAGAGACACACACAACACAGAGACACACACCACACAGACACCCTCCCACAGGGACACACACACACACCACAAAGAGACACACACACACCCCACGGACACACACCCACACCCTATAGAGACACATGCACTCACCCCACAGGGACACACACACACACAACACAGAGACACACACCACACAGACACCCTCCCACAGGGACACACACACACACACCACAAAGACACACAACACAGAGACACACACCACACAGACACCCCTCCACGGGGGGACACATACATACACACCCTATAGGGACACATGCACTCACCCCACAGGGACACACACACACCACAAAGAGACACACACAACACAGAGACACACATCACACAGACTTCCCCCCCCACAGGGACACACACACATACACACCCTATAGGGACACATGCACTCACCCCACAGGGACACACACACACACCCCAGGGACACACACAACACAGAGACACACACACATACACACCCTATAGGGACACATGCACTACCCCACAGGGACACACACACCACACAGACAGACACAGATGTGCACAAATCGCCTCAGACAACTCGCCTCATACGTGTGCGATCTTTAATTTCCAAAAATAAACATCTGATTAAAAACAGCCAATGTGCAACACATGTGCCATATAGGGAATTTAGGCAGATGTCAGTCACATGAGCTGTCTATTATGTGTATGTGTGAGGTAACATATACTGCCCGGCCAGGGGGAGGGTTTCCTGTTGGCTGGAGATTTATCAGGCTGCCTATAGCAACCAATCACAGCTCAGCTTCTATTTTCCTACAGGTCATTAATATGATATATTCACATTCTATTTTGTTATAGCCAACATCAGTTATTTACTAACCCGGGCGTAGCCGGGTAGTACAGCTAGTACAGCTTAAAATAAAATTTACATTCGATTGACTATTTGGCAGTGAATGTAATGGACCTGACTATTGCAGCCTGCTGCCTGCAGGGTGTGAAGATGCTTATAGCAAGAAACTACAGAGGGTTCAGTAATGATTTTTACATGCATTAAAAGGGCAGCCCAATCATTATTCAAGGGTAATATTAGTATCATACTGAAAAATGACCTGACAGAGTCCCTTTAAAAAAAGGCTGATCTATGAGGGAAAGGCAGTATTTTTGATTTTTGTGAAGCATGTTGAGATCTTTTCAAACATTAGGACTCTATTTTATTGTATTTTTTGTGCTAGCAGTATTAGACTGAACTGCCTTGGGATATTATGGTGAAATTATTCTGAATGCCTATCATTAATCCAAAGATCATGTGCACATTTTTTCTTAATTATATTTTAGGTTAGTGATCTCATAAATCAAATGTTGGGACCCTCTGCTCTATGTAGTATAATCTCATACAATAATGGAGTCACATTCTGAAATTTACAATAGAGCTCCTCTCTTCTACTAGATATACACTGTTGCCCTCTGTTACAGTGCAATATGTACAGTTGCTCTAAGACTATAACAGCAACAATATCAAAAGCAATACCAATTTATTTCACTGGAGTATTACCTAATACATTTATTGCAGCTGTTACTACCGTAGCATAAGTACATGTGACCATAAATGAGAAGTATTAGACAGAGTGGAGAGGCCCAAGGCTTCCTCTGACAATGTTATTATGA
Organism: Allobates femoralis; assembly: GCA_033576535.1. Taxonomy (NCBI): domain Eukaryota; kingdom Metazoa; phylum Chordata; class Amphibia; order Anura; family Aromobatidae; genus Allobates; species Allobates femoralis. The sequence continues at coordinate 297,753,476 of JARQOC010000006.1, forward strand.
AAGCAGCGACAGTAGAAGTATTTCTTTATATTTGCAGTAAAGAAGATCACAAAAAGAAACTGTAAAAAACAGAAATATACAAGGTATCTGCCAATATATAGTCATGGCAGAAAGTGTTTCCACCCTTAAAATTGTTCTTAAAATTTTCTCCCAGAAAATTATTGCAATTACACATATTTCTTATACACACGGTTATTCCCTTTGTATATATTGGAACAACACAAAAAAATGAGAAAAAAATGCAAATTGGACATAACTTCACAAAAAGCAAAAAACAAAAATGGTCTGGACAAAATTGTTGGCACCTTCAACTTAAAATTTGGTTGCATAGACTTTGGAATAAATAACTGCAATCAATCACTCCCTATAACCTAACCTAACTAACAAGTGTAATACACCCAGATCTAAGTAGAAACTCACTATATATGTAGAACCAGCTAAAGGGGTGCAATCATGCGGGGTCTTGCAATCATGCCAACTGTTTAAGTGCCGACTGTACAAGTGCAGTTACACCGGGCAGTTAAACGGGGCAGGAAACGGGTAAGTCATGCAAGACAAACAAACAGATATGCAATTTGTTCACTTGTACTGCAATTATGTATTCAGTATGTACTGACCTCTCACCCACCACTACAGCTCTCCTTCCCACTGCATTTGACCCACGCTACTCCCATCCCCCGCTCACCATCCACAATGTATCCCCTCCTTTGCACTCTCACTCCCATCCTTCTCCATTTCCTGCTACCCCCGCTCATCCCTCCACCCAGCAACAAAGTACTTATCTCACCCTCCATTCTACCTAGCCACCTTACCCACTCCTCTGAACTATTCCTTCACTTTCAATCCTCCATCTCCAATCAGGCACGGCCACCACGTAAACTCTCATGCTCCCAACTGATAACCCTCTCCCTGCTCCTCCTACTCGCTGGCGACATTTCCCCTAATCCCGGCCCCCCCCGCCACATCCCCACAGTCACCTGCACCCTACCCCCATGTCCCATCACCAACTCTCATAACCCCACCATCACCCAACCTCGCAACCTGACCAACCTTAGACCCATCCCCCCAGCCCCTGCTCCGCTAATCTCCCTGCCAGGCGCACTCTGGAACGCCCGCTCAGTCTGTAATAAGCTTACAGACATCCATGAACTCTTTATTTCTAATAAACTTTCATTCCTTGGCATCACAGAGACCTGGCTCACCCTCTCCGACACAGCCTCCCCTGCTGCACTATCCTATGGCGGATTCAATCTCTCCCACACACCCCGCCCCTCTGACAAACATGGCGGAGGTGTCGGCATACTCCTATCCGACACCTGCTCCTTCGCCCCTATTCCACTACCCCCCTCTGTTACTCTCCCATCTTTCGAAGCCCACTCTGTCCGCATCTTCTCCCCCTGTAACCTCCAGCTAGCCGTCATCTACCGCCCCCCTGGATCCATCCCCACCTTCCTCGACCACTTCACCACCTGGCTACTTCATTTCCTCTCTACTGACATCCCCACCATTATTATGGGCGATTTCAATATCCCCATTGACACTGCCCACCCAACCGCCTCTCAACTTCTTTCCCTGACCTCCTCCTTCGGGCTCTCCCAATGGTCCTCCTCTGCCACCCACAAAGATGGCCACACGCTGGATCTCATCTTCACCCGTCTTTGCTCCCTTACTAATCTCACAAACTCAACCCTCACCCTGTCTGACCACAATCTGCTGACCTTCTCCTCCCTCACCTCCCCTACTACCTCACCTCCTCTCCGCAAACTTGATCATCCCCGCAGAAACCTAAAACACATTGATCTGCACTCACTCTCAGAATCCCTTCTCCCTCTCGCCAACATAACATCTATACGTGACACAGACACTGCCACCACCCTCTACAACACCACATTAACAAAGGCGCTCGACCTAGCAGCCCCCCTCACACACCACACTCCACGCACTAATAGGCAACCCTGGCACACCACCCTCACTAAAGACCTGAGACGGGCATCCAGGGTCGCCGAGAGGCGATGGAAAAAATCACGTTCCACTGAGCATTTTGCGCTGTTCAAACAGTCCCTCATCGCCTTCAAGACTGCACTTGCCACCGCCAAACAAACCTTCTTCTTATCCCTAATAACCTCCCTGTCCCACAATCCCAAGCAACTTTTCAAAACCTTCAATTCCTTACTCCGCCCGCCTGCTCCCCCTCCCTCTCCCCTTATCTCTGCAGAAGACTTTGCCTCCTTCTTCAAAGAAAAGATTGACAGAATCAGAGACAGTTTTGATCCACTGTCCCCACAGCCTCCCCTTTCACCTATACTGCCCTCTACTTCCATCAACTGCTTCCCCCCTATAACTGAAGACCAGCTCTCCGCCCTCCTGTCAATATCACACCTCACCACCAGCGCCCAAGACCCGCTCCCATCCCACCTCATTCCCAACCTCACCTCCGTTATCATCCCAGCCCTAACTCATCTTTTCAACCTATCACTCACCACCGGCACCTTCCCCTCAGCCTTCAAACACGCCTTGATCACACCCATCCTCAAAAAACCCTCCCTCGATCCCACAACTGTCTCCAACTACCGCCCTATATCTCTCCTCCCTTTCGCCTCTAAACTACTTGAACAGCATGTCCACTCTGAGCTGTCCTCTCACCTCTCCTCCTGCTCCCTCTTTGACCGCCTGCAATCTGGCTTCCGACCCCTCCACTCCACTGAAACAGCCCTAACCAAAGTCACAAATGACCTACTGACTGCCAAAAGCAAGCGCCACTACTCTGTTCTCCTCCTCCTCGACCTGTCAGCCGCCTTCGACACTGTTGACCACTCCCTTCTACTTCAGATCCTGGAATCTCTTGGCATCACGGACCTTGCCCTCTCTTGGCTCTCCTCATACTTAACGGACCGCACCTTCAGCGTCACCCACTCCCACACATCCTCTTCGCCCTACCCCCTATCTGTCGGGGTCCCCCAGGGCTCGGTTCTTGGACCATTACTGTTCTCAATCTACACTCTCGGTCTAGGGCAACTCATTGAGTCCCATGGCCTCCAATATCACCTCTACGCCGACGACACCCAAATCTACCTGTCTGGTCCTGACATCGCCTCCCTTCTATCCAAAATTCCACACTGCCTGTCCGCCATCTCATCCTTCTTCTCTGCTCGCTTCCTTAAGCTGAACATGGACAAAACAGAGTTCATAGTCTTCCCCCAAGACACTCCCCCTCACTACCTGACCTATCCATCATCGTCAACGACTGCTCTCTCTCTCCAGTCCCCCATGTTAAGTGCCTCGGGGTTATCCTTGACTCTTCCCTCTCCTTCAAGCCCCACATCCAGGCCCTCGCCACCTCCTGCCGGCTCCAGCTCAAAAACATCTATAGGATTCGCACTTTCCTTGACCACGACACTGCTAAAACCCTTATTCACGCTCTCATCATCTCCCGCCTCGATTACTGCAACCTCCTGCTCACCGGCCTCCCCAATACCTCCCTTGCACCTCTCCAATCTATCTTGAACTCCGCTGCCCGCCTAATCCATCTGTCTCCCCGCTACTCCCCTGCCTCCCCCCTCTGCCAAGCCCTTCACTGGCTCCCTACTTCCCAGAGATCCCGGTTTAAAACATTAACCATGACATACAAAGCCATTCACAACCTGTCCCCTCCATACATCTCTGACATGGTCTCCCGTTACCTACCCTCACGCAACCTGCGATCCTCCCAAGAGCTTCTCCTCTACTCCCCCCTCATCTCCTCTTCGCATAACCGCATACAGGATTTCTCCTGTGCTTCACCCAGACTCTGGAACTCACTGCCCCAACACATCAGACATTCTCCTACCCTGGGAACCTTCAAAAGAAGCCTGAAGACCCACCTGTTCCGCCAAGCCTACCACCTGCAATAAGACCCGGTCCACCACACCGCCTCATGACTGGAATTTCCCCCTCCTACTGTATCCCCACCCGCCCCTCGTAGACTGTGAGCCTTTGTGGACAGGATTTTCTCCCCTCTTGTATCTGTATGACCGAATTGTCAACACTTATTGTTACTTGTATTGTTACTATGTTATTTGTCCTAGTCTGCCCTTTTTAGCATGTAAAGCGCCTTGGAATATAATGGCGCTATATAAATAAATAATAATAATAATAATAATAATAATAACCATCAATAAGCTTCTTACACGTTTCAACTGGAATTTTGGACCTCTCTTCTTTTGCAAACTGCTCCAGGTCTCTCTAAGGCCCCTTTCACATAGGCGGTTTTATGAAAATGCGCAGATGCTGCAGAATTACCACATCTGCCGCATCTTCCGCCTAACAGCCGCATTGTCTATGGGGCTTACGGTCAGGTGAGGCAAGTGCGGTTCTGCTGGTTGCGGCAGATGCGGCACTTGTGGTCGCGAAAAAAAAAAGCGGCTTACCGCGTTTTTTTACGTGGCCGCAACTGCTGCAAGTGCCGGAACTGCACCTGCCGCACCTGACCGCAAGCCCCATAGACAATGCATGGGGCTTGCCGCAGGTGTGCCGCAAATGCAGCTGTTAGGCGCAAGATGTGGCAGATGCGGTAATTTTGCCGCATCTGATGTATTTTCATAAAAATGCCTATGTGAAGACTGCCTTCTCCCAACAGCAATTGTAGGATTTCTCCACAGTTCTTAAATCGGATCTAGACTCATTGTTGCCACTTCAAAACTCTTCAGTGCTTTGTTTCTTTACATTTCTGGGTGCTTCTTGAAGTATGCGTATGGTGATTGTCCTGCTGGTAAACCCATAACCTAGGGAGCAAACCCAGCTTTCTGACATTGAGTGCTACATTCTGACCCCAAATCCTTTGGTAATCTTCATATTTCATGATGCCTTTCACATAGTGCCAGAGGCTTAAAAACAACCCCAAAACATCTTTTAACCTCCACCGTATGTGACTGGAGGTATTGTATTCTTTTCTTTGTAGGCCTCATTCCATTTTCAGTAAACAGTAGAATGATATGCTTTACCTAAAAGCTTTATCTTGGTCTCATCTGTCCACAAAGATGCATTTTGACACACTGCAGTGTAGCTTTTTTATGTTTGTGTGTCAGCAGTGGAGGCCTCCTGTGTCTCCTGCCATAGAGTTTCATTTCATTAAAATGTTGACAAATAGTTTGCGCTAACACTGATGCACCCAGAGCCTGCAGGACATTGAATTTCTTTGGAACTTGATTGGGGCTGCTTATCCTCTATCTGGACTATACTGTGTTTCAACCTTTTATACATTTTTCTTCACTGTCCAGGTCCACAGAGATTAGCTACAGTGACATGGGTTGTAAACGTCTTTATTATATTGCGCACCATCACCAAAAGACCATCAAGATCTCTGGAGATGGACTTGTAACCTTGGGATTTCCTAATATTTTTTAAATGTTTTGGTTCTCATTTCCTTAGACAGTTCTCTTCTCCTTTTTCTGTTCTCTACACTTAGGGCTCGGACACACTCATCCGAGTTTGACGGACGAGACTGAGAACAGGCTGGAGCAGTGACCCTGAACGGCCTCTCTCTGTGGACAGGGAATGCGATGCTGCATAGAAACACAAGCAGCTGTCATTCCCAGTCCAGAGACAGAGAAGCCGTTCAGGGTCACTGCTCCAGCCTGTTCCGAGTCTCGTCCGTCAAACTCGAATGTAACTCAGAGAGTGTGTCCAAGCCCTTAGTGTGGCACACGCAGACATACAACAGACATACAATACCAAGACTGGGTAAACTCACCGTTTTATCTGCCTTCAGGTGTGATTTTCATATTGCCCACACCTGTTACTTGCCACAGGTGAGTTTGACGAACATCACATGTTTGAAACAGTTGTTTAGCCATAATGTTGGAAAGTGGCATCCATTTTGTTCAGACCATTTTTGGGGGTTTTGTTTAAAATTATGTCCAGTTTGCCTATTTTTCCTCTGCTTTTTTGCGTTGCTTCCACACAAAGGAAATAAATATGTGCATGACAAAATATGTGTAATTGCAATAATTTTCAGGCACAAATACTTTTTTCTGGAACAATGTCAAGGGTGCCAACATGTTTTGACTACCGTATATACTCGCGTATAAGCCAAGTTTTTCAGCCCAAAAATTGGGCTGAAAAGTCCCCCCTCGGCTTATACGCGAGTCAGTGCCCCCATCACAGTATGGCGGCGCCCCCCCCTCACAGGATGGCCCCCCCTCACGCAGCGCTGCACATATACATTACCAGGCTATCAGCTGTCACCCTCCGGTGGCGGATCGCGGCTCCTGGGCTCCTGGCTTCCATCTTCATCTCTGTTTTCCTGCTTGTCACGTGACCGGCCGGAGTCGCGATGACGTCATCGTGATTAGCCCCGGTCACAAAGCAGGAAGACAGAGATGAAGATGGAAGCCTGGAGCCCAGGAGCCGCGATCCGCTACCGGAGGGTGACAGCTGATAGCCTGGTAATGTATATGCGCAGCGCTGCGTGAGGGGGGGCCATCCTGTGAGGTGGGGGGGGGGGGTGCCGCCATACTGTGAGGGGGGCCTGTATAAAATGTCTGGCACTGCTGGGGCTGTATACAATGCTGGGGACCTGCTATATACCACACTGCTGGGGCTGTATGCAATGCTGGGGACCTGCTATATACCACACTGCTGGGGCTGTATGCAATGCTGGGGACCTGCTATATACCACACTGCTGGGGCTGTATATGATGCTGGGGACCTGCTATATACCATACTGCTGGGGCTGTATATGATGCTGGGGACCTGCTATATACCACACTGCTGGGGCTGTATACAATGCTGGGGACCTGCTATATACCACACTGCTGGGGCTGTATACAATGCTGGGGACCTGCTATATACCACACTGCTGGGGCTGTATATGATGCTGGGGACCTGCTATATACCACACTGCTGGGGATGTATACGATGCTGGGGACCTGCTATATACCACACTGCTGGGGCTGTATACGATGCTGGGGACCTGCTATATACCACACTGCTGGGGCTGTATACGATGCTGGGGACCTGCTGTATACCATCACTGCTGGGGCTGTATACCACACTGCTGGGAGCTTTATACCTGTGCTGGAGTCCACCCTCGGCTTATACGCGAGTCAATACGTTTTCCCAGGTTTTGGGGACAAAAGTAGGGGGGTCGGCTTATACACGGGTCGGCTTATACACGAGTATATACGGTATATGAAATTCTAATACTAATATTGGATTACTGTGAGAAGCTATTTTCACATTATTTTGTATTTCAGTGTTTGTCATTTCTACCACTCTGGAGTAGGACAAGAAGTAGTGTTATTATATTTATCACATTAAATATTTCTACCTTTTAAAAATGTTTATTATTTGGAAAAGGAAAGGAAACTTGAGTAAAATATTACACAATTGTGGGTGATCACTGCAGTAAAGCAGTTTATCTTTTTTAGAAATACTTTTTGCCAAATATACTAATACTAGCTGTGAGCCCGATGCAAATGCATCGGGTGTCTAGAATATTTTTATTTTTTTTTAGATTTTCAAATAATAATCCAATATAGTAGATAGGAATTTTTTATTTTATTATTTATTTTGTTTTGTTTTTTTACTATTTTTATTATTATTAAATGTATTTATTATTTGTTATTTTATGAAAATTTATTTGTATTAAAATTATTTTATTTTATTTAAAAACCGCATCTGCGGCGCGGTTGCGGTAATCCCCATAGAAAGTATAGGGGGACTTGCGGCAGGTGCGGCAAAACCGCACTTGCTGCACCTGCCGCAAGTCCCCCTATACTTTCTAAGGGGATTACCGCAACCGCGCCGCAAGTGCTCGCACTCAGCCAGCGACTCACTGCCGCACCTGCCGCAAGTCCCCCTATACTTTCTATGGGGATTACCGCAACCGCGCCGCAAGTGTAGCGACTCGCAATGGCCTCGCGGCCATTGCTCGCGCTACACAGCGACTCGCAATAGATCCCCATTGAAAGTATAGGGGGAGTTGCGGCAGATGCGGCAGCTGAGGTAGCGACTCGCAATGGCATCGCGGCCATTGCTCGCGCTACCTCAGCGGTAAATCGCTAACTTTGTAGCCGGGCCTCTGGTTCTATTTTCGGCCAGCGACTCGCAATGGCCGCTTCGCGGCCATTGCTCGCGCGTGGTGACGTCACAGCGTGACATAGCCACGGCGTTTTCGGGGTCCGACACAAAAATGCCTACGGCAATTATATAGTAGATAGCTACTTTTTGGGGGAGTCCAATACTTTTTTTGGGGGGTCCAATACTTTTTGGGGGGGTCCAATACTTATTGGGGCGCGTTCAATGCTTTTTGGGGTGCGTTCAATACTTATTGGGGCGCGTTCAATGCTTTTTGGGGCGCGTTCAATGCTTTTTGGGGCGTGTTCAATACTTTTTGGGGGGCGTTCAATACTTATTGGGGTGTGTTCAATACTTTTTGGGGCGCGTTCAATCCTTTTTGGGGCGCGTTCAATACTTATTGGGGTGTGTTCAATACTTTTTGGGGCGCGTTCAATACTTATTGTGACGCGTTCAATACTTATTGGGGTGTGTTCAATACTTATTGGGGTGCGTTCAATACTTTTTGGGGCGCGTTCAATACTTATTGGGGTGTGTTCAATACTTTTTGGAGTGCTTTGCTGGGCTAAACCTGAATGGTGCACAGGGGGTTAATCACATGTCAGGTCTGTGTGTGAGTGAAGATGTGCTGATTGACTCACTGGGATGCAGCTGGGAGTGAGTAGGCTGGAACCTGCCAGGTGTCTGAGTGAGGAGAGGAGGATTCAGAAGTTCAGAGCACTGCCATGTGAAGAGGTGCTGGAAGTGATCCGTCCTCAGTGGGTAAGTGATGGGAGCCTACCAGCTGATGTGTGCATGGCAGCCAGTGTCCAAGGGCCAGGCGGTCACAGCTGACTTTGGGACATTGAGGGGGGGGGGCTGTGCGGCCATTGAGGGGGGAGGGGGGGTCTGTGCGGCCATTGAGGGGGGGGGGTCTGGTGCGGCGCATTGGGGGGGGGGGGTCTGTGCGGCCATTGGGGGGGGGGCTGTGCGGGCCATTGGGGGGGGGGTCTGTGCGGCCATTGGGGGGGGGGTCTGTGCGGCCATTGGGGGGGGGGTCTGTGCGGCCATTGAGGGGGGGGGGTCTGTGCGGCCATTGAGGGGGGGGGTCTGTGCGGCCATTGAGGGGGGGGGGTCTGTGCGGCCATTGAGGGGGGGGGGTCTGTGCGGCCATGAGGGTCTGTGCGCCAGTAGTAGTAGTAGTAGTATGATGATGATGATGATGATGATGATGTGGATGATGATGATGATGATGATGATGATGATGATGATGATGATGATGATGATGATGGTGGTGGTGGTGGTGGTGGTGGTGGTGGTGGTGGTGGTGGTGATGATGATGATGATGGTGATGATGATGATGATGATGATCCCCTGAGAAGGTATAGTGAGATATACTGTGGTAGCGACTCGCGAGGCTCGGCCACAAAGCTAGCGAGTTCCCGCTGAGGCTAGCGAGTCGCTACCTGACCGGGAAATCGCTAGCTTTCTGGCCGAGCCTCTGGTTCTATTTTCGGCCAGCGACTCGCAATGGCCTCGCGGCCATTGCTCGCGCAGCTGACGCCTCGCATTGGCCGCTACGCGGCCAATGCTTCGCCGTGATGACGTCACAATAGTGACATATCCACGGCACGTTTTCGGGGTCCGACACGAAAATGCCTACGGCAATTATATAGTAGATATAAGATTATCTCAGCACAGGAAATTTTTTTAAAGCACATCCAATTGCGTAACTTATTATTATTCCAAGATCTATTGATTAAAAGTAACTTTGTTCTAGGAAAAATCCCTTTAATGAAGAAGGGTCTATGTTGAGGACCATAATTTATAAACTAGAGAGTAGCTACTAAGAACATTTCTTTCTCCAAAGGGCCCACTATGAGTAATGCATGGACCCAAGTCCATCCATTACTCAAATAGTGAACGCCAACTGATTTTAATAGGAACCATGTAGTGTTTTTTGTCTTCCATGATGGAGGTGTAGCGTAAGTGAGATTGCTGTTGGGTTCAGATTACAGATGATTGTGGGGGACCTGTTGCTTGCCCATCACAGAGGGTGGAGGGTATCCCACTCATAGTGCTCAGAATTCCCTATACAATTGGTCAGCCTCTAGTAACTATTTCTACAAATTGTGTACTTGATACTTCCCTGTACTCTGACCAGGATGTGTTCTTGATGATTTTCCTGATTAACAATTGGATTTTGACCCTTGGGATACTTAAAATAATCTAAAACATTGCCCATTTCTACCGTTCAATGGACAGTATAAGACTAGAATTGAGGGTATGATTCTCTTCTCCATACACAACCATGTCTAATCGCTTCCTACCACCCATGGTTAAATGTACACTGTTATTAACTCTAGTGTACATTACATGATCATTTCTGAGTTCCTTTTTGCTGTGATAACTGAATTCATTTAGTTAGTGAAACAGCTGACATGTCTATTCTGATCACAGAATACTATGTGGGCCTTTAAAATCGTGCTTGTGCTCCAGTCAGGATTATGGATTAGATTCAAAAGCCTCAGGAACAAGTCAGTGGTAACTAGAGATGAGTGAACTTTTCCTGAACATGTTCGCCAATTTCAAGTTCAGCACCAACATTGCAGATTTGATTTGTGATCTGAAACAATTTACCAGAAAAATGACAAATGTTGCTCTGTTTGGTAACTGATCAGAAGAAAAAAAGAATTACTGCATTTAAGCAATTCTTTTCTGCTATCTTCTGACTGTGTAAGATAGCGGATGGGACGTGTCTGAGGTGAGGGAGTGGGGAGAGGTCAGAGGAGCGTCAGAATTCATTTTTCTCCCTCTGCACTTTCTCTGTGGATGAGTTGGGCTGGCAATCAATCAGAATGCATAAAATATCCACAAATTGTAGACACAAGGACTTGTGTGATTGGCAGCCTAAGTAACATGTCCCTCCTGTTCCTCCATCTCATCATCACACACAGTATAGTCCTCAAAGGTGGAGCCTCAGTTACCCATATTTCATCCTATGCCACAACTCTACAACTGCACAACTGATTGTGAGGCAACAAAGTTTTGCAATTCTGCATCAGAATTCTGCCCCAAAGATTCACATACTCCAGAAGAGGAAAGCATCTGCACTGATGCACAAAATCTTTTGGACTTGGATCCAGGGATGGAAAAAATAGGGTCCCTGCAGAATCCAGACCCTCGTCACCAGAGATTAACCCCAGGGGTGGAGGTGATGATGATGATATCTGAGGAGCACCCATACTGTGTGTACAGGGCAGGAGGAGGAGTGACTTTCAGGGTGAGGAGTGGGATAACAGAGAGGATGATGATGAGGGTTGAGATCCCACTTGGAATCAATCCAGAGTCACTCAGCTGAATAGCTCAGCAGAGGAGGTAGAGGAAAAGGAAGATGAGCATAGCTTGCATCTTCCCGCACAAAAAATGAGGGCTGCAACCATGACAAGCACTGCATCCTCAGGCACAACTCTGCCTCTGAACAGCAGCGGTCATGCGTCTGCAGTTGTCAGGGAATGCAAGGGTTGCTGAGCCTGGGCCTTTTTTGACACTACAAAGGATGACCCAACTCATGTTATTTGTAAAACAACCTTTAGTAGAGGCAAAAAAACCAACAATTTGACTACTACATGCATGAGCTGGCACATGGCCCACAACCATGCATTACTCTGGCAAAGTTACTGTTCTAAAACTGGACCTAGTGGACCTCACCAAACCCCATCCACCACACCAACCACATCTGCTGTTTCTTCCTCCTCTGTCACCATTGCAAGTGTTGTCCATCAGGTATCCTGCTGCAGAACCCCCTCTTATATACCCGCTACAGTCAGGGAGTTGGAGCCCAACAGGTGTTAAGGAAGTGGACACACATACTTACTGTTTTCGACCGATTTCAGACACCGAGCACACCACTTCTTTGTCAACCCACATAAAATCTCCACCTGCAGCTCTCTCACCGGGTACACTCTACTTCACATTCTCTCAGCAGCCAGCTTAGGGTCCTGCAGTTGTGGCCACTTAAAATATTTCCTCCTAAATATCCCAAAGTAAAAAGCTTGAATTTAACAATCTCCAATTTGTTGGCAACAGAAATGCTGCCTTTATGCCTGGTGGATATAGATGGCTTCTGACAGCTGATGGCCATCGCAGCCCCCCAGAATCAGTTACCCAATTGCCAGTACTTTTCTAAGAAAATTGTGCCTGAGCTACACCATCATATTGCAGACAACATAACCCGTTCCTTGAGAAACTCTACACCTGTGCATATCAGGGTGCATATCACCACAGATACCTGGACAAGCAAACAGGCAAAAGACGTTCCTCCTCACTGACTGTGTGTCGCACCCCAGGGCCGTGGGGTACTCGGAACTGGGCTGTTAAGCAGTTCTGGGGAGTCACAGGGGTCGAGACTCGGCTTCTGTGACCCTGGGTTCAGTTGTAAAAGAGTATTCTTGGCTATTGTAGGGAAAGGGGTGATAAGGGAATTATTTGTGACATCACCCATGGTGTGGCCACCACTGCTGCAGAATCTCTGGGGACAGTGTATGGGCAGCTGAGATGTAGTGGCTCCCCATGGGTGTAGGGGGTCAATGGATGTTGAAGGGTGTATGGTGCAGTATCCTAATGGCCCTGTCTTTAAATTGTGCAAAGTCTAGATCAGGGTTCTGAATGGCCATCATACACAGTTGTACTCTGTGGGCAGGGGACAGGAGCCCCTCTATAAACTGTTCAATAAGCAACTTGTTCTCTTCTGGTACACTAGCTGGGTCTGTATATTTCATTGCCCTCAGCGCTTCCTAAAGCAAAGTCTCTGATGCTATCCTACACCCTAAGAACTTTATTTTCAGCTTTGCAGCAGTACAAGTATCAAAGGTTACTTTCAGTCTGGCCATTAAGTGTTTAACAGTGTCTTTATCAGTGTCTGGCCAGGACTTTACTTCCCGATGGGCTGCACCAGTTAATTGCCCAATCAATATGTTGACTCACTGGTCACTGTTCAGTCTCTCCCTGAAGTCGGTCAAGGTATCTGGTTCCCCTAAGTATTGCGGCAACCATGCTGCCCCTGGTGTGTATAGCATCAGGAACGGCATTACCGGGGCTACGGCTGGCACTTGGGCTGCACCCGATGCTGCGGACTGGGCCGCAGTCGCTCCCCGTGCAATCCCCTCTCCACCTGGCTTCGACATCTTCTGCCCCCCTAGTGAACTTTAGCCCTTCGGGTCCTTCACTTCCATGGAGATTATCTACTTTAGTTCCGCCGGTGGGACAGGGTTTCTCGCCCCCACCGGATGTCACCAGAGCCAGGATTGGGCCTACTTTCGCACTCTTGGCAGGGTACCGCCCATGATGACACGCCCCCTTGGCTACCCACGTGCCTTGCGTCTCAACATTGGCAACAGTCAAAAACACAGTTCACTAAAGTTCGTGGCACACAGAACCCGTATATGTCGGACATGGCATCCTGTTCGTGACGTCAAAAGCTGTGGTGCACCCCAGGGCCGTGGGGTACTCGGAACCGGGCTGTTAATCAGTTCTGGGGAGTCACAGGGGTCGAGACCCGCCTTCCGTGACCCTGGGTTCAGTTGTAAAAGAGTGCTCTTGGCTATTGTAGGGAAAGGGGTGATTGATAAGGGAATTATTCGTGACACCACCCGTTGTTTGTGGCTATGAGTGGCCACCGCTGCTGCAGAACCTCTGGGGACAGTGGATGGGCAGCTAAGACGTAGTGGCTCCCCACAGGTGGAGCGGGTCCCCAGGGTAGTGGATGTTGAAGGGTGTAGGGTGCCAGATAGAGAGCGCAAATAAACAGACAGACTCAAATCCTTTACTGGTAAAACCGGTTCCACATAGGTGCTGTTATGCAAGTTCATTTAACCAGGAAACAACTCAGGATCCTCCACACCTGGCAAGTTTTGAGGCCTCCCTGCTGTGCTTTCTCCTGTGGCTCCCTGCTGCTGCTTGAAGCTGAGCTGCAGCCCTATCTCTCCCTCTCTCCTGCATATGACAGGCAGCTCGAGTCCTTTATTAGCCCCAGTTAACGGACGGCTACTCATGCTCTCTTCACGTTGTTGTGCCCCCAGGCACTTGGTGTGGATGGGAAACTTGGAATTCCCCACCCCTCTGGTATTGGCTGCTGGGTCGTTAGGCCCTGCACAGCCTCGGACTCCGCTGTCCGTTGTCTGGTGCTTACTCTTCTGGGTTTAGCTTGACACTGCTCTGCTTCCCAGGCTCTCCTCTCCTTCCTCAGACCCTTGCCTTAGGTCCCTCAACCAGGCTTGCCTGGTGCTAGGCTTGCCTAGGCCCCTCAGTTGCTCTCAGGTATGACACTACCCCCCCGGGGGAAATAATGACATAGTGGCATCCGGACTCTGGGGTGCCACATTCCCCCCTAGTGAAATTCAGTACTCCGGGACTGAGGTAACCTTTTTCAAAAGGGAAAACATGAATAATAACCAGATTAAATGACAATGAAAGTGTACAGAGTCTCAAAATTCAAAAATACAAAAACCAATAAAATTTGAAAAAGCAGTCACTTTGGTGATTAGTCCTTCCAGCATTGGCCGATGAAGAAATGTATTTACAAGTAGTCTTTACCATAAGAAAGGTGTTGTGTGCTTTGGTTTTGCCTGGTGTAGGTTCCCTCCATTGCTCTCAGGGATGCCATTACCCCCCAGGGGAGGTAATGACATAGTGGCATCCGGACTCTGGGGTGCCACAACTTGGCACTAGGTGACTCTAATGGCTGCAGGGCCAGGCGAGGAAGGGGCTACTTGCAAAGTCTTGAAATCCCCAACTTTTGGGACAAAGCTCTGCATGTACCACTTCATCTACTGCTTCTGCCTTATTCACCTCCTATAGGGCCTCCAGCTGTGTCATCGACTTGATGTATTTGTATTTGTCAAAAAAATTTTAAAACTTATTAAATGCTTATAACCGTGCTTCATTAACAAAAGAAACATCTGATTAAAAAACTTTTGGCCACGGCTCTACACATCTTACAGCGAGCTAATGAAAATTAATGTACTGGATATAAAGAAAAGTTTATTAGGACCTCCTTGGTAAATTTGGTAAATTTTCACTTTGTTTTGTTAATTGAACTGGAGCAAAGTTACCATAAAGCTTTCTAGGTGGAAAAATACATTTCCTTTTGGTTTTAGCCAGTGATTCCCAGATGTTTGTTGTATACAGCCTTGTTGGCTATAGTGAGGTAACTGAGTGTGGATAACTTTTTTAAAGGGAATGAATCAAACAAGAATTACCTATTGTTGAAATCTTTTTTTGTTAAAAGAACATTTTTTTAATTTGGCATTTTTATATCACAATCTTTATTAAAAAATAAAAATCTGGCATTCTTATTAGTGACCAATGGGGCTATTTTAGATCCTCACTTCCAATTCAACTTTTCAGAAGGCTGGTTATCATCATAGACATGACTATAATTACTGATATCATCTCAATATGAAACATATAACACAAGATCCACAATTAACATTAAAGGGAACCAACCACCCCAAATGACCCCCCCGGACTATTAATATGGGTCCCTACACCCAGCACATACATGTGCTGCAAGCTTTTTAGCTAAAAAAACTGTTTTTTATAAGTGAAGATAAAGCTTTTGAAAGTTTATAATGAAAGGACGGGTGGGCGTTACTTAGCTCCTTCTAAAGCCGAGATTCCTCTGTCAGTTATCTTCCTGTCTCCAACACTGCAGTAAAGCCCAGCCCTTTTTTCAGCGTCCCAGGCTGGTGCACGGGATGTCATGCCCGTGCACACGTCATCAGCTACAGCCGGGTCGAGAGCGCGCTCTGACTTCCTGCGCTCAGCTGTGGAAGTCAGAGCGTGTGCTCGCGACCCGGCTGTAGCTGATGACGTGTGCACGGGCATGACATCCCGTGCACCAGCCTGGGACGCTGAAAAAAGGGCTGGGCTTTACTGCAGCGTTGGAGACAGGAAGATAACCGACAGAGGAATCTCGGCTTTAGAAGGAGCTAAGTAACGCCCACCCATCCTTTCATTATAAACTTTCAAAAGCTTTATCTTCACTTATAAAAAACAGTTTTTTTAGCTAAAAAGCTTGCAGCACATGTATGTGCTGGGTGTAGGGACCCATATTAATAGTCAGTCCGGGGGGGTCATTTGGGGTGGTTGGTTCCCTTTAAGTATTGTCTGTTACAACTCCCCCTGTTCTACCTCTCTTCCCAATATACAGTGTGTTTTACATGCTCATTCAATGCATTAATATAAAATACAGACAGTGTAGTATTACTGCTAATGAGCATGTGGATTTCCTGAAAGAACCAGAAGTATGAGTATAGAATATCTGCAGTGGCCATGCTGAAAATTGCAAGGTCTCAGGTTTTTTTTAATGCAGATTGTGATGTAAAATAATTAATTACTACAACTTTTTAAAGAATACCATAATCCTAAAAACCTGATTTAAACAATGTATTTTTTTTAATTAAATATTCCCTATAAAATCTATTCACACCACGCCATCAACCTAGTAAAACCCTGCTCCTATCAGTAGAGCTGTAACTTGAAACTCTTGAGCCACAATGCAAAATCAATAACAAGGCTCCCACCTGTCATGTATCATTTATATCACCAGTGTCTATTTATGTATCCTTTTCGTCGTTTTGGGCATGAAGCTTAATACTTATCTATCTTGATTACAGCACCAATATCTGTACCACTTATTCTCTTGGATTGGGTCTGTCTGCGACCATATGAGTCTGGACAGTGGCGTATCTTGAAGCTCAAGGGCCCTGATGCGAAAGCTCCAATTATTGCAAATCTTTAATATCAATAGTCTTTTTCTATAGGGCAAAGAAACTTTTAGGGTCCCCTAGGCTCCAGGGCCCGGATGCGATTGCAACCCCTGCACCTGTTGTAGTTACAACCCTCCCTGTGTCTGGATACCGCATACCATGTATTAATATACACTGTGAAAACCAAATAAAAGTAATCAAATAGTATGAAAAATAAAAACTGGCTGTTCCGGGTTACTGGGAGCCGAGAAATCCACCTCTACTGTGCTGCCAGGACCTTCCTTCCAGATCTGTGATTGGCCGGTAGCAATCATGTGACATCACGTACCACATGATCGCTACTGGCCAATAACAGATCTGGAAGATCTGGAAGGTCCTGGCAACGCAGTAGAGGTGGATTTCCCGGATCCCAGTAACCCGGCACAGCCGCCGGAGAGGTAAAAACGCTGTCACACCTGTCACACGGGGAAGGAACACAGGATTCTCCCTCCCCATGTGTCATCACATCCTGCAGCGCCGCCATTATACGTGATGAAATTGCGAATCGTCTGAACGGCGATGCGTAATTCCAGTGGTTATAATGGCCCCTATGGGAGAAAACGCACACAAAAAAAAGCATCAACAATTGACATGTTGATTCTTTTTACGCGCGCGCTTTCTCCCATAAAACCGTGGCATATATTTACGCAGCGTCTGCATGGCAAAAGTGAAAGTCCATTCACTTTGCCAGCAAGCGCAGACACAGGTGCGCTTTTGTGGAAAAGCGCATCGTAAAAAAGCGTACCAATGTCACCTGTCCTGTCCATGCTGCATAATAACTGCTCCTTTGGACCAAAGGGTTTGAGAATACCCCTAACCAGGTGAGACAGATTAAAGTCCAGGTGTGACTGCTACCTCTTTACTGCCTATAGCTATGCTTCTGATGATCATCTCAACATGCCCATTAGATTAATCCCTTACTTGGAAAGCAAGAGACAACTGGGAGTCATGAATATTTTAACGCAAGCATAAAGCTTGCTATATTATAGACTTGACTAAGACAAGCTGCTAAACTGGCTGCTCCCACAAGACACATATACAAATTTGTAAGCAGCAATCTATAGACAATACATATACTTTTCCACACAATAAACTAGTCTCATGCATTTTACTGCCTATAAAAGGGAAAATAAATGCTACTTTAAATGGTACACCGATATATCTTCTCATTTCAAGTAGAACAAAAGAAACCGGCTTAGCCACAAATCTTGTGCGCTGTCAAGGGTGGCATTGACCTTTCTGGACCTTATCGCTATGAGGCTATGTTCTATTTTTCTGATATAAAATCCTTCTGTGTGTGGTTTCAAATCAATATGTATGTTTATTCACATCATATAAGGAATTGCAGAGCTGTGGCGCTCAGTTTATTCCCCAATAAAGTGCATGTCTGCACAACAGACTCCAGAGCGTACTTATCCTTCACGACATTGCTGGGGAGATTTTAATTATTAAGAGCATCTGATGAAGAATGTTATCAATATATCTTGTTTCCTGGAGTCTTTGTTCAGAGTCAACGATTCTCTTTAGCGATCAATGTTAACGAGCATTGGCTTGATTCATGTTGTTGCTAAGGATTATGCTAATTGTTATAAGTCTCTTGAGAAGTCTGAAAGAAAAGCTGTCCCCTTTCATCGGGTGACAGTAGCACCGATGAAGAACCTGAGAGACGTGCAAGGGAATTAAATATATCTACTAGGTGGTTGACTAATCTAGACTGACGTAGAGATTCTGCGCTGAGTGGCTGGGAGACGTCTGTTTCGATCCCTATACTACTGTATTGGGTTGTGCTCGAGTGACTGGATTTAATGGCCAACCGTCCGTACATCAGATTGTCACCCAGAGTTTGGAGACACGCCGTTGATTGATTTTGTGTCTATTCTGTTTATATAAAGGACAAAATCGTTGTAACATATGTACCTTTCTTCTTGTATTGGTAAAAGGGTCTGGTAGGTCTTTCCAGCAATGCTGTCTATCACTGTGTCAGTTCTGGATGAAAGGACCTTATTTCACAACCACAGGTCATTCTTGGAATGATTTTGCATCAGTCCACCCCAGGAGAGCAGTCACAAGAGATTTTTCAGCCTCTGCTCCACTCTTCCCTAGGTTAACCTGCTCTATAAATGATTTGACTTTAGAGAGTTAGGTATTACACTAAGCCTGTCTATTACAGTGCTTTTGGAAATATAGAAGTATCTGGTGGCTATAAACTTACATGTCATGTCAAATATTAATGGATTTACAAGACTTCACCTCAAGGTGAAATAGGTCCCACATTTTCATGAAGTCAAGGATATAACCAATTTTGAGTTGGGGAAAAGAAAAAGAGCACTTAACAGGAAAGATGGGCTGTAATCTAAAAATATGTAACAACCACAATGCACGCGTTGATACCTCACGGAATTAATCCCTCTCTGCGGACATTTCTAGCATCTTAATAGATCAAGCACCTAGACCCCAAAGGATATCTACCAATACACCACCTCACTTCTTAAAGGACTACTGTCAGCCTTGAAAATTCAGCACAATCATGTACGTCTTATGTGGATAAATACATGTATTTTATTCCTGTTCTTTCTGTGCATCCTGGACCGTTTTAATCAGTGGTTGACAGTGATCTCTGCATGTACACTTATAACAGGAAAACTGTCAATCACTGATTAGGAGTGCCTACTGGACCTGTGTACACTCAAAGTGAGGATTTAATTGCATAAAACACAGATTATACTGAATCTTTTCCTACAAAACTATACATCAATGTGTTCAGCTCCTCCTGCTCTACATCTTACTGCTGGTGGATTTCACTGCTTTTCCATATTTTTTGGTCTATAAAAAATACCATACCATGTGATGAACCTAGCTTTTAGAGGAGAAAATAGAAAAAAAAGATCAAGAAAAAATAAGGTTATGATAATAGTAATAACTTTTATTTATATTGCAGCCAACATATTCCGCATCACTTCACAACTGAATGATGCAATGTTGTGGGGGAATCTGCTGTTGACACTGTTATGGGGGTAACCAATTCTGTATTAATCGAAGCTCCACGGGCTCCATTTACATATTCAAATTCTGTATTAATGTCTCCCATCCTGGGCCCTTTACAGGTATATATGCCCCCATCCTGTTGTATGTGTCCTCCATCCTAGTATATATGTCCCCATCCTGGTATATATGGCCCCAATCTTAGCCCCATTCTGGTATATATGGCCCTCATCCTGGTACATATGGCCCTCATACTAGGTCCATCACTGTGTACATGGCCCTCATCCTAGGCATTTCACGGTACATATGGCCCTCTACCTATGTCCATCCTGGTATATAAGGCCCATCTTGGTACATATGGCCACATCATGATTATATATAGCCCCTATCATGGACTCATTCTAATGTATATGGCTCCCATCACACTGTGCATATAAAAAAAACAAACAATTTTACTCACCTTCCCACCACCCCTTGGAGTGTGGTTTCCTCCTCTGATGCTGTGGCGCCCTGCTAAGAGTGCGTCACAAAAGGGTACTGCACCCCTGACTGAAAGTGCCGTATGCTTTGTTTTGGTAATGAGTAGAATAAGCTTGAAGCTCCAGTACCACATGCAAACATCTAGTGATAAGAGGACCAATTCCGCCCATTACTAGGATGGAAGGAGAGGCTAGGTGATAAAGCAGTGGGAAAAGCAGCAAGGAGTTAGTGCAGTGAACACAGTCGTAGTCGCAGTCGTAGTGGAGAAGAAAGAGCTAGTTCAGCAGAAAGAAGCTAACGGGGAGGGCACCTCAACCTGGTGACCCAGAAGAGAAAGGGGCCAAGAACAGAAAGGGTAACCGAATACCCTAGCCCAGTCCAAACCCGGAGTATTCACCATAGAAAGATATTAGTACACCTAAATTTGAACAGCTATCTAAAGGTAATACTTATTAAAATATAACTTTTATTTGTTAATGTAAGATAGGGAGATGTACCCTTTGTATCAAAACGGTATGATGCTTTTCTAAAAAGGGGGGGAAAGAGGGGAAGGTCACGCTGTTCTATCCCTGGTACTTTCCCTGCCTGACAACAGAGTTTTCAACACCTAATGAAAACCCCTAGTTGGTGTCCCCGTTCCTCGACAGCTGTGTATGGTATGTGTATTCGCGGGATTGGGGCTGCTGGACCTTGAATTCAGGGCTGCATGTGAGGGGAGAAGTGTGTCGTATGGACTTCATCGATAGTGACAGCACCTTTCACTCGCATAAAGATTTAGCTCGCTTCCCGCCAAGACGTGATTGAATTAGAGAGAAGCACCACCATATTTCTGACCATTACTGACCCGAAAAGGTGGCATAACACATTTTTTACCACCGAGTCTAAGGGGATTGATCCGGACTCCCGGGGCTGACAACAGTAGAGCAGGACACCCGGGTATAATATATGAAGGGGAGTTCTTGCACGGATACACTTTCACCCCACTAAGAGTTAGGACCAGAAGGGTTAGCCGTCGAGGAACGGGGACACCAACTAGGGGTTTTCATTAGGTGTTGAAAACTCCGTTGTCAGGCAGGGTAAGTACCAGGGATAGAACAGGGTGACCTTCCCCTCTTTCCCCCCCTTTTTAAAAAAGCATCACATCCAAACCCGGCAGTACCGGCTCCGAAGTGGCTCAGCCGGCTACAACCCTGAAACGCAAACCCGGAGTGGTCAATGACTTCATAGGAGCACGACCCATTCGCCCTACAACCAGAACGGTCCCCACCAGAGCACTAGACTGAGTTGAGATCTCCTTGGAGAGATAAGGGATCTCATATATCTCGACGGGCCTGGTCTAACAAGCGGGATCCTTGCAGGGCAGCAGAGCAAGGGACAAAGCGTGATAGAGAAGAAACACCAGCGGAGCTTCAGAGGGACACTGCTCATTGCCAGAACCACCCGGTCCACTACTCTGCAACAAGAACTGCATTACCCTGTAACCCTGCAGAATTCAGGAGTAAAGTACCCGTTCAGAGTGAGCAACGTGTCAGTGATTTCTTCCTTGAACTGTGATTTACCTGCCTTGCTCCACAGTGACTTTGCTGCCGTACTCCACCATTCTTACTTCCAATACCCCGGGGCATCATTCCTGTAGGGAGCCACTCCATCTTGCTGACGCCCATCACCCCGGAGGTTCCAGCAGCGCCGGTGCCATCACCAGGACCTACAGTGCGTCACAAACAAATTTATTTTATTTTTTTTTCTTTTATTTTTCCTTTTTCATTGACCACCAGGGCCACAGCCTCAGGCACAGCCACCCGTGACCTCCAGACTGCACCTGAGATCTGATTCCCCTGCCTGGGTGAGTCAATGCCAGCAACTGTTCAGTGTTTAAGTGGGTTAGCACATGACATCACTGCAATGCGTACTCACACTGACATCAGCTGCCAAAATACTCGCTGGTCCCTGAGCCTGGGATTATGGGTGTGGAGAGCAGTGAGTATGTGTAGCATGTTAATATTTTAAGAAATAATGCTGCAGTAACTTAGTTCGACCACTGGAGGTCACCATTGAACACGAGTAGAAAGGACTGGAAACAGGAAGTAGTTCTCTCAGAGTCGCCTGAAGTAAATTGAGAGAGACAGGGTTCTGAGGAGATTCATGAAGGGTCAAGATGTGTCGACGGTTCAGAGAGGCACGTGGAGCTGGGAATGCACTGAGTCCGAAGTGTTACAGCGTGCTGGGCCTGAGACGACGTGCTGGGCCTGAGACGTGTTGGAGTTCCACAGAGACTCGATTTTCACAGTGGGCTGCAAGATAAGCCTTGCAAGCCCTGTGAGTAATAAAGAAGTCTGACAGGTCATAAATTACATAGTCAGCGCAAGTTAGACAGGATTGCAGGGAAACTATTTGGTGTGTATTCCTGTGGAGAACTGACCAGGCTTGGTCTAAACAAGATTCTGGACACTGAGAGACTTGAACAAGTGTGTGACACAGAGAAGTCGATCGTGGAATTACACAGTAAGACTGAGAGAGTGACTGCCATCCCTGTTACACCGGGCTGTGCTAAAAAGTCCAGTGTAGGTAAGATCTGATATACCCCACTAGGGTTAAACAAAATTCAATCTGTTATCTGGTTGTGGATTATAAATCTGACTAAGAGTTTTACCCCTGCAGGAGGAGACACTGCATATGTTTTAAATAGTTTGTGGGATAGATTTATAAAGGGGAATCAGGGATCCCGAATGATATTTGTGGCACCTCGCCAAGCAGGCCTCACAGAGGGGTACTGCACCCGTAAAAGTGGTGCAGATGCTCCAGCTGCAGGTGGACCCTAGGATGGTGGGTGGGACCAATTCCAACACTCCCACATCAGTTTACACGATGGGAGGTTACCCGGGAGGGAATAAAATCACCTCTAGGGGGAAAAAGGAGCACTTTGGCTGTTGGTCTCTGACGAGATATGGAGGAAGAAGGGAGAGAGGAGCTTTTTAGGAGAGCAGCTGGTGTGGGAAAAGGGGCTGTTGTTAGGTTCCCCCAGACAGCTTACCGGGCACTGGAGCCTGCAGACTGCCGTAGCTACAAGCACGACAGAGAATCCGAATTCCCGTGGAGTCTTCAATTCTCCCGGGCACCAGAGCAGTCCACAAAGAGGGTACCAGGAACCGCCAAAGGAACGAGCGGCCAGCCAGTAGAGGTTACCTGACGGCAGCGAAGGTGAGAGAGGAAAGGAGGTCAGGCTGATTTCAAGTCACCAGGCTTCACACCATAACTGGAAAGCAGGAAGGAACAGACACGAGTTAGTGAAAGAAGGCATACCAAGGGTTCCACCATACCACCTGGGATCCACTTGCAGCCACCCAATAAGCTACCTGTCCTTATAACATCAAAAGTGCTGAACTGTGAACTCTGTATGATGCCAATGCAAGTTAACAGTAAAGTACCCGGAGGAAAAGTGACCTTGCCTCTGCCTGGGTTTACTTTTGCATGAACTTGTTCCCATACAGGAACACTGCCCGGGAGGAACAGCACTACCTGTAGAGGACTTTGCCAACTTGCCGCATTACCATCTACCTCCGGCGGACTGTGGCGGCGCTGGTGACATCATCACCAGAAACTACAGGTGGTGTCACGACATCTTGTACATAACATCCCCGGTAAATATACACCTTTTCAAAGAAGTCCCCCAGGACACGGGATCAGCCCCGGCCACCACTCCCGTGACACAATTAACCCCTTGGAGCCTGATACCCGAGTACCCAAAGCCTGGGGTTCGACATATTGTACATAGTGTGAGAGGTGGGTGTAAGATTATATCCCGAGGGGAACACGTGCCACGGCTGCAGTAAAGTCCTGGGTAGTTAATTTACCACTATATTGGAGTCAGAGTCATTCATAGCAGCGCCGTATTCCTTACATACAAACGACTGGCGTCCCAGTTGTTACATATACATTGTGCTTCTGTGGTCCAACTGTGTTAATAAAATGGAGCCAGGAGTGGCGCATGTGCAGATCATGATATTGAAAATCTGTAGGAATCCTCTGGTCACTACCAAAATGGCGCCATCGGAAGTACATGCGTGTTCGCATTTTAGGGTTTAGATAAAAGACAGTCAGACCGCAAAAGCACAATGCATATTCACTGCTCCCAACCCCATAATGCCACCCAGCTCTCGGTGTTGGCTTCAGTGCAGAGAGGTGGACCGCAGTTTATGGGTTTAGAGAGCAGTAAATGCGCATTTTTTTAACCCCTTTACCACCTAGCCTGTTTTCACATTCATACCCAGGCCAATTTTTTCAATTCTGACCAGTGCCACTTTGAGGTTATAATTCTGGAATGCTTGAACGGATCCCAGTGATTCCAAGATTTTTTTTTGTGACATTTTGGGCTTCATGAAAGTGGTAAATTTAGATATTTTTGTACAAATTTGACAAAAATGTAGAAAATTTTGCAACTTTCATGCTGAATTTTTATACCATTAAACCACTGAATTTTAGTACACAAAATAGTTCATAAATAATATTTCCCACATGTCTTCTTTACATCAGCACAATTTACCCAAAAGTTACACCATTCTAAAAAAGGCACCCTCAAAATACTCAAAGCCACATTTAAGAAGTTTATTAACCCTTCAGGTGCTTCACAGGAACTAAAGCAATATGGAAGGAAAACATTTAAATTTTCTTCTCCAACAAAAATGTTACTTTAGCCTCAAGTATTGAATTTTCACAAGGGTAACAGGAAAAATTTCACCATAAAATTTGTTGTGCAATTTCTCCTGAATACGCTGATATCCCATATGTGGTGGAATATCACTGTTTGGGCACACTGCAGGGCTCAGAATGTGACATTTTACTTTTTGAAACGTAAAATTGTCTGGAATCTTTACCTGACACCATGTCGCGTTTGGAGAGACCCTGATGTTCCTAAACAGTGGAAACCTCCCACAAGTACCCCACTTTGGAAACTAGAGTCCCCATGGAAATTATATAGATGGGTGGTCAGCACTTTGAGCCCCCATGTGCTTCATATGTAAACTGTTAAAACGAAAAAATACTACTTTTTCCACAAAAAATGTTTTTTCATTTTGTCAATTTGTCTGTTGTCACAAGGGTAACAGGATAAATGTAAAATTTGTTGGGCAGTTTCTCATGAGTACACCAATACCCCAGATATGGTGGAAAACTACTATTTGGGCACACTGCAAAGCTCAAAAGGAGTACAGTTTTGAAGGAATGGTTGTGGATGTATGGCACACTCGCTAGCCTTGATGTACCTAAACAAGAAATTCCTTGACAAGTGACCCCATTCTGGAAACCAGACCCTTAAAGGAATTTATGTCGATGTAAAGTGAGCACCTTGAATCCACAGGAGCTTCACAGGATTTTACAACGTAGAACCGTGAAAATGAAAAAAGATTTCTCCCACAAAAATGTTTTAGCACCAAATGTTTTCATTTTCATAAGGATAGCAGGAGAAATTGGGCTCAAAATTTTGTTGTGCAATTTCTCCCAAGTACGTTGATACTGCAAATGTGAAGGAAAACTACTGCTTGGGTGCACAATAGGGCTCAGCAGAGAAGGAGCGACATTTGGTTTTTGGATCACAAAATTTCCTAAAATAGTTTGCAGACTGCATTTGCAGAGCCCCTAAGTGCCAGAACAGCGGAAACCCGCTCAAGATACCACATTTTGAAAATTACACCCCTCTATGGGTATAGTGATTGGAATCAAATGTAGTGAATGTTGAAGAATTAAAAATTGCAAATGTAGTGCCCAGTACATTGTAGCGCTCGTACATTTTGCTCAGTTCGTGCATCTGAAGACGCACACCCCATATATTTAGTGGACTTCACTACAACAATGACAAGCATGTGGACATTAACTGTGGTTTAGACATCATGGAGCTCAGAAGGAAGGAGGTATTTGGATTTTGGGAGTGCAGATTTTGCTGGTTTTCTTTTTTGCAGGCGAGCAGCCATAGCACTTTTTCAGAGCCTTTGTGTTACCAGTAATATCGAAACCCCTGAGTGAAGACTTGTTTTTTGTGGGTTGAGTTGAATGCTGTTGATCCACTCCAGGGCCTGTGGGATACCCGGTCCTGGGCAGTTGCAGCAGGGGATGTCACGGGTGGCTTGCCCGAGCCCGTGGCCCTGATGGTCGCTGAAAAATGGCAAAACAAAAAGGGGAAAAATAAAATAAAATAAAAGAAAATAAAGTCTTGCGATGCCACCTACGGTGTCCACTAATGATACCGGCGCTGCTTTCAGACCTGCGGGGATGCTGCAGCCAGATGAAAATGCTCTCTGTAGGTGGAGCGGGGTCCCCCGTGCAGTGTGGTGAAGTTGGAATTTTGCACAGGGAGGCAGCTATGTCGCAGTCTTAGCAGGGAAACAAGTGTGCGGCTCCTCAGGCTGGCCTGTCAGCACTGCTGGGAAGGAAGGTGGCTTTGCAGGCTGCACAGAGTTTATGTGTTGGACAAGGTCAGGGGCTGGAATAACTGACACACACACACTGGGAGTTGTTTCCGTACCTTTTTCTGATGTTATGGCAGGCACTGTCCAGGGTACACTCCAGTTGGTCGGGGGCACTTTTAGATAACCACACCCAGTGAGTTATGAGGCCTCCTTGTCCTTTGTTTATGTGTCTAGGTCCTGACGTGTCTGAAACCTGACCTGACCTTCTCTGTGACTCCTCACTTGTATAGAAGGCTGGGAGAACCTTTTAATGGGCACCACTGTTCCTCCACAGTCCCTGGCTCTGTTAGTAGCTGTGCTCCAAGTGTCACCAGGAGACTGAAGTCTCCCTCGTCCTCCAGAATTCTCTGCTGGGCTAACTTGCAGACTCGGACTCCAGTGTCTGGGTTGCTTCCTGGGGTGAACCGGTATGGTTCCTCTGCCCCCACTCTGTTCCTTGCCTTGCCTCCGACCCTCACTCTCGGGTTCCTGCACTGGCTAGGTTTTCCTCTGGTACGGGCCTAGCGAGGCTCTATTAAGCAGGTTCTCTTCCTCAGTGCTGCTCCGCACTGAACTGCCTTAATCCTCCCCCGGGCCTGAATTTATAGGGGACCTTGCCTGAAGACAGCAAGTAGAGCTCCCCCTTCAGGTCTGGGGTGGAATATGTTGAATGTGTAGGGTACCTGATGTGGAAATCCCTTTATGGACCAGGTGGTTCTGTGGCTACCTATACCGCAGGGTGTCACATTCCTCCCTAGTTAAATTCAGTGCTCCCGGACTGAGAAACATTTTTCAAACATTTACAATAACAATAACGGGTATTATAACAGAGTCTCAAAATTTAAAAATACAAAACCAAGAAAAATGGTGAAAACGGGTAAAGGTGCAGTCCATACGTCCCTAGCCCATCCGCCGCAGGCTGTAAAATGAGTTTTTGCCACAACCAGTCCCGTGGCTATGGTCCATTTTAAATTGTCCAAGCAAATGCCAAAGTTCTTACAGGTAGAGTCTCTGTTAGGCTCAATACTTAATGGTTACGGGTTCAAGTCTTTGGTTTACAATAAATTATTCAACACATTTACATTCCCTATCATTCCTATGGGCGTCTCGGCTTAGAAGTCCTGGATTTCACTTTCCACCCCCAGGAATTTCTTTTGTTAACTTAATATTCATGGGGGTTAGTCCAGTTTCTCCACCCTTCTGTACACTAATATCCACATATCATTTCCATACAAATCTCATATATAAATGTTACTTTTTGTACCTGAGAGGTAACTGCCCAAGGTTACTACGGGTTGATCTGCATAGTACTGGCGTATGTACAGGCTTTGCACTAGTGTCTACTTCTAGTGTTGTGCGTGCATTATCCACTAGTCTGTGTGTAGACCTGCGTAACACTGGTATGCCTGAGCATCTTGGTTTTACTACAGGACTGGCAGTTACACCGATTGCAAGTTCCTCTAGTTCTGCTACAATGGGTGGTTCTACTTGAACTTGAACAGGTTCTTTCAGTCTTCCTTGTTCTTCCACTGGTTCCAGAAAGGTGATTACAGGTACTATTATGGCTCCTTCACATTGAGGCAAATCTTCAAGAAAATCTCCAAGTACTGTATGAATCACCTTTTTCATTTGGTTCTTCTGTTTGATATGTACATGGGATCTCTTCTTGAGGTCTTAGTTGTTCAGGACACCTCATCTTTAGATGGTCTCTAGAAACTGTTGCAGTTGTTCTACCTTCGTCTTTACTGATTAAACAAGTCTTCTTATTGTCAAACTTGGAATTTAGCACTGTGTAGGGTTCTGCTTCCCATTATTCATCAAGTCTATGAACTCTTCTTTTTCTCTTAAGGACCATTTCTCCAGGTGTTAAGGGAACAGCTTGTGCTTTTTTGTCATAACTTCTCTCTTGCTTGACTCTGATCTGGTTTAGAACTTTCTCCACGCATTCTTGTACTCTCCTGTACTGTTCCTTGTGGTTGGAGTCCAAATCAGCATCAGGTGAATCAGTTTCAGGTATCACAACTCCCATTTCGAGATCAACTGGTAATTTTCCAGGTCTTGCTCGCATTAGATATGCTGGTGTGCAGTTAAGATAAGATAAGATAAGATAAGATAAACTTTATTGATCCCAGAGGAAATTACAGTATTACAGCAGCAGAACAAAGATCAAGAACATTTACACTTTACAAAATAAGTCTATATGGACAGCAGATGTGGGTAGACTGGTACATGTACCTCCCCTATTCCCCATACCCTTAGAACTTCACATAGTCTTGGGACGCTTTACACTTATACATTTGTTAAACATCCCCACAGCTGTCGGAACAAACGATTTTCTGTTTCTTTCCTTTTTAACACATTAGTTGGATTAGACTCTTGCTGAATGTGCTCTTCTGCTTCGCAAACAGTTCAGAGAGCGGGTGTGTATTGTTGCTCATTATAGCCTTGCATTTCTTATTGATTCTATCCTCTAATACCTCCTCGAAAGTCCTAAGTTGTAGACTCACCGCCGCACTAGCCTTCTTGATAAGTTTATTCAGCTTATTAGCGTCAGCTGTGCGCACACTACTACCCCAGCATATTATTGCAGCAAAGATTGCACTCGCCACAATAGATTGGTAGAACATTTCAAGCATTTTGCTACACACATTAAACGACCTTAATTTCCTTAGGAAGTAAAGTCTACTCATCCCTTTCTTGCAAACCTTCTCCATATGGCACCTCCAATCAAGTTTGCTGTCCAGGTGAACCCCCAAATATTTGAAATTCTCCACCATCTCCACATCCTGACCATCAATAGTGATAGGTAAGCAATCCTTCATGCACCTTCCATAACTCAACACCAACTCCCTGGTTTTCATTACGTTGAGTTCTAAATGGTTAGCCTGGCACCAGTCAACAAAGTCCGAGACTACCCTTCTGTATTCCTCCTCCCCTCGGCCTCTCTCAATACCTCTGACTATCACTGAGTCATCAAAGTACTTCTGAAGGTGACAAAGGTCTGATTTATACTGAAAATCAGCTGTGTATAACGTAAAAAGGAATGGCGACAGCACCGTTCCCTGAGGGGCTCCAACACTGCTCCAAACACTATCCGATACGGCCGCCCCCAACTTTACGAACTGTGGCCTGTCCGACAGGTAATCAATGATCCAATTCACTAGTCCCTCATCAACCGCCATTTCAACCAGCTTTTTACGTAATAATAGTGGCTGTAAGGTGTTGAATGCACTGGAGAAATCGAAGAACATGGCACGCACAGTGGTTCCATCATTGTCCAAAAAGGAATGTACTGTTTGTAGCAGATATGCTACAGCATCGTCCACCCCTAGACTCTGCCGATACGCAAACTGAAGGGGGTCCGTAAAAGCAGACACCCTCGGACACAAGTAGGCAAGTACAATTCTCTCCAAGGACTTCATCGCATGCGATGTTAAGGCCACCGGTCTATAGTCGTTATGGGAGCTCGGGAAGGTAGTCTTGGGAACCGGCACCAGGCAAGAAGTCTTCCATAGAACTGGTACTCTCTGTGATTGTAGGCTCCAGTTAAACAGGTGCTGGAAGACAGTGCACAACTGATTTGCACACACTCTGAGGACACGTGGACAGATACCATCAGGCCCTGCTGCTTTACCAATGACCAGCTTACTAAACTGTTCCCTCACATCATTTTCTGAGATCAAGAAAGTCTCCAACTTCCTCCTCCCAGTTGATATTGCTTGTCGCTCCCCGGCCTTCTCCCTGTTGACATTGCACATTTATTGTTGAATCTGTTGAAAAACTCATTCATCTCATTAGCCATGATCAGCCCCCCACCCCCCTGATCTGACCTTGCCTTAAACCCAGTCAATAGCTTCATTCCAGCCCACACTTCTCTGGAGTTGTTGTGTGACAATTTATTTTCCAATTTAATTCTGAATGCTTCACGGGCAATCTTAATTTTCCCCTTTAAGTCTCTCTGTACAATTTTCATCTCCTCCTTGTCTTTCCTTTTAAACGCTTTTTTTTTCCTGTTTAGTAGATGTTTCAATTCTTTTGTAATCCACGGCTTGTTGTTTGCATAACACCGAATCTCATGAATAGGTACAATCTTGTCAGTACAAAAGTTGATGTAATCAGTAACTCTCCAGGTAACCTCATTAACATCATCATTATGTTCCCTGGCACATAACACCTCCCAGTCTGTGCAATTAAAGCAGTCTTGTAACCTCTTCTCTGCTGCCGGAGACCACTTCCTTATCTGTTTAATTGTCACTGGTTATTTGCAGACAACTGGTTGATAGGCTGGAGACAATAGTATGAGGTTGTGGTCAGATTTCCCCAGGGGGGGCAATGCAGATGATGAGTAAGCATCCTTAACACTGGCATAGAGGAGATCCAATATATAATTGTCCCGTGTAGAACATTTGACATATTGATAGAACTTTGGTAATGAGATCTTGACTCGATTAAAATCCCCAGAAATGACAGTTAGAGAGTTAGGGTGTTTCGTCTGAAGCCGGGCAATCACCCCAGACAGTACTTCCCAGCTGCCTCTGGATTTGCAGATGGTGGTATATACGACACCACTGCAATAACAAGAGAGAATTCTCTAGGCAGATAGTAAGGCCTGAAGCCCACTGCTAATAGTTCAATGTTTGGGCAACAATGTCTCTCCTTTACTGTTACATGCCCCTGATTACACCATCTGTTGTTAATGTACAGTATCACTCCTCCACCCTTCTTCTTACCGCACTTCACTCTGTCCCTGTCAGCCCGAACCATATGAAACCCTGGTACCGATACACATGAATCTGGACGTCTTCATGCAACTAGGTTTCTGTAAAGCACATGAGACTGCATTCCCTGAACTGCTTCTGGGTCTTACACAGAGCCAGCAGTTCATCCGACTTGTTACCAAGCGATCGTACATTACCCATGATGATGGATGGGACCGCAGGTTTAAACCTTCTCCTCCAGGACTTGATCTTCTTGCCTGCTCTGCAACCTCTGAAAGCTCTCCTCATTTCCCGTGGAACATGTGGTATTGCAACTGCTGGAGAAGACTTTGTCCTGCGCAGTTCCAGAAGACGACTCCTTGAATACACTACTCGTTTAGCGACAGACCTAGGGACAACCCTCCGATGAGTGATTCCATCCATCCCGCGAGGCCTCTCCGTGGCATATTGTATACGGTGTTCTCCGCCATGCACATATGGCTGTATCACTGACACAGGCTGTGGGCAACAGCATACATCCATCGGTAGTATTAGCTGAGATGGACCATATAGCGTACCCCAAAGTGGCCATGCCAGCAGGGGACTTGTGAGTGGTAGTGGAGGATCCAGGTGAAAACCATATGCTGTGTGTCCAGCGGCAGTAGAAAGTGTGGGGTGTGCTGCATTTTCCATCCCACAGCAGACCAGCGTGCAGGAACGTCGCAATCCACGAGATGAAAAACATTGCATAGATCCAAGGTTGAAATTAGAGGTCCAAAAAGACATCAGGAAAGGTACAAATACTGTAGCAAAACTGTAACAATCAAAATAATAGCTGCTGCAATGGGCTGCCACTAGCTATTGTCTCCACAGTCTGGTGGAGCTTATGGGTATGTTGTTATACATGTCCACTAAGTCAGGTAACTTCTCCTGTCAGATGTTTCTTCCTTCCAAAGGCAGAGTTTTTAGCAAGTCTATGACTACGTTGTTCATCTTTTCGCACATGCCGTTGGTTCGTGGATGGTAAGGCGTGGTTCGGATTTTCTTGCACCCATATAAATGGCAAAACTCTTGGAATATCTCAGCTTCAAATGCAGAACCTTGACCAGTCAACACCTGCTCCAGACCGGGCCGGACTACAGAAGTAGGCTTGAAAGGTTTTTGCTGCAGTTTCCGCTGTTAAGTCTTTTACTGGAGCTACCATTAGGAATCTTGAGTAGTGGTCCACCATTGTTAAGGCATAAGTTTAGCCTGATCTGCTTGGTGTCAGCTTCACATGATGCAGGGCTACTATATCTAAAGGCTGTTTGGTGGTAATTGGCTGTAATGGTGCTCTTTGGCTATCATGGTATTTTCTCCTTAAGTTGCATGGTCCACAGTGTCTACACCATCTCTCTATGGCGCTCCTCATGCCAACTTAGTAGAATCTGTCACGCAATAGCATCTCGAGCTTCTTCCATCTGAAGTGTCCTGCTCCATTGTGGTATGCTCCATCGTGGCATGCTATACCATTTGGACATCTCTTTTCGGTACCACTATTTGCCACACCATCTCACGGGTTCTAGCATTTATGAAACGTCGACACAGCTTTCCCTGGTAGATGAACAACCTGCTTCTCTCTTTCCACAGTTGTTGCGCATCAGGTGGAGCATCTGGATTAAGACGTGAGTATTCTTGGGTTATCAGCTTCTTGACTAAGCTGACAGCCAGGTCACTGTCCTGTGTCTCTTTCCATCTATGATGAGGTAACGGGTTTAGCGTTGTCTCATGACGTTTCTGACAAGTCTGCTGACAATGGGATGCACTGTGGCAATGGAAGGCGGGTAGCTCTATTTCTTCTAGCTGATCCACATCTTCTCCCACATCTGGTAAGTGAGGCATCCTCGACAGAGCATCAGCATTGGCATTCTTATGGCCTGCCTGGTACTTGATGGTGAAGTTGTAGTTTGACAAACGGGCCATCCAGCGTTGCTCCAATGCACCCAACTTCGCGGTATCCAGGTGTATAAGAGGATTATTATCCGTGAAGACAGTAAACTTTGCAGCCACCAGGTAATGCTTGAACTATTCCGTAATAGCCCAGACCAAGGCCAGGAATTCCAGCTTGAATGAGCTGTAGTTCTCGAGGTTTCTTCCCATAGGATGGAGCTTCCTGCTGGCATAGGCCATCACATGCTCCTTGCCATTCTGTTTCTGTGACAAGACAGCTCCTAACCCCACGTTGCTGGCATCGGTGGACAGTCAATTTGCTCACTGAAAAAAAGATATAAGTAATCCTATAGAATTCAGTATTTCTCAGCTGAGATATTACTTCTAAAAAATAACTTTTACTAAATTGTTTAAAACAAAGGGAATGATATGTCCCAACATATACAGTTGAACAATTGACACACAAGAAGGGGAAAAGGTGAATAACAATAACCCTGTTCTTTCCCTAACTTGCCCTGCCTGGCAACAGAGTTTTAAACACTTAAAAACCACCTTGTTGGTGTCCTCATACTGCGACGGCTGACCCTACTGACCCTTGCTTGGTGTCTGAAAAGAGTCAATCATCCAACGCACTCCAAAATCCTCCTGTATAACAATGTACTGGGAAATCAGAAAAATGGGGTTAATTCTCAGAGTCCGTATCTATCCCTTGAACTCCGTGGTAAAATCAAAAAAACACTCAGGACATGTCAACCCTATATATGGAGGAATTCCCTTTTGTTGATATGAACTCTTATGGGAAACAAAATGGGTTATACTGAATCTCAACTAATCTTATTACAAGACAACGCTGTTGGTTCATGAATCTCCAACCAATGTTGGTAATTCAGAGAGGAGTACACCCAAAGTTTTCCACACTGGTTTTTTACATGTTCTAGTTCAGTACTCAAGCCCAGTTCTGGGATACACTTTTATGTCCCCTTATCAGTTTCCTTGTTGGTCAGCTGGGAACCATACACAGGCAGGACAATAGATGCACTTCAATAACATATAGATCACAGATGTACTTATCTTATCCTGAGGTTACACACTTGACGCGTTTCCCAGTAATGGGTTCATCAGGAGTGATCATTTATGGTACAGGGCATGTTCCATGGCCCTGTGGCACCTAGGGTAAGGTTATGATACTCTCCCTCTTCCCCGAAATCATGGTGGATGGTGTCCCCCACCTCTGTTAGCCACCTCCTTATATCTCCTCATGTGTGGTGTGTGTGTTGGGGAGGCGGCGCCGGCGTGCACGCCGCGCCGCTATTCCCCTTTATGTGGGTCAAAGACCGGAAGTGTGTCACCCGGTCATGTCTCATGACCGCCACATCCGTCGCGGTAATTCCTCCTGTGACCGGAAGTGAGCGGCCATCTATATGCTCCCCTGGGTACATAGAAGGTAGTGTGTTGTTTCCTTTTTCCAGCATAGCCACAAATGAACAAACATTAGGGAGAGACACATATCCACTGAGAGGGAGAACCCTGGATCAAGGGGCAAGACCAAAGCAATTTGAATTTGAATGGGTGAAGGACCTTAACTTGTTTGCAAGGAAGTCAAAATAGAGGAGGTTATTTAAGATCCATGATGAGGAAAAATGACGCCAATTAGACATTGAGGAGGAAGATATATGTGCCTTCTCTGACCTTAGTGACCAGGCAAAAAGTCAATCAAAAGAAGTTGGTAAGGGCCCCTTTATGGACTGTAGATTCCCCAGTAGAAAGATGCTGTAACGCTGGGAGTGGGGAAGACACCCAGCGTAGGATAACGACGGGGGGGGGGGAGTCAGGAGTCCCTAATGCTAAGGGCACAAGAAGGAGACGGTGACCCCTAGACTTCCTAGAGCTTACCCTGTCTGCCCTAACGTCCCTATACAGTCTCCTCAACTGTCGCCGACCACGAACCTCGTCCCTCTCTGATCCTAGATCTATCCTATCTAAGGATCAGATGGAGAGGTTCACTAGACCCCTCCACTATCAACTAAAGACAAACACCAGGGAAGACAGACATTTGGGAAAAGGAAACACTTATCTGACAGCAGAACACAGCAACCTCCACAATCTCAGCTTCTGCTGGAGCAAGGATAAAGTGTGCACAAGGAACTATCACCTGCACCGAGGAAGGGTAATGAACCTCCTTATAAAGGTGGAAGGAGTCTGCTGGGTCCTAGTGACCTACAACATTGGTGGATAAAACCAGACCGAGCGCAAGACCTCCACAGCCGTCTCCCCATAATAGAGAGATCTCATCACACCTTCTCTCCATCAACACAGAAGGTAAATGCCCCTGAAAGAGACGGACCATCCTCCACCATTATGGCTGATGGGCCAAACGCTGGGATCGTCTGCGCGTGGCCTCCACCCTGTCATCCGTGCCACCCGTGACAGATGCCACCCAGTAGTGATCTCATGAGTGTGGATATCTTTACCAGTCTGGTGACGAATGACCTGAAAATGTTGGGCAGAACAAGGAGAGAGGTACAGTGCCTACAAGTAGTATTTAAATAATTGTGGTAAAGATAGGCTCACTGTTGTCCCGGGTGCACCAGAAAAATGCGTATGTATAGAGAAAGTATAACTGGGCACACCTATAATTTCTCAAAAAAATTTTTGAATCACACAAAGTGTTTGAAGTTACGTATTTCATATATTTTATTTCAATGCCACATCTTGTCCAAACACCACAATACCTATTATAATGTGTTGTGGTGTTTGGACAAGATGTGGCATTGAAATAAAATATATGAAATACGTAACTTCAAACACTTTGTGTGATTCAAAAATTTTTTTGAGAAATTATAGGTGTGCCCAGTTATACTTTCTCTATACAAGTAGTATTTAACCCCCTGCAGATTTAGCTGGTTGACACATGCGGAATTAACTTGGCATTGTGACATTTGGACTGTAGATCAGCCTGGAAGTGGGAAATGCACTGCAGCCAAAAAGATTTTTTCATTTTTTTTTTTTTAAAGCGTTAAAAGTTAATTCAGAGGGTCATTTATTATTCAACCCTCTCTGCTGTGTACTTACATTCAGGTTTCCATTTACATCTCCCAAATACATGATTCAGGTAAAACCCCCAACGGATCCATTCACTAATGAGGCAGTAGAGTTGCTCTGATCTCTGCTCTCTGTTCAGCAGTCTTCTTTTCAAAAAGTGCACAAAACTGTGGTTGATGGCACTTTTGTGCACACCTAACAATATGCGTAAATAGGTAGACATTGCTGGTCTAGGTCAGACAGGAGTTCAAAGTGACGCTCACTACCTCATTAAAGTGAATTTTCCATTGGGAATTTTGTCTGAATCATATTTTTCAGAGATTTACTCGTAATCGCTGATGTAAGCGCTCAGTGTAGAACGCAGGATAAATTGAGCCTGACTGGGATCTTTGGGTTGCAGAATATACAAGTTAGCAGCAGTTGAAGAACTGACTTTATTACTGTTTTTACACCATTCACCATACAGTATAAGTGATTAGACATCTTTGTTCGCCAGGTCAGTATGATCAGTGATACCAGATTTATAAAAGTTTTTTTAAGGTTTGACTATGATCGCACTAAAAACACTTTTTTAACAAAATAACGTTTTTTAGCATCATCGAATTTTGAAGGTTATAGTTTTTTTATTTTTATGCCGGCAGAGTCATGTGAGGCCTTGTCTTATTGCGGGATAAGATAGAGTTCTTATTGGTACTATTTTGGGCCACATAATGTTTTTGATGCAGAATCAACAAGAAACCGAAATTCAGAAACTTGTTTTTCTTTTTACAACATTCACCATGTCATAAAAGTGGTAAGACAGTTTTATTCTTCAGTTCAGTATGTACCACATTTATATTGCTTTTTTATGTTTTGCTGCCTTTACACCATAAAACCTATTTTATAGAACATAGAATTTTTGCATTGCTGTATTCTGGGAGCTGTAACGTTTTTACTTTTTCATTGACCAAACTGCATGGCAGCTTTTCTTTTCAGGACAAGATGAAGTTTCTAGGGTTTTATTTACATGTGACTTTTTGATTGTGTTTTGTTCCACTTTTATTGGCAGCATGATAAAAAAAGCATAGTGTTTATGCCACATTTATTTTATTTTTTTTATGGTTTATACTGAAGGCATTAACTACTGTTTTATTACTACACTTGTGGTAGATGAAAAAGATGGCACTCACCGGTTGTTGCTCTGTTTATTGGTAAACTAGTGGGGTTACATCAAGTGGGAGGGGGTGGAGGAGGCTTGAGACGATGGCACCATTTTGCAGGAGCTCCGCTTCTACGGGTCTGTGCTTCGCATGTGTTGTCAGATCCTCCTGCTTAGGGCTCGGACACACTGGCGTGAAACTCGGACGACTGCAATGCGAGTAAAAATCGCATTGCAGTTGGACCAATGTTAGTCAATGTCCGAGAGCACATTTCTGAGTGTCGGACGTTTTTTTCCTTGTCCGATACTCGGATGACGAGTCAGTCGCAACATGCTGCGATTTCATGCGAGTGTCAGACGACACTCGCCAATGAAAGTCTATGGGTCCAACAAAAATCATGGACCGCACACACAGACAGCACAGGTATAGCGTAGAGAGAACGATTTTAACATGGTGAGATAAGAATAGACAGGATAGATAGGATAGAATTGCTAGATTGGGTTCACCTGTCCCCTGCTGCTACTTCCAGGGCAGCCCATTAAGCTAATTACATATTCACTGCACTGTTAGACAAACAGCCAATCAGAGAAGCTCACACTGTTTGAGAGCTTCTGTGATTGACTGTAGTCAGAGTGCTTTTCTTCAATCTGGACAGTGATTCTGCAACCAACCTGGCATTATAGAGTGTGAAATTACTAAATATTAAAAAAAAAAAATGTGTGGCTCTTCGCAGCAATTTTAAGTCTAGCCCGACGAAAGCAGACAGCTGTTAGCTGCCACCCTCAGCTGCCTAATTTTCCCTTGGCTGGCAAAAAAAATGCATGGGCTTCATCCTATTTTTCAATGCCAGCCAAGTTAAAACTAGGCAGCTGAGGACTGGTATTCCCAGCGGGTGTAGGGCCCATTGCTATAGGGGTCCCCATGCTTAACCTTCGTCAGGCTGCATAATTTTATATAAAATATCTCGACCCCTTATCTCGGAAGGGGGTGGAGATATTTTATTGAAATTTGGCCAATATATTCTGGACCAAAACTGCAGAGATGTCACGAAATTTCAGCCCTCTACAGCTTTTCAAAAAAAAAAGGTATTGCAATTTTAAAATGGAATAGTTACAATTGTACCTACTCAGCCGGACGAAGGTTAAGAACAACAGCCCACAGTCACCCCTGAAAATGGCGCATTAATAAGCACCATTTCCAGGCACCTTACCAGGCTCTTCCAGGGACCCTGGTGGAGGTGGCACGCTGGGCAATAAAGGGGTTAATACCAGTTTTGTTATACAAGCTGGTATTAAGTCCAAAATTCTTAATGTCAGGCCAAGTTTGAAAAATGGGAAGCAGTAAAAATCATGCAAAACTGGACTGAAATTCTAATCAGAAAAGCTTACAAAGGTGGGGGAATTGTTTTAATAAAAAAGACAGATTATATAAAAGAAGCCTTGAGACAGCTAGAGGACAAAAAAACGTATAAAAAACTGTTAGCCGACCCTACAAACCAGTTTAAAAATAAACTACGTTCACTTTTGAAAAAGTATGTGAAGAATGGTTCCATTGGGCAAAAAACTGCAGAAAACCTTTTTCTTGAATATCCTACCAGAGCCCACTGGTACCATGTACCGAAAATGCACAAGAACATCACATCGCCGCCAGGGCGCCCCATAGTTTCTGGGACTGATTCACTAACTGAGCCGTTGTCCCAATTTTTAGACTGGATTTTGAGACCACTTTTAAAAAGATTCCATCACATGTAAAAGATACCTGGGATTTTGTAAAATCCATTGATGAAATAGAGTGGCAGGAGCGATACAAGTTAGTATCAATTGATATAGAAAGTCTGTACACACGAATACCACAAAATCTGGCAGTAGAAGTCATTATGAAAATTCTGACCACTACAGGACAAGATAGCCTTTTAAT
This sequence comes from Allobates femoralis, assembly GCA_033576535.1. Classification (NCBI taxonomy): domain Eukaryota; kingdom Metazoa; phylum Chordata; class Amphibia; order Anura; family Aromobatidae; genus Allobates; species Allobates femoralis. Next base: position 297,792,943 of record JARQOC010000006.1, read on the forward strand.
TGATTTTGTCAGTGAATCATTGCTGTTCATTCTGCAGCATAATGCCTTTAGCTTCCTAAATGATTGGTACTTACAATGTGAGGGTACAGCGATGGGTATGCCCGTCGTTTGTACCCTTGCAAATCTTTTTTTGGCACATCTGGAAGATGAGTTGGTTACTTAGTGTCCAATCCCTATCTGAAATATATTAAAACATAGTTAAGATTTGTAGATGATGTCCTAATGGTATGGGATGGATCCGAAACAGATATTAATGATTTCATCACTTATCTTAATGAGTAGAAAAGACATAACATGTACTTTACCTCAGTGTTTGGTGATCAAAATTTGGACTTTCTTGACGCGAGTCTACAAATAGAGGAGAGTAAATTAGTGAGGTCTTTGTACAAAATAAATCCACATCTATTAACACGCTCCTTCATTTTGGAAGGGCACACCCTATACATACAAAGAGATCTCTGCCTTTCAGCCAGTTTAAGATTAAAAAGAATCTATAACACCACTGAATTATTTGAAAAACTGGCAGATTTTTTAGAGGATAGTTTCTTAAATAGAGGATATCTTTTAAAGCTAATAAAAGCTAGAGATGGATTAGGGTCATACAGTAAGATAAATAAAGATGTGAAAGGTACACAAGAGAAAAAGAGATTCACTCTTACTTTTAGGGCCCTTTCACATCTATGTGTTTGTGCTTTTGCCTGCGTTTGCCTGGCCTGCACTAGCGCAAATGCAAGCGCAGGTGCATTTTCAGGTAAACGCAGGCAAGCACATAAGCGTATGGATGCACAGCTCTTGCGCTTGTCTGCGTTTCCGTCGCCATTACCTTCTATGGCGACCGCAGGACACTAAATACCGGGAGTGCAGGTCTGCATAGGGGCTGAGAGTGAGCGCATGCATCACTCAGGATGAGCCAGAAACATTGCATTACGCGTTTCCAGTGTGCCCTGAGTCACGCATGCGGTCACACTCAGCCCCTCGGCAGACCTACGCTCCCGGCATTTTGTGTCCTGCGCTTGCCATAGAAGGTAATAGCAGCGGGAATGTAGACAAGCGCAAGAGCTGTGCATTTATACGCTTATGTGCTTGCCTGAAAATGCACCTGCGCTTGCATTTGTGCTAGCACAGGCCAAGCAAACGCAGGCAAAAGCACAAACGCATAGATGTGAAAGGGCCCTTAAATTTAATAATATGTACAAAAAAATCTAATTGATCATCCATAAACATTGGCACGTAATAGAATCAGATAGGGATTTGAACGTGCTCAATATTGGACCACCAATGGTTACATATAAGAGGTGTCAGAATTTGAAAGACCTTTTGGTAAAAAACAGAGTCAGACAGGAGAAACCACAAAAAACATGGTTGGACGTCAGGCGACCAATAGGTAATTATAAATGTAAAAATTGTAACTACTGTAATTACCATATCACTGACAACCCTATTCAAGTAGGAAACAAACTGCATACAGTTAAAGCATATATCTCATGTAAAACAAAATGGGTGATATATGCAGTTTTGTGTCCCTGCAAAAGATATTATATAGGCAAGACCATATGTCCCTTATGGGTTAGATTTAAGGAGCACTACAAATCCATTTCATCAGGGAAAGGCTGCCCTCGTCTTATAAATCACATAAGGGAATGTCATAAAGGAAATCCTAGGTCTCTCTCCTTTATAGGGTTAGAACAGGTAATGCCATCTTTCAGAGGAAGGGACACCCACAAAATATTGTTACAGAAGGAAGCCCGGTGGATAATTAAGCTGAAAGACCAAGGAGCCGCCTTGCTTAATGATAAAAACAACCATATCTGTCTTCCTCTAATACTACATCAACAAAAGGTCTTTGCTTTGGATATGTAATAGTGAGAAATTCAATATTATAATCAAAACCCGTAATTCCAACTAAGGAAGTCATAATAAAATGGGGATTGGTATACCCACGTAAAAATAGTGAGTATCCATGACCCTTTATTGATATATAGTGAACACACTGAAACTACACTGCAGTAAGCAGAGAAAAGATACTACCGTAATTGATTCCCTGATAGAGAATCCCTCTATACTGATAAAACTGTATAAATCGGTTTAGTTCAACCTGTGTGGTTTCATCTGGGTGGTTTCACTGGCAAACATTTGGTTGCCAGGATATATAAAATTTTTTAATAATTATTCCAATATTATATTTACATGTTTATATGCATTTCCTTTGTAGCAATTTTATAAGATGGTAGAATAATAGCAGCCTAGAATTTTAACAACCACAGACTATATATTTAGCTTGTTCCTTTATGATATTTGTATTCTCTAGTCACTTTAGATTCTTGTTTTGTGTTTTTATTTGCACTTAATTGCAGCTGTGATGTCTACAGACCTTCCCTTTAAAGGCCCCTTCACACGCTACGATATGTTGAAACGTCACGGATTTGTGATCGTTCAAACGATATCGTTAGTGCGTCGTTGCGTGTAAAATAACGATCTTGAAATGATAAATCGTTGGATCGTTCATTAAAAATGTGAGATCCTGACCTCAAATCTATCGTTCATCGTCCAATTAACGTTCTGTGAAGCAGCAACACCGTTCAGTGTGACACCTCTTTGAACGATGTCGTTCATAATTCTCCCATTCCTACCGCTTTGTAACATCGTTCACTCGTTCTTCTCCAAGTAGCTGGTGCGATGCCAAATTTCACATCGTTAACGATATCCTTGCGTGTGACAACGCACTAGCAATGTCGGAAGAATCGCGGTCACGTCACATAGGGAACGATATCGTTCAATGATATCATAGCGTGTGAAGTGATCTGACAACACATGCTAAGCACAGATCCGTAGAGGCGGAGCTTCTGCAAAACCATGCTGTCGTCTCAAGCCTCCTCCACCCCGTTCCCGCTTGATGTAACTCCTCTAGGTTACCAATAAACAACAAATTGTTAAGGCAGGGCTGAGCTATCCTAAAACATGTTGGATCTGCTGTGGTGCCTGGCTCACCCTCTCTTTAATGAACTGTTATATTACTGTTTTATAGAGCAGGTCATTCTGGAGGTGGTGATGCTAAATATGTGTACTTTTTTTGTCTCTCTCTCTACCTCTCTCTCTCTCTTTTCCTAATCACTGATATAATCCATTGCAGTCCACCAGCTTTGCAATGAATTACTTCTGTCAGAGCTGCACAATCAAATCTGACACTACCTTGCACATGATGCATCTTGCAGATGTGTCTATCAATTCTATTAGTAATATAGTAATATAGTAATATAGTAATATAGTAATATAGTTTTTAAGGTTGAAGGAAGACTTTAAGTCCATCTAGTTCAACCCATAGCCTAACATGTTGATCCAGAGGAAGGCAAAAAAAAACCCATGTGGCAACACTAATCTCCACATTGGGGGAAAAAATTCCTTCCTGACTCCAGATACGGCAATCAGACTAATTCCCTGGATCAACGCCCTATCAAAGAATCTAGTATATATAACTGGTAATATTATAGTTTTCAAGAAAGGCATCCAGGCCCTTCTTAAATGTTAGTAGTGACTCACTCATTACAACATCATGTGGCAGAGAGTTCCATAGTCTCACTGCTCTTACAGTAAAGAATCCGCGTCTGTGATTATGATTAAACCTTCTTCCCTCCAGACGTAGAGGATGCCCCCTTGTCCCAGTCTCAGGCCTAAGAGTAAAGAGATCATTAGAAAGGTCTCTGTACTGCCCCCTCATATATTTATACATTATTATAAGATCACCCCTAAGCCTTCGTTTTTCCAAGCTAAATAACCCCAAGTTTAATAACCTGTCTTGGTATTGCAGACCCCTTAGTCCTCTAATAACTTTTGTCGCTCTTCTCTGGACCCGCTCTAGTTCAGCTATGTCTTTCTTATACACCGGAGACCAGAATTGTACACAGTATTCTAAGTGTGGTCGCACTAGTGACTTGTATAGAGGTAAAATTATGTTCTCCTCATGAGCATCTATGCCTCTTTTAATACATCCCATTATTTTATTTGCCTTTGCAGCAGCTGCCTGACACTGGCCACTAAATGTGAGTTTGTCATCTACCCATACACCCAGGTCTTTTTCAGTGACAGTTTTGCCCAGTGTTTTACAATTAAGCACATAATTATACCTTTTGTTTCCTCTGCCCAAGTGCATGACTTTACATTTATCCCCATTAAAGCGCATTTGCCATTTAGCAGCCCAAGCTTCTAGTTTACATAAATCCTCCTGTAATATAAAATTGTCCTCCTCTGTATTGATTACCCTGCAGAGTTTAGTGTCATCTGCAAATATTGAGATTCTACTCTGTATGCCCCTACAAGGTCATTAATAAATATATTAAATAGAAGCGGGCCCAACACTGACCCCTGTGGTACCCCACTGTTAACTGTGACCCATTCTGAGTGTGTTCCATTAATAACCACCCTTTGTTTCCTATCACTAAGCCAGTTCTTAACCCACTTACACATATTTTCCCCTATCCCCATTGCCCTCATTTTATGTATCAACCTTTTGTGTGGCACCGTATCAAAAGCTTTTGAAAAGTCCATATACACCACATCCACTGCATTTCCTTGGTCCAGTCCAGAACTTACTTCTTCATAGAAGCTTATTAGATTAGTTTGACAGGAACGGTCCCTCGTAAAACCATGTTGATAATGGGTCATGAGGTTATTTTTCTTCAGATACTCCAGTATAGCATCTCTTAGAAAACCCTCTAGGATTTTACCCACAGTAGAGGTTAAGCTTACTGGCCTATAATTTCCAAGTTCAGTTTTTGTCCCCTTTTTGAATATTGGCACCACATTTGCTATACGCCAGTCCTGTGGTACAGACCCTGTTATTATGGAATCTTTAAATATTAAAAATAATGGTCTATCTATGACAGTACTTAATTCCTGCAGCACTCTGGGGTGTATCCCATCTGGGCCCGGGGATTTGTCAATTTTAGTGATTTTTAGACGATGCCGTACTTCCTGCTGGGTTAAGCAGGTGACGTTTAATTGAGAATTTTTGTTATCACTGATCATATTGTCTGTCATGGGATTTTCTTGTGTAAATACTGTTGAAAAAAAGTCATTTAGCATATTTGCTTTTTCCTCATCCTCATCCACCATTTCACCCAGACTATTTTTAAAGGGGCCAACACCATCATTTTTTAGTTTCTTACTATTTATGTAGTTAAAAAATATTTTGGGATTCTTTTTACTTTCTCTGGCAATGAGTCTCTCTGTCTCAATCTTTGCTGCCTTGATTTGCTTTTTACAAATGTTATTTAATTTTCTGTATTTATTTAATGCTTCATCACTACCTACTTGCTTTAATTCCCTAAATGCTTTCTTTTTGTCACATATTGCACTTCTTACCGCTTTATTTAGCCATAGTGGTTTCCTCCTATTTCTAGCATGCTTATTCCCATAGGGTATATATTGTGCACAGGTCTTATTCAGGATGCTAATAAACATCTCCCATTTGTGTTGTGTACTTTTATGTCTCAGGACATCGTCCCAGTTTATTGCACTAAGATCATCTCTCAACCGTTGGAAATTTGCCTTCCTGAAGTTTAGTGTCCTTGTGGCCCCTCTACTACACGTCTTAGTAAAGGATACTTGAAAGCTTATTAAGTTATGATCACTATTACCCAAGTGACCTCCAACCCGTATATTTGATATGCGGTCTGGCCTGTTGGTTAATATTAGGTCCAGCAGTGCCCCCCTTCTTGTTGGGTCCTGAACCAGTTGTGAAAGGTAATTGTCTCTTATAGTTTTCAAAAACTTATTACCTTTGCTGGAACTGCAGGTTTCTGATCCCCAGTGTATTTCAGGGTAGTTGAAGTCCCCCATAATAATGACTTCTCCCTGAGACGCTGCTTCATCTATTTGCTTTATGAGGATATTCTCCTCCACTTCCATTATTGTTGGGGACTTATAACAAACCCCTATCAGTAATTTATTATTTTTTCCCCCTCCCCTTATCTCCACCCACAGAGACTCTACATTTCCATTAGATTCACCTATATTATCACGCAGGATGGGTTTTAAGGATGATTTTACGTATAAACATACACCTCCTCCTCGCCTATTTGTACGGTCATTTCTGAACAGACAATAGCCCTGTAAATTAACAGCCCAGTCATGGCTCTCGTCCAGCCAAGTCTCCGAAATCCCCACCATGTCATAATTATTTTCCAACAAAATCAATTCTAATTCCTCCATTTTGTTGGTGAGGCTTCTGGCATTAGTGAACATGCACTTTATGCATCTCTCTTTACCTCTATTCCTTCCTACTAGATTGACTGTTCTAACCCCACCCCCCATGCCACCCCCAATTTTATTACTTGTGCCCAGGTTACTGTTTACACTATCTTCCCCTCCTATACAATGAATACCCTCCCCCCCAATCCCTAGTTTAAACACTCCTCCAACCTTCTAGCCATTTTCTCCCCCAGCACAGCTGCACCCTCCCCATTGAGGTGCAGCCCGTCCCTAGCATAGAACCTGTAGCCAACAGAGAAGTCGGCCCAGTTCTCCAGGAACCCAAACCCCTCCTTCCTACACCAATTCCTGAGCCACTTATTTATCTCCCTAATCTCCCGTTGCCTCTCTGGTGTGGCACGTGGTACAGGCAGTATTTCAGAGAATACTACCTTGGAGGTCCTTGCCTTAAGCTTGCAGCCTAATTCCCTGAAATCATCTTTAAGGACCTTCCACCTACCTCTAACTTTGTCATTTGTGCCAATGTGCACTATGACCGCTGGGTCCTCACCAGCCCCTCCCAGTAATCTGTCAACCCGATCAGCGATGTGCCGGACTCGAGCGCCAGGTAGGCAGCACACTGTTCGACGATCCCTGTCTTTGTGACAGATTGCCCTATCTATTCCCCTAATAATTGAGTCCCCCACTACCAGCACCTGTCTGGCCTGCCCTACTCTCCTGTTTTCCCCCTTACTGGAGCAGACACTCCTCTGGCTTTCAGAGGTCATGCCCTGCTGCAGCAGTGCTATCCCTGAACTCACACCCCCCTCATCTGCCAACATAGCAAATTTATTGGGGTGTGCCAGATCAGGGCTAGCCTCCCTGGCACCCTTCTTTCTACCCCGCCTTCTAACTGTTACCCAGCTAGCTACCTCATGGTCCTGAGGCTCCATAGTACCATCCTCCCCCACATCTATCCCATTGAGCAGCTGTTCAGTGAGCAGCAGACTCCTTTCCATATTGTCTATGGATCTCAGCGTTGTCAGTCGTTCATTTAGATCCAGTATCTGGGCTTCCAAATGCACAACGTACTCACATCTCACACAGCAGTATGCACCCTCGGCCGGCTGGTCAAGGAATGCATACATGTGGCAAGATGTACACTGGATGGCATTGCCAATCATGGAGCTCATTTCCTAATGGGGATTGCACCAGACAGAAATGATAAGTAAAAAGAAATGCAAAGTATTAGTAAAATACAACCAGCAATTCAGTAAGTCCTCCCTTCCAAACTCCCTGAATCCAAAGTCACTGAATCACAAGTCACACACTTACTTCTGTCGCACTTGCGCTCTGTCACACAAAGCTCGCGGTCACACTCGCTAGAGAATCAGATATAAAGAGGTGTTTTTTTTTTTTTTCTTTTTTTCCCTTAGCAGCAAATCAGCCTGTATCTCAGTGCATTGATGTTTCAGGGTAAGTTCACACAGATTTTTTTTTACATAGATCTTCTAGCCAGAAAAAGAACTTAAAAAACTCATCAACTATGTTTGATGTATGATGAATTTTGGCCAAAAATGTTTTGTCTTTTTTTGTTCCTTTTTGACTATAAAGTTGCGTGATCATTAACATGTTGCACGCTAGTCTTCAACTGTACAAGTGAACGTCGTGTCGAATGCCCAGATTAATATGAAAGTCTCACCAGTCATATATTATACCTTCAACTGTGCAAAATAAAGTTTGTACTCTACTGAAATACAATTGCACAAAAATTTTGCAACATTTCCCATTCACAAATGAAGAATTACGCTAAGACAAGTGGATAATTAAAACCATGCCTCATACTGCGGAACAATTTTAAAGAGATGAGACCAAGTAAATTTAAAAAAATGCACAAATTACCGTAAATAATAATGAAAGTGTATACATAAAAGTCACGAACAGAACACTTTTTACTCCAGAAAAATAGGCCCAATGAGCTTTTTGTGGTACTTTTCAAAGGTTTTATGTTTTTTTTTTCTTCTTCTTCTAGGTTATAAAACTTTTTCTGTTTCAATTGCATCATAAGTCAAATTTACAGAGTTATTTTCAAGCAGATTCGATCACTCCACATGGCACCATGTCCACTATAGGGCTGTAGTCCTTTTAAAATGAAGAGTGGGCTCATTCAAAGAGTATTTGCAGTGGTTTTCCATGATGATTTTTTAATCAGAATTTTCACCAACATCTGTTTAGTAAGAAAACGAGAAAAATCTCCAAATTTGACTATTGAAATCAATTGAAGCAAGAAAATAGAGTCCTGATGATAAAAAAACACATATAATCATGCCAAAAAATGCTTTTATAAAAATATTTTATGCAGTTTTTCGATGTTAATTTTTTTGTAAGAAAAACGTGCAACAAAAAACCCATGTGAACTTACCTAAGACTTAAAAAAACAACTCTTTCTAGATAACTTTTTTGCACTTTAATTTTACTGGGTATTTTATATAAGTACAATTGTACCTAGCAATACAGCAACCACACAAATGTGGGATAAGTTATATAAGGTGGAATATCAATAAACGTAGACATTCCTTTAAAATATTAATAAATAAGTTCAGACAAAAAGATAAGTAAATGTCTAAGAAATGTTTGAAGTCTCCGTCTATAAATATTGACAGATGGGATTTCTATAGACTATCGAGTGCCATGATAAATTAACAGCTTATACTTAGAGATAAGTAAATCTGGGCTGAGATGGCAAACATTGCATATAAATAGGATTTGTCAAATTATGAACAAAATGAGATCACCACTAGGAAATAAAATTATGGATTTGTGTTTTCCCCATAGAATAAATTTATGCATATAGATGTCTTTGATCCCTAAGATTACAATATGGATTTGTAAATTTTATGTGACTGTTGACCATTCGGTCACTTAATAACTGAGTCCTTAATATATAATAAGTTTAATTAAGGAGTTATTCTTGTCATCTTTGTGGGAGCACCACTCCACTGTCCTCTGGATTCCATTTGCTGGCTGGGTGGTCTTCTGAGGATTGGCATCATGGTTGTGCCTCTGGTTCAAACAATGTGCTCTCTAATGCTGCAGAAGTATCGGAGGAGGGTCACTAAAGTTGAATGGGTTGTACAATTTTTACCATTATTGATATTCGTACAACCCCTGTAAATGATCCATATTTCTAACGTATAAATTATAATTCTAAACTAAAATGTGCACCATGATGATAGAGCTTGTGTTTGCCAATTGGCTACTGGCAAATAATCTTATTACTTCTATTCATAAAAAGACTGATTCATACCAGAGAAGATTTCTAATGTGGAGAGTTTAAGACTTTATGAATGTGAAGCTAGTCACTACAAAAGCTAGTTTGTGACAAGGAATGTAAAGCTAGTCACTACTACAACTAGGCTGTGGCACAGTCACTACGTATAGGAATATAGGCAACAGAGCGGTCAGGTAATCTGGGGTCAATTCCAGGAGAGATAGCAGTATTCAGGGAGCAGATAAAGACATAGTCATGTAATTGTGGCACCCCTATGGCAAGGCGCCATAGGGAGGTACTGCAACTCAAGCAGAAGGTGTAGTGCCTCCGTAGCCCATGGATATGGAGTACTCTACAGAGTCTGCACCCCAACACCCATACAGTAGGCCACTTTAGTACAGGGGACCGTATATTTAGCAGGTCCCAGGAGGTGGAGCCTAGAGAGCGGGACACAGGGAGTGACAGTAGTGTCAGGCAGATGGTGTGAGACAGCAAGTAAGACGTACGCAGGAGACCCTGCGGCTGTGACAGGAAGGCACCTCTTAGGAGAGGGGTGACCCAGACGTAGACGGGGGCCACTCCAGGACTCGTCGGAGCCAGCTGGAAACCTAGGTCACCACCGTCATACCGGAGCCGAGGCATTTACTCAAAGGTCTATCCCCAACTGCAGGCCACCAGGCTGTGGGACTGACAGATAAGCGCTGCAGCACCCCTAAATAAGTTCAACATCGGTCCTGTAGCTGGGTCACGACACCGACAAGTAAGAGACTTTAGTGAACAGACCCCAAGGACTAAAGACTTGACTCAAGAGGGGAAGTACAGAGAGAGAGGAACAGGACCAGGAACGCCAAATTGAGGGCACCACTGCCAGACTATGGAAAATCCTCCAAAATCTGCTGCTTCAATCCCCGTTAAACCAAACTGTACTGTGTACGTATTCCACCTCGTGCAAGTAAAGAATTGTTTGAGCTGATCTGGTGTCTAGTCTCCTTCCATCCGCCACCCAGAGGGCTTCTACAGTATCATCGAGGTGATGACTTCTACTCCCCTCATCCACCCTGCTGCCCTGAGGTAAAGCTCCACCTGTGGGGAGCTGTACTACCAAAGCTGCATTCCCATCACCTCAGCGCTGGTAACCCTATTACCAGGTACCACAGGTGGCGTCAAGTTACAAATCCCCACCATGATCATCCCCCACCCCAGTCCAAGGCACGGAATCGGGAACCGACCAGCCGTGATCCCCACCAAAGTGAACCTCCTGTGCCGGTATCCGAGTACCCCCTACCCTGTCGACCGACACAGTTCTGGCATCACGAACAATGGTCCAGAGTTCGGTTTTCCAGGAGGTCACAAAGATCACGGATTAAACAGAGAAAAAAATACCAGGAGAATATAACAAGTACAGGGAACAGGCAAAAAAGTAATGAAGCAACAGTCCAGGTCAGATAACAGAGATCAGAGCAGACACAGGAATGTAGGGCACACAGCACTTCAGATAGGATGTACAACTGACAGCATTCTGGCAGAGGCTGCTCTGCTAAGTAACAGAGCAATCACTGTGAAGTTGGAGCATCTGAGGAACTCAACCCATCCCCGAACCAGAATGAAAGGCTGCTCTGAAGATTAGCATACTGACAGCTTATCACACCCAGGTACCAGTAGTAGCATAACTACAAAAGTGTCCCAGACAGTACGGAAGGACTGTGACAATGGGCTTACTCACACTAGCATGTAAATCAGACAAGTACAATCTGATAAAAAATTGGATTGCACTTGGACCAGCATGCATGATATAAGTAGAAGTGCAATTCGGACTAGACTCGCTAATGCAAGTGTATGGGTGTGAGAAAAAGAAACGGATGGCACATTTGAAGTGGTGTCGGGGGCTCACTGGGGTGGTGGTAGCCATAGGCTAGTGCTATGATTGGTCCTCCCCAGCATGCTACATTAAACCGTGAGTCCCTGGGGTGTGTGTGGTGCTGAGGGTCTTACTAGTAGTTCCTTCAGACTGATCCAGTGACGCTCTCCACCCAGTCCCCAAGTATGCCGGGGAGGGACGACAGAGACATTCGTAAAAAACTAGGCAAACTTTACTGTACACAACTTGAATGAACATTATACAGCAAGCAGTACTCTTCATATCTTCCAAATAATATAGAGGCACGATCTTAATGGTTACTGTTGACGGCATGTACTTATGAACGTATCTTTGCTAGCTGGGTGAATTAGGCTTGCCTCACATACATATACCACCACGGACAGCGATTCCTTGCAGAAGGACGTTCAACACAGCTTTTTCCTCACTTTGTGCGTCAGCCAGGCAGCATCCTATCTTCTTCTGGGTCACCCAAGTCTGACCACCTCACTGGTTTCAGTTCAACTCACAAAACCGTGTTTAGCTTTCTAGCGTCTGAGCTTCAGTCACCCACACATTTCTTACTTGTACTTGCTGCTTTCTGCTCACTTAGCTTTCCCACACAGGACTGGTACTAGACTCACAGCTCTCACACATGCACTGTTCTTTCTTGGCTCGCAGACTCCAGACTCAACTAAAATCTTGTCTGTCTCCTATAGCCGACAGACTGACACCTCCCTCTCTGAGCTCATTCCAGACTTTAACTCTTTTGGTCCCTGCAATCAGATTGCACAAACTTACAACTTTCAACTACATTCTAAGGCTGCCTTCACACTGCATAATTTGTGATCCATGTCTATCCATTTTAAAACTGATGGCTACGGATCAGTTTTGGCCTCCCATGTATCCCTATCGGCACAGATTGGTCCTAAGTGGCCATCCGTGTGTGTCAGTTTTGTCACTGTATCTGAAGAAGTAAGACACAGTAAAAGGGCAATAGGTCTTATCTCCAAAGATGAACAAGCACTTATGATTATATCCGCTCGACTGGGCCAGTTATGATAATTCACAACTAGTATATGCGCCTGTACAGTTGCCGCTGGATCAGCACTTCCACGTGCAAAGTGGCGTATAAACAGAGATCCAAAGGATGGTGCTTCTACGGTACCCCTGATGAAGGAGCTGGGACAGCACCGAAATGCGTCAGAATAAAACGTCATTGCACCTAGACCCTGTGTGGTCCACTTTCTTTACCAGCAATGCGAATCATAGAAGCAACATCCTTCAGATCTCAGTTATGTCACTGATCCATTTCTGTCAGTTTTTTTCATGCACCCAGAATTGGAGACTGTTGCAATTTTGGGCTGCCTTGAAAATCACTGAAACAAATTGACAGACATGGATCCGTAGCTGTCAATGTCAAATAACATGGATGTCTATGGAGCACGGATCCATATGCATCCATGAAAAAAACGGATCCGTAAAACGAATCCATTTTGCTGTACTGAGCATGCTCAGAAGCAAGGAATGAATCCATTTTGCTGTACTGAGCATGCTCAGAAGCAAGGTAAGCTCCTCCTAGCCCTATCCAAGTTAACTGATAGACGATTTGTTAAAAAAACGGTCCGTAGACATCAGCTGACATCCGTTTTAACAGATCAGTGTCTGTCTGTGTGGTCCTTGAAATTCAAAGATCCACACGGATGTGAAAATTATGAAGTGTGAAGGCAGCCGACACATAGTTTAGGATAATTTCACATCTTCGTTTTTGCAATCCAGCAGGATTCTGCCTTTTTTTGCAGAAACCAGATGCGTCACAGTTCTGGCAAGATAGTGTTTTGTCTAATGCATTTATATAGGAGTTCTGGACATGTGCGGACACTTGCATTTTTATCCAGATCCGACAAATCTAGCATTTGAGGCTTGTCTTTAAACTGCGGCGGTTTTTGTCTGGTGCTGGATCCGGTTGAAAGTCCAAGTGTCCACACATGCCTGAAACTCCTATACAAAATACATTAGCCCGAACACAATGTTGCCACGTCCAGGTGCATGTCATACTGTATGGAGGAGACAGATATTTCAACAGAGGACACGAATGATGATGCCCAGTGGGGCGTGAGAAGAGCCAGGGAGGAGGGAGTCTAGAGCCCTGGAGACCGCCCATTCCAGTCTATGGATGTAAGTTATTAAATCATTTTTCAGAAGCTTTATAGTGCAGTTTTAGGTCAGAGTGGGATGGTTAGAGATAAGCTAGCAAGGTGCAGGGACAGGTAGTGGCAGGTTAGTGACCTAAAACGAGCTAACAAGTTCCCTTTAACACTTCTCCTGCACAGGTGACAATCTGACTCCATCACCTAGCACCAACACAGCAGGAGAAGAGACTGTGCCGCTATGTATGCAAATTAGCAAAGCAGTGATAAACTGTGCTTGATGGCAGCTCTCCTGCTGAGGAGCCTACCTGATTAGCTTTCTTGTCTTTGTTATCACCCCCTGGTATGATAAGACTCATAGCCGCCACATGCTGTAGATGGGGTCAGTGAGGTTACAATAGCAGCCACATGCTGTGCAGTTGGCACCCTCACTCCTCTCTGCATCTCAGAGTAGGAGCTTGGTGAGGCTGTGATGTGATTGGTGCTGGGTGATTGGAGCAGCTTTCCGGAGCTAGTGTCCTCCCTCTTCTGCCAATGTTATCATCAACAAGACTTCTTCCTTCTGGAGCTCAGAAGATTGGTAGGAGCAGCAGTTTTCATTTTTAAAATGTAACCGCTGCTTACATTTTTATTCAAAGGGAACCTGTCAGGTCGCACTACCCCTCTAACCTATCACTACCTGTCCCTGCACTTTCCTATCTGATAGCAAACCATCCCAGTCTGAGCTAAAGGGGCTCTATAATGAGGGAGAAAAATAAAGGCAGGCTCCATTCTCCCCTCCTCGCTTTGAGTCCACAAGACCTGCTGGGCATCCTCATTCCCATTGGGCTGTGCCACCTCCTATTCGAAATGCCCACCTCTTGTGATCATGTGATGCCCGGGCCAGAACGTCATATCCAGCCCGGTGCATTGAGGGGCTGATTACGTGGTATTGGCCGGCTTCGATATGTGCACTACGCATGGGCCAGAGCCCACCCGTACCACGTGACCAGCCTCATAATGCATCGGGCCGGATATGACGTTCTGGCATGGGTATCACATGATCACAAGAGGCGGGCATTTTGAATAGGTGGTGGCACAGCCCAAGGGGTGTGAGGACACCTAGGGGGGTGTGCAGACACAAAGCAAGGAGGGGAGAATGGAGCCCGGAGCACGTCTTTCCATTCTCCAACTGGAGACTGTTTGTAAGTGTATGTAATTTTTCTCCCTCATTATAGGGCCCCTTTAGCTCAGACAGGGATGGTTAGGGATCAGATAGGAAGGTGTAGAGACAGGTAGTGATAAGTTAGAGGGGTAGCGCGACCTGACAGGTTCCCTTTAATAATAATTTGTAGCAAGTGATTTTAATAAACTTCTAATATACTTCATTAGAAAATTCTTGTTGCAAACCATTCATAAACCTTCTAGAAAGTGTCACCACTATCCTGTGTGTGAAGCAGACACATGTTTATTATCACTCAAATCCGTCTTCAGTGAATATGGGCATGTAACAATGTATCAGATTAGGCTGAGCTCACAGCACAGTTGCTAAGCAACACCAGAGTTCAGGATCAGGTCAAACTAGTTTATGCCAGAAAGATGTGTCACAATATCTGTTAACCCCTTGTCTTCTTGCTCCACACAGCTCAAAATCTCTGTGTTGCATTTTTGGTGCAGACGAGATTGGGTGATTTGTGCGCAGGCATCCGCTGCGCACAGATCACATATAGGAGTGAATGGGTGCGCATGGTCATGCGCAGTCAAGTGCAGCACCGTTCGCTCCCATTATAAAGATAGGGGCTGGCGGTGCTGCGCTCACATTGCGGCTCCCCTCCGCAGCGAACGCTAATGTGAGAGTAGCCTTAGTGCTCGGAGTAAAGGCTGGATCCCATTCACTTGAACAAATATTGAAGGAACTCCGGCACCAGACTTGTTGCAGTTAAATTTCCAGATCTTTATTCAGACATCCTTAAAAGCATTAGTGGGTACGCAGACCCCTTCCTCCCCGCCTGACGCGTTTCGGATACAAAATCCCTAGTCTTAGGCATGCTTACAAATGTGAACATCACATATTTATAGAGAAATTAAAAGCATTCATACCACCCCCCTATCACATGTGCCATCATTCACCAATAATTAAGGTCTGGATAAGTTGCTTTTCAGCAGTCTTTTCATTTTAACTATATCAATACTGTACTAAAAACTGCTAAATTGATATAAACAGATAAATATATTGCACTAGTAGATATAATATAAATCACTTTTGTAAAAATTCATACAATATTACAAAAATATATGATTCACATTGAGTGATTAGGTTCCCCAAACAACTCGTTTTTACAGAGTATGCCAAAAAATTGGAGAAACATACCCACTCACATGAAATATAATTTCTTTATACCTATGCAATACATAATTTTTACTCTTTCGATACAGCTTCTTACATCCCAGGTAAGCTCACTGATACATGTCACAGTTGACTCTTTTCTCACCACATCTACTATTATTATTCTGCAAAGGACAACCAAGTATAGTGTTACTATTGGTTTCTACATAGTTCTCCCCTATATATTACATTCACCTTATGAGCATGAAATTGCGTCCCTATGAACATCTAATAGAAATACATTAGATCTGTGCGGAAATTTAAACCTTCGGCGAAGCGAGCATTCAGCGCTAGAATCCACTGCGCTTCCTGATATAATACTGCTCGCTCCCAGTCTCCGCCCCTTATTGGTCTGGGCACCCTATGTATACCCTTCACTAGAAGGGACTTCATAGCCCCTCCATAGACTTCTAAAAAAATGTTTAGATAGTCCTGAAATATTACGACGGCTCGATGCATTATTAGGGTTTGCAGCTGTACCATGTTCACTGATGCGTTTTTTAGGAACCTCGTAGTGCATCCCACGTAGTATTTCTGGCAGCTTGTACATGTCGCCATATACAGTACGTGATGCGTATTGCAATTTATATACGCTCTGATTTTATAGCTCTTCCCAGTTACTGAATTAGGGCTCAGACACACTCATCAGAGTTTGACTGAGGAGTACCCTTAAGGTACCTTTACACGCCGCAACTATCACTGGCAGTTGGTATCAACCGTACATGCGCGTGCACGTTTTTAACTATTGCTAACGATCGCCGATTCCGCACGTACACGCCGCATTTGCATTATCAACTCAAGGTATCGTGTTTTCCTGGAAGTTGAAACTGATCCTGCAGGTAACTTCCAGTTGAATCCCGTCGCCGCTTCACACGCCGCAATCAATAGGGGAATGTGGACGTACATGTTCTGCGGCGCCAAAACATAGGCGTGACAGACTTGTGTGTTCTGTGACGCTAACACGCTGATTGGACAACGCAATAGCGTCATGATTGGCCAGCCTGCGCAGGAAGGCTGGCTAATACATGACGCCATTGCAATTGTGTAGTGTGAATGGACAGCTCTTCAAATATGGTGCCCTGTGAAGGGACAGCCAATGGTTACACAGTAGCCCCCACCAATCATCGCTGATGGGGCGCGGTATCCATAAGGCTGTGGCACGCCCCGGGGAAATCACTAGGCAACGCAGATTCCATCCCTATCGCCCGTTTACACGCCAATACCAGGGCAATTCACCATTTGTGTTGCCTCTGATTTTAGAACACGGCTCAGAAACTGCTACCCGGAGCAACTGCGAAAAACCCGATCACTATCCCAAATTACACGCCGCAACTTCGTAGCAATTTCAAGGCAACCGTGACAAAAATCCCGATTGCCAGGCAGTTGCTACACCTCAGTGGTGGCATGTAAAGGTACCTTTAGGGGTACTTCACACACAACAATATCACTAGCAATATCGCTGCAACATCACAGGTTTTGTGACGTAACAATGACCTCGCCAGCGACCTCACTATGTGTGACACGTAGCAGCAATCAGGCCCCCGCCGTGAGGTCGCTGATCGTTACAAATCGTTCTGGACCATTTTTAGGTTTTTGCGCTCCCGCTGGGCAGCATGCATCACTGTGTTTGTGACGGACAATGACCAACGATCTCAATACTACTCCCGAGAGTGACAGGCTGCCAACGACTGCCGTATCGTTGCTGCGTTGCTGGTGAGATTTGACTGTTTGACATCTCACCAGCGACCACGTAGTGACACACCAGCGAACCCCGGCCAGGTCAAATCGTGGTCGTGATCGCTGGAAAGTTGCAGCGTGTAAAAGGGCCCTTAGTGTGTGCCACCTGTGTACCTCAGCCTCATGAACAACACTCAGTGGAACAGAACTTGCTTAGTCTGAATTAACGTAAACTGTCAATTTATAAAAATATTCAACTCCAAGAAAAACAGGCACAAACCACACTGCATAAGGGAAGCATGCGGGGCTTCCATGAGGTTATGACATCACGTGAGCTCCATGCTCAGTCACCGCTGGCTTCTCTCTTCTTGCACGTGTGTGAGTAAACAACAGGAAGTTGCATCTGGCTACTCATTTTCTGTTGATTATTCATTTGTTTGAAGGCGGGGAGGGAAAGTACTGCCAGGACCTTGCAATCTGGCCAATCAGGTGGCCGCTAGCGATCACGTGGTTGTGACGTGTCGCCATCTGATTCGCCAGATCGCTACTGGCCATCTGATTGGCTGGAAGTCACAGGTCCTTGTCCGGTGATCGCAGGTCTTCTGGGACGGTCCTGGTGTAGCCGTCGGACAGGTGAGTATGTAATTTTATTATTTTTAACAACTTGTATTCACTTTTAGGGTACTTTCGGAGTGTATCTATAGATACACTGCGAAAGTATTCGGACTCGCTATACTCGCAATGAGTATCGAGTACCGGGACCTACTCGTTGCGAGTATAGAGAGTCCGAATAGTGAGGTACTCGCTCATCCCTAGTCCACAATCTTACAATATTTCAATTCAACTTCTTTTATGAATGAAGAGTCAGAGTGAAAGACGTTCCTCTTTACAGATTGTACCAGCGAAAGCTATGAGATTTGAGAAATATCATGCACTGATTGCTTTTTTCCTGACTGAAATGGAAATCTGTTGCTTTTTTGAAAACTTCAGCATTCTTTCAGCGTTCTTGTAGCATTTTTTTCACCAAAAGCAATGAGATATGCAAAAATGTTGAAAAAAAAACATAACCAAGCGGTCTTGCTGCTTTTTTGGTGAATGAGCGGACAGTAAGGGACGTTTCTCATGATCTTTTTTTTTATCTAGGCCTGCACTGGGAACAAAGAGGCATTCTCTACGTCTAAAGGAAAGAACATTTAATCATCATGAAAACTGATGTGGATTCTTTACTGTAAGAGCAGTGAGACTATGGAACTCGATACCGTATGATGTTGTAATGACTGATTCCCTACTAAAATTTAAGAAGGGCCTGGATGCACAGTGGGAGCAGCCATTTTTTTTTTGCTTGCCTGCATTGCAAAGCTGCAATTTGTCCTCTATTGTTCGGCCGCTAGTCTAGGCCTTCGGCTTCAGATATCCAGAAAATAGCTGCGGAGGTGGTGTAAGTGCAGGTCAAGAGCCATGACTATTTTCTGGAAGTCTGTTAGCTAGAGGATGAATTGCAGCTTGGCAATGCAGGCAGGCTAAAGGAAAATGGCAGCTCCCACCACACACTGACATGACACCCCTATGACAACCCCGCAGCTCCGGCTTTGCCCTAACCCTCCATGGGCCTGTGAAACAAGCCTTCTGCACCACCACTCTACCACCAAAGCCCCTCTTTGGTAGCCATGATGGGTCAAGGATGGGGACTATGTACCAGGATGGGGGGCCATGTACTAGGATGAGGGATATGTGGCGCCCCACCGGGTGAGCCGCCACCAGAGGTACTGCACTCCTGCGGTTAGGGAGCGTAATGCCCCTGTTCTCCAGGTTCTGGGATGGTGCAGTTGAGCCCAAAGAACGCACGTAAGCAGTACACAAATACGACCCCTTAGGCCCTGGGACAATGGGAGGACCGGAAGGAGGGCCTAGGCCGCAAAAAGGGGGAACAGGAAGTGGTAGAGGAAGTCAGAAGAAGGAGACTGGAGGAGTAACACCATCTGACGAGGAGTGGTAGTTGGGAGCGTCACGGCAGTGTGATGCTGGCTCCCGGAGCTTGAAGCACGACTACGCTTGCCCCGGGAGGGAGAGAACTGACCGACAGAGAACGAGAAGGACCCTTGGGGCGTGGAAGAGACACCGATTTCCCCGTTCGCCCGAATCTAACAAGACAGACGGGTTGGTGGACTACACAGTGACCCGGTCCTGATGACAATGCGGATACGTCATGCCCGGGCCGTAAATCCAGAGGCCCGTGACTTCTAATGAGAGCTGTGGCCGAACACCCGACACATCTTGGGGAAGCTAGCTGAACTAGGGAGCATTGCCCGGGAGAGAAACCTAATGGCGCCTGGGACACAACAGCACCTCCGGCAATCGGTACTTGAGCTCTGTGCTGCGGGAGATCGTTGAGAGCCTGTGGAGCAGAGCGAAGACCTGCTCGCCTCAGAGCAGAAATACCCTTTATAGCACTGAGAGAGAGGAAAACCACCAGAGACTAAGACACCTTGAGAGGAAGGAAAGTGCACGAACAGTGGCTTGACTGTACTAACCCGGCTCTGGAGAAAGAGCTGTACCGGAGAGTGCCAAGGAATGTACCAGGTGGCCATGTTGAAACACCAAGTGAAAGTAACGGAACTGCAGCTGTGGTGTGTGTGACTTTCTTGAGCGGAGACCCCCGGACACTGCATGAAACACCAGGATATTGTCGTTTCACGGAACATCTGCCAAAGTATGGACTGACTCCTCCATTCCGTTGACCTGGGGACCGCGCTCCACCTGCAGTGAGTGAAACCATCTAAGCTGCCGGTCATCGTCCCCAGAGGTTCTGAAGCAGTGACAGCCGTCCTGGCCGCATACCGCAGGTGGCATCACGAATATTCCCTTATCCCCTCAGACTTTCCTGTCATCATTCCCTGTTTATTTTAAATGACACTGCCAGGGTCACAGGACCGGATCTCGGCCCCGTCTGTCCCGAAGAGAGGTAAGGTAGAATAATGAGTAACTGCCCAGCTCCCGAGTTTTTCACGTCCCTGGAGTGGGCGTGTCAGATATATGTATCAGGATGGGGGGCATGTACGAGGATGGGGGGACTTGTACCAGGATGAGGAATATATATTGCCAGGATGGATTGTGGCATATACCAGGATGGGAGGGGCATGTACCATAATGGGGGGGCAAGGTACCAGGATAGGGGGCCATTTACTGGGATGGGGAAACATATATATACCAAGATGGAGGGAATAAATACTAGGATGATAGACATATACAGTGGGGAAAAAGTATTTAGTCAGCCACCAATTGTGCAAGTTCTCCCTTTTAAAAAGATGAAAGATGCCTGTAATTGACATCATAGGTAGACCTCAACTATGAGAGACAAAATGAGAAAAAAGAAGGAATTTATTTCAAATTTAGGTGGAAATAAGTATTTCGTCAATAACAAAAGTTCATCTCAATACTTTGTTATATATCATTTGTTGGCAATGACAGAGGTCAAATGTTTTCTGTACATCTTCACAAGGTTGGCACACACAGTTGCTGGTATGTTGGCCCATTCCTCCATGCAAATCTCCACTATAAGGCCAGGTTCACATTTGTGTCTGCATGAAGAGGGCATGCAGATGCAAATGCAGGGCAAATGCTGCAATACTGATGTGAACGCAGCGGAGATTCTCCACATGCGTTCATATCAGTATGGTGCATGGCCAGCCAATCAGTGATCTCGGCAGTGGCCGGGAGGCGGAGGTCAGCGGCAGAGATCTCCTCCTCCCAGCCGCAGAGATCGCTGATTGGCCACCGGGAGAGATTTTAATGTAATCCACACCGTTCTCCTGTGCTGTCACGCGGAGGACACTGTGGATACATTGAGATCCATACATTTTTTTGTGCGCTTGCAAACGCTTGCTGATAAAACATGCGCCCGTGAACGCACAAAAAATGCAATAGGCTGTGTTTGGAGGACGGAGGAGGGCACACAGATTATGCGCATTCAAACACAACTCCAACCAAACGCAGCTACTATGCGTTCCCATGTTAAACATAGAAACGCAGTGCGCATACGCTAGGCCAGGGACGTCGCTATGCATTAAGAATCGGGGCTGCAGCCCCGATTCTTAAGCATAGAGCCCCGAATCTCGCCGGCGTCAGCTGTCTGGGGGGCCCGGAGGTGATCTGCTGCAGCCTGCAGGACAGCGTCTCCTGCCCTGCATCCTCCGATGGCTGTGGGACAGTGGGCGCTGTTAATGTGCCCCTGATAGTTGGCCCCCGGGAGCCCCCCTGTGTGCTGCTACGGCCCCCGCCCTCTCCTCTCACTCCTAACCTGTCACTGTGTTCAGCTATGTGGCAGACGCTCTGAGCTGCTGGAGGACCACAGATCATAGATGTCAGGACCAGGCTCAGTGCAGATGGGCATGTGAATCACATGCCCTTCTGCACTGAGCCTGCAGCTGAAGTCTATGACCTGTAGTTCTCCTCCAGCAGCTCAGTGATGATCGCGTCTGCCACATAATAGCTGCATGCAGGTTAGGAGTGAGAGGAGAGAGGGTCCCCCGGAACACAGGGAGCCTGGTCCCCCCAGCACACAGGGAGCCGGGCCCCCCCAGCACACAGGGAGCCGGGCCCCCCAGAACACAGGGAGCCTGGCCCCCCCAGCACACAGGGAGCCTGGCCCCCCCAGCACACAGGGAGCCGGGCCCCCCAGAACACAGGGAGCCTGGTCCCCCCAGCACACAGGGAGCCTGGCCCCCCGGAACACAGGGAGCCTGGTCCCCCCAGCACACAGGGAGCCTGTCCCCCCCAGAACACAGGGAGCCTGGCCCCCCCCAGCACACAGGGAGCCGGGCCCCCCCAGCACACAGGAAGCCGGGCCCCCCGGAACACAGGGAGCCTGGTCCCCCCAGCACACAGGGAGCCGGGCCCCCCAGAACACAGGGAGCCTGGCCCCCCCAGAACACAGGGAGCCTGGCCCCCCCAGAACACAGGGAGCCTGGCCCCCTGGAACACAGGGAGCCTGGCCCCCCAGAACACAGGGAGCCTGGCCCCCCCAGAACACAGGGAGCCTGGCCCCCCCAGAACACAGGGAGCCTGGCCCCCCCAGAACACAGGGAGCCTGGCCCCCCAGAACACAGGGAGCCTGGCCCCCCCAGAACACAGGGAGCCTGGCCCCCCCAGAACACAGGGAGCCTGGCCCCCCCAGAACACAGGGAGCCTGGCCCCCCAGAACACAGGGAGCCTGGCCCCCCCAGAACACAGGGAGCCTGGCCCCCCCAGAACACAGGGAGCCTGGCCCCCCCAGCACACAGGGAGCCGGGCCCCCCAGAACACAGGGAGCCTGGTCCCCCCAGCACACAGGGAGCCTGGCCCCCCCAGAACACAGGGAGCCGGGCCCCCCCAGCACACAGGGAGCCTGGCCCCCCCCAGCACATAGGGAGCCTAGCCCCCCCAGCACACAGGGAGCCTGGTCCCTATGTCAGGAACAAAAACACAGTGCCCAGGGGCCCACAGCAGAGGGGACCCCGGGGCTGCTCTGTGTTCCTGGAGTTGCACTGTGTGCCCATGGCTGCGCTGTGTGCCCTGGGCTGCGCTGTGTGCCCTGGGCTGCGCTGTGTGCCCGGGGCTGCGCTGTGTGCCTGGAGCTGCGCTGTGTGCCCGGGGCTGCGCTGTGTGCCCGGGGCTGCGCTGTGTGCCTGGAGCTGTGCTGTGTGCCCTGGGCTGCACTGTGTGCCCGGGGCTGCGCTGTGTGCCTGGAGCTGCTCTGTGTGCCCGGGGCTGCGCTGTGTGCCTGGAGCTGCTCTGTGTGCCCGGGGCTGCGCTGTGTGCCCTGGGCTGCGCTGTGTGCCTGGAGCTGCGCTGTGTGCCTGGAGCTGATCTGTGTATCCAGGGCTGCGCTGTTTATGTCTAGTGCCCACTGCTCTGCAGATCATGTATTGTGTCCAGTGCTCAGCTATTCTGCTGCAGTTGTGTGCATGTGATGGGCAGGGGCTGTAGAGCATTGCATCCCACCCCACCAGCCCTGCTCTGTGCACTGGCTGCTGCATTGCACTGAGCACAGGTGTAGACTGGAGGACTCTGCTGCCGCCGGTGGGCTCTGCTGTCTGTGCTCTGCTGTCCGGTGTTCTTTGCTGTCACTGTGTTCTGCTGTCAGTGGGCTCTGCTGTCTGTGCACTGCCGTCCGGTGTACTCTGCTGTCACTGCAAGAGAAAAATTGTTGTGCCAACTGTGCGTTTTTTTTTTTGCTGCGGATAATGTGTGTTTTTGTTTTCATTTCGGTTCCAGACTCTACCAAATTAATGTTTCTCTCTTTTTTCCTCTATCGCCATCTCTCCCAGAAACAGACAGAGAGAGAGACAGTGTACAAGGGGGAGACTGGCACAGAGAGGGAAAACAGCGCACATGGGGGAGAGACATCATACAGGGAAGAGACAGACGCAGGGGAGAGGCACAGCGCACAGGAGGAAACGGGCACCTGCCGACCTGCCTTATTGAGGTAAGAACAGGGGGCACCTGGGGCAGGACATAGGGGCCAGTGGCCACAGACGTGCCACAGGGGCACAGGCAGCAGTGCAGGGGGCCAGCCAGGGGCACACTGGCCACAAGGGCTCACAGGAAGGACCCACCGGACCCTCAACCACCTCTAGTGGTAAGGACAGGCGGGAACCTGTTAAAAATATGAATCCCACCCTTGCAGCTGCCGCTTATTTAAATTTATTCCGAAAAATGCAGCTCAGTGGGCCCGAGCCCCGGATGTTTTTTGACCCTAGCAACGCCCCTGCGCTAGGCTGCATTCTGTTACCCTGCGTTCCGAACGCTAATGTGAATCCAGCCTAACAGTGATGTTTTGAGGCTGTCGGTGAGCAACACGGACTTTCAACTCTCTCCAAACGTTTTCTATAGGTTTGAGATCTGGAGACTGTCTAGGCTACTCCAGGACCTTGAAATGCTTCTTGCGAAGTCACTCCTTCATTGCCCTGGT
Organism: Allobates femoralis; assembly: GCA_033576535.1. NCBI lineage: Eukaryota > Metazoa > Chordata > Amphibia > Anura > Aromobatidae > Allobates > Allobates femoralis. Next base: position 297,817,396 of record JARQOC010000006.1, read on the forward strand.
GGTGTACTTGGGATCATTTTCAGGCTGAAAGACCCAATCACGTTTCATTTTCATGGCCCTTGCTGATGGAAGGAGGTTTGCACTCAAAATCTCACGATACATGGCCCCATTCATTCTTTCATGTACACACATCAGTCGTCCTAGTCCCCCATGCTTCACAGTAGGTATGGTGTTCTTTGGATGCAACTCAGCATTCTTTCTACTTCAAACACTACAAGTTGTGTGTGGCACCCCAGGGTTCATGTGCCACAGTAACACCACCACAAAGGGTTGACTCCCCACACACAACACTACACTAGCACCTCCAGGCCAGAAGGGGGAGCTAAAGCTACTTCTCTATATATTCTGGTGTGGAGAGGAAGTGGCAATTAGTTCAGTGCGGAGCAGCACTGAGGAAGACGGACCTGGGTGTAAAAGGGCTGCATTAGGCCCAACCCACAGTCCACTGTCTAATTCCAGGCCGGCCAGGGTCTGAGGAACAGGAGAAAGAGCAAAGAGGAACACCCCTGGGAGACTGAGTCCCCTGAGACTCGCCCCAGAGAAGCGCATAGAACGGATACCGGATACAATGCTGTGCCTGATACAAACAGCACAGTGAACACCGGATTAGTGAAGGTCTCACATCTTCACTGTACCACAGCGAAGCAACACGGCGGGGTCAGGAACATGGAATAAGACTCAAGTTGCCTAGCAAGTTGGTACCCATGAGGGAAGAAAGGGATGGCAGTTTAGCTTAAGCAGCAGCAGGGCCACACACACAGCGCAGAAACTGGGAGCCAGAGGACCCGGCTAGGTTGGGAGCAACCCGGCCTCTGTACAGACTCTGTGGACAGTACTCAGCTGAATACCATCTGCTTCAGTAAAGACTTGGAAAACTACAAAACCGTGAGTCTGTGTAATCCTTGCGAACCCTGTTCTCCCTCACAACTCCCTCACAAACTGTTATCATCACTACTGCCTGGGACCAGGCTCTGCTCATGGAGAGTCGTCACTACAGGCTGCCATCCATCATCCCCAGAGGTTCTGCAGCAGCGGTTGTCACCCTGACCACATACCACGGATGTCGTCACGACTCTATCCCCTGTAAATACCCCCAACCTTTACTGTTGGCTCGGGACATGGTCTGGACCAAGACCGCCGTGATAACCCCCCGTGATACCCCGATCCGGTACCGAGTACCCCGTCCCAGTGGGCTCCACATGTGTTTCTACCAAACAGTTCTACTTTGGTTTCATCTGACCATATGACATTCTCCCAATAGTCTTCTGGATCATCCAAATGCTCTCTAGCAAACTTCAGATGGGCCTGGACAACTAATGGCTTAAGCAGGGGGACATATCTGGCACTGCAGGATCTGAGTCCCTGGTGGCGTAGTGTGTTACTGATGGTAGCCTGTGCAACGCTGGTCCCAGCTCTCTGCTGGGCATTCACTAGGTCTACCCGTGTGGTTCTGGCATATTTGCTCACCGTTCTTGACATCATTTTGACTCCATGAGGTGAGATTTTGCGTGGAGCCCCAGATCGAGGGAGATTATCAGGGGCCTTGTATGTCTTCCATTTTCTAATTATTGCTCCCACAGTTGATTTCTTCACACCAAGCTGATTGCCTATTGCAGATTCAGGGTGCGTTCAAACTCTGCGTATTCGCTCCGTATTTTTAAGCGAGTGCTGTTGCAGTTTTTGTAGCCAAAACCAGGAGTGGAACAATCAGAGGAAAAGTCTAATAGAAATAAGTGCTCCACTTCTGTATTTAATCACCCACGGCAGGTTTTAATCAGCCACGCCTGGTTTTGGGTACAAAAACTGCAAGATAACTCGCATAAAATAAGCAGCAAATACGCACCTTGTGAATACACCCTAATGGCCCCTTTACACGCAGCTACAGGTAACAGGTTTTCCACAGGTAACTTACTGGCTGCAGTGAAATCATGGAGATATAGTTCCATTTGTACACAGCAACAAGATAGAACCATGTCTCCATGATTTCACTGCAGCCAGTAAGTTACCTGTGGAAAACCTGTTACCTGTAGCTGCGTGTAAAGGGGCCATTAGTCTTCCCAGCCTGGTCCGGGGCTACAATTTTTTTTTGGTGTCCTTTGACAACTCTTTGGTCTTCACCATAGTGGAGTTTGGAGTGTCAAACAGTGTCAAGAGTGTCAAGTTCAAATAGGTGGCAGAACTACAGGTAATGAGTGGAGGACAGAGGAGACTTTTAAGGCCGGGTTACACATAACGATGTGCCAGGAACCCGATCAACGATCGGGATTACTGACACATCGCTGTGTGATCGCTGGTGAGCAGTCAGACAGGCAGATCTCACCAGTGACTAGCGACCTGTGTAACAACCTCGATATCGTGGAAAAGAATATAAACTAGAAGGTCTAAGGAGATTAAGAGGTTTAAATATGGTAGATTTGAGGAAAAAAAATCGCGTTATACGCGGACAACATGTTATTGTTTTTAGAAGATCAGGGGACCTCGCTGGGCCATGCCATGCAAAGCATTAAGAGGTTTGGGTCACTGTCAGGAGTTAGTATAAATTGGCTTAAATCAAGTTTGTTTGAGGTTGATGAGAGTGGAGATGGGGTTGAGATACCGACAAAAGCACAAAGGTTACAAAGAGTGAGGCAATTTAAATATTTGGGTATTCAGGTTGCTTTGCCCATGACAGATTTCCTGCGGCTCAACCTTGCCCCTTTGTTGCTGATACTGAGGCGTAAGGTTAATGCTTGGAGCAAGCTGTGTTTATCGGTGGTGGGGAGAGTTAATCTAATCAAAATGATATTAATGCCCAAGGTACTATATGTGCTACACAACTCCCCCTTATGGATCTCACAGCGGAAACTTAAGCCAATTAGCGACATATTTCGAGACTTGATATGGGGAAAGAGACAACCCAGGATATGACTGGAGACGTTGCAGAGACCAAAAGATGAGGGCGGGTTGGCGTTGCCTCACCCCGGGATTTTCTACCTTGCAGCGCAGTGTCAGCATTTTCGGGGCTGGGCATGTGTAGCGGAGTATACTTCAATTAGGAGAGACTTGGAGGGCATGACGGGTAGATCCCCTTTGGTGGCTGGACTCGAGGATGGGTCAGTGGGTGTTTTGGGAAAGAGATATCCAACTCTTGATCTTGCTCACAAACTCTGGGAACGTATTAAACAATTGAGAGGAGTGACGGGTCTGACGAAATATACACCTGTATGGAACAACGGGAGAATTCCGGGCTTGAAATCTATGGACGGACTACCAGAGTGGATACATGGAGGTATTCTTTATGTATACCAATTGTTGGATAGACAAGGGCTGAAATCCTTTCAACAGTTGAGATTGGAATTTGGCCTATCCGACAAGGAATGGTATCACTATCTGAGGGTCCGACATGCATTTAAAGCACAAGGCATTGGAAAGAATCTCTGTATACACTCTGATATTGTTCTCAATTATATCTGTCATGACGGGATGACGAGAGGAGTGATTTCCTGCATATATAGGGATTTACTGCATACATTTCTCCTTTCCTTTCCTATTAAGTCCCGTCTGAAGTGGGAAGAGGATGTGGACTCCATATCTGATGACCAATGGACTAGTATTATGGAATACATACCTAAACTGTCTATATGTGAATCAGCTAGATTATCACAATTATATGTGCTACATAGAGTGTATAGATCGCCAGTGAAAATGCACCGAGCGGGATTGAGAAATGACTCGGAATGCCCGAGATCCAGGGGGGAGGGATCCGGAATTTACCACATGATGTGGTCCTGCCCACGATTGTTCTCATATTGGACCACAGTTATCAATCGGATAGAGGGAGCATTCGGGTGTGTGATTCCCAGGGATCCTATTGTCTGTCTGCTGGGATATGTCGAGCAGTTGGCGATTGACAATGTACTAAAGGTGATCGTTGCGAGATTATTATTTGTGGCAAGGAAATTGTTGGCGAGACACTGGATTCGGGAAGACCCCCCGAGTAGAAGAGAGTATATGAGAATGGTAGATGAATTAATCCAGTTGGAAAGGGGTGTATGTGAGAGACGAGGAAAATCAGAAATGTTTGAGAAAATGTGGTCATCATGGATACAATATGGGTGAGCTGAGAAGATATTCCTGATAGACTTACTAGGGGTAGGATAGGTGACGAGACGATTGTACATGATTTCATGTTTATGCTAATGTTTGACTCCTATTGACCGGCCATTATTAGCTGGATTTGCTGTCAGGGGTGGGGGTGGGAAGGGGGGGTCAGGGGTTGTACCATGTACTAATGTAACCTGTTAAAATGTTTAATAAAAATTTACCTGATTTAAAAAGAAAAGAATATAAAATATTATTTTCCACAATGTCGAGGTCCCGCTACTGTATTCAGCGGGAGAACGTTGGTAACCAGGATACACATCGGGTTACTAAGCACAGTGCACTGTGCTTAGTAACCCGATGTGTACCCTGGTAACCTGCGCGCTGTGCTTAGAAACCCAATGTATACCATGGAACACATCGGGTTAGAAAGGCGTCACATACGCCGATGTCTGCTGCCCAGCGGCAGACCAATGACTGAAAAATGGTCCTGGCCATTCCGCAGCGATCAGCGAGTTGATCGCTGGTCGCTGCGGCATGTCACATGCAGCGACATCGCCAAAACCTGTGATATCGTTAGTGATATTGCTGCGTGTAATGGGGCCTTTAAAGAAGAAGTTACAGGTCTGTGAGAGCCAGAAATCTTGCTTGTCTCTAGTTGACCAAATACTGATGTTCCACCAAAATTGGAAAAAATCTTCTTTCCAAATCAGACTGATTTTCCGGACTTGTTTTCTCATTTTGTCTCTCATAGTTGAGGTCTACCTATGATGTCAATTGCAGGCCTTTCTCATCTTTTTAAGGATAGGGTCACATTTGCGCTACAATTTTCAGATCCTGATCCGGTTTTGAGCTGTTAAAAAGCTCAACACCAGATCAGAAACCGCTCCCCATAGGAGCCTATTATTTAAACCGGATTGCCCTACATGCAATCCAGTTACCGCTTGCGGATCTGCAGCCTGCGGTAAAAATCATGCATGCTGCAGTTTTCACAGCAGTTAGTAAATCGCAGGTGGATTGCTATAATGGGCTGCTATGGAAGCCCATGCGGCAGCCGCAAGGCACATGTGAATGCCTGCGGCAGCCATGTGCTTTGTTCATCCCCGCTGCCGCAGGGATCAACAAAGGGTTAATCTTAATAATAGATGTGGGCAACATGTCTTTAGAGGCATGCTGTCCACTCAGGTGGGCATGTGAGGGGTTAATATATGTCATAGTATTGCTGACTATTGTTGGCTTTTTCAATTTTATAAATTAATGCGGAGGCTCCTCACTGTAGAGGAGATACTGTATGAAATGTATGTACTGTTTGAGCCCCTGTCCTTGGTCCTGAAAGTTGTAACATTAGGTCTTTGGGCAGCACACCGCCATAGACCTAATATTACAGCTTTCAGGACCCTGGATAGCGGCAGATTCAGTACGTAGATTATGTACTGTATCTCCTCTACAGTGAGGTGCCACCGCATTCATTCATAAAATTAAAAAAGCCGACAATAGTCGGCAATACTATAATATATATCTAAAAGGGTGGAGAATGCGCAATAGGGTCTTATATTTTTAGACAGGTTCAAATGACAATCTTAGAATTGCTCACCTGGTATGGTTATGTAGCACACAACCAGCATGATCGCTCAGAAAATGCAGCTGCTGCTGGGACTGTACTTCCACAGGTTACTGCGGTACTTCAAGACAAATCTTCCAAACAAAGCACCTTAAAGTCCGCGCTGCTGCCAAAGGGTTGTTGAAACACCAAAGACACGGGATGTCTGGGTACGGTGATAACAGGTTTATTTCCGACACGTTTCAGAGCCACATACCGAGCTCTTTCCTCAGGTATGTGGCTCTGAAACACGTGTTCCCTGAGGAAGAAGCTCAGTACGTGGCTCTGAAACGCATCGGAAATAAACCTGTTATCACCGTACCCAGACATCCCGTGTCTTTGGTGTTTCAACATCCCTTTGGCAGCAGCGCGGACTATAAGGTACTTTGTCCGCAAGATTTGGCAATACTATAATGACAGATATTAACCCCTCACATGCCCACTTGAGTGGACAGCATGTCTCTAGGGAGGGTGGGCACCCCCTAGAGACATGTTGCCCATATCTATTATTAAGATTAACCCTTTGTTTATCCCTGTGGCAGCAGGGATGAACAAAGCATATGGTAACCGGATTGCTCCGGATTACACATCCTGAGCAATCTGGTTACCACATTGCCGTATACCGTACACATTTTGTGCACAAAATGTGTCTGAAGGCAATTGCGGTTACCGCAATTACACTTCGAAATGTGACCCCAGCCTAATTGGGAGAACTTGCACAATTGGTGGCTGACTAAATACTTTTTTCCCCACTGTATACCGATTGTAAAATGGACACTGGCATTATAAGGTGGACTCCATTTTACATAAAAAAATTTTTTTTCTCTTTTCCTTCACCAAATTTGGGGTGCGATTTATAATCCGGTGCATTTTATAAATCAAAATATATGGCACTAGATTCTTTGATGGGGCGTTGATCCAAGAAACAAGTCTGATTGCTGTATGTGGAGTTAGGAAGGAATTTTTTTCCCCAATGTGGAGCTTAGTGTTGCCTCATGGATTTTTTCTGCCTTCTTCTGGGTCAACATTTTAGGCTATGGGTTGAACTAGATGGACTTAAAGTCTACCATCAGCCTTAAAAATTTATGAAACTATGAATATGTATTCCACTATCTGATTAAACTAATTTGATTAAACACGTACTTTAGATAAATTACATATACTGTATAATATGCACCAAAATGCAGCAAAACCTTCTTCTTTACTATTAAGAAAATAGATTTTGCCTACAGAAAAAAGCAGCAAGAAAGCAGCATGTGAACATAGCCAGGGGCGTAACTACAATAGGTGCATGGGTTGCGATCGCACCCGGGCCCTGCAGCCTAGGGGGGCCCCAAAAGTCCCTTTGGCCCATACAAAAAGACTAATATTATTAAAGATTTGCAATAATTGGGGGCCCCGTTGGAGCTTTCGCATCGGGGCCCCTGGGTCTAAAGTTACACCACTGAACATAGCCTTTATAAAATGTGATCTGAATTTTGGCAAATCACATGAAGCCTAGCACCCAGATAATTTTTGATTTGAAGATCTCTTTCATCTGGTAATTTAGATAACACCAAAAAGCAGCCAAATATGATGTTTTCTTCTATGTGGTCGGCTTGCTGATGATTAATTGCTGACTATAGTGTAATCAATTTATTCATCAAAAGTTGCATCATCACAACAAAGCTATAAACTTTTTTTGGCAAGTGAGACGACTCCGAGGGTTTATGCAGAATTCAAACAACTGTCACCTCTTCGCGTGCTCAGAATATCTGCCAGAAAATTGCAAGGATGTTTTATGTTGTCAGAAGAGCCGGCAATGCAGTTTTTGACTGTGTTACTGTGGAAACAAGGAGCATCATTTCTGCAATCCACAGCAGGTATAAGGAGAGTCTCTGCAGAAGCAGTCTAAGGAGTATATGTTGGCATAAAGGAGGCTGAAGGGTAGCGTTATCCTCCACTAATCAACAATACGTATCCAGCCACATTCTATATTTCATTTACCTCCCCTCCTCCTTGGAAACACCCCAAGGGTCACGCTTGTCTTCACCATCATCAAGATTAATATGTGCTTGCAGAAGGAGGAAGGGCGAGGATTAACCGTTTATCCATTCTAATCAAAGAGTTATTTTACGGATACGGCAAGAATCAGATATTCTGTATATACCCAGTCTATTTTACAATCCTCCACTTCGCAATATTTGGAAACTAACTGAAGCTTTGTCTTATTTTGCCCAGCTCAACGGAAGAGACAATTATGCCTTACAGACTTAAAGGGAAAAGAACAAAGATGGATGGAAGCTTTCACAGGAATCATGAACATGTCATAGACAATCCTGAGGGCCTAAACAGACGACAGCAGGTTCTGAAGAAACGCGTTTCGAATGGTCTCCGGGTGGCTTAACTGACTTGATGGCATTTAATAATAAACATTTGAGCTACAGCAGTTCTTGGCCTCCGAGCTGAAGTAGGTGGCTCCTGTTATTGTATCCTCAGGTAGATGTTTAATATCATAGACTATTATGGAAAGCAATATAGGAATAAAAAGCAGGGAAAGATCAGCATTTGCATTTTTGTGGCATAGATAAAGACAAAACTATATGTTCTAACTCACAAATAAAAGCAGAATCAAAGCTGCAGTATGTAGAGACGGGGTCTTTTAGAAGAGCTGACTCTGAGGCAGGGTCGGTTTTAGACAAAGTGGGGCCCTGTAAAAAGTTTAATCTAGGGTCCTAAATTCTCACACATTGCACCATCACTCTCAGCCACTTAGGGTGGGTTCACACTGCGGTCAGGTCCGATCGGGGGCTGAATCAGCACACAAAGCTGGAGGGCTAATATGCCCTCTGGCCCAGAGTGCATCCTGCCGCAGCTGCCGCTGCTGATTATTCAGGAGCGTGGCTTGCAAGGAGCTAGACGCGGTCCTGAATTATAACAGCGGCGTGCAGCCACCGGTATTCAGTTCCCGCATCCGCCCAGATCCTCCCGAATCGGGGCAATCATAGGCTCCCGTGTTAAGGGAGTGCCAGATTGCCTCGGAAGGATGCGGGGGAATCCAGGAGGATCCGGGGGAATCCGGGAGGATCCGGGAGACACCAATTAGGTGCAAATCGGACTCCCCGGACCCAAAAACGTTGCATGCAATGTTTTTAGATCCAGGAGGAAAATCCCACTTCTCCTGGATTCTTCCGGCGAGATGGCAGCCGGATGGCAGATAACTGCCATCCGGCTCCTTCCGGCCCCATAGGATACTATGGGGCCAAAATCCGGTCTGGGCTGTCACCCCTGACAGCCCCAGACCGGACCTGACCGCAGTGTGAACCCACCCTTAGGTTGCATTTACATGAGCTAAGTTCAGACTAGTAAATGAGCACAATTCACAATATTGTAGTCGTTGAGCACTATTTTCCTATTTATACTGGTGGATCAAGAATAATGAGCACAGAATGATCACTAGTAGATCAATATGTCCCCATATAATCATGTTATCAGCAGCACATCTGCAGTTTGCAGCGGGTGACGTGCTGCTGAGAACAATGATTCTTGTCAAAAATCCAATCACCTGATGAATGAGCAACATTTTGCTTGTCGGGCGATTACCAACATGTGTACACCTATGAACTCTTTATCTGTGCATCTGGGATTTGCAAATGGATACTACATCCAGTTTATGACATACTGTATGTTTATCTCACTTCTATGTACTGAAATAACAAAAAAAAACAAGGAAAAAAAGGGAAACTGGACAAAATTTTACACAAAAGTACAAAGGCTGGTTGCACACCAGTGTTTTTTAAATCCGGCACAGATCAGGATTTTTGCAGGAAAAAACGCATCCTTAAAGAGGACCTGTCACCAAACCAGGCATGTAGATCTAACTAAAGCACTGAATGCAGCATGTCTGCTGCATCCAGGCAAGGGGTCCCCCATCCCTTGAGCCCCCTCCCTGAAGACAATCATTGTCTCCCTTACCTGCAGCATAACATAGAGCTTATTGCAGTATTGGCCACTTTGCCCCGCCTCCTGCGGTTATGTCACCGCTTATACCCGCCCTGCTCCATGATTAACATGGAGCAAGGTGGGGAAAGGTGGTGATGTCAGAGCAGGAGGCCGGCCGCCCCGCCTCCTGCAGTGACATCACCGCTTATACCCGCCCTGCTCCATGTTAACCATAGAGCAGGGCTGGTACAAGCAGTGACATCACTGCAGGGGGCGGGGCAAAGCGGCCATTACGGCAATAAGTTCTGTGTTATGCTGCAGGCGAGGGAGACAATGATTGGCATCAGGGATGCAGCAGTGGGCAGATTAAACATGCAGGGGGTGTGAAACTGCCCTTTGCCTCCAGCCACAAGCCACCTCCTATTTGGCTCCACAATGTAGGTTTTCAAAGTGTATTATCTCAGGGTACAGGGGGGCTCAAGGGATGGGGGACCCCTTGCCTGGATGCAGCAGACATGCTGCATTCAGTACTGTAATTAGATCACCAAGTGTGGTTGGTGACAGGTCTCTCTTTAAAAGATTCATTTTTTGCCCTTTACCAGATGGTACCGTAGCGTTTATTCTGGATCCAATTGACAAACCCTGAAGAAAAACGGACAATACAGGATGATACCAGATCGTACTGGTCCGTATACTTCCCAGATCTTTTTGAGGATCTGTCGAGCCCACTGGGACGGGGTACTCGGTACCGGATCGGGTCTGCTACTGGGGAACTCACGGGCGGTCCTGGTCCGGACCGTGTCCCGGGCCCTGGCAATAATAAGGGGTATTTACAGGGGAAATGTCAGTCGTGACGCCACCCACTGTGTGTGGCCAGTAGTGGGGCCGCCGCTGCTGCAGAACCTCCGGGGATGATGTAATGGCAGCGTAGATGGGCAGAACTGTGTTCCCCGGGGCAGTGATGATTAAAGTCTATTGTGTAATGTGCAGGCCTGGTGCTGAATGCAGTACACTTACTGTCCAGATGCTACAGGAATCCTCCTTCAGTGTTGGAGCCTGAACGCTGTGGCTCTCCAGTTGTAGGGCTGCTGCTGCAAACCTGTATGGAAGGTTTAGTGTTCTGGCAGAGACATACAAGGGAGTCGCATTCAGGGTTCACCGTGTTTTACTTCTCAAGTTCTCAAGTTCAGGTTACAGTTCAGTACAGTTCTTACAGTTCAGTTCAGTACACGGGCACACTTTCCCCTCCGGGTTCCCTTTCCTCTCTGCAGCCAGGTCTCTCCTCTCTGTGACCCCTCACTCTGTCTCTGTGTCCTTCCCACCGCTTGTTTTTCTATTTACTAATCTGTGTCCTTCCCAGGCTGTTAATGCGTTCTCTGTGACTCACTTTGGTGTGCGTGACTCCGGACAGTATGGCGGTGACTCGGGCCCCTCTGGGTCCTCCTGGTTGTCACTGAGTTGCCTGTCCTTTGGGGTAGGGTCCCTAACGTGTAGCTGTCGTCCCCTGTCAGTTGTCTGGGGATGCCGGGTGAAACCACGGTCTCCTCTAGAGCTGACACTCTACTCAGCCTAGCCTCCAGAAGTCCTCCCGTGTGAGGCTCTACCAGGATCTCTCTACTGTGTCTTCAAGTATCATAGGAGGGCTACTCAGCCTGCAGTCTGTCGTCTCGGCTGTAGTTCTAGGGCCCGGTATCACCGTCCCTCTCTTCCCTCACACTCCTGGGGTGCTGGCTCCGGATAGGCTTTCTCTCTGCGGTTCGCACTGGCTCTGTTCAGATTCTGCGCGCCTTACACCCCACTCGTCCAGGACGTGTGATTCAGTCTTTACTGCTCAGCCTACCTCGGTCTACTGACTCCTTCCTCCTCCCCCTTCACTATTTCTACTGTCTGTCACCTGACTACGTGTGTGCCCACCCACTGCTCTAAACCCACCACCCCTTGCCTGCTTAGAGTTCCTAGGCTCCGGGCTGGATGCTGCCATCTACTGTACGTGGGTTGTGTGGGCAGTGAGGGTGTTGATGTGCAACTGTCGTCCTACCTGCCTGGCTGCAGTTCCCTTTGTGGCCTCCTGGGCGCAGGGGCGCCACAGATCCTCCAAGATAGATGATAGATAGATAAAGCCATCTAGCTGCACTAGATACAGCTAGTGTGTTTCAAGCACCAACATTGTGGATTATCATCAGAGGCTATGTTTTGGGTTAATAAATGGAAAAATGAGGGTTGTCTCTGTGTTTTATTTCTAGTAAAGGATTTTCTCTTTGTGTGTGTGCTCAGGGCTGCCTCTAGGAATTTCGGGGCCACTCACTGGCAAAATTTTAGGGCTCCCCTGAGATTCCACAAAGCCTCCACCCCACCTCTGCCTCCACCCAGGCTCCGCCTCTACCCAAGCATACATACACTATACATCATATATATATTACACAAACACACACACACACTTGAGACTGCTGCTGGCTATACACGTAATAGAGAATACACAATAGAGACGGCTGCTGGTCATATGCAATAGAGAATACGCAATAGAGACTGCTGCAGGCCTTATAGAAAATGGGGACAGCTGCGGGCTGTATACAAAATGGAGACTGCTGTGAGACATATGCACATTAGCGACTGCTGTAAGTCGTATGCACATTAGCGACTGCTGCAGGACGTATGCACATTAGAGACTGCTGCGGGACATACAGTACAGACCAAAAGTTTGGACACACCTTCTCATTCAAAGTTTGCCTTATTTTCATGACTATGAAAATAGTAGATTCACACTGAAGGCATCAAAACTATGACTTAACACATGTGGAATTATTTACTTAACAAAAAAGTGTGAAACAACTGAAAATATGTTCTTGTATTCTAGGATCTTCAAAGTAGCCACCTTTTGCTTTGATTACTGCTTTGCACACTCTTGGGATTCTCTTGATGAGCTTCAAGAGGTAGTCACCAGAAATGGTTTTCACTTCACAAGTGTGCCCTGTCAGGTTTAATAAGTGGGATTTCTTGTCTTATAAATGGGGTTGGGACCATCAGTTGTGTTGAGCAGAAGTCTGGTGGATACACAGCTCATAGTCCTACTGAATAGACTGTTAGAATTTGTATTATGGCAAGAAAAAAAGCAGCTAAGTAAAGAAAAACGAGTGACCATAATTACTTTAAGAAATGAAGGTCAGTCAGTCTGAAAAATTGGGAAAACTTTGAAATTGTCCCCAAGTGCAGTTGCAAAAACCATCAAGCACTACAAAAAAAACTGTCTCACATGAGGACCGCCCCTGGAAAGGAAGTCCAAGAGTCACCTCAGCTGTAGAGGATAAATTCATCCGCCTCAAAAATCATAGGTTAACAGCAGCTCAGTTAGAGACCAGGTCCATGCCACACAGAGTTCTAGCAGCAGACACATCTCTACAACAACTGTTAAGAGGAGACTTTGAACGGATGGACTCTACATGCCTGGTTCACACTGTGAAGCATGGAGGAGGAGGAGGTGTGATGGTGTGTGGGTGCTTTGCTGGTGACACTGTTGAAGATTTATTCAAAATTGAAGGCCTACTGAACCAGCATGGCTACCACAGAATCTTGCAGCGGCATGCTATTCCATCCGGTTTGCGTTTAGTTGGACCATCATTTATTTTTCAACAGGATAATGACCCCAAACACACCTCCAAGCCATGTAAGGGCTATTTGACCAAGGAGCGGGGTTTTGGGGTGCTACACCAGATGACCTGGCCTCCACAGTCACCAAACCTGAACCCAATCGAGATGGTTTGGGGTGAGCTGGACCGCAGAGAGAAGGCAAAAGGGCCAACAAGTGCTAAGCATCTCTGGGAACTCCTTCAAGACTGTTGGAAGACCATTTCTGGTGACTACTAGTGATGGGCGAATCCTAAATTACTCGGAATCGCTTGACTCTAGCGAGTCCGAGCACAGGACTCGCTACTCGTTGCGGGTCTAGCGAGTCCAATGTTAATGAATGGGGAAGCGAGTAATAGCGAGTAGTGTGAGATTTACAAATCGCAGATGTGTCTCGGAAGCTTCAGCCTGAAGCAATCCTAGTTTTGTCATTTATTTGCATTGGACTCGTTTACTGTGTAAGTAATCGCTGGGAAACTCGCACAGATAAGAGTCCTGTCTGCTCAGTGTGCTGGCTGCCAGCTCCAGGGTCCTAGAGCCTGCCTGCTGCCTGATGTAGCAGAGCTGAGATTGTTCTCAGTCTGCTCATTCCCTGTGTACAGACATGAATGTCTGTGCACAGAGATGATGTAGCAGAGCTGATATTGTTCTCAGTCTGCTCATTCCCTGTGCATAGACATCTATATCTGTGCACAGAGGATGTAGCAGAGAGGACATCGCGTTTTGGACTGCGTCGGACGGAAGAGAATTTTTTTAATTAAAGATGGAGTCCCTAATGGCTTTTTTTTTTATTTCTAATAAAAAAATTTCTTTGTGTTGTGTTTTTTGTAAAACAATTTAATAGAAATTCATGGCGGTCATGTCTAATATTGGCGTGACCGCCATAAATTTCGGGCTTAGGGCCAGCTGATAATACAAAGCTGGCCCTAACCTCTTTATTACCCAGCGTGCCACCGCTACCAGGGCCGCTGGAAGAGCGGGGTTCAGCGCCAGAGGATGGCGCTTCAATGAACGCAATTTGCAGCGGGGGGGTGCCCAGAAATCTTGGGCATCCCTGCGCTGCGGATTCCAGCCCCCAGCTGCTTAGCTGTACCTGGCTAGACATAGAAATTGCGCGGAGCCCCACGCATTTTTTTTTAATTATTTCATGAAATTCTGAGATTCTGACTCTGACTCTGACTTTGAGACTCTGACTCTGAGACTCTGACTCTGAAATTCATGAAATAATAAAAAAAAAATGTGTGGGGCTCCGTCAATTTCTATGTCTAGCCAGGTACAGCTAAGCAGCTGGGGGCTGGAATCCGCAGCGCAGGGATGCCCAAGCTTTCTGGGCACCCCCCGCTGCAAATTGCAGCCCGCAGCCGCCCCAGAAGATGGCGCGTTCATTGAAGCGCCATCCTCTGGCGCTGAACCCCGCTCTTCCAGCGGCCCTGGTGGCGGTAGCACGCTGGGTAATAAAGGGGTTAATACCAGCTTTGTTATACAAGCTGGTATTAAGCCCGAGATTCTTAATGTCAGGCCACGTTTGACCCAGCCACTAAGAATCTCCAATAAAGGGTTAAAAAAACACAGAGAAAAAATTATATTTGAAATAAAAAAAAAGCCATTAATGACTCCATCTTTAATTAAAAAAATCCTCTTCCGTCCGACGTAGTCCAAAACGCGATGTCCTCTCTGCTACATCCCTGTGCATAGATAGATGTCTATGCACAGGGAATGAGCAGACTGAGAACAATCTCAGCACTGCTACATCATGTCTGTGAGCAGGCGGGCTCTAGGACCCTGGAGCTGCACAGAGCAGACAGCTGGACTCGGCTCGCAATGTAACAGTTATTTGCGAGTTACCCTGCTATCACTGGCACAGTAGCCGAGTCTAATGCAAACAATGGCAATCCTAGTTTTGTCAGCGTTTCTGACAAAACTAGGATTGATATTGATTTGCATTGGACTCGTGCGAGTAATCACTGGGAAACTCGCAGAGTACCGAGTCCTGCGAGTCCCTTACTACTCGCCGAGTAACGAGTCCTAGCGAGTAGATTCGCCCATCCCTAGTGACTACCTCTTGAAGCTCATCAAGAGAATGTCAAGAGTGTGCAAAGCAGTAATCAAAGCAAAAGGTGGCTACTTTGAAGGACTTAGAATATAAGACTTATTTTCTTACACCCTAAATTTAATTTCCTATAGGATTATCAACTCCATAAAGAATAATAAAAGAAAACAAACGAAGTAATCCATAGCACATACGCCAGGACTATAGGAAAAGTCCTGCAGAAAACTCTGATGGGACATATTCCCTGAATGGACCCTCTTTGATACATATTTATCGCTTTTAATGTTTGATATATGTTTTTATATAATACATGGTAGCACGAGAAATCAATAAAATATTGTTTTAATTTTTAATGAATATAGATTCATTTTTATACGCGGTTTTTATATTCAGTGCGCTGAACCCCAAAATTCTATTTATTTTACGTATTAGGGCGAGTATCTCAGCCATAGAGGTATTCCTACACGGAGGTCCTCAGGGGTTTCCTAGCAGCACACGGACACTCAGTGGTGTATGAGCACACTACTTTGTGTCCGTCAATACCTTTATGGCCAGCTCCAGTGTCATCCTGTACATAATTAATTCAAACAAGACTTATTTTCAGTTGTTTCACACTTTTTTGTTAAGTAAATAATTCCACATATGTTAATTCTTAGTTTTGATGCCTTCAGTGTGAATCTACTAGTTTAATAGTCATGAAAATAAAGAAAACTCTTTGAATGAGAAGGTGTGTCCAAACTTTTGGTCTGTAATGTATGCACAGAGACCAGCGGCCATATACACAGAGACAACTGGCCGTATGCACAGAGACCGACGGCTGTATATCTTGTATACACAGCACTCTACTGTATATACAGGTCCACACTATATACATACAGTATCTAAATACACTAATACAGCATGCAGTGTGGACGTGTATATATAGTACAGTGCTGTGTAGAGAGAGACACACAGACAGACAGACAGACAGACATCTGAGCATACTCACCAGAACCAGTTATTATAATGAACCCCTATTATCTTCCATATAGTATAATGCAGCCTCATAGTCCTCCATATAGTTTAATGCAGCCTCACATCCCTCCATATCGTATAATGCAGTCTCAAAGCTCTCCATATAGTATAATATAGCCTCATAGCCCTCCACGCAGTATAATACAGCCTCATAGCCCTCCATATAGTATAATGCAGCCTCAAAGCTCTCCATATAGTGCAGCCTCATATCTCTCCATTTAGTGCAGCCTCATATCTCTCCATATAGTGCAGCCTCATATCTCTCCATTTAGTGCAGCCTTAATTCTCTCAATAGAGTGCAGCCTTATAACTCTTCATATCACGCAGCCTCATATCTCTTCATATAGTGCAGCCTTATATATGCAGCCTTATACAGTATCTCTCTTATATAGTGTAGCCTCATAACTCTCCATACAGTATAATTCACCCCCTCTTCCCTCCATAATCCTCTGGCCACCAAGCATTCATTTATCAAAAAAAATCTGTACTTACCTCTCCTGGTTCCCCCGATAAGTGTTGCAAAAAAACCCTGAACACTGGGGATCGGTGGGCACAGGGGGCAGGGCCCCTGTACATCCAGACCCCATTGCAGCCGTGACCCCTGCAACCGAGATCATTACAGGACATCATTACATACTTCAAGAAGCACTTTGAATTGGATGAAAAAAACACTGGAGAGTTCTGTTAAGTTGAGAGTGCCAACAAATTTGTCTGGAAAATGTTTTGGGTTTTGCGTGAAATTCTGTTCAAATTGACTTTTTTTCCTAAGTTTGTTTTTGTGTTTGTTCTAATAAACATGTGTAACAAAATATGTGTAATTACAATTTTTTCTGTGAGAAATACATCTTTTTCTGGAAGAATTGCAAGGGTGCCAACACTTTGGCCCATGACTGTATTTACCCGCTGGAACCCTATACATTCTGATGTCCTCAATAATATATACCACCAGGAGCCCATACATTCTGATGTTCTCACTAACACATACCTACCAGGGACCCATGTATTCTTATGTCTTCCTCACTATCAGGGCCGTATTTGGAGTTCCTGGTGCCCTAGGCACTGTCAGCTGTCGCCCCTCTCCTCCCCCATCACGGCTCCACCCCCCATCGCAGCCCCTCCCCCCATCACGGACAATCTTCCCCGCTCGCGGCCATTCCCCCAAGTTTCATGTAGCTTCCCCCCCTCACATTCCATCATATAGCACATATAAAAGGTTTGTAGGTTTGTCCAACCACACTACAAAGACATACTGATAGGATGTTTACATTGTGAGGCCCAATGGGGACAGAGTTTATGATGTATGTAAAGTGCTATGGAGTTCATAGAGTAATATAAATGCAAAAAATATTACTCTTAATATTATGTCACAATACCAGCATCTGAAGATCTTCTATTTTGAGGTCAGGGGCTCTCTGATGCCATGTTGCTGCCTGCCTCGCTGTCTTCCTCTTTTGACACTGCAGTGCGGTGGACAAGAGAGCATTAACTGGTTAATAACAAGAACCATGTCCAGCAGACATTGTAGAATTACGATATGGATTTTATTATTAGGGTACGGACACACTGGCATAAAACTCGGACGAGTGCAATATGTGGTTTTATTGTATTGCAGTCGGACCACATTGGCAAGTGTCGGATGCTTTTCTCTCATCCAGATTCTGGATTGAGAAAAAAGTTGCAACATGCTGCGACAGTATGAGATTCACACGCGAGACTCGAAAATGCAAGTCTATGGGTCCAATAAAATCACGGACCGCAGTCGGACCACACTCGGACCATCCCCCCACACAGAGGGGTACACCGAGCCCCAGAGTAACCCCTCCACTGCCAGGTACAGCATGACGCAGAGGGGTACACCAAGCCCCAGAGTAACCCCTCCACTGCCAGGTACAAGACATAGAAGTGTACCCCAAGCCCCAGAATAACCCCTCCACTGCCAGGTACATGACTGAGGGGTACACCGAGCCCCAGAGTAACCCCTCCACTGCCAGGCACAGCATTACACAGAGGGGTACACCGAGCCCCAGAGTAACCCCTCCACTGCCAGGTACATGACATGGAGGGGTACACTGAGCCCCAGAGTAACCCCTCCACTGCCAGGTACATGACAGAGGGGTACACCGAGCTCCAGAGTAACCCCTCCACTGCCAGGTACAGCATGACACAGAGTGGTACACCAACTTAGCACCATCCCCCATCTCTCATGCACATCTCAGCACTTCCCCACCCTGTCATGCACATCTCAGCACCCCCGTCTCCAATGCACATCCCAGCACCATCCGCCATCTCCCATGCATATCCCAGCACCATCCGCCGTCTCCCATGCACATCCCAGCATCTCTGTCTCCCATGCACATCCCTGCACCCTCCCTTTCTCCCATGCACATCCCAGCACCCCCCTGTCTCTCATGCACATCCCAGCACTACCCTGTCTCCCATGTACATCCCAGCACCCCCCCATCTCCCATGCACATCCCAGCATCACCCTGTCTCCCATGCACATCCCAGCACCCCCCATCTCCCATGCACGTCCCAGCACCCCCCCTGCTTCCCAAGCACATCCTAGCACCCCCCGTCTTCCATGCACATCCCAGCACCCCCCATCTCCCATGCACATCCCAGCACCCCCCCATCTCCCATGCCCATCCCAGCACTCCCCCGTCTCCCATGCACATCCCAGCACCCCCCCTGTCTCCCATGCACATCCCACCACCCCCCTTCTCCTATGCACATCCCAGCATCCCCCATCTCCCATGCACATCCATCCCAGCACCCCCCCATCTCCCATGCACATCCATCCCAGCACCCCCGTCTCCCATGCATATCGATCCCAGCACCCTCAGTCTCCCACGCACATTCCAGCACCCCCTGTCTCCCATGCACATCCATCCCAGCACCGCCCCTGTCTCCCATGCACATCACAGAACTCCCCCTGCCATGCACATCCTAGCACCCCCCCATCTCCCATGCACATCCCAGCAATCCCCCTGCCATGCACATCCCAGCACCCTGCCATGCACATCCATCCCAGCACCCCCAGCCTCCCATGCATATCCTTCCCAGCAACCCCATCTCCCCTGCACATCTTTACCAGCACCCCCATCTCCCCTGCACATCCTTCCCAGCACCCTCGTCTCCCATGCACATCCATCCCAGCACCCCCGTCTCCCATGCACATCCCAGCACACCCCCCCCGTCTCCCATGCACATCCCAGCACCCCCCTGTCTCCCATGCACATCCCAGCACTGAATATAGAGGCTGTGCTGGGGTATATAGAGACTTTGCTGACTATATAGAGACTGTGCTCACTGTATATACAGGCTGTGCTGACTGTATATAGAGGATTTGCTGACTGTATATAGAGACTGTGCAGACTGTATATAGAAGCTGTGCTGGGGTATATATAGGCTTGTTGACTGTATACAGAGGCTGTGCTGGGGTACATAGAGGCTGTGCTGGGGTATATACAGGCTGTGCTGACTGTATATACAGGCTGTGCGGACTGTATATAGAGGCTGTGCTGACTGTATATACAGGCTGTGCTGACTGTATATAGAGGCTGTGCTGACTATATGGAGTCTGTGCTGATTGTATATAGAAGCTGTGCTGGGGTATATAGAGGTTTGTTGACTGTATAGAGAGGCTGTGCTGGGGTAAATAGAGGCTGTGCTGGGGTATATAGAGGCTGTGCTGACTGTATATAGAGGCTGTGCTGGGGTATATAGAGGCTGTGCTGACAGTATATAGAGGCTGTGCTGGGGTATATAGAGGTTGTGCTGACTGTATATAGAGGCAGTGCTGGCTGTATATAGAGGCCGTACTGGGGTATATAGAGGCTGTGCTGACTGCATATAGAGACTGTGCTGACTGTATATAGAGGATGTGCTGGGATATATATAGACTGTGCTGATTGTATATTGAGGCTGTGCTGGGGTATATATAGACTTTGCTGACTATATAGTGGATGTGTAAATAGAGTTAAGACTGGCATCACCACAGATGTAGGTGCTGACAGAAAAAATATATACTTACAGACTAGTGAACCGCCGTGACACTACTATATTCATGATTAATGTGAATGAATGAGTGGCACTAAAGAAAAAAAGATCTATGGGTATAATGCAAATGTGTAATGCAGAAACTGCCCTGTGCTGAATATGAAAACCGGAGATCTTAGTCTCAGTAGTGGCCACTAAAGATCAAGCTTGGCATCCACTTCAAGGAGCCTCCACTGCCAAGTCCTAACACTATGCCCTGATGAAGTAATGTGATGTGAATGGATTTATATGTCCTAGATGTAATTAAAAACGACGAACTGGTGTGTACTAGGATCTCACAATGGTGTCCAAGTGTGGCTACCAAACTAAGGAAAAAGTGGAAAATGGGAAAAAAAAATTATAAAGTGGTAGCTCAGTCCAAATAAGCAATATATAAATAGAGTTAAGACTGGCATCACCACAGATGTACGTGCTGGCAGAAAAAATATATATAATTACAGACTAGTGAACCGCCGCGACACTACTATATTCATGATTAATGTGAATGAATGAGTGGCACTAAAGAAAAGAAGATCTATGGGTATTATGCAAATGTGTAATGCAGAAACTGCCCTGTGCTGAATATGAAAACCGGAGATCTTAGTCTCAGTAGTGGCCACTAAAGATCAAGCTTGGCATCCACTTCAAGGAGCCTCCACTGCCAAGTCCTAACACTATGCCCTGATGAAGTAGTGTGATCTGAATGGATTTATATGTCCTAGATGTAATTAAAAACGATGAACTGGTGTGTACTAGGATCTCACAATGGTGTCCAAGTGTGGCTACCAAACTACGGAAAAAGTGGAAAATGGGAAAAAAAATTATAAAGTGGGAGCTCAGTCCAAATAAGCAATATATAAATAGAGTTATTATATAGTTATATAGTGGATGTGGTCACTGTATATACAGGCTGTGCTGACTGTATATACAGGCTGTGCTGACTGTATATAGAGGCTGAGCTGACTGTATATAGAGGCTGTGCTGACTATATAGAGTCTGTGCTGACTATATATAGAAGCTGTGCTGGGGTATATAGAGGCTGTGTTGACTGTATACAGAGGCTGTGCTGGGGTACATAGAGGCTGTGCTGGGTATATAGAGGCTGTGCTGACTGTATATAGAGGCTGTACTGGGGTGTATAGAGGTTGTGCTGACTGTATATAGAGGCTATGCTAGGGTATATACAGGCTGTGCTGACTGTGTATAGAGGCTGTACTGGGGTATATAGAGGCTGTGCTGACAGCATATATAGACTGTGCTGATTGTATATAGAGGATGTGCTGGGGTATATATAGGCTGTGCTGACCATATATAGAGGCTGTGCTGGGATATATAGAGGCTGTGCTGACTGTATATAGAGGCTGTGCTGACGTATATAGATGGTGTGCTGACTATATATAGAGGCTGTGCTAACTATATATAAAGGCTGTGCTGACTCTATATAGAGGCTGTGCTGGTGTATATAGACACAGTGCTGACTGTATATAGAGGCTGTGTTGGGGTATATAGAGGTTGTGCTGACTGTATATAGAGGCTGTACTGGGGTATACAGAGGCTGTGCTGGGGTATATACAGGCTGTGCTGACTGTATATAGAGACTGTGCTGGGGTATATAGAGGCTGTGCTGGGGTACATAGAGGCTGTGCTGGGGTATATAGAGGCTGAGCTGACTGTATATAGAGGCTGTGCTGACTATATAGAGTCTGTGCTGACTGTATATAGAAGCTGTGCTGGGGTATATAGAGGCTGTGTTGACTGTATACAGAGGCTGTGCTGGGGTACATAGAGGCTGTGCTGGGGTATATAGAGGCTGTGCTGACTGTATATAGAGGCTGTGCTGGGGTATATAGAGGTTGTGCTGACTGTATATAGAGGCAGTGCTGGCTGTATATAGAGGCTGTACTGGGTATATAGAGGCTGTGCTGACTGCATATAGAGACTGTGTTGACTGTATATAGAGGATGTGCTGGGATATATATAGACTTTGCTGACAATATAGTGGATGTGGTTCCTGTATATACAGGCTGTGCTGACTGTATATACAGGCTGTGCTGCCTGTATATAGAGGCTGAGCTGATTGTATATAGAGGCTGTGCTGACTATATAGAGTCTGTACTGACTGTATATAGAAGCTGTGCTGGGGTACATAGAAGCTGTGTTGGGGTATATACAGGCTGTGCTGACTGTATATACAGGCTGTGCGGACTGTATATACAGGCTGTGCTGACTGTATATAGAGTCTGTGCTGACTCTATATAGAAGCTGTGCTGGGGTATATATAGTCTTGTTGACTGTATACAGAGGCTGTGCTGGGGTACATAGAGGCTGTGCTGGGGTATATAGAGTCTGTGCTGACTGTATATAGAGGCTGTGCTAGGGTATATAGAGGCAGTGCTAACGGTATATAGAGGCTGTACTGGGGTATATAGAGGCTGTGCTGGGGTACAACAGGCTGTGCTGACTGTATATACAGGATTTGCTGACTGTATATAGAGGCTGTGCAGACTGTATATAGAAGCTGTGCTGGGGTATATAAAGGCTTGCTGACTGTATACAGAGGCTGTGCTGGGGTACATAGAGGCTGTGCTGGGGTATATAGAGGCTGTGCTGACTGTATATAGAGGCTGTGCTGGGGTATATAGAGGTTGTGCTGACTGTATATAGAGGCTGTGCTAGGGTATATAGAGGCAGTGCTGACGGTATATAGAGGCTGTACTGGGGTATATAGAGGCTGTGCTGTGGTATATACAGGCTGTGCTGACTGTATATAGAGGCTGTGCTGACTGTATATAGAGTCTGTGCTGACTGTATATAGAAGCTGTGCTAGGGTATATAGAGGCTGTGTTGACTGTATACAGAGGCTGTGCTGGGGTACATAGAGGCTGTGCTGACTGTATATAGAGGCTGTGCTGAGGTATAGAGAGGTTGTGCTGACTATATAGAGGCTGTGCTAGGGTATATAGAGGCAGTGCTGACTGTATATAGAGGCTGTACTGGGGTATATAGAGGCTGTGCTGACTGCATATAGAGACTGTGCTGACTGTATATAGAGGATGTGCTGGGTTATATATAGGCTGTGCTGACTGTATATCGAGGCTGTGCTGAGGTATATATAGACTTTGCTGACTATATAGTGGCTGTGCTGACTGTATATACAGGCTGTGCTGACTGTATATAGAGTCTGTGCTGACTGTATATAGAGTCTGAGATGACTGTATATAGAAGCTATGCTGGGGTATATAGAGGCTGTGTTGACTGTATACAGAGGCTGTGCTGGGGTACATAGAGGCTATACTGGGGTATATAGAGGCTGTGCTGACTTTATACAGAGGCTGTGCTGGGGTACATAGAAGCTATACTGGGGTATATAGAGGTTGTGCTGACTGTATATAGAGGCAGTGCTGACTGTATATAGAGGATGTGCTGGGATATATATAGGCTGTGCTGACTGTATATTGAGGCTGTGCTGGGGTATTTATAGACTTTGCTGACTATATAGTGGATGTGGTCACTGTATATACAGGCTGTGCTGACTGTATATAGAGGCTGAGCTGACTGTATATAGAGGCTGTGCTGACTATATAGAGTCTGTGCTGACTGTATATAGAAGCTGTGCTGGGGTATATAGAGGCTGTATTGACTGTATACAGAGGCTGTGCTGGGGTACATAGAGGCTGGGCTGGGGTATATAGAGGCTGTTCTGACTGTATATAGAGGCTGTACTGGGGTGTATAGAGGCTGTGCTGACTGTATATAGAGGCTATGCTAGGGTATATACAGGCTGTGCTGACTGTATATAGAGGCTGTACTGGGGTATATAGAGGCTGTGCTGACTGCATATATAGACTGTGCTGATTGTATATAGATGATGTGCTGGGGGTATATATAGGATGTGCTGACCGTATATAGAGGCTGTGCTGGGGTATATAGAGGCTGTGCTGACTGTATATAGAGGCTGTGCTGGGGTATATAGATGGTGTGCTGACTATATATAGAGGCTGTGCTGACTATATATAGAGGCTGTGCTGACTCTATATAGAGGCTGTGCTGGGGTATATAGACACAGTGCTGACTGTATATAGAGGCTGTGCTGTGCTGATTGTATATAGAGGCTGTACTGGGGTATATAGAGGCTGTGCTGGGGTATATACAGGCTGTGCTGACTGTATATAGAGACTGTGCTGGGGTATATAGAGGCTGTGTTGACTGTATACAGAGGCTGTGCTGGGGTACATAGAGGCTGTGCTGGGGTATATAGAGGCTGTGTTGACTGTATATAGAGGCTGTGCTGGGGTATATAGAGGTTGTACTGACTGTATATAGAGGCAGTGCTGTCTGTATATAGAGGATGTGCTGGGATATATATAGGCTGTGCTGACTGTATATTGAGGCTGTGCTGGGTATATATTGACTTTGCTGACTATATAGTGGATGTGGCCACTGTATATACAGGCCGTGCTGACTGTATATACAGGCTGTGCTGACTGTATATAGAGGCTGAGCTGACTGTATATAGAGGCTGTGCTGACTATATAGAGTCTGTGCTGACTGTATATAGAAGCTGTGCTGGGGTATATAGAGGCTGTGTTGACTGTATACAGAGGCTGTGCTGGGGTACATAGAGGCTGTGCTGACTGTATATAGAGGCTGTGCTGGGGTATATAGAGGCTGTGCTGACTGTATATAGAGGCTGTGCTGGGGTATATAGAGGCTGTGCTGACTGTATATAGAGGCTGTGCTGGGGTATATAGATGGTGTGCTGACTATATATAGAGGCTGTGCTGACAATATATAGAGGCTGCGCTGACTCTATATAGAGGCTGTGCTGGGGTATATAGACACAGTGCTGACTGTATATAGAGGCTGTGCTGGGGTATATAGAGGTTGTGCTGACTGTATATAGAGGCTGTACTGGGTATATAGAGGCTGTGCTGGGGTATATACAGGCTGTGCTGACTGTATATAGAGACTGTGCTGGGGTATATAAAGGCTGTGTTGACTGTATACAGAGGCTATGCTGGGGTACATAGAGGCTGTGCTGGGGTATATAGAGGCTGTGATGACTGTATATAGAGGCTGTCCTGGGGTATATAGAGGTTGTGCTGGCTGTATATAGAGGCTGTGCTAGGGTATATAGAGGCAGTGCTGGCTGTATATAGAGGCTGTACTGGGGTATATAGAGGCTGTGCTGACTGCATATAGAGACTGTGCTGACTGTATATAGAGGATGTGCTGGGATATATATAGACTGTGCTGACTGTATATTGAGGCTGTGCTGGGGTATATACAGACTTTGCTGACTATATAGTGGCTGTGCTCACTGTATATACAGGTTGTGCTGACTGTATATAGAGGCTGAGCTGGCTGTATATAGTGGCTGTGCTGACTATATAGAGTCTGTGTTGACTGTATATAGAAGCTGTGCTGAGGTATATAGAGGCTGTGTTGACTGTATACAGAGGCTGTGCTGGGGTACATAGAGGATGTGCTGGGGTATATAGAGGCTGTACTGACTGTATATAGAGGCTGTGCTGGGGTATATAGAGGTTGTGCTGACTCTATATAGAGGCTATGCTAGGGTATATACAGGCTGTGCTGACTGTATATAGAGGCTGTACTGGGGTATATAGAGGCTGTGCTGACTGCATATATAGACTGTGCTGACTGTATATAGAGGCTGTGCTGGGGTATATATAGGCTGTGCTGACTGTATATAGAGGCTGTGCTGGGGTATATAGAGGCTGTGCTGACTGTATATAGAGGTTGTACTGACTATATATAGAGGCTGTGCTGACTTTATATAGAGGCTGTGCTGACTGTATATAGAGGCTAGACTGGGGTAAGTAGAGGCTGTGCTGACTGCATATAGAGACTGTGCTGACTGTATATAGAGGCTGTGATGGGGTATATAGATGCTGTGCTGACTGTATAAAGAGGTTGTGCTGACTGTATATAGAGACTGTGCTGACTCTATATAGAGGCTGTGCTGACTGTATATAGTGGCTGTACTGGGGTAAATAGAGGCTGTGCTGACTGCATATAGAGACTGTGCTGACTGTATATAGAGGATGTGCTGGGGTATATATATGCTGTGCTGACTGTATATAGAGGCTGTTCTGGGGTATATTGAGAGTGTGCTGACTATATATAGAGGCTGTGCTGACTCTATATAGAGGCTGTGCTGACTCTATATAGAGGCTGTGCTGGGGTATATAGACACAGTGCTGACTGTACATAGAGGCTGTGCTGACTGTATATAGAGGCTGTACTGGGGTATATATAGGCTGTGCTTACTGTATATAGAAGCTGTGCTGACTGAATATAGAGGCTGTGCTGACTGTATATTGAGGCTGTGCTGGGGTATATAGAAAGAAAAGAGAGGGGGGGGGACAAGAGGCGCAATAGTGCCCTTATCACTAGACACTAAAAACAAGCAGGTGAGAAAAGGGTCCACTCACCTAGTCCAGTTGTGCCACCCACAACTGGTTAGAAGGCCTGATAGAATAAGTGTCCTGATGGCTGCTGCTGGACTTCCACCGGTCTCCACTCGGGTAGACGAAATAGAAGCTCTGGGAAAGGAAGGTGTGTCACAGTCCGCGCTGCCAGGAAATCCGCTCGTGAATAACGCTAGTAGTCGGTGTTCAAATCAATCCTTTTTATTCATCCAACGCGTTTCAACGCCCTCCTGGCGTCTTCCTCAGGGATCCCTGAGGAAGACGCCAGGAGGGCGTTGAAACGCGTTGGATGAATAAAAAGGATTGATTTGAACACCGACTGCTAGCGTTATTCACGAGCGGATTTCCTGGCAGCGCGGACTGTGACACACCTTCCTTTCCCAGAGCTTCTGGGGTATATAGAGGCTGTACTGGGGTATATAGAGGCTGTACTGGGGTATACGGAGGCTGTGCAGGCTGTATACGGAGGCTGTGCTGGCTGTATACGGAGGCTGTGCTGGGGTATAGGGAGGATGCTGCTGAGGTGTATGGAGACTGCTGTTGTGCTGTATATATAATATGGAAGCTGTGATGGGCTATATATACGATGTGAAGGCTGTACTGTGCTATATATACTATTTGGAAGTTGTGCTAGGATGTATATATAATATGGATGCTGTGCTGGAATATATATATTATTTGAAGGCTGTGCTGGGCTGGATATATTATTTAGAGGCTGCTGCTGGGCTGCCACAGCTTCCAAATAATACATACAGCCCTCAGCCTCTATATTATATATACAGCCCGGCAGTCTCCATATTATATATACAACCCTGAACAGCCTCTATATTATATATACAGCCCACCCAGGAGCCTCTATATTACATATACACAGCCTGCAGCTTCTATATTATATTCATGAATCATAGTATGTGTTAAAGGGGCCCACTGAGACTGTTTCGCCCGGGGCCCACAAAAGCCTGGAGCTGGCCCTGCCTGCATCACCCCCTCTGCCTGCCATTCACATCCATCCCATCACCCTCCCTGCCTGCCATGCACTGTGATGCAGATCCCAGCACTCCCCCCTGCCATGTGCATCTTGCAGTGCACACCGCTTTCCCCATTGGCCCCCTGCTTCTTCGGCTGTAAAGCACCTTACCTGCTCCCCGCTCCCGCCTCCAGGCAGATCCAGCCACGTCTCCTCTTCTCTCTCGCGCTCTGCAGGCGCAGGCAGTGTGGTGACTCATCACCTGCTGCTGCGCGCTGTGACCCTGCAGGAGCGCGCGGCCGGATGTCGGGGCGGGGAGCCGAATGGACTCCACTGACCCCGGAAGTGCAGGGGTGCTCACATTCATTTGCAATCGTGCCTTAAAGACACGATTGCAAATGAATGCTGCGCCCCTGGGCCCCCTCCAAAAACACTCCAGATTTAATAAAGAGTTTGGAGGATGGAGGGGGATTAAAAAACAAAAAAAAAATTTTTAACTTGCCCCTGGTGCTGCCCACTTGACAACTGGTTCCTTAGGCATGTGCCTATGGGTGCTTAATGGTAAATACAGCCCTGTTCACTATATATACCACCAGGAGCCCATATATTCTAATGACCTCTTAGATATTATTATTATTAATTTATATAGCGCCATAATATTCCATGGCGCTTTACATGTTAAGAGGGCAGAGTAGGACAAGTAACGTAGTAACAATACAAGTAACAATAGCTCTGGACAATTCTAACATACAGATACAATACGGGAGAAGATCCTGTCTCACAGTCTATGAGAGGCAGGTTGGGATACAGTAGGAGGGGGAGGTGTCGGTCGTGAGGCGGTGCTGTGGACCGTGTCTCATTACAGGTTGTAGGCTTGGCGAAAGAGGTGGGTTTTCAGGCCTCTTTTGAAGGTTCCCTGGGTAGGGGAATGCCTGATGTGGTGGGGCAGCGAATTCCAGAGTATGGGTGATGCACGGGAGAAGTCCTATATGCGGTTGTGCAAAGAGGAGATGAAGGGGGAGTAGAGGAGGAGTACTTGGGAGGATCGCAGGTTGCGTGAGGGTAGGTATCGGGAGACCATGTAGGAGATTTATGGAGGGGACAGGTTGTGGATGGCTTTGTATGTCATGGTTAGTGTTTCAAACCAGGATCTCTAGGAAGCATGGAGCCAGTGAAGGGCTTGGCAGAGGGGGGAGAAAGGGGAGTAGTGGGGAGACAGATGGATTAGGCAGGCAGCGGAGTTCAGGATAGATTGGATAGGTGAAAGGGAGGTAGTGAGGAGGCCGGTGAGCAGGAGGTTACAGTAGTCGAGGTGGGAGATGATGACAGCATGACAGCGTACTATTTATCTTCTAGGGTCCCATATATTCTGATGTCCTCACTAGGAGTGTGGTGCCCCTACGACCAGGAGGCCACAGGATGAACTGCAGCTGGGACAGGAAAGACGTCAGCTCACAAAAACACCCACAAACACACACTCCGACCCTGAGCCCAAGTCGCTTCATGCCAGGCGAGGGGTGGCAGGAGTAGCTACGTGTGGGTGTGAAGTAGAGTACCCGGACAAAGGGGTGGAGGAACGGTAGTAAGACACAGGAACACTAAGTTGGAGGTAGTGATTCCCTGGAGAGTGAGGAGGAGGGAAGGATCCCCTAGCTGAGACACCCTTCAACTAGTGTTGCAGAGAGAGAGAACAACGGGGCCCTGCGGTCTGTACCACTGATGGCCGGGCCAGAAACCCAGGCTGAGTCCATGGAGAGACAGAAGGAGCCAGGTGAGACCGACTTACTCAGGTCACTGATGGCTGAGCCAGAGAGCCAGAGTGCCGACTCTGTAGATGTGGCTGGGAACGCTTCAAGCCCCTAACCATGAGACACCCGGCGGGGAGCGGGAACCAGGGGCAGCCTGGCCCAGGTGGCAGGGGGGCAAGTGCCCCCTGGGCTGGTGGTATGGCCCACATCTAGGGCCGCTCCTCCACAGAAATGGGCCGGCCAGCGGCGCTTTGCGGCCGGCGCGGTGATGCAGCAGCAGGCGGCGGACATGGTAAGTGAGCTGCGGTGGCATGATAGCATCCCCCCCCGCTCCTCAACTCAGGGCTGGCAGACCAAAACTGCCACACGGGGCCAGAGGCACCAGCCAGCCCCTGGCAGGAACTCTATGTCCCAAAATCCAACAACTGGTATGGAGTAGGGCACAGCCATCGTACTAGGGCTAGTGACCCAGAGTGTGGGACAGATCACTACAGAGCCCGTGACACCAGACCGAACCCATACACTTAAGAGAGGAGAGAGAAAAAGAGGGTCTGAAAGGTACACTGAGGGGAAGTGACGTCGAGGAACCATCCCGGCTGCAGTGAGAACCTAAGCCCGTGACTGTAGTGTTAACCAGGTCCACCACAAGTGTTGTAAGAGAACTGTAAGGAACTGTGAAGTACTGAGACTGTGCTGTTGGGTGGCTGTGAGGTAAAGTACCCGGTGAACTCAAGATTTGTGTCTGAGACTTATTGGCACTGAAACTGCAGCGGCTAACCTGCGGAGCCGCACACTTGTTCCCTGCCACTGGAGAAGCTGTGGGAGAAAGCAACTACAGCATCCCGATAACCTACAATTTCTACACCTGCCCTGGGGACATGGCCCTACCCGTGGAGGGCCTCCCATCTCGGCTGCCACCTCACCATCATTCGCAGTGGTCTGACTGGCAGCAGTGGCCCATACAGTCCACGACCCATGGGTGGCGTCACAAATAACTTTTATAAATTATAATCCCCCTTCTCCATTGCCGCACCTGGGCATACGGAGTCGGGTTACGTCGCCGTGACATCCCCTCTGCAACTGACGAGAGGACCCGGTTCCGAGTACCCCTGCCCTGTGGTGCGACAGGAGCTCATAAAATTCTTATCTTTTAACTAATATATATCCACCAGGAGACCATATATTCCTAAGTGCCTAACTAATATATACATACCGGGGGCACATACATTCTAGGCTCAACCACACACACAGATGGATACAAAGACACACACACACAAAAACACAGAGAGACAGACACACGGACAGACATAGATAGACAGACACACACACAGGACTTACCACCATTTCATCTCATCTTTAGCTCTTCCCAATCCTGTAGAGCCCAGGATTTGCGGTCGCATTATGATCACTTGACCAGTCACATAATCATGATGTCACCAAAGGTCCTAAACTCCTGCAGAGTACAAAACCTGTGGCGACATCACAGTCTCTTGATCAATCACATTGTCATGATGTCACCAAAGGTCCTGAAATAGTCTCTACACCAGAAGTTGCACTGATAATGCCAATGTTAGTATAGCCCCTGCTGTAGATGCTTGCAGCCACCAAGGGAGTGGTAACCATATACAACTGTCCAGTTTTCCATGCCTTAACGCTGGCCCTGCTCTGAGAACCCATCATTATTAATACAGAACATAGAGTCAGCTCATCTAAGCTCGAACATTGGTGCCCATTATTGTCTCTGAGCTTGGACCTAAAGGAGAACCCTGCTAAGTCACTAGTGGACTAGTTTAATGCTTTATAAAGGGATTATGTATAGATAAGAGAGAGGATAGAGAATCAAGTTATCATATATTACATTTCATTACTTTTAGGGAGGGGACCACACAAACACATT
Organism: Allobates femoralis; assembly: GCA_033576535.1. Lineage (NCBI taxonomy): Eukaryota > Metazoa > Chordata > Amphibia > Anura > Aromobatidae > Allobates > Allobates femoralis. The sequence goes on from JARQOC010000006.1 coordinate 297,848,787, forward strand.
TTTGTCCATTACCTCCATCACCCGTAATCCTGTGTGTATATATACATAGCTATTGTGAATTGTCAATAATAACCTGTGGACAGATGTGGCACTGACCATTCACAGTGGCAATGGAATGATGATGAGTGCATAGTCACTATTGTGATGTATAATAATTAGCACAAAGCCTGGGAGTACATGACAGCTCTATACTCAGTGGACAGATTATTGACACAGCTTGTTGAAAGTTTCTTCCATCTGCCGTTTCTTAGAACTGATGAAACATAAGACGCAGCATAATAATATAATTATAATTGAATATTATTTTGTAACAGAGTAGATCTTTTTGGACTTAGTTTGCTGTCAGGAAGCTAGCTAATTGGTTCGTGGAAAGTATTGAGAGAGTTAAAATGGGTGAAATAGTTCAAAGGAGAGAGCACAGAGGGGAGAAGACAGCACAGGGGGGAGAAAGACAATGCACAAGGAGGCGAGTGCGCAGGGGGAGAGAGCGCACAAGGGGAGAGCACACAGGAGACAGAGACAGCACACAGAGGACAGAGACAAGTCAAATGAGAGAGCACATGAAGGGAGAAGACAGCACAGGGGGATAAAGAGTGCACAAGGGGGAGAGCACACAGGAGGAGAGACCGCTCATGGAGGAGACAGCTCAAAGAAGAGAGCACACGATGTGAGAAAACAGCACAGGGGGAGAGACAATGCATAGGGAGAAATATAGCCCAATAGGGGGAGAGCACACAGGGGGGAGAGAGAGAGAGAGCACAAAGAGGTTGGTCACACAAATGGGAAGAAAGAGTGGACAGGGGGAGACTGCTTAAAGAATAAAGCAAAGAGGGGACTAGACAGCATAGGGTGGAGGGAGACAGCACACAGGGGAGAGAGATAGCACACAGGGGGAAGACAGCACAGGGAGAGAGCAAACCGGGGGAGGGAACAGAGCTGCCGCCCCCAGCAGCACAGTGCAAACCCCGATCGTGATGTCAGAGAAATAAGCTTCTGTCACACCTCTCTGACAGTGGCTGTTCTGCCCACTCATGTGCAGCAAGAAAATGTTCATAGTTAATACCAGTTATGACCTATAGAGGTCACTAGATACCCATTTATCCTGTTTCTCCATACATAAGAGGATGTCTCCTTTAAGAGAATGAGTTATTTAGAAGGACCCCCCCTGCTTATCTGGATGAAGGAGATGGCAGACATGTTCCTGAATTCCAGAGAAGATAAGACATAAATCCTTAGCTCCTGTCCCTTTTGTCTACAACTTTTCTCCTCTCCTGTTAGATGATTTCGGCGAGAGCCATAATGCAGTTACATGTTATGTTGTAATCTGTATACAGGTCGCAATGCAGCCATTGGATAGTTTTACTGTGATTCTGTACCCAAAGCCAGTTTCACACTGGCGTTCGGTGCCGTAGCATATGAATTGCATACGCATACGCAGCTGCAGTGCCGAACACAGACATTTTGATGTGAACGTAGTGCTGATTGTCTGCTTGCGTTCACATCAAAATATTCATAGTAATGCATTGATCATCAGTTCGGGCACAGTAAGAGCGTTTGTGAGAGGAGTAGGAGAGGAGGAGAGAACAAGAGGACGAGAGGAGGAGAGGACAAGAGGAGGAGAGGAAAGGAGGAGAGATGAATTTCTATGCGTGTTTCTATGGGAACCCATGCGTTTGCTTGCTTGTTCAGCAGATGGCAGTGTATTCCTATAGGATTACATGCATGGTTTTTGCGCTCACGGACGCTTCTGTACAAAAGAAGCTCTCTTGGACGCACAGAAAATGCAACAAGGTGCATTTTTTGTACGTCAGGGAGACCGTAGTTTGAACGCATGTGGCCACAACCACAAGTGAGTGCAGGCAGACACAGGCACAATACGTCACCATGGTAACCATAGGGACGCTCCATGTATGCGGTGCCGCATGCGTTCGGCCGGCTCCACATGATGCGGCACCGAACGCCAATGTGAAACCGGCCTAAGGCTAGGCTCACACCTGTGGTTTTCTATGTGCAGATCCTGATCCGGTTTTGAGCATTAAAAATTCTCAAAACCGGATCCACAGCCATAGGCTTCGATAAAAAAAACGGATTGCACTGTTTGCAATCCGGTTACCGTATCCGGTTTTGCAGCCTGCGGTAAAAATTATGCAGGCTGCATTTTTTTGGAGCGGTTGCAAAACCGGATCCATTTTTTTAAATAATGGGAGTCTAGGGCAACCGGATAACTGTACCTTGCGGTACCTGATCCGTATCCGGATGCGGTTTTAAAAAATTGCAAAAACCCACAATGCAAAACCGGATGCCCTAATGGGCGTCATTACAGCCTGCATAGCGCGGGCAAGATTAAAATCTCGCAAAAATTGAGAATTGATCTTCTTTTAACAGACCTACGCACATTACATCACATTAAATCTGTTAAAATCCTTCCTAGATCGTGGTCTGACCACTCACCGCTCACCTTCGAAGTTGTAAATGGTCCTAAATATTCCGAACAAAAAATTTTCAAGAAAATGACACAGAAGATATTAAAATCTCAACTCTCTGAACTGCCCATAAGGCAGTAATCAGAGGCCACTTGATTCAACTTAACTCTAAATTAAAACGTGACAACTAGTGATGGGCGAATCCTAAATTACTCGGAATCGCTTGACTCTAGCGAGTCCGAGCCCAGGACTCGCTACTCGTTGCGAGTCTAGCGAGTCCAATGTTAATGAATGGGGAAGCGAGTAATAGCGAGTAGTGTGAGATTTACAAATCGCAGATGTGTCTCGGAAGCTTCAGCCTGAAGCAATCCTAGTTTTGTCATTTATTTGCATTGGACTCGTTTACTTTGCAACTGTAATCGCTGGAAAACTCGCACAGATAAGAGTCCTGTCTGCTCTGTGCAGCTCCAGGGTCCTAGAGCCCGCGTGCTGCCTGATGTAGCAGTGCTGAGATTGTTCTCAGTCTGCTCATTCCCTGTGTACAGACATGAATGTCTGTGCACAGAGATGATGTAGCAGTGCTGAGATTGTTCTCAGTCTGCTCATTCCCTGTGCATAGACATCTATATCTATACACAGGGGATGCAGCAGAGAGGACATCGCGTTTTGGACTGCGTCGGACGGAAGAGGATTTTTTTAATTAAAGATGGAGTCCCTAATGGCTTTTTTTTTTATTTCTAATAAAAAAATTTCTCTGTGTTGTGTTTTTTTAAAACAATTTAATAGAAATTCATGGCGGTCATGTCTAATATTGGCGTGACCGCCATAAATTTCGGGCTTAGGGCCAGCTGATAATACAAAGCTGGCCCTAACCTCTATTACCCAGCGTGCCACCGCCACCAGGGCCGCTGGAAGAGCGGGGTTCAGCGCCAGAGGATGGCGCTTCAATGAACGCGCCATCTTCTGGGGCGGCTGCGGGCTGCAATTTGCAGCGGGGGGTGCCCAGAAAGCTTGGGCATCCCTGCGCTGCGGATTCCAGCCCCCAGCTGCTTAGCTGTACCTGGCTAGACATAGAAATTGCGCGGAGCCCCACACATTTTTTTTTTATTATTTCATGAATTTCAGAGTCAGAGTCTCAGAGTCAGAGTCTCAAAGTCAGAGTCAGAGTCAGAATCTCAGAATTTCATGAAATAATTAAAAAAAAATCTCCGAGACGACTCCGACTCCGAGACGACTCCGACTCGACTCCGAGACGACTCCGACTCCGAGACGACTCCGACTCCGAGACGACTCCGACTCGACTCCGAGACGACTCCGACTCTGAGACGACTCCGACTCCGACTCCGAGACGACTCCGACTCCGAGACGACTCCGAGACGACGACGACTCCGACTCCGACTCGACTCCGAGACGACTCCGACTCCGACTCGACTCCGAGACGACTCCGACTCCGAGACGACTCCGACTCCGAGACGACTCCGACTCTGAGACGACTCCGACTCGACTCCGAGACGACTCCGACTCCGAGACGACTCCGACTCCGAGACGACTCCGACTCCGAGACGACTCCGACTCCGAGGTGACTCCGACTCTGAGGCGACTCCGACTCTGAGACTCCGACTCTGAGACTCCGACTCTGAGGAGACTCCGAGACTCTGACTCTGAGCCTCTGACTCTGAAATTCATTAAATAATAAAAAAAAAAATGCGTGGGGCTCCGCGCAATTTCTATGTCTAGCCAGGTACAGCTAAGCAGCTGGGGGCTGGAATCCGCAGCGCAGGGATGCCCAAGCTTTCTGGGCACCCCCCGCTGCAAATTGCAGCCCGCATGTCACGGGTGGCACGGATGACAGGGTGGAGGCCACGCGCAGACGATCCCAGCGTTTGGCCCATCAGCCATAATGGTGGAGGATGGTCCGTCTCTTTCAGGGGCATTTACCTTCTGTGTTGATGGAGAGAAGGTGTGATGAGATCTCTCTATTATGAGGAGACGGCTGTGGAGGTCTTGCGCTCGGTCTGGTTTTATCCACCAATGTTGTAGGTCACTAGGACCCAGCAGACTCCTTCCACCTTTATAAGGAGGTTCATTACCCTTCCTCGGTGCAGGTGATAGTTCCTTGTGCACACTTTATCCTTGCTCCAGCAGAAGCTGAGATTGTGGAGGTTGCTGTGTTCTGCTGTCAGATAAGTGTTTCCTTTTCCCAAATGTCTGTCTTCCCTGGTGTTTGTCTTTAGTTGATAGTGGAGGGGTCTAGTGAACCTCTCCATCTGATCCTTAGATAGGATAGATCTAGGATCAGAGAGGGACGAGGTTCGTGGTCGGCGACAGTTGAGGAGACTGTATAGGGACGTTAGGGCAGACAGGGTCAGCTCTAGGAAGTCTAGGGGTCACCGTCTCCTTCTTGTGCCCTTAGCATTAGGGACTCCTGATTCCCCCCCCCCCGTCGTTATCCTACGCTGGGTGTCTTCCCCACTCCCAGCGTGACATTATCACCTGCCATAACTGTAAGTGAAGGAAGGGGAGGATTTGATTTTCCTTCCTTTCCTTATGGATCCTGTGTCTGCTTTGGCCCAGCAGCTGCAGACCTTGTCTTTGGAGGTTGCGGACCTTCGGTCGGCTCTGCAGGGACCACAACCGCAAAATGGTGTCTTGGGGAATCAAGCAGTGGGTCCGGCCAGACCGGAACCTAAGGTTGCCCTCCCTGACAGGTTTTCAGGAGGCAGAGACAAATTTACTGTGTTCAAAGAGGCCTGTAAATTATACTTTAGGCTTAAGCCGTATTCCACTGGTGATGAGCAGCAGCGGGTAGGAATTATTATATCATTGCTGCAGGGGGATCCCCAATCCTGGGCTTTCTCTCTGCCACAGGATTCTACTTGTCTCCAGTCTGTGGATGGATTTTTTGACGCCTTAGGCCTCATATATGATGACCCTGACCGTGTCTCTTTGGCTGAATCCAAATTGCGCCATCTCCACCAGGGGACTCGGTCGGCGGAATCATATTGTTCTGAGTTCCGCAGGTGGGCTATGGACACAAAGTGGAACGATCCGGCTCTCAGGAGTCATTTTTTGCCAGGGTCTTTCAGAAAGACTGAAGGATGCCCTGGCAGTGTATGAGACCCCCCCGTCCCTGGAGGCAGCTATGTCGTTGGCTATTCGCATGGATAGACGCCTCCAGGAGCGGAGGGGTAGACCTCCTGCAACTGGGAGCCCTTCTCGTGGTGGTTCCTTGTTGCCGGGTGGTCACTCGGAGGGCGAGTCATTTCTCCCGAGGGGGGAGGAACCTATGCAGCTTGGAGGAGCGGCGGCCTCGAGGCTCTCCTCCGGTGCCTCCCGGGGCAGGGGGAAGGGGGTCTGTTTTTTCTGTGGGAAAGGAGACCATTTTATCGGGGCCTGTCCCTACGCTCCTAAACGGACTAGGGTGCCGGGACCTCATGTGACTATGGGGGGGGTGAAGGTGGTCGAGCGGGAGGTGTGTGTATCCTCCGTTTGTACTTCCCATTTTCTCCTGAGTGCAGAGGTGGCGCTAGAGAGCAAAACGGAAGGCATTTCTGTGTTTGTGGATAGTGGTGCGGGGATCTGCATGGTGGATGCTCGTTTTGTACACGCTTATGGGCTTAACCGCTGTTTATTGTCTCGCCCCATCCGTATCTATGCCATCGACTCAGCCCCTCTTGCTCAGGGTAGTCTCACACATATCGTACATAACATTAAGTTAACGGTTGGATCCCAACATCAGGAGACGTTAACTTGCTATGTCTTAGACGGTCTCCCCGCTCCCATTGTCCTGGGCTTGCCATGGTTGATTAAACATAATCCCGTAGTGGATTGGCAGTCCAGGGACATTGTGGAATGGAGTGATTTTTGTTCAGAGAATTGTTTGGCTACATCCCTTTCGGTGGTATCTGCTGAATCTCTGCCCCCATTCCTATCGGAGTATGAGGATGTGTTCTCAGAGAAGGGGTGCCGAGACTTGCCCCCTCATCGGGCATATGATTGCCCTATCAACCTCGTTCCCGGAGCTAAACTGCCCAAAGCTAGGATGTTTACTATATCTGGACCCGAAAGACAAGCAATGAAGGATTTCATTTCTGAAAGTCTGGAGACGGGACACATTAGGCCCTCCACGTCGCCGGTTGCGGCTGGTTTCTTTTTTGTGAAAAAAAAAGATGGGGGCCTCCGTCCTTGTTTGGATTTTCGGGAATTGAATCGGATTACTGTCCGTGATCCATACCCCCTCCCTCTGATCCCTGATTTATTTAGTCAGGTTGTGGGTGCCAAATGGTTCTCCAAGTTGGATTTGAGGGGGGCCTACAACCTGATTAGGGTCAGAGAGGGGGATGAATGGAAAACTGCGTTTAATACCCGGACGGCCATTTTGAAAGTCTCGTAATGCCGTTCGGGCTCACTAACGCCCCGGCGGTTTTCCAACATTTTGTCAATGATATTTTCCATCATTTGGTGGGTAGATTTGTAGTTGTTTACTTGGACGATATCTTGATCTATTCTCCCGATATGGAGACGCATCAGTCCCATGTCAAACAGGTGTTGCAGGTCTTACGGGACAACAAACTGTATGCTAAACTCGAGAAATGTGTTTTCGCCGTTCAGGAGGTTCGTTTTTTGGGGTACCTCTTGTCACCGTTGGGTTTCCGGATGGATCCGGAAAAGGTCCGGGCGGTGCTAGATTGGGAACAGCCGGACAATCTACGGGCATTGCAACGCTTTTTGGGGTTTACCAATTTTTACCGTAAATTTATTAAGAACTATTCGGTACTGGTGACGCCTCTTACGGACATGACTAGGAAGGGGACGGATTTTTCTGAGTGGTCTGATTCTGCTCGCCAGGCTTTTTCCTCCCTGAAGCGTTGTTTTGCTTCCGCGCCTGTTCTTTGTCAGCCCGATCTTTCTCAGCCCTTCATTGTGGAAGTGGATGCGTCTGAGGTGGGGGTGGGGGCTGTGTTGTCGCAGGGCCCTTCGCCTGGGAGATGGGTGCCCTGTGCGTTCATCTCCAAGAAGTTGTCTTCGGCCGAGAGGAATTATGATGTGGGTAATAGGGAGCTGTTGGCTATTAAGTTGGCTTTTGAGGAATGGCGGCACTGGCTGGAGGGGGCTGTCCATCCCGTCACGGTTATTACCGACCATAAGAACCTGTCTTACCTTGAGTCCGCCAGGCGTCTCAATCCCCGGCAGGCCAGGTGGTCTTTGTTTTTCACGAGATTTAATTTTACCGTCACCTACCGTCCGGGGGTTCAGAATGTGAAGGCGGATGCATTATCGCGTAGTTTTCCGGGTGGTAGTACTCATGAGAGTCCCATCCCCATCTTGCAGGAGGGGGTGGTTGTTTCTGCTCTTTGCCCTGATCTGGAGGGGGAGGTGTTGAAGGTTCAGGGGGGCGCCCCTGCCTCCTGCCCTTCTGGGAGGCTTTTTGTGCCGTTCTCTTTGCGCCTCAGGGTGCTGTCAGAGCATCACGACTCTGTACTGGCGGGGCATCCGGGCGGTAGGGCCACTTTCGATCTCTTGTCTCGTCGCTTTTGGTGGCCGGGGTTGAGGAAGGACGTAGCGGAATTCGTATCCGCCTGTGGTGTGTGTGCACGTGCTAAGGTTCCGCATACCCGTCCGTCTGGGTCTCTCGTGCCATTGTCTATTCCTGAGAGGCCATGGACACATTTGTCAATGGATTTTATCACCGATCTTACGGCGTCTGCGGGCAAGACGGTGGTACTGGTAGTAGTAGATAGATTCAGTAAGATGGTTCGCTTTGTGGCACTGCCCGCACTTCCTAATGCTCGGACTCTGGCACAGGTGTTCGTAAGTGAGATTGTGAAACTTCATGGGGTTCCCTCCGATGTGGTTTCTGATCGCGGTACTCAGTTCGTCTCCAAATTTTGGAAGGCTTTTTGTACACGTTTGGGGATAGCGTTGTCCTTTTCTTCTGCTTTTCATCCTCAGTCTAATGGTCAAACCGAACGTGTGAATCAGAATTTGGAGACTTACCTGAGGTGTTTTGTCTCTGACCATCAGGAGACTTGGGCAAATTATTTGCCCTTGGCCGAATTCGCCCTTAATAATCGTCTTCAGGAGTCCACTGGCAAGTCACCGTTCTTCGGTGCATATGGGTTTCATCCTCAGTTTGGTACTTTTAGCGGTACGAGTCCTTCCGGAGTTCCGGAGGAGGACCGTTTTACCTCGTCCCTCTCCTCGGTTTGGCGGGGTGTACAGCGTAGCTTGAAGCTCTTAGGTGACAGGTACAAACGTATGGCTGACAGGAAGCGTGCGCCAGGTCCGGACCTATGTGTGAATGACTACGTGTGGTTGTCTACCAAGAATGTGAAGTTGAAGGTGCCCTCTTGGAAGTTGGGGCCCAGGTTTATTGGCCCCTATAGGATAACCGCCGTTATCAATCCCGTGGCGTTTCGTCTTGCGTTGCCTCCTGCTCTTAAGATTCACGATGTGTTTCACAGGTCGCTCCTCAAGCCGTATGTGCCGTCGTCTAACCCATCTCCTTTGCCTCCTGAGCCCATCTGTGTGGCGGGGAATCTGGAATTCGAGATCTCGAGGGTGGTTGATTCTCGCATGTTGCGCCGTTCTCTTCAGTATTTGGTGCACTGGAGGGGGTACGGTCCTGAGGAGCGGATGTGGGTGCCGGCGTCGGAGGTGTCCGCCGCAAGGCTGGTCCGCGCTTTTCACCGTTCCCATCCGGATAAGCCTGGTCCTGAGTGTCCGGGGGCCACTCGTAGGAGGGGGGGTACTGTCACGGGTGGCACGGATGACAGGGTGGAGGCCACGCGCAGACGATCCCAGCGTTTGGCCCATCAGCCATAATGGTGGAGGATGGTCCGTCTCTTTCAGAGGCATTTACCTTCTGTGTTGATGGAGAGAAGGTGTGATGAGATCTCTCTATTATGAGGAGACGGCTGTGGAGGTCTTGCGCTCGGTCTGGTTTTATCCACCAATGTTGTAGGTCACTAGGACCCAGCAGACTCCTTCCACCTTTATAAGGAGGTTCATTACCCTTCCTCGGTGCAGGTGATAGTTCCTTGTGCACACTTTATCCTTGCTCCAGCAGAAGCTGAGATTGTGGAGGTTGCTGTGTTCTGCTGTCAGATAAGTGTTTCCTTTTCCCAAATGTCTGTCTTCCCTGGTGTTTGTCTTTAGTTGATAGTGGAGGGGTCTAGTGAACCTCTCCATCTGATCCTTAGATAGGATAGATCTAGGATCAGAGAGGGACGAGGTTCGTGGTCGGCGACAGTTGAGGAGACTGTATAGGGACGTTAGGGCAGACAGGGTCAGCTCTAGGAAGTCTAGGGGTCACCGTCTCCTTCTTGTGCCCTTAGCATTAGGGACTCCTGATTCCCCCCCCCCCGTCGTTATCCTACGCTGGGTGTCTTCCCCACTCCCAGCGTGACACCGCAGCCGCCCCAGAAGATGGCGCGTTCATTGAAGCGCCATCCTCTGGTGCTGAACCCCGCTCTTCCAGCGGCCCTGGTGGCGGTGGCACGCTGGGTAATAAAGGGGTTAATACCAGCTTTGTTATACAAGCTGGTATTAAGCCCGAGATTCTTAATGTCAGGCCACGTTTGACCCAGCCACTAAGAATCTCCAATAAAGGGTTAAAAAAACACAACACAGAGAAAATTTTTTATTTGAAATAAAAAAAATAGCCATTAGGGACTCCATCTTTAATTAAAAAAATCCTCTTCCGTCCGACGCAGTCCAAAACGCGATGTCCTCTCTGCTACATCCCCTGTGCATAAATATAGATGTCTATGCAGAGGGAATGAGCAGACTGAGAACAATCTCAGCACTGCTACATCAGGCAGCAGGCAGGCTCTAGGACCCTGAAGCTGCACAGAGAAGACAGCTGGACTCGGCTAGCAATGTAACAGCAGTTACTTTGCGAGTTTCCCTGCTATCACTGGCACAGTAGCCGAGTCTAATGCAAACAATGGCAATCCTAGTTTTGTCAGCGTTTCTGACAAAACTAGGATTGATATTGATTTGCATTGGACTCGTGCGAGTAATCACTGGGAAACTCGCAGAGTACCGAGTCCTGCAAGTCCCTTACTACTGGCCGAGTAACGAGTCCTAGCGAGTAGATTCGCCCATCCCTAGTGACAACATTAGAAATTCAGAAAAAATTACAAAAGAGATTAAAAAATTAGAGACCCAACTCGAACTATCCCCCAACGACAAAATCCACTCAGAGATTCTTCAATTAAGAATCCAACTTAATACACTATTAACATCTGAATATGACAAATATATACGCATCATTAAAAGCTACTTCCATAATTATATGGACAAATCTTCTAAACTCTTTGCCAACAAAATTAAAATTCTCAGGCGTAAAACCAGGATCCTCCAAATTAAAAATAACAGAAACCTCACACACAAAAACCCAAAAGATATTTCAAATATCTTTGCCGCCTTCTAGAGAAAACTTTACAACTTGAAGGAAGACCCAGTGGAACTACACCCTTTAAAATCGGACATAGACAAATTTCTAGACTCCATTATACTCCCCTCCCTTTCAAAAGAACACTTGAACTTTCTAAATTCCCCATACAATGAAGCAGAAGTTTTGGCAACAATCAACTCACTAACTAAATATAAATCCCCAGTACCCGATGGTCTACAAAATGAATATTACTTAAATTTCAAGAAGTCCTTTTCTCCATTTCTCACAAAACTCCTCTACTATTTCCAAAGACGCCTTCCCAGCAGAGATGCAGGAGGCAATTGTCACCGTGATTTAAAAAAACAAAGGAGGCCCCAAAAATGTTGCCAATTACCGTCCCATTTCTCTCCTTAACACGGACCTGAAAATTATAGCGAAAACTATAACCTGAAGACTTCAAAAAATTACACCTCGACTCCTTCATAAAGATCAAGCAGGCTTTGTCCCTAAGAAAGGAACTTCTGATGCCACTAGACATGCCATTAACCTACTCTCCTACATCGAAAAAAATTACACTCCTGCCCTGATGGTCGCTGTCGATGCTGAAAAAGCATTCGACACAGTCCATTGGGGCTTCCTTTTTCAAACCCTTAACAAATTCGGCTTCAAAGGCAACGTTCTAAACTCCATTGCATCTCTCTACTCTAGCCCCTCAGCAAAACTTCTAACCAACAATGTCCTCTCAGACAAAATCACTCTGACTAACGGTACTAGACAGGACTGCCCTCTCTCCCCCACTCTTTTTGACTTTTACATAGAACCCTTGGCCGAGAAAATTCGATCGAACCTTCTGATTAGTGGAATTCAAACTTTCCAAAGACACTACAAAGTATCCCTATTTGCTGACGACATCCTCATCACACTAATCTAAGCCACTTGAATCTATCAGATACTTGCTAAGCACAATTAAATTATTTTCCAACATCTCATATTACAAAATGAATTTGGCTAAAACCCAAGTACTCCACTTTAACCTCAAATTACAAACTTTAACAACTCTAAAATCAGAGTTCGAACTGGCATGGGACAATGACAGTATTGATTACTTAGGAATCAGACTCACTAAACTACTACCCTCCATTGTAGACACTAACTGAACGACATATACAAAACTTTACAAATTGACATTCAGCACCTGGCAAAGATAGACATTTCTTGGCTAGGTAGAATTAATGCCTACAAGATGACCCACCTTCCTAAACTTTTATATATTTTCAGATCTATCCCTATTTCCATCATTAAGAAGTGGTTACAAAAACTGCAATCTCAGATGGTTTCCTTTGTTTGGGCTAAGAAAAGATCTAGAGTGGCGAGGTCAGTATTGGAAAAGAACAGAAAACGTGGAGGACTCGCCTTCCCAAACCTGACTGCCTACCACCACGCTACATTAATTAAACTAAGTCGGAATTGGTGGGCAGGAAAGGATGGGCCAACTTGGCTAGTTTTGGAAGAACCTACAAAATCAAAAGGTGACCTTAATCTGACCACCTTATCCTACTTGTGTGACAAAACCAAGAAACTCCCAGAAGAAACTATAGTTAAATCCACAATTCTCTCTTGGAAAACTTTGCTGAAACTATCCAACAAATTTTATCCCATGATGTCCCCAACTTGGATAGAAATAGATATCCTAGAGCTTATTTCCGCAAAAATCAAACTCAACTCATGGAAGAAACAAGGCATTAAATAAATTTCAGATATAATAGATAAAAACAATAAACTAATTTCCTTCCAACTTCTGAAAGACAAAATTAAGCTCAACACTATGGACGAGGTTATGGAAGAAAATTCAAGACCTCATAAATTACCATAAACTTAATTTCTTCCTTCCTCAAAATCTTGTGCAGATGTTCATGTACCCTCAAACTATCCTCTTCTGGAAAACTGGACATATATACCAGAACCTCAACCAAGACATCTACTTCTCGTACACCTCGAATATAAAGGCATGGGAAACTGAATTAAATATAGAACTCTCAACTGATCTTCTACACACAGTCTTCAATTCCATCTACTCCTATATTCCTTGCTCATCTCTTGCGGAGACTCATTACAAGGTGTACACACACTGATGTTATACTCCAACTAAACTATACAAAATACAAAACACGAACTCCCCCCTCTGCTGGAGGAACTGTAACTTCACTGGAAGCTTAACACACATTTTCTGGAGTTGTCCTCATCTCAAACACTTCTGGTAGAAAATAGATCGATAACATCACTAATTTGAACCGGCACTTGTCTCCTGAAGTTGTCCTCCTACTTGTGGGTCTTGAGTCTATCCCACATACATGCAGACCTATAATTAGCAAAAAATTACATTGCCTCCCTATGGAGAGACCCCATTCCCCCATCTGTCGACAAAGTCAGAGAAAAAATATCAAGTCATAATATATACGAGCACACATTTGCCCTCAGAAATAATCTTTCAAAAAAATATTTTAAAAAGTGGAAAGATTGGAATGAGGGTATTTCTCTAAAAATTTAATTAACCTATTATAAGACACTGACGTTGTTCAAGATCATACCAATCCGCACACTTTATGTAGATAACAACTAACAGCGGGCATATAGACCATTACTTTTTCATTTTATCTAAAATTCTGTATTTTCTTCATATACAATGTTGATACTTCCATATATGTACATAGCAGGGGCGTAACTAGAACTGGCAGGGCCCCATAGCAAACTTTTGAACGGGGCCCCCTCCAAGACACGCCCCCCAATGACACGCCCCCTCCAAGACACGCTTCCCCCCCAATGACATGCCCCTTCAAGACACACCCCCTTACAGGCCCCAGCAGTATATACAGCAGCCCCAGTGGTATACCGCAGCCTCCCCAGTGGTATATACAGGCCCCAGCAGTATTACAGCAGCCGCAGTGGTATACAGCAGCCTCCCCAGTGGTATATACAGGCCCCATTAGTATTACAGCAGCCCCAGTGGTATACAGCAGCCTCCCCAGTGGTATATACAGGCCCCAGCAGTATTACAGCAGCCCCAGTGGTATACAGCAGCCTCCCCAGTGGTATATACAGGCCTCAGCAGTATTACAGCAGCCCCAGTGGTATACAGCAGCCTCCCCAGTGGTATATACAGGCCCCAGCAGTATTACAGCAGCCCCAGTGGTATACAGCAGCCTCCCCAGTGGTATATACAGGCCCCAGCAGTATTACAGCAGCCCCAGTGGTATACAGCAGCCTCCTCAGTGGTATATACAGGCCCCAGCAGTATTACAGCAGCCTCCGCAGTGGTGGTATATACAGGCCCCAGTGGTGGTATACAGGGCCCCTGGTGGTGGTATACAGGGCCCCTGGTGGTGGTATATACAGGCCCCTGGTGGTGGTATACAGGCCCCTGGTGGTGGTATACAGAGCCCCTGGTGGTGGTATATACAGGCCCCTGGTGGTGGTATATACAGGCCCCTGGTGGTGGTATATACAGGCCCCTGGTGGTGGTATACAGAGCCCCTGGTGGTGGTATATACAGGCCCCTGGTGGTGGTATACAGAGCCCCTGGTGGTGGTATATACAGGCCCCTGGTGGTGGTATACAGGGCCCCTGGTGGTGGTATATACAGAGCCCCTGGTGGTGGTATATACAGGCCCCTGGTGGTGGTATATACAGGCCCCTGGTGGTGGTATATACAGGCCCCTGGTGGTGGTATACAGGGCCCCTGGTGGTGGTATATACAGGCCCCTGGTGGTGGTATATACAGGCCCCTGGTGGTGGTATACAGGGCCCCTGGTGGTGGTATATACAGGCCCCTGGTGGTGGTATATACAGGCCCCTGGTGGTGGTATACAGAGCCCCTGGTGGTGGTATATACAGGCCCCTGGTGGTGGTATATACAGGGCCCCTGGTGGTGGTATACAGGGCCCCTGGTGGTGGTATATACAGGCCCCTGGTGGTGGTATATACAGGCCCCTGGTGGTGGTATACAGGGCCCCTGGTGGTGGTATACAGGGCCCCTGGTGGTGGTATATACAGGCCCCTGGTGGTGGTATATACAGGCCCCTGGTGGTGGTATACAGGGCCCCTGGTGGTGGTATATACAGGCCCCCCGCTCTCCATTACCTGCAGCAGGCAGTCGAGCTGATCGCAGCCACAGCCTGTCATGTAGTGTGACGCTGTAGCCGGCGATACATGAAATAGAGCGGCACCGGCTACAGCCCACATGACAGGCAGATCAGCGCGACTGCCGGTAATGGAGAGCGGGGGGACGCAGCAGTAATGGAGGCAGCGGTCGGGGGCTCCGAGGATAGCGTGTGGGGGCAGCGGTCAAGGGCCCCCTTGTATGACATGTGGGGGCAACCTAAGTTGTCTTGCCAGCGGAGTACCCACTAAAAGCAATCAGGCTCCCCTACACCCGGGGAATTCACCGGCAGGGAATCTTCAAGTAGCCTCCCTTGTACTCGAACTGGCGCACTAAGGCAACACCGGCAACCCGTCTAGAGAAGTTAGGAAAAGGAGGAACACCGCGAAGCTCTGAGCTAACACCAGTCATCGCTGGGACCACCCGGTCCGTTACCCGCTGACTGTATACCTTGTACCATCTTACCGGTTACAGTAAATACCCGTTACAGAGGAATCTGGTGTCCGTGTTTCCTTCAGAACTTTTTAAATCTACACTTTCAGCATTACTGAGCTGCCACATTACATCAGGACAGCTCCTGGCCCTGGGGACTCCCGCTCAACCTGTGGGGAGCGTCTCATCTAGGTGCCGTACATCCCCCGGAGGCCCAAGCAGCGCCGGTGAAATCACCGGATACCCGTCACGACAAGTAAGAATTAACCCCTATCCGTTCAAATCCCCTTTTCTTGATCTGACCACCGGGACTCACAGCCTCAGGCGCGGAACCATGACGGGAGAAGTAACGCCTGAGACGTGAAGACTCGGCTACGGTGAGTCACATGCCATACGCATGCAGACACAAACGCAAGTGTGAAGGCAGCCTAACTTTGTCATGTTATTTATTCCGTAAGGCAAATACCGTATATACTCGCGTATAAGCCAAGGTTTTCAGCCCAAAAATTGGGCTGAAATGTCCCCCCCTCGGCTTATACGCGAGTCACTGTATACTGTATACACTGTATACAGTGTATACAGTATACAGCAGCCCCCCCCATATCAGTATACAGGCCCCCCCTTGTGCAGCAATCCTGAAAAGGAAAACATTATCATACTTATCCCGCTGCCGCTGTCCCACTGCCGCCGCCGTCATCGCGCTCCTCCGGCTTCATCCGGCTTCTTCCGGCTTCCTCTGGTCGGCGCAGGCAATGATGTAATTTTCTCCGCGCCAGAGGAGGAAGCCGGAAGACGCTGGATGAAGACGGAGGAGCGCGATGAAGGCGGCGGGACAGCGGCAGCGGGATAAGTATGATAATGTTTTCCTTTTCAGGATTGCTGCACAAGGGGGGGGGGGCTGTATACTGATATGGGGGGGGGGGCTGCTGTATATTCCTCTGGGGCTGCTGTATACTACCTCTGGGGCTGCTGTATACTACCTCTGGGGCTGCTGTATACTACCTCTATGGCTGCTGTATACTACCTCTGGGGCTGCTGTATACTACCACTGGGGCTGCTGCTGTATACTACCACTGGGGCTGCTGCTGTATACTACCACTGGGGCTGCTGTATACTACCACTGGGGCTGCTGCTGTATACTACCACTGGGGCTGCTGTATATTCCTCTGGGGCTGCTGTATACTACCTCTGGGGCTGCTGTATACTACCTCTGGGGCTGCTGTATACTACCACTGGGGCTGCTGCTGTATACTACCACTGGGGCTGCTGTATATACCACTGGGGCTGCTGCTGTATACTACCACTGGGGCTGCTGTATATACCTCTGGGGCTGCTGTCTACTACCACTGGGGCTGCTGTATATACCACTGGGGCTGCTGCTGTATACTACCACTGGGGCTGCTGTATATACCTCTGGGGCTGCTGTATACTACCACTGGGGCTGCTGTATATACCTCTGGGGCTGCTGTATATTACCACTGGGGCTGCTGCTGTATATACCACTGGGGCTGCTGCTGTATACTACCACTGGGGAGGCTGCTGTATACCACACTGCTGGGGGCTGCATACCTGTGCTGGGGTCCACCCTCGGCTTATACACGAGTCAATAGGTTTTCCCAGGTTTTGGGGCAAAAGTAGGGGGGTCGGCTTATACACGGGTCGGCTTATACACGAGTATATACGGTACCTTAAAAAATAATTAAAAGCAAGCCCAAAATGGTATTTTTCCTCATAATGACACACATATAAGTGAATAAAAAGCGATCAGTGTTATGTCTTGGTGTATATGAAACCGACAATCGGTCTTGAAAAAACATGCCCTAATATGACTAATCCGGGTAAAAAATAGAATTACAGCTGCCAGAAAATGGCAATGCTAAAACAAATTACCGTATATACTCGTGTATAAGCTGACCCGTGTATAAGCCGACCCCCCTACTTTTGCCTACAAAATCTGGGAAAACCTATTGACTCGTGTATAAGCCGAGGGTGGACCCCAGCACAGGTATACAGCCCCCAGCAGTGTGGTATACAGGCCCCCGCAGTGGTATACAGGCCTCCCCGGTGGTAGTATACAGCCCCCAGAAGTGTGGTATACAGCAGCCTCCCCAGTGGTACATACAGGCTCCAGCAGTGTTACAGCAGCCTCCCCAGTGGTATATACAGCAGCAGCCCCAGTGGTAGTATACAGCAGCCCCAGAGATATATACAGCAGCCCCAGTGGTAGTATACAGCAGCCCCAGAGGTATATACAGCAGCCTCCCCAGTGGTATATACAGCAGCAGCCCCAGTGGTAGTATACAGCAGCCCCAGAGATATATACAGCAGCCCCAGTGGTAGTATACAGCAGCCCCAGAGGTATATACAGCAGCCCCAGTGGTAGTATACAGAAGCCCCAGAGGTAGTATACAGAAGCCCCAGTAGCAGTATACAGCAGCCTCAGTGGTATATACAGCAGCAGCCCCAGTAGTAGTATACAGAAGCCCCAGTAGTAGTATACAGCAGCCCCAGTAGTAGTATACAGCAGCAGCCCCAGTGGTAGTATACAGCAGCAGCCCCAGGGGGTATATACAGCAGCAGCCCCAGTGGTAGTATACAGAAGCCCCAGTAGTAGTATACAGCAGCCCCAGTAGTAGTATACAGCAGCAGCCCCAGTGGTAGTATCCAGCAGCAGCCCCAGTGGTAGTATACAGCAGCAGCCCCAGGGGGTATATACAGCAGCAGCCCCAGGGGTTATATACAGCAGCAGCCCCAGTGGTAGTATACAGCAGCAGCCCCAGGGGGTATATACAGCAGCAGCCCCAGGGGGTATATACAGCAGCAGCCCCAGTGGTAGTATACAGCAGCAGCCCCAGGGGGTATATACAGCAGCAGCCCCAGGGGAGGTATATACAGCAGCAGCCCCAGGGGGTATATACAGCAGCAGCCCCAGGGGTATACAGATTCCCCCCCCCATTAGTATACAGGGGCCCCAGCTGTATACAGCAGCCCCAGCTGTATACAGCCCCCCCGTGGTATCCAGGGCCCCCCTTGCTGCACCTGTAAGGGAAGATGTCAGTATACTTATCGCTGCCGCCGCCGCCGCTCCGCTTCTCGGTCACCGCGCTGCTCCGGGTCTTCATGTTTCCTGTTCTTTCTCCGACGCTCGAACAATGACGTCATTTCCTGAGCGCCGGAGAAGGAACAGGAAACATGAAGACCCGGAGCATCGCGGTGACCGAGAAGCGGAGCGGCGGCAGCGATAAGTATACTGATATCTTCCTTTACAGGTGCAGCAAGGGGGCCCTGGATACCACGGGGGGGGGGCTGTATATACGGGGGGGCGGGATACCACGGGGGGGCTGCATATACGGGGGGGGGCGGGATACCACGGGGGGGGGCTGTATATACGGGGGGGACGGGATACCACGGGGGGGGGGGGCGCTGTAAAGCTGTAAAGCTATTACGTATATACCCGTGTATAAGCCGTATATACCCGTGTATCGGCTTATACACGAGTATATACGGTAATTCTTTGTGCAATATAGTTTTTAGTATGTAAAAGTAGGAAAACATAAAAAAATATATAAATCTACGTATTGCTGTAATCGTACTGACTTGAAGAATAAATCAGTCTTATCACCTTTGCAGAGTGATGACCAGCGCAAAAAATATAAAAAATAATAAGTGAACTGCTGGTTCTTCTTCATTCTTCATTCTGAAAAATCTGAATAAAAAGCCAAGAAAAAAATGTTATGTTCCCCAATATGGTACCAAAAATTCTCCAACTCAGTGAGCCAAAATGTAGCCCTTACACAGCTGTGTTTGCCAAAAAATAAAAAAGTTCCAGCACTCAGAATATTGCGACGGAAAAACTTTTCATTATAAAAAAAACATTTTTACTGTGTAATAGATAGCAGCAATACATAAACAAATGTAAATCTGGTATCGCTATAATCACAATGACCCGCAGAGTAAATCTTTCTTATCACAAAGGCCATCCATTTTTGGCTTAAATTCATTTTTGGGATCATTTTGGTCATTTTTTTTATCTAAGTCCAAAAACGCATATGCGTTAACGCATGGTGCACTTAGGTGTACCTGAATTTTTTAAAAACGGAAATCCGGTTTTCCTAGGCTCAAAATAATGCTACATGCAGCAATTTTAGGTGCAGGAAAAAAACACATGCATTTTTTTAACATAGGGCCCTATGAGGAAGCCATGCGTTGACGCATGGCACATATAGGTACCATTGCGTTAACGCATGCATTTTTAGTGAAAAATGACTAAGCCCAAAAATTTCCAAAAAATGTCCAGGACCTCAGGGGACACTATTGGAAACCTTAGAAAACAGGATCTGGTTTTCTAACAGGATTAAAAAAGCGCATGGGCCTGTGCGGCCCTGGCCTAATACCGCCTGATGAACAGCGCAAAAATAAAATTAAGAACTTGTACTGCTATTTCTTCATTCCTTTCCCAAAAATCAGAATAAGGCTCAGTTCACATCCTGTGCTCTCCACTGAGCACTTTCATCGAGGTTGCCATATAAATGCCCCCGAAACCATTCACTATAATGAGGCGGATGGAAACATTTTGGACTCCGTCTGGTCTCTGCTCCAGCAGTGTCCCATCATTTTAGGCATCTTTTTAATGTACAAATGTGGAATGACCACAGTTCTGAACATGAATAAAGAGATGGAGATCAGTGAAGGAGACGTCAAATGGAGTCCAAAGTGTCTTTGCCTGCTTTAGAGTGAGGCCTAGTTCACATCTAATGCAGGGCTGCGTTTTGCTGCATTTGCATTTCTATGGCCCTTTCCATATCTAATATGGGTTGCGTTTGCCTTCATTTGTGTTTCTATGTGTTTTTACCGCAAAAAACGCATGCGTTTTTGGCCCCACAGGGTTTAATATTGCACATCTAATGCTGAGTTGCGTTTGCCTTCATTTGCGTTTCTATGCATTTTTACCGCTAAAAACACATGTGATTTGTCCCCATAGGGTTTAATGGAAACGCATGCAAAAACGCATGTCATTTTCAGCAAATGCAAAAATGCATGCGTGTTTACAAACGCATCCCAAAACGTGTTCTGCAACATTTTGCGCTGTGTTTTAAAAATGTATGAGTTTTTGCATTTGCAGAAAATGACATGCATTTTTGCATGCGTTTTTGCATGCGTTTCCATTAAACCCTATGGGGACAAATCGCATGTGCTTTTAGCGGTAAAAATGCATAGAAACGCAAATGAAGGCAAACGCAACCCAGCAATAGATTTGCAACAGGCCTATGCGTTTTTACCGCTAAAATGCATCCAAACGCATGTGTTTTTGGCAAACGTGGGCTGTTGCATCTAGGGGTGCGTTTGCAAAAACGCATGCATTTTTGCAAACACACATGCATTTTTGCATGTGTTTTCCAGTAAAATCAATGGGGTCAAAAACACATGCGTTTGAATGCGTTGTTGGTGGTAAAAATGCATAGAAATGCAAATGCAGCAAAACACAGACCGGCATTAGGCTAGGGTCACACTTGGCATGCGTTTTTAAGGTGCTTTTTGGCAGCCTGCATTTTTGCATGCGTTTTTGCTGATAGTTGTGGGGGACCTTTAAAAAAGGCATGCAAAACGCATGCAGAAACGCATGGTACCATTTAGTGCCATATAAAAACGCATGTGTTTCCCATAGGGCCCCATGTTAACAAAAAGCATGCGTTTTTGAAAAAGCACCAAAAAATGCAGCATGCTGCATTTTTTGGTGCTTTTTTAAAAAATCATGCAGTATTTTTTGGTGCTGAGCCAAAAACTCATCCAAAAACGCATGTCCCACTTAGACATGCGTTTTTGGCATTGGGGCATGCGTTTTTAATATAGGGGTCTATGGATAAGTTTTTCCATGCATTTTTCACAAATGACAAGTGTGAAAACTGCATGGAAAATCTGCAAGTCTAACCCTAGCCTTAGATGTAAAAAGGGCCTGAGTGGTTTTGTTGGAGTTTTTTCTGAATCACGTTTTTGTGGCATTTAGGCCAGGGTCACACATACCAATCCACTTTTTTGAGGCTTTAGAAAAACGGATTAGTTACATTTAGGGTTCCAGTAATGTCTCCTGAGCTCCTGACCGTATTTTGGACTTAGTCATTTTTTCACCAAAAACATGTGCGTTAACGCATGGTGCCCCATGTTAAAAAAAAGCATGCCTTTTTTTCCTATCGCCATGATAGCACCCACCGAGAGAGGGGATTCACCCACCAGGACAGGAAACCTACAGATAAAAAGGGACGGTCCCCCTCGCCTCCTCAGTTGGTTTCCTGTCCTTTTGGGAGGAACCTACAGTGTGAAGCTTACCTAGGGTCTGAGGCTGCCATGGAGGGCTGGGAGAAGTCTGTGGCATCCAGGTCCTGGCTGCAGCGTTGGGGAGCCTTGTTACATCAGTCTCCCTCATTGCCTGGTAGTTATGGCACGATCCCAGAGTCCGGGTGGTGCCGCTCTGGGTCATGCAAAGCGCTGCCTGGGGCCGACCCCAGTGCTCTTCCTCGGTGCAGGGCGGTGGGAAGCGCTCTTTGACCCGGAGGTGTGCATCACTTCCGGGGGCGGTCCGGAGGAGGGCACATCTATGTGTGAGGAGATGCGTGGTTCCAGTATGGTGCTGGGGCCTCGTGGAGCAGGATGTCTTCCCCCAGGGACGCGGAGGGGCACCAGGAGGGCATCAGCCAGTCGGTGCCAAAAATCAGCAGTGGGGGCAAGCAGGCGTCCAGGGCTGCTCCTGCATCCAGGGAGCGATCTACTGGTTCCAAAGGCTCCAAACCCAAGGCTGGGTCTCCACCTCCTGAACCGGTACCAGCAGGGAAATAGGGGTGAGTTGGTTTTGTGCATTCCACTCTGCTAATTGCCTTTCCTCTCTGTCTCCTTCTCTTTTCTCTGTTCACCAGCCTAAAAAGCACTCTGACAAAAAGAAGCATAAGTGCTGTGTATTATGCGACCAACCCATGTCTGATGACTACGACAAGCGGTTGTGCCGGCCCTGTATCACTCAGACCGTTGACGAGGAAGCCCCTATACGGACGGCGGACATTAAGACCTTTATACGGGATGAGATCCGATCTTCCCTGTCCCAGCTGCAGCAACCCTGGGGGCCTGCCCCTCTCCACCAGTCTCCCTGTCGGTCCGATGCTGAGTCGCAGGAGGAGGGTCTGGTGCATTCATCCCCTTCCGGCTCCTCATCGGAGGATGAGGGGGGGGGCTTGTTTTGCTGTACAGGACATGGATTGTCTGGTTAAGTCTGTACGGGCCACCATGGGGATTGTAGACACTAATGATGCGCGGTCGGCTCAGGACGTCATGTTTGCGGGATTGTCTCAGAAGAAGAGACGTGTGTTTCCTGTCATTGAGGCTGTCAAGTCTTTGATCAGGTCTGAGTGGGAGAAGCAGGACTCTAAGGGGTTTTTACCCTCCTCTTCCAAATGGAAATACCCTTTTGATGATCCTGAGTTGCTGACCTGGTCTAAGGTCCCTAAGGTGGATGCGGCAGTGGCCTCCTCTTCCAAACGGAATGTTTTGCCCTTGGAGGAGGGGGGCTTGTTACATGACCCCTCTGATAGGAAAGCTGATACCCTTTTGAAAAAATCCTGGGAAACAGGTATTGGGGCTCTTCGGCCTATTGCTTCCACGTGTGTGGCCCGTTCCCAGTCTGGTTAGATCAGTTGGAGGACCAGATTCGGTCTGGGGTTCCCAGAGACAGGCTTTTGGCTTCGCTTCCTCTGATGCGGAGTGGCTCAGCATACCTGGCGGATGCCTCAGCTGATTCTCTCCGTCTGGCGGCTAGATCGGCTGGGATGTCTAATTCCGTCCGTAGGTCCTTGTGGCTTAAGGAATGGAAGGGGGACGCCCATGCAAAGGCTAAGTTGTGTGCGATCCCGTGCGGGGGTGAGTACCTCTTTGGCTCGGTGTTGGATGGTATTCTGGCGAAGTAAGAAAGGGCCTCCCTAACCCTTCTGTCCCTAACTACAGGAGGGCCTTCCAGAAACGTCAGTTTTCCAGGCAGCAGTCCAACCCCAAGTGGGAGCCGCCTAGGAAGAGGCAAAGAGGTGCTTATTACAGTGGTTCCTCATCCTCCAAGCCCCCGCCTAAGCGTACTTGATTTTGATCCCCCTGTCGGTGGTCGATTAGCTTGTTTTTTTCCTCAATTGTCCCAGATTTCCAATAGTCGATGGATCCTGGACCTCATTTCTGCTGGCCTTCAACTTGAATTTTTGAACTCGGTCTCCTTCCGTTCTGGCGACCACGACCTCGATATTTCGTCTGGCGGAGGTTCATTTTCTCTCCCTGACGGCCCTTCATGTCAGAGGGATCGACAATGTCAGGGCCGACTTTCTCAGCCACCACTCACTCAGACAGGGGGAGTGGGTTTTGAACAGGGGCGTCTTTCAGGCCATTGTACGTCTCTGGGGTTGTCCAGTGATAAATCTCTTTGCGACCAGGGAGAACAGACAGGTTCGGCGCTTTGCTTCCCTGTACCCCTTGGATCTGCCAGAGGTGGTGGATGCTCTGCGAGTGCCTTGGGATTTTCCTCTGGCTTATGCTTTTCCTCCGTTCTGTCTGCTTCCTTTTCTGTCTGGATTTTTACCCGGGGGTGTCACTGACCATGCCCCATTCCTGCTATTTTGGAATTTTTGCAGAAAGGTCGGGAGTTGGGTCTTGCTGTCAGTACTCTTCGGGTCCAGGTTTCTGCTCTGGGGGCCCTGTTTAGTCAGAATATTGCAGGTGACAGGTGGATTGCCCGTTTCTTTCAGTCTTGTGACCGCGCTGCGCTAGTGCCCGTCCCTAGGCTTGCTCCTTGGGATTTGAATTTAGTTTTGGACGCCTTGACCGGACCTCCCTTTGAACCCTTGACCTCGGCCTCCATCCGACACTTGACTTGGGAAACGGTGTTACTGGTAGCCTTGAGCTCTGCTAGACGGGTGGGGGACCTGCAGGCCCTGTCCATTGACCCCCCCCATTCCTGTTGGTGTTCCCTGACAAGTTGATCCTGAAAACGGACCCCTCCTACCTTCCTAAGGTTTCCTCAAAGTTCCATCGAAGCCAGGAAATCGTTCTGCCCTCCTTCTGTGACAATCCCACTTGCCCTGAGGAGTTGACTTATCAGACTTTAGATATTAGGAGGACTGTGCTAGAGTATCTAGCTAGGACCCAATCCTGGAGGAAGTGTAGGGCCTTGTTTGTTTCTTTCCAGGGGGTTCATAAGGGCACCCGTTCCACTAAAAGCACCATCTCCAGATGGATCCGGGACGCTATCTGCTCGGCCTATTCTGCGAAAGGTGAGCAGCCGCCGGCCGGTATTCATGCCCATTCTACTCGTGCCATGTCAGCCTCCTGGGCTGAACGTGCTAATGTGTCGCTATAATTTATTTGTAGGGCGGCTACTTGGGAGTCACCCTCTACCTTATTTCGGCACTATCGCCTGGACCTTTCCTCTTCGTCTGACCTCGACTTCGGGAGGGCAGTTCTTAATGCTGTGGTCCCTCCCCGGTGATTGTCTCTGCAAGTCTCTCGGTGGGTGCTG
This sequence comes from Allobates femoralis, assembly GCA_033576535.1. Taxonomy (NCBI): domain Eukaryota; kingdom Metazoa; phylum Chordata; class Amphibia; order Anura; family Aromobatidae; genus Allobates; species Allobates femoralis. The sequence continues at coordinate 297,873,737 of JARQOC010000006.1, forward strand.
TCATGGCGATAGGAAAATCTGAGATTACTTACCGGTAATCGTATTTTACGGAGTCCATGACAGCACCCACTCACTTCCCACCCTTTCTTTTCTTTGCAAGTTGTTTGCCTCAGTTATTGTTTGATGTGTTGTCACTTGCCTCGGGTGGCCACTGCTTGCCTGCGGGTGTTTGTGTGCCCTTTTTCTGCACGTCTTGAAGGTCTTGGTCTTCTTATACTTGATGTTCTTTTTATGTATGTATTTATATGGTGGGCGGTTCCTCCACTTTCTCTGTAACCCAACTGAGGAGGCGACGGGGACCGCCCCTTTATATCTGTAGGTTTCCTGTCCTGGTGGGCGGATCCCCTCTCTCGGTGGGTGCTGTCATGGACTCCGTAAAATACCATTACCGGTAAGTAATCTCAGATTTTTACTGCATCCTAAAATGCTGCTAGCAGCATTTTTTGGGATGATGAACAAACACGCATGCGTTTTGGAAAAACGCAGTGACACTTAAGTGCACCATCTGTTAACGCATATGCGTTTTTGGACTTAGGAAAAATGACAAAAATGATCCCAAAAATGGATCCAAGGCAAAAATGGATGCCATGTGTGACCCTGGCCTTACATTGAAATCCCAACATAAGTGCTCAGTGCACAATACAACACTGTGATCCCAGCCTTAAACTGAAAACAATCAAAAAATGTTCTGTACCCCAAAATGTTACCAATAAAACCCTTATTACGCACAAAACCAGCCTCAGTCAGGTCCGTCATCTGGAAATATTGGGGGTTCATACGTTACTGGGAGATCAAAGACTCTTGAAAAGCGAAATGGAATCCATCTCTCAAAGAAAATCCAGTGCAGTCTCCGTTCCCAAATCCAAATGCCCCCTCCTCCTGAGCTCCACTGTGCCTAAACCGCAGTAAGCAACCAAGTGTGTGTTCTTAGGATGGCGTCACACCTGGCAACGGCACCGGAGATGTCAGCAGCGACTGGTGGGAACGCGCATTGTTTTTGGCGCCCCGCCAGCGTCGTCGGCCCCCCGTTTACACGGGGAGACACCTCCGGCGATGCCCCTGCGAGCTGACAGGCGGCATCGCCGTCGGGGTGTCTCAAATCCCCAGCGGCGATGCAGTACAACGGGAGCCTATGGCTCCCATCGCCTGTCAGGTCGCCGGCTGCCGTTTACATGGGGCAATGTGGACACATCGCCTCAGATCGGCCGCCTGGTTTCACATCACTGATGTGAAACGGGGCGAGCACTCGGAGGCGCTGACAACCGCCCCTTTACATTAAGCGACGCAAGGGCAATATCGGGACCAATAGGCCACGCCCCTACATCGCCTAAAACATCGCCAGGTGTGACGGCGCCCTTATTGTAGTGCGGTGCATGTCTCCAGAAGCACAAGCTGGCACAATGTATGGAAGCACTACAATATATTTAGGCACAATGTATGGGTATTAAACTGGCATAATTGTAATTCTACAAAAAAGAGTGTAGATGATACAAAATAGTTACTACAGCCATAGATAAAGTATTTTAGAGTTGCGATTTCTACAACGAGGTCCCTTTTGTTTTTTTCTGCTGTTCTTACACCTTAGGGCTCTGCAAATGTTGCTCACAAACGCTTTTAGCAAAATTTGTCCTCTAAAAGCCAAATAGCACTCCTTGTGTGGTGGCCCACTGGTCGGGACGCCATGGAGGGGTACTGCACCCATAAAAGAGTGTGTGGTATTCCTGTGGCTGAGGAATTGGGATGCTGCATAAAGGACCCTCAAACACCCATTCACACACACCCTAGAGCAGGGGACTGTGGGTGGACCCACTGTAGGGAGGACCAAGTCCCTGGGAGGAGCTCAGATAGGATAGAAAAGTGTGTGGGAGGAACAAAAAGTGAGTAGGAGTAGGAAGAGCTCGATTGGGGAGCGAGGAGTAGGCAACGGTGGAGGAGCCGTAAGGACAGAAAGGGATCTTAGGGGCACCAGGTATTGCGGTGCACCCTAATCTGGATGCAGTACGATTACCATCAGGAGGGGTTCAGTCCTGGAACAGAGGACCGGCTCCAAGAGCTGTACGGGTGTTCACGCTTGAGTCACCAAATCGGAGGCCCGAGTTTCTTTAGGCAGTCATGGCCAACACCTGGCACACCCAGAAAAAGACACCGCATAAGATCTCGAGGGCTCGGAGAGGAGTTGCTCAGATGGAGACAATCTGAGGGATGTGGCTTCAGGCTCTGTGCGTGGAGGCACTGAGGTAGAAAGGAGAGAGGGCAGGAAGGGATCAGACAGGAACGGCAGGCTTTCGACCAAGGGACCCAAGTGCGGCATCCTAATTTTCAGCGACTACCCAGGCCAGGCAGACACGAAAAGACTGTTTGAAGAACTGCCAGAAAACCTGTTCAGCGTTACAAACTGTGTGTTGTCCATTATTCACTTGTGCCTGAGGAGCCGCCAACCGCATCATAAGAATGACCAGTGACAAGGCCTGGTGTAGCTGCGCTCCTGTGTAAATAAAGACTATCCCATCACTCCCATCATGCACTACTGCTCTGGGGATCCCGCTCCACCTACAGGGAGCGAAACCACCTTGCTGCTCCACCATCACCCTGGAGGTCTGTCCCGCAGTGCTGGTAACATTAACGGAATCGTAGGTGACGTCACAAAACACTTTTATTTTCTTTTTATTGACTCTTTTCAGCGACCACCAGGGCCACGGGACCGAGCAACAGGCCCCGTGACATCCCCCGTTAACTACAACGCCCGGAACCAGGTATCCCACTGCCTTGGGGTGGGTAACTTGCTGCTCAGCCCTGCCATGTGAGCAAACAGTAGTTTCTGATGACATACAGTGGAATGGAAAAATTTGCCCCACCCCTGCATAAAATGACTGTGAACAGCAAGTTGAAGATGAAATAATATCTAAAAAGCATGAAGTTTAAAAAAAAATAATCTTTAACATTTTTAAAAATAACTAAAATGAAAATTGGCTGATGCAAAAGATTGAGCACCCTGAATGATTAATACCTAGTAGCACCCCATATTCCCCGTATCACAGTTTGTAAATGCTTTTTGTAGCCAGCCAAGAGACTTTCAGTTCTTGTTTGAAGGATTTTCATCCATTCCACCTTGGAAAAGTCCTTCAATTCTGTAAGATTCTTGGGTTGTCTGATTGTGGGTTTACACACACCAATTTATCTGTTCAATATCTGAACCAATCTCTGGTTGCAGTGAAATCATGGATACATTGCTCCATTTTGTGGCTGTGTACAACATGGAGCAATGTATCCATGATTTCACTGCAACCAGAGATTGGTTCAGATATTGAACAGATAAATTGGTGTGTGTAAACCCACCATTACAGTTACTGTTCTTTTGAGGTCTAGCCACAGATTTTCAATGATGTTCAGATCAGGGGACTGTAAGGACTATTGTAAAACCTTCAGCTTGCCCCTTTTGTTTATTGTGGATTTTGAGGTGTGTTTAGGATTATTATCCATTTGTAGAAGCCATCCTTTTTTAAACTTCTTTTTTTTTTACAGATGGTGTTCTGTTTGCATCAAGAATTAGTTGAAAGTTGATTGAATCCACTCTTCCCTTTACACGTGAAATGTTTCCAATGCCATTGGTTGCAATACAACCCCCAAAGCATAATTAAATTCACCCTCATTATTAATGATTGATGAGATTTTCTTTTCCTGAAATTGTGTGCTTTTTTATCCACACTTACCTTTGATCATTGTGGCCAAAGAGTTGTGTTTTAACCTCATCGGTCCACAGGACTTGTTTCAAAAAGTTGTTCTTTTTCATACTCATGATGCTGAATTTTATGGTGAGGTTTTATTTAGATGACTTTTCCACGAAGGCCATAATTGTGCAGGTGTCTCTAAACAGTAGAACAATGTAGCACAACTCCAGAGTCCGCTAATATTCCTGAAGGTCTTTTGCAGTCAAGTGGAGGCTCTGAGTTGCATCTCCATTTATACTATGAGCAGCTCCCACAGAAATTTTGCTTGGTTTTCCAGACCTTATCTTGACCTCCACTTTTCCGGTAACTGCCATTTCTGAATTACATTTTGAAGTGAGCAAATGACAAGTTAAAACTTCCTTACTATCTTCTTATAGCCTTCTCCTGCTTTTTGGGCATCCACTATTTTCATTTTTATAGTGCTAGGCAACTGCTTAAAAGAACCCATGGCTGCGTTTTGGTGCAAGATTAGAGGAGGCTGGGTTTATACTAAGCTGTGAAATTTGTATCACTTGGCCTTTCCTAACGATGATGGGGAACAAGCCATAACCCTAATGGTGGCTTTACACGCCGCGATATCGGCGTCCAACTCCGATCCAACTCCGACCAAAAGTCACGTGGTTCGGGAGTTGGACCCGATATCGTTCGCGCGTTGTACGGTTTGAACGTACAACGCGATGCTTGAACGATGCCAAAACGATATCGGGGTTGAATGAGCGTGCAATTCAACCGCCCGATATCGGATGGCCGTTGTAGCTGCATCGTACCGTGTGACAGCCCAACTACGATGTGTACTCCCACGTCACCCATTCACTCCCATGTTAAGTGGTCGTTCCTGGGTTGGGGGGCGTACACATCGTCGTTGTATCCCGATATCGGGCTGTGTAAAGCGGCGATGCAATAGCGGGAAAAGCGCGCTCAAAAAGCGCGCTCCAGCGTCGTTGGTCCCGATATCGGCCCGATATCGGGACGTGTAAACCCACCATAACAGGCTATTTAAAGTCTGAAACCCTGGTCAAAGTTATCTGAGCACAGAAATCACCAAGGGTGCCCAAACCTTTGCATCAGTCCATTTTCCTTTTTATAATTTTTAAAATGTTAAAGATGAAAATAATTTTTTTTTGTCTAAATTGTAACGGAAATGTGCCTTTTAGAGATCATTTAATCTTCAACTTGCTTAGATGTTCACAATCAGAGTAATTTTGACGAAGGGTGCCCAAACCTTTGCATGCCACTGTATAGGGCATCACCTTGTTAGAGAGAAATTGGGCAATAAATTGTGAGGTCCATTTTCACCTTTTAACCCTCGTGTAACTGACAAATTTGGACCTAATAAAAAAATTACATTTTTACCATTAAAATGTGCACGTCCCGATGTTATAAAATTCTATGAGGCACCTGTGGGTTTAAAATACTCACTACACCCTTACATGAATTCTTTACACAGTTAAGTTTTCCAAGATGGTGTCACTTGTGGGGTTTCAGCTGATTTTGCACCTTAGGGACTTGGGTAATGGAGGCCACAATTTATTCAAATGGAATCAGTGTTCTAAATACCAAGTCACACTCCTTCCCATCCAAACACGGCCGTGTGCTCAAACGGTTGTTTACAACCAGAACAATTGCATAAAATTGTCCTGTCATTTTCTTCTGATACCCTTTTGTGAATTACATTTTTTAGGCTAAAGTAGAATACTTGCGTGTGGAGGAATTCACTGTGGGGGGATTCTACAGTGTTTGGGGGGCACTTTTGTTGATATCATACTTTATGGGTGAAATGAAAGAAAACCTAGGGGCTTCAATGGGAAAATTACCTTGTAAGGTCTACAAATTTGTGAGTTATCGTCTTATTTGACCCAGCTGACTATTTTATTTGGGGAGGTAGGGTATGGCTTTTGCTATGGAGCAGCATTTTTCTATGTATGCCCCTGGGAACAAAATTCAGATTAGGGAATATTTTATTCTTGGATCAGTTGCAGAACAGAGAGCACAGGTAGGGTGATAGAGATGAGAAAAGAGATGTGTGGTGGTGCAGAACTGTGGAGAACTTTGTGGGTGAGCACGATGTTTACACTGTGGCGGATGGGCAGTGTTATCACTGTGAATATAGAGACAGGCAGACAGCAAACTGGTGAAATGCATTTTTATGTCCTTTAGCATTTTATTCAAACATATCTGGAACATTATGACTCATGTCTGTTATTGTGTACCACATGCATCATATACATCTTGTCATTCAGTGATCTTGATGAATTACATGCAGCAATATATATCATGTGTCATTTCTGAGCTATGTAGCACAGTTCTATCCTTGTTCTGTTTGCATTCATTGTATATGACTGAGTCATCTGTATTAGGCTAGGGTCACTCTTGCCAAATTCTAAGTTCCCTGTGTTGTTTGCAGAGAACTTAGAATTTTTTTCTCCCTCCACAGCCTACATGCAGGTTGCAGAGTGGAGAACGCGGCCCCTAGCAACCCGCTGTGTATAATGGATACCGGCTACACAGCGGGCTGCAGGGAGTGCGATTTTCACCATGCACAGGGAAACGCTGCATGATTCCAAGTTCTCTGCAAACAACGCAGGGAACTTAGAATTTGGCAAGTGTGACCCTAGCCTTAGATTGCTTTCTTAGAGGTAATTGAATCAGATTTACAGTGCTGCTCACCATTATTGGCACCCTTTCATTTTTTTAATAGAATGTACAATATCTTCACAAATAAATGGAAATATACCAAAGTTATATCCTCAGGATTTTTTAATTAGTGGTCCAAAGTAATACAACAATAAAACATTGCTTGTCAACTTACATATTGCAATTTCAAAGAAGAAACAGAATAAACAGCATGTGCAGCAATAAAGACCCCTAAGTAATACTTGGTTGCACACCCTTTGGAATTGATGACAGCCTCCAAATATTTCTTGTAGCCATCTATAAGCTTCTTGCACTCCTCATATGGTATTTTCTCCCACTGTTCCTATAAGGTTTTTTCAACCTCTTGAATGTTTGCAGGGTTCTTTTTTACAGATTTCAGCTCACCCCAAATATTTTCACTGTGATTGAGGGCAGAACTCATTGTTGGGCATTTTAACACGCTCCATTTTTTCTTTTTTAACCATTCCTCTTCACTTTTGGATGTGTGTTTTGGGTTATTGTCTTGATGGAGGACCTATGATCTTTGACTCAAACCAAGTTTTCTTACACTGGGTAGGACATTTCATTCTGAAATCTGTAGATAATTCTCTGATTTTATGATTCCTGTGATATATTCAAGGCATCCAGTATCAGACACAGCAAAGCAACCCCACAGCATTATGGCTCATCCATGATGCTTAACGGTTGGTAGGGTGTTCTTTTCTTTTTAAGCTGCATTGCACTGTCTGTATTGCTTTGCATTGCCAAGAAAGCCTATTTTTGTTTCATCTGTCCACAGAACGTTTTCCCAGAAGGATTGTGATTTGTACTCTAAGTGAAAGATCAGTCATTGCTTTTAATGTCAGCAATGATTTCATCCTTGGCCTTTACCCATAAAGCTCTGCTTGGTTTAGTGGGCGAGCGTACGATACCTGTTGAAACCATGACCCCAGACTGTTCCAGTTTGGCTCTCAGGTCTTTGGATGTTTGTTGCGGTGGTTTTTTTCCACCATTCGCACTAACTAACCTTCAAAGACATCTCTTATCAATTTTCCTCTTTCCCCCTCATCTAAGGAGGTTCTTGACAGCTCCATGCTTGGCAAACGTCTTAATAACATTATGTACTGTTGAAACTAGGATACCATGGTCTTTGGAGATGACCTTATACCCTTTGGATGTCTTGTGTTTGCTAATAGTAGCAGTTCTGATGTCCTCAGACAGCTTCTTTGTCTTCACCATCATGAAAAAGGAACAGGGCCTTTTAAAACACTGAAGTCATCATTCATTGGCTAATTTATGTCACATGGGCACCGCTAATTTATCACTGATGATTCTCCTTTGTGACTTACCACAGGCGAGTCAAAATATGTTTCGATACAAGTTTAATGTAAAGCGTGCCAATACCAGTGTCTCTGCAAACTTTAGGTTTTTCTAGTTTTCTGCCCCATTGTTTTTTGTTTTAAATTATTTTTTATCATTTGCTCTTTTGTGTTTAACACGAGTCTCTATACAAAAAAGCTGTTTCACTTGATTCATTTTTTAAGGAGATATTCCACACTTAAACTTAATGGGTGCCAATAACAATGAGCGGGACAGTATTCCTGCTGTCAAGGACATTTTTTTCCAATTACATAAAGATAAATTAGCATCTACCTCACAATAGTTGTCTTTTACCTTTCTCTTAGTACAGTATAGTAAAAGCAGGCGACACTTAATGACTTAGATTCAGAAGTTGACATAAGCACTATCACATAAAGTGTAGGGTCCTTATGTTAAAATCCAAAATGGAGGTCACTAATGACACAACACATCAGCGAAATAAAAGAGGAGGACACAGTGTTTCATTACAGAGTAGACTCTATTGAAATTCATAAAACCTACAGGAAAGGGGTTAAGACCTCCACTTTAGACATAGTGAACATAGAAAACCTTAGTTGCTTTTTATATAACAAGGCACGGGGCAATAGTCGTGGGTGAGTTCTGCTTCTTGTGTGTGGCTTTACTTTAAGGAGGTGATACACCTTTGCAGGTCTCATGATGGCGATGGCTTCGGCTGGCCTCCAGGACCAGATGTTAACCAGTTCATCTAGGCAGATTTCAAGTCCATTAACCTTTTCACCCCTGGGTGAATTTCTGTTTTCCGTTTTTTCCCTCCCCTTCTTCCAAAAGCGATATCTTTTTCATTTTTCCATCAATATAGACATCTGAGGGCTTTTTTTTTTTGTAAAACGAGTTGTACTTTTGAATGTGATAATTTATGTTACCATATAGTGTACTGGAAAATGGGGAAAAAATTCCAAGAGCGGTGAAATTTAAAAAAAAAGTTAAATTGCATGATTGTTTTTTGTTTTTTTTATTCATTTCACGGTCACTATAAGGTAAAACTTACATGTCAGTATGGTGTGATCTACCCGGCCTCAATATGCGCATTGCGCATGCGTGGAGCCGGGCTGATCATGTGATCCGGCCCATAATGTACCAGTGCCGATCACGTGATTGGGCCCATCATGCACCAGGGCCGATCACGTGATCGGGCCCATAATGCACCTGTCCGGATGTGACCTACTGGCCGGAGCATCATAGCTGGAAAAGAGGGTGGAAGATTCCAAAAAAAGGAGGAAATCAATACAGAATAATGACGCCCAGCAGGGTGTGCAGTGAAGCAGTGAGGAGGGGGACAATGGAGCCTGGAGCCGCCTTTCCAGTCTCTTGACAGAGTGACGTCCAGTAAGTTCAAAGTCATTTTTCTAAAACTTTACAGGGTGGATTTACAACAGAGAGGGATGGTTAAGGGGCACTTAAGAAGGTGTAGGGACATCTAGTGATAGGTCAGGGGGTTAATTCCAGGTGACAGGTTCCCTTTAACAGTCATTATACAATCAATATACAAATATCATACAAAAACATTGTGCATTTCACCTCAATTGTTGTTATATAATACTGTGCATTATATCAAACAATGTTATATGCTTTTAGCATTTGCCAAAAACAATATCTAATGTTGTTCCCATATCCTTATTAGTGTTAATAGGGCATTTCTAGACCAGGTGTTTGCATGATTAATTAATTTACAGTGCCTTCTTATCGGGCAGTCCAGTGTGTGTTTTCCGCTCTGTTTGTGTACTGGAAGTGGTTGTGCACATGCGCAGACCACTCCCATTGTAAATGTTGCCATAGAGATTTGGAAACGGATCTCACGCCATATTGCTGCTCCCGCGCATGAGCAATAAATCAGATTATTCTCAGACACCATCTATACACACTCAAAGCGGTATATTCTCAGATGCCACTTGTCATCTCCGCAACTCTTATTAGAAAACTTGTCTTTTGATCCCTGAATACCGGTAGTTGTTTTTATAATATTTACATTTGTTACTATTAGACACATTAATACAATGTGTATCAATAAGGTATTAACCATTTAAAATTCTTGGTGCTCACAATATCCAGTTATATTAAGGGATTCATTTTATTAAGGCTAAATGGCACAAAATGGTTGTGAATATAATGAACATAATACATGTGTCCGTAGCTGGTTGTTAAGGTCAATTTATTTACAGTAAACCCTTCTGTTCTATTCTTTAAAACGTGACTCCCATCTCTGGGATGTTACACTCCCCTTGTCAGTGCAGTGATCAAGGGGTCATCAACTCCTTTTCTCACCCTCTGTCCAAAGGATTAAAAAGAACTTTGGGCTGTATTAACCTCTTTAAACTATCCCAGCAAATTTCTTGGACCATGTGAGATTACTTAGTGCCTTATGTTCTAACCCAACCTATATATACTGTACCTTCCATATCTATATGGTCTCAAAATTTGAGACACAAAATTTTTAGTCAACAAAGGAAATATTGTTATAAATTTTATTTGAAAATACTTATAAAATACATGTGACAAATAAACAAATGTCTTAATGTGATTAATGCTAATAATTTTTTAAAGAAAATGTATCATTAATTGCGGGATAAATTCTTTGTGAATCTATAATTATGGACGTGTCCAGGTAATTATGGCAACGAATCATTAGAGGAAATTTAAAGAGCAAACAACCCGTGTTTAGAGTGTTCAAACATCCGTGTACTCATTTTCACCATAATCATGGTACCTGCATAATAAAAAAATTAATGATTTTAGTGACATTTCATTTTTATATACCATTACAAAATTGTGACTTAAAATACATGGTTTTAGATGTGCAATCACATTTCACAGAACTGTTTGCAGTTTGTAGTCTACATTGAGACCTTCTGGTTTCAATGTCCTCAATCTATGAACCCACTGCAATTCTTTAGTTTTTAAACACTTTACTCTGTCAACCCCTCTTCTCAATGGTGGCACTGTATCTCTCAGGCCACTTTACACACACCAACTTATCTGTCCAACTTCTGACCAACTTGCTGGTTGCAGTGAAATCATGGACACATTGCTCCATTGTACACAGTCACAAAATGGAGCAATGTGTCCATGATTTCACTGCAACCAGTAAGTTGGTCAGAAGTTGGACAGATAAGTTGGTGTGTAATGGCCACTTCACACACACAGATATCTGAGTCCAATATCTGAACAGATCTCTGGTTGCAGTGAAATCATGGATACATTGTTCCATTTTGTGGCTGTGTACAACATGGAGCAATGTATCCATGATTTCACTGCAACCAGAGATCTGTTCAGATATTGGACTCAGATATCTGTGTGTGTGAAGTGGCCTTCAAGTGGCCTTTAGTCTGAATCTTAAGTCTTTTTCAGCATGTTTTGCCTCAGTAAAATGTTTGGAAACTGGCAAATTAAGAATCTTTTTGCGTATACTATATCAATGTTGACTGATTCTTGTTTTGAAATCAAGTGTTGTCTCTCCAATGTACCATAACTTACATGGGCACTCTAATAAATAAATAATGTGGTCAGAGTTACAGGTTAAGAAGTGTCTAATCTCATATTCAATTCCTGTTATGGGGTGACTAAATTTATTATCCTTCAACATTAAATTACAATTAATGCAGCTTACACAGGGATAGCTTCGTGTCCTTTTGCTTCCAGTTAGTGTAATTTGTTTCAAACTTCTCAATGGACCAATATCAGACCTTACAAAAATGTCCTTCACAGTTTTCCCTCTTTTGTACGATACTAGAGGTGGGCTCTTGTATTCTTCAATGTGGGGCAAACAATTATTTAACATCCCCCTAATTTTATATTTTGATAGATCGAGCATCTCTGAAGGCAAGCATACCAAATGAGTGTATTTTTTTTATCGTTTTATTTTCAATGTGGCAAAAGGGGGAAAGTTGAACTTTTATGTTTTTTTAATTTTTTCATATTTTTTAAACTTTTTTTTGTATTTTTTTTTAAATTTGACATTGCATCTTAAGGCACATCAGCACTGCACAGTGTGATTGCTTGTGTTGTGCAGAGAGATGCTTCAGCATCCCTCTGAACAACACAAATGATCACATTCTGCAAGTGATGCCACTTGGGCATCGCTGGCAGGAAGTACATCGTGACAGCATTGGGGATTGTCAGCTGACCCTGGACTGTCATGGCAATGCAATGAGGCCCCTTGATGATCACGGGGCTGCCTATGCCAGTGGGGAACAGCATGATCTCTGCAGCTTTACATGGTTAACAGTGCTGAATGGATCGCTGATCTGATCGCTGCTGCTAGCTGCACATGTCAGCTGATCAAGATCATCCCCGAACAATCCAAGCTGCCGGTCATCGTCCCCAGAGTCTCTGAAGCAGCAGCGGCCGCCCTGGCTGCATACTGCAGGTGGCATCACGAATACCCCTCATCCCCTCAGACTTTCCCGATCATCTTCCCCCATTTATTAAAATGACACTGCCATGGTCTCGGGACTGGGATGCTTCAGCATCTCACTGCATAGCACAAATTATCACTGTCTGCCAGTGAAGCAGAAAGTGATCAATCATTAGCTGACCCTAGGCTGTCATAGCAATGCATCGTGGCCCCGTAATCGAATCACAGGGCCACGAACGTCAGTGGGGTACAGCACAAACCCCACCGCTGTATTTTGGATCACACTATCAGTAATGGACAGTGCGATCCCTGGTTAACAGTGCTAATTGGAACGCTGTTCCATTCGGTGCTTATGTCAGCTTATCAAATCAGCTGACATGTGTGGGGGATGAAGCAAGCTCAGCACAGGAGCTTGCATGAAGGTGTTAAAGGAATATTGCCAATAAGTCCCAGCCTAACTTCAAGCTCTTGTACTGTACACTTAAGAAGATTTCCTCTGGGGGCACTCCTTTCTTTTCTCAGTCTGCTCCATCACTTAGTCTTCCGGTCAGTCCTTTGATCGGACTCCCGTAGAATTCTCTATAACCAGATCACGCTCTTTCTCTGTTGGTTGCTCCTTAGGATTTTGCTATCCTCTGCTTTGGTATCCTCTCACTCTAGGAACACCCACGTTATGCAGCTCTGTGGACTATTCATACCTTAGGTCTCTCTTTGCCACACCTTGGATCCACAGGAAAGTCTACACTGTCCCTTCTCTCAGGTTGCTATCACTCTGGGCTGGTCCTAAACATAACCTTCTCTACTCACTGCCTGTTGCTGGGCAGAAGACAGCTTCTTCACAGTACAAAGCAAAACATTATATGGCATCACAACACAATTCATATTACACAATAAAACATGACATAATACATATTATATTATAATAATAACACTGATGTTTTCAATGGGCAACGTAACAATATGCCCATCTCCTCATACACAAATCACTCATAAATACCCTTATGTCTATGCATCATCATCAACATTATATTCTATGCTCAGACACACTAATGGAGTTGATAATGTGAAGAATATTTCATTAGAAATATCCACATTCCCTGGGCTGAATTCCTTTTGGATTAATTAAGAGAAATGGCTGGAAAGTGACTGAATTAGTCATGAGTCGCTACCTGAAAGTAAGAGAGAAAATGAAATAGTTCCATAGGGAAAGCAGAGGTAAAGGAAGGAGCTGAGATATAAAGTAACCTCTTCACACTTGGGGATACCAGAGATGAGACTGCCAGGAGGAGGAGAGATTTATAAGGAAATTAATGCAGTCATATAGACCAAGCTTTCCTTGGTGTTCACAGTATGATATGGAAATCTCTACAAGACAATTGGGAATTATACAGATTTATTACAGTGAGTGAAAAAAGCCCTTTATCTTCTTAGTTTCTATCTTTAAAAAAATCACCTCTTAGTAATAAAAAAACCCCCATAAAACTATTTTTTAGTTGCATTAGTTTCTGGAAAAAATAGGATATCAGGTTATTGCCCTGAATAGGTCAATTCTTAGTAATACAAATGTATCCATGAATAACTTTTGAGGTGTATGTGAAAGCTGAACAACTGGATTCAAGAAATCTCATTAAAGGTACCTTTGCACGCCGCCGCGGCAAGAAATATTGACGGCAACATGTCGCCCTGCTACAATCACCGTCAAAATCTCTCCCAATTGCGGCATGTAATTGGGGAATTTGGCGGCGATCTGTCGCCTCGCTGCGATCGCCTGATTTCAGTGCATTGCTCTGAAATCAGGCGACCGTGGTGAGGCGACAGATCGTCGCCAAATTCCCCAATTACATGCCGCAATTGGGAGAGATTTTGCCGGCGATTGTCATATAGCACCCTCATCGCCCACAGGTGGTCTGAAGTTGAGATGGTGTCCACCCACTTAGAAGTGGGACAGGGAGGACAAGGAGGACAGGGATGTCAGCTTAGGACTCATCAGACCTGGGGTCACCGTGTTGTGGTTGATGAGCAAACGTATGTACCAAGAACCCCAGAAAATAAAAAAATAAGAATATTGAGTTTTTTGAAAAAAACGTACGTTTTAAAATTTTTTCCTCATATATCGCGTTAGCATGTGTGCATTTTTGGCAGTAGCTGAGTGCTGCAGTGAATCTTTTCTAGATAGATAGATAGATAGATAGATAGATAGATAGATAGATAGATAGATCCAAAAAAACAGGCAGCACTCCTTTACTTCATTGAAGTGGACTTTTCTTTATTCCAACCTCATGATGCGACGTTTCAGAGGTTACCCTCCTTTATCAAGCAAGAGGGTAACCTCTGAAACGTCGTATCACAAGGTTGGAATAAAGAAAAGTCCACTTCAATAAAGTAAAGGAATGCTGCCTGCAAACTTGATTCCGGGCTGCTCACTAAACTTCATGAATATTCACTGCACTGATCTGCAATGGCCAATCACAGATGCCCATTCTCTGTGCTCTCAGACTGCATCCCCACAATCTGTACCGGTGTATGTACTTGATGGCCATTAGTGTATGACCACCAATCTGCAGTCATATGTGTATATAAATAATGAGAGAAAAAATGCATAGAGGTCCCCCATATTTTTGATTCTCACCCACAGATAAAGTAGACAGCTGCGGGCTGCAGCCCCCAGCTATGTGTTTTATATTGACTGAGTATCAAAAATCAGGAGCTAAAGCTGCTTCTTAAAATTAAATAAATAGTTTAAAAAAAAGATGACGTGGTCCCCCCCCAATTTGATATTCAGCCAAAATAAAGCACACGGCTGGAGGTTGTTGTTCTCACCCTGGGGAGGCACATAGTTATTGCACCTCCAGGGTAAGAATAGCAGCCCACAGTCGCCCCATAATTTGGCGCATTCATGAGAATCTTGCTCTTCCTGATGCCCTGGTGGCCATCAGGTTAATAGAACAGGTTAATGACAGCTGAGTAATGACAGCTGTCATTAAGCCCAAATTGGTAATCTTCAATCAAATAATAATGGCGGTGCCCACCAGAAAACGTCCGCAACTCCCTCGCAGCTCCAGGCTTTGCCCCCACCACCCAGTGAAGCCACCGCATGCACCCCGCAACACCCCTTCCCCTTGGTAAGCCATGGAGGGCTATGTGCGCAGATGGGGATATATATGTACCAGGATGGGGGGACATATCTACACTGTATGTCCCTTATCCTGGTATATATTAGATGCTCAAGAGAAGTCCATGCCTTCCCCTTGGTCACAACTTATTGGACTTGTGTCATAAATTAGAGCCCAGCTCTCGGCATCTTTCTCAAGTGGATCCACTTGAGAAAGACGCCGATTTGTGTGTCGAAACGCGTTGTGGTCGCACCCTGCAGCTTTGTGTAATAAACTTAAGGTAATTCTATGAAGGCTTGATCTTGTGTTACCTAGTGCCGCATTCTAACACCGCTCCTTCTATCATTCATATCTATTCTCCCTTCGGGGAGCGCGGTGTAGCGAGCAGCTTGGGCAAGTCCATAGGACCTGGCAGTGCATCATCCAAACTCCACCTGTGTCCACCACATGATCAGCCGGCTCTGAGGAGACAAGGAGGGATTTCTACCAACTCAAGGAGTGTAAAATATCCTCTCTTCACACATAGGTCTGATGATCATCAACTTTATGGACCCTGTCTCTCTATACGCTTAATCTGGTTGTGCGGATTCGTGCACAACCTGGAAAGGTTAGTGTTCATTTAATAGAACCACATTGTGGTGAAATTTAGTGGTGTGGCGCAACAGTGCTGTTTATTTCTGTTTCATACAACCTACAGTGAGCCTCAGTCCACCAAACCACCGCATGATCAGCTCTACCCTTTTTTATTGTATCCTCACCCATCCCATGTAGACTGTGAGCCCTCGCGGGCAGGGTCCTCTCTCCTTCTGTACCTTGAGTGCCTTACATTGTTCATGTATTTGTACTATGTCTATGTATTTGTCTATGTATGCCCTTTCCACATGTAAAATGCCATGGAATAAATGGTCCTATTATAACAAATAATAATAATAATAATAATATGTCCCCATTCTGTTATGTCTGTGCCCCATTCTGGTATATACACTGTATGTTGCCCATCCTAGTATATATCAGGATGTGGGACATATATATCAGGAGGGTGCACATATATTTATACCAGGATGGGGGCATACAGTGTATATACCAGAAAGGAGCACAGACACAACAGAATGGGGACATGTATACCAGGATGGGGACATATATACCAGGATAGTAGAGATATATATAAGAATGGGGACATATATACCAGGATGGGGGGGTCATGTACAAGAATGAGGGACATATATACTGTTAATAAGACGGACCCCATTTAAAATTAAAAAATATTTTTTTTCTCTTTAACTTAACCAAATTTGGGGGTGCGTCGTATAATCAGGTGTGTCTTATAAAGCGAAAAATATGGTATATATTTATTTATTTATAAATAAATTATTATGAAATAAAGCTTGCAGTGACCAGCAAATGAAAAGCTCCATCCATCGGCTTCACCCTAGCTGGCAATCAAAAATAGGGGGTACATCACATCATTTTTTTTAAATAGTTATTTATTTTTAGCTAAATAAAAGGCTAAACATCCTTTAGTGTCAAATGAAAGGCACTAAAGAGCACACGCTTGCAATATTTAGGGGTGGGGGGACATTATATAGCTGTTTGACATCAATCCAGTTTAGCTTTTGTGATAATGTAAAAGACCATGTTTAAAACGCACTCCATATGCATATAATATGCATGCTATATGCATGACACACAGATGTTCAGCGAGGAAAAAAACGCACACTTTCATGTCATACGCATGCCGTACACATTCCCTACGCATGGCATATGGATGGCATACGGAAAACAAAATGTATGACACTCAGCTACTTTTCTTGCAGAGAATATCAGCGATGCGAGAAACGCATATGTGAGTGAGCCCTTAGAGACAGTCTTCAAATAAACAACAACTCACCAGCAGCACCTAACAGAATGAAGGAAATACAGACCAAAGATTGCAGCAGCACTTGCACCTCAAATGCATAACCAGAGACCCCCAAAGGAAACATCAAAAACTAAACAATTCTTCATAATTGTAGCTGATTAATTAGTGCTCTCTGCACTAAACTCCCTTGTCATATCAATCAGCAACCATTTACACCCTTTGTCTCTAACCAATGTTGTCCTGTGCCAGTCACTGCCCTGGTTGCCCATTCACTTTAAATGTATTCCTCACACCTAGTGATGGGCGAGTCCTAAATTACTGGGAATCGCTTGACTCTAGCGAGTCCGAGCCCGGGACTCGCTACTCGTTGCGAGTCTAGCCAGTCCAATGTTAATGAATGGGGAAGCGAGTAATAGCGAGTAATGTGCGATTTACAAATTGCAGATGTGTCTCGGAAGCTTCAGGCTCTATCTGCTAGGACTCGTTACTCTGCGAGTTTCCCAGTGTTTACTCGCACAGTAACGAGTCCAATGCAAATCAATGGCAATCCTCGTTTTGTCATAGACTCTGACAAAACTAGGATTGCCATTGACTTGCATTGGACTCGTTACTGTGCAAGTAATCGCAGGGAAACTCGCACAGTAAGGAGTCCAGCTGTCTGCTCTGTGTCTGGCTGCAGGCTGCCGCAGCTCCAGGGTTCTAGAGCCCGCCTGCTGCCTGATGTAGCAGAGCTGAGATTGTTCTCAGTCTGCTCATTCCCTGTGCATAGACATCTATATCTATGCACAGGGGATGTAGCAGAGAGGACATCGCGTTTTGGACTATGTCGGACGGAAGAGGATTTTTAAATTAAAGATGGAGTCCCTAATGGCTTTTTTTTTTATTTCTAATAAAAATTTTTCTCTGTGTTGTGTTTTTTTTAACCCTTTATTGGAGATTCTTAGTGGCCGGGTCAAACCTGGTCTGACATTAAGAATCTCGGGCTTAATACCAGCTTGTATAACAAAGCTGGTATTAACCCCTTTATTACCCAGCGTGCCACCGCCACCAGGGCCGCTGGAAGAGCGGGGTTCAGCACCAGAGGATGGCGCTTCAATGAACGCGCCATCTTCTGGGGCGGCTGCGGGCTGCAATTTGCAGCGGGGGATGCCCAGAAAGCTTGGGCCTCCCAGCTGCTTAGCTGTACCTGGCTAGACATAGAAATTGCGAGGAGCCCCACGCATTTTTTTTAATTATTTCATGAAATTCATGAAATAATAAAAAAAGAGGGCTCGCCTATATTCTTGTGTCTGGCCAGGTCCTCTGGCGCTGAACCCCGCTCTTCCAGCGGCCCTGGTGGCGGTGGTACGCTGGGTAATAAAGGGGTTAATACCACCTTTGTTATACAAGCTGGTATTAAGCCCGGGATTCTTAATGTCAGGCCAGGTTTGACCCGGCCACTAAGAATCTCCAATAAAGGGTTAACACAACACAGAGAAAATCTTTTATTAGAAATAAAAAAAAAAGCCATTAGGGACTCCATCTTTAATTAAAAAAATCCTCTTCCGTCCGACGTAGTCCAAAACGCGATGTCCTCTCTGCTACATCCCCTTTGCATAGATATAGATGTCTATGCACAGGGAATGAGCAGACTGAGAACAATCTCAGCTCTGCTACATCATCTCTGTGCACAGGGAGAGCAGGCGGGCTCTAGGACCCTGGAGCTGCGGCAGCCTGCACACAGAGCAGACTTGCTGGACTCCATACTGTACGAGTTTCCCTGCGATTACTTGCACGGTAACGAGTCCAATGCAAGTCAATGGCAATCCTAGTTTTGTCAGAATCTCTGACAAAACTAAGATTGCCATTGATTTGCATTGGACTCGTTACTGTGCGAGTAAACGCTGGGAAACTCGCAGAGTACCGAGTCCTGCGAGTCCCTTACTACTCGCAGAGTAACGAGTCCTAGCGAGTAGATTCGCCCATCCCTACTCTCACCCACAAAGCTCTTTCCTGTGCTGGACCTGCCCCCATTATCTCCAATTTACTTCTGTCTACCACCCTATCCATGTGACACAAGAAAAAGGATTTTTTTAGCACATCCAGGTAAAATAAAACTTCGATCTTCTTTATTTACGACATGGTTAAAATACAGCAACAAGATTGAAGTTTTATTTCACTATCTCCTATACTTTTTGTACCCTTATGCACCTTAATTACTCAGTAATTCATCGCATCCACTGTGAGAGCTGAGAAGACACTACTTCAAAACGCTCACTGCTGAGAGCAGAAGAGAGGTGAGCATTTATTTACTTTTTGCTTTAAACTCAGTGATTATACAGTGGCCACAATACCACATGGATGACTATGTGCTGTGCATTATACTATATGGAGAACTATGGTCTGTGCATTATACTATATGGAGAACTATGGGCTGTGCATTATACTTTATGGAGAACTATTGGCTGTGCAATATACTATATGGAGAGCAATGGGCTGTGCATTATACTATATGGAGGACTATGTGGGGGTGCATTATACTATTTGGAGTGTCATTATATTAAAAGGAGGATTATGGACTTTGCTTTATACAATATGAAGAACTATGGGCTGTGTATTACTCTATATCAGAGGTCCCCAATGTCAGTCCTCGAGGGCCGAACCAGTGCAGGTTTTCAGGATCTCCTTAGAATTGCACAGCAGGCAATGATTCCAATCCCTGTGCAATAGTAAGGAAATCCTGAAAACCTGCACTGGTTCGGCCCTCGAGGACTGACATTGGGGACCTCTGCTCTATATGGAGGTGCATTATATTATATGGAGGACCATGGGAAGGACATTATACTATGTGGAGGACAATGGGCTGTGCATTACACATGGAGTTGGATTATACTATATTGAGGACTTTGGACAGTTCATCACACTATATGGAGGACTATGGGAAGTGCAATATACTATATGCAGGACTATGGGATATGCATCATATATGGAGGTGCCTTATACTATATGGAGACCTATGGGGGTGCATTATATATGGAGAACTATGGAGGGTGCATTATATTTGGAGGTGCATTATACTATATGGAGAATCATGGGGATGCATTATATGAAGGACTATGGAAAGTTAATTATATTATGTAAAGGACTATGAGTTGCATTATACTATATGAAGGACTAAGGGGTGCACTATACTTTAAGAAAGACTATGATTGTGTATTATATAATATGGAGGAGTATGAGGGGTGAATTTTGCTATATCGAGAGCTATGGAGGTTGCATTATATTATATGGACGACTCAGGGGTAGCATTATATTATGTAAAGGACTATGAGATGCATTATACTATATGAAGGACTAAGGGGTGCATTATACTATAAGAAATATTATGGGTTTGCATTATATTATATGGAAACTATAAGGGTGCATTATGCCCTGTGGAGGACTATGGAGGGTGCATTATATTATATGGAGGTCTATTCAGGTGCATTATACAGTAACTATATGGAGGACTATCGGCTGTGCATTATACTATATGGAGGACTATTGTGGGTGCGTAATACTATATGGAGGACTATTGTGGGTACATTATACTATGTGAAGGACTATGGGGTGTTCATTATACTATATGGAATACTATGGGGTATATTATAATATATGGAGGATAATGAGGCTTGCATTATATATGGAAAACTAGGGAGGGTGGCTATCGGTATGACGCGAACTTAGCCGCGCCCCTTTCATGACGCGGCCGCCCTGAAAACACAGGATATAGGCCACCGGGGCGGGCATCATGATTTCGTGGGCGGAGGCAGGAGCACACAGCCCCGCCCATGGAGTGATAATGAAACTTCATGAAGAAAAACGTAAATATGAGCCCTATTATGTACTGTAATAATACTTAGTTTTGGGCATAAATAGGGAGACTTCTAAAAGAGGGGTGCAGGCACCCCTCTATAGAGATGCGGGGGGGGGAGTTTGGGGGACATGTACGGAGCTCGGAGGAGCCCGTGGCATGGGGGCATTGTAGGTGAAGCCCACCGGAGTGGGCGTCCGGTCTCTAGGGGGACTAAGACCCCCCTAGAGACCTCAAGCATTCTTTTATTTATTACATTTTATACTTTACAATAGATAGTACAGTTTGCTCATGCCGGCAATAGCCGGGATGCGCAAACTATGCAGTAGCCGGATTGCTCAGGATTACACATCCTGAGCAATCCGGTTACTGCAGTGCGGTATTCTGCACACATTTTTGAAAAAAAATGTGTGTGACCAGTATTGCGTTCACCGCATCCGGATCTGGATGCGGTGAATGCAATTCAAGTTTTAAGTGTGACCCTAGCCTTATGAGGGAGCTTTTTCACTTTATGGAGAGATATTTGAGGGCCATCAAACTGCATGCAGGCAATTATACAGTGTGAAGGATTGTGTGGGGTCCATCATACTGTGCAGAGGGCTGTGTGGCGATTAAACTGTTTGCCAGGCTAGTGAGAGCCTTTATACAGTGTGGAGAGATGTGGAGGTCATTATACTGTATAAAGGCCTATTAAACATCATGGACTGCTGGATATGGGTCACAGTTGGGGAACAAACTGTGTCGGGGTCACCCTACTTTTCCGGGTCAGTTTAGGGGGTTACATTAGGGTCATCATACTCTGTTCTCTGCATGTGGAGAGTAATGTGGAAGAATTCACTTTGGGTGATCATGCAGTGTTTGTGGGGCACTTTTTTTGGCATTATACTTTATAGGTGCAATGAAAGTGGAATCTAGGGGCTTCAATAGGAGAAATACTTTGAAAGTTGTGACATATTCCACTATGTGACCCATAGTGTAACCCAGTGGAATAGTAATAATTTCTTTATTGGGGGGCCCAATTCAAATTTTCAATAAGGGGCCCTTTATTTTCTATGTAGGCCCCAGCGTTTATCAACCTTTTTTTCACTTCATTGAAAGTGTGGTCCAAATTATATTCCCATACACAATTGCAGGAGAAAAAAAAACACACATATTAATAAGCAAAAATCTAATTATACCCAGTCACACATGAGTGATAAAGCAGAAGGAGTGCCTCCCACACAGCTATAAATATTCAGCTGCACAGACAGGCAGGGCTCTAGATGCACCCACACAGATCTGACACAGGCATATGTGGTGAAAGAGAGACACACACACACACACACTTGCATTTGCAATGGTGTTTTGTATTCTTTACCTGTATTCTTTTTAACTAACCCTTAGGTTATCTTTCCCAATAGAATCTACAATGTGTCTGATGGTAATGGACTGATCAGTCTCAGCAAATGTTGGAATATCTCCCCAGCTGCAACCATCTCTGAGTGCAAAAAGGAAATCATAGTCATTTATATCTCTATGTTTCCTACACTATCTGAGATCTAAATTGCTTTTCTCAAGTTTATCGGTCACACGCCCTTTTGATGTTATGAAAAGGAACATGAGAAATGATATTCACTGAAGTACACTCCATACAGCTAGTCTGCGGCTTCCACTCTTTTATTTTATTATAATAGTGGTTTCCA
Organism: Allobates femoralis; assembly: GCA_033576535.1. Lineage (NCBI taxonomy): Eukaryota > Metazoa > Chordata > Amphibia > Anura > Aromobatidae > Allobates > Allobates femoralis. The sequence goes on from JARQOC010000006.1 coordinate 297,896,336, forward strand.
ACAAGTTTCCTTGGGTCTTGTGACCTAAACTATAGATCTTCTGAGCAATGTCCGACTTCACTCAGGATACATCATGGCTCCCCTCTCTCATCTATTTAAGAGATCCAGAAGACCCTTGGATTTAATGACTGGTATTGGGATCTGATGTAATTCTAAGTGTTTTGTGCCAAAGTCGATCGGAGACTCTATCAGAGTTCCGCAGACTAGTTCTTGCCCCATTTCTAAACTCATTATTGCATGAGTCATCTAAAAACTTGGTTTCAGTAGCAATTGTTGTTAAACTCATGGACAAGAATTGGTTAATGTCACAGTTTCTATGTTTGCAGATGACACCATGTCCTAAGAATAAGATAGTGACTTTGGCTGTTTAGAAATCTAATTGCAAAAGCAAGCAATCATTAATAAATGAGTAGTCCTAAGGTCTGATTACAGAAAAGCCTTTGGTGGCCATTCAGTGATTAGATGACAATTGTACCTATCTTGTATCTGATCACATTTTGAGGAACCTATTCTATAAATGTCATACTTGGTGGTTTAGCATTTTTATTCTAACTTCATGAATACCATACCTTTTTAGTTGGTATCCTCTTCTTCTGAGCTGTGTTTTTAAATGAACAAGAGGTTTTCATCACCTTTTTGTATTAGTTTGTTAAAAAAGAAAAAGGAGAGATGTTTTTCTCCAAAAGTGGCATCACAGTCCATGGACTATGTGCCACATTGCAGTTTATTCCCTTCACGATAAGGGGGAACTGAGCTACAATACCAGAAACAATTCAGTATTGAGTCAGCATTTTGTATGAGCTTTAATGTTACTCACCTAACAATGGTGCGTAGACACTGCAGAATTTACCAGGAACAGGTAGGGGTGTGACTACAACAGGTGCAGACGTTGCAATTGCACGTGAGCCCTGGAACCTAGGTGGCCCCAAAGCTCCTTTGACCTATAGAAAAAGACTAATGCTTTTAAAATTTGCAATAATTGGGAGTCCGGTTGGAGCTTTTGCATCAGGGCCCATGAACTTCAAGTTACGCCACCGGGAACAGACATTTACTCAATATGAAGCAAATTTTGTGCATCAGTTATAGCCTCTCAAGGGAATAAAATCTTGAAAACCATACACAACTTTGAGGCATAGATATTAGTGATATCAAAAGAATATTCTTACAGAGCTTGGTGGTTGCACTTAAGAGGTGAAGCTTGGCAGTTACTAATGGTAAGTTATTGTGTTGCAGCAAATTCACTAGCTTGTATGTAATTCACACTGTTGTGCATCACGTTAAATTCATATAAGAAAAGGGGAAAAGTGTGTAAATAAAAGTATATTAAATATAACTTTTCTATTTTCATTGGAAAATTGAGAAGCTATAAAATATAGAAAGTGTGTGTTAATAAAGACTTGAATGTGAAGTATACCATAGCCATGTGTTGACCTTATATTTAGGTCTTGGTCCACCAAAAAACATGATATACAATATACAGGATACCATGGGTAAATAGTCAAGGTCCCTAATTTAATTGATTGGCTAGTCTGAGGGATTTAAGAGAAATAAGCAAATAATAACCTGTTGCCAGAGTTTGCATTAAAGTAATCCACTCTATAAAATTAACTCTTTAGAGGATTAGTGGCTATATTAACTCTTTAGAGGATTGGTGGCTATTTAATTGTATGCCCTCACTTGATAGAATACTGATATAGTGTTTCATGCAGGTAGACACGCTGTCGGCGTGCCACATGTAAGGCTGTGGTCACACATAGAAATCCGTTTTTGGAAGTGATTTTCATCACCAATCCGTTTTTTTCTGGGTGCTTTTTGAGCCTCCTGCACTCCTGAACGTTTTTGGACTTTTCATTAAAAAAACGCATGCACAAACGCATGCGCAAATGCAAGTGCGCATATGCCATGCGTTCGCACATGCGTTTCCCATAGGGCCCCATGTTAAAAAAAACGCATGAAAACGCATGCGTTTTTTAACTGATGCCAAAAACGTTGCTAGCAACGTTTTTGACTCAAAAACGGACAGGGCAATGTTTGGAGCTCCAGAGAAAAACGGACAGGGTGTTTATTACATCCAATCCGTTTTCTGTCAGTTTTTGGACTTAGAAAAAAAAAATGAGAAAACTGAAGCCAAAAACGGACTGAGGGCTCATGTGGAACCCCAGCCTAAATGTGTGAATTGTATTTTCTCCCGATTTATGCTGCACTGTCATTGTGACATTGCCTAGTGCTATCTGTCCCTCATAATTCTATTTCTGACTTGTGTACCGTGACAGTGTGTCCATCTGTATGAAATTCTATATCACTATCAGTTATCAGCCTTAGTGCATCAGCCACAAAATGAGCTCAGGGACCACACTCGCACTCTATACTCAATATACGAGTGTACTGCCTCCTACTTCACCCTGCCAGAATTCTATCAAGTACAGGCATGCTATTAATTGGCCAACAATCTTCTAAAGAGTTAATTTTATACTGTGCATTATGTTAATGTACATTTTGGCAATAGACAATCTGTTTACATCACTTAAATCACTCAGAATAGCCAATCAATTAAGTTAAGGTCCGTGGCTATTTCACTATGATATCCTGTATATTGCTGTGATGAACTCCACCTTGCAGTCCCGTTCCGACACCTCTACAGTAATTTGTTGGAACCACACAATATAGTCTCATCATGTCTGCCAACACATAACATTCTTCATCCCCTTTATAGGTAAGGTCAGATTGGCACAATTTTACACAGACACGCACTCCCTGTCTACATGAAGGAGAGGGGGTGATTCAATGGAACAGTAGGAGAATAATCTTCGGCACTTACTCAAGGAAGACTTAAACCCCCATCACACATAATGAAATCGTTAGCGAGATCGTTGTTAAGTCCCAGATTTTGTGACGTAACAGCGAGCTCGCTAACAATCTCGTTATGTGTGACACTTAGCAGCAATCAGGCCCTTGCTATGAGATCGCTGATCGTTACAAAGTGCTCTGGGTCATTTTTAGGTCATTGGTCTCTCGCTGGGAATGCTGCATCACTGTGTTTGAAAGGGACAACGACCAATGATCTCAATACTACACCCGAGAGTGACAATTCCCAACGATCTCCTATAATTCCGGATCGTTACTGAGTCGCTGGTGAGATCTGACTGTTTGACATCTCACCAGTGATCCCTAAGGATTGTTATCGTTATCGGGATCGCTGTTGCGTCGTTGTCTGTGACCGCAGCTTTAGGAGAGGAAATCCACAGGGTACCTCAGATCATGAACAGAACAACTCCAGCTGTGGTACCACATTGGGCCTCCAGGTGCAAGCCGACACAGGGTGAGAAAGACTTGCTGTATGGAAGATAAGAAAAAGAGGCTACAGATCACAGGGACGAAGCATTAAAGACGATCCGTGCTGCTGTATGAATGAAGATGGATCAAGAACATTAAGGAAGCGGTGTTTATTTTAATGCGATTCAAGGCTGTCCCAGCCTCTTCCTCAGCATTACTAGGTGTATTCCTGAGGAAGAGGCTGGGACAGCCTTGAAATGTGTCAAAATAAACACCGCTTCCTTAAAGACCTTAGTCCATCTTCATTCATACAACAGCACAGATCATCTTTAATGCTTCTTCCCTGTGATCTGTAGTCTATGCATGGCCATCCACGTGAAATAGTGGATCCAGTAGCAGCTGTATAAGGTGTACACACCAGTTTTGGGTCTCACAATTGGGCAAGCTGATGTCAGGTGATGTAGCCCCCTCATGGTTCTCCTCCAGATCCTCCTCCTCGGAGCTCGGCTCGTCTGCTTCTTCACTCTCATCACGCAGCTGGTTGGGATCCTCCTCCTCGACGGCCTCTATCAACAGGTCAGGCTCATCCTCTGATTCTATGGCGGGTCTATCGTCCCGTACATCTGGGTCATCTGGGTAGTCTGGGTTGGCTGCGGTCTTGCTGTAGTACTCTAGTGGGGCTTCAGGGCTGCCTGCTTCCTCTGTGTCAGTGGTTGGTGGCACAGGGTTCTCTCCTGTAACCAAGTGAACCTCTGGTTGCTGGTTGCTCACCCCCGGTTCCAGTTCTGGATGGCCAGACTGCCTCCGCATGGCCTCATGGCGTAACTGGCGGGCCATGCTTGATTGTCCACTCCACCATCTCTAGGAGCTGGACTTTCAAGTCTTGGAGAGCGGTCCCCCAAGAGGCCGGATCCCCCTCGTTAGTATTGAGGGAGACCACCTCCGGGTTTTCAACTGTGCCGCGGGCCTCTTCCTCCACTTCCCGCATTAAGTCTCTCAGCCGGATTGCCGCCATGTCTCCAAGACCCGTACCCGTGTAGATCTCGTTCAGTTCTGCCACACCCAGTTCTTGTGCTTTTAAAGCCTATCGGTGGGTTAAAGTCTCTGGCCCGCCCCCTATGTTTTTCTTCAGCAATTGATGCGGGCAAGTAGTTTGGCGCTTCTGCCGTGGCCCTCCAACGACAAGTGGCTGAGGCACTCCCCTGGGCTAATACATTGTCGTTTACATCTTTGGACCCGCCATCTTGGGACCAGTAGAAAATGGCGGGTAATAGTTCTTTTAGGCCGAGTGCTAAAGTCTATAAGGCGCACAATACCCGTAGTTCATGGGTGGGTTCGATCCTGTTTGTGGACACCAAAGAGGTCTAGCCCACAAGGGTATTTGGGTACGGTGGATGTCACGGGTAGTCGGTGCCCGAGCCTGTTCTACCGAGCCTGTGCCCCCGAGCCTGTGCCCCTGCGGTGACAACGAAAAGGGGTATTTACAGAGATAAAAGTTTATAGAAGTATATCATGATGCCACCTATAGATCCGATGATGGCACCGCTGCTGCTGTGACCTCCGGGTTGATGGGCGGCAGCTAGTTGTTGTAGCTCTCTACAGGAAGAGCGGTGTCCCCTGGGCTGTAAGGGTATGATGGTGGAATAGGGTAGCACAGTAGGAATGGGGCAGCGCAGTCCCTGCTTCACAGTGCAGAATTACCTCCGTTCACCAAGAAGAAACACAGACACTTGTTCACTCTGTACGGGTACTTTACTCTGGTAATCTGCAGCTTACAGGTTATGCAGTTGTTACAGCTAGGGTAGTGGACCAGGTGGTTCTGGCAGTAGGCAATGTCCCTCTGAAGCTCCAGTGATGTTCTTTCTCTATCTATTTCTTTGTCCTTCCTCTCCTTCTTCCTCGCGCTGCCCTGCACGAATCATGCTGGTTGAACCAGGCCTGTCATGTGATATGCGGATCCCTTCTCTCTCTAAGGGGTGCTCAACCTGGTTTGGTGCTTCTGGTGGGGACCATGCGTAGGTCAGGCTGGGTCGTGCTCCTTTGAAGCTTTCGACCACGCCGGTGTTTGCGGCTCAGGGATTGTCCTCTGCACCACTTCGGAGCCGGTACCCCGTTTCGGACTGGACCAGGGTATTCAGTTACCCTCTATCCGCCCCTCTCTGTCTGAGTCACCAGGTTGAGGTGTCCTCCCGTTACTTCTCCTTTTAACTGACTTTGCTGTCTTGTCTGTTCTGTTCCTACTGACTTCTTCTTTTTTTTTCCCACTCACTATATAACCTAGCTCTCCTCCCACTGGGACCGGTTACCCTAGTAACAGGTTGTCTGATTGGTACCCTGCCACTATGTATGTATGTGGTTGTGGAGCTTCAGTCTTCTATTACCCCCTACCAGGACACAGCAAACTGCACCTTCTCTTAGGGGTGCAGTACCCTTTTGTAGCGCACTGACTAGCGGTGCGCTACAGTGAGTAGTACATTGTACGATAATGGACCATAATAAGGAGATAAGACCCTATTGCGCCCTTGTCTGCCCCTTTAGATGAAGAGGTGGCACTCCACATCTGATAGTTATTCAAGCTTTATTGCTAATTTAAAAGCATAGTAAAAAAGGCTCTGGGTGAAGAGGGCGACAGTCTATTTCGCGCCTCCTTGTGCTTCAACTGGATCCACCTGTAGCTCATGGGATAGCCCCTATGTGATCTGGTGATTTTGACCTGCGGTAACCTTACTGACGTTACCGCAGGTCACACATCCGACTCTTGCAGAATAATGTGTGAGAGCTGAGAGTCGGGCAGTGCCTATTCTTCGAACCTATGTCAGGTGACAATGCGTCACCATTGTATCCTCTTTTTGATTGATTGTATACAAACGCCAGTCTATATATAACCTACCAGCACATGGCAAAGATGTACATCTTGTGCCAATCCTGATGAAGGGGTTTATAATCCTGAAACGCATAAAAATAAACCACCAAATGAGTTTCCAATAACTTTATTGTACTCATTCATTTGTACGGGAGCACAGCACAAAGTCCCCTTTCTCTTCTATATGCATTACTGGATTTACAACACGTGGGAGACTGCTGTATACCGTCAAACATTCATATCGGTGATATCCTATGCAACATCAGTGGTTGTGATTGATCACAACCGACCCATGTGAGCCTGTATTGGTACTTTGCACTTTTGTATCCACACAGATAAACACTGTTGTGCTCACTTACCCTTCCTTTCCAGCAATTCTCACTTTACTTCCAGCCTATGGGGGATGCGTTCTCTGAACGTGCCCCCATGTGCTGGGAAAGTGAGTCATCAAGGGACCTCCTATTGACTACATTGGATGCTTGGGATTTTATTCGGGTATGAATTGGTAAATGAGGGTGTCTGTTTACTTTATTTATTTACTAATTCTCTCTTTTTATGTCTTGCAGGTTTGCTTTTGCAGACTACGCTGGATTCCGTGAACTACACCAAAATCCCTGGAATACTGCAAGATTTTTCTTTTTTTATAGGGGTGTTTTTCAATAAATTAGTGAAACTGGTGATTTGTTAGGGATTGCTTTTTTCAAATAAAAGATGTTTTTATTGTGTTTATTTTCTGATTATTGACTGAGTTATTAATGCTGGGTGACACCTCAACATTACTAACCTCTGGATTTTATGTCAGCTGACATTACACAGCCCCCATCAACCCCAAATACCATTACGCCATTTGCCAACACACCAGGGCAGCAGAAGAGCCAGGGCAAAGGGCCAGGATTTGTGCATCTAATGGAGGTGCCAGTTATGGAGCAGCTGCGGCCTGCTATTTTTAGGCTAGGGGGAACTGATTAATCATGGCTCTTCCCACTATGAGAATATCAGGCTCTAGCTCTCTGCTTCACCTTGACTGTTGATCCATTTTGGGGGGGACTCCATTTTTTTAACAAAAAAATATTTATTTATTTCTAAATGAATATGTTAAAAAAAACAGCATGGGTATTCCCTGTTTTGGGTTATGAGCCAAGGCAAAGCTGCTAGCTGGCTAATAAAAATAAGGGGGACACCACATTGTTTTTTTCAATTATTTATTTTGATGCTAAATACAAGGTTAAGCAAACAACAGTTAATGCCACATGAAAGGCACTAAAGGGTGCAAGCTTATAATATGTAGGGGGTGGGACACTATATAGCTGTTTGACATCCATCTTACTATCTACAGTTGAAATCAGAAGTTTACACCCACAATATAAAAAGATACATATGCCTGTTTTTCTCACTATCTGACATAAAATCAGAATAACCCATTTTAGGTCAATTAGGATTACCATAAATATTTATATTTGCCAAATGCCAGAATAAGAGGAAAAGAATGTTTTCAGGCATTTTTATTACTTCCTATAAAGTCACAAGTTTACATACACTAAGATTACTATGCCTTTATACAATTTGGGACGGCCTAAATGATGACGTTATGTGTTTGGAAACTCCTGATAGGTTTATTTGCAACTTCTGAGTAAATTAGAGAAACACTTGTGGATATATTTTAATGCACACCTGAAACACACTGCTTCTTTGTGTAGCATCATGGAAAGTGTTAGGAAATCAGCCAAGATATCAGGAAGAGAATAGTGGACTTACACAAGTCTGGTTCAACCTTGGGTGCAATTTCCAGATACCTGAAAGTGCCTTATTTATCTGTAAAAACTATTATACACTTTTATACACCTTTAATCCAGCCCTCAGTGGCGCAACATTTCGACCTGTATGGTCTTTCGCACGCTTGACAAAGACCATACAGGTTGAAATGTTGCGCCACTGAGGGCTGGATTAAATGATGTCCACTGTTTTCTGAATTGGAGTGCTGCCTGGTATCTTTGGACTCAAATATTACGTTTGAACACCATATTCAGGAAGTACTGCACCCCTCTTAAGTTTCCTAAATTTGTTCTGATTCCCTTTTTGGATCTCTCTATCTCTCTATCTCTCTGAGCATGTAAAGGATCATTTTAAAAGCTCAATATGTGTGCTGTCCGAGTGCCATCTGTGTGCAATTTTCTCACACCAATTGATTTGTGTTGACGAGATACGCAGCCCCTTGCAGCATGCTGCGAATTGCCACGTACACCAAATTTTGAACAGGAAATACTCTCAGATATGCTCTGACCTATTGTTTAACAATGGTACAAGTGCAATGCATTGTTTTGTCGCATTGCACTTGCAGACTTAGATGTAAGTGGACCCTTATACATGTTGTACACTGACTACTTTGCATTTTTTGCAAAGTGTCATATATTCAGTGTTGTCCCATGAAAAGATATGATAAAATAGTAACAAAAATGTTAGTGGTGTACTCACTTTTGTTAAATACTGTAAATCCTATATAATAATTGCCAGCCGTAATGTCCCTGAAGCCGCAGCCTCAGCCGCAGCCGGGATCTGTGCTCTGTGATCGCCTCCCGGTGTCTTCACACGTCCAGAGCAATAGAGCACAGAGCACAGATCCCGGCTCAGGCTGCAGCTGCAGGGACCCGGGACCTCTTCTGCCTGGATGGCAGAGGTGAGCACAGACAGGGTGAGAGGAGGGGGCACGGAGGGAGCATGGAGGGGGCATATATCCCCCTGCTGCACTGATACAGTGTGCCACATTGCTTGCACAGATGCAGTATCGGCACTTTGTATAAGTGCACAGGGAGTGGGCACATGACAGGGGGCCATACAGGACATACAGGGGGCCTCAGAGGACACACAGGGGGCCACACAGGACTCACAGGGGGCCACACAGAAGAGACAGGGGGCCACACAGCACACACAGAGGCCACACATGACATACAGGGCCCCTCAGAGGACACACAGGGGGCCACACAGGACTCACAGGACAGACAGCGTGCCTCACAGGACAGACAGGGGGCCACACATGACACACAGGGGGCCACGCAGGACACACAGGGGGCCATGCAGGACACACAGGGGCCCACACAGGACAGACAGGGGCCCACACAGGACAGACAGGGGCCCACACAGGACAGACAGGGGCCCACACAGGACAGACAGGGGTTACACAGGACAGACAGGGGGCCACACAGGACAGGGGGCCACACAGGACAGGGGCACACAGGACGGGGACACAGGGGCACACAGGACAGAGGGACACAGAACAGAAGCAGAGGACGGGGACACAAGGGAGAGGACAGCGACACACTGGGTCAAAGGACAGCGGGACACTGGGCCACAGGACAGCGGGACACTGGGCCACAGGACAGCGGCACACAGGGCCAGAGGACAGCAGGACACAGGACTAGAGGTCAGCGCCAGAGAACACCGGCACACAGAGGCAGAGGACTGGGGAACACAGGGGCAGAGGACAGGGAGACACAGGGCCAGAGGATAAGGGGACACAGGGCTAGAAGATAAGGGGACACAGGGCCAGAGGACAGGGGGAAACAGGGCCAGAGAACAGGGGGAGACAGCTAACCACTCAGCCACTCTATACAGTCCTAACCACTGACCCACCATGTACACTGCTCTCCACTGAGCCACCATATACTGTGCTAGCCACTGACCCACCATGTACAGTGCTATCCACTCAGCCACCATATACTGTCCTAACCACTGAGCCACCATATACAGTGCTAACCACTGACCCACCGTATACACTGCTAGCCACTGAGCCACCATATACTGTGCTAACCACTGAGCTACTGTATACTGTGCTAACCACTGACCCACCATATACAGTGCTAACCACTGACCCACCGTATACACTGCTATACACTGAGCCACCATAAACTGTGCTAACCACTGAGCCACCGTATACTGTGCTAACCACTGATCCACCATATACTGTGCTAACCACTGAGCCACCACACAGTGCTAACCACTGACCCACCATATACTGTCCTAACCACTGAGCCATCATATACTGTGCTAACCACTTAACCACTGTATACAGTGCTAACCACTGACCCACCGTATACAGTGCTAACCACTGAGCCACTGTATACAGTGCTAACCACTGAGCCACCGTATACACTGCTAACCACTGAGCCACTGTATACATTGCTAACCACTAAGCCATGATACTGTGCTAACCACTGAGCCACCGTATACAGTGCTAACCACTGAGCCACCCTATACAGTGCCAACCACTCAGCCACCATATACAGTGCTAACCATTGAGCCACCGCATACAATGCTAACCACTGAGCCACCGTTACCAGTGCTAACCACTGTGTCACCGTATACAGTGCTAACCACTGAGCCATCATATACAGTGCTAACCACTGAGCCACCGTATACAGTGCTAACCACTGAGCCACCGTTACCAGTGCTAACCACTGTGCCACCATATACAGTGCTAACCACTGAGCCACCGTATATAGTGCTAACTACTGAGCCACCATATAATCCATATAAATGCAGCAACAACAGCGTACTTTTCGGAGAGAAGACTGTACTATTCAGCGGCTATTTTTATGGCACCTGTTCATTACACCGGACTCCCGATGCAATAGCATCGGGCCTTTTTCTAGTGTGAATATATTTGTCACTTTTACATGTTCAAGCATACTTCGTTATATAGTCATGGAAACACACAATAAGTCAAGATCTAATTATACATAGTCACGCATGAGCAAATTAATAGAGATACAGCAGTTTCTGAACCCTCAATTGAATTGCACTTGTGGCAGGTACCAACACCCTTAAACGCATATAATCTATGGTATGGTATATGCTCTGCAAGGCCTGAAAAATATGAATTGTAAAGTTTTCAGGCTATGAATACTAAAACGAAGCAGAACATTTGTGAGGTAATCAGCACTTTACAGAGTGGCGCCACATCCCGAATCTTCCAAGAAAAAGCTCAGAAGCAGTGAATATTGCAGTTGATCTCCACTGTTACTAAAAGGATTTCAGGGGCTCTTTACAATTGCTATATCCTGGCTTTTTCCCATAGAAAACCATATGATCTCTGCAGGAACATCGTATTCTTATGCAGGTACATATATCCTTGTATAGGAAACAAACACTTATCAGACATAACATTAGAACCACATGCTGTATTGTGGAGACAGTGATATCTGGTGCTAAGATGTTAACAGCAATTCCTTTAAATAAGAACTGAACCAACAAACTGTATAAATCATTAGTGCATGAAAATATAAGAAGCTTTGTGATGAACGCATCGGAAAATTAATCTCCTTTCTCCACTTGTTTAGTTTACTGGATTATATATTGGCATCATATTCCTCAGTGCTTCACATATGTCATCATCATTTTCTCCAATGGGGCTCACAATCTGAACATCCTATCAGTTTGTCTTTGGAGTGTGGCAGGAAACTCGAGTACCCAGAGGAAACACAAGTAATCACAAGGAGAACATACAAACTCCTTGCAGATGTTGTCCTTGGTGGTAGTTGATCCCGAGACCCCAGTGCCACAAGCAAAAGTGCTAATCTCCGAAATTAATCCACTGTAAAAGAAAGCACTTAAAGGGAACCAACCACCCCAAATGACCCCACCGGACTATTAATATGGTTCCCTACACCCAGCACATACATGTGCTGCAAGCTTTTTTGCTAAAAAAACTGTTTTTTACAAGTTAAGATATAGCTTTTGAAAGTTTATAACGAAAGGACGGATGGGCGTTACTTAGCTCCTTCTAAAGCCGAGATCCTGCTGCCAGTCATCATCCTGTCCTGGTCACAGCAGTAACGGCCAGCCCTTTTTTCAGCGTCCCAGGCTGGTGCACGGGATGTCATGCCCGTGCACACGTCATCAGCTACAGCCGGGTCGCGAGCGCGCGCTCTGACTTCCTGCGCTCAGCTGTTGTATATGTGGGGGATGGGCGGAGTATACCATAGATAGGGAACATATTGCCATTTGGCAAAAAGTAGATTCTGAAGATTTTTACAAATGGAACTAGTAAGGGAAATTAATTCCCAGGGTCTAAAAATATATGTCAGTACAAGAAGTTATTAAGTATCTTAACTGTCATCATAAAAAATTTGATAAACTAGAATAAAAAGTATGGGGGTCGTTTTCAGTGAACTCTTATTACCCTATGTGGACGCATTTATAGTCAACGCTTGATTTGCAATGTTTTTTTTGTTTTTTTTTCTCTACACTGACTTTCTTACTGAAGATTAAGTAATCAGATAAGGTGGGAAAGCTATGTGGATTGATCCTCCAATGAATTGTTAGTAGGACTCATATAGGGAGGTTACCATGAATGTCTGCCATTCGCTCTGAGGAAGGGGATCGCATAAGTCCCAGAAATGCATTAGCGGTACAGCAGACTAAACGCTATAGAACTTGAAGCTTTTACTGTCCCGACATAGCCGCTGAGGCGCTGCCTCACCCCACCCACACGTCGATGTCATACTGACGCAGGTGGCAACGTCATCAGGAAGAGGAAATCCCTGTCAGCTGCAGAGAAACCGTACGTGCAAAGAGAAGACGCTGAGTCGGCGTGGAGGAGGACAGTAGCGTGCAGCAGGCCAGAGGGAACCGGAGCTGCAACTTAGTAAGGTAAACCAAGCTTTTGATTCATCGCAGGGGAAGAGTGTACTGAAAGCGATCCTAGTGCAAAGACATGTTTAAGGTAAAAGTGTGGCATTAGAAGGAATGATTGTTAGGTTTATGATTGAGTAGATAAGGTGGTAGGGATAAGGAAGGAAGTGCACATTAAAGATTAGTTTAATGATATAATGATATAGTGAGTAATATCAAGGAAATAATTGACAGATCACAGGATAACTTTATCAAAAAATATCACGTAGTAAGTAATTCACCAAAATTTAGCCAGGTAAAATGAGGGCCCGTGACGTGGGTTACAAGCTTACGTATTTGGCCACTAACTCCTCACATCTTTATCTTTTTTTTTGCACCTTTTCATCTTTTGCAGTATGTGGCTGAGCTCTCAGGGGGGCGTCGGTCATTTGTGATGCATATATAGGGTGCGGTGCAGCCCGCCTGATCTAATGGTTGGCATGACCAGCGGGCTGTGCTGACACTTTGCTTCACTTAGACCTGTGTGGCTGACGTCCTGTTGGTAACCTTGTGTCCATGAATGCCACCAGTCTCCTCCTTGTCAGCATGGCTGGACGCAGGCGCCACAGCCGCCCCCATGCTTGGGTTGTAGGGGATTGAGCACCGGTGTTCGTACACTTGTGTTGCCTATCAGTGGCGCTGGCAGCCCTCTGCTAAGTGCAACGGATATTTTACCTGGCTAAATTTTGGTGAGTTTTTTCTTTATTATTTATTTCTTTATCTATTTATTTAGTATTATGTCCTAATTCGGTGATTTTTTTCACGTAGTAACTAATGAAGCTTTTATAATTAAAGCATTATTTCAGCACATTTAAGGTGTCACATATTAATGTAATTTCAATCCACGTTGTTATAGGTAAAAGAAACCATTATAAAGAGAGAGGGTCGCAAAAGGTATCCACATCATGGAGTATATGGGGTAGGGTAATCATTTATAATAAAGTATCAAAATGACAAATTAATTAAAGGTGGTTTATAGGGAATTATATGTGTAAATTTTCAGATTTTATAAGGATACAAAGACCGCACAACAAGAATATACTTAAATATTAAAGAATTATAAGAAGGTGAATCCAGCTAACAGTAGCAGTAGCGAAAGAAACCCCTATAATATGGTAAGGGACGAATAAGCATTTTTTTTTTTTTATAGGACCTGAGATGAACGCAAATAGTAATTACATGTATCTTTTTAGGATCCTGTATGTAGAGTGAAGAAATTTGACCCATAAAAGATCGGAGTCTAAGAATATTAAGAAGAAACACCCTAATAGCAAATTTGCTAATTTTAGAAAAATAATTGCACAAAGTACATATATTATGGTATTGTGGTTTTAATAATATGAATTTTATTGATCATTAATTTTTAATAAAGTGATATATGGTGAAAACAGAAATTAGTGCATTATTGAATTAGTAAGCCATTGTATAGAGGTTGTATTGCGCTGGGCCCTTATAAATATATATAGAGCAATACTATTTGCTCTGCTGTGAATGGGAGACTTCATAACAGCTACTCTCCACTCAAGCTCTGAATTAATTGAAAATGTAACATTAGAGCATGCAGAGGGGAAAACTTATAAAAATGCAGGTTACAAGTCATATAATGATCAGAAATTGTATTCCTGATCATGTACATGCTGGGCAGCTTTCTTGAAATTGTAATTACCCATTATGTTTTTCAAATTATCAGGTGGAGCCTCGATGGATCGGATTTGCTTTTTCTCTAAGTTCTACAGATTCTTGATCATATACAGGTCTCGGGAATTTGGAGGCCAACTAAATACCTTAAGCTCTTTGTCATGTTCCTTATGCCATTCCTGAACAATTTTTGTATTGTGGCAGGGTGCATTATCCTGATAAAAGAGTTAACTTACATTAAAGTGTTTCCATTAAAGGGTCTACTTAGTCTGCAATGATTAGGTAGGTGCTATATGTCAAAGTGACATCCACATGAATATATGGCTGACCCATTGTTTCTTAAAAGAAAAAAAGCATCATACACTTAGGGTACCTTTACACGCCGCTACTGGTGGGTGGATACAACCAGCTACTTCACGTGCACGAGCACGCACAAACGGTTGCAAACGGTAAACGCACCACCTTTACACGCCGCAACAAGGTGCGCTACGCTACGTTACATCTATCTCTGGATACACCACCGGGTGCCACAAGTAGCCATCTGTAGCTTACCTTACCTCATTTACACACCGCTACAACAAGCTAATATGGGCGGACCTGGTGCAGCAGGGACAGCACATAGGCGTGCCACAATTGTGGATTACGAGACGTCCGTACGCTGATAGGACTAAGCAATAACATCATGATTGGCCAGGCAGCGCAGGAGGCTGTTTAATACATGACGCTCGAGCAATTGTGTAGTGTGACTGGTCAGCTCCTTAAATATGCCGCCCTGTGCAGCGACTACCTATCGTAACGCAGGAGCTTCCTCCAATGATCGCTGATGGGGCGCGGTAACCCGGAGCCTGTGTCACGCCCCAGCTACATACCAGGTACATAGCATGGTGTAGAAACAACCCTTCTGTTCCTTCTTTACACGCCGATACAGCTCACTACAATCGGCTGTGTAGCCACCTGTTTCAGGGCAGTGCTCGGAAACAGATGCATCTGTTGCTGGGTGCCTCCTACCGTCTTCACACGCCGCTACTACGGGGTATATTGCCGATACAAGCTACATTTGTAGCATGTAGCTGGTTGTATCCACCCGCTAGTAGCGGCGTGTAAAGGTACCCTTATGGTGGAAAGTGTTGGCACCTTTGAAATTGTTCCAAAAAGTGAATTATTTCTATCAGAAAATTATTGCAATTTCACATGTTTTTTTTATACGCGTTTATATCCTTTGTGTGTATTGAAAGAACACAAAATACAAAGAAAAAAGGCAAATTAGACATAATATCATACAAAACCATATAAATGGGCCGGACAAAATTGTTGGCACCCTCATCTTAATAATTGGTTGCACATCCTTTGGAATAAATAACTGCAATTAATCGCTTCCTATAACCATCATCAACAAGCTTCTTACACTTCTCGAGTGTAATATTGGACCTCTCTTCTTTTGCAAACTACTTCAGGTCTCTTTTACCTAAAGGGAGCCTTCTCTTAACAGCAATGTTAAGATCTCTCCACAGGTGTTTAATGGGGATTTAGAACTACACTCATTGCTGGAAACTTCAGAACTCTCCAATAGAGATGAAAGCTCAGTGTTAGTACTGAACACAGACAATACTATAAATGTCAGTGTTTGGGTTCAGAGGATAGGTGCTTTACGTATGAAAACCACTGGAGTGAGCATCACACTTTATTGTGACCCAAAATCCTTTGGTAAACTTCTGACTTCATGATGCCTTTCACACAGTCAAGGCACCCAGTGCCAGAGGTGGAAAAATAACCCTAAAAGCTTTTTGAACCTCCACCATATTTGACTGTAGGTACTGTTCTTATTTTGTAGGCTTCACTCCATTTTCGATATACAGTATAATGATGTGCTTTACTAAAAAGTTCAATCTTGGTTTCATCTGCACCAAGATGCTTTCTCAGAAGGACTTTGGCATACTCACATACATTTTGTCAAACTGCAGTTTAGCTTTTTTATGTCTCTTTTTCAGCAGTGGGGTCCTCATGGGTATCCTGCTAGAGAGTTTTATTTCATTCAAATGTTGACAGATAATTCACGCTGACATTGATGCAACCTGAGCCTGCAGGTCAGCTTGAATTTCTTTTGAACTTGATTGGGGCTGCATGTCCACCATCCGGACTACCCTGCGTTGGACTCTTTCATCAATTTTTCTCTTTTGTCCATGTCCAGGGAGATTTGCTACAGTGCAATGAGTTAGACACAAAAATGGACCCATTAGAGAAGATAAATGTTCCAAAGAGGTTGTGGTAACATTAAAAAATAAGCCAAAGGCCCATGGGACCAGCACACTACAGAAAGAATATGTCAACAATGGAGAAACACAAGGAGTTCAAATTGTGCAAAATAGTGAACTCTTTAACAAGAGTATAAGTAGCAAGACAATAAGGAAATATGTACCTAAACAATGGTGGCGAACACAGCACCAGACTAAACCCCGGTCACTATGTAAGTATAGATGATATTATAAGCAGGCAACAATGTAGAAATCATCAGAGTGAAACACAATAATCTAACATGACCAGACCACAGGCCCTCAAATAGATCCTTGAAGACATGATACACATGCTCCTCATGGAAGAAGCGAGCTGCAAGTCCGCGAAATGATCATAGAGACGTGGGCTGCAGTGCACCTGGGCTTCCTCTTGAACATGTAGGTGTGGTAAGTTTTCTGCTTTTTCACCAATCACACTTAGTGATTCAATATCATTTTCATGTCACTTGCCATTTATTATCGTGATTCATTGGGTTTCACTTTCTGATGATTTCTACATTGTTGACTGCTAGTAATATTATTTCTACTTACATGCTCACCAGGGTTTAGTCTGGTGCTTTGTTCACTACCATTGTTTGTGTATATACTTCCTTATTGTTTTGTTATTTATACTTTTATTAAGGAGTCCACTATTTTGCACAATTTGAACTCCTTGTGTTTCTACTTTAATACGATAAGTTGTAAACTTCCTCATTGCATTGCACACCATGGGCAAAGGAAGATCAAGATCTCTGGAGATGGAATTATAACCTTGAAATTGTTGATTTTTTTTTTTAACAATTTTGGTTCTCAAGTTCTCAGACAGTTCTCTTCTTCTCTGTTTTTCATATTTTTGTGACACATACAGACACACAATGCAAAGATAGAGTCAACTTCTCCCCTTTTTATCTGGTTTCAGGTGTAATTTTTATATTGCCCACATCTGTTACTTGCCACAGGTCAGTTTGATAGAGGAACACATTCTTGAAACAAAGTTGTTTGCCCACAATTTTGGAAAGGTGCCAACAATTTTGTTCAGCTTATTTTTGGATTTTTATCAAATTATGTCCAATTTGCCTTTTTTTCGTTTTTTTTTTGTGTTGTTCCTTTACACACAAACAAAATAAATATTTGTGTACCATAGCACATGTAATTACAATACATTTTTGGGAGAAATGCTTCATTCTCTCGAATAATTTTATAGGTGCCAACACTTTTGGCCATGACTGCATGACCTCAACCAACTTGCCTTTTTACCATAGTTCATTATAGTTCCATCTCTGTACAAGGCAAGTGATGTACATGCACTTCATTGTTTATGGCAGGGGTGGGGAACTCCAGGCCTCGAGGGCCGCACACAGTGCAGGTTTTCATGATTTCCTTAGTATTGCACAGGTGATAGTATAATCACCAGTACTGGTGATGATTCCAGACTCTGTGCAATACTAAGGAAATCATGAAAACCTGCACTGTGTGCGGCCCTCGAGGCCTGGAGTTCCCCACCCCTGGTTTATGGGATGTAAAAGAAATTGGAATTCATTAGACCTGGCTACCTTCATCTGTTGCTGCCTGGTCCAGTTGTTATGCCAACATGCTCACTTTAGTGATGAATGATTTTGACAGTTAAAAGGGGTCATTCTAAGCAGCTTGCAGCTATTCTGCCCCACATACAGCAAGCAACAATGTACTGTGTGTTCTGATGCCTTCTGTGAGCTCAAAACAGACAGCCTACCCTGCGTTTCACATGCATTTCTCTGTGCCTTCGGCAACTCTAATACACTGTTTGTCTTTTTTTTGACCATTTTTGTAATACTACAACATACCAGGAAAATCTCATAAGATCCGATTTTTTTGTAGATGTTCTGACTCCGTTATTTGGCCATCACAATTTACCGCAGTCAAACTAGTTTAGAATATCACATCAAGGGGGTAACTAGAATTCATAGGGCCATAGAAAAATGAGATGGGAGCTCAACTACAAATCACAAGAAACTGAAAGAGCATCATACGTAGGAATAATTTGATGTACAACTGAAACCAGAAGCTTACGTACACTATATAAAAAGACACACCTGCATGTTTTTTCTCCCAATCAGACAAGAAATCAGAATTTCCTATTTTAGGTCAATTAGGATTACCAGAATTATTTATATTTGCCAAATGCCATAATTATGAGATAGTGAGAGAATGTTTTAAGGCATTTTTATTACTTTCTGCAAAGTCACAAGTTTACATATATTTCATTAGTATTTGGTACCATTTCCCTAAAACTGTAGGACTTGGGTCAAACATTTTGGATATCCTTCCAAAAGCTTCTCACAATAGTTGGTTAGAATTTGGGCCCATTCCTCCTGACGGAACTGGTGCAAATGAGCTATGTTTGTAGGTCACCTTGCTCATACGAGCCTTTTCAGCTTTGCCCATAAATTTTCTATAGGATTGAGATAAGGGTTTGTAATAGCCACCTTTAAAACACATGACATCATCATTTTTGCTGTCCCAAATTGTTTAAAGGCATAGTGATCTTAGTATATGTAAACTTTTGACTTTGCAGAAAGTAATAAAAACGCCTTAAAACATTCTCTCTCTCATTATTCTGACATTTGGCATATATTAATAATTATGGTGTCCTAAAAGGGGCTTTTATGTCATACAGTGAGAAAAACATGCAGGTGTGTCTTTTTATATAGTGTATGTATACGTCTGGTTTTACCTGTGTGAATAATACTGCTATATCTCAGACAATATACATAGTAGTGCCATGCTCAGATAGTAGAAAATCACCAATGTATTATCAAAATGTTAGTTGATACAGTCCTCTAGCACATAGCTGGGACACCTTAACCTCTGAGGATATGACTACATGTATAGTTATTATGAAAATGCTTACACCTGATAAATTCTTACATCTGAAAATGTTTACGGCTTCCAACAGAAAATAACTTGCTCCTTGTTGCCTAAGGGTCTGGTCACACATAGTGTTTTTGCAGCATCTTTTTTCTGCACTAAAAACCAGAATGTTGGCAGGAAATATGCATGTTTTTGTCATATTTTTATATCTATTTTTGCAGTGTTTTTACTTGCTGCATAAATGCTGAAATAATTTATATACTGTGTCTCGGCAAAATGCAAGATTATAAATACGTGGCAAGAACAAAATGTAATTTGTACCATACATACTGAAGCATAAGCCGACCCGAGTATGACAAGTCCCCTAATTTTACCCCCAAAACTGGTGAATCTTATTAACTCGAGCATAAGCCTAGGGTGGGAAATGCAGTAGACTGCCATCCTGGTATACAGCCCCTCATCACTGGTATATAGCCCCTCCATTACTGGTATATATCCCCTATCACTGTTTTATAGGCCCTCCATTCCTGATATATAGCCCCATCACAGTATATGCCCCCATCACAGTATATGCCCCCATCACTGGTATATAGCCCTCCATCACTGGTATATAGCCCTCCATCACTGGTATATAGCCACCCATCACTGGTATATAGCCCCCCATCACTGGTATATAGCCCCCCATCACTGGTACATAAACCCCATCACTGGTATATATCCCTCCATCACTGTATATAGCACCCCAATCTCTGGTATATAGCCCCTATCACTGTATATGGCACTCTCATCACTGGTATATAATCCCCATTACTGGTATATAGCCACATTACTGTATATAGTGCCCCATCACTGATTTATAGCCCACATCATAGTTTATAGCCCCCCTTCTTGCACTCACAATAAAAAATGAACGATTTAACTCACCCTCCAAGGCTTCCCTGCAGGCACCGAGGCATCTTCCCCCCACTCTTCCTGCTTGTCCCTGTCTTCTAATTATGTGACTCCACAGTGACATCATCGCTGCTGCGGTCACATGATTAAAAGCATGAAGAGCGGAGGGAGGATGTCATGGTGCCTGTAGGGAAGACTTGGAGGGTGAGTTAAATTGTTCATTTTATTGTGAGTGCCAGCAGGGGGTCATATACTGTGATAATAGGGGAGAGGGGTGAGTACACTTAGTGTAATGTAATGTCTCCTCCTCTGGTGATAGACAGGGGGGTGCAATGCATATTACATTACACTAATGAGCGGGGGCACGTGACCTCCCGCTCCCTCTGCAGCTTGATCCAGCCTTCTCTCAGCCTCCTCCAGCCCACAGTCACCACCCCCCTACAGCAAATAGCACTGACTCAAGTATAAGCTGAGGGGGGTAGTTTTCAGCACAAAAAGTTTGCTGAAAAACTTAGCTTAAACTCAAGTATATACAGTACATGAGATTTCTGAAATCTAAATTATTCTTTAGAAATGTAAAAAAAAAAGCCAAATACACAGCTGAAATGCTGCAAAAAGGCCACATGTGAACAAACCTTAATACATCCCACCCACTGACAGACACTATTGTATATATATATATATTTTGGAAATAGATGTATTTAAAGAAATCCAGTGGTTTTTTCCGTTAGATATGAGAATTTAAATTGACAAGCAATAATAATCTGTTTAAACATCATTCTCCAAGCTCTGTTCATACTACCATTATGTATCCTGTTCACAAGAGCTATGATGGTTCTAAATTTGATATTATTCCATCACACCTTGACCGACACCATTGACTATAAGGATGTTTATGGGGGTTACTGATACATGGAGAGAATAGTGCACTTTTTTTGGCAGATGGGTTGCGAGGCTTTCCTTCATACATGGCAAATATTCAGTTTGCTTCCCTAGCTCTTTATTAAAATAGTTTGGTAAAAGGTTGAGTGGCTTGTCTGTTTTTTCTAGACCTCGGCAACTGAGACTTACACACATTGGCCCCATTATACATGCACATGGAATCACAATGGAAAACAGACTCCGATGGAGGAATCTTTGCATTTCTACAAATTTAAAAGTTCAGTAGAATCATGAAAGCAGGGTCTTATCTATAGGGACAGCATGGGATATTATTATTATTTATTTATATAGCGCCATTAGCTTCCATGGCACTTAACATATGGAAGGGCAGACGACGACAAGTAAAGTATGTATTGACAGTCTAGATGCACAGGTACAGGAGGGGAGTGGACCCTGCCCGCAAGGGCTCACAGTGTGCGAGGGCGGGTGGAAAACAGAAGGAAAGGGAAGTGCTGATCGTGCGGTGGTGCCGTGGACTGGGTCTCACTGTATGCTGTAGGCTTATCGGAAGAGGTGGGTTTTTACTGTAGGTTTCTTTTGAACGTTCCCAGGGTAGGCGAGTGTCTGATGTGTTGGGTGAGAGAGTTCCAGAGTAAAGCGGAGGCACATGAAAAGTATTGTATTCAGTTGTGAGAGGCAGCGATAAGAGGGGAGTAGAGAAGGAGTTCTTGAGAAGATCGCAGGTTGCGTGCGGGTAGGTATTGGGAGACCATGTCGGAAATGTATAGAGGAGACAGGTTGTGAATGGCTTTGTATGTCATGGTTAGGGTTTTGAACTAAGACTTCTGAGAAGTGGGGAGCCAGTGAAGGGCTTTGCAGAAGGTAGAGGCTAGGGAGTAGTGGGGAGACAGGTGGATTAGTCGGGCAGCAGAGTTTAGGATAGATTGGAGAGGTCCGAGGGAGGAAGCGGGGAGGCCGATGAGCAGGAGGTTGCAGCAATCAGGCAGGAGATAATGAAAGCATGAACGAGAGTTTTTGCAGTGTCATGGCCAAGAAAGGTGTGAATCTGGGAAATGTGTTTGAGCTGGAGTCAGCAGGAGGGCTTGGATGTGAGGTTTGAAGGAGAGGGAAAAGTCAAGGATTACTCCGAGGCTCTTGGCATGGGGGACTGGAGAGAGTGATGAGATGCGGCCAGGGATGAGATGCGGCCAGGGATGAGATGCAGCCAGGGATAAAGTGTAGCCAGAGATGAGGTCCAGGCAGGGATGAGGTGTAGCCAGGGATGAGATGCAGCCGGGGATGAGATGCAGCTCGGGGTCTGAAGGAGTGCGAAGATGAGCCAGGGATGAGATGCAGTCAGGGATGAGGTGCAGCCAGGGATGAGGTGCAGCCAGGGATGAGGTGCAGCCTGGAATGAGATGCAGGGATGCAGTGCAACCAGGGATGAGATGCAGCCAGGGATGAGATGCAGCCAGGGATGAGGTGTAGCCAGGGATGAGGTGCAGCCTGGAATGAGATGCAGCCAGGGATGCAGTGCAACCAGGGATGAGATGCAGCCAGGGATGGGATGCAGGCCAGGGATGAGATGTAGCATCAGTATTATAAATCAATTCAAGAGTGACAGCATTCACTAGAAATCATCTTTTATTCTGCCCAAATTGCTTACAGAATAGTAATATTTTAGTTTTATTGCTGATCTGTAAGCTGGTTGAGAATAACAAACGGTTCATTGTATATACTGTCTCTCTTCTATTGATTGCAGCTTCCTCTGGTTAGGACTCGGAGACATCATCTTTGGTGAAACTGCCTTCTGGTGATTACCCTGCTCTTTTTACAGCTTTAGTCTCAATACTATATATGGTTCACGGTAGGCGCAGGGCCGCACCGTCCATTGGACAGTGTGAGCCCTGTCATTCAGGCGGCAGCCGGCAGGGGAGCGGCAGGGCAGAAGGGGGCGGCGCCTCATGCACACAGCCTCCCCCTATCATGGCGCCGTAATCGGTGCCGCGGCTCAGGGGGCGGCAGTGCTGGGCTCCACTAGCACCCCCCCCGTAATCGGTGCCGCGGTCAGGCGGCAGAGGGGCTTGGTGCACCCCTGGGTAGGCGGGTGCTCTGTTATAGATTTTGAATTAAGTACACATACGCATAAGACTGATTAAAATTTCAAGATTAAAATATCAAAGTTTCAATGAATAAAGTTGACGTGATGTGAAGTGTTTTGTGCTCTATGCATTGTCAAATTTTTCTGCATCTTTTATGCCCATCAAGTATATGGAGATGCCTCAGAGGACCTCAGAGGACATTGATCAGGCAGGTAGACACATCGCCACAGCATGAAGCTTGATGCTGAAGAGAAGCAAACCAGAACTGACATTTTCACAAAATATGAGCCAAAGCTGGCATGAGAGGCAATGTGTCATTCACTGTTTAGTCAAATTCAGAAGTTTACATATATTGTCAACTATAGTATATACTGTGAGGTAGCGCCCCTGGGGGACTCACTTGGCAGCAGAATTAATACCAACTACAATGTGTAACGTAACATAAACAGTATGCTTAATTTTTTCATCACAAACCGCTTATTACTCACATAACATAACATTCACCTCTGTATATTACAGAATATTCCATCACAATATTTACACTATATTTACATTTCACCTTATACCCTTTACACTTCACCATCACATAATACATTTGTCAACAGAACCTCAAGGCGTCCCCCACCGACCCTTGCAGACCTCTGTCTGGTTCTAATGGGAGTCACGGCCGCCTAGCCTTTGATAGGCATTTTCCCCATCATATATTTTTCCCCATCATATGCACACTTGGACACATCATATGGTACTTTTCCATACACCACTACGACTCCCACAGTTACCTTACGTGTCCATCGCCCAGGGTACTTTAGCATATGCCCTGGTGATCCATCACATACATCAACAGAACATTAAGGAGTCCCCCACCTACCCTTACAAACTACTGAGTCTTGTTCTAATGGCGGTTATAGCCACCTGACCTTCCTTCATATTTGGATACATCATATGGTACTTTTTCATACACCACTATGAGTCACCCAGTCACATATCATACATGGTACTTTTTCATACACCATTATGATTACACATTTGGCACTGGGACCATATCACAACTTCACAGTCAGTCATATGGCGTCTATGACCGCCTGGTCCTTGAGCCGTCCTCGGTCTCCACATGACACCTCCACGGACTCCAGCCCATCACAGGGCCCATACAAACACACACACAGTCCAGCTTGGACTACCACCTTCTCCGGCCAGAGGGGCAGGCGTCTCCGGCGTGGAGAGCCCGGCTTCTCGCCTCACATCCTCACATCTTGCAGGATACGTCTGGTCTAGCTCCCATTTCCAGTCTGACTCTTACACAGACACCTGGCAGGTTAAGTCCTGCTCAGCACACCCACCTGACACACCCACACCTGGGCTGTTAGCAATCAGCACACATTGCTCTCTCTCGGCTACTCATTAGTCTCATCAAACTCTCAGATCTTAACCCACTGTGCACCGGTTCAGTCTAACAGCACTCACACTCAGTGAAACAGGCTCATGTGAACAAACACCTGTGCTGCAAGCCCATGTGATGTATATCGGCCATGGGTCGCATGCCGATCACAGCACCAGAATACTTTTAAAATCACTTTCATTCATGCACATGAAACTTATATCTGAACTACAGACATAAATGCCTCCCTACCATCCCTAATTCAGTATCCTGCTTTCAATTACATCTGAATACTTTAGAACCCGGATACAGTGGAACATAATGGTGGAACAGGGAGCCAATATCTCCTCTCTCAACCATTTGCTTGTGTTGTCTGAGATTCTGTACCAGAAGAGTGTTGACGTCACTGCATTGGTAATTGAAGAAGGTGACACAGTGCATGCTGGAGATCTGTAGCTTCTTCTATTAGCTGATTTTAAGGGGTTCCTGAAAATGGACCTTCAATGATTTCTTATTGATAACCTATCTCAAGCATAGCTGATACATTTCAAAGTGTTACATTACGTGTCCATGACAAGGAATAGTAATGTTTTGGATACAACGAAATTTTGTTGCATCCAAAACACTGTGTTTTACCATACAAGCACAGAGGATGGTTTTAATAGAAATCTCCTGCCCACTGTGCTTCATTCTAATGCTGCGTAAACTGACTTGCAGCGTGGGTTTCTTATTCGCAGCATGTCAATTTCTGGTGCTTGAGTCTCCTGTGTGGGAGAACGCAGTGGATGCAGTGAAAATTCACTGTGTTCAGAATGTCACACAACCCTGATCAACGGCACATACCCTGAAAAAAACCCTACAACCATGATTAATTTCATTTTCCCTCTTTGCACAGTAGCCAATTTTCTTTTTTGCGCTTTACTCTTTTCCACACTTTCTTTCAAGAGCTTTAATTTTTTTTTGTCAAATAGGATGAAGAAAAGGGTCATTTCTCTGCGCTGCCGTTCAAAGATCAAGGAATCCAGATAATGAGAACAAAATTATTTGTTGTCAAAGCGTTTGAAAGCCAACAGGCTTCTTCAGTACAAATCAGATATTCTAATATCATTTGTCCTTATGAAGAAGCCTGTTACCTTTGAACGCATTGACAATAAATAATTTTCTTTACATTATCTGAATTCCTTGATCATTCCTCGGAAGTGCGGAAAAATTACCCTTTTCTTCATCCTATTGTTTGATACTTCCTGGTGGGTCTGATGCAGCCGTTTGATGCCATTTCTTTTGTTTGTGACTTTCACAACCACCAAAGATGAGCCTTTCCCAGATATTTCTGTTGATTCTGGATTGGTCATCTCAGTCTCCTGACCTCAAAATCATTGAGTCATTCTGGGGAGAACTCAAGCGCACAATTCATGCAAGAAAGCCCAGGAATTTACAGGAACTGGAGGCTTTTTGCCATGAAGAATGGAAAGCTTCGCCATCTGAGGAAATAGAGCCTCATCCACAACTACTACAAAAGACTTTGTTGGCAGCACATCATTCAGGATACTCTCAAACAGGTTGACAACAGAACAGAGCATTAATTAGCAATAAACAGGTATAGGTATGATGGACTTTGTGGAATCAGGAATATACATATCTTAAGTGTCTCTGTGCAGCATCAGCAGGCTGCTTCTCCTCTCATGCACAGACACAGGAAACAGGGTACAGTCACATGGTCTTTCTTGTATGTGAGCCTCTGGGAGTGTTTTTTTTAAATCTAACTTTATAGACAATGCACAAACCTAGCAATAGAACACTTACATACACAGGAATGGAGTTGTTGCACTAAACATATTCCAACTAACTTCAAGCTGTTATTGATGTTAGAGGGGGCAATACACAGTATTGGTCATTTGGATGTTTTTGGTTGTCATTATGATTTCAAAAGACAAAATATAGTAGTTTGTCTATAAATGGGTTCACCCAACCACTGACCATGAGTGGAAAAAAGAAATTTGTGTTATCATTCATATTCTCTGAAAAAAGGCCAAGAAAGCAAAAAATCTGCTGGGGTATGTAAACCTTTGAGCAAAACTGTATAATAGCTTGTTTTTTTGCAAGATGACTGGTAATTTGGAATTACATCATGAATTTCACCATACAGTAAACTGAAAACTGGGGTAAAAAGTCACAGTGGGATTAAATGGTGAAAAAGATGCAATTCTATCATTGCTTTGGGAGTTTTATTAGCAAAGTTCATTGTATAGTAAAACATTAACTGGAAACATGATTCTTCAGGTTCATTCTAATTACGGTGATACCAAAATTGCATAGATTTCTGAAGTTTTTAAAAACCTTTCGTGACCCGTAACATTTTTGTTTTTCCAACAACAGAGCTGTAAGAGGGCTTGTTTATTGGGCCCTAAACTGATAATAATATTGATCTCAATTTGGGGTCCATGTTATTCTTTATCGATGTTTATTGCATTTTTTAAAGAAGTGTAGTGATACAAAAATACAATTCTAATTATATAGACTAGACTTTTATTGAAAAGGTACTGCCAAAATTGTTTATTTTTTTTATTTTTTATGGGGAGCAAATAGTGTGATTTGATATCTCTTCAATATTTTTTTTTACATTTTTTACTTTTTTAGTTAGAATTTTTTACTTATTTCAGTCTTTTCAGGTGACTTGTACCTGTGAACATCTGACTGCTTATACTATTAACTGCAACACCACAGTTTTGGAGTGTACAGCAACAATCTCCTATGAAGCTCAGCCTGTAGCTAAGCTTCACAGCAGTACCAAGATGGCACCAATAGGGGGCCTTCAGCAGATCCAGGGCAGCCCTGGTAGCACACTGGTTCCCCAAATCACATAATGGGGGGCAGATGGAAGCTGTTGCATGTGAGCACCAGCAACCTCTTCATTAAACATCACTATTAAAGCTACATTTTATTGGTTAATAGCAGCGATCATAGCTCATCTCCGTCTGCTGCTCTTAGACACAAATGCTAGTCTTGTAACATACTTGTAGCCTGTATCTACAGCATATGGAAAGAACTCATATTCTGATCCCCCTCCACACACACTCATCCCAGGGCTGAGATACATGTACATTATTTTACACCAAGGGGTTAAACCATTTTCTGTATTCCTTAATCTGAATTAATAAAGTATTATAATAATTGGTTATTATATATATGACTTTCACAACTAGACACATAGGACCTGATTCATCATTGCATTTCCCCAGTTTTTTTTTGTGCTTGGATGTCTGTCAATTAGTGACTTTTTAATTTGTGACAAATTTATTAAACTACTTGTGCTACTGTTTTCAAGTTGTCTTGTGGTTCTCTTAGTTTTCAGATCCTTACATCAATGGAGCTTTTCGAAATGCGGCATTATAAACAAATTGGTTCAAGTCTACTCCAGTTTCTCCCCATAGAGATTTTACGTATACCAGTTAATTTGTCGCATTTTTCCTGATGAAGGAGCTTTTCCAACTATGAAACACAGACTAATAAACTGCTCTTTTGTTCAACACCATCATCTCCATTGGATATCGTCCTTATCAGCAGCGCAGCAAATTTATCCATACACCCTTTTTGTACTATTGCATTTATTTCTGGTTTTATTTCAGTATAAAGAGCATCAGCTAGTATCTACACCCACATAGGATTTGTGCCTGATGCAACCCAGCCATGTGAGCAAAACAACAATATCTAATATTGTCCAGGTGATGACATATTATGTAGTATTTTTTTTTGTTTTTTTAGCAATAACTTAAAAAAAAGACAGGCTGATTCATCATTGTCTTTGAACTTATTTTCTCGAGTGAAAATTGTTGTAATAATGGCTTTAATGTTTCATAAATTAATTTGCACTTTTTAAATTAAATGTACTTAGTATTTTTTTTATTCATTAATAAAGTATTATTTTTACTTATCCAGATGTTTAGGCTTAAATCATCATGTATGACTTTTCAAAATGTCTTATAATTTTTGCCCAACAGCCCTCTAGTGCCCTTGATCTGCTCATTCAGGTTCAGTAAGAGAAAGCATATCTAGTTTGACACTTGTTACAACCTGGGAAATATTATGTTATCTTGTTATGGCATTTAAATATGTTTAGTTCAATCTGGCAGTATTCCTGCATATCTAGGCCTCTTCTCCTGTAAGAGCACTGTGCTTTGTAGGACATATCTGGGCACGAAATAGCCATTTTTCAGATCAATATTAGTGAGGATTTTATTCAGGCAACCACATGTTCTCTTATTCCAGCAGGCTTTTCCCTCGTGTGAACGCCCATCTTCTTTGATAAGTCAATCTGGTGAGGGTTATACTTCTGTCTGTGTGCTTTATATATAAGAGCCTGATAGGATTGTGCTGAAATCAATTTTTACATAGGGATTGTCTGTGGGAATGTATGTGTGTTCGAAGATTGTCCATTTTTAGTGTAATGATTCTCTATATCGTACACTGTCAGGGCTGTTTGAGATGTGTACCAAGCATATGCTTTCTGTACTGGACACGGTCATAGCTTTGTGGTGATATGTGTATCCATTGTTCTTGTATTCTCTCTGCTGTATATTATCACTATTGTTGCTTATGTGGTATGCTTAAAACTGATTAGTATTATCTGTATTCTTTGGCGGGCAAGGGGTGGCATGGAAGTGGAGAGAACCTGGGAAAGGGGTGGAGGAATTAGACTCCAAGAGGACCTAAGAACACTAATTGGGCGAATAGATCGAGAGATTACCTGGAGGTTGGAGGAGCAGGGAAGCATCCCCAAGCCAAGACACCCTTCAGCTCAGTACTCACTGAGACAGACTGAGAGAATAAAGGGGCCTGGCGGCCTGCACCCTTAATGGCCGGCCGGGAACCCAGGCTGAATCCATGGAGGGATAGAAGGAGAAGGATGAGCCCGAGTAACCCAGCTCACTGGTGGCTGGGCCAGAGAACCAGAGTGCTGGCTCCGTAGAAGTGGCCGGGAATGCTTCAAGCCCCTAATCACGAGACATCCGTCAGGGTGTGGGAACTCTATGCTCCGAGACCCAACAACTAGTACAGAGTAGGACAAAGCCATCATACTAGGGCTAGTGACCCAGAGTGTGGGACAGATTACTGCAGAGCCCATGACGGCCGGACCGAACCCGTACGTGAGGATGACGAAGAAGCAGAGGGCCCGAAAGGTACACTGAGAGAAAGTGATGCAGAGGAACCATGCTGGCTGCAGTGAGAACCCAAGTCCGTAGATGCTGTGTGGGTCCGGTCTTCTACAAGTGTTGGAAGGAACTGTAAAGAACCATTCCTGAATATAATGCACCCCATAATCTTCCATACAGTAGAATGCACTTACCATAGTCCCCTATATACTATAATGCACCTCACATAATCCTCCACATAGCATAACTGGCCCCACTTAGCTTTCCATATAGCATAAAGCATCCTATAGTCATCCATAAAGTACTGTATTTTTTGGATTTTAAGACGCACTTTTGTTTCCCTCACACTGGGGTAAAAATGGGAGTACGTCTTAAAATCTGAATTAAAAAAATCTTACCAAAGAGGGGTGGGGGGGTTGCAAGGGTGCATGCGGTGGCAGCCAATAGTCCTCTATATAGTATAATGCACCTCAATATAGTATAATGCACAGCCCATAGTCTTTCATATGGTATAATGAACATACCATAGTCATCCATGTAGTAATCTGGCCATCATATACAAACTCATTTAAAAAATAATTACCTCTTCTCATGCTGCTATGGTCTTCCAGGCGAGCATTTTGAAGCACTGTCTTTACTGTCAATGTCTGCAAAGCGGTCACAATGAAGTGATGTCACACTCGCTGTAATTAGTTGTCAGATCTCAGACGCAGCAGGTTATGATGGCGGTGGGATTGGAGTTCTCCCGCTTTCATCATTGCTTTCAACTGTATTGGCATCTGCGATGGCAATAGAGTTGAAAATGTGATGCTGGATGGGTCAAATAGTTGCCAGGTGGTCTGCCACCATTGACAGTACACCACTGCCCTTGATCTACTCACGTTGTTACAATTATGTGGATACCTTGAGTAATCTGATGGTGTAAGACTAGACAAGGCAGAGACAAGTTTTGAACTTAAGTCTGTATACACACGTGCAGCAAACAAGTCTAGGTGAGGGTGCAAACAAACAGTGAGGCAGGGCAAACAAGTCTTTAGGTAGAAACAAACTAGACAAAGTCCAGACATTAAATGTAGAGTACGAGTAGCAACGTAAATGTGATAGTCCCAGAAAACAGTCGCATAGCAAATATCTGTGCAGCAAACAAATGGTTAACCAGTGTACACTAAGGCTGAAAATAAGTCCTTAACAAGTCCAGCAGTGCAGCCCGCACTGAACCTACAATCCTTGATAGTGTACAACTAAACAAATGTCAAGCGTCTGACAGACTGTGGAAGTTAGCAGGTGGGTTGAGAAGCTCTCCTTGAAAGTCTTATAGGATAACTGCAAACAGCCAGAACCAGGAAGATGCAAAGCTGATTACAGGTAGCTGGGAAAGCTAGGAAAGAACGGGACCTCAGGAGGAGCTGGAGCAGCAGAAAGTCTAAACTGCAGAGTATAACAATTACATTCTACTCAAACCCCTTACATTAACCATTTTTATTTTAATATACACAAAATTTTAGAGATGTGTATGATTTCTGATGGCCACAGATCAGGAAAGAATTTCTTGTGCTCATTTCATGGAGTATAAGGTGGTGGCTGAATCTCTCCCGCAATCTTCTCATATGCAGGAGGTGCTCCAGGTACCAAATTGTTTAGAGTGTTGTAATCCTGTAAAGGCAGTTTACATTCTCCAGTTTCTCGGGATGCACGCATCATAGACCTGATTGCAGCTGGACCAAAGTGGTGGGACTTAAGTATTTTGTAGCCACTTCGCCTCTTGAAATACCAGCATCCAATGATCAAGACAAGGGCAGCTATAATAGCAAGAATTGCAATTCCAGTAGTTTCCTCTGCACTGAGCCCCATGTGTGGCCGTCCTCTGCTGGCATTATATGCCCCCAACGCACAAGACGAATCTGGACGGGGCATTCTCTGAGGTTCACAGAGCCAGCTCCTGCTAAACTGCACAAAAGAATTGTTTAAAATCATTACTCAACTCTTAAATCTCACCAGATACTTAGAGCGCAGGTGTGTGGACATGGCCTATATCACCCCCACCCTTAGTCTGTACAGGGCTTACCCAGGATTCTACTGCGGCCACAGCACGTGTTCCCCTCGGGCATGTAATCTTACAACCCCTTCCACAATATTTACAAAGTATTCCAGGTACCCTTGTTTTCCTCTTTTTATAACCACTTATGGATCCCTAACCAACACATTATTTACCTTGAAGTACAGTTTTCCCTCCTGCAGGAGCAATATATATCTCTCAGTCTTGTTGAACACAAACAGTTAACAGACTCCCTTTTGCTTTACTCTTCTCTCTGATCAAGGGGTTAAATCAGCTTTCTTTCACTTTCACTTCCAGGCTTCCTAGCACAGTATGATACATGCATTAATTACAATTGTCCTCAGTTTCACTTTGTAATTCACAGCGGGACTTTTCTGAATTAGCAGGGCCACACAAGGAACAGTTCTCAGTACTTCTGTAGTTACTAGGTAACTTTCCCTCACTATATACACAGTCGGTGACCGATCACATCTCAGTTACTCACAATAAGCAGTTTCTCCTTGGGCACACCATCAGTACAAGTCTCTGGGAAACTCCAAACTATCATGGAATCCAGGCACTTCTCTCCACGGACACAGCGTGATCCCAGCAGCACGAGTCACATCAGCAATGGCTTCCTGCTTCTTCTCCAGCCTTCTCAGTTCCTCCCCTCAGTTTTTTCCCAGGTCTTTTTACAAAACTCCGGGCTTTTTCTTTATTTAACTTTGGTTGACCCTTAGTGACATGCCAACATGCCAACTACACACTTAGGGAAACCTTGGATGGAATTAAGGGGCTTTTATAAGTGCAGTCATCTGAGATGTAAAGCCTGCAATTATGTACATAGAACTGAATTCTTTGAATCCTGTGTTAATGACAGAATATTTCCCATTGAGAACTGCATGAACTGCACTAACAGCTATGTAGTGTATTTAATTGAGTGCACTCTGTGCAATGTCCAGTATGTAGGCTGCACTACTGGGGAATTGAAACAGCGTATATGCAGACACATCTCAGATTCTGACAATACCGCTGCGGTTAATGAATCTGCAGTCTCTCAACATTTCTGTCAAAAACATGGTGGGGATACGAGATCATTGCGGTTTTCTGGTATTGAATGGATCTTAAACTCTCCAAGAAATGGAGACAGAAAACGCAGGCTTTTAAACCACAAATCTTACTGGATATTCAAGCTGGGGACTAGAGTGCCATTGGGCTTGAACAAAAGACAAGATCTGATTTTACAATACTAGTACAATATATGTGTCTTACTTTTATTTTTATTTTCATTTCTCATCTGTTATTATTATCCCTTGACCAGTTGTTCTTTATTGTACTTATGATTTGCTTTTGAATCACCGTTTATTCTATTTTAATTTGTTTTATCGATTTATTGTAAAAGTAAATTTTTTGTATATATTTGTTGCTCTGCTGTGTTATCTTCAATCAGGTGTCAATGATTAATTATGTCACGTGTGCTAGGATTAAGAAGGTATATATGGGTTTTCCCTCCAGACATCTTCGAACCACGACTAAGGCTGTGGTCACAGTTGCCATGCGTTTTTTTTAGTGATTTAACAAAACTCATGCTTTTTTTCATGTCAGCATGAGTTTTTTAAGGTGTGTGATGGCTCCCTGCGTTTTTGGCTGCGTTTTTGAATCTGCACCTAAAAATAGTGCTTGTAGTATTTTTTTGTGCGTTTTGAAAAACGCATGCGTTTTTATGGAAAACGCATGCGTTTTTATAACATGGGCCTCTATGGAAAACACATGCGTTTTTGAATGGCACTAATTGTACATGCGTTTTTGCATGCGTTTCCCATAAGGCCCCATATTAAAAAACGCATGCGTTTTTGGAAAAGCTCCAAAAACGCATGGGACTGTCACACATGCTTTTTGGCTATTAGGGCATGCGTTTTTTAACATGGGGGCCTATGGGTGCGTTTTTTACATGCGTTTTTGAAAACGCAGGTCTCCAAAAACGCATGTGAAAAATGGTACTGTGACACCAGCCTAAGACAGTTCTCTGTCTAAACGCATCGGTTTTAGCACATACTGCCTGTATTAGATGGATGGGGTTCATGTTTGAATAAATCCTCATAATTGCAAGTTTATGAGTGCTGGATTTTTCTACATTATTATTGGTGATTGCCGGTCCAGAGATCAGGACTGTATCCGTGCACCATTTCCTTGAACTGGAGTACTATAATTTCAACTGGGTGAGCTGAACTATCCTTCTACCCTTCCCCTGTTACCATTAAGGTTTAAAAAGTACATTTACCAGTCGACAATTCTTTTGTAGTGAGCAGACTCTGCAGAAGAAGCATAAGCCATTAACCTCCAGACACATATACGAACTACATTTCTCCATCAACACATGGAACATCATCACAAGGTCACATGGATATAGTAAATAGGCCAGTAAAATGAGCAAGACTCCATCTGTCCTCCTTGTGATTGTCTTTCTGGCAGCCAGGCCACATCCTCAGTTAGAACTTGGTTGTCAGACAGATATTCATACCTGATTGTGAGGCCAGCTAACAAAAATACACACCAACTCAACCTTACCTGGTCCAGTTGCTGGTGATGAAGATGCTGCTGTATCACTTAGTAATTTCCACTGACTTTCAGGAAAGTATGCTGTACACCTTGCTATAAGTCAGTCAGCTAGCATTTTGCCCTCTCTGTGCTCTCAAGTGCAAGGAGATCATGGGTCACTCCCTAGACTTCCTATGTGTCTCGAAAGTGCACTATTACATGTGAAACAGCAAATTCCAAACATGAACAGTATATATCTTAAAAAATCCACTTGATCAACTATTTGAGTGGCTGAAATGCACCATGGCAGCCAGAACATGTGTGCAATTATATATTAGGCAGGGGGATGCATGGAGGGTCGAAGCTCCCTTTGCATAATTATAGTGGACAGGACTAAATGTTGACATTCCCACCAATGTAGCCATTCACGCTCTCCAATGAAGGCAGCCATGCATACATTCCAGGCTCAAACATGATATCAGCCTATTGTTGTAATAAAAGGGGCAACCAATATGGCCACCACTACGCCCAGAGCATTACTACAAATAAGCGGCCATGCATATTGTAATGAGAGGGAGGACCAATATGGCCACCTCTAAATAAGAAGTGCTACTGCGCGTGAGCAGTTGTGCTAATATGATGACCGGGTTAGTTCATGGCAGTACTGTGTATGAGCCTGGAAAGACTGTTTCCCTGCAACCTGGCCAATGAGCACACAGCTGGAACTGCCTGCCCTGTGGCCAGTATCCCTTATGGTGTGTGAGCCACCCCGTCCTATAGGTTGCGCTATTTCTGGGACAAACTTACTGACTTACAGACTGGATAGGGTTTTTGTTATATGAGATGGCATGAAGGACCACATGAAGGACCACATGTTTTATCACCGTCAGTGCCAACCTGATGCACATTGTTAGGTCCCCTGGCACCGCTACCGCGCTCACCTTCTCTGACGCTGCGTTCTCTCCTTCTCCGCCAGGCAGGAGATGGTGTAATGAGCGGTGTATTGGGCACGGTCGCACTCCTCCCTTTTGAATCTAGGGGCCGGCACAGCTCAGCCTGACACTCTTGGCCAATAGCTGTCCGTCCTCCGGTATATCAGGTTGTCTCCACTGCTGGGGGGTGCCTGATTATTGTGTTAGATGTTGTGCATATCTGGCTGTTAGTCATGCCCTCCCTGTGCTCTCTCACTCATGGATATTCTCCCAGCCCTCCGTCCTGTCCGTATCTCGAACTCTGGTACCTCCAGCCTCCTCTGCCATACCTCCGTTAGGTTAACCCTACAAGCGCCTCTCTGGTACTGGCTGCTGTGGTATTTAGACCCCCTGGGTTTGCCCCTGAAAATCCCTATGTAGGAGTTGAATCAGCAAGGACCAGCTCACCCAAGGGAGTTCGGTACCACGGCTCAGTGGGTCCACTCTAGGGCGCCTTCCTCCGGAAGCGTGACAGAATAATCAGGCAATGGACCCCGCTGGTGCTCCATTTTCAGCACAAAAGGAACTGTCTTATCTATGAGAGAATCAGAACCGTATTATGCTAAATCTTCATCTTCTCTCCGGATTTATCTTCCCATAGGTGGGACATTCAGCAAGTTCCTCATTTTTCTTCCCTAATCAAACCCATCACAGCTCTCATTTGTAAGGGAGCAAATTCCTGTGTCTGGACCCCAGAGGCCAAAAGTGCTTTTTCCACCTTAAAGCACTCCTTCTCTGAGGCTCCTACCTTGCACCATCCTGAGGTCAACAGACAGTTCATTCTTGAGGTTGACGCTTCCTCTATCAAAGCGGGGGCTGTCCTTTCACAGCGATCCTCTACCGGACGATTAGTTACCTGCGTTTTTTTTCTCTAAAGCGTTTAATGCATCGGAGCGCAACTATTCCACTGGAGACCGTGAATTGCTCACCATAAAACTAGCATTCGAGGAATGGCAACACCTCCTTGAGGGTGCCGTTCACCCGTTCTTAATCTTCACCGATCATAAGAAACTGGCCTACCTCCAATCCGCCCAGAGGCTCAATCCCAGGCAGTTCCGGTGGTCCCTTGTTCTTTGCCAGTTTCAACCTTGAACTTCATTTTCAGCCTGGCAGTAAAAACATCAAGTCTAATGCCCTGTCAAGGTCTTTCCAGCTGTCGGATGTGGAGGAGAAGCCTTTTCATTCCTACCAAGATAATTAACTGTGGCTCCCTTATGTCTGGTTGGACTCCCGCCTGGTAAAACCTTCTTGGCACCAGATAGGAGGAGGGTTCTGGCATGCGGTCACTCTTCAAGACTTGCTGGCCACGTTGAAGTGAAAAAGACTCTTTCTTTGATTACTCATCACTATTGGTGGCCTACTATCTGTCAAGATGTCCTCGAGTTTGCTGCCTTGTGTCCATCTTGCGCTAGAAACAAAGTGTCTAGAGAGTTGCCTGTTGGACATCTGCTGCCTCTCCCAATTCCATCGGTACTTTGGAAACACATTGCCATGGATTTCATCACAGATCTACCGTGCTCCTCTGGTTGCACGGTTGTATGGGTAGTGGTGGATTGCTTCTCTAAAGTGGCCCATTTCGTTCCTCTGCCTGGATTGCCATCCGCTCCTGAGTTGGCCAGACTATTTATCGCACTCATCGGTCGGCTCCACGGATTTCCTCGTCACATAGTGTCAGATAGGGGTGTCCAATTTACTTCCCGGCTCAGGAGGGCGTTGGGCAAACATATGGACTTCACATTGGACTTCTCCTCTGCTTATCATCCTCAGTCCAAGCAGGTGGAGCATATTAATCAAGTCCTCATAACCTATCTACGACACTTCGCCAATGCTCATCAAGACAACTAGATCAGTCTCCTTACTTGAGCAGAATTTGCTTATAATAATCACTCCAGTGAGTCGTCCACTAAATCCTCTTTTTTTGTTGTATTTGGACAACATCCGGGTATGCTTCTTCCGATATCCTCTGCATCTGGCAACCCGGCAACTGATGCATTGTCTGTGGACTTCTCCAAGATTTGTGAGAAGACCAGAGACGCTCTTACACAGGCCTCTGGAAGGATGAAGAGACATGCCGAAAAGAGGCGCCTGGACTCTTCGTCATTTCTTCCAGGCGATAAAGTATGGCTTTCTTCCAAGTACATCAGGCTAATGGTGCCATCCTACAAGTTAGGGCCGCGTAATGTCGTTCCTTTCGAAGTCTTGGGTCGCAACAATGACATTGCTTACAAGCTGTGACTGCCTGCCTCGCTTCACATCCCCAACTCCTTTCATGTCTCGTTGTTGAAACCAATGGTGCTTAATTGCTTTCATCCTTCCTCTGGCACTGTTCCACGGCCTCTCAGCTCTGAGTACATCTAAGTAAAGGACATCCTTGCCATGAAGGAGAGAAGAGGCAAGACTCTCTTCTTGATTGACTGGGCTGGCTTTGGTCCTGAGGAGAGAACTTGGGAGCCATGGGAGAATATTAATGTGCCTTGTGTTCTGGAGAGATTCCTTGTGCACCTTCGACAGGGGGCGTGGGGGTGGGGGTACTGTTAGGTACCCTGGCACTGCTACCCCGCTCACCTTCCCTGACACTGCATACTCTCCTGCTCCGCCGGGCGGGCATCCGGCACCTGGGCGTGCAGTGTCTCGGAGCTGTTGCTGGGTCCCCTTCCTATCTACCAGTCGCCGGGGTTTGCACACCAGCACACTACAGTAGACGGTGTAATGAGCAGTGCATTGGGCGCTGCCGCGCCCTGTGAGTCTAGGGGTGAGCACGGCCCAACCTGACACTTCCCTTGGCCAATAGCTGTCCGTCCTCTGCTATATCAGGCTGCCTCCACTGCTGGGAGGTGCTTGATTATTGTGTTAGTTGCCTTGTGCATATCTGGCTGTTAGTCAGGCCCTCCTTGTGCGCTCTCACTCGTATGGTATTCTCCTAGCCCTCTGTCTTGTCCGTATCTCTCCGTTAGGGTAACCCTACGAGCTGCCCCTCTGGTACCGGCTGCTCTGGTCTTTAGACCCCCTGGGCTTGCCCCTGACAATCCCTGTATAGGAGTCGTATCACAGCCCAGTGGGTCCACTCTAGAGCGCCTTCCTCCGGAAGCGCGATACACATGAGCAAACAAAGAGACACCACCTGAACAACCAAGTTTGGTTGCATGTGAACTCTATCCTTTCCTGGAAGATGCCCTAACTCCATAGAATTCTAGGTCAGAATACATTTCTGTTGACTATTTTTTGTGAACCTTGCTGCTGCCAAAAATAAAATAACAATCTCTTAAAGGGGTCCTGTCACCTCCAAAACACCACCTAAGCTACCAAAACATGTACCTGCAGCATCCTATCACTAATCTCACACCCCTTTTATCTCCTAAAAGCATCGTATCAAAGTGCATAAAAACGTTTTAATACTTACTCATTAGGCATTATAATTAGCAGGGGCTATATTCTTTAGCCCTTAGGGCGTGTTGTTTTGCAGGCTCCAGGATCCACCCTCTCTCTCTCTCTGTGCTTTGCTTGTGCAGGTTTTACCCTCTCTGTCACTCACAGAATGCAAATCATTAGTCCTGCCTTCAGCTCCACATCACAGCAAAAGCTGCACAGGGAGGGCTGGATCATTCAGGCTGCAAAACAACACGCCCTAAGGGCTAAAGAATATAGCCCCTGCTAATTATAATCCCTAATGAGTGAGTATTAAAACGTTTTTATGCACTTTCACAGGATGCTTTTAGGAGACAAAAGGAGTGTGAGAATAGTGGTGGGATGCTGCAGGGACATGTGTGGAGCCCACTGGGACGGGGTACTCGGTACCCGACCGGGGTACTGAAGGGGATGTCACGGAGGTCCTGGTCCTGGTCCGGACCGTGTCCCAGGTTCACACAAGTAAAAGGGGTATTTACAAGGGATAAAGTTTTTGAAATAATGCATATTTCACATTTTTGGTTAGTACAATAAACCTCATTTCAATCCTGAAATATTACTGTGTCCATCAGTTATTACATATATCACACTAAAATAGCTGTTGCAAAAAAACTAATGTAAACATAAAAAAAAGAGTAAGATTAAGAGGGGTGCCCAAACTTTTTCATATGACTGTAAGTATGCTGTTGGGTACTAAAATGTATTATCTTATCCATTTATTCATAATCATATATGTTGAGGTGACTAAGACATTACCAGGCTGTTTCCTTCAAGTACTTGAGACGGTTTTCAATGCTATTGATTCTCAGCAAATTGATTAGCTGTAAATTAAATATTTGGGAAAAATTTGGCAAATTCATATTTCAAAAGTATCAATTATTCCTAGGAATATACTTTTGGCAGTGAATTATTTCTTTTTATTTTAAGTCACATTTATTGATCAGCAGCTGTGCACATGACATAAAAGAAGATATATAGACCAGGTTGCAAACTGAAATATCATTTTTTGCTCTGAAATCAATTAAATCTATTTTATATTAAACAATAAGGTTGAAGTCTCAAGGCACATGAAATCTCTTGTACGTAACCCAGTCAGTTCTATTACACACCTGAATTCACTACTTTCAAATTATTTCCATCTCCCAAGCACAGAAAGGGCAACCATTATTGCTTCATTTGACCCATTTGTTCCACATTCTGTGCACGAGATTACCAAGAATTCCATGTTCTAGTTTAGAATTTACCACTTCCTGACATGTAAATAATTAACAATAAATGTTATTTTGCTACACCCAGCTGTAATTTAATGAGAATCTGTTAGGCTAGGGTCACACATCAGTTTTATTTTTTTAAAACCTGATCCGGTTTTGAGCTTTCAAAAATCTCAAAACTGGATCAGGAAATGCTCCTCATAGGAGCCTATGCTAAACACCGGATTTCTTCACAAGCAATCCGGTTTCCGTCTCCGGCTCTGCAGCCTGCGTGAAAAATCCTGCAGGATGCAATTTTCGGAGCGGTTCTGTTATCTGCAATGTGGGAACCGGATTGCTCAGGATGTGTAATCATGAGCAATCTGGTTCCCGCATATACTTTGCTTATTCCGGCTGCCGACGGGATAAGCAAGCTGTTCTGTCTTTTGTTAAACTGTAAATTTGCTTTGTCTGAGGTCCTGAAGCCACTTACAGTAAGATCTATGGGCAGCGCTGCCCATAGATCTACTGTATAAGGCTTCAGGACCTCAGACAGCGTCGCACATGCTATAGCAATAGCTATAGTATGCGCGCCACTCTGAGGAGCCCGGCGCTTTCATTCATAAAACTGTACAGCAGCTGTCAGGAGGCAGCTGCTGTACACAGGTGATTATACCATTATATGCCCACCTGAGTGGGTGTAAAGTCTTTAGGGGGAGTGGGCACCCCCTAGAGACATTATAGAAACATTTATTAAGCAAATTTACAGTTTAACAAAAGACAGAACAGTTTGCTCATCCCTGCGACAGGGACATCGTTTTGACATCGTTGGAGAGATGTAACACGTCTAGATATCGTGCACGACGCACCAACGATCCAGCGAGCAGGTATTGTTCGTACAACCCAGCGAACAATACTTGTTCACTGATGTGAATGGGCGAAGTCCTGAATGACATCGTTATCGCGGTGTCACACACAAAGATGCAGCAGGTTGGCTGATCGAGGATCGTCTGATTTGAGAACATTTTCTTAAGTCTGCAATCAACGATCCAATGATTTATAGTACTCAAATCTTGGGGTTACACGCAACGACATCCTAACGATGTCGTTTGAACGACTCCAAACCCGTGACGTTTAAACGATATCTTATCGTGTAGCGGTACCTTAATACATGTTAAATTGATACCTTTGGGGAAGATATTGGCTTTGTTGTTCTTTTTTAATCACAATTTGAAATTTTCTGCTAGTTTGATTTTGTTGCACAGGGGCCGGACAGCTGGACTATCGTCTCTTCCCTGTCTTTGATTCCCTCATCTCCTCTGCCTGCCTCCTGTCCTTGAATGACCTACATCCTCTATTCAAAATCTTATTACTGACCTGTTATTCACAGATTAGGCAGCGGTGGACCCAGTGCACAGTCCAACTCTAGTGCACTGAATTATAATAGACAAAAAACATCAAATGGTAACTAAAGAACAACAAAGTGGCTTTCTTCACCAATGGTGCCAACTTAATCCTTATTACAGTGCCATTACAGCCATGTCTTTACTTTACATTTTAAAATTATGTTAACAGATTCAATTTAAAAGTATGGTATGAAACTAGAATTTGTTGGCCCCTATAGACTGCACCTTGTACTGCAATTTAGCCACAAGTGTATCAATGACATTTATACATACAGACAGGGCTGAAAGTTTTGGCACCCTTAAAATTGTTCCAGAAATGAAGTATTTGTCCCAGAAAATTTGTGCAATTACACGTTTTATGTCATCGTTTATTTCCTTTGTTTGTGTTGTAAGAACACAACAAATAGAGAAAAAAGGCAAATTGGATATAATTTCAAAACCCCCAAAATGGGCCAGACAAAATGGGCACCTTTCTAAAATTGTGGGTAAACAGCCTTGTTTCAAGCATGTGATGCTCATTGAAACTCACTTCTGGACATTACTCTTCTACAAACTCCACCAAACCAAAAAGGTCTACACAGACTGTATAATGACCATCCATGTAAGCTTAGTCCTATGCCCCATTTCCTCAAGATGACTGGACCATCAGTGCAATAAGCCCCTGTACCTTGTGCAACCCCTATCTTGTTGTAGATTGTAAGCTCTTTTGAGCAGGGTCACCTTCATTTCTTGCTTTATTTATTGTATTTTTTTACATTGATTCTATGCCTATTGTTTTGTATCCAATTATTGTACTTTATTTGTTCTCTGCTCTAATTACTTACTGTATATTTTCTGTACTCTAACCCTACATTGTAAAGCGCTGTGGAATATGTTGGTGCTATTTTAAATAAAGCTTTATTATTATTATTATTATTATTATTATTATTGTGGCAAGTAGAAAAGAAACAAGAGAACTGTCTGAAGACTTGAAAACAAAATTGTTCACTCTCAAGAGGTCTTGATGTGACATTGTTCCCAGTGTGCAACATAATCAAGAAATTTACAATCCATTACACTGTAGCTAAT
Source organism: Allobates femoralis (assembly GCA_033576535.1). NCBI lineage: Eukaryota > Metazoa > Chordata > Amphibia > Anura > Aromobatidae > Allobates > Allobates femoralis. The sequence continues at coordinate 297,938,912 of JARQOC010000006.1, forward strand.
CTCCCTAGGCAGAAGAGAAAATTTAATGAAAGATTGTAACACAAGATAGTCTGGTTGGTGGATAGGCATGCACAATCAATTCCAAAGGAAGTTGTTCCTTAGGCTCAAGGTGCATCAGTGTCAGCACAAACCATTAATATTTGAATGAAATAAGATGCAGGCAGACCCCACTGCTGAAACAGAGACATAGAAAAGCTAGGTTGTAGTTTGACAAAATGTATGTGAGTAAGCCAATATACTTCTGGGAAAGTGCCTTGTGGACAGATGAGACCAAGATAGAGTGTTATGGTAAAGCATATCATTATACAGTACCTACTGTCAAATATAGTGGAAGTTCAAAGATATTTTGGGGATGTTTTACTGCTTTTGGCACTTCATGTCTGTGTGCACGGCATCCTTAAATTTGAAGATTAGCAAAGGATTTTGGGTTGGCCATTGTTAGAAAGCTGGGTTTGAGTCGTAGGTCATGGATTTTCAAGCAGGTCAATGACTCCAAACATACTTCGAGAAAGACCCAGAAATGGATGGAAACAAAGTGCTGGAGAGTTCTGAAGTGGCCAGCAACAAGTCCAAAGCTAAATCCAGTTTTGGAGAGATTTCAAAACTACCGTTGGGAGAAGGCATCCTTCAAATATGAGAGACCTGGAGGAGTTTAATAAAGAAGAATGATCCAAACTTCACGTTTAGAAGCATAAGAAGCTTGTTAATAGTTATTTATTCCAAAGGGTGTGCAACCAAATATTAAGCTGAGGGTGCCAACATTTTCATCCATGACTCTATATATGCATACTGTAACGCTCGTGTGGGACCCACTGGGCAGCAGTACCAGCTCAACCTGCAGGAGTTTGACTAAGTGACTACCTCGTTTTCACTAGAGCCTCTGAGGTTGTGGCACTCCAAGGTGTCTTGTTACACTGATAGATGGCCCCAGGGGTCGGGAATGCAGGCACAGACATGGTTGCATGCAGAACCAGTCTCTGGTTGTGTCAGGCACCGCCAAGGCGGTTGGTGCAGGCACTTGTGTACTCGACAGTGCAGAGGGTGCAGGTAGGTGCAAGGGGTACAGCAGACATGACTGGAATGGAAGGTGCTGCATGTAATACAGGTGCAGCAGGTATGGCTGGTGCAGCACATACAGATAGTACAATGGGTAAGAGCATTCTGGTGGCTGATACGGGCTGGTGCTGCAGATTCAGCAGGTTCGGCAGGTACGAGTTAACAAGTACAGGTATGGGTTAGGTAGGACAGGTACAGGAACAAAATACAGGAAACAGGAATGGGACCTGACAACTGGCAGTGTATTTCTAGTAATAGACCACATTCCTCAGGCACCTCCTATAAGGGGAGGGTGCCTTATGTACCTAGTATCCTCCAGACATTGACTGGAGACACATACAGAGTTGTGCACTGTTCCTTTATGAGGCAGGGAGTGTGTGCGCTCGAGCGGTAAGTGCACTCCCATGCGCAGACCCTTGGAGTAGGCAGAAGGTAAACATGCTAACACCACCATTGAACAGCTGTAAAGGTACCTTTACACGCCGCTACAACAGGATGGATACAACCCGCTACTTCACGTGCACGAGCACGCCCAAACGGTTACAAACGGGAAACGCACCACCTTTACACGCCGCCACAAGGTGCGCTACGCTACGCTACATCTATAGCTAGATACATCGCCGGGTGTCTCAAGTAGCCATCTGTAGCTCATCTTACCTCATTTACACACCGCTACAACAAGCTAATATGGGCGGACCTGGTGCAGCAGGGACAGCACATAGGCGTGCCACAATTGTGGAGTACGAGACGTCCGTACGCTGATAGGACAAAGCAAGAACATCATGATTGGCCAAGCATCGCAGGAGGCTGTTTAATACATGACGCTCGAGCAATTGTGTAGTGTGACTGGTCAGCTCCTTAAATATGCCGCCCTATGCAGTGACTACCAATCGTCATGCAGGAGCTTCCTCCAATGATCGCTGAAGGGGCGCGGTATCCTGGAGCCTGTGTCACGCCCCAGCTACATACCAGGTACATCGCCTGGTGTATAGACATCCCTTCTGTAGCTTCTTTACACGCCGATACAGCTCGCTGCAATCGGCTTTGTAGCCACCTGTTTCAGAGCAGTGCTCGGAAACAGATGTATCTGTTGCCGGCTGCCTCCTACCGTCTTCACACGCCGCTACTACGGGCTATATTGACGATCGTAGCCTGTAGCGGGTTGTATCCATCCTGTTGTAGCGGCGTGTAAAGGTACCTTAAGGGTCAGTTTGCCAGCATCCCTGCAGAAAGGAGGGAGCAGGACAGAGCGAAAACGCTGGTGGTGGCATTACACATATATAAAATAAATAATTATAAATGGTAAATATTTAGGCAACAGCTGTCATTTGTCTCTAAAATAAAGTAAAACAAAAACATGGAAAAGTTTGTCTTGAGATTTCTATCAAACTTCAGTCTTTCCTCTGCCCCTTGTCTGTCTTGATCATTCTTCAGCATCTGATTACATCTAATGAAGTTCTCTCTTCCCCAATTTCCAGTGAAAAAGTCTGGACTAGACCGTGCAGTCAAATGTTGTTGCTATGGCAAATGGCACCCCAGATGACATCATCAGGTGTCATTTAAACTGTTTTGCTCAGGCCTTCACCATCTAAGCCTTGATACTTCTTGGTGTTCATTTTTAACCAGTCTGTTCTGTTTGATGGTTTGGACTTTTGTGTTGTGTTTTTTATGTACCGTATATACTCGTGTATAAGCCAACCCGTGTATAAGCCGCCCCCCTACTTTTGCCCCCAAAAACTGGGAAAACTTATTGACTCGCGTATAAGCCGAGGGTGGACTCCAGCACAGGTATACAGTCCTCAGCAGTGTGGTATACAGCCCTCAGCACAGGTATACAGCCCTCAGCATAGAGTATACAGCCCCGAGCACAGTCTATACAATACAGCCCTCAGCACAGTGTATACAGCCCTCAGCACAGTGTATACAGCCCTTAGCACAGTGTATACAGCTCCCAGCACAGTGTATACAGCTCCCAGCACAGTGTATACAGCTCCCAGCACAGTGTATACAGCCCTCAGCACAGTGTATACAGCTTCCAGCACAGTGTATACAGCTCCCAGCACAGTGTACACAGCTCCCAGCACAGTGTATACAGGACCCCATCCCTGGTATACTGGCTCCCCCTCACAGTATGGCGCCCCCCTCACAGTACCACCCCCCCCCATGCTGCCGCTGCTCACTGTACAATAAAGACAGTGTTATTAGCTCTCACCCGCCGGCGGATTGCTCCTGGCTGTGCATCTTCCCTCCTTCCTGCTTCTTGTCCTGTGACCGGGGCTCACCGCGATGACATCACCGGCCGGTCACATGACACGCAGGGTGGAGGGAGGATGCACTGAGCGATCCGCCGGCGGGTGAGAGCTAATAACAGTATGCATTGTACAGTGAGCAGCGGCAGCATGGGGAGGCCTTACTGTGGCGGGGGGCGCCATACTGTGATGGGGAGCCTGTAATGCGATATGCACTGCTCCCCCTGCGGATGGGCGGGGGATGCAGTACATATCATGAATAAGTTATGAGTGGCTCCACGTGACGAGCCGCTCATATTACAGCCTTCCCCCACCTCCTCCAGCCTCCTCTTGCTCCCGGACACAGCCCCCACTTCACACAAAAGTATATGACTCGTGTATAAGCCGAGGGGGGGACTTTTCAGCCCAATTTTTGGGCTGAAAAAGTAGGCTTATACACGAGTATATAAGGTAATTTTTATTCCATTGCATTCTCCAGATATTCATTCTCTATGTTTGCCCTGATTTTGTTTCTGGCATGCAACTTCATACAGACTTTAGCTAGGGTCACATTAGTGCTAAAAGCTAACGTTTTTTACAAGTACAAATTGTGAAAAACACTAGCTTTAATGCCTCCATAGGCTCCCATGTTAAAAGCATTGCAAAAGTGCAATGTGTCTAACGCTATGCGTTTTTGCAAAAGCCACAAAAAAAACACTACTAGCAGCATTTTTTGTGGCTTTTGCAAAAACGCGTGTGTTTTTTTTAACATGGACTCCTATGGGAAATGCATGTGTTAACACTAGCGTTAATTTTGCCTCAAAATGGCAACAAAAAAAAATGCCTAGCATTAATGCAGGCATCCCAAAAACGTCCCTCCAAGTGTGATCCTAGCCTTTGTCTACAAATCCCTGGCTATTCTTATGCCAACTGCATGGCAATGCCTCAGAACACCTGCAGCAGTCACTACGTGGAGACTACTTGATGGCTTAAAATTTTGAACTCAAATGAATGTAATACATGTTTTTTCTATCCCGGATAATAAATAGAGGTTCTGAACATGGTATTCCTATTTAACGCTCACATACTCTGTTAGGGCATATGGACTAAGGTTGTTCAGTTGGGCTATGCATCATACAGTGAATATAAGCAGGGGTGTGATGCAGGGGGTTCTCTCAGATTCTCGGGAACCGCTTGTTAAAAAGCAGCTGGCTCTCAAAATCGGGAAGATGTAGAGCTGTGACCCGATTCTGTAGCCGGCACTACGGTCCACGTGCATTCTCTGATCTCTTTACTCCATACAACAGGAGCAGAGCACTGTGGTGACTGGGACTGCACAGAGGAGCTGTCAGCTGCATCAATTACAGGGAGACGTCTGTGTTATCATGTCACTTACTGGAGACTCGATTTGTCTGTCACTGTCTGTGTCACAGTGTCCCTGTAAATAGTTAACTGCAGCCGACAACACTAACATCTCTGCCAAGTAGGGGTGATGCGCAATAAGGAGCTGAGCACAGTGGTGCAGCAAGAAGCATTATTCACATATGCTTGAGGCAGGGGTGTGGCTTAATGTGGGTGTGGCTTAATATGGGTGTGGTTTACCTACACACAAATACGGAACCTGTTGTTAAAAATTTGAATCCCACCCCTGGATATAAGAAAACCTATACACCCATGTTAAAATACCAGATTTTTGATTTACATAAATAGTTTTTTGAAGAATCATTTCAGAAGTTTTTTTCCATCTTTAATGTCAACCATGATCTGGACAAAACTGAAATCCTTTCAGGTAGAAAAAGAAAACTAAAGAACTAAAATAAAGAGGTTTCATAAATATGCACATCATTAAACTAATATTTTGTTGAACTACCCTATGAATGTATGACAGCATTCCGTCTTTTTGGGTAGGTGTTCATCAGCATAGCACGTTTAGAATTTACAATTGTGCACACTCTTCAGCTCCAAATATCTGAGATTGCAAGGACATCTCCTGTTTACAGCAGAAGAGTGCTTCAGGTCAACTCACTGTTTTCTAATTATTTTCATGTTTGGGTTCAGGCTAGGTCATTCCAAAACTTTGACCTTCTTATGGCAAAGCCATTCTCTTGTTGATTTAGAGGTATGTTTAGGGTTGCCCTTATGCTGAAAGTTGAAAGTTCTTTTCATCTTCAGCTCTTTAGCATAGGCTTGAAAGTTTTAATGCAAAATTGATATTGAACCTATTCCTCCACCTTGACTAAACCCCAAGTTCCAGTTGTAGAAAAACAGCCCCAAAGCATAATGCTACCTCCACTATGCTTTACTTGGGGTATGGTGTTCTTTTGGTGATGAACTTGGTGCCAAAACAAATATTCTGGAATTATGTCCAAAAGGTTCAACCTTGGCTTCATCAGACCACAACATGTTTTCCCACTTGTTTTGGGCAGACTTGATGTAGGTTTAGGCAAAACATAGCTAGGCACGAATGTTTTTCTTGGTAAGAAAAGGCCCCCCTACCCCTCTGGTCAGATGTATGAAAAACATGGAAGATTGTTGTCACTTGTTGGACACAACCAGTATTTGACAGAATATCCTGCAGGTCCTTTAATGCTGCTGTAGAATTTAGTGCTTTTTTTGTTGTTGTTTTTTTTTTCATACATTTTTGAGGGATGTCTAGTTCGAGGAAATATGATTGATGTGCCAAATTTAAGCCACTTCTTAATAACTATCTTTACATTGTGACATTAAAGATGGGGAAAGTTTTGAACGTATTCTTCTTGGTATGATTTGTTTACGCAGCAAAAAACTGGCATTTTAACAAAGGCATGTAGACTTTTATATCCACTCTATATAAACTGGCTGTAATGTTTTACAAGCTGTAGGGATTTAGATTTACAGTGCAGGAATTTCATGTTTCAGCAATGTAGTTTTTAACCAACTAGTAATATTAGGATTATGCACTGCCTGCTGCTGTTAATCCTTTCTATACAATTTAGTGTTCTGCAAATCATCTTCTCTCAAACATATATATATGGAAGTTAGTTACAGCTATCTACTCATTACTGTTTATTCACATCTCTGCATATGTCGTATTCCTTTTATCATCTCCCTGATAATTGGAAGGGAAATGTGACTTAAAAGAAAATGTGAAGAAATAATGAGAGATAAAAATATATCTAGTAAAAAAAATCCATTATTATACAAACAGATGGTAATGTGCAATAAATATAATGAGAGAAAAAAAGTATGAAACCGTCAGTAAAAATGTGTTTGCAAAATAAAATGTTCAAAACCATATATCGGACCAAAATATAAAACATACTGCTTCCAATAATAAATGTATCATTCCTGATTATGCTATCATGACCATAACTGATATTCCTCTTAAAAACCCTTTATCTACCAATGTCCTTTTCTTGGGACACTTAATCTTTTGCTTCTAGCAACTAAAATTTTAGAATTAGGTCCAATTTTTTGTGTTGTGTTTGTAAAATGAATGTTTTCAAAACAGGAAATCATGTCATTGTCATTTTTAATTGAATATTCTTCACCCAGAGAACTTTCAAAAAACCTATTTTCGAGGCTGAAAATTGCTAATTTGGCAAGTAATGGGTTAATATGTCTCAAACTCTATTCTTTCTGGTGATTATACTAATGCCTCTTTTCTATGTCAATTATTACACTTCTTGGTTACCAGAGTTTGAAGACAGGTAGCAATGTCATAACTAACTACCATTATTGACAAGATGTTTGGCCTTCTAGCATCAGCATGTCTAACCTACGAATGTCTTTTTAATGCTTCATGTACTTACCGTACACCTCTTCAGTTGTGCCACAAAGTCTTCTCCTGTGCTGCACCTATTTTCTATAATGCTTTGCCTCGATCAAGTGAGTAAGGCTTTTTGCACATAGATTTATAACAATTCCATATACAGTTGTGACCAAAAGTATTGACACCCCTGCAATTCTGTCAGATAATACTCAGTTTCTTCCTGAAAATGATTGCAATCACAAATTCTTTGGTATTATTATCTTCATTTAATTTGTCTTCAAAGAAAAAACATAAAAGAGAATGAAGCAAAAAGCAAAACATTGATCATTTCACACAAAACTCCAAAAAATGGGCCAGACAAAAGTATTGGCACCCTCAGCCTAATACTTGGTTGCACAACCTTTAGCCAAAATAACTGCGATCACCCGCTTCCGATAACCATCAATGAGTTTCTTACAATGCTCTGCTGGAATTTTAGACCATTCTTCTTTGGCAAACTGCTTCAGGTCCCTGATATTTGAAGGGTGCCTTCTCCAAACTGCCATTTTTAGATCTCTCCACAGGTGTTCTATGAAATTCAGGTCTGCACTCATTGCTGGCCACCTTAGAAGTCTCCAGTGCTTTCTCTCAAACCATTTTATAGTGCTTTTGAAGTGTGTTTTGGGTCATTGTCCTGCTGAAAGACCCATGACCTCTGAGGAAGAAGCAGCTTTCTCACACTGGGCCCTACATTATGCTGCAAAATGTGTTTATAGTCTTCAGACTTCATAATGCCACGCACACGGTCAAGCAGTCCAGTGCCGGAGGCAGCAAAGCAACCACAAAACATCAGGGAACCTCCGCCATGTTTGACTGTAGGGACCGTGTTCTTTTCTTTGAATGCCTCTTTTTTTCTCCTGTAAACTCTATGTTGATGCCTTTGCCCAAAAAAGCTCTACTTTTGTCTCATCTGACCAGAGAACATTCTTCCAAAACGTTTTAGGCTTTCTCAGGTAAGTTTTGGCAAACTCCAGCCTGGCTTTTTTATGTCTCGGGGTAATAAGTGGGGTCTTCCTGGGTATCCTACCATACAATCCCTTTTCACTCAGACGCCGACGGATAGTACGGGTTGACACTGTTGTACCCTCGGACTGCAGGGCAGCTTCAACTTGTTTGGATGTTAGTCGAGGTGCTTTATCCACCATCCACACAATCTTGCGTTGAAATCTCTCTTCAATTTTTCTTTTCCGTCCACATCTAGGGCGGTTAGCCACAGTGCCATGGGCTTTAAACTTCTTGATGACCCTGCGCACGATAGACACAGGAACATTCAGGTCTTTGGAGATGGACTTGTAGCCTTGAGATTGCTCATGCTTCCTCACAATTTGGTTTCTCAAGTCCTCAGACAGTTCTTTGGTCTTCTTTCTTTTCTCCATGCTCAATGTGGTACACACAAGGACACAGGACAGAGGTTGAGTCAACTTTAATCCATGTCAACTGGCTGCAAGTGTGATTTAGTTATTGCCAACACCTGTTAGGGGTGCCACAGGTAAGTTACAGGTGCTGTTAATTACACAAATTAGAGAAGCATCACAGGATTTTTCTAACAGTGCCAATACTTTTGTCCACCCCCTTTTTTATGTTTGGTGTGGAATTAGATCCAATTTGGCTTTAGGACAATTCTTTTTGTGTTTTTTCATTGAAGAAAAATTAAATGAAGATAATAATACCAAAGAATTTGTGATTGCAATCATTTTCAGGAAGAAACTGAGTATTATCTGACAGAATTGCAGGGGTGTCAATACTTTTGGCCACAATTGTAATCTCTCAGTATTATGGTTTCTGTATGCATAGATTTAATTCAGTCTAATTATTTCTTCTTTGTTAGGTTGGTTTTTCAGCAGCCTCACAGGCATTTAGAGATGGTTAAGTTCCGGTCAAGAGACCAGCAAGTGGACATACTATAGTGAATGGCAAATGTAAGAAGCCAGCGTAAAAAAAAAAAAGCTCTAGTAGATGCTACTTTACAGATCTGTTTTCTTTCTTTATTTAGAGAACAGCTATTCTGTTTATTGTTTCAGATAAGTTTCAAGTACTAAATTTAATTTTCAACTTTACATTTGCTGTATAAACATAGCTCCCATCATCCTGGATTCAACAGGACTGCACTAATAGGATAGGACAGGATAGCATATCAATAGAAGTCACAGATACAGTGGCATGTAAAATTTGGGCACCCCTGGTCATAATACTGTAATTGTTATTGTGAACGGTTAAGCAAGTTGGAGATGAAATGACCTCTAAAAGGCATAAAGTTTATGATGATAATTTCCTGTGTATTTTAGCCCAAAAAAAATATTTTCATCTTTTAACATTTTAAAAATTAGTAAAATAAAAATAGACCAATGCAAAAGTTTGTGCAACATTGGTAGTGGTGGCGAATCGGTTGGGGTCTGTAGTGGTCGGGACCGTGGTTGGATTGTTAAAGCAAGCAATTAATAAACATAGTATATTTACCATGTCCGCGCTCTTCCTTCCTGCTATGCTGCATCACTTCTGGGCCACTCATTATCTTCTGGGCGTATGTGATTAGCTGTTGGAGCCAGTAAAGTGAATATGCTCAGAAGATAATGATAGGTGCAAGTGACAAGTATAATGATTACGTTTATTAACTGGTTGCTTGCTTTAACAGTCCAACCCCAGTCCCGAACACTAAAGACCCTGACTGGTTCGCCCATCACTAATCATTGGAGATTTGTGTGCTCAAAACAGTTTGACCATTGTTTTAGACCTTAATTAGCCTGTTAGGGTTATGGCTTGTTCACTATCATCGAAGGCACTATCCATTATCATAAGAAAGGTCAAGTGATGCAAATTTCACAGCTTTATAAAAACTCAACCTCATCTAACATTGTGCCAACAAACAACAGCAAATCTTCTAAGCAGCTGGCTACCTCTCTGAAAATGAAAATGATGGAGGCCCACAAAGCAGGAGAAGCTATAAGAAGATAGCAATGGGTTTTTAAGTTGTCATTTCCTCAGTTTGAAATGTAATTAAGAAATGGCAGTTATGGTACCTTTACACGCCGCCACAACAGGATGGATACAACCCGCTACAGGCTACAAATGTAGCTTGTCGCGCCAATATCGCCCGTAGTAGCGGCGTCTGAAGACGGGACGACACAGCCGGCTACAGATACCTCTGTATCCGTGCACTGCCCATAAACATATGGCTACATCGCCGATTGTAGCGAGCTGTATCGGCGTGTAAAGAAGCTACAGAAGGGAACTCGGGACATCCGGCGATGTAGCTGCAATGTGGCTAAGGCGTCACCCAGGCTCCGTGTTACCCCGCCCCATCTGCGATCATTGGAGGAAGCTCCTGCGTTGCGATTGGTTGTCGCCGCACAGGGCGGCATATTTAAGGAGCTGACCAGTCACACTACACAATCGCTCGAGCGTGCTGTATTAATCAGCCTCCTGCGATGCCTGCCCAATCATGGTATTATTGCTTTGTCCTATCAGCGTACGGACATCTCGTAATCCACAATTGTAGCACGCCTATGTGCTGTCCCTGCTGCACCAGGTACGCCCATAGTAGCTGTTTGTAGCGGTGTGTAAATGAGCTACAGATGGCTACTTGAGACACCCGGCGATGTAGCTAGCTGTAGATGTAGCGTAGCGTAGCGCACCTTGTGGCGGCGTGTAAAGAGGGTGCGGTTCCCGTTGGTAACCGTTCGCCCGTGCTCGTGCACGTGAAGTTGCCGTTGGTATCCATCCTGTTGTGGCGGCGTGTAAAGGTACCATTACAGAAACAATAGAGGTCAAGATAAGGTCTGGAAGACAAATCAATATTTCAATGAGAGCTGCTCATATTATTGCTAGAGACAACTCAGAACCCCTGCTTGATTGCAAAAGACCGTGAGGAACATTTAGCAGACTCTGGAGTTTTGGTACATTGTTCTACTGTTCAGAGATACCTGCATCCTCACCATAAAATTCAGCATCAGAAGTTTGCAAAAGGACATCTAAACAAGCCTGATGCATTTTGGAAACAAGTCTTGTGGACCGATGAGGTTAAAATAGAACTCTTTTAGAGGGAACCTATCAGGTGGTTTATGCCCCTCAAGCTATCACTTTCTGTAGCTGTAGCTTTATAATACCAGTCTAATCATCTCTGTCTGAGCTCATAGCGTAATGTGAAAGGTGAAAAAAAGCATTTATACACTTACATTTCAGTCCCCACCTTGGAGCAGGGGGACTGTCTGGCAGGTAAATAGTTAACTCACTTTTAACAGGGATAGCTAAAGGACCTGTTTGATGTAACGATCATGTGACCATAGTGGGCAGAGCTAAGCCAGCAAACGTATTGTGTTCTATGAGAACTTAGCTCTGCCTATTGTAGTCACATGGTTGTGACATCACATCAGGTCTCCCAACATGTTCTAGCACACGGCTGAAACGTTAACTATTAACCTGCCAAACAGTCCCCGTCCTCCAAGCTGGGGACTGACTGCCTCATTACATAAGGAAATGTAAGTGTATAAATGCTTTTCTTTCACCTTTCACATTACACCATGAGCTCAGACAGGGATGATTAGACTAGTATTATGAAGCTGCAACTACAAACAGTGATAGCTGGGGAGGCATAAACTAGCTGACAGGTTCCCTTTAACACAGTGATCAAAGAGATGTGTAGGCAAAAAGGGCAGAGAATTTCAGGAAGAGAACATCTCAACACCCATTAAGCATGGGGGTGGATCAATTATGCTTTCAGCTGGTGTTCACTGGTAGAGGGAAGAATGGATTCAATGAAATTTCAACAAATTCTTGATGCAAACATAATAACACCATCTGTGCAAAAACTGAAGTTGAAAAGAGATTCACTTCTACAAATGGATAGTGATCCTGAACACACTTCAAAATCTACAAAAGACTACCTCAAAAGGCACAAGCTGAAGGTTTTACAGTGACCCTCACAGTCCCCTGATCTTAACATCACTGAAAATTTGCGGGTGAACCTCAAAAGAGCAGTAAATGTCAGACGACCCAGGAGTCTCACAGAACTGAAAGACTTTTCCAAAGAAGAATGGATAAAAAGTACCCAAACAAGAACTGAAACACACTTGGCTGGCAAATAAAAGCATTTACAAGCTGTGATACTTGAAAAAGGAGGTGCTACTAGGTACTAACCGAGCAGGGTGTCCAAACGTTTGCTTTGGCCCATTTTCATTCTTTGTAATTTTTAAAATGTTAAAAGTAAATATTATATATATATATATATATTTTTTTTTTTTGCCTAAAATACAAATGAAATGTGCCATCTGTAACGTTATGCCTTTTTGAGATTATTTCATATTATATAACCCTGCAGCTTTGCTAGCACCAGTTCAGATTTGTCTTTGAGTGCTGTGCAGTTTTTTTCTTGTTATTTATCATATAGAGTTGCAGGTTCCATGCTGCAATTTGCACCCTCATTACCTACAGGTGATGGAGGGTCTAGATGGTGTCTGCCCACTGAAAAGTGGGGGGGTGGACAAGGAGGGCAGGGATGTCAGATAGGACTCATCAACCTGAGGAAGATAGAGAATCTATCGAAACATGTTGTGGAGTAGGAGGGGAGCCTGAATAAAGGTCTGTTGAAAAACCATCCCAGTGCCTGCTGCCTTTGTGCCTGAGCGCCTCCAATTAGACCGCTTATAGTTTTTTTACCTTCAGATAGGACTCATCAGACCTGAAGTCACTTTGTCGCAGTTGATGAGCAAACAGACATTGGCCAATGTATGTACCAAGAACTTCAGAATTAAAAAGAAATTGGAGATTTTTGAGTTTTTTGAAAAAAACGTAAGTTTTTAAACTTTTTCCTCAAATATATATAGCTAGTAGCTTATGTACATCATTGGTAGTAGCTGTGTGCTGCAAGGATCTTTTTCATATTATATAACCCTGCAGCTTTGCTAGCACCAGTTCACATTTGTCTTTGAGTGCTGTGCAGTTTTTTTCTTGTTATATATATATATATATATTTATATATATATTTTTTTTTTTTTTTTGCCTAAAATACAAATGAAATGTGCCATCTGTAACGTTATGCCTTTTTGAGATTATTTCATTTTCAATTTACTTAAACTGTTCACAATAACAGTAATTTTGACCAGAGAGCCCAAACATTTGCATTCAACTGTATACTGTGATCTACCCATAGAAACTAACATATATACATACTTTGAGGTGTACTCATAAATATATCTAAAGTGTAAGATCTACCTGCTTTTATCTTAAATGGTAGGCAGATAGTAAAGTGCTCTTGTCTTGATACTTTGGTGAAGCTGGAGCCACTTACATGCCTTCTGTTAAGGACATAGATGCAGTGGTTTAGAAGAAGGTCATGTCAATTACTGGCTTTAATACAATCAGTTTTGCTTAGTGCTCCTGCAGCTATACAGATTGGAAGAGCGATGTTCATTGACAAGACTGGCGTCCTGAAGTGCCAGTCATTTTCAAAAGGAATTCAAGCAGCATTCCTCAATTCTTCAAGCAGAACCCTCGTAAGTCTGGTTTGGGGGCTGTATACCTTGAGTTCTAAAGCATCTTTATTGCCCTTCTTTAAAATCAGTGACGTAACTTCAGGTCCAGGGGCCCCGATGCGAAAGCTCCAACGGGGCCCCCAATTATTGCAAATTCTTTAATAGTATTAGACTTTTTCTATAGGTCAAAGGGACTTTTGGGGCCCCCTAGGCTGCAGGGCCCGGGTGCGATCGCAACCCTGCACCTGTTGTAGTTACGCCCCTGTTTAAAATGCTACCATCTCTCAGTGTAGTAAATATGATCTGAATTCTCTCTTTTTAAAAAACACTAATGATAGTGAATCAACCAGAGCTAGGGTGGATGAGGGACTCGGGCACCAGGGCTACTGTGTGGGGAGTCACGGATGGTCGGGACCCCGGTGCCGTGCCCTGGTGATCAACTATACCAGATGTTGATGGTAAACGGTGGGGATTAAAGGGGTTATTTACAGGGGAACATGATGCCACCTGTAGAGTCCGATAAGATGGTACCGGCGCTGCCAGCCGGCCACTGAGGTGATGGTTGAGGCAGCTGAGTGTGGTACAGCTCCCCACACGTGGAGCTTTACCTCAGGGCAGCTATTGTGGTAAGACGGTGAGGGAGGACAGTGATGGTAATGGTGGTGCAGTTCTTACCCCTCTGCTTGATAATGTTGATGATGATGTTGAGCCCTCCAGGCTGCGGCAGGAAGAATAACAGAAACAGTTCCAGTTTAACTCTGCTTTACTTAGTACCGACTGATGGCATAACAAAACACGGTACAGTTTGATTTTAGGGTGTTGTTACCAACTCAGGGTTTCTCTTATGGAGTCTCTAGATGTCCTCTCTTTGTCTTTCAGGGTTTACTACTTTCTTTATCTAGATCTTTCAGTCTTTTACCACCCTTGCAGCGCTCCCCAGCCAGTCCTACGGTCTGTATCTAGAAGATAAGGTCTGTCCACCACCCGGTCTGGACAGGGCAACCCGGAAACGAGATACAGAAGGCTCCCTTCCAGCACTGCAGTATATGTCTGTCCCTTTTAGTTTCTTCTAGTGTCCTGAACCGGTTTTCAGTCCTGAGGGGAGAAGTACCTTGTGGCGCTGTCAGCAACCCGGTTCTGTTGGGCCTGCAGCTCGTCGGCTTTGCAGTCAGGGATAAACTCCAATGGCAATATGAAACATGTTAATGTGAGAAATCCCAATGATAAGTTCTATCCATTACATCACAAGGGGTCCCATATTGAAACATTTCAGCAGCTTATATTAAAAGAATTAAGATCTATTTCACAACCAAAGGGGAGATGTAATCTGAGTAGAGGAGAGAGAGAGGCCATCATGTCGATCAGGGAAAATGAAAACATTGTTAGGCTGGGGTCACACACACACATAATTGTGCAGATATAGTTCACAGATCTCTGGTTGCAGTGAAATCATGGACAGATTGTCCCATTTTGTGGCTGTATATAAATGGATTAATGTGTCTATAATTTCACTGCAACCAGAGATCTGTGAACAATATCTGCCCAGATATCTGTGTGTGTGACCCCAGCCTTATACGTAATGTTGATAAGGGTGGGGGAATAGTCCTTTTGGACAAAATGTGGTATATTGAGGAAGGCAGAAGGATTTTGGATGATTCTGAATTTTATGAAAAGTTAGAAGAAGATCCTAATATAGGATTTTTTTTTAAATATAATAGGTTGATCAAGGAAGCCTATGATAGGGAAATCCTGAATAAAAAAGAATATAAATTTCTTGATATCGCACAGTATAAAGTACCCTTCCTATATTTCCTACCCAAATTGCATAAAGATCCAACGAACTCCCCGGGGAGACCCATAATATCGGGTATTGGGTCCATAACTTGCAAGCTATCCCATTATGTGGATTTGTTTTTGCAAAAATATGTTAAGGAATTGAGATCTTATTTGCGGGATTCATCGCAACTCATTAGTGAACTGAGGAGTCTACCCCTATGAAAGGATGTATTCTTTTGACATTAGATGTTTCTGCCC
Source organism: Allobates femoralis (assembly GCA_033576535.1). Taxonomy (NCBI): domain Eukaryota; kingdom Metazoa; phylum Chordata; class Amphibia; order Anura; family Aromobatidae; genus Allobates; species Allobates femoralis. The sequence goes on from JARQOC010000006.1 coordinate 297,954,487, forward strand.
TTTATAATAACATTTCACATGAATTGGGGTTGAGGGCAATTAATAATTGTCTGTTGAATGACACCACCATCCCAGTGGAACAAAGGGAATTTTTGATAAGTGCCATCACATTTATATTGAATAACAATGTCTTCTCCTTTGAAGGGGATCTCTATCGTCAAACAAAAGGCTGCGCGATGGGGACCAGATTCGCGCCCAGTTATGCTAACATCTTCATGGGTGCAGTAGAATCGGTCCTCATTGCGCAGCCTGACATTGAAAGAGAGGGGGTTGCCTTTTTTTGAAGATTTATTGATGATCTATTCATCCTTTGGAGGGGGTCAGTGGAGGAGGCAGAAGCCTTTGTCAATGGTCTTAATCTGAATGATTGGGATTGACCTTCACAGTTACCATCTCCCCTACCTCAGTCCAATTTCTGGACCTGTGGGTGCGACTTGACCACCTGGGGATGGTGTCCACTGCGACGCATTTCAAGCCAGTGGACGTCAACAGCTACTTAAGGTTTGACAGTGGGCACCTCCCCTGGTGGATCAGGAACGTGCCCTATGGCCAGTATTGGAGGGTCCGTAAGAATTGTACTTTTGATCCAGACTTTCAAAGTGAATCCAAAATCCTCAGAAAGCGGTTCATTGAGAAGGGTTATCCCAATAACATCCTCAAGGATGCCTATAAAAAGACATGCAATCTCAGTCAGGACTCATGTCTGTGACTCACCGTAGCCGGGGGTTACAAGTAGCGGGCGTTGTTTCTCCTCCAGTCACGGAACCGCGCCCGCGGTGGTGTAGGCCCGGTGGTCCAGATCAATAGGGGATATGGCGGAACAGTAGGGGTGATTTGTCTTCGTGACGCCACCTGCAGGTGTTCTGGTAACTTTACCAGCGCTGCGGGTTCTCCGGGGGATGTTAAGCAGCTAGATGGGACGCTCCCCACAGGATGAGGGGGAGTCCCCGGAGCCGGGAGCTGCGCAAGATGTTGTGAGGCAGCTGCGGGGTGCTGCGCGCTGAATCCAGGAGTAACGCACAACCACACAAAGTCTCTTTTAGGTACCTTTACTGAGTGGTAATCAGGTACACTCGAACCGGGATAGTGAAGTCGGCACTTCTGGAGGTTCACAGCAAGCAGTGTTAGGCTTCCTTCTGGTGCTAAGGTCGGGTGGATGTGGAATCCAGCCGGACCGGGCAGTGTGTTCAATGGAACTTTTTTTCACCTGGTTAACAGCACTGAGGGCACTGTAAAAGGGTCTGAGCAGGATCAGTACTCTTCCCTGGGCTCTCGTGGATGGGTGCATCAGGTGGAACAGGTGGCTAAACCTCCTGTTGATGGTGCTGGTTCTCTGTGATGGCCGGGTGGCTCTCACAGCTTCGGTTCCAGTAACCGGAGGATGAGGGAAGAGTTGGTGTAACTCTGGTGTTCCTTGAGAGGTGCTTCTCCTTTCCTAATATCCCAATTGCAGGGATTTCCTCACTGGTAGCTAGGCTGACTAGGCCTGGTGTGTGTCTCATGAGCTTGAGATCATACACAACCTGCAGCTCTTGTAGCGTCTGCACACTCTGGTGTTTCTCCCTCCAAGACCCTATTTATAGGGGGAACTGGCTCAAAGTCACCAGTGGAGCTCCCCTAGAGGCTCGGGGTGAAACCAGGTGTTCTAAGGTGTTGTTGTGGTGTTGTGGGTTTTGCTTTGCTGTTACTTACTCCATTTGTGCCCCAAGGGTTCTGTGGTGCCCAACAGGTGCCAGGGTGCCACATCTGGACAAGATGGAGAAGGGGAAAAATACACGGGAATCTGGAATGGAGCTAAATAAGTGGAGTCTAGTGACCACTTTTTGCCGTTCCAGATCCATCGTGCAAAAAATGCTGGAGAAACACTGGTTCATCTTGAAAGGAGACCCCCTTTTGAATTCAGTGATCCCCGACAGACCTAAAATTATTTATAGAAAGAACAGGAGCCTAAAGAATCTCGTTGCGCCCAGTAATATAATGCGGAAACATAAAATGGTACAGGAGAGTTGCAACATTAATTGGGGTTGTTATGCCTGCAACACACCCAAGTGTTTATGTTTCAACGTGATCCAAAACCAAGCGAAGAATTTTCATTCAAACACCACTAATGAAACCTTTCAGATCAGGCACAAGGTCACATGCCAATCCTCATACATAATATATCTAATTGAATGCCCTTGTGGGCTCCAGTATGTGGGGAGGACGATTCAGACGGCACATGCGAGGCTGAGTAAGCATAGGCACAACATCCAGGTGGGATACCAGTTGCACAGTGTATCTCGCCATTATGCCACTAATCATCAAAAGGATCCAGGAAGGATGATGTTCACCATCATAGATCAAATCAAGGAGGGTGTGGAAGATAGATTGAGTAATCTAATACGGAAAGAGAGTTATTGGATGTTCAGGTTGGGGACGCTATACCTGAAGGACTCAACCTTACCATTGAGAAAGTTTCCAGATAGAATTCTTGAATGTAGCAGCCTTACAGTTCAGATATTGGTTTATTGTTTTTCTTTCCCTTCATATATTTTATGTTGTATATTTTATGATTATTGGTTTTTATCTGTTTTTTACACATTTTATATATTTTTATATTTTGAAGATATGATGGATAGGAATGTTATGGGTAGTGTTGTGGGGGAGGCTTATTTTATTAATGGGAAGATGTAATATGAACTACCTATGGTTATAGTATTTATAGGGTTAACCAGGGGATTTGAGGATTGGTTGACATAAAGGGGGTTGTTAACCAATGAGGGTTGTTTTTTACTTATAAAAGTTGTAACTTTGAAGTCCTCCTTCATTCCACCTGAGGAAGACTGCTGTGTCAGTGGAAACGCGTTGTGGCTGTGAAGGAGAAAAATAAAAAGCTAAGTTTTATCTATAATTCACCCTGCCTGCCTTTCCTGAGCGCTCCACAGACTGCTTTGCATTAATCATATATAGGGATAAACTCCTGGCTGCCTCGGTTGTCCGTGTCACCGGTGTCCCCTCAACATGACCAGCTGGCTCCTACCAGCCCTGGCCCGTTGCCTTCTGTCCTGGGTCCCCACATAAAGATGGGGTACCCTCCACTCAGCTGGGCTGCCAGGCCTGACCACACTGTCTGCCTTCCCAGCACCGACTGAGGTACACTGTCAACTGTCGCTCTTACTCTATCCTAAGCTCCGCCCCCACCTGTGGAACCTACTATAATACCAGTTCCCCCTACTCTAAGTGGTGCGGTCCTAAGTGAGTGTAAAAATAGACTCCATAAGATTTAAATCCTAAACCAGCAACTTACAAAATAATATTACACATAAATAATAAATGCAATACTACTCTGTGGCGCCTAGCCGCAGGGGCGCCACACACCCCCTTGGTGAAACACACCCGTCCGCGGGTGTTAAACCAAACCTGAAATATAATACATTTTACATATAGCATTGAACATTTAGGGCGTATCTGCTTAGGAGGCCTTGCTCTACTTAAACCACCCCCAGGCACTTTCTTTTTGTAACTTAATATGCATGGGGGCTAGTCCAGTTCCTCCACCCTTAGTTCAGAACTATTTATAACGTATTTAACTTTTAACAGGTATTAACAATAAGATTGCTTCTTTTCTTCCCTTGCGGGAGGCTCACTGCTTATAACGTTGCATCAAACTTTGACTATAATCTAGTCCATACTGGCCCAACTGGGACCAGGTAACAAGTTCTTTGATTACTGTCCATCAAGTGCTGAAAAAGGAATAAAAAAAAAAAAACAGTGCAATGCAAGGAAAATATGCATTTAAACAAATTCTGCTCATACTTTGAACAGTGCAATACCGGGTTAACTCTTTATTACTCAACTTTACTGACTCGGATTGCAAACCTCCCACGGAGACCTGCGTGGTGTTTATTTATCCCCACGATACAGGTCCCGCTCCAGGTGGCCCTGCAGTAGGTGTTCTTGTACATTCCTCCGACCGACATGGACTTCCTGATAAAGGCCCTCCTCCTTGGCAAACCCGTACCTGGTACTAAGATTGATAATAGTGACCACCCCACACTTACGTTGGTCTAGGGCCAATGGGGGCTGATTGCGGGCCATGACGCGGGCTTGGCAAGTCTCTAGTTCGTTCACATACCAAGCCTCGCACTGCCGATGTCGCTCAGCCTCGTCGTCCGATTCGGGGCAGGTAAACCAGGGGCGACCTACCGATTGCCAAGTGTGTCCATTGTTGCCGATGCAGAGCGCTGCTCTCTTCGCTCCGGTCACTGCTGTTGGTGCTGGTACCGCGACCCTACATAGCTCGCAGGGCCCAGCCTCCTCTGCGCCGCCGGCTGTTCCTTCCTCTCAGTCCTCCTCACCAGTCAGGTCGGGCTCTGCGGAGAACTGGATAAGGCTTCACGGTTCGGCAGTCTCCTCTCTTCCAGGCTCCATGCTCGCTGGGTTCTCAGTTACGGTGCTCGACCCCCCCCTTGGTTGATTGAGAGCAATGGGGGCGGGGAGACTTTTTCGCACCTCTTTGATGGCCCATGTATGCTGAGGGGCCGAGGCACGCCCCTGGGCCGGCACATAGTTATTTATGCACTTTTAAGCCGCCCACCACAAAGTTCCTATGGGCAAGTCTTTCGGGCTCTTCCGGAGCCCGCCACTACGTTCGTCACTCCTCGGCAGAGCGGAGGGGGCGGGGCTTATCTTCCCGCTCTTTTTCCTGCTGTAGTGACGCAGTTTGAATTTGTGAAGCGGTGTAATGGTGGCTCGGCTCAGTTTTTATAATCCACACAGTTAGTCAATAATAAAGTCCTTAGGCACACTTCACCTGGTAGATACCAGGCTGGTTCGTCCTGCTCGTCGACGCCAATTTGATTCAACCAAAGTTACCAACACAAGTTAGTGGCAATATCACCCACCGTCATCCCCCAGCCTCAGTCTATTCCATACACTATCCTAAGTTCATGAAAAAGTCCAGGAAGAAGGAGCTGTTCCCTCTGAATCACTATCCATACACTGAGCATCCACCACTCCAATAGTTGATGCCAGTCATGCCACTTGAGCTGTGCCAGGAGCAACTCACCCAGGTGTGTGCAGTACAGGAGCAGTTAGCTGGCAGCTCCCCTGTCTATGAAGAGATTCCAAGCACACTGAAGAATCTTGATTGCAGATTGTAGCATGTGTGCGCACATGCTAAAATGTCCCAATCATAGCGTCCATTTGCATACATGCTATAACTAATATGTGCACTTAAAGTGCTGACAGAAAAGAAATCAGGGTCAGCGGCCAACTATGTGTCTCAGAGCTGCAACACACTAGGAATCTGCCACTGGAGGAGATTGCCAATCCGGCCCTGGTCATCTACACTGTATAAAACCACATGCAGATGTTGAGTATTTAGTACATTTTTTACCTCAGTATTTGTAAGCCAAAACCAGGAGTATTTAGTCAGGATTATTTAATCAGTTTAGTCAGTTAGCCAGGAGTATTTAGTCACTTTTTTTTACCTCAGTATCTGTAATCCAAAACCAGGAGTGATACTTGGATTAGCTTCGCTGGAAGCCTCTAAGGGGTATAAAAGAGAAAAAGGTGCCGGCGCAACTCTAAGTGCAGTAATTAAACTTCAACATATAGATTTTATAAATCGATATTGCTCACCTTTTAGGTGTCTTGGTTAAATTGCACATAAGATCTCCTTTGGTATGCAGCTTTCCCACTCCGCAATCAACAGATCTTGAAAGCCTGATTCGTTACATATAATAGTAAATATACCAGTCTATTAGGGCAGCGCTTCCACAGGAGACCCAGAGTTCAAATAAGTCTTCCTTTATTCTTAAAATGTATATTACAGTGGGCAGTACAACGCCTTTCGACCCCTTAGACATTGTGTGAGCTATATAAGGAGACACATGGAAGTGTTATGAAATTATACAATTGTACCTGAGGAAGACCCACTAAGGGGTCATAACGTGTTGTACTGCCCACTGTGATATACATTTTAAGAATAAAGGAAGACTTATTTGAATTCTTGGTCTCCTGTGGAAGCACTGCCCTAATAGATCGGTATATTTACTATTAAAACCAGGAGTGGGTGAGAAATACAGAACTGATGACGTGTTTCTATTATACTTTTCATTTGATCCTTCCACTCCTGGTGTTGGCTACAAATACTGAGGTAAAAATCTCACCAAATACTAAACATGTGAACGTGGCCTTATTAGCCCAACTTTGCTGTCCATACAGTATCATGTGCGAAACATAGCCATCCACATAGTATAATGGGCCCCACATTACCCTCCAAAAAGTATACTGCCCCCACATTGACTTCAATGTAGTATAATGTGACCCACGTGGCCCTCTAAACAGTATAAAGCCACACAATGTACTTATTGATTTTAAAAATAAAAATAAATAAATACCCACCTCTCCTGGGTTTCCCCACTGCTCTGGTCTCCTCAGCTTGTAGCGTGAGGCTCTTCTCTGCTTGGCACAGTGGGCATGATGAGGGTGATAGTTATGCCAATACAGTTGAACGTGCGATAAAGGACAGGAGGATCCAGTGTTGGTGCTGGCATTGGGTCCCCCAACTCACGGGCCCCATAATAGCTGTTTGGTCTACTGCAATTGGTGGAACGCCACTGGGGACAACCCCTTTAAAGGAGTTGCAGGAATTTATGGCAGGTAATAATTGAGTACTGCATGTGACAGAAATCTTCTGTATTCTTTATTAATCTGGCCTGCTGGATAGGGTGGCAAGACAAAAACCTTTTCTTACAAAGAAAAATACCCAAACCTGGCTATGGTTTGCCAAAACCTACAAGAAATCTTCCAAAAGCATGGTGCAAAATGTGTAATGGTCTGCTGCAAATAAGGTTAAACTTTTTTGCCATAATTCCAAAAGGCAAAGTCAACACTGCAAATCATAGTGAAGTATGATGGAGCCAGTATTATGCTTTAGAGCTGCTTTTTTTGCAGCTGAAACTAAAGCTTTAGTCAAGTTGGAGGGAATTATAGAGAATTCCAAATATCAGTCAATTTTGTATCACAACCTACTTCTCTTGTTAAAGAGCTGAAGAGAGAGGAATTTCATCTTTCAGCATGACAACGACCCTAAGCATACTTCCAAATCAACAAAAGAATGGCTTTACCAAAAGATCAAAGTTTTGGAATGGTGCAGTCATAGGCTGGCGTCACACTTGGGAGAAGGTTTTTCTGCCTTTTGAAAACTTGATTCCGTTTTAGGAAATTGTTATTTTTTCATCTAAAAAATGCTATACCATGAGTTAACGGATGCCTTTCCCTTAGGGCCTCATGTCAAAAAAAGCTATGCGTTTTTTTACTGCACCCAAACACGCTTCTAGCAGCGTTTTTGGGTGCAGTGAAAAAAGGCATAGCGTTCTTTAGTGCATTTTGACACTGTTTTTTGCATGGGACCCTATGGATCTGTTAAAACCATCAATTTTTCAAGAATTCTAAGTTGAAAAACAGATGGTTTTAACGGATTTAGGGCTCAAGTGTAACCCCAGCCATAACCCCAACCTGAATACAGTCAAAAACCTGTGGATGAAGTTGGCTGCACACAACAGATGTCCTGGCAATTTGTCAGACTAATTAGAGCACTAGTGTAAGGATGTGTGGGCAAAGATTGCCAATTCTAGATGTGCGGATAGCCCTCTCCCCAAAAAGACTGAATTCTGTCATAAATCGAAAGGGTACCTCTACAAAGTATTAGTTTAAGGGGGTGCAACAACATTATTCCAGCTCTTTATTTTTCTATTTCCACCCAAAGAGACTTCAGCTTCTTTTTCAACTGAATTGTACAGATTATGGGTGACATTAAAGGTGAAAACGTTCTGAAAAGATTCTTATAAGTATGATTGTTTTACAATTTACATGATCAAAACCTATCATTTTAATAGGGATGTGTAGACTTTTTATAGCCACTTTATATCGAACCATTACATAACTGTCAAGACTGAAGCTGTGAGCTTGTTAAACTATATTTGCACAATTGAGGTAAAGCATGAATGTAGCATTTAACAGTCTTATATAATTTTTGATCTCAAGAAGATACATTCAGCATGCAGCATTCAGCACTGCTCTAGTTATGGACAGCTCCGCAAAGTTCTGATCTATATAGTGTAATGTACAATGTAATGTACAATAATTAGATCTGTCTCTTTAAGAAGACTAGGTCTGGTGTATTATGGGTAGAGAGAGGAAGGAGGTGGGAAGTTACATTTTTAGTTTCGATTTGGAGCATGCTGATGAAGACTGTTATGTTATATACTGGAGAAAGAATAAAGAAAAGAATAAAATACAGTTAGAGTTTACCCTTGTGAATTTCTCATTTCGCGTGGACATTACATATAGCAACTCCTGTAAATTTAGAGCTGTATTGAGAGGTGACTGTGGGAACTGATGTTATCTTCTGGACTGAAAGTATTGAGGATTTATTAGGCTGCATGGAAGTAATGTTCTCTACAAAACTACTAAGAATAAAGAGTTTCCCCTCTATCTGGCTGCATTCAGATGCTTGCTATCATCATGCTCTGGCATTGTTAATTTGAAATTCTTCCCTGTGCAATGTTTGCTTTAATACAGTAGGGGGCCATGAATGGCCCAAGCGAGGAAGCGAGGACATGGATGGCACAGAGGCGCAGGAGGCGCCTGTGGACGAGGTGGCTCAAGCAGAAGCCCGCCTCCATTGATTTTTTCTGTAGGTTTTTATAAACATATATATCAGGGTCGCTGCCCCAAAGAGCCATGGGGGACCCCTTGCCTGAATGCAGCAGACATGCTGCATTCAGTGCTGGACTTGGATTCTAATCCATGGGGGGGTGACAGGTCCTCTTTAATACCATGCTGTCTAACTAACTATATCAGTTTAATAACTTGAGAATAACCCTTTAGTGTTTTCCTAGGGTGGAAAATGTAAAATAACAACATGATCAGAATTTTCTTATTTTTCCCCAATGGTATTTACTATAACTATCATCAAGAACACATCTAATAAATGTAAAATTTGGAAAGACATCCATCTATTTGTGTATCCGTAGTCCTGAATGAAGAGAGCAGCACAAATGGACAGCATATTTCTGTTCAGTCTACACCTACATACAACTGACTTGTCTGGAAGAATGGGGGCCAGAGTACCCTTGAGATAGAATATGCCACAAATCTCTGACATATGAAAACCTCTTAAGGCGGTTGTCTGAGTTAATTAAAAAAAACTGCATACAAGCAATAATCCAGATAAAATTAGGTAATAACAAATTTAATCCCAACAGTTACAGCAAAGCTTCCTTTAACCTCCCTGCTGATTTTCTGCTTAACTTGGTTGCACAGGGTTTGGACTGCAGTCTTGTGCCATATAGCACTGAGGGCAGTAAATGGCATCAATGGTCATGCGTTGTGATGTACAGTGGAATTTTCTAAAGAAATTTATTTTTAAGGATGCGATTGAAATTAATTTCTCAGAAGTTGTTGGTAACAACCCAATCCACATAGGCAAATAAATACCATAGATGTCCATAAATGTAGGGATGTGTATAATGAGAAATGACACCAGGAAAAAATATTGAACAAATGAAGAAAGAGAGGTGCAAAAAGCCATAGAAAGTCAAGACACCAGCTAAAATCTATTAATAATTTGAAATCCTGCCATTTAGTGAAAAATATCAGCTTGTTAAATTGATATCCTATAAAAAGGCATCTCCCTACTAAGGAGCCACACAAGAAACAACTCATGATGGGTAAAACCAGTGAGCTCTCTCAAGACCATTGCAAATTGTTGAAAAACAAATTTCAATTGGTTTCAGAGAAAGAAAATAAAGCGCTAGAATTGCCCTGACAATAACCTTACCTGAATCCAATCGAAAATTTATGGAAGGAACTAAAGCTCAGAGTTCCTAGAAGGAGGCCATGGATCCTTCAGAATTTGAAGAATGTTTGTGTTGAAGAATGACCAAAATCACATCTAAGCAATTCATGGGACTAGTGACTCTATATGGGAGGCATCTAGAAGTAATTATCCTCAATAAAGACTTTTGTACAAAGTATTAACTAAATCACAGTAAGTATGTTCAATACTTTTTCCTCTCAGATGTTTCTTATTAGTACATAACTTAATTTATGGACATCTATGGTTTGATTTCTTTGCGTCTGTGGATTGAATGGGTTGTTACCAATATCTGGTGAGAAATTCTTGTCAATAGCACCTCTATAAATATTTACTTAAAAAATTAGTGACAATGTGAGAAGCTGTCCATGAACTAAAGACTATTGGGCCAATGGATGTAGAGGTGACTTTTCAAAGCACGAAGCACTGGTTACATCGATATCAATGTTGTGTTTTATTAGAGATTTGCTTGCTTGTCAGTTTTAAGGTCAGTTGTCTGTACACAATTGGAAGGGGGGAAGGGATTGTAACAGTGTGTCTTAGTAGTCAACCTCCATGGCCATAAGGCAATCATGCCTATCGTGCTTACATTAGCATTCATTTTCCTGCATCTGATTGGTGAATCTGTGTCTTTGTCCTTGTCTGTCTAGGAGGTGGGAGAGGGAGACTCCTGGATACACACCATTGCAGACTGGCTGGAGACATCATAGTTTTAAATTGAATGTACTTATGGTTAAGGAGGTCGGGTGTACTTGTCTTTGCTCAACTAGGGGGCTAATTTCAAGAGAAGGAGAACAGAAGAAGACATATGCTTGGGGGAGGTCAGTTGGTGCTGGGAATTGGAAGCGAAAGGATCTGTGCTGAAGTCAGGTCCTGAGCTTATAGATGGACTATAGACAGTTAAGTTGTTGTATACATGTGCTTCGGTAATTATATCTCCTGTCGGAATTTGAACATCTATCCTAAGGACTATTGTGGAGCTGAATATATGTGCTTCAGTCGTGATATCCACTATTGGGATTTAACAAACTATTCTAAGGACTATTGAGGATCTGGATACATGTGCTTTGGTCATGATATCAACTGTCATGATTCAAGAAACTATTCTAAGGACTATTGTGGAGCTGCATACATGTGCCTTGGTCGTGTTATTCGTAGTCTGGAGAGACTTAAGGACTATTGATGTCGGCTGGTTTGGGATCCTGTGTACTGGGTGCAATGTGTGGCGCCCCTGCATCCAGGAGGCCACAAAGGGAACTGCAGCCAGGCAGGTAGGACATTGTTGCACAACAACACCCTCACAGCCCACACAACCCATGTGTCAGAGAGGTTTACATCCAGCCCTGAGATTAGAAACTATATGAGATCGGAGGGGTGGTGGATTCAGAGGAGTGGGTTGGGCACACCAGAGGTCAGGTGACTGACAGTATATAGTGAGGGGGAGGAGTGAAGGAAGGTAGTAGGCCGATGTGAGCTGAACTGTAAAGACTGAAGGACAATCACACATCCTGTGAGTGCAAGGCTAGGAGCGCAAAATCCGTACTGAGCCAGTGCGAGCCAGAGGGGAGAGAAAGCCCATCCGTTGCTGATGCCACCAGGAGTGTGACAGAATGGAGAGGGACGGTGTAACCCGTGCCCTAGACAGCAGCTGAAGCCACTGACGGCATGCAGAGAAGTCCCTCCTATGATACTGGAAAGGAACAGAAAGGAAAGAGCCTGGTAGAGCCTCGTGCTGGAGGCCTACTGGAGGCTGGGCTGAGTAGAGTGTCGGCTCTAAAGGGGACCGTAGTTCACCCGGTATCCCCAGACACCGACGGGGGATCACAGCTTCACACTAGGATCCCTAACCCAAAGGACAGGCAGCTCAGTGACAACCAGGAGGGCCCACCAGGGGTCCGAGTCACCGCCATACTGTCCAGTGTCGCACAACACAGAGAAAAGAGAATGTAAACAGCCCGGAAAGGACACTACAGACTGTGTGAGGGTCACAGAGAGAGAGAGGCCTGGCTGCAGGGAGCAAAGAGAACCCGGAGAGGGAGAATGCGCCCGTGTGTTGAGAACTGTGCTTAAGCTTGTAAAGAACTGCAAATGACTTGTAAACCGCTTGGAAAGAACAAAGAGTAAAGCTTTGGAAAACCCTGAATTGCCTCTCTTGTCTGCCTCTATCTGCACACCGTTCTCCCTCATACAGATCCGGCCTGTCAGCACCAGCCAGGAGGAGAGATCCCTGCAGTGCCTGCAAGTAAGTGTGTTACACCTGCACCAGAGACTTAACCCTTACTGCCCTGGGGGATACAGTTCTTCTCACTGGAACTATACCATCTTCGCTGCCACTCCATCACCCCCGGAGGTTCTGCAGCAGCGACGGCCCCCATCACTGGCCGCACCAAGTGGGTGGCATCACACGTGACATTTCCCCTGTAAATAATTCCCTCATCCATTGTGTGGGCCCGGGACACGGTCCCAAGCCACCTGTGACTTCCCTAGTACCGTCCGGTCCGGCACCGAGTACCCCGTCCCGTGGGGCTCCACAAATGCATAGTGGTCATCTACTTGGACTTGCTGACATACCCTGTATGGATTAAAATAAACTTTGTTGCATTGTTAACCTACCAAAGTGGTTACTACAACTCACAACTTCAGATCCTCACAGTGTTCAATACTTATTTCACTTGCTGAACATAGAAATCATAGAGCACAATAGCCAAAAAACAAAACTTTAAAGAGGTCTCCCTCCCCTCCAAAAAAAATAATTCTATTCAGTAAATCAGTCACATTGCGTATGTGTAAAAACAGGAAGGCATACTTTACAGGTAAACAAAGTGGGACAAATATTGTAGCACAAACCTCCTCTGCTTAATGCCCTTAAGGAACCATCACACGCCACCATATCGCCTGCGAGATCGCTGGCAATTCCTGAATTTGGCGATGTGGAAACCACATCGCATGTGCGTAGTGGCGTGTGACTGGGCACGTCGCCTGATTGCCCTGCACTGCAGTGAAATCAGGCGATATCCACCAGGCGATTTCAACGGATCGTGCCCTGTAACAGGGCGATAGCGACGCACACAGCAATTCTGAAATCAATCCCGTAGATGTGCTTAGATGGTGATTTTTAGCGCTGCATCTGCGACGATTGATGGGTGATACTGGGTTCCGATTGGCAGGCCGTGTCCGAGGCGCCTTATTTGATGACCCGTGCGTTAACACAAGGCTCACCAATGGGAACGCAGTTCCATCCACCAATCGCAGTGATTGGGGCGCGGTGAAACACACTTTAGCATGCCCCTATCAAAACAGTATGGCCACATCGCTGCTATGATTATGGCATGTGACACTGTGATGTGTGAAGGGTGGATCGCTTCCAGTCTTCTGCTGGCGATTTCTGGGACGCAGGATCGCCGAAGATCGCACGCTAGATTGCTACTTGTGACAGTTCCACAGTGATCAGAAAAAAGTGCCCGAAACATGCGCACTTACGTCAAATTGCCAGTGGTATGGAAGCCATATGGCGGCTTGTGATGGTACCTTAAGTATTCAAAAATCACCCTTTTAAGAATACCTGTCTAGTACTATGCTTCTTTATCCAATATGATGCCCTGATGATGCCCCTTCTCCACACAGTATGATTCACATCTAACTCAGTAAAGTATAACACTCCTACTGTGAATTCCCACACGCAATTTGCACTGGTGGCACCTCATATGCACAGTATGATGCCTTTTTAGTGCCTATCGCATATTATGATGTCCCCACAGCCCTCCACACATATTGGCCCCTTTCACATCTCTGCGTTTGCTGCGTTTTGCTGCGTTTTGCTTCATTTGCGTTTTTTCCGCGTTTTTACCGCAAAAAACGCATGAAAACGCATGCGTTTTTGTCCCCATTGATTTTAATGGGAACGCATGAAAAACGCATGCAAAAACGCATGTCAAAACGCATGTGCGTTTGGTAAAACGCATAACGCATGCGTTTTTGCAAACGCAGCTCAAAACGTGGCAAACAACGTTTTGGGCTGCGTTTGCAAAAACGCATGCGGTTTGCGTTTTTGCAAACGCATATGCGTTTTGACATGCGTTTGTGCATGCGTTTTTCATGCGTTCCCATTAAAATCAATGGGGACAAAAACGCATGCGTTTTCATGCGTTTTTTGCGGTAAAAACGCGGAAAAACGCAAATGAAGCAAAACGCAGCAAAACGCAGCAAACGCAGAGATGTGAAAGGGGCCATTGTGATGTCCACACAATACCACCCAACACTGTACGTCATCAAACAGTGTGTTCAGTCTACATTTTAATGCCAGCGCAGTCCTCAACACAGTAGGATGCCTCTAAATTTTGATGCCCCTTTTCACCATTGTGCTCAACTGTATCTGCATCCTATGGATCCAGATTCTGTTCAAAATGTGAGTCTAGATAGAGGAGCCCGTTTGACGCCAGCCAACTCCTGCCCCCAACTTAATGGCACCATTTTGGACATGTGGTCTGTATGTAGCAGTAGTATACAAAGATTTGACTGATACAGCCAAGGTAAACAGAAGATCAGCAGGGAGTAGAATGGGTGTGGGGGTGGAAATGCAATGTTAAAATGGTTGAGTATGCATTATCTCCTTACTTTAGCTGTATTGGTTCTTGTATGCTTTGATTTTCTTAACTCAGGGAATCCCTTTTAAAAAATGAGATATTAAATGAGTAAAACAATAAGCTAATAAATTATTATTACCACTCATAATCAAGTAGTGAGAATAAATTGTTGTCAGATATCATGTAACTTGGTCTGCAGTGTCTTCAGAGAGTAACCAGTGCCACTATTTTACTGACAGTGTTTATAGTGAAGCCATGTTCTATGAAAGCATGTTAGCTATTATAACTTTCCTGGTCATCCTACAGCAGCACATAATAGGTTAATACCTTATTCCTTGTCAGAACAGAAGATAGATTAAATAGCAATAAGAATAATCACTGATTAATTAGACCCTCCCACATCCTCCCCAATAAAAGGGGCATGCTGACCACAAATTATGTATTTTTCCTTCTTCTTGTAGAATCAGGAGATTTCTTTTATCCGGATTATGCGGGTCAGGTATACATATTGATATATGTGTCCCCCCCCTGTATACAAGAGCTTTTCTTATTCCTCAGGGTAGAAGTCCTGGGCAACTGTACACAAACTTTTTGTCCCTCAGTCAGATCAATGGCCCAGTAGCAAGGAAGATCATCACTGGAAGCAGGTACTATGTGCACACCCTGCTCTGTTTTGCACATGCGCACTCATTCATTGTCAGTGGTATAGAATCCTGGAAGGTTACACCACTGCCTGGCCCTGATTTAAAATGGCGCCGCCTGTATGTCTTGGTGCTCATGCCAGGCAGCCAAGCTATTGTGGCACCCCATGGGTTAATGTGCCACAATAACATCACATGGGTTCTCTCCCCCCACACACACTAACAAACACTACCACCTCTGGGCAATAGAGGGAGCACCTCCTGCTTCCATATATACTCTTGCCCATGAGGGAGAGCTCAGTTCAGTTCCCAGAGAACTGAGGAAGAGCTGAGACCGTACAGCACGGTGTAGTGCTGTGAACAGCTCAGGAGAACTGAGAGCTTATTGAGAGCAGAGTTAGCTCAGTGCAGGCCTAGCAAGGGTCAGAGGAGCAGGAGACCGAAAGACAGAGAAACACATCTGGGAGCTGGAGTGACACCATCACTTGCCCCAGAAGTAAGCACAAAGAGACGGACACCGGATCCGGTACTGTGTCTGGCACCAACAGCACAGCGAATCCAGGAACAGCGGGATCTCTAGATACCCCCTAGTACCAGAGTGAAGCAACACGGAGGGGTCAGTGCAGCATAGAGGACCCAAGTTGCCTAGCCAAGTGGTACCAGCAGCAAACAGAGAGAGACGTGAGGAATCCCAGCAGCTTAGCTTGAAGCAGCAGCTCAGGACACACACACAGTGCAGCATAAGGAAGCCAACGACCCGGACAGGGTGTGGGGAGAGAGCCCAGCTCCATTACAGACTCCGTGGACTATAATCTGCAATAATATCAGCAGTAAAGCTTTGGAAAACAACTTTGGAGTCTGTGTAGTGATTGCGACCTTTGCTCCAGATCCAGCACAGAGACAATTCCTCCCTGCAGATCCAGCCTGTCAGCTCTGCAGCATCAGGACAAGAAGGGAATTACAGTATCAACTAAATGTGAGTGTGTGTCCTCCAACTCTTCCCCACCATCTATAACCCCAATAGACTTTAAACCTTTACTGCCCCGGGGGATACAGTTCCCCCCACTGGAACTATACCACCTCCGCTGCCCTCACATCACCCCCGGAGGTTCTGCAGCAGCGGCGGCCCCCATTACTGGCCGCATCAAGTGGGTGGCGTCACCCGTGACAATCCCTTGTAAATAAACCCCTTTTATTGTGCTGAGCCAGGGACACGGTCCGGACCAGGCCACCAGTGACATCCCCAGCAGCAGATCGGTCCGGTACCGAGTACCCCACGTCTCTTGGGGCGCCACAACCTGGCGTCACGAACAGAATCTACCCGGTCCAAAAGAATTGGACCCTGTGCGCCATCTGAACTGTATATTTGAGAATCCGCCATTTTGGAGCGCGCAGCGCGCGGGAAAGAAAGGGGGCGGTAGCTTGCATTGGGGCGAACCCAGCCTCCTCCCTTGGTGCTGACGACATCCGGCGGGGAAGGAGATCCCTGCTGCGCCCCGGAACCCCCAGAGGCATCCGGACGGAAGCGGAAGACGGAGGGCGCATAATAACTAAGGGGGCCCAAGATGTCGCAGTCCGATGCACAAGACGGCGGCGGAGTAGCCGATGGAGCTGCAGCGTCGGGTCAGCCAGTAGCGTCCGGCGGTGCAGCGGCGCAAGGAACAGCATCCATAATGCCATTCCTGATGCCGTATACTCCGGGGGCAATGTTGCTGCCCCAATACTCCGGTGAGCCTAATACTTTAACTGACTTTATGCAAAAGATTAAAGAGTATTATGTGATGTATCCCCTCACTGAAGCCCAGCGTGTAGGCATGATAATGGGACAGTTAACGGGCAATGCACGGCGTGAGGTGGCGTCCTGGCTGGACACAGATAAGGACACTGTAGAGCATCTAGCAGCCAGACTGAAAGCAACTTTTGAATCTGCTGTTGATACCCGGGCTAAGATGAGGTTCTTTGCATGCCACCAGAAGCCTAAACAGAGTGCTAGAGACTTTGCCTTGAACTTACAGGAAGCACTCAAAGCCCTTAAGCTGGCAGAACCTGCTTTAGCCCCGGGAGCTGATAAAATGCTATTTGACCAATTTATTGAGGGCCTCCATTCCCTTCCCATCGAGGACAGTTAAGCATGGTACTGCTGCAGAACCCTGACATGACATTTACTGAGCTGAAGGATAGAGCTATCCGTCTGCAGCAGCTGGAAGAACCAAGGGAATTAACATCTGTGCTTGACACTGCAGCAGCACCTCAGCAGGCGGCAGCGCCAGTGACATCCGCTATGTCAACGACTGCTGCTGAGGCCGGGGACTATATCTCAAATGCAGCCATCAACCAAAAGCTAGATGCCCTGACAGACACCGTGATCTCCATGGCCAAGGTCATCAAGGAACTGCGAGAGTCAAAACCTGCGTTACCAGAACCTGTGTTACCAGAAGAAGACACAAGACTTGAAGAACTGGAAGTAGAATCCGAAGAGGAAGAACAGATTCCTGGTCCCAGTGAACTTGCCAGTCCTGCAGTCAGACCTCCATCTGCCATAGTACCAAGCACAACATGTAGGTACATACCCACTAATACTAGTAGCCCACGTGCAAGTGGTATACCTGTTTTACGCAGATCAGAGCGTAGTACCCAAGGTCAGATACCAGCTAGGTACAAAGAGTAAAATGCAGAATTAAATGAGTAATGTAAATATGTTTGTTTAAATGTAAAGAAAATACAAGTTGAATTCAGTGGACAAATGTATATAGTTATTGCAACGTTAAAAAAGCCCAGTACCTACAGAGACTATCCTGTATGAACTTTGCAATCTCCTTATTTACTTATGGACCATATATACCACGGACTGGTTGTGGTAAGAACTCTTGTATATATTCATCAGCCCGGAGGCAATAGACTAAACCTCTGGAAAAACTACTTTTTGACTTTCGAACTCTTTTTCACATTCTAGTGATTTTTGTACTTTTTCATTTTTATGTCTATGTAAATATTAATTGTGTTTAATCGTTGTTTACTTGTTTTTCCACAGTCCCGGAGTACTGTATTTAACTAAGGGGGAATGTGGCACCCCATGGGTTAATGTGCCACAATAACATCACATGGGTTCTCTCCCCACTACACACTAACAAACACTACCACCTCTGGGCAATAGAGGGAGCACCTCCTGCTTCCATATATACTCTTGCCCATGAGGGAGAGCTCAGTTCAGTTCCCAGAGAACTGAGGAAGAGCTGAGACCGTACAGCACGGTGTAGTGCTGTGAACAGCTCAGGAGAACTGAGAGCTTATTGAGAGCAGAGTTAGCTCAGTGCAGACCTAGCAAGGGTCAGAGGAGCAGGAGACCGAAAGACAGAGAAACACATCTGGGAGCTGGAGTGACACCATCACTTGCCCCAGAAGTAAGCACAGAGAGACGGACACCGGATCCGGTACTGTGTCTGGCACCAACAGCACAGCGAATCCAGGAACAGCGGGATCTCTAGATACCCCCTAGTACCAGAGTGAAGCAACACGGAGGGGTCAGTGCAGCATAGAGGACCCAAGTTGCCTAGCCAAGTGGTACCAGCAGCAAACAGAGAGAGACGTGAGGAATCCCAGCAGCTTAGCTTGAAGCAGCAGCTCAGGACACACACACAGTGCAGCATAAGGAAGCCAACGACCCGGACAGGGTGTGGGGAGAGAGCCCAGCTCCATTACAGACTCCGTGGACTATAATCTGCAATAATATCAGCAGTAAAGCTTTGGAAAACAACTTTGGAGTCTGTGTAGTGATTGCGACCTTTGCTCCAGATCCAGCACAGAGACAATTCCTCCCTGCAGATCCAGCCTGTCAGCTCTGCAGCATCAGGACAAGAAGGGAATTACAGTATCAACTAAATGTGAGTGTGTGTCCTCCAACTCTTCCCCACCATCTATAACCCCAATAGACTTTAAACCTTTACTGCCCCGGGGGATACAGTTCCCCCCACTGGAACTATACCACCTCCGCTGCCCTCACATCACCCCCGGAGGTTCTGCAGCAGCGGCGGCCCCCATTACTGGCCGCATCAAGTGGGTGGCGTCACCCGTGACAATCCCTTGTAAATAAACCCCTTTTATTGTGCTGAGCCAGGGACACGGTCCGGACCAGGCCACCAGTGACATCCCCAGCAGCAGATCGGTCCGGTACCGAGTACCCCACGTCCCTTGGGGCTCCACACTATCTTTATGCAAAGGTAGTGGTGCATCCTGTTACAGCTTTCCCTCTAATAGTCACAATTGTCATGATCTCTCCTTTTCTTTTAGATGTCAGTTCCTCAGAAAATGAAAAGGAAGTCAAGGCACAGGCACTGTTCTGCTTCTAACCATCCATTACCTGATGACTGCATGCTAAATTTATGCTCCTCTTGTATGAATCTGAAGATGGATTCCTCGATGAAATCAGAAACAGCATCCTATCTTAGTTGATTCAAGAAACAGATGTCAGTGACATTTCAGGAATTAAAGGGATCTGCAAGTAGAGGTCCAAATATTCATTACAGTCCCTGACAAAAGTTATGTCGCTTCTCCATGTTATGTAAATAAAAGCTTAGAACCTGACGTTAAATTCATCCATTGGTTGTATAAATTACTCTTTTGAAAGCTGAAACCCTCCTAAATGTGGTTTAGGTTAAGAAAATAAATTGACATCAATGCTGAAATATTGATCATTTAATGAACACAGAATGGTCAGATTTTGGCAAGACAAAAGTTTTGTAGCCCACAGAAAGTAATGTGATATTCAAACAAATAATTAACTTAAAATACACATATATGTTGCGTAACATTGGTGAATGAAGTTGTGGTGCTATTAGAGTCATCTATTATATAATTGCCGTAGCTGACTTCCGTCGGAGCGGCGCGACTTCCGGTGGCTTTGTTAGCGAGTCCTGGGTGTTTCTCCTGGACTCTGTCCGGAGCCACTAAGCAATGGCCGCATAGCGGCCATTGCGAGCAGTAAACATGTACAAAAACAACCACCACCACCACCACCACCACCACTTTGCCATGTACACTAGCATGGAGCTGTTAGGCTCCCATCACTTACCAACTGAGGACGGATCACTTCCAGCACCTCTTCACATGGCAGTGCTCTGAACTTCTGAATCGACCTCTCCTCACTCAAACACCTGGCAGGTTCCAATCCAGCCTGCTCACTCCCAGCTGCAACCCAGTGAGTCACACAATCAGGAAAACCAGGCCCATGTGAACACAGACCTGCATTGATAACCCGTGTGAGGCACCCCGCCAGGGGCCACATCACCACACCTCACTTTCTCCGCACAGCAAAGCACTCATCCCCACGGGTTCAGCCGCTCATTAGGCTCATGAATGTATCGGATCTTCAGCACTCACACTCAGCTTTTTTACTCAGCTCATGAAAACCCTTCAGCTGATAACCCCCTGTACATCGGACAGCTTTCACACACCACACACAATCAGGAAAACCAGGCCCATGTGAACACAGACCTGCATTGATAACCCGTGTGAGGCACCCCGCCAGGGGCCACATCACCACACCTCACTTTCTCCGCACAGCAAAGCACTCATCCCCACGGGTTCAGCCGCTCATTAGGCTCATGAATGTATCGGATCTTCAGCACTCACACTCAGCTTTTTTACTCAGCTCATGAAAACCCTTCAGCTGATAACCCCCTGTACATCGGACAGCTTTCACACACCACACACAATCAGGAAAACCAGGCCCATGTGAACACAGACCTGCATTGATAACCCGTGTGAGGCACCCCGCCAGGGGCCACATCACCACACCTCACTTTCTATGCACAGCAAAGCACTCATCCCCACGGGTTCAGCCGCTCATTAGGCTCATGAATGTATCGGATCTTCAGCACTCACACTCAGCTTTTTTACTCAGCTCATGAAAACCCTTCAGCTGATAACCCCCTGTACATCGGACAGCTTTCACACACCACACACAATCAGGAAAACCAGGCCCATGTGAACACAGACCTGCATTGATAACCCGTGTGAGGCACCCCGCCAGGGGCCACATCACCACACCTCACTTTCTCCGCACTTCACTCACTTCCTCCGCACACATACACACACACACACACACATACTCCGCTATACTTACCACCGGCCCTGCATCACCGACATGTCGCCGCCCCCGAACTACTCGATCAAATATCGCGTCCAATAAGTCTCGCCAAACTTGCCGGACCCCATATTGTATCCAGTCGTCCGCGGGCGCCGACATATCAACTCAGGATCCAGCCGGCAGGGAAGACGTAGGGTCGGTGCTAACTATAGCGAAGTGTCTGTGTGTGTATGTATGTATGTGTGTGCTGACCACTCTGCCCACAGCGCTGCACTCAGCACTCTGCCCACGCCACTGTGCTCACCAATCTCACCACACTCACTGCTAACCACTGAGCCACCGCACTCACTGCTAACCACTGAGCCACCGCACTCGCTGCTAACCACTGAGCCACCGCACTCACTGCTAACCACTGAGCCACCCCACTCACTGCTAACCACTGAGCCACCTGTATACACACAATTCATTTCACCCCACTCCCCTAACTATTAGTAAATATACTATATATGGATTCTAGACTACCCGATTCTTTCGAATCGGCCCGCCATCTATATATATATATGTGATTATATAGGAATTATCAGTATTATGTATGTGCTTATGTATACATTAGTGAGTCGCGCCTATTCTGCAAGGACTCGCAACGCCCGCTTGGCGGCCATTGCGAGTGAGGCTTTGCGAATCAGTGGCGCCGGCAATGCTTCACAGGTCGCGTGGGCGCTGCGCCCAAGCCCACAACGACGGAAACAGTGCCGAAACTTACGGAAGTGCATTAGGGAAATTATATATTACATACTGATAATCTATTATATAATTGCTGTAGCGACTTCCCTCACACACGCCACTACCTCCGTGGCTTTGTTCGTGGACGCGCATCGCCCACGCGACTCACTCGCAATGCCCGCAAAGGAGGCGTTGGGAGTCGTTGCAGCAGCCCGAGCAATGCCCTATACACAGATTCTAGAATCCCGATGCAATCGCATCGGGCTCACAGCTAGTATTTAATATTTTGTGTGACTTCCATGAGCTTGAAGGACTTCATCCATGTGGCTCAACAATGATTCATACAATTTATTAATTAAGTCATCAGGAATAGCAAAGAATGCAGTCTTACACGCCTCCCAGAGTTCAGCTAGATTCTTTAGTTTTGTCTTCCAAGCTTCCTCTTTCATCTTACCCCAAACATGCTCACTGATGTTCATGTCTGGTGACTGGGCTGGCCAGTCCTTGAGCACCTTGATCTTTTTTGCCTGGAGGAACTTTGTTGTAAAGATGTAAGGATGTATGCGATGGAGCACCATCCTGCTGAAGAATTTGACCTCTTTTATGATTTGGAATGTAAGAGGTAGCTAATATTTCTTGATATTTTAGGCTATTTATATTGCCTTCCACCTTGCAAATGTTTTGCACACCCCCATACTGAATGTAACCCCAGATCATGATCTTTCCACCACCAAATTTAACTGCTTTCTGTGTGTATTTTGGATCCATACGGGCTCCAGTAGGTCTCCTGCAGTATTTGCGGCAGCTGTGGTGTAATTCTCCTGAAGTTTCATCAGAGAAGTCCACCTTCTGCCAATTTTCCAGCAGGCTGTGGGACTTTGCAAATGCCACACAGTTTTTTATTTACCTTTTGTTTAGTGCTGGCTTCTGGGCACTGATTCAACCATAGAGGCCATTTCGAGACACAATCCTACAAACTGTTCTAGTTGACACAGGGACTTGAGGTGACCAGGCCTGTTGGATCTCTGCTGCTGTTGAAGAGGGGCTTGCTCTGGATTTTCTAACCAACAAACGTTCCTCTTGAGCAGTTGTCTTGTGGGGTCTGCCAGACCTGGGCTTGTCATACACATCTCCAGTCTCTTCAAATCTTTTTTTAATTCCTTGCACTTGTCGCTGAGACACATTAAAGGTGCCAGCCACCACTGCAGTGGATCTGGTCTCCAGTCTCTTGATAATCAAGGCTTTGGTCGCAGGGTGGATTTTTGGCATGTTGTCAGAGCTCAAGTTGCAGTTCAAGTGAAGATCTGGGGCACTGGGTTTCTTTTTATACACACCCACTAATTAACCGATCATTTACTGAGCACAGGTGAGGATGTAAACTAGGATTGGGTGCATTATATGACTAGGCGACAAAACTTTTGTCTTGCCAAAATCTGACTATTCTATGTTCATTAAATGATCAATATTTCAGCATTGATGCCAATTTATTTTCTTAACCTAAACCATATTGGGAGAGTTTTAGCTTTCAAAAGAGTAATTTATAAAACCAATGGATGAATTTAAAGTCAGGTATAAGCTTTTATTTACATAACATGGATAAGCGACATAACTTTTGTCAGGGACTGTATAAAGATCTTTCTCCACCGGCATTATCTTCTCACTCATCTTCGTAGTCTGTTATGGCCACTTTACACGCGGCAACAGGAAGATAGAAAACGGCAGGTGTCGGAGACAATTGTACCTTTTACCTTCAAAACACATTGAAGTGGCTGCGTGTAATTCAGGTATCTGCAAGGTGTTTTGAAGGTAAAAGGTACAATTGTCTCCGACACCTGCCGTTTTCTATCTTCCTGTAGCCGCGTGTAAAGTGGCCATTAGTGGTAGCTCCTCAGATACTTTACAGGATTACCTTATGGATGACCTATATCTGCTTAATAATGACTCTATTTCCTCCCTCGTCAAGGCAACAAAGAAAGTAGTAGAATCAGACCAAATTTCTGACCATAGGTGCAAGAATTAGAGGTTATTATATTTTCCTTCTCTGAAGAAAAAGGCATTTTAGTGCACCTGCATTTGAATGACTGTCTACAGAGTTGTGGACTAGGGCTGAGAAGACTTTAGACTTGAAAGCTATATTCTGGAATATCTACAGAGTAGATAGGTCACAGGTCCAGGCCTAGGAACACCCTCCTAAGGTGGATCTGGTCTTAGTTAAATTATAGATAAAGTTTGTCTTTCCTACAGAAGAGTTATCCCACCTTAAAGACCCTATAGAGAGGAAGGCGGATTATCTTCTAAAGAAGAATTATGTAGATAATGACTACTACTATGGTGGCCTTGATATCTGTAACGGTAGCTAGAGCCAATAGTCAACTATTGCATAATTGGAGCAATGGGTTGCACATGAAGAGGGATTAGATAAACTCCCTCTCTTTAAGACAGCTGCTGATTTTTTCATTGAAGCCTCGATGGATACTCTAGAGTGAGCCTGTAAATCTTTTGATACTACAAACACGGCTAGAAGAGCCCTACAGATTAAACAATGGGCTGAAAATGTCTCGTAAAAAATGTGTTTATGCTATTTGACATTAAAGACTTCAAGTCTGTTTGGTTACTAGTTGGAGGACATCCTTAAATCCCTTGCAGACAGTAAGGGGTTATCATTCCCACAGCCAAGAAAACCTATGCCATCCTTTCAGTCTTAGAAGAGAAGGTCCCCCAAGTTCAGAAGTAAACCACAGGGCAAGGTTCAGTATGGGCCAAGGACATCGTTTAACTCCTGCAAGAAAAAGCTGTCCTTTCATAAGGTGACCTTATGATGCCAATTGTTCTACAAAAATTGGAGTAAGATTATCCAACTTTTATTCAACTTGGAGAAAAACCTCCAATGATGCCTGGGTCCAGTGGCGTAACTACCGGCATAGCAGCCGTAGCGGTCGCTTTGGGGCCCGGCGCTTGTGGGGGGCCCGGACCCAGCGCCGCTACGCAGCCGCTGCTATACCGGCAGCTGCGCCTGCGATACATACAGGGGCGGACTGGCCCAGCGGGCCCCGACACTTTGGGACTACGCCCACTAAGCCCCGCCCCCATACCCCCTGGGTGCTGTAGGGGGGGCCCAGACAGAAAGGGGGGGCCCATTGGTCCCCTGAGCGCCCCCACATGTCATACAAGGGGGCCCCTGACCGCTGCCCCCACACGCTATCCTCGGGGCCCCCAGACCGCCTGCCCCGGGGAGCCGCTCCATCTAGACACTGCGGGCACGTCCTGGTTCAGTGCCCTGGCCCTGAGCCGTAGCCTGCACCCGCGGCCTCTCTGCTGTCCTGGCGGCTGAGGCTGCACCATCCACCTGGTGCGCTCCTCCTCGCAGCAGCCCGGACCCTCGTGCGGCCAGCCCGGCTCGCCCCCGCCAAGACGTCACCGGTAAGTGCGTTGCCGGCGCTCCCGCTCTCCACATCTCCCCACCACCGCTGCAGGTCCCGACCGCGGCCTGTACAGCCCCACTCCTGGGCCCCTGTGGCGGTGCCTGGCCCCCCCACGGCACTGCATAGCCACGGGCTGCGGGTGACAGACGGTGCTACCCACGGAGCCCACCGCAGCCTGACTAAAGTTGAGGACACAGTGGGGCCAGCAGCGCTACCCTGGGGTCCCTCCACAGCGGCGCGGGGCTGTAGGCTGAGCAGGGATCAGCGATGCCGCATGCAGTGCCCTGCCTCCGTCGGTCCCCCAGCCTGATGCTCCACAGCAGTCCTTGGCCTGCCACAGCCTGCTGACTGTTCAAAGGTGCCCATCTCCTACACCATTACCTTGGGCCCCTGACCACCTGGTCTCATCTGACCCCCCTGCTGCATGGACACACCCTGCCCTTACTCACCCTGTCCTCACACACTCACCCTGCACTCACACTCTCCTTGTGCTCACACTCACCCAGCGCTCACACTCACCCAGCGCTCACACTCACCCTGCCCTCACACTCACCCTGCCCTCACACTCACCCTGCCCTCACACTCACCCTGCCTTCGCACACCCTGCCCTCACACTCACCCTGCCCTCGCACACCCTGCCCTCACACTCACCCTGCCCTCGCACACCCTGCCCTCGCACACCCTGCCCTCACACTCACCCTGCCCTCGCACACCCTGCCCTCACACTCACCCTGCCCTCGCACACCCTGCCCTCACACTCACCCTGCCCTCGCACACCCTGCCCTCACACTCACCCTGCCCTCACACACCCTGCCTCCACTCACCCTGCCCTCACACTCACCCTGCCCTTACACACCCTGCCCTCACAGCTGCTGCGTCCCCCCGCTCTCCATTACCGGCGGGCAGTCGCGCTGATCTGCCTGTCATGTGGGCTGTAACCGGCGCCGCTCTATTTTCTGTATCGCCGGCTACAGCGTCACACTACATGACAGGCTGTGGCTGCGATCAGCGCGACTGCCTGCTGCAGGTAATGGAGAGCGGGGGGCCTGTATATACCACCACCAGGGGCCCTGTATACCACCACCAGGGGCCCTGTATACCACCACCAGGGGCCTGTATATACCACCACCAGGGGCCCTGTATACCACCACCAGGGGCCTGTATATACCACCACCAGGGGCCTGTATATACCACCACCAGGGGCCTGTATATACCACCACCAGGGGCCCTGTATACCACCACCAGGGGCCCTGTATACCACCACCAGGGGCCTGTATATACCACCACTGGGGCCTGTATATACCACCACTGCGGAGGCTGCTGTAATACTGCTGGGGCCTGTATATTCTACTGAGGAGGCTGCTGTATACCACTGGGGCTGCTGTAATACTGCTGGGGCCTGTATATACCACTGGGGAGGCTGCTCTATACCACTGGGGCTGCTGTAATACTGCTGGGGCCTGTATATACCACTGGGGAGGCTGCTGTATACCACTGGGGCTGCTGTAATACTGCTGGGGCCTGTATATACCACTGGGGAGGCTGCTGTATACCACTGGGGCTGCTGTAATACTGCTGGGGCCTGTATATACCACTGGGGAGGCTGCTGTATACCACTGGGGCTGCTGTAATACTAATGGGGCCTGTATATACCACTGGGGAGGCTGCTGTATACCACTGGAGCTGCTGTAATACTGCTGGGGCCTGTATATACCACTGGGGAGGCTGCGGTATACCACTGGGGCTGCTGTATATACTGCTGGGGCCTGTAAGGGGGTGTGTCTTGAAGGGGCGTGTCATTGGGGGGGCGTGTCTTGGAGGGGGCATGTCATTGGGGTGTGTGTCTTGGAGGGGGCCCTGTTCAAAAGTTTGCTATGGGGCCCTGCCAGTTCTAGTTACGCCCCTGCCTGGGTCCTCTCAGTCATAAACAGGGGTTACTGTTTGAAGCTGATAAAGTTTACACTAGATCACTTTGTAGTAAATCAAGATGAGAGGCCAGTGGTGTGATGTCTGGTGCAAATATTTTTGCAAAAAGGGGCACTGGAAGAGGTATCTTTTTGACAAAGAGGCGTTGGGGTGTACTCAACTCTGTTTCCAGTTCCCAAATCTGGAGAGAAATTACATCTAGTGATAGATCTTATCTTCCTAAACAATTTCATATTGAAAAAAAAGTTCAGAATGGAAACTATTCGATCAGTACAATCAATTCTACTAAAGGACGATTGGTTAACAACTATAGGTCTTCAAGACGCATATTTGCATATTCGGATTCTTCCAGCGCATTACAGATTCCTTCAGGTAGCTATCCAATTGAATTTCCAGATGCATCATTTCCAATTCACTTGCCTTCCATTTGGGATCTCTGTAGCCCCAAGGGTATTCACTAAGATCATGGTGGTTCTCGTAGCTGCCCTCAGACATCAAGGGATATACATAGTGTTCTATTTAGAATACTGGTTGCTGAAAGCTTACTTCAAAACCCAGCTGGAGAATCATCTGCAGAAGATGCTGAGCTTACTAATGGCTCATGGATTCCTCATCAATAGTCCAAATTTGTAGCTGAATCCTTCTAGGAGGTTGAAGTTTCTGGGGTTTGTCATCAATTCTCATCACTTCTCCTTTACATTGTCCAGCAAAAGGATCCAGAAACATCAGAGCAAGCTTTCCTATCTACTCTGCTCTTTTTGGGAATCTTTCAGAGGAGCTATGACAGGTCCGGTAATGCTAACCTCATCCATAAAAGCAGTTCAGTGGGCCAACCATCACTTCCATGCTCTTCAAGTGAGTATTTTGAGCTGGACCTGTATCAATCCCTCTGTCATCCCCAGTAAGGCTACCATAGGTCACCAGAGAAAATCTCCTTTGGTGGTTTTCTCCATCATGTCTGCGTCAAGGAAAATCTCTTATCCATTGTCATCCAATAACCCTCACTACAGATGCATGAGGCCTCGCGGGGCCATAGTGAGCCCACGTGGTGCCAGCTGGGTTCATAAATCCGAAGCAGGAAGCCCATGTGTCATCCAACATCAGAAAGTTGAGAGCAATAAGGCTAGCATCTCTCCATTTGCATCAGCCACTTTATCAATAATTGGTAGTAGTCTGCTCCAACAACCTGGCATCTGTGTTCTATATTAACAAGCAAGGAGGAACCAAGAGTCTCCTGTTAGTTGCGTAATGTTGCAAGATGTTTCTCTGAGCAGAGAAGAATCTTCACAGTATGTCAGCGGTTCATGTGCCAAGGGTCTGCAATGTCAGGGCTGATTGGTTAAGTCGCAACAAGGTTCTAAAAGCACAATGATGCCACAACAACAAGTTCTTTCTGCAGATCATGAATATCATGAGGGTCATCGATCTGGATGTGATGGCCACACATCAAAATACGAAGTGTCGTCACTTCTGTTTCCTTTCAGAGATGCGAATATTCATGGATCCTTGATGGGCTAAATCTCTCCTGGGTACGTCTTCCCTCCTTTATCACTGACCCTAACAGTTTTGAAGAAGATCAAGGCAGAAGCAATAGTAATCATTTTATTCTGGCCTCAAAGTAATTGGTTGTCTCTTGTGTGGCAGTTATTGAATGGAAGATTTTGGAAGCTTCCACCCATGCCAGATCTCCTGTCCCAAGGAGGCAATCCTCACCTGGACCAAATTAAGCTTCGTCTGATGGCATGGAGATTGTCAGGAAAAATCTAATGGCTTAAGAACTGAAGTAAGTCATTATCACCATGTAGGCAGCTAGAAAGCCTGCAACATTAAATGCATATGCAAGAATATGGAATATCTATAGCATGTGGTGTTCCATGGCCAATAACAGATCTGTAGCCTCAGTATTTCAATTCCTTCTAGCAGGATTTGATAAGGAATTGAAACTCAACCCCCTCTAGACACAGGTTTTGGCCATTAATACGGGTCTAGATGGCGCACTGTTCAAACGTCATCTTATTACTAGATTTTTTAAGGCGATGAAGAACCTAAGACCACATTCAAACCTCTGATTCCCTCATGTAATCTAACCTTGGTTCGTATAGCACTTAAACGTTCCCTCTTTGAACCAGCGGAGCAGGCATCCTTCAAACATCTCTCTTGGAAAGCCATGTTTTTGGGAGCAATTACAACTGACAAGTAGTGATGGGCGAATCCTAAATTACTCGGAATCGCTTGACTCTAGCGAGTCCGAGCACAGGACTCGCTACTCGTTGCGAGTCTTATGTTAATGAATGGGGAAGCGAGTAATAGCGAGTAGTGTGAGATTTACAAATCGCAGATGTGTCTCGGAAGCTTCAGCCTGAAGCAATCCTAGTTTTGTCATTTATTTGCATTGGACTCGTTTACTTTGCAACTGTAATCGCTGGGAAACTCGCACAGATAAGAGTCCTGTCTGCTCAGTGTGCTGGCTGCCAGCTCCAGGGTCCTAGAGCCTGCCTGCTGCCTGATGTAGCAGTGCTGAGATTGTTCTCAGTCTGCTCATTCCCTGTGTACAGACATGAATGTCTGTGCACAGAGATGATGTAGCAGAGCTGAGATTGTTCTCAGTCTGCTCATTCCCTGTGCATATACATCTATATAAAAAAAAAAGCCATTAGGGACTCCATCTTTAATTAAAAAAATCCTCTTCCGTCCAACGTAGTCCAAAACGCGATGTCCTCTCTGCTACATCCCCTGTGCATAGATAGATGTCTATGCACAGGGAATGAGCAGACTGAGAACAATCTCAGCACTGCTACATCATGTCTGTGAGCAGGCGGGCTCTAGGGCCCTGGAGCTGCACAGAGAAGACAGCTGGATTCGGCTCGCAATGTAACAGCAGTTCTTTGCGAGTTTCCCTGCTATCACTGGCACAGTAGCCGAGTCTAATGCAAACAATGGCAATCCTAGTTTTGTCAGCGTTTCTGACAAAACTAGGATTGATATTGATTTGCATTGGACTCGTGCGAGTAATCACTGGGAAACTCGCAGAGTACCGAGTCCTGCGAGTCCCTTACTACTCGCCGAGTAACGAGTCCTAGCGAGTAGATTCGCCCATCCCTACTGACAAGCAAATAGGAGAGTTCCAAGATTTGTCGTCCAGGGAACTGTATCTACAAATATGCTCAGATTATGTGTCCTCATGCCGGGATTTCTTCCAAAGGTTTGCTCCACTTTCAATATCAACCAGGAAATAATACCACTGGTGCTGGGTCAGGATCCCGATATTGAAGAGGATCAGATTCTCCACTTACTAGATGTGAATAGAAGTCTACTCATTTATCTTCAGAACATTCAGCCATGTACCCTGTTACCCTTTTACATACTACAAACCAGATACTCTCTCTCAAGAGATGAAAGGACGAACTAGAGGCTTATTTCTAATTTTTTAGCAAACTTTTCCCTCAAGTTTGCTATTCCCCAAATAGTAGTACAATTACTAAATAATCCAGGGAAAATATCTATCTGGAAGACAAATGTATTGTATAAGGTTTTCAATGAGGAAGTGAATCTGCTGAACCACCCCTTTTTTGAATTTTGGGAGAAAGAACTTAACATTAAAATAGATCTAGAAAGAATGAGTAAGGGCCCTTTCACATCAGCGTTTTTCGTAATTCGCGGCAGATGCGGTGAAAAAACCGCATCTGCCGCGTTTGCCGCATAACGGTTCCACTTGCGGCACGGTTGCAGTTTTTTCCATAGGAAGTATAGGGGGACTTGCGGCAGATGCGGCAAGTGCGGTATTGCACTTGCGGCAGGTGCGGCAGAGAAAAAAACCGCGGCTTACTGCGGTTTTTTTCTCTGCCGCACCTGCCGCAAGTGCAATACCGCACTTGCCGCATCTGCCGCAAGTCCCCCTATACTTCCTATGGAAAAAACCGCAACCGTGCCGCAAGTGGAACCGTTATGCGGCAAACGCGGCAGATGCGGTTTTTTCACCGCATCTGCCGCGAATTACGAAAAACGCTGATGTGAAAGGGCCCTAAGACTTTAAACATAACATATTCTCATACAGCTTCAGCGACAATGCATGAGTCATACTTTAAACTTCTTTCACGGTGGTATTGGACTCCGATAAAGCTGCATCGCATAAACCCCACCAATTCTCCTTATTGCTGGAGGCACTGCAATCTTCCAGGCACACCAGCCCACCTGTTCTGGGGATGTTCTAAACTGCTTACATTTTGGATAGATACTAAAATTTTACTATCAGATGTCACAGGAATCACTATAGTTATTACTCCACAATTAGCCCTTCTATCAATTGGAATAGAGGACTTCCCAAAGCATTTACGATTTATTATTTCACATATTTTAGTGACTGCTAGACTCATCATTGCTACGAGATGGGCCAAACCTGATCCACCCACTATAGATGTTCTTATAGACCGAATTACCCAACATAGTGTATATGAGAACATTATAGCAATTAGAAGCAATTCTTTTTCAAAATACCTAGATCATTGGACCCCCTGGATATCTATATATTCTCCACTACTCTTAATTAAGACCAATTGACATTTTATATACCATCACGGTTTACCAGTTGTTCACCCTTTCCTTTTCTCTTTAATGGTAATACATTACTAACTTTGGCTCAAATAAAATCTTAATTCTTTACGAATCGTCTACCTTTTTTTTGACACATTTGGTGTATATTTCTTTAGCAAACTTACATTTTTTGTTTTCACATGTTTTATATCTGGATTTATAGCTTTGGTACTTATCTATATTTCTACATCTGATATTCAACTATATTGTATTATACAGTGATTCCAAACCTTTTTGTCTATAATGTGTAGATTGTTTGCTTTTCCTTCCCCCTTTTTCTTCTGTACCCTTCTCCTTCCCTTCCCATGGTTATTTCAAAAACGTTTTCAATAAAAAATATCTTGAAACAGAGCACTCAGCCATTTAGGAAAGATAAGAATTCCTTCCTTCAGTTTTAAGGCCTCATACCATGGACAGAAGCATAGCCAAAGCACCTTAGGTGCTATGCCTAATTTGTGATACCTGTTGAACCAGCTACAGCTGCCACTTTCTG
The DNA here is from genome assembly GCA_033576535.1 of Allobates femoralis. Taxonomy (NCBI): domain Eukaryota; kingdom Metazoa; phylum Chordata; class Amphibia; order Anura; family Aromobatidae; genus Allobates; species Allobates femoralis. The sequence goes on from JARQOC010000006.1 coordinate 297,986,815, forward strand.
TCAGTGTCCATACTACCCGAGATACCTCTGCATCTTGGGCTGAATTAGCACACATTCCCCTTGAACATATCTGAAGATCTGCTACTTGGTCATCATCATATACGTTCATGAAGCTCTACTGTCTAGACATCTTGACTACAGACAGCTCAGCCCTTGGCAAAAAAGTTCTAGAACATGGGACACGCTAAGCCTAAGATTTTTTGAATATTGCTTGCCAATTCCAATTATGTTCTGCCGCTGGATGACCAGGAGAGTCTAAAATTGATTTACCTGAAGATTTCATTTCCTCGAGTCCATAGGCAGCACAAATTTCACACCCTATGATAATTAAACTTACTATTGCTGCAAAACATACATGGTCTGTGGTCTGTTTGCCCCCTTTATTGAGGAGGATATGGGAGTGCCTAAGTAATCAGTGATTATGCTTATTGCTAATTAACCTATCTTCTTTTCTAACTAGGAATAAGTTATTAATCCATTATGTGCTGCCTACCTACTCCAAGAAATGAAAATTTCAGGTAAATACATTTTAGACTCTTCTAATAGTTAGTCTACATATAATTTTAATTAATTTTGTTGTGTTTTAGTAATTTGTGCACTTTCAATTTTGGAATCATATCAAACATCCCAGCTTATTTTCATTGAATTTCAAATTCCCATGACTCTTCTATAGGGAATATATAACAACCTCTAGGAGTAGGCTTACCATACTGAGTTATCATTGTGTGGCCCAATGACCCTCTGGCCAGCGTATTCATTAATGATATGAGCTCCTTGCTGACACAATACTGGCAATCCAATTTCTCTTTGGTGTTTTACCCTTAGATGAAATGACTTGCACATCACTTTAGAACAAACCTCAGCTTTTCTTAAAGATTCTTCAATAATGGAATTAGCTGACTTTCTCCTGAATGTAAATCATAGTGCTTTTTTTTTCTTGTGCAACTCTGCAGGCCTGTGTCATTCATGCAAGATATAAAGCTGAGCTGTTGGATGTAGAATTAAGGATAAAGCACATTCACATAACAAAAACAATTTCTGTACGGTAATGTTAGAATTGTGGTCTACGGTTCATTAATATATTATTATTACATTTAATTTATTATATTTCACATGACAGCCAGATACTTGATACTGTAGGGACAGAGCATACAATGAGTTTGAGCTTTTGCTGTCTGTATTTTTCTATACAAAATTAGAGATTTAAATATTTTCTTTAGTAAAGAAAGTTGAATAGATAAATGGATGAAAAAATATATAGACAGGCAGTTATGTGATTAGATACAAAATTAGACAGATGATATAATTTATAAATTATAAATGATTAGATAGATAAATAGACAGGTAGAAGAAAAATAAAATGGAAAAATAATTGGATAGATAAATAACAAGATTAGCAGTCAAATATTTAAGATGACAAATAAATGGATAGATAAAGTTAAGGCCGGGTTAAACATAACGATGTGCCAGCAACCCGACCAACGATCAGGATCGCTGGCACATCGCTATGTGATCGCTTGTGAGCTTTCAGACAAGCAGACTCACCAGCCAAACCCAGTACCGCGCCAACACCTGACGGTCGTTATGATCGTTCAGGGTCTCGGGCTTAGACTGGGAATCGCTGGTTGTTGCCCCTGTCACACATGCCAATGCATGCGTGACAGCTGCAGACCAGTGACCGAAAAATGGTCCTGGCCATTCTACAACGATCAGCGATCAGCCACCTGATGTCCCTGTGGCCCCGTGTTAACTATAGGGACATATGCCTGATCAGGATGCTTCACGATTTGGATGGATATCGATGCAAGACAAAAAAATGCAGATGTGAAACTGACTCACCCAGGCTATGGCGACTCGAGTATTTGGACCCTCTACTTCGGTAGGGATGTCACTGCTGGCCTACCCAGACCCATGGCCCTGGGGTCTTACTTAAAAAAGGGGGTAGTTGGTGTTGGATTGAGGATAAAAGTTTAGAAATGTTATCGTGACGCACCTGTGGTATCTGGTGACTGCACCAGCCCTGCGTAGTGCCTCCAGGGATGATGGAAGAGCAGCTAGGCGGTAAAGCTCCCAACAGGCGGAGTTGGATCCCTGGGGTGTTGGGCGATGAAAATGAGGGATGGAGCAGGGATTTGGCTGGGCTGCTGGATACCAGGACAGTCTCTGTGGATGGCAGGGGTACGGGAAAGGAACTCACACACCGTTGGTTGTCCTTTACCTTTTACTGGTGTTGTTGCAGGTAAACATCCAGAGCACTGCCGGGTGTTCAGGATGCACTTCTGGATCTCCACAGCGAGTGGGTATAAGGCCTCATTGTGTCTTTCCCGTGTGTGTGAAGTCCCTGCCCTATATAAACCTTGGCTGGCCTCCTCTACTCTCTTCCTCTTCACTTGTGCTGTCCTCGGGTAACCCTCAATGGAATACCACTACTCCTTCCTTTGTGGTGCCTGGCTCCCTGTGTGTGACTGTGCAGATGCCCAGGAGACCGAAGTCTCCATGGTATACCGGTATTCTCTACTTGGCCGGGTGCTCTCCAGTAGACTCGGACTTCGGTATCCGGTGTGTGATTTGGGCAAACCTAACACGGGCTCCTCGGTTTCCACTTTGTTCTTTCTGTTCTCCTCGCCTTCCGACCCCACTCTTGGGCTTCGCAGGACTACTCGGAGGCTGTTCCGTGTAACTAGATCAGGCCTAACGCAGCACCGAACACCAGTACGTCTTCACAGCTCTTGTAGCGTCTGCACACTCCAACTAACTCTGCCCCCAGCACCAGTATTTATAGGGGAGCTTACCTAAAGACAGCAAGTGCAGCTCCCCCTACTGTGATGGGGTGGAAGGTGTTGTCTGTGTTTGTATACCCGCTGTGGAAACCCATCCATGCTGTAGGTGAGTCTGTGGTTACCTGTGTTAGCAGGGTGCCACATTCCCCCCTAGGTAAGGTCAGTACTCCTAGACTGAAACATTTTAAATTAACATTCAAATAACAATAACAGATAACATATTTACAGAGTCTCAAAATAAAAAATTTACAAAAACCACCGAAAAATGGCAAAACAGGTACAGTCCATACGCTGCTAGTCCATCCACCGCAGGCTGGAAAAAGACGTTATTTGTCACAACCAGTCCTGTGACTATGGTCCTTTTAAAGTTGAAAAACAAGGGAAAAGAAGTTGTTTTGAAGAGTCTTTACAGTAGTCTCTGTAAGCTCCAGGAAAAAGGGGTAAAGTTTTTCAAAAGTTCAGCATAGTTCAATAAAGTCCTTACAGGTAAAGTCTCTGTAGGCTTAAAGTTGAGAATACACAACAACATTTATTACGGGTGCTTCGGCGTAGGAGTACTAGATACTATAGGGGCCTCTACCGGTCATAAGTACTGTAGGCCTCCTGGCCCTGGGGTCACCATTTTGGCCAAGATTTTGCTCTCCCTAGACAGCTCCTTACACCAACTCCACTTACCCCTCTGTTGATGTTGTGTACCTGGTGTGACCTGTTTTGGCCTACTCTTCACCTTTTTGCACACTACTATTTACATTTGCTTACATTTTACAAGAGATACTATTTACAGGTTACTTGCTTTGATTCTATTTTACATTACTGTGCCCAATCTCCATACCTTGAGGGTGGTTGCCCACGTGTGCTACGACTAGACCTAGGTACTACAGGTGTGGCTACCTCAGGTGATGTGTCTGGAGAATGTAACTGGGATAAATCAGGTAAATGTCTGCGTGGCTTTAGTCTCACTACAGGTCTAGCAGGTGTACTGATTGCGGGATCCTCTGATTCTCTGGCAACGGGTGTTTCTTCCTGATTTCTTTAAATTTCTTGCGGTTGATAGAAATTGATGACTGGTATGATGATTGCTCCTTCATGTTGGGGCCAATCTTCTGGAAAGTCTCCAAGTATAGTGGATATGACTTTTTCTTTTGGTTTTTGACATGGATTTAGGGTTTCAAGTAACTCTGTTTCTTCATTTGGAGAATCTTGAGTTTTCCATTCTTCTGGGCATTTCTTTAAATGATCCCGGGATACCGTTTGGGTTGTTTTTCCTCCGTTTTTGCTAATGAGGCAAACCTTGCTGTTATCAAAGTTAGACTTTAAAACAGTGTAGAGTTCTTTTTCCCATTGGTCATTAAGTTTGTGTCTTCTTCTTTTCCTTTTTAACACTATACTTCCTGGTAGTAATGGTTCTGCTGGTGCACTCTTGTTGAAGTCTCTTTCTTGCCTTTTCCTGGACATTTCCACATTTTCTTCAACACAGGCTTGGACTTGTCTATACTGGTTTAGATGGTTGGTGTTCCAGTCAGAATTGGAAGTATTGGCTTTGGGCTCGACAATTCCAAGTTTCAGATCTACAGGTAGTCTTCCTGTACAGGCTCTCATAAGATAGGTGGGTGTACAGTTCGTAGAGCTCACCAGAATGTGATTATACATATCTACCAGATCAGGAGTTTTTTCTGGTCACTGATTTCTCTCTTCAAGAGGCAGTATCTTGAGCATGTCAATCACGATGTTATTCAACTTTTCACATAACCATTGGATTGGGGATGATATGGCGTTGTTCTGATTTTCTTACAACCATAAAGATGACAAAACTCTTGAAAGATCTCGGCTTCAAACGCTGAACCTCTATCAGTTAGAACTTGTTCTGGATAGCCTAGTGGTCTACAGAAGACAGAAGCTGTTGCAGCTGTAAGGTCTTTCACGGGTGCAACCATCAGGAACCTGGAGTAGTGAGCCACCATTTTCAAAGCATAAGTGTAGCCTGTCCTGCTTGGATTTAGTTTCATATGGTCCAAAGCTACAATTTGGAGTGGTTGCATTGTTACAATAGGTTGGAGTGGTTCTCTTTGGCTCTGCTGGTCTTTTCTGCGTACGTTACAGAGTCCACAGTCTTTACACCACCTTTCTATGGATCCTTGCATGCCAACCCAGTAGAATCTGTCTTTGAGCAGCATTTCCAATTTCTTATACCCAAAGTGTGCAGTTTGGTTGTGGTAGGCATTCAGTACCATTTGGATCTCTGTGCGGGGTACTATGATCTGCCAGACCATCTTGTGAGTTCTGGGGTTGATGTACCTTCTGCAGAGCTTTTCCTGGTAAATGAACAGTTTGCTTCTTTCGTTCCACAGGTGTTTAGCTTCTGGTGGAGGATTTGAAGGTAGTTTTGCGGACTCCTGAGTTATCAGTCCTTTTACTAAACTGTTAGCTGGGTCACTGTCTTGGGAGTCCTTCCAACCAAAGTGTGGTAACGGGTTCGCTATTCTCTCAGGAAGTTCTGTATAGGTTTGTTGACACTGGAATATTCTCAACTGATGGAAGGCGAGTAGCTCTATCTCCTCAAGCTCATCCTCATCTACTCCCTTATCTGCTAAGTGAGGCATCCTGGATAAGGCATCTGCATTGCCGTTGTTATGCCCAGCCCAGTACTTGATGGTGAACTGGTAATTGGATAATCTTGCTATCCATCTCTGTTCCATGGCTCCAAATTTTGCAGTTTCCAGGTGGGTCAAGGGGTTATTATCTGTAAAGGCAGTGAACTTGTTTGATGCCAAGTAATGCTTAAATCTTTCTGTGACGGCCCAGACCAAGGCCAGGAACTCCAACTTAAACAAGCTGTAGTTTTCAGGATTCCTTTCCGTAGGGCGAAGCTTCCTGCTAGCATAGGCAATCACTCTTTCCTTGCTTCTGGGAGAGTACAGCTCCTAACCCCACGTTACTGGCATTGGTGTATAACAGGAATGGTAGGTTGTAGTCAGGATAAGCCAGGATCTCTTCAATTGTTAGGGCCTCTTTCATCTGTTGTAACGACTCTTCTTGTTACTTGCCCCATTCCAAGGGAGGATCTCTGGGCTTGCCTTTCTGGGGTTGGCCTACTAGGAGGTCTTGCAGGGGAGCAGCCTTCTTCATGTACTCCTTGATGAATTTCCTGTAGTATCCCACCAATCCCAGGAACTGATGTACCTCATTGAGGGTCTTAGGTTTTTGCCATTCCTTGATGATATTGACCTTGTCTGGATCTGGGGCCACTCCTTCGGAACTGACGATGTGTCCCAGGTACTGGACTTTTGGCTTTAGCAGGTGGCATTTGGATGGTTTTAGCTTCATCCCGTATTTGGACAAGGCTTCAAATAACTCTGCTAGATGGGTTAGGTGGTCTTCATAGGATTTTGAATACATGATAATGTCATCTAGGTAAAGCAGTGTCGTTTCAACATTCTTAAGCCCCAGACAACACTCCATCAGCCTCTGGAACGTTCCAGGTTACATAGTCCAAAGGACATGTTATTGAATTCACATAGGCCCAGGGGTGTGGTGAATGCCGTCTACTCACGGTCTTCTTCTGCAACGAAGACCTGCCAATACTTGCTAGTGAGATCTAGGGTTGAAAAGTAATTAGCAGACTTCAATGTAGCTAGTGATTCCTCAATGCGAGGTAACGGGTAAGCATCTTTGTGTGTTATGCAATTTATTTGCTTGTAATCTTCACACATTCTCATACTGCCATCTTTCCTTCTGACCAGGACTAGTGGAGCTGCCCAGGGACTACAACTGTCACTTATGACCCCTGCGTCCTTCATGTCCTGTAACATCTCCTTGACTTTTTGATAGTGTGCGGGTTGAATATGCCTGTATCACTCTTTGATTGGTGGATGTGTACCTTTGGGGATATGATGGTGTACCCCTTTTATCCTACCAAAATCAAGTGGATGCTTACTAAATACCTGCTCAAATTCTTGAACTACCCGGTAGACACCTCACCTTTTATACATGAGAGTGGAATCAGTTCCTACATGGAGCTGTTGACACCAGTCCTCTAGCTGCCCCTTAGCGTTGTTATCTTCTGCCTCTTTGGGTAGAGGTAAGGGTCCCACTGCTTGTATCTCATTGTTATTTACAGTGTACAGCTTAGCAACAGTGGAATACCTGGGTTGTTTGACCTCATCACTGCCACAATTTAAGATGTGAACTGGTACTCTTCCCTTGTGTACATCAACTACCCCTCTGGCTATCAAGAGTGTAGGCCTGTGTTCTGAGCTGATGGGCTCCACTACCGCCTGATAGTTTCCCGCCCTCTCAGACCTATGGCTGCTCGACACCAAATCATCATTTCACTCATTGGAGGTATTGTCGAGCCCAGGCTATGGGGTACTCGGGCGACAGGCAGCAAAAGAGTTCAGCGGTGTCACGGGGAATGGCGGCCGTGCCTGACCCCGTTCCCAGGCCTATCTTTCAAAAGGGGGATTATTATTTACAAGGGATTATGTACAAGTTTGTTGTCGTGATGCCACCTGTAGTGTCTGGTGATTTGCACCAGCGCCACCACAGTCCGCCAGAGGTCGATGGTATTGCAGCTAGGATGGTGTAGTCCCCCACAAGTAGGAATGGACCTCCGGGGCAGCGTTCCTGCAAGGAAACATGTTCATGCAAACAAAAGTAGGCTGAGTCCAAAGTCACTGTTTCTCCGGGTACTTTACTGGCAATTGTTCAGTTGCATACAAAAGTGACAGTGCAGTATTCCTGATGGTGTGAGGACAGGTAGTTGGATGGGTGGCTGCAGCAGATCTTAGGTGGTATGGTGGACCCTCGGTGTGTGCCTTCATATATTCCTTTCCTGCTTCCCAGAGGTGGTGAAGTCTGGTTCCATAAAAGTAACCTGACCTCCTGCGTCTCTCTCCTTTGCTCCCGCTGGGTTACCCTCTGCTGGCTGACTGCCGATCCATCAAGCGGTGCCTGGTACCCTATTCTGGTCGCTCAGGAGCCGGGGAGAAGTATATCCTCCACGGTCCTCCGGATGCGCTGTGGTCGTTGGAGGATCCCACAGGTGCGGACTCCGGTACCCGGTAACTTTCTGAGCCTGGGAAAGCTTTCCTTCTCCTTTCTCTGACTCTGACTCCCTCTCTCCTGGTCCCTCAGCCGAGAGACCCTCTCCTCGTTCTTAGTTTGCCATTCTGCTCAAAGACCTCCTTCTTCCCCCTAGAGGTGGTTTTATTCCCTCCCGGGTAACCTCCCACTGTGTGATCTAGTGTGGGATGCTGGTGAATGGGTACCACCCACCATCCTATGATCCACCTGCAACTGGAGTATCTGCACCTCTTTTACTGGTGCAGTACCCCTCTATGACGCCTGCATAGCGGGGTGCCACAGTATTACAATAGGAAGCAGGTCTGTTACCCGTACGGTACCAATTTCACCACCTGTAAGTTTTACCTGTTGCTGGTGCAGGAGGGCTCTTATCCCTCTCTGAAGAACCTTCTTCTGCTCATGTTTGGCAGTGTCTGCAATCTGTTGAAGCAAAAACAGCCCTTCCTGCATGCAATTGCTAACAACATTTGTACCGAGAAAAATGTAAGGATCCTGGTTATTGGGATTTTCTTCCACCACAATAACCCCTTGGTCTTGTAACTCCACCCTCCCCACTTTTATGGGTACTTCTCTAACCCCCACTATAGTAAGTGGTTCACAATTAGAAAAATAGATGTTAAGGTTCATATCAGGTGGTTTAAATTCATTACATGACCAAAATAGTTTGTAAAGGATATCATGGATTGTGGTCACTTGTGACCCGGTGTCCAATAAAGCAGGTGTCGAGATGCCATCTAGTATGATAGACAGAAATGGTCGCTGTCCGATGTAGGTATCATACCAGTTGGCTGGGCCCTGTTGAGTTACTCCTAGGGTTCGGGTTCGGCCCCCAGGGTCTGCTCGTTTAAAGGACAGTATCTTGCGATATGGCCGGTCTTGCTGCAGTGTCGGCAGATGGGTTCTCCTGTGGAGCTGTAACAGTCGGTGGTCTTCCCTTTGAGCGACGTGGTCTTCCACAGGACGTCCTCCGGGCTGTTGGCAAGTTGGATTAGAGGCTGGGGTTTAGGCAGTGGCTTTGGACCCTGCTGCAGTTGTAGGGCTTTCATGACAGCGGCTAGGTTTTTACCCAGATGGCGCACCTCGGCATACAAAGAGTCAATTCTATCCGGGTTAGTGGACTGAACACGGCTTTCAGCTGCAGGCACGGGTACTGGTGTTGTTGTAGCCGGAGCCACTGCACCACCGCTGGATGGCAGCTTCAGGAGTCTCCACTGTCTGTAACCATTTTATGGCCATGTCTTTTAAAGTGTTAAAGTCGGCATCCGGGTGATATAGGGACCACCAGCGCAGGGTTTTGTTGTCCTCCGGTGATCCGAGCCCCCGGGTAAACTGCTCAATCAATAGTTTATTCTCGTCATGGACACTAACACTTGACTTGCTTTAGGGCTCGCAGCGCCTCCTGTAAACGCCATGCATAGGTCCGGACGTCATCCTCCGGCTTTTGATAACAGTGGTAGAAGCGCATTCTTATGTCAGCCTCATTACAGTCCTCAAAAGCAACTTTTAATTTTTCAAAGATTACAGCTACTGATCCCCGTTCAGCAGTGGATCAGGATTCAGCCTCTCTTTCTGTTGCACCAGTTAACTGTCCCAGCAAAACAGCTGTGTGCTTCTGACCAGTCATGGCGTACATGTCCAGCACACTGCAGATTTTTCTTTTGAAAGAGGACAAAGTATCAGGGCGACCATCATACTGGGGCAACCACTTAGCACCCGGGATATACGGTAGCGAGATCGGCATGATTGGGGCTACTGCACCCGGTGGGTTGGCAGCTCTTCTAGTTGCAGCCATGGTCGCTTGGGTGATTCAAGGGGTCTGTGAAGGTATTTTCATCGTCGCTGGATGTAGCAGACATTTTTGGGGCCCCCCCCTGGTGAATCCCGGCCAGTCTTTAAACAGTTAAACAGTTCGGTAGTTTCCGGATTAGGCTGCTGCTCTTCTGAAGTATTCGGCAGAGCGAGGGGCGGGGTTTGCTTTTTGCGCTCTGCAAGCCGTTACATCCCCTTCCTTCCCGCTCATCGGTGCAGTAAAGGCGGCTCTGTTTAACAGTCACAAATTACAGTCTTAAACACGGCAAACAATACCCGGTAGCACCGGGCACGAATCCTGTTTGAGATGCCAGAAAGTATATGACTCGCCCAGGGTATGGGGACTCAGGTATCTGGGCCCTCTGCTTTGGTAGGGATGTCACTGGTGGCCTGCCCAGACCCGTGGTCCTGAGGTCTTACTTAAAAAAAGGGGGTAGTTGGTGTTGGATTGAGGATAAAAGTTTAGAAAGTTTATCATGACGCAACCTGTGGTATCTGGTGACTGCACCAGCCCTTCGTAGGGCCTCCAGGGATGATGGACGAGCAGATAGGTGGTAAAGCTCCCCACAGGCGGAGCTGGATCCCTGGGGTGTTGGGTGATGAAAATGAGGTATGGAGCAGGGATTTGGCAGGGCTGCTGGATACCAGGACAGTCTCTGTGGATGGCAGGGGTGCGGGAAAGGAACTCACACACCACTGGTTGTCCTCTACCTTTTACTGGTGTTGTTGCAGGTAAACGTCCAGAGCCATGCCGGGTGTTCAGGATGCACTTCTGGATCTCCACAGCGAGTGGGTATAAGGTCTCATTGTCTCTTTCCCCGTGTGTGTGAAACCCCTGCCCTGTGTAAACCTTGACTGGCCTCCTCTACTCTCTTCCTCTCCACCTGTGCTGTCTTCGGGTAACCCTCGATGGACTACTGCTACTCCTTCCTTTGCAGTGCCTGGCTCCCTGTGTGTGACTGCGCAGATGCCCAGGAGACTGAAGTCTCCACGGTATACCGGTATTTTCTACTAGGCCGGGTGCTCTCCAGTAGATTTGGGCGAACCTAACACTGGCTTCTTGGGTGTGATTTGGGCGAATCTAACACTGGCTCCTCGGTTCCCACTTTGTTCTTTCTGTTCTCTTCGCCTTCCGACCCCACTTTTGGGCCTCGCAGGACTACTTGGATGCTGTTCCGTGTAACTGGCTCGGGCCTAAAGCAGCACCGAACACCAGTATGTCTTCACAGCTCTTATAGCATCTGCACACTCCAACTAACTCCGCCCCCAGCACCAGTATTTATAGGGGATCTTGCCTAAAGGCAGCAAGTGCAGCTCCCCCTACTGTGCTGGGGTGGAAAGTGTTGTCTGTGTATCCACTGTGGAAACCTATCCATGCTGTAGGTGAGTCTGTGGTTACCTGTGTTAGCAGGGCGCCACAAAACCACTCATAGCTAGAAGATAGATAGATAGATAGATAGATAGATAGATAGATAGATAGATAGACAGATAGATAGATAGACAGAAAACTGAGCAGCACTACCACATAAACACCAGGTGCAAAACCTGTATGGAAAGTGTACAACAATACTCATCCAATACAACCGAAAAAAACAGGAAGCACTCCTAAATTATAAGTGAAAAAAGTGGATTCTTTACTGATCCATGATGGCAACGTTTCGACGGTGACCCGTCTTTCTCATGTGATGTGCTAGGAAAAAGTGTGAGATTTCAAACACGGGCACTCAGATGCCGGCGTTTGAGCTGTGCTTGGGGATTCACAATCATAGGGAGTTTGCAGTGCTGATGCAGCGTTACCATGCCGGTAACACTGCGTCAAGGCTCCCAAATTCTATATTTTTGACGGAATCCACCTGAGCACAACAAATAGCGATAATCTGACTCTAGCCTCATACAGAAATATTCAGTACATGCTAACTATTCAAGCATCAAACCAAACGGTGGAGAGTGGACTCCGCAAAATGCTAAAGCATATCTTTGAAGCACACAGAGAAATGGCCTCCTTTTTGCTCTTCGCAAAGCTCTTACCCTACCTCCTGCTGACCTTCCCATCTGTTGGCAATTGTAACCCCAATCCGTCTCACTAGTGCATAAGGAGGACAGGAACTAAAGAAACTGGAGCTTGGTGTTGAGACCAATGACAAGATAGTAGAGAGAAATTGGACCAGATACCCGAATTGTATCATGGATCTGTTATGGTACCTTTACACGCCGCCACGGCAGGCTGGATACATCCCGCTACAGGCTACAAATGTAGCTTGTAGCGCCAATGTAGCCCGTCGTAGCGGCGTCTGAAGACGCGACGCTACAGCCGGCGACAGATACATCTGTTTATGGGCTCTGCTCGAAAACAGATGGCTATATCGCCGATGGTAGCGAGCTGTATCGGCGTGTAAAGAAGCAACGGAAGGGAACTCTGGACACCCGGGGCTGTAGCTGCAATGTAGCTAAGGCGTGACCTCGGCTCCATGTTACCGCGCCCCATGTGCGATCATTGGTGGAAGCTGCTGCATGACGATTGGTAGTCGCTGCATAGGGAGGCATATTTAAGGAGCTGACGAGTCACACTACACAATCGCTCGAGCGTGCTGTATTACTCAGCCTCCTGCGATGCCTGCCCAATCAGGATGTTATTGCTTTGTCCTATCAGCGTACGGAAGTCTTGTAATCCACAATTGGAGCACGCCTATGTGCTGTCCCTGCTGCACCAGGTCCGCCCATAGTAGCTGGTTGTAGCGGTGTGTAAATGAGCAACAGCTGGCTACTTGAGACACCCGGCGATGTAGCTAGCTATAGATGTAGCGTGGCGTAGCGAACCTTGTGGCGGCGTGTAAAGAGGGTGCGTTGACCGTTTGTAGCCGTTTGAGCGTGCTCGTGCACGTGAAGTAGCGGGATGTATCCAGCCTGCCGTGGCGGCGTGTAAAGGTACCATAAATGACAATCTAGTATGTTACTTGCAACTGGCCTGGACAAAAAGGGAATAGGGCACTGTAAGGAGGGCATTGTGGTTGGTGCTATAGATGAAACATTATATTAAGGGTATGTGCACACTGGCCGGGTTAGGGTCGGTTTAGGTGTGTAAACCGCCGATCGGTTTACATAAATTTCATGTAAATTTATGTTAATCCAAACCGGCATTTCGATTAACATTAAAACCTATGTAAACCGACACCCGGTGTCCACACACCGGCGGTTTACACATGCTCATCCGTTGCTAACCCGCTGGGTTCCCAGCGGGTTAGCAAAGAATGAGCAAGTTCTATAAACCGGCCGGTTCTGCAGCGGCTGCAAGCAGAATCATGTACTGCTTCCAGCCGCCGCAACACCGCCGGCGCTAACCCGCTGGCCACCCGCCCGGCACCCGCCGCACATACCCGCCAGGATGCCGGTGGACGGCTCCGGAGCTTCCTGGCGGGTCCGCCCAGCCTCCGCCGACCAACCCGCCGGCATATGTGCACATACCCTAAGATTTATTTGGCATGACCTTCTAAGACGGGGTTTGCCTATTGCAATTTAGTAGCATATTCAAGATGTGTATGGAGAAGGAGGATGAACCCGTCACCTTTACTGAAGAGGTATATGCAGTTATCTCAGGTCTCCATGCTAGGAGGAATTCTTGTAAGCAAATGCTAGATTGTGCAATGTCTAAGGTCTAAAGGCCCCGTCTCACGCTTCAATGTGTCGGCGAACTGACCAACAATCTGACTTGACCTAGATCGCTGGAACAACGTTCAATGATCTCTAGTGTAATGTCACACGTATAGATCTCGTTAACGACGCAGCAACGATCCCGCGACAAGCAAACGATACTTGCGGTCGTTAGCTCGTCTACATCCTTCACTTCTGAATAGGTGAAGTCGTTAACGACATCGTTATCAAGGTGTCACACACACCCATGCTGCAGGATGAACAAACGCTCATCGTTTGGTTTAAGGTCCGGTTCACCAACCTCCGATGAACGATCTGCCCGATTATCGTTGATTGGTTGTACATGTCACAGTGAACGATGTCGTTACGACTTCGTTAGAATGACTGAAAACCCGTGACGTACTAACAATATTATTAAAGATATCATAGTGTGAGATGGGGCCCTAAATGTGGAAAGCACCAGTCATAATATAATTTTCTTAAAACAGGTTTTGTAGGTAACATGCAACATTTCAGCTTTTATTCCAAATCTATGATAACCACAATACTTATACAATCATCTTAGCTGTGCAAACTGTTCATTAGCCTATGTCTTTAATGGACGAGCATAATAAGATTCCGGGACAGGTGTCATAACAGATCTGTGGGGGAAGGGAAGAGCACAGAAATAGCCAAGGGAGCTGAACGAGACAGTAAGGTGCAAACACAGCACTGTAGGGAGCAAGTTGGCAGAAGCCCTGTGTAGTTCTCGCCTCTGGGGGCGATTGCGTTTCCATGGAGACTGAGCTGTTTACTCCCCACATCCTATAACCAAATGAATATCAAGCTTGGCAAGGTGCCCTCCACAGGAGAGTGAGCACCCACTCCTGGCTTTAAAATCTATTAACCCCTGTCAGGCTTGATTTTAAATGAGAAGTAGGTTTTAATACATTTGTGGTTATATGGCAAAAATTAGAATGAGAGCACCTGGTAATGGAGAAGAACGGTAGATAGATAGATAGATAGATAGATAGATAGATAGATAGATAGATAAACAGACAGACAGACAGACAGACAGACAGACAGACAGATAGATAGATAGATAGATAGATAGATAGATAGATAGATAGATAGATAGATAGATAGATAGATAGATAGATAGATATGATTCAACCAGAGCTAGGGTGGATGAGGGACTCGTACATCATCCGTGTCACTCATGGTGAGGCCCCCCTAGTTAATGGCTGCCAACCTGTAAAATGAAAACTGGTTTCTTTAGCCGTTGGCGGCTCTGCAGCTGGAGCGGGCACCTCAGGTCTCTCAGAGTGGAAGGGGGCGGGGCGTATCTTCCCGCACTTTTTCCTGCTGTGACGCAGCTGTCATTTCTGAGGCGGTGTAATGGCGGCCGCACAAACAGTCAATTAAACAAAAGTCTTAAGGCGCACTTCACCTGGTAAATACCAGGCTGGTTTGGATCCTGTTCGTGACGCCAGAAAATGAAGTGGCCAGGGCTGTGGGGGGTACTCAGTCACCGGGTCTGCTGAGTAGGGAGTCACAGGTAGACGGTATCCCGGTGCCATGCCCTGGGGATCATTTGAAGGGGGGGTGAGGGAATTATTTACAGGGGGACGTGACGCCACCTGTAGGGTCCGGTAAGGTGGCACCGGCGCTGCCAGCCGGCCGCTATGGAGGGGGCAGCAAAGTGTGGTACAGCTCCTCACAGGTGGAGCTTTACCTCAGGCCAGCAATAAAGGAAGATGGTGAGGGAGAGCAGTGAAGGAGGAAGATGGTGGGTTATAGCCGATGAACAGTCACACATACACACAGGGATAGTTGTTCCGGTACCTTTTACTGGTAGTCACAAAACAGGTACAGTTCTGAGTAATAACCAGGTCCCTGGTGCAATTTAGGATCAACTCCTTAGAAAGATATGAGGCCTCCTTTATCTCTATTCTTTCTCTTGAGGGATGAGTCTTGCCTGAGTTTGAGCTTTCCAATTCTCTATTGTCTAAAACTAACAATCAGGCCCTTCTGCGGGAACCCGGTTTATCCTGTGGCCCCTGGTCCTCTGTTTGGTTAGTTTTTAATGTCTCTATTCTCTTCCTTCAGGGCTAAACTACTCCTGAAATTGCTGGGCTTTTACTGTGGCTATACAAGCCCACAGCATCGGACTCCAGTGTCCGTTTGTCCTCAACGGGAATATCTTTTAGTCCCTCTTCTTATTCCCTACCTCTTCTCCTTGCCTCCGGCCCCTTCCCTGGGGTGTGAACAGCTGACAAAATGGTCCATTCTGGTCCTGGCATCTGTCTTTTCCAGACACCAGCAGCTCAGCCTCCTCCTTTCTTCCTCTCCTCACACGAACTACTCCCTAGCAACTGTCTCCTAGGACCAACTGTCTCCTCCTCTCAGCCTGGATCTCATTAAAGGGGAACTGACTTAATGCAGCCAGTAGAGCTCCCCCTTCAGGTCTGGAGTGGAAGGTGTTGTGTGCTGAACAAACCAAGGTGTCAATCCTTCCTTGCACCAGTGTAACCTGTGGCAATCCCCCGCAGGGGTGCCACAGATAGATAGATAGATAGATAGATAGATAGATAGATAGATAGATAGATAGATAGATAGATGAGTGGACATATCATTAGTGAAACTTGTGCAGCCGCACAAGATCCCAAGAGGTAAGAGGGACTATTTTCATCTGCAAAGCAGGAGGAATTGTGTATTTTGATGAGCTATTGGACTAAAAAGGGTCTTCTACAAGTGCTAATGTCGCCACAGTGATGTTACACCTACTCCTTAGATGGGGTGTCACCGCTCCCAGGTGAGAGGGGTCGCAATCCGAGACACATAGTTTGCATCCAACACGATCCCAATTCCGGGCTAGGGGATTTGGGCGGACCCTGATTAGAGAGGGCCCCATCTTCTGGCCAGGAAGAGGGGTTAGCAGTAGGTTAGAGAGATAGACAGAGGAGTCATGAGGAGGTAGGCGTCTGGAGCGGACACAGGAAGGAAGGAGTCCTAGGGGACATGGGAGTGGGGGATCCACCGGCGTGCTCCGAATACAAACCCGACCAAAGTCGGGGCGGAGGGACTGGTTGCCAGAGGGTACTGACCCCAATCTGGTGTGGGTACCCCAAGTCTCTACCAGGAAAATCGAAGGCCACTGTGTTCACAGGAGCAGTGGCCACAATCTGTGGTAATCCACAAGACAGTGGCTAGAACTAGGGTCAGGGGATGTGCTTCCGTTGCCCGACAAGGCCCACAGCCATCAGCCTAGGACCCTGTTCATGAAGGCGCAGGGCAGTCAAGGTGAGTATCCAGCGCAGGGAGAGAGCCACCTGGGAAGGCCCATGAAACGTGTCTCGGCAGAGTGATCCTGATCTCTTGAGAGCTAATTTGGCTGAACTTTGGAGGAGCACAGCACCCAGCTGGGTAACCTTGCCCGATCAGCAAGTAAAAGGTAAAGGACTTCAAGAACTGTGTGTATCTGCTCCTTTTGAGCCCTGCGAACCCTCTATGTCGTCAGAGCCCCGTCCCTGCAATTGCCTGCTCACACCATCCCTGGGGCTCCGCTCCACCTATAGGGAGCAATAACATCCAGCGGCCCTATTCTGCAGTGTCGGCTATTCCTAGCCGAGTACCACAGATGGCGTCACAAACTTTCCCCTGTAAATATAACCCTTTACTTCATGCCCAGAGCCACAGAGTCAGGTCACAACCACCATGACCTCCCAAAGAACTGACCAGCCCAGCTACCGGGTATCTCCTGGCCCTGTGGGCATCACACTAATATGTATGGTAATACAGTCATATGAAAACGTTTGGGCACCCCTCTTAATCTTACCCATTTTTTTTTGTTTAAAATTGTTTTTTTGCAACAGCTATTTCAGTGTGATATATGTAATAACTGATGGACACAGTAATATTTCAGGGTTGAAATGAGGTTTATTGTACTAACAGAAAATGTGAAATATGCATTATTTCAAAATTTGACAGGTGCCAAAGTATGGGCACCCTTCTGGTTTTCATGATTTGAATACTCCTAACTACTTTTTACTGACTTACTGAAGCACTAAATTGGTTTGTTAACCTCATTGAGCTTTGTACTATATAGCCCGGTGTATCTAATCATGAGAAAAGCTATTTCAGGTGTCCACTTGCAAGTTGTTCTCCTAGTTGCATCTTCTCTGAGGAGTGGCATCATGGGCTCCTCTAAACAGCTCTCAAATGATCTGAAAAAAAAGATTGTTCAACATAATTGTTCAGGGGAAGGATACAAAAAGTTGTCTCAGAGATTTAACCTGTCAGTTTCCACTGTGAGGAACATAGTAAGGAAATGGAAGACCACAGGGACAGTTATTGTAAAGGCCAGAAGTGGCAGGCCAACAAAAATATCAGAAAGGCAGAGAAGAAGAATGGTGAGAACAGTCAAGAACAATCCACAGACCACCTCCAAAGACCTGCAGCATCATCTTGCTGCAGATGGAGTCACTGTGCATCGGTCAACAATACAGCGTACACTGCACAAGGAGAAGCTGTATGGGAGAGTGATGCGAAAGAAGCCGTTTCTGCATGCACGCCACAAACAGAGTCGCCCGAGGTATGCAAAAGCACATTTGGACAAGCCAGTTTCATTTTGGAAGAAGGTCCTGTGGACTGATGAAACAAAGATTGAGTTGTTTGGTCATACAACAAGGCGTTATGCATGGCGCCACAAAAACACAGCATTCCAAGAAAAACACTTGCTACCCACTGTCAAATTTGGGGAAGGGTCTATCATGCTTTGGGGCTGTGTGGCCAATGAAAGCACCGGGAATCTTGTTAAAGTTGAGGGTCGCATGGATTCCACTCAGTATCAGCAGATTCTTGAGAATAATGTTCAAGAATCAGTGTCAAAGTTGAAGTTACGCCGGGGATGGATCTTTCAGCAAGACAATGATCCAAAACACCGCTCCAAATCTACTCAGGCATTCATGCAGAGGAACAATTACAATGTTCTGGAATGGCCATCCCAGTCCCCAGACCTGAATATCATTGAACATCTGTGGGATGTTTTGAAGCGGGTTGTCCATGCTCGGCGACCATCACACTTAACTGAACTGGAATTGTTTTGTAAAGAGGAATGGTCAAAAATACCTTCATCCAGGATCCAGGAACTCATTAACAGCTACAGGAAGCGACTAGAGGCTGTTATTTTTGCAAAAGTTGGATCTACTAAATATTAATGTCACTTTTCTGTTGAGGTACCCATACTTTTGCACCTGTCAATTTTTTAAATAATGCATATTTCACATTTTCAGTTAGTACAATAAACCTCATTTCAATCCTGAAATATTACTGTGTCCAACAGTTATTACATATATCACACTGAAATAGCTGTTGCAAAAAATCAATTTTAAGCAAAAAAAAAAAGAGTAAGATTAAGAGGGGTGCCCAAACGTTTTCATATGACTGTATATGAAATTTAGACAGCATTACTACTATTTAGAATCGAATATATAAAGCTGAATGTGTGTGTGTATGTATGTGTGTATATCCGGGATTGGCATCTACACCGTCGCAACTACAGCCAGAAAATTTTGCACAGTCACACATCTGGACCCCGGGAGCGTCATAGGCTATGTTGTGAGGTGAAATTTTAACCCTGCGCGTTCCAGTTCACCAAACAATTTTGCCCCTATCTACATAATGGGGAAAAAGTGAATGGAAAAGTGTTGGAGGAAAATCGACAGCTGTCAGCTATAGCCACAAAATTTTGCACAGTCACACGTCTGGTCCCCGGGAGCGTCATAGGCTATGTTGTGAGGCGAAATTTTAACCCCGCGCATTCCAATTCACCAAACAATTTTGCCCCTATCTACATAATGGGGAAAAAGTGACAGTTATCAGTTGACAGTTGTGAATGAGAGGGGCTTAATGATAGCGCCAAAGACTAACAGCACATACCAGCATATAGTCACTAAGGTGGGGCCCCAACATGAGATATTGACCACGCACGGGGACATGTATACACACCACACGCACACAATAAGTAACAGCAAGTGTATAGTCGCTAAAGTGCAGCCCCCACATTGGATAATTACCACGCACCCGAACAAACACACACACACCACAAAGAGACACACACAACACAGAGACACACACACACCCAAGGACACACACACACACCCTATAGCGACACATGCACTCACCCCACAGGGACACACGGGCACCACAAAGAGACACACATGACACAGACACACACACCACACAGACCACCCCCACAGGGACACACACACATAGCCACCCTATAGGGACACATGCACTCACCCCACAGGGACACACACACACACACACACACCTCAAAGAGACACACACACCACACAGACCCCCCACAGGAACACACACACATACACACCCTATAGGGACACATGCACTCACCCCACAGGGACACACACACACACCACAAAGAGACACACACAACACAGAGACACACACACCCCACACAGACACCCCCCCACAGGGACACACACACATCCACACCCTATAGAGACACATGCACTCACCCCACAGGGACACACACACCACAAAGAGACACACAGAACACAGATACACACACACACACACCCACACAGACCCCCCACAGGGACACACACACATACACACCCTATAGGGACACATGCACTCACCCCACAGGGACACACACACACACAAAGAGACACACACAACAGAGACACACACCACACAGACCCCCCTCTCCACAGGGACACACACATACACACCCTATAGGGACACATGCACTCACCCCACAGGGACACACACACCACGAAGAGACACACACAACAGAGACACACACCACACCACACAGACACCCCTCTCCACAGGGACACACACATACACACCCTATAGAGAAACATGCACTCACCCCACAGGAACACACACACCACAAAGAGACATACACAACAGAGACACACACCACATAGACCCCCCTCTCCACAGGGACACACACATACACACCCTATAGGGACACATGCACTCACCCCACAGGGACACACACACACACACACCACACACACACCAAAAGAGACACACATAACAGAGACACACACCACACAGACCCCCCCCCCACAGGGACACAAACATACACACACCCCAGGGACACACACCAGACAGACAGACACAGATGTGCACAAATAACCTCACACAACTCAACTCATACGTGTGCTATCTTTAATTTCCAAACATAAACATCTGATTAAAAACAGCCAATGTGCAACACATGTGCCATATAGGAATTAAGGCAGATGTCAGTCACATGAGCTGTCTATTATGTGTATGTGTGAGGTAACATATACTGCCCGGCCAGGGGGAGGGTTTACTGTTGGCTGGAGATTTATTAGGCTGCCTATAGCAATCAATCACATCTCAGCTTCTATTTTCCTACAAGTCATTAATATGACATATTCAAATTCTATTTTGTTATAGCTAACAGCAGTTATTTATTAACCCGGGCGTAGCCAGGCACTACAGCTAGTATTCTTATAAAATGAAGGTGCTTAGTGCTTAATTTGTGAAAGCCCACCAGCCATGACAAGCCATGACAAGGTGTACCTTAAAGCTTTAATGAATTGGTCAATTTATGCGCTAAGTACCTTCATTTTATAAAAATATTCTATATAGCAGCAATGCAGTCTAAATTTCATATATATTCAATCTCTCTATACATCTTAGCGCTTACAGCAGGGGTGGGGAACCTTTTGTGCCGGGGACCATTTGGAAATTTCTACCATTCTTCGGGTGATTGACTTAAGAATTACCCAGCTATATTGGGTTAATCAATCAATTTACCCCTACTGTGGTGGCTGGGGCTGCTTTTCTTTGGCATGGCAACAATGATTGGTGATGTTGATCAAGTTGCTTCTCTGCTTTTCCAGGTTTACTAGAGCCTTAGACATCACAAGAGAGGTTGGAAGCATAGACATCACTGGGGAGGCTGAGGTTTTAGGTATAGGGATCAATGGGATCTGGAGTAAAGACAGCCAGTCGGCAAAACGCATCTGCCAACCTGACCACTGCAGTCCCCAGGAATCTGCCCGAGGGCCGCAGAAAAGGTCATTGAGGGCTGCATGCGGCCCTGGGGCTTGAGGTTCCCCACCCCTGGCTTACAGAGTCTGAAATATTCTTTTGTTTTTATATTATGCAGTCATAGCAACTTGCTCATAGTCACACTAGGTTTATTCTGTTAGGATGTGCTGGTCATTTCTTTTTTTGGAGATAGATCAATATGTGAATTAAAACGGCATCTTCATATGATTACTATTGTTTCTCATTTTTTATGTGTAACTAAACCCTTTATCTTTTTTACAATATATTTAAATGTCCTTTGAATTATTGCTAGTAGATCAGTTGATGGTTCCTTGGACCTGTGCTGATCACTCAAAAACCTCCCCCAAACATGCTCAGCGCCCAACTCTTTCCTGAGCTCGGACGCTGAGAGGAGTATGGATTGAATAAACTATTGAAGCCTATGTTTTCTATAGTATTAATATTTGGCTTTGTGTGTTCACTCAGGCAAGAGTAATGCACTTCTGTTGCCCTAGCTGAGACTGTCTCAGGATTTTATTTTGGGAGATTGGTGAGAGTCTCAGGACCTGGACATCCACTGATCACCTTGCAATTAAAAAGACACTCAATTATAAAAAAAGGTAAGAGTTTAGTTACTCTTTAAAGAGAATCTGTCATCAGGTTTTTGCAACCCCATTTCTGAGCAGCGTGGTAGGAAAGAGACCCTGAATCCTACAATATACCACTTAGTTTACTGGGAGCAGTGGTTCTGACACAGAGTTTTAATATTTAGCATGTGGCAGAAATGAGAAAGCTAACTCCACCCACACCAGGCTCCCTGTGTACAATGTGTGTAGAAAACGAACTGCTTATTACCGAAGGGGGCGTGCCAAACTACCAGGCGCATGGCAATGTAGTTCAAGTAATGATAAGGTCCTGATGATAAAACAATCATTGCAAGTAAACAAGAGCAGGCAGCTACATAAGAGACGCATTGTTGAATCTGTATTCAACCCTACAGCATGCTGTCTTCAGATTACATAGCAAAAAACTTGTGACAGATTCCCTTTAACGACCATTGATGAAAATATACAGTATGTCATGGTCGGAAAGGGGTTCATGCCGTATGGTGTAAATGTGGCACCCTGTCACCCTGTTGAGCACCACAGAACCCTGGTTACGCAAATGGAGTGGAAACATCAAAACATCACTCACAAACAAGCAAAACACCTAACAAGACCTAGACACCTGTTTCACCCCAGGCCTCTAGGGGGAGCTCCACTGGTCACTTTGATCCAGTTCCCCCTATAAATAGGGTCCTGGAGAGAGAAACATCAGAGAGTGCAGATGCTAGGAGAGCTGCAGGAAGTGTGCAGAACTGGTTCTGGAACAGTATAGGCCCAAACCAGCACACCCAGCAAGTGAGAGACCCTTGCAATTGGGGTCAAAGGACAGGAGGAAAGCACCTCTCAGGGACAGCAGAGTTACCCTAATAATAATACTGGAACCGAGGTGTGGGAACTACCACGTACACCACAGAGAACCCAGCACTAAGACCAGGGAGTTTAGCCCCTGTACACCTGAAGCACCTACCGACGAGAGCCCAGGGAAGGAGAAGCAATTGCACCATTGCACCTCACCCCTTTTATAGTGCCCTCAGTGCAGTTAACCCAGGTGAATCACGTTACTGCAACGTACTACCCGGTCCGGCAGGATTCCATCTCCACCCGACCCGAGTATCAGAGAAAGGAAGCCTACACACTGTTTGCTGTGGAAACTCCAGGAGTGACAAACTCATCCCCGGTTTGAGCGTACCTGTTGAGAACAGTAAAGGTACCCAAAAGACTTTGATGTGTTTGTGCATTCTTCCTGGACCCGACAGCAGTACCACGAGTTGCCATACACCATCACGTGCAGCTCCAGGACCCGGGGACTCCCGATATCCTGTGGGGAGCGTCCCATCTTTCTGCCATACATCCCCCGGAGGCCCAAGCAGCGCCGGTGAGATCACCGGAACACCCGCAGGTGGCGTCATGACAAGAATTAACCCCTACTGTTCAGCCATCCCCTATTGATCTGGACCACCGGGCCCACACAGCATCGGGCGCGGAACCGTGACAGGGAGCAGCGACAGCCCGAGACGTTTACCCCCCCTGGCTACGGTGAGTCAGAATTTGGCGTCACGAACAGGATACGAGCAGGCCTGTTTCCCAACGGGTATTGTGTGCTATTTTAATGACTGTGATTATCGAACTGTATATTTGAACCGCCATTGCTGCGCAGAAGGCGGGAAAAGAAGGGGCGTTACTGTGCAAAGGGTGCGAAGATAGGCCCCGCCCCCACACTCTGACAACTTTCCCTGAACGCAGCAGGAACCGGAAACTCCCGTGGTGCCTCACTCCTCACTGCGAGACCGACACTTCCGTTTGATTCGAAAGGACTGGCTGCGCTTAACTAAGGGGGAGTGAGGATGAGTAGCCCGGATTCCAACAACGTGGCACCCCCGCTAATAAACCAAGCGGCACCGCTAAACGTACCTCAAGGCGGACAACAACACGCCGGCGGCATGCCGCAACAACCCGCTCCGATTATGCCGATATCTCTGCCATACGTTCCGAATGCAGCCTGGTTGCCAAAGTACAGCGGTACACCCAGTACCTTGGAGACGTTCCAAAAGAAGATATGCCAAGCGCTGGACATGTACGCTATGACCGGTAAGCAGAGGGCTTCAGTTATAATGGGACAATTAACAGGCGCAGCGGAGCTGCAGAGCTGCAACTGGTCTGTAGAAGCTGTGGAGCAGATATTTGCCAAATTAACCCGGGTTTTTGAACACCATACTGAGGCCGAGTTAAGACTGTTATTTTACCATTGTAAACAAGGGGCACAGAAGAGTGTCCTGGACTATTCATTGCGCTTACAAGAGGCACTGAGACAATTAAAACAAGTCGATCCTGATAGTGTCAGAGATGAGAACAAAGCGTTGATTGGACAGTTTGTTGTGGGGCTTAGACTACCGGATGATAGAAAACAAGCAAGCTGGTGGGCCCTGCAGAATCCTGGCGCAGAGTTTGACACTTTGAGAGACTTAACAGTGCGTGGACAGCAGCTCCCTACAGTGCCCTATCTAACCTCACAGCAGCAGCATACCAACACCCCTTCCGTGCCGGCAGCAGCATCTCCAATCCCTGCGGTTCAGTCTAGTGCACAGACTATAACACCTGACCGGTTTGAACAACTGTGTGCTAATGTCGAGCAGCTGATGAAAGACATGGCCAAGCTCCAAGCTGGGAGAAGACCCAAGACAGAAGCAAGGTCATCGGACAAGATCCAGCTCGCTGACAGCCCCGACGACGTCCCGTGGATGAAGAGAAAGACACAGCCGTCGCGAGGAAAACCTGCAGATCGCCACAGCCCTGACAGACGCCGTGTCAGTCAGCATAGCGACAAAGAAGGACACACCCAGCAATCCCGTCCTTTAAACGAGCAACCCCTGGGCGAGAAGGGCCAACCCCAGGAGTAGACTGTGCAGGCCCGACTAACTGGGAATACAAGTACGTAGGAGACTGTCCATAGCTACCAATAGTCATTGATGGCATCGCTACCTCCGCCTTGATAGACACTGGATCCCAGGTGACAACCATCCCGTGTATCCTGTACAAGCGGTTCTGGCCAGATGTTAAGCTGGAACCCCCACACCCCGATCTGAACATTGAAGCCACTAATGGTATGATAGTTCCAGTAGAGGGACAATGGGAAGCTACAGTAAAGGTGGGGAGGGTGCAGCTGAAGAACCAGGATATCATAGTGGTTCAGGATAGACCAAACGAGAGGGATCCACATGTAATACTGGGTACTAATATTATGGTCAAATGTATCGATGAAGTGTTGTTTTTACTCGAACAGAGTGTTGATGCTGGTAGACCAAGAGAAAAGAGAGCTATCCAAAAACAGATCCGAGCTTTGTTATATCAACAACAGGTAAAAATGTCTAATGGTGAAATTGGCAGAGTACGGGTCACAGATCCCATTCCAATTGTGGTACCACCCAGAAGTGAAATGATGATCTGGTGTCGAGCAGCCATAGGCCTCAGAGGGCAGGACTACCAAGCTGTAGTAGAACCTGTAATGTCTGATAGTAGTCCTACGCTCTTGACAGCCAAAGGGTTGGTCGATGTGAGAAAGGGGAGAGTCCCCGCACGCATATTAAATTATGGTGATGACGAAGTCAAACTGCCAAGATATGCAACTGTCGTAAAATTGTACCAGGTTGAAAATAATGCTGTAATTGATGTAAAATCCTCTTCCCAAACAGTAACTTACGAACCCCCTCACTCCAAAGATCAGTTAGAGAAATGGTGTCAGGAGCTCAGTGTAGGAACTGACAACACACCCACTCATCAGAAAAATGGAGTATACCGGGTAGTTCGGGAGTATGAGCAAGTGTTCAGTAAACACCCACTCGACTTTGGGAGGATTAAAGGGGTACAACACCATATCCCCACAGGCAACCATGCACCTTTCAAAGAAAGGTACAGAGCTATACCACCCACACACTACCAAAAAGCAAAAGAGATGCTTCAGGACATGAAAAATGCAGGAGTCATTAGGGATAGCTGTAGTCCCTGAGCAGCACCACTAGTCCTGGTTAAAAAGAAAGATGGTAGTATGAGGATGTGCGTAGACTACAGACAAATCAACAAAGTCACACACAAGGATGCATACCCGTTACCCCGCATAGAAGAGTCATTAGCTGCACTCAAATCTGCCAACTACTTCTCCACATTAGATCTTACTAGTGGGTACTGGCAGGTTGCCGTTGCAGATGAGGATCGTGAGAAGACAGCCTTCACGACCCCTATGGGGCTCTGTGAGTTCAGCAGTATGCCATTCGGGTTGTGCAATGCCCCAGGAACATTTCAGAGACTGATGGAGTGTTGTCTGGGCCACAAGAACTTTGAGACTGTCCTGTTATACCTTGATGATGTCATTGTATACTCTCAGACCTATGAAGACCACCTGCAGCACCTGAGTGAAGTGTTCGAGTCCCTGTCCAAGTACGGGATGAAACTGAAACCGTCCAATTATCACCTGCTGAAACCCAAGGTCCAATACCTAGGACATGTGGTTAGTGCCGAGGGCATAGCACCTGACCCGGACAAGGTAACCGTCATCAAGGACTGGCCAGCACCAGCTACTCACAATGAGGTACGTCAATTTCTAGGACTAGTCGGGTACTACCGACGATTCATCGAAGGCTATACCAAGATAGCAGCACCCATGCAAGATGTCTTAGTAGGTCAATCCAAAAACGGCAAGATCAGGGGACCCCCGTTCCACTGGGGTCCAGAACAGGAACAATCCTTCCAAAAGTTAAAAGATGCTTTAACAGGGGAAGAGATCCTAACCTACCCTGATTACAATCTCCCGTTTTTACTGTACACTGATGCAAGTAATGAAGGCTTAGGAGCAGTCCTATCTCAACGTCAACAAGGGAAGGAAAAGGTGATAGCCTACGCCAGTAGAAAGCTCCGTCCCACAGAAAGGAACCCAGAGAACTACAGCTCTTTCAAGCTAGAGTTCCTGGCCCTGGTCTGGGCAATCACAGAGCGTTTCAGGCATAACCTGGCATCCGCCCCGTTCACAGCTTTCACTGACAACAACCCTCTAACACACTTAGAGACTGCAAAGCTGGGAGCCCTAGAACAGCGTTGGGTAGCAAGACTCTCAATCTATGATTTCACTGTAAAATACCGGGAAGGTCACAAGAACGGCAATGCTGATGCCCTGTCCAGAATGCCTAACCTTCCTGAAGAGGGAGAAGACGTAGATGACCTGGAGGAGATTGAACTACCTGCTTTCCATCATACAGGTACAGCTACGTGTCATCAGGTGAACCAGAGACGTGTAGAGAGGACCGTGAACCCTTTACCTCACCATGACTGGAAGGAGGTTCAAGCTAACGATCCAGATGTCAGCTTGGTAAGAGAGCTGATAACTCAAGAGCACGCCAACATGGACCCTGATGCCTCCCAAAATGCTAAACGCCTATGGAAAGTAAAGGGAAGGTTGTTTGTCTACCAAGGTAAACTATGCAGAAGGTATCTAAATCCCAGAACACACAAACTCATCTGGCAGATTGTGGTCCCCAAGACTGAAGTCCAGATGATCCTTGAAGCATACCATGACGATGCCGGACACTTTGGATGGAAGAAGCTGGAGAGACTCCTGAAGGATCGGTTCTACTGGGTCGGTATGCGAGGCTCCATTGACAAATGGTGTAAAAACTGTGGACCATGTCACCTTCGAAGGAAAGACCATCTAACTCAGAAAGCTCCGTTGCAGCCAATTGTTACCACGAAACCCCTGGAGATAGTTGCTCTCGACCACGTGAAGCTAACCCCAAGTCGTACCGGGTACACTTAAGCTCTTACCATTGTTGACCACTATTCAAGGTTCCTGGTACTAGTTCCAGTTAAAGACTTAACTGCAGAGGTAGCAGCCAAAGCCTTCCAGAGTTACTTCTGTCACCCCATGGGTATCCAGACCAAGTCTTGACTGACCAAGGGCCAGCCTTCGAATCAGCTCTGTTTCAAGAATTTCTAGTGCTATATGGGTGTAAGAAGATCCGAACCACACCATATCATCCCCAAACAAACGGTTTATGTGAGAAAATGAACCACATTGTCATTGACATGCTCAAAACCTTACCAGTTGAAGAAAGAAATCAATGGCCTGAAAAACTTCCAGATCTTGTGGATATCTACAACCACATACCTGTCAGTTCAACCAACTGCACACCTGCTTACCTGATGCGGGCAAGACCAGGTAAATTACCTATTGACTTACAGATGGGAACCATTGAACCCACACAGAATTCTTCTGATGAAGATTGGATCAGTCAACGCCAAGAGCAGTACCACAAGGTACAAGAGAGCGTAGAAAGAAACCTGAACATCAGCAGAACCAAACAAGAAAAAGACTTTAACAAGCACGCCTCAGCAGAACCTCTTGCAACAGGTGACTTAGTGCTAAAAAGAAAAAGAAAAACCAACAAATTGGATGACAATTGGGAATCTGAACCCTACACAATTATGCCATCACAATATGACAATTCTAAAACTTGTGTTATCAGCAAGGACGAAGGAAACACTTGTACCACTGTATCTAGGGATCATTTGAAGAAATGCCCAACACAGTTAATCCCACAAGTAACCAGTTACCCTACAGTAACCAACAGTGAAGAGAATAAAGAAAACCTCATCCATACAGACATTGGATATTTACCAGCCGACTGGCCACAATGCAATGGTGCATTCATCATACCAGTTATGCATTTCTACCAGCCTGTGGAAAATCAACCAATTTCAAATCAACAAGTTCAACAAGAACAAGTTCAACAAGAACAAATTCAAGTGCAAGAGATGCAGCCTGTTATATTGGAACCTGAGATTCCTGTAATCGGTGAACCTGCTAGTCTCACAGTAAGACGCAGTACTCGTAGGCAATTACCTGCACTACCAACAACAACCAGTTTGTGCACTACAGACACAGCTTTTGAGACACCCACACTACGCAAATCCACACGTAGTACATTAGGACACCCCCCAAGCAAATATGGAGAATGGGTTTAGAATGTAGTGGAATATAGTACCTGTTAACAAATGTAAATAGCAATTGGTTTCAAAAACTGTAAAAAGTAGTGTACAGAAGGGTGGAGGAACTGGGCCCTGTCCCAAGTATATTAAGTTGGGGACAGAAAGTGCCTGGTACGGTGAAAAGGTTAGACCGGCCTCCCAAGCAGAGATCCCCCCTAGGGAATGTATAAAGTTTACCGTGTATACCCGTGTATGTGTTTAACCCATCAGAGACTTTATTCCTTTTTCCTCTTTTTCATAAACTTGGACAATTGTCACAGGACTTATGTGACCAAAAACTTACCTTTTCCCAGCCTGCGGCAGATGGACTAGTGTCGTATGGTCTGCTTTTCATCTTTTTCCCGTTTTTCCCTTTTTCTTTTTAGTGATTTTTGTAATTTTTCCTTAAAACCTTGTAAATACCTGTTATTAAATGTTATAAAATGCTTAGTGTTAAGTTGTAAAAAGAAACTTTTGCTCAGTCCGGGAGAACTGAAGTTAACTAAGGGGGAATGTGGCACCCTGTCACCCTGTTGGGCACCACAGAACCCTTGGGGCACAAATGGAGCAGTAACAGCAAAGCAACACTCACAAACAAACCAAAATACCTTACCGTGTTTCCCCGAAAGTAAGACAGTGTCTTACATTCTTTTTACCTCCAAAAGTCCCACTATGTCTTACTTTCGGGGTATCTCTTATATTGGAAAAATAAATGTCGAACCGGAAGCGCTCATGTCTAGGGGCAAAAATATAGCGTATAAGCATTGCTTATGGTTCCGTATCACAGTCTCCCATAGGGTTACAGCCCCATACACTATCCCACACAGCCTCCCATAGGGTTGCAGCCCCATACAGTATCCCACACAGCCTCCCATAGGGTAACAGCCCCATACAGTATCCCACAGCAATCGCAGCAAGTCCCCATGCAGTGTACCGTATGGGGACTTGCCGCGATTGCGCCGCAAGTGTACCGCAAGTTAAGAAAACTTTACATGGTGCATTTTGTGAATTGCTTACTTGGTACCGTAATGGCGATCGGATCGATTCCTCTGCGGTGCTGGGTAGAGGTGTGGCTTCTTCTTCCTCATGCAGGAGCCGCTGGGCCAATCAGAGGGGCCGCAGAGACTTCAGGCCGGCCGGGGGACACAGAGGAGGCACAGGGCCAATCAGCGGGGCAGGCCGGGCACACACAGTTAACCCCATACCACCAGCGGCTGCACATGAGGGCACTGAGGCTGCGTGTTTTTGTATGTTGTCCATGATCCTGATGGTTCACGGACAACATTACCGCTGCTCCCGCGGCCTCCACATCCCTCCGCTCGTTCCGCTCCAGATCCGTCCGCATCCCGCTCTAACCGTCCGCATCCCGCTCTAACCGGCTGAATCCCGCTCTAACCGGCTGAATCCTGCTCTAACCGGCCGAATCCCGCTCTAACCGGCCGCAACCCGCTCTAACCGGCCGCATACCGCTGTTAATGCAGCAAAAGGTACCGGTACTATGGCTTATATTTTCCCAACGTACAGTTTACTACGTCTTACTTTCAGGGTACGTCTTACATTAGCCGACCCCCCTAAAACTTCCACTACGTCTTACTATCGGGGGTGTCTTACTATCGGGGAAACACGGTAGTACATCTTTAACACCTGTTTCACCCCAAGCCTCTAGGGGGAGCTCCTCTGGTCACTTTGAGCCAGTTCCCCCCATAAATAGGGTCTTGGAGGGAGAAACACCAGAGTGTGCAGACGCTAGAAGAGCTGCAGGTTGTGTGTATTCTCTGGCATATGAGACACACACTAGGCCCAACCAGCCCACCTAGCAAGTGAGGGACCCTTGCAACTGGGGTCAGAGGAAAGGAGGAAGCACCTCTCAGGGACATCAGAGTTACCCTAACTCTTTCCCTTACCAACTGGTTACTGGAACCGAGCTGTGAGAGCTACATAGCCACCACAGAGAACCAGCACTTCCAACAGGGAGTCTAGCCCCCTGATCACCTGCTGCACCTACCGACGAGAGCCCAGGGAAGAAGATAGAATTATCATCACCCCTTTAACAGTGCCCTCAGTGCAGCTACCCAGGTGAAATACGTTCTACTGAACATACTACCCGGTCCGGCTGGATTCCACATCCACCAGACCTCTACTAGAAAAGACAGAGAAAGGAAGCCTACATCACTGCTTGCTGTGAACCTCCAGGAGTGTTGACTTCACCCTCACCCGGTCTGAGTGTACCTGATATCCACCAGTGAAGGTACCAAAAGACTTTGGTGTGCGTGTGCTTTCATTCCCGGATCTAACAGCAGCCTGACTAAGCTGCCTCACAACATCTTGCACAGCTCCTGACCCTGGGGACTCCTGCTCATCCAGTGGGGAACGTCCCATCTTGCTGCATTCCATCCCCCGGGGGCCCAAGCAGCGTCGGTGGACATCACTGGAACTCTCACAGGTGGCGTCACGAAGACAATTAACCCCTACTGTTCAGCCATCCCCCTTATTGATCTGGACCACCGGGCCCCACAGCCGCAGGCGCGGTTCCGTGACAAGGAGAAGCAGACGCCTGCGACGTGCAGAACCCGGCTACGGTGAGTCATATGGAGAACAGAATTTCATATTTTTATATGTTCATTCCCTTGGATGTAAATTTTCTCTATTTTTTACCTGATTGCTTAGGATGTATAACTGGTATATATGGGAATCTCATAGTTATGTGACATTATTTTTAACACTGACCTCTGTGCATAGCAACTAAAGAAAGCAGAAATAATAGCAGCATAGTGAAGCGTAGCCATATGGATTTCTCATTACATTGTTATTTACTTCTGCTAATTCCTCATTCTGATACTAAGAGCATTAAAAGCCTTAATCTTATTCTTGCTCTTTTATGTGATTTAGAGATAATTTGGATAGGGTTTAATGATGTTAAATAAAAATGTTTCATTGGTAGTGATGGTCTATATAACTTACCAGGGGCAAAATGTCTATTTGGTCAGTAATGTGTGACGTTATTGCATTGGCCCTATTATGTGAAGCAATCTGCAAAGTGACAGTATAATGTATGATGATGATACTATGGGCATTACACTATTTTTTTGTGCAAAAGCAAAATCAAGCCAGTTTCTAAATGGTCTTTATTAAAAATGTAATTCCATTGTGCAAGTCTAGTGCCTGGCTATCTCCTTCACATTGCTGGCTATGCTGCTGCATACACCTCTCAGTTTCCCCACCCCGGTGTCAGAGATAGAAGCAGGAAGCAGGCTGTACTCTGCAGATCAGAGTATTGGGAGGGAGGAAAGCATCTAGGTTTTCAGGAAGGGCAAACTACACAGGCTGTACTGTGGTGTTGAGCAGAGAAGAAGGTGTGAATCACATAAGTTGTGTAATAGGGTCCCGTCACACTTGGCGACGTTCCAGCGATCCCGACAATGATATGACCTGGTAAGGATTAGGGATAAGTGAGTATACTCGCTACTATTCGGTATTCGCCGAATAGTAGCAGTATTCGGGCTACTCGCTACTCTCCGAGTACTTATGTTTACTCGGGAGTAGCGAGTAGTCCTAATACTTTCGCAGAGTATTTATAGATACACTGCTAAAGTAGCCTAAAAGTGAATAAAAGTTGTTAAA
The DNA here is from genome assembly GCA_033576535.1 of Allobates femoralis. NCBI lineage: Eukaryota > Metazoa > Chordata > Amphibia > Anura > Aromobatidae > Allobates > Allobates femoralis. The sequence continues at coordinate 298,019,408 of JARQOC010000006.1, forward strand.
AAATAATAAACTTACATACTCACCTTCCAACACCTGCACCGGGACCGGCAGAGAAGATATCCGATCGCTGGACAAGGACCTGTCACTACCAGCCAATCAGATGGCGGGTAGCAATCTGGCCAATCATATGGTGCCACGTCAGAACCACGTGATCGCTAGCGGCCACTTGATTGGCCAATTTGCAAGGTCCTAGATGTACTGTCAGGATCTTGCAAACTGGCCAATCAGGTGGCTGCTAGCGATGACGTAGTTGTGACATGGCGCCATCTGATTGGCCAGATCGCTACCGGCCATCTGATTGGCTGGTAGTAACAGGTCCTTGTCCAGCGATCGGATGTCTTATCTGCCGATCCCTGTTCAGGCGTCGGACTGGTGAGTATGTAAGTTTATTATTTTTTAACAACTTTTATTAACTTTTAGGCTGCTTTCGCAGTGTATCTATAGATACACTGCGAAAGTATTTGTACTCGCTATACTCGCAATGAGTAGCGAGTACCGCTATGTACTCGTTGCGAGTATAGAGAGCACGAATATTAAGGTACTTGCTCATCCCTAGTAAAGATCACTGGAAGGTCGCTACGTGATCGCTGGTGAGATGTCAAAAAGTCGGATCTACAGAAGCTGAGGTGTTGGGAGTGATAAAAGAATTGGGGCCCATAAGGCACCAGGCCCAGACGGATTTGGGGGAGGTTTTTATAAGGCGATAGGTCCACTGGTGGTGCCCACACTAACTAAATTCTACAACACAATAATGAGAGGGGGAACCATTCCTGAACAGATGAATACGGCACATATTACGCTGATCCCCAAGGGAGATAAAGATCTGGAAAACCCAGCTAATTATAGACCAATTTCCCTCATTAATGTAGATCTGAAAATTTTATCCAAAATTATGGCGAACAGATTGGCTCACTTCCTCCCTAAGTTGGTTGGACACCACCAGGCAGGCTTTGTTAAGGGCCGTTCGGCAGTTGGGAATGTCAGGAGGGCAATGTTAGCAGTGGACGCGGTTGCACAGAGGGAGAAAGGCCTATCAGGAGGGGATCCAGCCATGGTCACTCTGGACGCGGAGAAGGCATTCGACAATGTCAGGTGGCCATGGCTGGAGAAAGTTCTAGACTCAGTGGGTCTGACGGGCCAATTCAGGAACTATATTAGATCACTATATGGGGCACCAAAGGCTAGGGTTAAATTTCCGGGCTTCTTATCTGAGGTTTTTCCGTTGTGTAGAGGAACGCGTCAGGGTTGCCCCCTGTCGCCTCTGTTGTTCGACTTGGCTATTGAGCCACTGGCGGCATTCCTGACAAGTGGGGAGAGTTTCCAGGGCATATCCGTGGGTGGTACATGGTTGAGGGCCAACATGTTTGCCGATGACATAGTACTCTATTTGAATGACCCGATGGTGGAGCTACCACGGATCCTTCCTCAGATTAAATCATTTGGCTCGTTCTCGGGCTTTAAACTAAATGAATCTAAATGTGAAATTTTCTACCTGTCAGGCAACGTAGGGACTGTGGGGGAGGCAAGGAGGAGGGCACCCAATATTCTAGGAATTCCGATGGTGAAAGATTCGGTCAAATACCTGGGAATACGCATAGCTAGAACAGCAGACTTGGTATACAAACTAAATTTCCTGCCGATCATACAGGCAATAGAACGTGACCTCCGGAGATGGGAGAAACTGCCTCTCTCATTGCTGGGTAGGGGTCACCTCCTTAAAATGATGTGTTTTCCCAGGCTCTTGTACCCGTTGCAGGTGATACCTCTGATGCTCCGCAGTGGGGATGTGGCACGGCTGAACGGGGCCTTCAACAGATTCATGTGGCAGGGAAAGCGCCCTAGGATCGGTTTGAGCACACTTATGTTGTCTCGGGAAGAGGGTGGGCTGGCAATTCCAGATGTCAAGGGATACAACGTGGTGTGCTTACTTAGGCATGTGCTGGACTGGCTGGGGAAGACCAGCAAATTCTCTGATTTCGAGATGGAATCGGCCTTATGCCGACCCTGGGGTTTGGCTTCGGTTCTTCACACTCCGAGAGCAAAACTCCCTATTGCGGTCAAGCAGTCAATGCTGTTCAGAGATACGCTGGCAGCGTGGAAACTAGTTCGCAAAAAAATGGGTCTCTCCTGGCGCATGTCTAAATATGTGGATCTGTGGGCACATCCGGAGTTCCCATTGGGAAGAGAGAACGTTCTATTTAGGCAGTGGAAAGAGAAGGGGGTGGAGACAGCGGGAGATCTTCTGTGCTCATCAGAAGCTAGATGGTTAGGGAGGAGAGAAATAATGAATGCTCTGGGCCTACCAGATTTTCACACACTGCAATATAACCAGCTTGAATTCCACATCATGAGGAAGTTAGATAGGGTACACACTGAATGCGTGATGAATGCTTGGGACGATTTGGTAAGAAAAGGAACAGTCAACACTAGTGTTTCATCGCTATACAGGGACTTGAGGGGACTGCTCTTACCTACCCGACGTGGGGGGCTCTTCAAGGGTTGGAAACGACGTTTGGGATCAGATGGTACGGGAGATATGATATTAAGGGGGTGGAGAGCCCTAAGAGACAATGTGGTTAATGAACAATGGCGTGATACTCAATTTAGGTTCAAGCACTCGGCAATTTACGGGTTCAGGACCTATACACAAATCACTGACACTGACAGGCGGCAGTCATGCCCGAGGTGTGGAACAGAAGATACAGATCTGCTACATGGGATATGGGAATGTACTAAAATTCGCCCATTATGGGAGTTCGTAGAGAGCATGGCTAGGTCGGTGACGGGCATGGGGACAACATTGGGGAGGGAGGGATGGCTGTTCCATTGTATTACAAGTTCTCACGGACCCAAAGACGTTCAGAAATTACTGCACACCTTACTAAAAGGGCGATACTCGGGGCATGGTTGGAGGCTACCCCGCCGTCTCGAGGGGGAATAATATCAGAAATAAAGAAGGCAATGACACTGGAAAGAATAGAGGCGGAGTCAAACAAAGACAAGTTGTCGACAAAATTTTTCAAAAAGTGGAGGAATTTTATTATGCATTGCCTAAAGGATACTGAGATAAAATCAGTGGTCACACCTTTCAAAAATTCAGAATGGTACCTGACAGAACAACTACGGGGGTCATTGGGCCGTCTGGAATTGCAGCAGGGCTGATAGTCATGGAGCCAGGCGAGATGGAAGACTATAGATGGCAGGGATATCTGATGGAGTGAGATGATGCGGTGCTAAAGGGGTGGGAGGGGTTACTTAGATTTGGTGGGTCTATTGTTGGGACACTTTCTTTTTGGATGGAGGTTGTTGGATGTAATAGATTCATTTACTGAACTTATTGTGATTTCTATGATAACTAAGAAAATCTAATAAAGATATTTTGAAAAAAAAAAAAAAAAAGTCGGATCTACTCAACGACGCAGCAACGATACGGCGACCCGTATAATGACCTTGGCGGTTTTGGGGACCCTGTCACATACCAGCTAGTCTGACGACTCAGACCTTCGTGGCTGAGTTCTGAGTCGCCAAAGAGGTCGTTGTTAAGGCGTCAAACACACCGATGCATGCTGCCCAGCGGGAGCCCGATGATCAAAAAATGGTCCAGGCCATTCCAACACAATCGGCGATGTCACAGTGGGGCCTGGTCGCTACTACCTGTCAAACATAGCAAGATTGCTGTTGCGTCACAAAACCTGTGATCTTGCTAGCTATCTCGCTATGCGTGATGAGGGCTTTAGTGTGACACAGAAAAAGACACACACACTGGGCAGACTGAGGGGACAATCTAATATTCTTTAGTCTTAAAGGCTCGATATGTGTCACATATGTGTCATATTAACGCAAGGCTTCCCGATCTCCTCATTATTGCTGGTGAGTGGGTGATCCTCTTGAGTGACAGTCCTGGATACGCAGCAGCATCCTTCTGTACATATGAGTCACAATGTGCTTGCTCTATACAATTATCTCTAAATTTGTTATATATAGAGATAGGCTAGGGTTACACATGCCAATCAGTTTTTTCCACTGGTTTCAATAACAGATGCGTTATTTTAAGGCTGGTCTTGAGCCTCCTGTGCAGCTATGCGTTTTTTGGACTTTGACATTTTTTTTCTAAAAAATGCTAGCAAAAACGGATCTGTTAATGCATGGTGCCTATATGTGCCATTTGTTAACGGATCAGTTTCCCATAGGGCCCCATGTTAAACAAACGGATCAGTTTTTTACTGCACCCAAAAAACGCCGCTTGCAGCATTTTTTGGGTCCTGTTAAAAAACGCAAAGCAAAGCAGTCACACTTGAGTCCAGGATCCGTTAACAGCATCTGTTTTTGTACTTAGATATTTGCATCAGTTTTTCAACTTTAGATAATGGATCCAGGGCTTGTGTGTGGCCCCAGGCATAGACTTTCTAAGCTAGAGCACGGCTCATCAGCTCAGGGGGAAAGTAAGCACTGATTATGAGAACTATACTGCTAAACAGGTGGGGTTCAGCGGCTTTTGGTTTTATACTGCTGAAAATAGCAGCATCAAATCAGGAGCTGACAGGGAGGAGTCGATGTAAAGAAATTAAGAGGCTGGAGAGAAGTCCTTGGGACCTCATGACTTAACTCTTCAGCCTGGAATGTAGCTATACACATGTTCATCCAGGCTCTGGTGGTCAGTGTCCTTGGCGACAAACTGTAAGCAATGTAAGACAAAAGCTCTCACAGCAAGAGAATGACAGCAAAAGCAGCAAGTCAATTGCAAACTTGCTTATTGTTATGCTGTCCAGCTATACCAATTTCATAAATTGAGAATAACCTCTTTAGACTCCCATACAAGTTACATCTTTTCTGACTTTCCCATATACAAGAATGCTTGACCTACCACTACTGTGTTCTCTAGAAGAGGGCCACTGCCTGCTTCTCTTCAGGGAGGACAAAAGAATCTGTTGTCAATATTTAATAGGATGGATCCCTCTCTAATGGATCTGGGAGAGGGAGTGTTGGAAGGCAATGAAGCAGCAAAGAACATTTATGTGTGAGCAAAATTAAATAGATTTTCACATTTTTGAAGGCAGTTGGAAACTTGTAATTTAGATTTGCGGTGATAATTTGTAGCAAGTTGAACTTCCTGGGAAACTTTCACAAATATGAAAAATTAGAATTTTTAAACATTCTCTCTTCTCTAGCAACAACTAATATATATAATAAATGTTTTCTATGTAAAAGGTGTCCATAGCCTTTAGCATTGACCAGTCTAATAGAGTTAAACATTATCCTCTGAATAATGAATAATTATGTAGATTTGTAAAGTACTTTGCATTCAAAGGCCTCAAAACCTGCAGGACAGGAGTGAATTAATGCTTTTGAAAGTAGTAAGCTCATAAAAAATGATTAGAATGAATACATTGTTGCACACCCTTAGCTGCCATATAGCAGTCAAATTTGCTGTTTGGCAGTGTTATCTGCCCTATTTGGGTTGTGGTTATAGAGGTACCAAGCATTATGACAATAGAAAAGATAATTGAGAGTTGAAAGGGCATTCTGACTATTGTAACCTTTATAACAGGCTCAGGGGCTGGTGTTGGGGCGAGTGGAGGGGAGCAAACTGGGCAACTACCCAGGGTCCCCAGTCTTTACAAGCCAGAAACCCTACTAATAAGGGCAGTCCCACATTATTAGTGCAGTTTCTGAAGTTAGAAGTATAGAAAAATATTTGAAGATATTATGGTCATCTTGGGGGAGTCTGTAGGAAATGAAGCAGGGAAGCAACTGAAGTTAAGAGAGTCTAGTATGTCATCTATACTATCCATGCATGTGTGTGTAATATGTAGTTTGTGTGTGTGTGTGCGGCGTCCACAGACTGATATGGGCCCATATTACATATCCATTTGCCACCGATGGGATTATGTCATGTCATGTTGCTGTTTTCTTTTAGAAATATTGCTTATAAGCAGATGATGACAGTTTATGTAGAAAAGCAAAGTGGGTCTGTAACATTCTTTAGGGACTCGTGTGCAATATGGAATTAGGGCCATAGATGTGGATATAGGAGTGAAATTTAGAACTATGGCACAGGAGTTTAAGTCAAAATATAGAATTGAGATAAAAAAAAAATCCACTCATTCCTCCTCTCTTCAGGAAGAGTTTTCAGCCAGCTCCTTATTATCAGAGACAAGATTACAATGACAGGTGACAGGGAACACCTCTATGCACAGCTGATTACACTGGATCCACCAATCACAATAGGCAATGACACAGCTGATATCGCCCCCCTTCCTTTCACAATGCCATTTACACACACTCAGTAGATGCTTCAATACAAATGACTCTTCTATGCAGGGTCAGATAAACCCTTGGATTGGTGTCAGTGGGGGCCAGCAGAACTGAACACATACCAGGGGTTCACTGATTAGGACCAATTCACTAATTTTAAGGTACTCTATGAGGGATATTAACCATAACCTGTTCATCACAATCGGGCTTCTGGACACCTACTACAAAACATACTGGAGTTTAAAAATATCCAGAATAACCACTGAAAATACATGTGAGACACCTGGAAAGCTATACACAGGTTATAAGTTTGTCAAACGCCCGCAGATACCTAAAACTATATATACACCAGCCTAACACTAGTGACTCCCTGACTGTGAATATAGCAGTGACTCTGTGAACAAGGCCTAATTGGAGGCCGAAACGTTGTCCTGCCAGCCACCTACTACACCTGTGTTTGTTTTGAAATAACTCACCTTTAAGCAAAATGAAAAAACCTGAATGAGTGCTCGGATTTAATTCTCATTCTATACATATCTATACATATCTATATATGAAAGATAAGAAATGTAGAAGTCTCATGGGGAGCGCTAAGGATGACAGTATGAAGGTATTTAAGCAAAAATTATCAAACCTTTATTATTAATCCTCCTGCAAACTCTACAATGCGTTTCGACAGTACATAGGACCGTCTTCATCAGGTGGTTGATGACAACTACCTGATGAAGACGGTCCTATGTACTGTCGAAACACGTTGTGGAGTTTGCAGGAGGATTAATAATAAAGGTTTGATAATTTTGCTTAAATACCTTCATACTGTCATCCTTAGCGCTCCCCATGAGACTTCTACATTTCTTTCTTTCATTGCCATATCTCCCTCGCTCATGAGGGAGTAGAAGCTGGAGCTGCTCTTGGAATTGACAGTGTGATTGGGAATCAAACCACCACATATAGCGCACAGTTTAAACCAAATTTAACTGAAAGACCTGCGGTAAAGCTTGCACTGAAGCTCATTGAACTATAGACCTGTGATGATGTAGCCGGTCACGTGACTGCAACCCAATCACATGACTTTCCAGGAAGAGGATGCACCAGTGGAGCGAGGGCACCGCAAGGCGCCACCATCAAGAAACCCCTTCCATCCGGGCTTGTCACCAGGGTTGTGCAGGGCAGGCACAACCCCATCAGGTTAGTGCATACTGCACATAACAGCAGCACCCTTAATTAGTGACCACAGATCCTACACTGCGCCCCTTTCTCTCTCTCTTTTTCTTTACATATCTGTATAGAGAGTTTAGTAAACTCTATAGCATTTACAATTTTGGCAAATGCTTAAAGAGGACCTGTCACTTCCCTAGTGCTATGCTAACTGAATGCAGCATGTCAGCTGCATTCAGGGAAGGGTCTTCCATGTCTCTAGCCCCCTGTAAGCTGTTAAAAAGACTTTATAAAGTGTATAGATAAAGAGTTCAGAGGGACTTACTCAGTAATGAGTCATCCCTGTTGCTGGTGTCCTCCCCACCTCCAGCCCTCTTTGTGCCACCTCCAGCCCTCTCTTGTTCAGCCTCCTGTATGTGTCATCGCTGTTGCTGGTGTCCTCCCTGCCTCCAGCCTTCAGTGATGACACATACTGGAGGCTGAACAAGAGAGGGCTGGAGGCGGGGAGGACACCAGCAACAGCGATGACACATACAGGAGATTGAACAAGGGAGGACTGGAGGTGGCACAGAGAGGGCTGGAGGCGGGGAGGACACCAGCAACAGCGATGACTCATTACTGAGTAAGTCCCTCCGGACTCCTTATCTATACAATTTATAAAGCCTTTTTAACAGCTTACAGGGGGACTAGAGACATGTGGGACCCCTCCCCTGAATGCAGCTGACACGCTGTATTCAGTGCTGCAGTCTGTTAGCATAGCACCAGGAGGGTGACAGGTCCTCTTTAATAAAGTGGATGACTATAGGCAGCTAAATTTGTAAAGTAAAGGTTGGGAATATGAAATTGCTTACAGTCTAGTAGGCTACAAAACTCAGAACCCACAAAGAATTCTTATTACAATATTACAAGTTTAGGGAATTGCTATTCCTTAATATATTCTTATATATCCACAAAGTGTAAACCAATATTGAACACAGGCATTCTACTGAGATTAATGTACGAACTGTATATTTCCATTTCTGTTGGAGTTACTTCTCTTGGCAGAAGTTTTTACAGGAAGGAATAGATGAATATCTGAATGTGAGCAATTCAAAGCCACTTGTGTTAAAACTCAATGTCTGTCCCACAATCATGAGCACAATTTCAACGAGGGATAAGGACTAAATTAAAATCATCACTCATAATAGTCTAATGTCAGCCCTAGCCACAAACATAATACAGAAATGGAATCCTGCTCTTTACAATGCGGCTGTTTTCCATAACAATAAGCCCTTCAGAGTGCTGTAAATAGGAATGCTGCTTTCATAGTCAAGAAGGCAGCAGTCGACAGAAAGGATGTTTACGCGCTTATCAAAATATGTCATGAGTAAATCCTTAGCATTGGCTACATGAGCTCAAGAATTGGATCAATACTGTAAAATGTATGGCCTGAAAACAAACCTGACAAGCAATAATGAGACTATCAACATCTATAAGATCATTATCTGATTCGGCCTTTGCCATGTGTTGTCATCTTTCAACTTCACTAAAAGGTTGGGGCCATTTATCTCAGTGAAAAGGAATACTCCAAGTAAACTTGACATACATTAGAATACAACAAAACTGTCTACTGAAAAACAGTTTTTGGTAGGGCTCAGTCACACATCAATGATTTTTCTTGCACTTTCATGAGTGTTTTTGATCAGAGTTTAAAGTGTAAATGTCATTTTATTGAAAATAAAACAATACTGCACTGGCTGTTAATGATGGTTCACATACCAGCTAAGATTATGCTTTTTTTGTGCCAAATGACTTATTGTCTCGCATTTTCTGTGCTCTTTTAAAAACTGCATTTTGTGGGCGTAGCCAGCATCCCTCTGTGTCTGCCAGCACTGTGTGTGTATTTCCACAGCTTCTGAGAGCAGGCTGGTAGGGGGCAGTGTGGGCAGTCAGCAGATAAGGTGTTAACAGAGATTGTGACTGAGCAGTGTAGTGGGAACATCTTGTGGAAGGTTTATGAATGTTTTTTAACCAGAATTTTCTAATGAAGTATATAAGAAAGTTTATTAAAATCACTTGTTCTGCATTATTATTAAATAAAAATGTAAATGCTGGTTACACTTTAAACAGAGTTTGGTCAGTGAGTCAGTTGTTACAAAAGAGTTTGGTCAGTTTGATCTGTTTTTCTTAGATTAAAAGTTAAGCTTTTTCAATTTTCTCCTATCAGTCTGTGAAAATCGGACAACACATTGATGGCATCTGAGTTTTCTCCAATATTTTTACTCACCCATAGACATTCAACATTGATTTCAATATTGAACATATCTCCCTGTTTTTGCATTGACCACTTTTGCATTGTCCACACAAAAGATCAGACAAGCAAACAGCCCGAAAGACTATGAAAGGTAACTGAGCTATCAGTGAAAAACACTGATAGAACTCTTAAGTGAAAAGCTGACATCTGAATGAGCCCTTACCCCTAGGCAACCAAACCTTAGACTGCAAGACTGGAAGTAAGTACAGAGTATTGGGCAGACCTTTAGTCGTCAAAGTATCTGGTTATCCTCACTAGCAAGTGAACAGTCAACTTTCCTAGGTGGGATCTCCTCAAGCGTCTGAGGCTGCCTTCACATTTGCGTATGGGAACGCAGCGTATGCTGCGTTCCCATAAGCATTCAAACGCATGCGCACTGCGGTTCCTATGTTTAACATAGGAACGCATAGTGCCTGCGTTTTCTGCGTTCGGGTGCGGATGCGGACGATATCTGCTCCTTCCGGTGTCCAGCATCCGCACCCGGGACGCAGCTTGCAGCATTTTTTTTGTGCGTTTGGGGATCTTGGAAGATCAGCAAGCGTCCCCAAGCGCACAAAAAATGCATTGCCGTCAATGGGTCCGCAGTGTCCTCTGCATGACACCGCAGGAGAACGCTGCGGACCCATTGAAAAATCTCCCAGTGGCCGCCGGTGATGTCACAGGAGCTCACCGACGGCCACCGGGAGATCAGCTGACCCTCTGCTGTCCTCCTTCTCCCCGCCGCCTGTAATCTCCCCGGACAGCGCCGATTGGCTGCCGGGCTCCATAGTGATGTGTCCGCAGGCGGACATTATCCGCTGCGGACACATCATTTGGACCCTGCTTCTGACAGCGTTTGTGTCTGCATGCCATCAGCATGCAGACACAAACACTAATGTGAAGCCAGCCTGAGAGCTTGGGCTATTTTCTGACACTATGTCAGATCCCCTACCCCTTCCCATATGGGGAGAAGAGACCATCATAAGGAAGTGTTTGGGAGCATTATGCTGTATTTCCACCTTAGTGGTCAGATCACCTATACCCCCCTTCTCTAAGTATAAGAGACTGTACTGTTGTGCTAGGTTGTGTTGGAACTTACAGGATCAGAAAGAGTGAGAACTAGAACAGTGTGTGATAATGTGCTGTAAAATTGGAACTGTTATGTTCCCACTATCCCATTAGTGAAATTGTAACTGAGGAACTGTTGTAATTGTTGAGTAAACTACAGTACTGTTGTTTAAGATAGACTGGTGGTCTCATATGTCTTCTTATGGTCCTGACCAGGTGATATCAGCAGTATCTGCACAAACATAGAGTCAAGACAAAACAAGTCCACACACCCAGTCAGGATCGAGAGTTTCTTGTAGTATGCCAGGACATCCGTTGTCAATCCCTTGCCCACGACTACCATCTTGCAACTACTCTATGTAAATCGGGCATAGACAAAAAAGCAAGAATGAAAGTCTATCAGTCTATTTAATGGGGGAAAACATTATATATTTTCTCAACAGACCATTACAAATAGATAGAAATGAATAAAATAATATACATGTAAAAAATACTGAAAAAAAACAATTATATTGATGGCACTTTGGGAGTACTAGGAGACCTTCTGAGAGTGATGGCCATCTCTTATACCATCCTCGCTAACAGTGTAAAGTAATCTACAAATGGATATAGTTAAATTGCAAGAGTGAATGGAAATGCATTGGACAATGATCGTTTCAAGGTTAAGTTTCTAATACAATTTCACTGTCTACTAACTTGTATAAAACTAAATAAGAAGTGTTCTTAATAGATAATGAACTATGAAAGACCAAAATCACATATCATTTACTGAGGCTAAAGAATGTCCAGCTTAAAAAAATATACTAAACAGAAGCAGAAAAATGCAGAAAACAGTAAAATGTGGTATTACTGAGAATATTTACTGTCAAAAGATTAATTCTCCATTGGATATTGGAATAAATTTTAGAGTTGAGCAAATAGATAGACACTGTTTTGGTTTGTCTTCACTTCTGCACCGTAGTCACAGGCCTTGTATAAGATCATGACAAGTGCAGGGACTAGTAAGGCCAAGAAGTGACCAGAATGCCTGGGAAAACATAAATACTACCATGGAGGACAAGACTGAATGCTTGAACAGGGCTGTGTGAATCTGTTTGCTCCACTGAGGACTGGACTTGATGCTTGACCACAGTAAAGTCTGGGAAACATTAACATCTCCATAAACAGCATCATCTCCCCATCTGCATCCCAGCTCCTATCTCTAACCACGTCTTTTGGCCTCTCACAGCTCTCAACCTCTGAGACACACAAGGTTGTTAACAACCTTGACCTGCTCTTTACCCGGCTCTGCTCAACCTCCTCCCTAGATAATTAATCTCTTCCCTTTTCTGACCATAACATTCTCTCCTTCATGCTCACTAACCCTCGCCCACCACAGCCCATCCCTACCTATCAAACATCCAGAAATCTACAGGCCATTGACCCTCATGCACTCACAGACTCTCTTATCTCATCACTGTCCCCAATCTCTTCATTCTCCTGTCCAAATCTGGCAGTTAATCACTATAATAACACTCTCAGAAGCACCCTGGACCAAGTAGCGCCCCTCACCCTCAGAACCTCCAAACACAGAACAAAACAGCCATGGCTCACATGACAAACTCGATTCCTCCAGCGATGCTCTAGGAGTACTGAACGCCTATGGAGGAAGACTCGCTCACCAGAAGACTTTATCCATTATAAATTCATGCTAAAAACCTACAACTCTGTCCTTCACCTTGCCAAAGAAACCTACTACACCACCCGGATCTCTTCACTATCCAACAATCCAAAAAAACTCTTTGACACCTTTCACTCTCTCCTCAGTCCTAAAGTGTAGGCCCCCATCACTGACCTCTGTGCGGATGATCTAGCCTCTTACTTTGTGGAGAAAATAGACAACATCTGCCAGGAAATCAGCTCCCAGCCTCCAAACGCTGCCACTCCCATTCTTCCCCACATCTCCTCCGGCTCACTCTCCACATTTGACCCAGTTACAGAAGAAGTTTCCAGGCTCCTCTCTTCCTCTCATCCCACTACATGCACAACTGACCCCATTCCCTCACACCTACTCCAGTCTCTCTGTCCGGTCATCACCACTCACCTAACCAAAATCTTCAACCTCTCCCTCTCTTCTGGCATCTTACCCTCCTCCTTCAAACATTCTATCATTACTCCATTATTAAAGAAAACTCTTGACCCATCCTGCAAAAATAACTACAGACAACTCTCCAATCTCCCCTTCATCTCTAAACTCCTGGAGCTCCTGGTCTACTCCCGCCTCACCCGTTACCTCTCCACTCACTCTCTTCTAGATCCATTACAGTCTGGCTTCTGTCCCTTCACTCTACAGAAACTGCCCTCATCAAAGTGACCAATGACCTACTGACAGCAAAACGTAATGGTGACCAGTCTCTGCTTATTCTTCTTGATCTCTCTGCAGTTTTTGACACTGTTGACCACCATCTTCTACTCTTTATGCTGCACTCCATTGGTATAAAGGACACTGCTCTCTCCTTGCTCTTTTCCTATCTTTCTGACCGCTCTTTCAGTGTATCATTCGCTGGCTCCACTTCCTCCCCTCTTCCTCTCACAATTGGGGTCCCTCAGGGTTCAGTCCTTGGACCTCTTCTTTTCTCTCTCTACACAGCCCCCGATTGGACACACCATCAGCAGATTTGGCTTTCAGAACTATCTCTAAGCTGATGACACACAATTATACACTTCAGCCCCTGACCTCACCGCTGCGGTTTTAAAGAACACCAATGACTGTCTAGCTGCAGTTTCCAACATCATGTATGCTCTGTATTTAAAACTCAACCTTTCCAAAACTGAACTTCTTTTGCTCTCGCCCTCCACTACTCCACTAACCTCCTTAAACATGACATCTCTCTCTCAGTGTGCGGCACCATGATAACACCTAGGCAGCAGGCTCGCTGTCTGAGTGTTATGTTTGACTCCAATCTCTCCTTCTCCTCCTATATACAATCTCTCATCCGCTCTTGTCGTTTACACCTGAAGAACATCTCTAGAGTCCGCCCCTTTCTCACCATGGAAACTACTAGAACCCTTACTGTGGCCTAATCCACTCCTGCCTTGATTACTGCAATTCTGTATTAATTGGCCTCCCGCTCTCTAAACTAAACACTCTCCAGTCCATCCTTAATGCAGCAGCCAGGATCACCTACCTGGCCAATCGTTACTCAGATGCCTCTGCTCTGTGCCAGTCATTGCACTGGCTGCCTATACACTACAGGATCTAAAGCTCTTCCCAATGCAGCACCTCCATACATCTCCTCCCTCATCTCTGTCTATCACCCCACCCGTTCTCTACGTTCTACAAATGACCTTCGACTAACATCTGCACTAATCCAATCCTCCCACTCCCGGCTCCAAAACTTCTCCCTAGCTGCACCAATTCTCTGGAATGCTTTACCACAAGAAATCAGGACCATCCGAAACTTGCATGGCTTCATACGCTCCCTAAAAACACGTCTTTTCAAGGCTGCCTATTATGTTTCGTAACAAAATTCCTTTGTACTGTACATAGCCCATTCACTATCTCTCTCGACATTACTCTTCTTCAAACTCCACCAAACCCAAAAGGACTACACAGATGTCTGATGACAATTCATGCAACTTTATTTCTATCCCCCATTTCCTCAAGATGCCTGGACCATCAGTTTAATAAGCCCCTGTACTTTGTGTAACCCCTATCCCGTTGTCGATTGTAAGCTCTTTTGAGCAGGGTCACCTTTATTTTTGCTTTATCTATTGTATTGTATTTTTTTCATTGATTCTATGCTTATTGTATTGTTTCCAATTGTACTGTATTTTTTCTCTACTGGAATTACTTAATGTATTGTATTGTGTATTTTTTGTTTATTACCCACTGTATTGTAAAGCGCTGCGGAATATGTTGGCGCTATATAAATAAAGATTTATTTATCATTATTAGCAGTATGAATCTGTTTGCTCCTTGAAGGACCAGACTGGATGCTTGACCATAGCAATATGAATCTGGTTGCTCCATGAAGGACCAGACTGGATGCTTGACCAGGGCAGTGTGAATCCGTTTGCTCCACTGAGGACAAGACTGGATGCTTGTGTGGCGCCCCTGTGACTAGGCGCCACAGGGTAGTATTGCACCTTAATAATAATGTGTTAACCCTGTTGCCAGTTCAAGGTTCACCTTATGGAGTCTATTTTTATACCCACCTAGGACCACACCACTTAGAATAGGGGGACCAGTAATTTAGTAGGTCCCAAATAGGGGGGGTGGAGCCTAGGATAGAGTAGTGGGAGGGAAAATTTCAGTTTAGACAGTTAGTGCTGGGAAGGCACTCAGCTAGGACGAGCCTGACAGTAACTCTGCTGTGAGGAACCCCAACCTTCAAGGTGGAAATCAGGACAGAGAGCAGCGGGCCAGGACTGTTAGGAGCTGGCTGGTCATGTTGGGGAAGCATCGGCAGTGCGGGTAGCCGTAGCAGTCAGACGTTTATCTCTGGCTACAGACCGACGAGCTGCAGGCCCATCACTAAAAGGTGTAGCTGACAGCACCACAGAGTACCTCGCAGTCAGGACCAAAAACTAGATCCAAGATCACAGGGGCATAGGCCCGAATACCGGTGGGTGGAGTGTCTGGTCTCCCTTTAGAACCAGTAAAGGACACCCGTGCCCCACCTTGGGATATCAAGGGACTGGCGGGAGAGCTCTGCGAGGGTGGTAGAAGTGAAGAAGAATAAGTTAAACCCAGAAAGCCATAGAAGGAAGAACATCTAGAGACTCCATAACGGGAAACCTAGAACTGGTGACAGACCCCCGGTAAAGCAGACTGTACCGTATACCATCACCATCTGCTGGTACCCATTAAAGTGGAGTTAAAGTTGAATTGGACCTGGCTCTCCTTATTGCGGTGCCCGGAGGGCTCAGCACCATCAGCAGCTCAGCAGAGGGGTAAGAACTGCAACACCAAACATCACTACCCCCTCCCCTCATCATTCCTCATCCTTAACTGCTGCCCCGAGGTAATAGCTCCACCTGTAGGGAGCTGCTCCACACTCTGCTGCACCCACCAGCACCTCAGCGGCCGGCTTGCAGCACCGGTGCCATATTACCATAGGAAATGTTATCTGATGCGACACTAAACACTATGTGTGCACAATCATGAGTGCATAGAGTGGCTGGACTGAACAGCTAATACAGATACAATGCAAATGGTTTATAGCTTTCACTGCTCTAGATAAAATGCAAAATGGAAGACTTAGCTTCAACAGTGGCCACTGTGGAGTGCCCGGTGACCAACGCCAAGGTGCTTCCGTCTCACCGGGTCCTAGCACTATGACTAATGAAGGTATGAAGTGTGTATGTGTTTATATGCCTCTATTTATAATTAAAAAAAGGAAAAGTGTGTGTTGGACTCCAACAAGATGGAGACCTCAGCTGGCCTCAGGGCAGAGGGAGGGGAATAAGGAGGGAGCTCAGTCAAATAATATACACATGTAAATTAATGGGTGAATGACTGGCATCAACCTCAAAGTGTAGATGCAAACAGAAAAAATACAATACTGTAGGAAAGGTTATCTGATGCGACACTAAACACTATGTGTGCACAATCATGAGTGCATAGAGTGGCTGGACTACCGGCAACTACAGGTGGCGTAACGATCCCCTGTAAATAATCTCTTCTCCCCCACCATCTATTCAAATGATGACCAGGGCACGGAACCGGGATCCCGACCATCCGTGATTTCCCATCCATAAAGCCATCAGTCCCGATGCCCGAGTACCCCTAGCCCTGGTCACATCACTTGACCATAGCAATATGAATCTGTTTGCTCCATGAAAGGCCAGACTGGATGCTTGACCATAGCAGTATGAATCTGTTTACTCCATGAAGTACCAGGCTGGATGCTTGGCCAGGGCTGTGTGAATCTGTTTGCTTCACTGAGGAGCAGACTGGATGCTTGTCCAGGATGTGTGAATCTTTTCGTTGTGACCAGAGTACCAGAACGGATGATGGACCAGGGCAAATCATTTTGCTAAACACTTGTCAATCATTTTAAAGAGGTCTTCCTTTTGTGGATAATCCTGTTTTGTTAGGAGGATCATCTGTAAATTTGTGTCCCTCTGCTTTGTATCCTAGTGATCAGGTGTAATGTGTGGATAAACCTTCATTGTAGTACGGGACAAGAATAAGAAATCTAGTTATTGACTACTCTTTACTATGGCTAAGGGCCCTAAAAATGTGACATTCCCCCTAAATACCCCTATTAAACTCCTTCCTATAAATGATTGCAGGATTTGTCCTAATGACATTCTTCTGACCACAATAAGACGTAATGTAACAACCAGTGGAAGAGTGGGCACATGTTATATCCCATCATCATCATCATCAGCTGCTCACTATAATGTACAGTCAACATCTCGCAGCAATGTCCAGGATTGGAGATAACTGTTACCTGTTTAACCCCATAGAGGCCATATTCAATAGCAACCACAGCATCTAGGCAGTTAGTGAGAAGTAGGATGCGCTTTCTGTCTCTTCATTAATGACCCCATATTAAGATGCATTAAATTATTTTTTCTTGCAAGTGTCAAAAAATAAACATATTAACTTAATAAATGTCCATAAAGGAAAGTTAACACATTTTTTACACTGTAAAAGAAAAAGTGGAATTCTTTTATTTTCATTCTTCCCTGCAATGAAATAATAAAAGCTAGTCAATATTCAAAGGAATAAAAAGTTACGGCTCTTGGAGTGGGGCGAAATGAAAATGCATTTTTCCAAGAAATGTACTATTATTATTGTTCAGAATTTGTAAATGGTAAAAACTCTATATGTAGGTGACATTGTCTTAATATTACCAACTCGTAGAATAAAGGGAACATGTTCTTTATGCCGCACAGTGAATATTGTAGACTCAGAATGCAAAAGGCAACGGCACAATTGATTGTTTATTTCAATTTATTTCCATTTGTATTCAGCCTAAAATAATAATAATAATATATACATAATAGCATAGGTCATCAAAAGCAGTCATATGATACAAGGTCGGCGTTCTTAATACTTTATACATTGTATAGTGAGGCACAGGGTGTTGCGTGTCACATATAGAGGAAGCAAGAGATGAATTTTCCTTTTTCTAAACCAGGATTACGCCTTCGAATTGTAATGTATTTCAGGCTCACTCTCCATATCGTGATGGCAGAGTGGTACAATTATCATTACACCTCCTTAAGGCCTGATAGATCAATTGTACCGCTACACTTTTTGGATCATTAGTATCTGTTCTACAGTTGTTATGTTCAATATGAAACTAGTCAACTGAGGCAAGATGTCTGCTCTTCACCAGCCTTTACTTCCAGCTTGCGGTATAGGCTTGTCTCTGTACAGATGTTACCTCTTACTCCTTTTTATGGTATAGCAAATCATGAGCCATTACAATTACTGTTAAACGTTTCCACAATTACATTAAACTATCGGTTTAGTCTTTTAAAATTAACCTCTTTCAGTGGGCAGCACGATGTCTCAGTGGTTAGCACTGCACTCCTGCAGGCTTGGGTCCTGGGTTCAAATCTCACCAAGCACAAAATCCACAGGGAGTTTGTATGTTCTCTTGTTGTTTGTGTGGGTTTCCTCCCACACTCTAAAGACATACCCATAGCAAATTTGGAATGTGAGCCCCAATGAAGACAATGATGATGATAATGTCTGAAAAGCACTGTGGTATTAATGGTGCTGAATAAGTGACTAAATATTAGTTATGTCACAATTTTACAGGGTGCCTACAAAAAACATCTTAAGAAATGGGGTAGACAAGGACGCAATGAGTCGAATCTCACAAAATTACTGGAAAGACAAATAGTTGAACTGCTCACCTTATGCAGTTGTGAGACCCACAACTGGTATCAGAGCCTGGTATCAGCTGCTGCAGGACTCCCGCTGGAGGCGGTGAAAGCACAGTAAATATGGACAGGTATGGTCCACGCTGCTGGAACTAAAATGAAGGACGTCCAAGGTAGAAATGATAGGTGGCTTTATTCCAAGCTCTAAGCCTTTCAAAGCCTCTTCCTCAGTGGCAACACCATCAATAAACTGTGAAAGGCCATGATTATGCTAGGCCTTCGTGTCTCATTATAACGGATGTAGTTGGCTCCGCAGGCAGAGAATAACACAGTCTCACACAGCGTTGGAATTCTGTACCCGGTTTACTCACTTCAGTTACAATTGGCCACTGGGCGCTTCTCTCTACTAAGTCCAGTTTGGCCTGTCCGCAAGGAATCGGGATAGCTCGCCCACGACCCTTCTGTGTGCCTCTCTGTTCTCTGAAATTAAACAAACGAGACAAAGAGGCGCAGATTGTGCCTTATCATTTATAACAAGTAAAAGGTGGCCTCACAGGTAACTCGCTCATCTGATTAGGTTGTGATCACCCACAACTGTCTTGTACGTCTGAGTTACAGCTGCTGCAGGACCCACACCGCCATGTGCACCGTGGGAAGAAGATCCAGAAAACAAAACAGGAGTGGTGTCTCCGTTCCGTGCTGCTGCCCGAAATGATGCAAAAGAAGACAATGCTTGTATGTGCTGCTCCTTTATTCGACCTCTCACCAACGCGTTATGGTGCAAGCCTTGCACCTTCCTCAGGGCTATTGTAATGTAGCCCTGAGGAAGGTGCAAGGTTTGCACCGAAACGCGTTGGTGAGAGGTGGAATAAAGGAACAGCACATACAAGCATTGTCTTCTTTGCATCATTTCGGGCAGCAGCGCGGACCGGAGACACCACTTCTGTTTGGTTTTCTGGATCTGTCTCTGTTCTCTGGTCACTCTCCCAGCGCTACTTCTTCGCCTCTCATTACAGCTCCTCCACCGCAGTGCCCCGATCTAGCAGCCACGGGTCCTGTCGGGTGACTGGTACCTGTCCCCTGACCTTAGTTCAGCTGCCTTCTCAGTGGGTGCGTCGGGTTGCAGCCACCACTCCTGGAGATTGCGTGGCCTCTGGTTTGGTGGTTTGGGTTTACAGCGTCCGTGCCACGCTCAGGGCCTGTTTCCTGGTTTTTAGCCAACACCTCCGTCCGACTATCTTTGTCCCAGATCTGGGCGCCCAGGCTGTTCTCTCTCCACCTGTGCCCCTGGGGTTCTCTCTTGTTGCTCCCCTGCACACTTCGCTTCAGCTTGCTACTCACTAGTTTCTTACTTACCTACTAACTAACTACTCACTACCCCACTGTCTGTTCTTCCCTTGTTCCCTTTGAACTGGGCCCTCCCCCCGAGTTCGCCCATGATCCCCTGGGTCCTAAGGTGTGGGTGTGTTTGGTGGGGGTCTAGGTTCACCATCCCATTTCCTTTTGGACTGAGACATCACGGTTAATGAGTGCCGTGTCCCTTTGTGGCGACCAGACCGGTGGGGCGTCACAGATTGTTTAGAGCGAACAACTTATTTAAGGCAAATTAGTGTTGACCAGTGGAGAAAGAAGGTCGTCAACAAAACAGCTGAAACAAAGAAATCATAGCTTGACAAGTCTAAAATGTAAACAGAAAAATAGGATAAACTGCATATATCTGCCTGCCAAGAGCAATGGGATCAAATTTTCGCAATATGAAGCAGAGCCCTCTGTCACTTGTCCGTCTGGACCTGCTCATGTGAGGTCTTCTACCACCAGGTTCCACCATATTTATTTTGTGGCAAGCACTGGTGATGGAGTAGATGTCAAATGCTCTGGGACCTGTAGTGCAGAGTTGCAGTATGAGAGTCTGTACACCAGGTGTAATCAGCTCTTTGCTGTGGCCAGTGGGACAGTACAGCACCACATCATACTGCTGGGAAGTGACTATAAGGTTTACCCAGACTCTGGTTCAGTCCCTAACACAGCTCCTGCTTACTGGTTTAATTGGTTTGATTTTTGTTTCAGACCTCAGCTCATGTTTTGACTATTCTACTGCCTGACAATTATGCTACTGATCCTGACCTGTTGGTATTGAACAAGCTTTCTGACTATCTACTACCTACACAGTTTACTGGCCAGCAGTACACATCTGTTGACCCAACCCATGGGTGCTTACAAAATTACAGATCAAGTATAGATGTTAAAGGGTGAAGGCAATAGTTCCCCAGTGATATGTCAGAGCGAAAAAAGCTCTGTGAAAATCCTTTTAAAGGGATCTTGTCACCTCCAGAACGCCTCCTAAGCTACCAAAACATGTCCCTGCAGCATATATCACTAATCTCACACTCCTTTTTTCTCCTAAAAGCATCCTGTGAACGTGCATAAAAACATTTTAATACTCACTCATTAGTGATTATAGCAGGGGTTATATTCTTTAGCCCTTAGGGCGTGTTGTCTTGCAGGCTCCAGGATCCACCCTCTCCCTCTCTGTGCTGCTTTGCTTGTGCAGGCTTTGCCCTCCCCCCTCTCTATCACTCACAGAATGCAAATCATTAGTCCTGCCTTCAGCTCCACATCACAGCAGCACAGATAGAGAGAGGATGGATCATTCAGGCTGCAAAACAACACGCCCTAAGGGCTAAGGAATATAGCCCCTGCTAATTATAATTGCCTAATGAGTGAGTATAAAATCGTTTTTATGCAGTTTCACAGGATGCTTTTAGGAGACAAAAGGAGTGTGAGATTAGTGATAGGATGATGCAGGGACATGTTTTGGTAGCTTAGGAGGCGTTTTGGAGGTGACTGGATCCCTTTAATGCTTCTGGACTTCCATTGACAGTGCTTCCTTACTTTCTACAGTAATTTTCTTTTGGGAATCTGTAATATATTAAGTGGTAACAATTTAGTAAGTGGAGTGTTGCATAGAATTGCAGGTGTGGGTAATGTGACACATAAGGTACAAACACATATCTTTTATTCATCATGTTGAACAGTTTAGTTTGCTTGGTTTTCAAATGTATCTGTTGTGTAATGGGTGCAGCACTTTAGTCCAACAATTGACACCAACAGCCTGAAGCAGCATGATTGCTTTTCCTAATGGTGAATATTCTAGTAATTGTGATGCATTAATGATCAATGAATAGTGGTATTTTGTTGTTAATTTGGCAGTGCCTCTTTCAGATCAGCACTGGGTCAGTGGAGGAACTGATGGCTGTGTTCAGAGGGGGTGGGTGCTCATGCTTGGGACTGGAGCGGGCTGTACCAGTCTGGGGGTGGCGTGCTATACTGTAGACTGGGGAGGGGGCGAGTTGTTGGAGTCTGAGAGTATATGACCAGTTCTCCATTTACATGCATCTCCAGCACAAACACGCCCCCTGGTCATTCTCCTAAGTCGCAATCGAGTGATATCTAAGAAACCCTGCAAAATGTTGACAGGATGTATATTACAAACTGTCAACATTTTGCAGCCTAGATACACCTGTAAATGATAGATAAAGCCCGGACAACCCCTTTAAGTAAAGGGTCTCTCTAATCACTAATTCTATTGTTAACCAATTGTCCAGGCTATTTGACCTCCATATCTTGGACAGCTCCTTCACAATACAGTAGTGACACTAGATGCTCCAGCTAAATCTTTCTACATTACATGAGCCTAATTTTCCCCTTGGAGGGTTCCTATAAAAGACATGATGCCATTACAAGAAAGGGTTGTCACACTGTCATGGACCGTTCAATGTTTAGTTCTCTGTCTTTCATGGCCTCTCCTGCATCATATTGTTGGGCACGGTCATTGACTAATAGAACCACGAGGCCTAAAATACAGTAAACAATCAGCATCTCCAAATACACGGCGCCAGAAATGAGACACAACATATGGCACTCCTGCGATGTTATAGTGGAAGAACACATGCAAAAGCAATAAGAAGCCTGATCATACATGGAATTGCTTTCCACATATTTAATATACAGTATAAAATATACCTGGAGAAGCTGCTTCACCACCTTACAAGTTTACAAGCCAGAAGACCTACAGTAGGTTAATATCAGGTAGAGGACCTCATGGACATATGTAAAGATAATACACACAGACTGGACATTGTACATATGTTTTCTGTTGGTAAGACATGACTGTGCAAATAGACTGGATTTGCCTTGGGAAAGAGCCAAGCATCTGTTAGGGGATGAGAGTAAATGAGGTTGGCACTGTTCCTCTGCATTATGTCCTAACCAGAGCATGTCTATCCTGACTTCTTCACACCATACAATAGTTATCAATCATTACTTATACAACTATAGAGCATGCACCAAGATTAAATGTTACCCCCAATTCATAGAATAGGGAATAACTTTCTGATTGCTAGGTGTGTTTGACTTAATCCTGAAAACAGGGCACTGAGGAGGCTCATCTGAATAGAACTAGACCGAGCATGCTCACATCAGCTCCAACTCATTCTCAAAGGGGCTGCCTGAGATAGCTGAGCACTCATTGAGAATGGACAGCAAGTGGTTAAGTATGGAAATTGTGACAGTTCTTGAACACATTTGATTTGCATGTGCACAGTCAGCAGTTTTAACTTGTGGGAGAGGAGGGTAGCACGCCTATCGCTATTTTACAGGGCTTATGTGGAAGGACAAGTATGCATTAATGTACATTTTGAAACTTAGAACCTAATTGGATCTAAAATCTTATGCTCATTAAATGTATTACTTTTCGTTAAGCTCTCTTAGGAGGATGCCAAACCCTCTGCGTTGTCATAAAGTTAAATGATAAATTCTGGCTGCCGGAAACCACCACTAGAGGGCGCCTGGATGCTGATTGCATTTGATGGAAACATTGAACTCATGAACAACACTGCTCCCTTAGTGGTAACTGTCAGAATTGTGTCTTATATTTATTAAAGCTACACAGGAGACATAGAACTCGTATAAGAAGAATAAGCTGTGATTACTAAAAAGAATATTGAAAATAATGAATTAATGCAGAATGTTGGACCTAAAAAAAATGTAGTTTAAAGAAGGAGAATTTTCCTTTCTTGTCCCTGGCTGCTTGTTTTCGCCTGATTTTGATCTTCATTCACAGATCACTAACCAGTGGGATAAAATCCACATTACATAGTGTGATTAGAAGTGAAAATACTGGAGCACTGCACCTCCAATGATATTATTTGATCAATAACAGCAGACGTAATCAAGATCAATAGCACATTCTCCCCATCGAATGTACAGGAGCAGGGGGTGGACTGTGCATCTGCTCAGATGATGCTCATCTATACCCAGGGTACACATAGATATTGTGCTGCACACATCTGTCTACATTTATCTCTCTACAGTGCTGGCGTCAGCGGGGAAACTAGAGAAAATGACTATGAATGAGAGTTTATGGATGATAAGTATGTGTATAGATCTCACCTCCCTATCACACCTTATGCTTCACAGCAGAGGTGACATATATTATTTAAACCCAGAAGGCCCGGATTTGTCTGTGTGCTGTAAATATATACCAAAAAAAGGAAAAGATCTAATCACATTGACAGATTATGGAAATGTCTAATGTGAGGAATATATTGTGCATTTTAGCCTTGGAAATTGAATCAGCCAGTAGTATGGCACCAGCATATACTGCAATGTATATGGCAATGTGCCAGCAGACTAGCTATCCAAGTGGATGCCAAAAGAATCACATTTTTAATGTTAATATATGACTATATACATTATATCAGTCATATAAACTTGCTACTACAATTGGATCCCAGAAAAAGGGGAATGTTAAACTCAGGGGCGTATCTAGGGGGGTGCAGCCGGATCCTTTGCCCTGGGCGCAACTCAGAGGGGGGCGCTGGCGGCACCCCAAACCCCCTGCCCCTTGCTCCTCGACCCAGGATGCAGGGGCGTCTGGGCTGAAAGCTGACAGCAGCTCCCCCCCAGCCCCCACACCTAAGGCTGCAGGGGTGGCGGGGCTGTGAGAGCTGACAGCACCCCCCACCACTCCTCACCTACTCTGGGGGGGAAGCGCCAAAATAGGTTTTATTTGCCCTGGGTGCCATGAAACCTGGTTACACCACTGGTTAAACTATTGTCTCAGTCAATGGCATTTATACACATGAAGGCAGGGGCGTAACTACAACAGGTGCGAGGGGTGGGCCCTACACCCTATGGGGCCCCAAAAGTCTCTATAGCCTGTAAAATAGACTGTTGGAATGAAAGATTTGCAATAATTGGAGCTTTCGTATTGGGGCCCTGGCCCTAGCGTCAAGTTACGCCACTGCATGAATGCATACAATTGCCTTCATCTAGTGCATATATAATAATAATAATAAGTATAATTGTAAATAATAATAATATTCTGGTTCATACTTAAAATTTATGGACAAAGTTGTGTTACAGTTATATATATATATCCAAGTCATACTTACAAAATAAAGAATTAATTCTGGATATTGATTGTCCATGTCCTGACGGTCAGATGTGATGACTTTGTGCCATCTTTTTATCATTAGGCATGACATTGATTTTTTTCCAGCGATGATTGAACCAATCAATCAGCAAAATGATGGCACAATTGTAATTCTATTTAGAATAAAATTGTCTTTAAAAATATTTGTCAAACCTTCAGAAACAATTGCCCAGTGGTTAAATAATTCCCATATATTGTATGACATAAATTCACCCTGAACCAGAATATTATAATTTGTAAAACCAAGTAGCCAGCTCTATGGTCTGGCTGAGAGGGTTAAATCTATCTGGTTTCCTACAGTAGTTAGAGAGCCTGCAATACCAAATATAGACAGCAGATGGCGCAAATGTAATAGGTGTAATCCAGCCGGCAGAAAACAATGCAGCCCCCACACTCAGCTGGCAGAGCGCAGTGCATGGCCGGGTAAGAAGGTACAGACAGGTCTGTGGGGAGAGATGGAGCATGGAGCACCCTCTGCCACCCTGGAATAGTCTGCCACACACTCCCCTCTGCTGCTGAGTTCTACCAAGCACTCAGGGTATGGGCTCTCTGGAGTTTTGGGTTACCTATGTGGACTGGGCAGCTGTACTAGATGCATGATGGATCACTTGATGCTTAGTATGCGAGTGAAGGCTGCCAACCCCTGGACCAGTTTGTTGTGTGTGGATTCTATAGTGGAGGATTGGACTATATGTGGAAAGACTGAGAGGATGAGGAGAAATGCAGGAGCCTGAGGTGTTGGCATTATTGTGGGTACTGAGGGGGGTATGTTTTGTCTGCTAATTTTAAAGGTATATGCCCTGTTAGATGGTAGAGATGTGATGTGCCATGTCCTGGCAGCGGGCACAGCAGGGAGCTGTTTATCAATGTTCATTTATTAGTAGTTTCACCTATCCAATGTACATATAGATAGAATTGAATGCTTAGATAATCAAGATACACTGTACACGCCTGTAAATGACAACAATGCATCAGTAAGTGGCATAAGACACGCTGCCAACACAGTGCCCATATGTGTCATCATACATGGAGATATGTGAGCCCACATAGGTGACATACATGGGGAATATAGATACAGTGAGTGCTGCCATCATTACGTCAGGTCTGTATTTCATTTCACTCTATATATTCATGCAGCAATCATCTGACTGTAAGGAGTTAAAAGCTGTATATATTTATATATATTATATATATGTATATATAAATGCATATACATGTATATACCTTTATATGCATGTGTATTATTTTATTACTCATTTGCCTAAAGGGATTATATATGTGTTTTACATTGTATTTGTGAGCATACATGAGGTGTCATGTTAAGGTGAAGTAGATATAACAATGTAATTATTAATGTTATCGTGCCCTGTATATACCGTAGTATATATATATATGTACTCCAGGTTTTTTATTTAAGGGGTGGCAGATTCTGTACAGTACTATTATTATGGTGGTTGTATATAAATGTATACAACAATAACAATACTCTTTTAGCATCTTTTTAATATAAGTGTAAGTCTATGGAGAATGCTTAGAGGAACACATTTTGCCTCTGCGAGAGAGGTCGGTACTTTTATATTAAGACTTGTCATTGTATTTGCTAATATACTCTCTATATAGTCAACATATGAAAGTATGTCATCATTATATATGGATAATTTAGATACATAAATCTTGGCATTTGTTGTTTGTCTATACATATGCATATATACAACATATATATATCTATATATATAATATATATAATATATATACACACACACATTTCTTATATAACTATCATATATAGCCTAGTAAAGGATTATGCAATGCTGATATGCTGTAAGAGGGATACCCGTACTCATTTGCAGCCTTTGCATCGTTCTGCATAATATCAAGGTCCATAGACTTTTCTCCATCAGACAATTAAATACAAAGCTATTCTCTGAATGATGTACCCAATACAAAGGGACTGGCAGGAGATGTGGAAACAGACAGTTCCCAATGATTACTGGGAAGATCTATCTACAGATGAAGTGATATTAACAACAAGACAGCCTTATTTACCATCACAGTTAATGGATGCTGTTATTAACCCTCCATAGGAGTCTGTGATTCCACCTGACTGTAGGTTGAGGCGTTCTTAACCTGTTCATGCACAGTTCAGTTACTTGAAAGTTTTGTTTTTGAGCTTCTCATCAAATTATTGATGGGGTATGAACAGCCCCCATTATTCCCAATCAGTGAAACATTACAAATTATTGGCCCCCTTAAATGAGTTTTATATTTTAGCATCAGGCTTGGTGACTATCAATGGAGTAAAACCGACCCCATGACTATGCCATGTATGACCAGCCATAGACCTGACCACAGTCAGTCATTTACTCTGAAGTCAGTGCCACTCTAGTATTTTTGTAGATTGTGATCAATCTCTCTAGTGTTACGTAGGAAACTAAAGCCGAAGCCAAACATAAGGACCATGATTCACTTTATGGACTTTAAATGAAATTACAGACATAAAATGTAGATTGAGATTTTGTGATATCCAACTCTGTGAATCTTGCCTATAGGGTCCAATGCTGGAGTCTCTTAGACACTGAGGAATAGACAGGTTCATTGTCTAGGTCAGGGATTCTGTGCAGGCTTGGACTGGCCCATAGGGGAATCGGGAAATTCCCCGGTGGGCCCTTGTGCTGAAGTGAGCCACTTATTCCCTAATATGAGCAGTATTTGGCCCCCATTATGTTACATTCACCATGTACAGAAAAAAAAGCAGCATCATTAACTCAACAAACTACCCAGTGCATCATTACAAAGAAGCAGAGAGAAATAAGGCATGAAGCTGAACAGTGGTCCCCCAGTAAGTGTTACTGATGGGCTCTTGGCAGCTGACTCCAACACTGACTCTATGTGTATATGGAATACATGGAAATATTTTTGTTTTCTCATTGTAGCTTGGGGGAATACTTTCATAAAAGATACCCAACTTGATATGGAGATTTACTTTCAAGACAACTATGGGAAACACATGTGCTAAGAAGTTTAACTAGAGACTTATCTGTATGTAGAACTGTTTGGGGGGGGAGTTGACCCATATCTATATAGAGCAATGAGGAGTAAAAGCCCTGAAACAGTGAGAGCCAGAATCCCCCTGAGCTGCATTTCAGATACCTCATTTGACCATCCGGTAACCTGCGCTCTTCTGATAAGGGAGGAAAAACCCAAACCAGCTTTGTCTACAGATATGTTCTTGGTTTGGTTGTTATGAAATTCCATACATGTCTCTGTAGAATAATGGAAATAACCTAATAGGGTTTGCATGTAAGTTATCAAAGGTAAGGGTGGTGGGACAGACATTGTTCTGAATGCAGCCACTAGTGGGGGAACATTCATGTATAATTCAGCCTTTTGCAGGGTATTTATGTACATACAAAGCTGTGTAATTTGCCTAGGAAATCCTAGGAATTTGCTAGCATACCTCATTTGGTCTGAAGGGACGTATTAGTTGTTTACTTATCTCGTAAATGGTTTACCATATTTAGAATATAAAAATCTTAAATGTTTTAGTGCAAGTTTTAGAGATCTTCACTAGTGTGCACCTCCAAATAAGTTAAAGAGTTTGTACCAAGGTTGGAAGTTATCCAATATGGAAGAGAGGATAACATCTTGATCAGTGAGAGTCCAACCGCTGAGAATGGGGCTCAAGAGTCCTCTGAATGGAGCAGCCATCAGACATGCAAACCTCTACTCTGATCATTCACAGTGAAACCACTGGAGACAATTGAGAGCTGCTCTCATGTGTCTCCCACATGCTCATTGAGAATGATTGGTCTACAGGCACTCATGGTCAACCTCTATCAGCTCTTTCTTCCATCATTGAAACAGCATGTGATGTATAGCAGGCAAGAAAATATCACTATATTGTGCTAGCTCCAACCGGAGCTGTAGGGTAATGGGGTTAGGTGAGTAGTTTTCATAATATGTATGGTAGGAGGGGTCGGTGGTACAATGCTGTATAAAGGGCGGTACAAATGCTGTATAAGAGGGCATCAGTCTGCATGATGGTCTGTGGGTGACATAATATTGCGTAAGGGGGCTGTGTGGGGACATAATAATGTGGGGTCATTATTCCGATTAGGTAGCTCTGTGAGGACATATTACTGTGTAGGGGGGCCATTTTGGGACATCATTCTGCATGGGGGGCTGTGTGGGAACATAACACTGTGTAATGAGGCGGTGTGGGGACATCATAGTGTGTGTTGGGTTGCGTAGTGACATTATACTGTGTGGGAGCTCTGTGTTGACATGATACTGCTTCTGGGGACTTCCTACAGTGTGGGGACATCATACTGTGTTTAGGGTATTTTGTGGAGACAAAATATAGTGTGGTTGCTTTGTGGTAATATTATGTTGTGTGGGGTCCTTTGGGGGACATCATATTGTGGGGTTGCTTTGTGAGGATATCATACTGTTTGAGGGGACATCATACCATATGAGGACATCAAACTGTGTGTGGCGATATCATATTGTGTTGGAAGCTGTTGATCAAGGTACAATGGCTGAATAACCGATTCAGTATGATTTACTGTTTTATATAAACTCTATAAAAAAAACAATAAATTATTTGGTTTTGATTAGCTGCTGCAGGTAAGGCTGGGTTCACACCATGGCAGCATCAGGTCCGGGGTTCTCCGGTGTTAACCGGACAGCCCTGGACCCGATTTTTGCATAATACAGCCCTATGGGGCCGGATGGCAGCTATGTGCCATCCAGTTTCCATCTGTCAGGAGGATCCGGGTGAATTCAGATTTTTCTCTCGGACACAAAAACGTTGCATGCAACGTTTTTGTGTCTGGGCGAAAATCTGCCCAAATCGGATCCTCACAGATCTTCCCGGATCCTGGGTGATCCGGCGCTCCCTAACATGGGAGTCTATGGTCACCCTGGTCCGACAAAAACATCGGATCCGGGAACCGGACACTGGCGGCTGAAGTTTAGCAGTGAGCGCTGCTAACCTTCAGTACCACCAGCTGTCCTCTATACAGATTTCAGGACTGCGGCTAGCTCCCCGCTAGCCACGATAATGAAATTACAGCAGCCGCGGCTGCGATCACAGGAATCCGGCTGCAAACCGGACCGGAGGGCATATTTACCCTCCGATTCTGTTTGCAAATCGCGTCCGGGGCTGTCTGAATCACATCGGACAGGCCCAGACTAGGGATGGGCGAATCTACTCGTTACTACTCGCTACTCTGCGAGTAGTAGGGTACTCAGCCGACTCCTTACTCTGCGAGTTTCATTGCGATTACTCGCACAGTAACGAGTCCAATGAAAATCAATTGTAAATTCTATTCCTCTACTTCTTTGAACCGGATTGTCCCGGATTGACCCTGTCAGGTTCAATCAGGTACCATAGACATCAATGTTAAAACAAATCGGATTGTCCCGGTCAGGTTCAATCAGGTTAACTTTAACATGACTGTCTATGGGACTGGATTGAACCGGACCAGTTCAATCCGGTTCAATCCGTTTTTTTTTTAACTATTCTTTAAAAGCCCGCGTCTTTTTGCTGCTGGCTTTTAAAGAATAAAATGGGGAATTGCAGGTTTTTCCTCTGCTGCCAAACCCCTTTATGGGGTCCAGCAGCAGAGGAACCGCTGCAATATTCGCTTCCCCATTCATTTACATTGGACTCGCTAGACTCGCAACGAGTAGTCGAGTATCGGGATCCTACTCGTTAGAGTCTAGAAATTTAGTATTCGCCCATCCCTAGCCCAGACCTGATCATCCGTGGTGTGAAGCCAGCCCAAGAATATAAGTTACAATATATAATGTAACATGCATTAGTCCTAGCTGCTGTTCACCATGCTTATTTCAGCTCAACATTAATGGTACCTTTACACGCCGCTACAGGATGGTGGAAACAACCGGGTAGATGAGAGAAATGTATCTTGCACCACCAAATCAACCCGAGGTAGCGGCATGTAAAGACGGTTGTTTCCACCCGTCACTTACGGCACCTGTTTCAGAGCAGTGCTCTAAAACAGGTTGATTTCAAGGCGATGGTAGCTGCCTGTATCGGCGTGTAAATAAGGAACAAGAGGGTTGTTTCGACACCTTGCTATCTACCTGGGGCGTGATACAGGCTCCGGGAAACCGCCCCCCTTCAGCGATCATTGGTGGAAGCTCCTGCGTTGTGATTGGTTGTCGCTGCATAGGGCGGCATATTTGAATGAGCTGACCAGTCACACTACACAATTGCTCGTGCGTCATGTATTAGTCAGCCTCCTGCGCTGGCTGGCCAATCATGATGTTATTGCTTTGTCCTATCAGCGTACGAAATTCTCGTAATCCACAATTGTGGCACGCCTATGTGTTGTCCCTGCTGCACAAGGTCCTCCCATATTACCTTCTGTTACGGCGTGTAAATGTGGTAAGGTGCTCTACACAAGGTAACTTTAGGCACCCGGCGGTGCATCCAGAGATAGATTCAACCTTCTGTAAAGCACCTTATAGCGGCGTGTAAAGACGGTATCGGGTACCGTTTGTAACCATTGCTGCGTGCTCGTGCACGTGAAGCACCCGGTTGTTTCCACCATCCTGTAGCGGCGTGTAAAGGTACCATTAGTGATAAAAATTGATATAAAACAATAAAAATTAGCAGAATTAGGTTCTCCCCTCCAGAACAGTCACAGTATCTCATGTGGTCCCTTGAGAAAATGAATTGCTCTTCCCTGCCCTATATTATTGACAGAGAATAACTTCCAAAATGGAACAAACCCTTTAAGTAATATAGGCTGGTAATAAGTAAAGGAAATTTCTGTAATATCTGTAATAAATGGTAATAAGTAAAGGTCAAACCTACATAATTGTTTGGAAAGATGTGTTATCAGACTTCTACACATTAGAGTACAAAACTCTTCATCGACAGGACAAATATTGTTAGAAGTGGGAGTGAAAGACCAAAGTGTTTGTAAAAGTTAAAGAATAGAAAGACCTTAAAACAATACTTGGAAGACTAGAGCACTGGGACGCCAGTCTTGGCATACCCCACTGATGTACAATTACACGCTGAAACAATAAAGTACTACAAGTTTCACTACAACCTGTTCAAATTGCATCTTTTACTGTCAGATTTCAAGCAGGTCCTCTCAAAAAATGTCAGGAAAAGTGCTAAAAATTGATCTAAATAATGGTCCTAATAATTTCTATGGGATAACAACATGCTGTTCATATATTTAAGCTTTTGAACATTTTTTAAACGATTAAAGCTTTCAAGGATGCCATGCATATTAGCAACGTAACATAGATTCTTCTGGCATGTTCCTCTAAGATGTTCAAACCTTACAATAGAAGTCAAAAGGAAGTGTAAAAAAGATTCCCAGAAGACACCTGAATGATTTTTTGAGCATTTGTTATCAAATTTTCAATAGTTTAATAGATTTGTCAGAATACTTGTCAGAAAATTGCAGTAAAAATGTCAAATAAATGCTGAAAAAACGTTCAAAGACAAACGCTAGTGGAAAAACGTCAAAAAAGCACTCAGGAAAAAAGCGAAAAAATGCTAATAATGGACAATTTTTAGGTTTACAAAATTGCAATGTAATGGAGGGATTCTTAAAGCAACTTCTGCTTGATAAATGGAAATTTTTGACAGCTGGAAAAAATGTCAGCATACTGTTAATGCAAGTCATAGAATGACCTTAGGCATTAAATAGTACGATATTAACTAAAATGAATAAATAGACCGGAACACAGAAGTAATACAAGTTACAGCAAAACCTGGTAATGATTATTTACATACTGGAACTTTGATATACTATTGTCCCAGCACAACCTAGTAATAGATAATTACACACTGGAAGATGTTGCATTGTGCAGACGAGGCCAGAGGGAAGACAAGAGTTACCATAGAAGGCTGCCTGCCAAGGATAAAGAGGAGTCTGCAAGAGCCAGAGCAGATGGGAGAATGAGGAGGTACAGGAGGAAGGCTGCCAGCCAAAGAGGAATGTTCTGCACCTGTCTCAACTCCAGGGTGGGGCTCTGCTCTCTTACGTCATGGGCAACTCCCAATGCTGTTCTCCTCCTTGGGTTTCACAGGTTGTTCAGTGTACCTCACTGTCATCATCATCATTCATGGCCTTTTAAGGTTGACTTAGACACGTGTCAGTGTTGTACTCAGTTGCTATTTGTCTTGGAGTTTTCCACTATACAGTTCCTTCAGCTTTAATCATCTCTACAAACTCCTTTTTCTGCAACTTGCATCTAATTATGCTCAGACCTGCAGATTAACCCATCATCTGCTGTAAGCATTACAAATGCTATTTATTTAGAGACTGTTCACATTATTTTACAGTCGTCTCAGCTTAATTTTAAGGTGCCTTGAACCTGCATCAATATCCTGGTTTAGACCTTCTGTTTAAACCTTCAGCTGCTCTTCTGTGTATTTCTACACTATTGGTTCCATGACTTCCATTGTTTTCTGCTCTGTTTGTTTACTTGCCTGACATCCAGAATAGCCTAGTGCCATCGGTCAGTATGTTCACCAATATATTGATTCTTTCTGGTGCTGGAGCCCACTACCTTTTCGTCCTGCTTCTATAGCAATCTTTACTAGTGGAAGATTTTGATATGAGCTTTTTGACAGCCATAGGTACGCCAAGTGCCTCAAGAGCAGAAAGCACCAATTTGCCTTAATGATCATCCACTACTGGATCTTACACTAGTGCAATAATAAACTCAATCTCAAATCTTATGCTAGTATAATTACAGCATAAAGCACATAATGCCATGTGCACAGAGCCTTACTGTGACAGTCATTTGGTTCTCTATTATGCAGATGTAGGCACTTTATGTGCTCCCACTTGGTGCCTCTATATGACATTGTAGTTACTGAACACCATTTTTTTATGACTATATTATTAGAACATTTATAGACAACTAATAGAGAGGGTAATGATGTAAAGATGTAATGATCAGTATGCTGGGTTGCCAGAATTCCAGGACAGACCATAAAAATAGGGCACTTTTTTGCCCTGTCCATAAAAAAATGTTAAGGTGTCTGTGATTGTTTTGAAAAAGAAACTTATACATCTTATATTGACTGTAATTGGAATCATTTTACAGTTTACAATGAATGCAGGTAATATTTTCATATCAGAATTATGGGGCGGTAGACATGGATGACTTATAGTCATAATGATTTATTATGGTTTTCCAATGTGTCCATAGTATTGCCGGTCTGTAATTTTTTTAATAAGGTGTCCAGAAAAATAAAAAGTCAAGTTGGCAACCCTGTCAGTATCTACATAAATGTCCACTAAAATCTATGACTAGCAGTGATGAGCGAGCACTAAAATGCTCGGGTGCTCGGTGCTCTGACCGACATCTCAAGATACTCGTGTACTCGGCCAGAGCACCGAGCCCAATGTAAGTCAATGAGTGACAGGCTCTGCCCACAGACTTCCGGTTATAAAACGAGTATTTCTGGGAAAGGGCAGGGGGGGGGCTTTTTTAAATCACCGCTACATATAACACCTTGCTGTGGCCCCCAGAAAGATCCTAACAATGAATCTGTTCCCTGTGTGGTGCCAGCTCACTGTGTGCACTGAAGGGAGCTGTGTATGTGTGTCAGATTGCTAATTATTAGCGAGCAGTCCGAGCATCTCGCCGGTACTCGGTGCTCGCCGAGCATCCCGAGTACCGGGATACTCGTGACGAGTAACGAGTAGCGCATAGCATACTCGCTCATCCCTAATGTCTAGTAGTCAGTTAATATTGACAATATCAATTATCCTAGGTATCTGTAAATTATAAATTATGAAGTTAAAGTGAACCTGTCATGTGAACAAATGTTATTAACCTGTAGATATGGGGTTAATCTGCTGGTTAATAGAATTCTGAACCTGCTTGGCGTCTACACTTTAAACCACACTTCCGAGAGTAATTTACTTCAATCCTCCCAGCAGCAGTCCGGTTTTGGTCGTAGAGGCGGTGCTGGCATATGTTCAGTCACTGCTCTGTGTATAGAGAGTGGTGGCTTTAACTGCACCCCTCAAGCTGACTAACAGCTTATTCTAATGCTGATCAGCTGTTAGTCAGTGAGGGGTGGAACTGGTTACAGAGTGGCAACTAATCCCCTACCAGCACCTCTCCAATGACTTGCATTGGAAAGCTGCCGGGTAGATTAAAGGTAATTTCCTCCTGGAAGGAAGCTGGGTTAATGTGCAGGTGCCAGGCAGGTTCTGAATGCTATTAACCTGCAGATTAACCCCATATCTACAGGTTAATAGCATTTTTTCACAATAGATTCCTTTTAACTATGCAATATCACTTTGTATCTGGCTCCCTTTAAATGTCGGTGTATTGTTTATTGCTAGTAGTATCATCTTCTGCCAAGTTTTACTTGGTTGTCTATAATAAATCTGTATTATGGCCATTTAAGTGTTGTTTAAGGGTGCATATTATTTTTATGCTGCAAAAATGAAGATCAAGATCATTTAGTGTTATTCATCCATGTGTGGTTCGTCTTCTATCCAGTCAGGACAATAAATTTGTGTTATGGCCATTTGCCTGTTGTACCAGGGACGTACTTCCAGCAATATTACTATTACAGTTAACGGTAATGGTACCTTTACACGCCGCTACCGAAAGGTAGAAAAGGCAGGTATTGGAGACAATTGTACCTTTTACCTTCAAAACACCGCGAAGTGGCGGCGTGTAATTCAGGTTGTACCGTCCTGTCTCTTTGGATACCTGTCTTTCAGCCGTGCTGAAAAACAAGCAGGTATAACCCGTATGGTAGCGGCGTGTAATCGGGGCACAGGCAAGGTATTTGAGTTACCTGGGGCGTGCTACAACGTCATGTATACCACGCCCCATCAGCTATCATTGGTAGGGACTACTGTGTACCCATTGGCTGTTCCTGTACAGGGCGGCATTTTTAACGAGATGACCAGTCACTACACATTTGCTATAGCGTCATGTATTAGCCAGCCTCCCTGCGCTGGCTGGCCAGTCATGATGCTATTGCATTGTCCAATCACCGTACGAGTGCCGCGTAATACACAACTCTGTCACGCCTATGTACTTACGCCGCACAATATGTATGCCCAGATTCCCTTGTGGTGGCGGCATGTAAATCAGGGAAGGTGCTCCACAGAAGGTAACCTGCGGCACCCGTCGGCACTTCCAGGGAACGAAAATACCTTCTGTGGAGCACCTTGTGGCGGCGTGTATTTGCGGTATCAGGTACCGTTAGCAACCGTTGAAAACGCGTGCGTGCACGTGCGGTGCCTACCTGTTGCTACCTTCGGTAGTGGCGTGTAAAGGTACCATTAAGGTTATTTCTCCTGTATTTAGTTTTAGTTATAATAATTATATTTGTATGTTAGAGAGTCTACTTAAAGAAGCCCCTCCACAAATTTTAACACTATTAACTTCTAGCATTATAGACTCTTTAATTTAAGCTGAGTGCCTCTTCCAAATGCAGAAGTTCACTGACTCTTAAACAGCTTTTCTTGTTTTCTGTGCCCCTCCTTCATAAAGTTATGCCCCTCGGTATTAAAGATGCAAATTAGTCTTCTAACTAATAACGAGTACCTTTACATTTTATCCTAGATGTTGCTTGCCAATCAGAACAGAATCGATTCATACAGGGGAAAAAGCAATTGCCCACAAAGAACATAATAGCTGCATCCAATTTCAATGTGTTCTCCTGGGATGAGATTTGTCTCCACGTGACTACACTGAGAAGTCACATTCATGGCATCCCTTCCTGCTATTGCAGTGACTAGGCACAGGAGAGCAGCAGCAGTGCTAAAGAAGTGTAGAGGATGACAGCAGTCTGATGTGGCACACCAACTCTCCAGTTATGCTGGTCTCTAGTTCTCCAGCACTCAAACTCTCCAGTGCTTCTTGTTACAATGGTAACTATCCACAGGTAAGCTGTGAAGCAGGGTAGTCAAATGTTTCTGGTTCAGATACCAAGAGAGTACATTGTGATCTAAGGGGAAAGACAAAGGTGAGGTCATGTCACGGTCCAAGGTTAGAATACCAAGAGGATAGTGGATCAAAGCAAAGAGGCAAGGCAAACGGATGGTCAGAATAGGTTCAAGATCTGGCAACATTAGATCAAAACACAGAACGCAGACAAATAAGGACAACATGCACCAATGAGCAAATGCTATGACTGGCAGTGATCTAGGACTGACTGCTTAGCCAAGTATCTGAGCAGTCATTAAGGACAGGGAACACCTGATGAAATCTAGCACCTCCCAGTTTCAGAATGGACAGGTGAGCTGTCAATCACCAGAATGACAGTTCATCATGCCCCTGGATTGGAGGAATGATATGTAACCAAACTGACCGCTCAGCACAGCCCTGATTCCTTAGGATAGTAAAATGATCACTCTCTGTGTTCAAAACATATTGAACGAAGGAATCATGACATCCTCAACCCCCCCTCCTTGTAGGGGAGGCCAACGGACCCCAAGTTTCCTAGGAAATCTAAGATGGAAGCCCTGACAAAATGACCCAGGATGTCTTATTGGGTCCGTATCCCTTCCAACAAACATGATATTGGAGGGAATTCCTGACCCATCTGATAATCTATGATTGTCCGCATTTTATACTCCAAACCTCCATGAACAGAAACAGTAGGAGGCAAGGATGAGGGAGTCAACACTGAATGGTCAAATTATTTTAACAGGGATTTGTGAAAAACATTAGGGATGCAAAGATAATTAATCTAGAGGCAACTGTATTGACTTCCTACAGAATCTCATATGTGCCAGTAAAATAGGATCCAACATCACTGATGGCACCTGCAGCTTAATATTTTTAAATGATAAGTATGATAGCTAGTGGGTGTTTCACCCACTACACTACTGGCCAGGTTTACACTGCAGACGCTTGACTAAGCCACTACCTGGTATTTGCTAGAGCCTTAAATGGTGAGGATAACCTGAGCTGCAGGTAGTCTCCAGCTACCACTCACAGAGCAGTCCCCAGACCGACAGCAGCTAACCAACAGGTCAAGACAGGGTCTGAGGTACAGAAAGACCAGGCTGAGACCTTCAAACAATCCGTGGTTGGGGAAAACAGCACAAGGTCAGAATACAGATCTGAGGTTAGGAGTAGAAAAGTCAGACAAAAATGAGGAAACAAACAGGATCACCTAAATGGAAAACAAGATACATGAAGAACTAGGAACCAAGTTCAGGCACTATAGGGAGGCAAAGGCTGCTTAATATATCCCCTGCTAGCATGAGAGTGGACAGAGAAGCTAAGCCATGCAGGAAACAAGAGTGTTACATTCTTGCAAGAATTGGCTGCATCTCCCTATGTCCAGGTGGAAACAGCAAGAGAGTGCAGCAGGACTAAGAGTGCTGCAAACTGTGTGCAGGCCTGAAGCTGAGTAGACTGGCGCTGTGAACGTGTGCAGGTTACCGGTGTGGGAATAACCAAACTTTAGGCTATGGTCACAGTTGCGATGCGTTTTTTTAAGTGATTTAACAAAACTCATGCTTTTTTTCATGTCAGCATGAGTTTTGTAAGGTGTGTGATGGCTCCCTGCGTTTTTGGGTGCGTTTTTGAATCTGCACCTAAAAATAGTGCTTGTAGTATTTTTTTGAGCGTTTTGAAAAACGCATGCGTTTTTGTAGAAAACGCATGCGTTTTTATAACATGGGTTCCTATGGAAAACGCATGCAAAAACGCATGTACAGTTAGTACCTTTTAGTGCCATTCAAAAACGCATGCGTTTCCCATAGGAGCCCATGTTAACAAAAACGCATGCGTTTTTGGATATGCTCCAAAAACGCATGGGACACTCACACATGCTTTTTGGCTATTAGGGCATGCGTTTTTTAACATGGGGGCCTATGGGTGCGTTTTTTACATGCGTTTTTGAAAACGCAGGTCTCCAAAAATGCATGTGAAAAATGGTACTGTGACCCCAGCCTTATCTCGTACTTTGAGAATGGGACTAAAAAAATGCTTCCTAATGGCCTTTTTTTGATGAACTTGAGTCACCCAATATTCCTTTGAACCTCCCTCTAGACATCCCTGAGTTTTTGGTTTCATGGTGGTAAGCAAATGAAAATGACAAACAAATCCCATTTTCATACAAAATGCTCTCCAGGATTTGGAGATAATTTGCACCCCCATATCAGATATAATGTTCAGAGAGATTCCATGCAATCTCACCCTGATAATGGAAAGTAGTTGCCTTGTTTATTGAATCAGGCTGTGGTCACAGTTTTTTTTAGTGGCTTTTAAAAACGCATGCTTTTTTACATGCATTTTTCATGTCATCATGAGTTTTTTAAGGTATCTGATGGCTCCCTGCGTTTTTGGCTGCGTTTTGAAATCTGCACCCAAAAATAGTGCTTGTAGTATTTCTTAGTGCGTTTTTGAAGAAAACGCATGCGTTTTTATAACATGGGCCCCTATGGAAAACGCATGCAAAAACGCATGTACAATTAGTACCTTTTAGTGCCATTCAAAAACGCATGCGTTTCCCATAGGAGCCCATGTTAAAAAAACGCATGCGTTTTCCATAAGGGCCCATATTAAAAAACGCATGCGTTTTTGGAAAAGCACCAAAAACGCATGGGACTGTCACACATGCTTTTTGGCTATTAGGGCATGCGTTTTTTAACATGGGGGCCTATGGGTGCATTTTTTACATGCGTTTTTGAAAACGCAGGTCTCCAAAAACGCATGTGAAAAATGCTACTGTGACCCCAGCCTCAGTCAACTACCATCCAAATAACAGTTTTCCCATCAGAAAAAGGCAAATTAGTATTAACATCAATGAACAAGTGAATCCATGGTATTTCTGATTTTGGCAATGGAGCCAATTCCCCAGCCTGCTGACTATGACAGACTTTAGCACGTGTGCAAGCTTAGCTAGTGAATACAAATATCATTAATATGATTATACATGGATGATCACCAAAAGAGTCTAGCAGTAGCTTTCTGCGTAGCTGTGGCCACTCAAAAAGGAATCATGAAATTCCTGCAACAGACTTAATATCAGATTCACAGGAACAAATACTTTGGACTCTACAGTAGTGGAAAGACTCACGGACTGAGTTTCATGGATCACTGCATCCAATTCTGAGGATACCATAGAAACCACAATACCCTGAGAAAGTATGGAGCATGGAGGCTCTGGAGGAGAAACTGAATCAAGGCTGCATGACGATGCTTCAGCCCTCACATTCTTGGTCCCCAGCCTGAATGAGAGGGAAAAATTAAATCTAGTAAACTAAATATGGAGGAAAATAAGAACCATCTATCCTGTCTTGGGGGTAAACTGTTTGACTAATTCAATATAAATTTTTATGATCCATCATTACTAGTCTCCATTTTTCAAAAGCTAACTTAACCGCAAGCAACTCACGATTCCCAGCATCATAATTTCTCTCAGCAGACAAAAATTTGGTAACTCTTTTGGGACCTTGAGACAATATAGCCCCTACCCCGATTTCAGAAGCATCCACCTCCACAACAAACAGCCTCTGGAGATTGGGTTGGATTAAAACTGAAGTGGGAATAAAACACTCTATTTACATTACTGTTCAAAATAATATCCAATATGACTAACCAGATTATTCACTGTTTCTGATATAAATTATATTACCACATCAGACATTACAAGTTGCTGCAGTAGATTCTTAGAAAACCAACAGACTCAGCATTCATGATCTGCATGTTTTTGAGTCTGTATATTTGAACAATTAATTGAAAGGGGGGTGTTCAAAATAATAGCAGTGTGGAGTTCAGTAAGTGAGGTCAATCATTCTGTGAAGAATCAGGTGTGATTCAGTTGACCCCTATGTAAGGGTGAAGCCAAGCACATGTTGTAAATGGATTTCTCCTTGAAAGTCTGAGAAATATTGTAGTTCAAGACACATTGTTCAGAAGAACAGTGCACTTCGATTAAAAAGTTGATGTGATGAAAAAGTTGAAAGGTTAAAACCTATAAAGAAGTGCAGACTATGATAGGCTGTTCAGCTAAAATGATCTCTAATGCTTTAAAATGGAAAACAAAACCAGAGAGATATGGAAGAAAACTGAAGACTTTCATTTGAATAGATTGAAGAATAACCAGAATGGCAAAGGCTTAGCCAATGATCAGCTCCAGAGTAATGAACAACAGTCTCAAGTTACTTGTGAGTGCTGTGACAGTTAGAAGATGCCAGTGTGAAGCTAATCTATTAGCAAGATGTTCCCGCAAACTCCCACTGTTACAAAAAAGACAGGTAGTCAAGCAAATAAAAATTGCCAAAGAACACATCCACTGGCCTAAATAGAAATGGAGAAACATTTTGCGGACTGATGAAAGTAAAATTGTTCTTTTTGGATGCAAAGGACAAAGAGAGTTTGTCAAATGACCCTCAAGCTCTGAATTCAAGCTACAGTACACTCTGGAGACAGTGAAGCATGGTGGTGCAAGCATCATGATATAGGCATGTTTCTCTTACTATGGTACTGGGCCTATTTACCGCATACCAGAGATCATGGACCAATTTGCATATATCAAAATATTGAAGAGGTTATATTTCCCTACACTGAAGAGGATATGTTTTTGAAATGGGCTCGAAACACAAGCAAAATCTTGGTTCCAGCCCAACAAAATTGAAGTCATTTGAATGGCTAGTCCAATCCCCGGAACTTAAAGAGGACCTGTCACCAAATCAGGCATGGTGATCTAATTACAGCACTGGATGCAGCATGTCTGCAGCATCCAGGCAAGGGGTCCCCCAGCACTTGAGCAGCCCTGTAAACCGAGATAATACAGTTAGAAAACTTACATGCTACAGCCACTAAGGAGGTGGCTAGGGGCTGCAGCCAAGGGCAGATCCACACCCCCTGCATGTGTAATCTGCCCACCGCTGCCAATCATTCTCTCCCTGTCTGCAGCATTTAAACAGAGTTTTTTTTTCTCTCTCCCAGAAAGTCCGTTAGCCCTGCCCCCTGAGGGGCGGGTCTAAACGGGAGAGAAAAAAAACTGGCTGCGGTGGGCAGATTACACATGCAGGGGGTGTGGATCTGCCCTTGGCTGCAGCCCCTAGCCACCTACTTAGTGGATGTAGCATGTAAGTTTTCTAACTGTATTATCTCAGGGTACAGGGCTGCTCAAGTGCTGGGGGACCCCTTGTCTGCATGCTGCAGACATGCTGCATCCAGTGCTGTAATTAGATCACCATGCCTGATTTGGTGACAGGTCCTCTTTAATTCAAAAGAACACTTTTGGGGTGATATTAAAAATGCTGTTTCTAAGGCAAAGATAAATGCAAATAAAATTGTGGGATGTAGTCAAAGCATCCAGGGCTGGAATAACAGTTGACAGGTGCAAGGAATTGGTTGACTATATGCAACATAAATGTGAGGCAGTTCTAAAAACTGTGGTTATACAACTAAATATTAGATTAGTGATTCACAGGAATGTTAAATCTTAAAAAAAAGAGTACAAATTTTGAGTTTGTAGAGGCAAATGCAGACACTGTTATTTTTTTTAACAGTTCAACAGCCCAATGTTAATTATTTGCAAAGAAATAGAAATTTGAAAGCGCACCATGAGAAGCACCCGGTGGTCTAGTGAGGACCGATACTATTAAGGTTGGCAGACTAGCCACTCACCTGAGCAGGTAGCGCACCCCTGCACAACCACGGTAGTAAGCATAGCCACGGGTCCAAGATCGTCTCCTCCGGGACCACTCCTGTGTTCGTCCTTCCTGGTCCAGTTACGTGGGGACTCAGCCCGGTCACATGATTGACGCTTTATCAGATGTTATGTCAGTTAAGGTCCGCAAACCAGGAAGCAGTGTTTATGGCCCTGAGCTGCTCCAGACACAATCCTTCAGAGAGAATAGTGATACATTAAGAGATGAATTGCGGTCAAAATATGAACCGTTAAGGCCAATAGAGCATACAACAGATGACAAACCTTTTATTAGACCACTACGCATTTCGGTAGTGGACCGCTACCTTCCCCAGGTGGATTTTCTACCTGAGGAAGGAAGCGGTCTACTACCGAAATGCGTAGTGGTCTAATTAAAGGTTTGTTGCCACAAATCATCTGTAGTGTGCTCAATTGGCCTTAGTGCTCCATATTTTGACCGCAATTTATCTCTTAATATATCAATGTTAATTATTTGTTATTTTCTATAAACTAGTTAAAAATCATATACATTTCTCATCATATTTTGATTTAGAAGACAGTGTGCAATGTTCCCAATGCATGGAAATAAAAACTATTACAAAGATTTTGGGCTTAGCTCATGTTTTTGAACATACTGACATTATTTTTAACACAACTGTATTAAAGGCTTCAACAGCATTCGGCCACCAAGCCATAAAATCCGCCACCTTCAGTGTGAGATCAGTAAAAGGTTTGATGATCTGAGAAAAACACTAAATACATTTTCTGCAGTAATTGGTGAATCCTAGACTCCGATGCAATGCTTTAAGATTTGGAGGTTGAACCCAATCAATTATGGCCTTCATCTTCTTAGTATCCATCTTAAATTTGTCGCTGATACAATGAACTCCAGGAATAATATTTCTTGCACAAAAAAAGTACATTTCTCCAACTCAGTGAACAAAGACTTTTGGAATACAAAACAGACATGTTCATAGTTTGAGTCCAGATCAGGTGAAACAATTAGAATATTGTCAAGATATACTACAATAAACCTTCTAACACAATCAGAAATTATATAATTCATTAAGTTTTGAAATACTACTGGCATATCGATTAATCCAAAAGGCATGCCAAGATTTTCAAATAGACCCTCAGGCATTTAATAGCCATCTTCCACTCATCACCCTTCCAAATGCGTATCAAACTATAAGCTCCTCCAAGATCCAGTTTAGAAAA
Organism: Allobates femoralis; assembly: GCA_033576535.1. NCBI lineage: Eukaryota > Metazoa > Chordata > Amphibia > Anura > Aromobatidae > Allobates > Allobates femoralis. The sequence continues at coordinate 298,063,355 of JARQOC010000006.1, forward strand.
CCAATTCTAATTATATAAGTCAGGTATAAGTGAAAGTGGGTAAATAGAAATGGGAAAGCGCACCATGAGAAGCACCCGGAAGAAGTATTTTGAAATACTACTGGCATATCGATTAATCCAAAAGGCATGCCAAGATTTTCAAATAGACCCTCAGGCATTTAATAGCCATCTTCCACTCATCACCCTTCCAAATGCATATCAAATTATAAGCCCCTCCAAGATCCAGTTTAGAAAACCATTTCTAATTATATAAATCAGGTATAAGTGAAAGTGGGTAAATATTTGTAACTGTAGTTTGGTTTATTTCACTGGAATTAAGGAAGAACAGAGACCCTCATCTTTCTTTTTATCAAATAAAAACCCAGCAGCTACACGTAAAGGAGAAGAATGAGTATAACCCTTTTATAAACTTTCATTTACATATTCGTTATTGGTGGTTATCGCTAAATTATACAGGCGAATTTAAGGTAAATTAGTGTGGCAGCCTGCTCACGCAGGTAGCCACAGCCTTCTCTGTTGCACAGCTGGGTTTTCACAGCTGGTACCTACTACATGCAACACCTTCTACCCCGGCACAGTAGGGGGAGCTAGCCTTACTGACTTTAGGTGAAATCCCCTATAAATACTGCTACTGGGGGAGGAGTTAGTTAGAGTGTGCAGACACTAGGAGAGCTGCAAAGATGTCCTGGTGATCGGTGCCGTGGTTAGGCCCGAACCAGTGTCCTGGATTAGCCCTTCTGCCGTCGAGCCAAGCCTAGGAGTGGGGACTGAAGGCAAGGAGCAGAGCCAAGGGAGTGAGGAACCGATGGAGGTTCGCCCAAGAAGTGCCGGACTTCGGGGGTCCGCACCTGCAGGATTACTCCAAGACTGCAGAAAACCCTGTCATACCATGGAGACTTCAGTCACCCGGTCTCCCTGTGTACCCAGAAAGAGGGAGCCAGACACCTTAGTGTGGGAATACACAGCAGTGATCAGAGAGGGTAACCTGTGGACCGCGCAGGAGGAGAGAGAGAGGACCAGAGAAAATGAGGAGGCCAGTCGTGTTGCATACAGACAGGGCTTCAGCGACAGCAGGGAAACTGAGGAGGCCTTATACCCGCTTGCTGTGGAGACTCACTGTGCACCTGGTCACCCGACAGTGCCCTGGACATCTTTACATGTGCATACCATCAGTAAAAGTTAAAAGAGACTTCTTCAGAGTGTGTGCGTTATTCCTCTTTGTCCCCAGCCTCCCTATAGACTGCTGTACTGCTTCTTACCCTGGTCACAAGTCCCATTCCAAGCTGCCCCTTTACGCTGCCCCGGAGGACCAGCTCCACCTGTAGAGAGCTTTATTACCCTTGCCGCAATACCATCGCCCTTCGGAGGACTGTGGCGGCGCTGGTGATCCATCACCAGGTACTATAGGTGACTTCACGTGACAATAACTCTTATCCTCTGTATGTAACCCCTTAATGAAGTGTCACGCAGGCCACGGGCTCAGGCGCTGCCACCCGTGACATCCCCGTGAAAACACCTTCCGAGCCTGATACCCAAGTACCCCAGGGTCTGGGGCTCGACATTAGCATTAGGGATTAGATTAATAACACAATCATAAGGACAATGAGGCGGTAATATTTCTCAGAACACATCTTCCATGTCCTTCAGTTACCATGGCAGACCCTCCAGAGTAGCAGAGAAAACCTGTACAGAACTAAGACATCTCTTATGACAATTTGGATTCTACGTAATAATGTCCTTCTGACACCTATCAATGACAGTATTGTAAATACGCAGCCATTGAATTCCCAATACCAACCCCGCATTTAAGTTATATAAAGCAATCAATCAAAAGGGAAGAATCTGGGCACTAGAGGGCTGGATTTAATTTTAGGCTGGTCTCAGCTCCCTGCAGTTAGGTGTTGCACAAGTCTGAGCAGAGCTTTAGTCAAATATTTAGAAGAAAAGACGGCACTCACCATTGATAGAAGGTTTCTTTAATCCATTTCTTTCTTAGAAAGTGTAGGTTACATACGTTTAAGTGGTGGGGAGGGAGGTGCGGGGAGGACGACGGGCGCACATTTGCCTGGTTAAGCTTCACGGGTCCAATGATTCTGTGTAGGAAATATTTAAGTTATTCTAAATATTTAAGTTATATAAAGCACTAGCTGTAGTACCCGGCTACGCTCGGGTTAATAAATAACTGATGTTAGCTATAACAAAATAGGATTTGAAAATGTCATATTAATGACCTGTAGGAAAATAGAAGCTGAGCTGTGATTGATTGCTATAGGCAGCCTAATAAATCTCCAGCCAACAGTAATCCCTCCCCCCGGCCGGGCAGTATATGTTACCTCACACATACACATAATAGACAGCTCATGTGACTGACATCTGCCTTAATTCTCTATATGGCACATGTGTTGCACATTGGCTGTTTTTAATCAGATGTTTATGTTTGGAAATTAAAGATAGCACACATATGAGGTGAGTTGTGTGAGGTGATTTGTGCACATCTGTGTCTGTCTGTGTGGTGTGTGTGTCCCTGGGGTGTGTGTATGTGTGTGTCACTGTGGGGTGAGTGCATGTGTCCCTATAGGGTGCGTATGTGTGTGTCCCCCTGTGGGGAGGGGTCTGTGTGGTGTGTGTCTCTGTTGTGTGTGTCTCTTTGTGGTGTGTGTGTGTCCCTGTGGGGTGAGTGCATGTGTCCCTATAGGGTGTGTATGTGTGTGTGTCCCTGTGGGGGGAGGGTCTGTGTGGTGTGTGTGTTTGTGTATCTGTGTTGTGTGTGTCTCTTTGTGGTGTGTGTGTCCCTGTGGGGTGAGTGCATGTGTCCCTATGGGTGTGTATGTGTGTGTGTCCCTGTGGGGGGGTGTCTGTGTGGGGTGTGTGTGTCTCTGTGTTGTGTGTGTCTCTTTGTGGTGTGTGTGTCCCTGTGGGGTGAGTGCATGTGTCTCTATAGGGTGTGTATGTGTGTGTGTCCCTGTGGGGGGGGGTCTGTGTGGTGTGTGTGGTTCTCTTTGTGGTGTGTGTGTCCTTGTGTGGTGAGTGCATGTGTCACTATAGGGTGGCTATGTGTGTGTGTCCTGTGGGGGGGTCAGTGTGGTGTGTGTATCTGTGTTGTGTGTGTCTCTTTGTGGTGTGTGTGTCCCTGTGGGGTGAGTGCATGTGTCGCTATAGGGTGTGTGTGTGTCCCCGTGGGGGTTTGTGGGGGTGTCTCTGTGTTGTGTGTGTCTCTTTGTGGTGTGTGTGTTTGTTCGGGTGCGTGGTGAGTATCCAATTTTGGGGCTGCACCTTAGCGACTATACACTTGCTGTTACTCTTTGTGTGCGTGTGGTTGTATACATGTCCCCGTGCGTGGTGAATATCTCATGTTGGGGCCCCACCTTAATGACTATATGCTGGTATATGCTGTTAGTCTTTGGCGCTATCATTAAGCCCCTCTCATTCACAACTGTCAACTGGAAACTGTCACTTTTTCCCCATTATGTAGATAGGGGCAAAATTGTTTGGTGAATTGGAATGTGCGGGGTTAAAATTTCACCTCACAACATAGCCTATGACGCTTCCGGGGTCCAGACTTGTGAATGTGCAAAATTTTGTGGCTATAGCTGACAGCTGTCTATTTTTCCTCCAACACTTTTCCATTCACTTTTTCCCCATTATGCTAGATAGGGGCAAAATTGTTTGGTGAACTGGAATGTGCAGGGTTAAAATTTTGCCTCACAACATAGCCTATGATGCTCCCAGGGTCCAGACGTGTGACTGTGCAAAATTTTGTGGCTGTAGTTGCGAACGGTGTAGATGCCAATCCCGGATATACACACATGCATCACACACACACACACACACATACATACACACATTCAACTTTATATATTAGATGGTAGGAGATGGACTCAGAGTGTTCCCACTTTAAGTGTGAATTCTACCATTACCAGCTGGACGAGGTCCTTGAATAACTGTTTCCTGTCAAAGGCAACAATTTGATTGGGTCCTTCCAACCTAACTCTCTCTAATTATAGTCTCCGAACCAGTTCTGAATCAGTGAAGTTGGCTGTAGAGCAACGTCAATGAAAGCGAATCCAGATAATGACTGAATTTGTAACAGTAGTTCCACTTTCAGAAGTACTTTATCTGCGAAGTAAATGCAATCACCCAAACTTAGGTGTTTCCTGTTTTCTTACTTAAGGGCGTGCTAAGCAACCTAAAAGAAAATGTCCAGCAGGTCTACAGTAAAGGCAGAGTCCGAGAATGGCCGACGTCTCTCTTCTATGCTTCAGACATGGCTGCCCCTACCACCATTGGTTCCACCTCAGTTAAAAGGACAGACTCGGGATGAATCATTTTTTGCATTACTCCCAAGTTCTTTGATCCATTCAAGCGGCCTGAATCATGGCCTCTTCTAAGAACAGGGTGGAGTATGCAGAGCCAGAACATCCACAATAATAAACAAACTCTTTTTACTTCTTTAAAACTATTTTTAGACAAAACTGAACGACTTGGACTTCTAGGCAAAAGGACACATAACTAAAGGAAGGAGGGGACCCTCAAATCCTGGAGTTTTTACCTGATTTATATTGATTGGATTACGCTGGGTGTTTCCCCTTTTGGAATCAGGAGTTCGATTGTATGTCTAGTTTCTTAATACTGCTGGGAGGGAAGAGTTTAGGACAAATATAACTTTCTGTCGCACTGTCTCTTCCTCTTTCTCCTACCAAATGAGATGGCAGAAACATTTTTGACACCAAAAAATAATGTGTTTGTTTATTTCATTGAGCTATGAAGTTTGGGTCACATGCTAATAAATGAATTTCCATTCCATGTCCATAAGTCATGTAGAATTATTGGAATGCAAATTCTTACCACAGTCTATCCAGGTGGAGGTCTTGGGCCTGATGACCACTATTCTTCATTCCTCTTTGTTCCTCCTAGAAATGTATGAATAAATCGGCATACCTCATATAACAAAGTCGTGTTGTGCAGTATGAAAGTCTAGCCTAACCATGAGTTATTCATTATCATACTTATTGCAGAGCAGTAAGCCCTGCATAAATGATATACATAAATGTGCATGGTCAGGCTAAACAGGAGACTAAACACTGCAAGCATAATATGGCAATATTCATTTCTCTTCTGTAATGTATTAAATACTGACCTGTAGAATATGGGGTATGATGTGCTGCGTTCAGGGATTCAGCATATTAGCCTCATACCGTAAATATAAAATGCTGTCATCACCCAAGTAGTAATAATGTGTACTACTGCAGAAAATAGGCGCAACTGTGTTTCCGTAACAACTGATATTTTTCTTTGGTCTAACTTTTCTCCAAAATGTTGCAGTCATTAAAAGGAATTTGCAACCAGGTTTTGCTACCCTATCTGTCTTTAGCATGATGTAGCGGCAGAGACCCTGATTCCAGCTATGTCACTTACTCGCTGCTTGCTGCAGTTTTGATAAAATCAGTATTCTCTGCTCGAGATCTACCAGTTCTCTTATTGCTGAGCCCTATATAGCCCCACCCACACCACTAATTGGCAGGTTTTCCTGTACACTGTACATAGACAGAAAACTGCCAATCAGTCTGGTGGTCGGATTATACAGAGTTCATGACTATAACCTATTACATGGCAGCAGTAATACTAGTCCTCAAAAGATATTCTTCTGCTGATATAACAGTGGTGATTTTATCAAAAGTACAGCTAGCAGCACTAAGTGACATATCACTAGAATTATGGTCTCTACCTCTACATCATGTGGCTCTCCAATTAGATGGCAAAAACCTTGTGACTGATTCCATTTAAAGGGTACAAATATTTATATATTAGCAGATGCACAGCTAAGATGCTGCATTGTACTTTTAATAGATGTCTATGATATTATAGAGCAGAGTTTACGTAAAATGTTGCCCAATATTATAGTGATATATGTCACAGGTAGTTTTTCGCATTATGTATTATCAGAAGCGCACTGCTCCCAACCCCTTGGCTTCCTGTTTGCAGTCTGTTCCTGATGATTGACAGTTCAGAGAAGCAACTGTGTGATATCAGAGGCACCTTGGAAGTGGCACAGGAGCAGTGGAGCCATACGTTCCAGCTTCAGAGCAGTGCTTGCAAGCCCTTTGTCAAACAGCTTGTTAGTGTTGTACTCCTAAAATAGGAAAATGACCATCTTTGATAGACTGCAGTGATGACCAGTAAACTACGCAATGAGCAGTAAACTAGAAAGTTAAAAATTCCCCTATTTTTGAGAATGGAGTGGATCTTTAAGAGATAAATTGTCTTTGTAAGCACTTTGTGATTTATTCATTTGAGAAGTGGAGACAATTTGTTTGACCATGAAAATTCTATAACAAATCATAAACACAGTAATTGCATAATATGTCCTTAGCAGCTGTTCTTCATTTAATGGTGGGCACAAGAAGCCACAATGTGATCTAAATGTATATGTTTGCACTGAATTTGGTGCTCTGTAACAGCCAAATATAGCCACATCCCCTATAAAGATAAATTAATACAGAGATATGTTAAGACATTTATTAGAATGATTTTACTCAGAGGCTGTTATGCTAATTGGTAGAGATACAGTTTAAGGAATTGTGAAGATTAATGTGATTCACCGTAGCCGGGTTCTGCACGTCGCAGGCGTTGACTCTCCTCTGTCACGGAACCGCGCCTGCGGCTGTGGGGCCCGGTGGTCCAGATCAATAGGGGGGATGGCTGAACAGTAGGGATTAATTGTCTTTGTGACGCCACCTGTGGGTGTTCCGGTAACTGTACCGGCACTGCTAGGCCTCCGGGGGATGTTAGGCAGCAAGATGGGACGCTCCCCACAGGATGAACAAGAGTCCCCGGAGCCAGGGGCTGCACAAGATGTTGTGAGGTAGCCGCGGTAGCACTGCTGTTAGGCCCAGGAGTCAGACACAGACACACCAAAGTCTTTTAAGTACCTTTACTGATGGTTTTCAGGTACACTCAGACCGGGTGAGGATGAAGTCAGCACTTCTGGAGGTTCACAGCAAGCAGTTAGTGTAGGCTTCCTTTCTCTATCTTCTTAGGTGGAGGTCGGGTGGATGTGGAATCCAGCCGGACCGGGCAGTATGTTCAATGGAACTTGATTCACCTGGATGGCAGCACTGAGGGCACTGTAAAAGGGTCTGAGCAGGATCAGTACTCTTCCCTGGGCTCTCGTAGGTAGGTGCTTCAGGTGGAACAGGTGGCTAAACCTCCTGTTGGACGGGCTGGTTCTCTGTGGTGGCTGGGTAGCTCTCACAGCTTCGGTTCCAGTAACCGGATAATGAGGGAAAGAGTTAGGGTAACTCTGGTGTCCCTGAGAGGTGCTCTATTTTTCTATTACCCCAATTGCAAGGGTTTCCTCACTGGTTGGATGGCTGGTGCGGCCTAGTGTGTGTCTCATAAGGTGGAGATCACACACAACCTGCAGCTCTCCTAGCGTCTGCACACTCTGAAGTTTCTCCCTCCAAGACCCTAATTATAGGGGGAACTGGCTCAAAGTGACCAGTGGAGCTCCCCCTAGAGGCTTGGGGTGAAACCAGGTGTTCTAAGGTGTTGTTGGTGTATTGTGAGTGATGCTTGCTGTTAGCTCCATTCATGCCCCAAGGAGTTCTGTGGTGCCCAACAAGGTGCCAGGGTTCCACAAATGCACTCTTCCAAGTATGAATATACTAGACCAGAAAATATTAGACAACTGGCAATGTAATGAGAGCTTATGTCTTTTTTGTTATTTGGAAGAGGAAGGTATAACACATTGATAAAGAGGTGGTGTGAATTGATCCAGTGGTAATGTCAGTAATTTGTAGCCATTGGACAGGAGCTCTTAGAGCCGCCTCCTATCTGATGGCGTCTACAGCTCTACTTTTGCGTAACCTGGCTTAATGTCATTCTTGTAGCGTGACACATGTGACATCATGCAGACTGGCTAATCAAAAGAGCCATATGCCAGAGGTAGAAGGGACTTTTCAGGGTTCCCATCCAGCAGCTATAGATTATTGACTGATAGTGTGGGTCCTGAGAATTGGTTTGCACCATGTCTAATCTTTCTGTAATAAACCTTGATTAGCTGTATAGATCATAATAGAGTTAGTGCACATCAATTTGTACCCTCTCAAATCTGTAAGACCTTATATCATGCATTGGAGTACCTAGCCATTATACCTCCGACTGTCTAATTCTACTTTCATACAAATGTACTAATTCATGCACCTGTCATGATCACATATAGCTTAGTTGACTGTATCCATGAGCATCTCCATGCCCTCTTGCATTACATGGATGGGCACACCAGCTATATTGAAATGATCACTATAAATAATCAAGATTACTGTCCCAATTGTTCCACACTGACCGTCAGGCTAATGTGCACTAGAACATTGACTAACATCGGTCACCGTGTTGTCTGTATATCGCATATGCTCACCACATGTGGTTTATTCTAGCGTAGATAAATGGGAATAAAACAAGCACACCAGAAAAATAATCAAGAAAACAGATATTTCATACTAATAAAACATGTCTATTCTGTACATCCTGCTAACCTAGGGAGGTTAGGATGATTAAGCCATTGTACAGTCATTCTTTATTCTTTCCGTCTTGCATTATTTCTTCCCTGCCATCAAACCTGATAATTGCATGTGCTGTATAAAAGATTGATGTAGACACAGTGATCTCTAGCGGCATTGGGTTAGGCACACAGGTCCACCTCAATATCCAAAAAATAAGCAGGACTATCATAATAAGAGAACCAGGTGGGACTTGAGCTTTTGAAGATGATTTCCTCAGTTGACACTTGGGTTATATGACTGTTTGCACTTTACAAGCTGTCTTTAATTTTACATTATCTCTGAGCTAAAACCCTTCAAACCTCCTTCTTTAACTCTTCTAGCTTTGCTTCATTCAAGTACATTTGTAATTTACACATAGGTACATTTAGAAAAAAGTACATATTGGATACAGTCATAGTGAGACAATGTGCAAATAACATTATCCAATAAACTGCATCCTAAACAGCAATCCAAACAGTAATATAATGCAGCAGAAATCATAGGCAGCCTGCAGACACCGGCATATGTCTGGTGCCGGGTCTTGCCATCTTGGGGTGTTTGCTTACCACTTCATATTTTTTTTTGAGTTAATTCCCTAATTCTTATTTGATAATATTATAGTTCATCGATAAGTAGAGTCTGGTCCAGGGACACCTCCTAGCATTTATCTGACCCATTTATTTTTTTATTTAATTTCATTAAATTTTTATTTTATTTTTTTAATTTATATTTATCATTTATTGAGAATTCATCTGATGATCTTGCTTTATTTTTATTTTACCAAAAGAAACATATTTTTCACAAATAGCTTAGTACATGCATTTAGTCTTGACAATACAATAAAAATACCCACATGGTCGACAAATGCCACAAGATATAGAATTTATTGTTTTACTTATTATCATTACGTATTGTATATAAAGGATGAACGTGAATATTAGTATATTCCTTTTTTCAATCTTAATGATGTGGATATTTGGTCTTAGGGTGGAGCGCTGGATGACTCTAGAGTGACTTCATCTGGGATTTAACATTTGGTTACAAGAATGTTGTCTGTCAACTCTGATGGAAAGGTTTTGGTGCGAAGATGTTTTCTCACACTCAGGCCATTCCGGTAAGTATATGCGAAAAGTTTGATATTCATGTTCAAATAGAAAGATTAATGTAGACCAAGACCTTGCTTTATATTCTTACAATGTGGAACAGCTTCCAAAGCAGCAAATGAAAATGAAATTACGAAGTTTGTATTTGATGAGGATTCATTAAAGGGTTAGGCTAGGGTCACACTTGGAGGGTGACCCACGTTTCCCAGATCCGCTAATGCTTAGCCCAGTCTGCTGTAACGGCTAGCTTAACGTCGCTCGCTACCTGGCAGCGCTGCTCCATAGTAACCCGTAGTTTACCTTGGATGGGCACACAGAGAGCCACAGGAAGTGTGCTTAGCTGAGGCTCAGCTAAAGGCATTCCTGGGGCTCTGTGTGTGGCCGCATCCAAGGTAAACTACGGGTTACTATGGAGCAGCATTGCCAGGCAGCGAGCGACGTTAAGCTAGCCGTTACAGCAGACTGGGCTAAGCATTAGCGGATCCGGGAAAAGTGGGTCACCCTCCAAGTGCGATCCTATCCTTAGTGCCAAAAAATCCTATTATCCGCTATGTATGGGATTAGGAATAACTTTTTAATTGCTGGCAGTCAGACCCCTTTGTGCTTTATATCTGGCAGTCCCATAGACAATGTGTGGAGCAGAGGTTGAGCTTCCACACTTCTGCTCCATTCAGGATGGAGCTGTGGAGTCCCAATCTCAGGATAAGGACATGTTCACACGTTGAGTATTTGGTGACTTTTTTACCTCAGTATCTGTAGCCAAAACCAGGAGTGGATGATAAATACAGAAGTGGTGTCCATGTTTCTATTATACTATACCTAACATTCTTCCACTCCTGGTTTTGGCTTACAGATATAGAAGTAAAAAACTCACCCAATACTAATTATGTGAATGTGGTCTAAATGTTTTATCGACCAGCAAGTTATCTCATTATCCTATACATAGAGATTTCTAACCTCTCATTATAGGAGAGATTTTTCACTCCATGTAGTAATCTAGTTGATCGCCTTTAAACCAACTTTTGCTTTCCAATATGCTCTTGAAAAAGTGAATCCCAAACCTTGATCTTATATTATAGATGTGGCCTTACAAGCAATTTATAGAGGGGCAACAATACATTGGGATAACCAGATTTTACTTCTCTTATTATACACCCTAAAATCTTTACATTTGCAGCCGGACATAGAGTACTGCTGCCCAGCTTCCTTGTAAAAAGAATACCCAATCCTTCTGTTCTGTAGTCCACAGTATATTTCCACCCCCGGCAATTTTCCATTTTCTGTATTTCATTTTTCCCTCCCCTTCTTCCAAGAGCCATAACTTATTTATTTTTCCTTCAATATAGACATACGAGGGCTTGTTTTTTTTGGGACGAGTTGAACTTACAGATGAAATAATTTATTTTACCAAATAGTGTACAGGAAAATTGGAAAAAAAAATTCCAAGTGTGGAGAAATTGCAAAAAAAAAAAGTGCAATTACACTTTTGTTTATTGGGTTTTTTATTCGTCATGATTACTATATGGCATAACTGAAGTATTGGTATGATGCCTTGGGTTGGTACGAGTTCATGGATACCAAACATGTATCCTCTTACCATTATCTAAATGGTGAAAAAAAATTTACCGATCTGTTTAATTGATTTAAAATTTTGATAAATCAGGCATTTATGAACACGGCGATACCAAATATGTGTGTTTTTTAAATTTTTCAAATAACTTTTTTTTTATTATTGTTTTATTTTCAATGGAGCTAAAGGGGGGTGATTTGAGATTTTGAGGTTTTTTTTTCATACTTTTCCTTTTTTTTTTTAGTTTTTCTTAATACTTTACTTTATCCACTAGAGGACCTCAGCACTCCACAGTCTGATCGCTTCTCTTATATTTGCATGGGTTACAGCCCATCCAAACATAGGGTAAATGTTCTCTTCCTGCCAACGATGTCACTGGGACATCAGAGGCAGGAAATTAATTAGGACAGTTTACAGGGTCGTGTAGACCCAGGGCTATCCAGGTAACAGTGCAAGTCCCATGCTTCACTGGATCTGCAGTCCTGGTGGGAACAGTTTGATCCCTGCGGCATGGCTTTGGATCGCGCTGTCATTGAATAACAGTGTGATCCAAAGGGTTAACAGCATCGATAAGATCACGGAATTGATCAGCGTTGTTAGATACACATCTAAGGTCCCTTTCACACTAGCGTTTTTTACAAATTGCGGCAGATCCGGCAGATTTACCGCATCTGCCCCCTAACGACCGCACTTGCGGCACAATTGCGGCAAGCCCCATGCATTGTCTAAAGGGCTTGCGGCAGGTGCAGCAAGTGTGTTATAGCCGCAGGTCCGGCACCGCGGTTTTTTTCATGGCCGCAACTGCCGCAAGCGCCGGAACCGCGGCTACACCACACTTGCCGCACCTGCCAGGAAGTCCCATAGACAATGCATGGGGCTTGCCACAAGTGTGCCGCAAATGCGGTCGTTAGGGAGCAGATGCGGTAAATCTGCCGGATCTGCCGAAATTTGTAAAAACCGATAGTGTGAAAGGGGCCTAAGCTGATGAAATCAGTTAAAATGTGGGGTGGGAGATGCGATCTCATAGCGTGAGCTCGCGTCAAACGGTGGGAGGTGGCTTATGATGTACATATGCATCATAAGTCGTGAAGGGGTTAATGTATATGCAGCAATGGGATTACTCTTTCCTTGATGCATTACTCTACATTTTTTATCAACATTATACTTCATTTGCCATGTGTTTGTCCATTCAGACTTCTTATATAGATCGTTCTGTAAAATATTATCAAGCTCTGTTTTTATTATTCCACATAAGTTTTACGCCATCAGCAAAAACTGACACTTTACTCTCAAATTGTGGCAACCAAAATGAAAGATCATTAATAAAGAGATTGAAAAGAGTTTGTCCTAGCACAGATCCTTGAAGTCCTTACTGCCGTCTATAGCCCATTTAGAGAATGTACCCTTAACTCCAATTGTTTGCTTCACGAATCAATGATTCCATTATATGTGGCAAGGATACTGTATGAAATGATCATTTTATGAAGAGATTGATAAAAAATATGTATCGTGTATGCATAGCTTATATATAGTTTAAATTCGACAGAAAATGGAGGAAGTTGAAGCAAACTGATTTGGCACAAATGAGAGATGCCCGTTTTAACATGGAAATCTGATAAGATGTATATTCTGGTAAATGTCATGATATGTTTCATAAGTAATATTTCATCCTTTGCATGTAGGATTTTCGTCCTGGGGATCGGATTTTTTACTCTTTGCTTCCTGATGACCTCACTTGGTGGACAGTTTTCAGCCAAGCGGCTCGCAGATTCTCCATTTACTATCAGGACAGAAGGTCAGCCCTTTACTAAAAAGCATGTGACTGGTATCCAAATATGGCTTTACATAGTAATATTATATAATATTGTAGAATAAAGCAAGACTTTATCCACAGGACAGCTGATCACTTGTGGAAATGTGTTAACTGGGGTAAATAATCATGAGAACACAGGTTCTTCTGTCTCCAATGTGAATGGAGCACAGGTCACATATTACCTTCTGCAGCATTATGTGTTCTGATGGAGCCAAGTACTCTGTGTTTTGTTTGTCACTCTAACAGATAAAGATTGGAGCTGCAGCTGGTATGTGCCACCTGCACTTCATTCACATAGGGCACTATGTTTTTTTCTTTTTATTGCGATCTTTGGAGTCCCAATTGGTCAGACCCTTTTGTCTGGATAGTTGCTAACTTTTTATTTTTGGACAACCCTTTTAACGTATAACTTTTTAACTACTGGCAGACCCTACTAGTGGGAGCATGAGAGCTTACAGTATAGTTGTATACAGGGCTGCACCGTCCATTGGACAGTGTGAGCTCTGAGACTCAGGCGGCAAGCACACAGGGGGAGCGGCTTTGCAGAAGGAGTTGGCGCCTGCACCACACAGCAGCTTCCTCAGTGTAGGGCGCCGCCGGCTGCAGCATGGGGTAAGCTGCACAGACTTTCCCTCTGCCTGCACTGCAGCCCGCAAACGCTCTCTAGCCCCCCGCTCCTCACCAGCGGCTACTAGCACACACCCCCATCCCCCCCGCTCCTCAATCGCAGCTACTAGCAACCCGACTTTCCCCCCCGCTCCTCACCCGTGGCTACTAGCTACTAGCACCCACCCCCCCGCTCCTCACCCGCGGCTAAGGCAGCGAGATGGGCTTGATGCACCCCTGGTTGTATATATTGATGAACAGACCTGTGCAAGTTCAGGTTCAGGTGGTACGGCCAAACCTTTTTTTGCATTCCATTGATTACCAATATTTGACCCAAACCTCATTGGAAGTCACTGATTGGGCTCTCCTTCCACATAGGCTGCTTTCACACTAGCTATTTTGGAATCAATGGGCATACAGGAAAACCTTGTATGCCCACAGATTCCCACGCAACAGGCAAACTGGATGCATCCGTTTGTGCACTTTTCATGGATCCGTAGGATCCATAATAAGACGCATCGTAGGAAGCATGTCATTAACAACCACATCATGTGCATGTCCTGCACATGCGCAGTTCATGCGTCATAGCCCGGAAGTACGGATCCGCCAGGATCTGTACTGTACGTGAATTTCCATGCCCATAGGCACTTGTTCTTCATTTTCACATGGTGCCGCAGATCACGTTGGATCTGCAGCATTACGTTACTTTTTGCAGAGACCAAAAATGTAGCAAAATTTGTTTTTGGTCTCCATGAAAACAATGTTTTGCTGTTGATCCACAAGGATCTGTGGAAAACAGTGACACAAGGATGCCCAAGGAAGTGTTTTCCATCTCCATTGAAAGACAATGGGGCTGAAAACTGATCCGTGGGCACCTTGTTTGTGGCGGATCGACATGGATCAAAATGGCTGCTAGTGTGAAAGCAGTCATACAGCTAACCATAAGTGAAACACTTCCAAGGGGCAGGATGGGCGGTGTCAGACCACCAATTTATTGTAGGCAGCATGTATTAGGCATTGGCTATGTCATCTCTGCCAGGTATGCTGTGGTGTTTCATAAAAAAACATACTTTAAAAGCTGCTGGGTTCAGAGACTGTGTTGTAGACTAGTTGGACTGGTGGCTCCCCGGCGGCTTCTCCCTGCCCACTCCGTTGGACTCACAGGTTTCTACCTATATGTGCAAATAAGCAGATATCTAACAATCCAGGGCAGCAGGGAGCAGCTGCTGAAGACCTGCTTGCCTGATGAGTCAAAAGCAGAATCTCTGTCTTTGTCATATAGGTATTGCTTGATACTTGCTGCCCACAGATTGGAGAGCAGACATCAAGTTGCTGGTTCATTTTAAAAGGGTTGTCTACTATGTAGACAAACCCCTGTTTAAAATAAGTACTTCCACTTATAAAAAAAAATTAGAATATACTCATCTCGTGCACTGATATCGTTGAAGGTCTTTCATGGCTGTCATGAAATCGATAAGTAGTCCTGCAGCCATTTAGAGACCATTGTGAGGCTGCCACACTCTCACTACTTCTGCTTGTCTGAGTTTGAGGGTAGTAGGTGTGCAGCAGCCCGATAGCTGACGCTGGTTGGCAACAGAACCCATGTGGAAACCTTGGGAAACCCATCACTGAAATGGCTGGAGTGGTGCTGGAGGGGAGTACCTTATATGTTGCTTTTCTTTTACAAGCGGGAGTACTTATTTTGAAATGTGGTTGTCTAGATAGTTGTCAATACCTTTAAAGAAGGTCTGTTGACAGGTCAAAAATGGCCATTTTTTGTCTTATTTGATTCTTGCTGCTCCACGAGCATACTATTTTTTTGTTCTAAATTCCGACCAGAAGTTCCAGCAATACGGGTCTTATTATTTAGTTCTTAGTTTTATGCTTTTTACCAAAGGGGTGTTGCTCACAGGCCTCTCTGCAGACATATCTTTATGCTACTAAATTAAAAAACAAACAAACTCTGAAACAATATATTTGATTTAACAACAAAAAAGACAAGGTAGAATAATTTGTGGAGGTGCCAAAACAAAATGAGTACCGTATATACTCATGTATAAGCCGAGTTTTTCAGCACAAAAAATGTGCTGAAAAGTCCCCCCTCGACTTATACACGAGTCATATCCATCAGTGGTGTATACAGGGGCCCCCCTTCCCCCTTGCTGTCAGCCACCTGTAAAGAAATAGATTGTTATACTTATCCTTGTCCTGTCGCCGCCGCTCTCCGACATCGCACGCTCCTTCGTCTTCTTCCTGCTGTGACCGGCGGGCGCAGGCAATGACGTCATTGTCTGTGCGCCGGTCACAGCAGGAAGAAGACGGAGGAGCGCGCGGTGTCGGAGAGCGGCGGCGACAGGACAGGGATAAGTATAATGATCTATTTCTTTACAGGTGGCTGACAGCAAGGGGGAAGGGGGGGCCCCTGTATACACCACTGGAGCCCGCCCTGTATACACCACTGGGGCCCTGTATACACCACTGAGGCCCTGTATACACCACTGGGGCCCTGTATACAGCACTAGGGCCCTGTATACAGCACTGGGGCCCTGTATACACCACTGGGGCCCTGTATACACCACTGGGGCCCTGTATACACCACTGGGGCTGCTGTATATACCTCTGGGGCCCTGTATACACCACTGGGGCTGCTGTATACTACCTCTGGGGCTGCTGTATATACCTCTGGGGGCTGCTGGGGCTGCTGTATACTACCACTGGGGCTGCTGCTGTATATACCACTGGGGAGGCTGCTGTAACACTGCTGGGGCCTGTATATACCATGGGGAGGCTGCTGTATACCACACTGCTGGGGGCTGTATACCTGTGCTGGGGTACACCCTCGGCTTATACGCGAGTCAATAGGTTTTCCCAGATTTTGGGGGCAAAAGTAGGGGGGTCGGCTTTTACACGGGTCGGCTTATACACGAGTATATACGGTAAAAACTGGCCTTGTGACAGGTTTAACACTGAAACAGTTTGCAAAAAGTTTGGAGATGGGCAAACTGGTGCTAGCATTACAATATTCTGAGAACAATGATTTTTGGAGGTCTGGACATCTTCGTTTATACCAGTATACACACAAATATATACAAACTTGCAGAAATAAAAACCTGTTAAGAGGGTTCAGTTTCTTTATGGCACTGTTGTTGCAATACATACAGTAAATATTTTAAGTGATCAATATAACCTAATACAAATTGGGTTGTATTGATCACTAAGAATATTTACTGTATATATCTTAGCAATAACAGCACCATAAAGACACTGAACCAGCAGAGCTTTTTTTTCCGCATGTGTCATAAAAAGCAATCATAAAAATTTGTGAGCATGAAATTGCATTGTCAATCCCACTAGGACGGTGCTGGTGTAAAATTGTTGTTGCTGTGTATGTGATTTTAATGTTAAGGCAAATATCTGAAAGTTAGGTTTTTGGGGAAAAATTGAGCAGCCAAATTACAGCAATTTTCTGGCTTCACGAAGTGATTGGAAATGTGCATGTGCCGACAAACATCAGATGTACATAATAACATAGTGGAAGAATATAGCATGTGATGTGTAACAGGATTGGAAGAACTAAAAGACTGAGGAATATTGTTGAGTGACGTTCCGTAATTATTTAGTGATGGGACACACAACGGAGAGTGAATCTCGGGAGAAGTTTATAACTCAGTGTTTCTGGTCATTATTTTAAAACTAGCTGTGAGCCCGATGCGATTGCATCGGGATTCTAGAATCTGTGTATAGTTTACTCATTATATTTCAAATATGGCGGCATAGTGGCCGCCGCTATTCCGATTGTTCGGCGCACTGAAGGCGGCGACCAATCAGAAGAGCGCCGCGCTGTATGGCGCCATACTTCAAATACATGGAATATTTTCAGTTTCACATTTACCGCTGTAAGTGAGGCGCTATTCTCATTGGTCGCTGTGTGCTGCCGGCGACCAATGAGAATAGCGCCTCACTTTCATCGGTAAATGTGAAACTCAAAGTCATCCATTATATGTCTATGGGAAGTGAGGCGCTATTCTCATTGGTCGCTGTGTGCTGACGGCGACCAATCAGCATAGCGCCTCACTTTCAGTGGTAAATTTGAAACTCAAAGTCGTCCATTATATCTCTATGGGAAGTGAGGCGCTATTCTGATTGGTCGCCGGCAGCACACAGCGACCAATGAGAATAGCGCCTCACTTCTCATAGAGATATAATGGGCGACTTTGAGTTTCAAATTTACCACTGAAAGTGAGGCGCTTTGCTGATTGGTCGCTGTGTGGTGCGCCGACCAATCAGCATAGTGCCTCACTTCCCATAGGGATGCATAGCGGTGTTTAGAGGAATTTATGGCCGGGCCCTTGGTTCTATTTTCGGGCACGGCGCTCGGCGCTTGTCGGTCGTCGCCGGGGCAGGAGCCCCTGCAACGGCTCGCAATGGCCGCTTCACCATAGATAGATATAGATAGATATAGATTGATATAGATAGATATATATATATAGATATAGATATAGATAGATAGATATAGATAGATATAGATAGATAGATAGATAGATAGATAGATAGATAGATAGATATAGAGATAGATAGATAAATAAATATGGATAGATATAGATAGATATAGATAGAAAGATAGATAGATAGATAGATAGATAGATAGATAGATAGATAGAAATAGATAGATAGATAGATAGATAGATAGATAGATAGATAGAAATAGATACATACATAGATAGAAATAGATAGATAGATAGATACATAGATAGATAGAAAGAAATAGATACATAGATAGATAGATAGAAATAGATACATAGATGGATAGATAGATAGATAGATAGATAGATAGATAGATAGATAGAGAGATAGATAGATAGAAATAGATAGAAATAGATAGATAGATAGATAGATATAGATACATAGATAGATAGAGAGATAAAAAGGTTATTTGAGCAGCGTTTCTTGTTAACTTAAAGTTAGGTGCTTAATCAGTCCTTGAGGTGGTGTCCAGCCACCTAATCCTAGACAAAAATTAGCAAAATAGGCTGCAGCACTCCAATTTCAGTTGTATATTCTGCCTTTAATGGCCTTCAGGTATAAAGATGGCGACTTCGCCATCTTTATACCTGAAGGCCATTAAAGGCAGAATATACAACTGAAATTGGAGTGCTGCAGCCTATTTTGCTAATTTTTTTACATAGATAGATAGATAGATAGATAGAAAGAAATAGATACATAGATAGATAGAAAGAAATAGATAGATAGATAGATAGATAGATAGATAGATAAATAGATAGATAGATAGAAATAGATAGATAGATAGATAGATAGATAGATAGATAGATACACCGCTATTATTGTCTATGGGAAGTGAGGCGCTATTCTGATTGGTCGCCGGCAGCACACAGCGACCAATGAGAATAGCGCCTCACTTCCCATAGAGAATAATAGCGGTGTTTCAAGCGAAGTATAGCCGGGCCCTTGGTTCTATTTTCGGCCACAGGTCTCGGCTTTCGTCGGTCGTCGCCGGGGCGGGAGACTCGCAATGGCCGCTTCGCCAGCACACAGCGACCAATCAGAATAGCGCCTCACTTCCCATAGAGATAGAATGGACGAAAAATCGTCCATTCTATCTCTATGGGAAGTGAAGAGGACGTAGGACCCAGAGATGGCGGAAAGAAGACAGAAGACCCCCGGGGCCGGACGAAGAGGACGCCTGGCCCGACGGAGGACTCCTGGATCGGACAGATGATCAGATGAAGAAGAAGGCATGTAAGTGATCGACGGCGGCGGGGGCTTAGGGGGTGACGGCGGCGGGGGCGGCGGGGGCTTAGGGGGTGGCGGAGGGTAGTAGGTGGCGGGGTGGTTGGTAGCGACGGGGGGGAGGGTAAGGGTGGCTCCGGAGCAGTGGCTCCGGAGCAGTGTACGGTGGGGTGGCGGGGCGGCGAGGGGAGGCAGACGGGGCAGAAGAGAGGGGTTGCTCCGGAACCGCTGCTGTCACCGCCTGGTGACACAGTGCTCCGGAGCAACCCCTGTGTTCTGCCCCGTCTGCCTCCCCTCGCCGCCGCGGGGTTCAGGCGGGCAGAGCGGGGTAGCGGGCGTGGCGAGGGTATCGGGGCGGACAGGCGGCTGGGCATGGGGCTGTAGTATACCATAGCGGTGTACACTACAGCCCCATGCCGGCGGCGAGGCGAGGGGAGCTGGACAGACAGACGGCTGCGCATGGGGCTGTAGTATACCATAGCGTTGTACACTACAGCCCCATGCTCAGGATGGCGGGGTAGAGGTGGGGGCATGTTGGTGGCTTTGTTCACGGGGGCGTGGCCGAGTCCCGGAGAAAGTGCCGAGCCACGCGAACAAAGCCACGGAAGTAGCGCCGGACGCGACGGAAGTCGCTACGGCAATTATATAATAGATGTTTGCTATTGAACAGACAACATATAATAAATTTGGGAGTAGGCTGAAATAGAAAATGTGTGACAAATTTGTAGGAGAATTTACAGCAGAATTTGAAAAGTATTCAAAGGTGACATTGATGGGTGTCCATGTGTTGGGATTACGAACCAGACTCATAGTTATGCATTTATTTGCAAATTTCCTATTTAGGTCATCATAGCTTATTAGTAGCCTGCCCAGTAGGCACTCTAGTCCCCTGTAGTTACACATAGGTGGCTACCATTTCCAAAGGATAGGCAAGCAGAAAACAATGTCAGCTTAAAGCATAACTTTTAATGTAATTGCCATAGTTTAGAAAATTCTATTGTAAGTTTTAAGAACATCATAGGATATATGACCAAAAGACACATCAGAAAACAATGTTAACAGAATCCAGAATTAGAACCTGCATTGATGTGCAAAAGAATAACTAGATTGATCCCACAACTCTGGTTGAGTGTCATCTTGTCTCACAAGTGAAGTTCAGGAGTCCAATATGAGGTGGGGGTATCAATGCCATACAAGTCCTTGTAGTCAGACACTCTGCAGTCCCCAATATAATTAAAGTTTAAAGTAGCACTACCACTAAAGCACTGAGGAGAATTTGCTTCTGGACTTCAAGGAAACCTGTCAGCTACTCTATGCCCCCAAACCTATCACTACCTGTCCCTGCAGCTTCATACTACATTCCTAATCATCCCTGTCTGATCGAAAATGTGTAGTATAATGGTTAAAAAAACACTTTTTATAACTTATATTTCCCCTCATCGTCTAGATGTGTGGGCATTCACTCCAGGTCCATTCTCCCCTCCTCGCCCTATGGTTATCACACCCTGGTGGGCATGATAGCCTAATTTTCAAGCTGTGGGCTTCTTCCACGTATGACATTGTTGTCGCGTCATTTATGGTCCTGTTCAGTGTATTGGATGTACTCGCCGGCTTCAAAATGCATACTACGCATGCTCTGGAGCCGGACAGTGCACTCAATACACCCCTACACTGCGCAGGACCAAAAATGACGCGACCAAGGCGTCATACCAGAAAGGAGACCATTATTTGGAAATTAGGTTACCTCACCCATCGGAGAGTGGTAAACACAAAATGAGGGGGTAGAATGGACCCGGAGTGAACACCGACATGTCTAGACGATGAGGGGAAATGTAAGATATAAAAAGCATTTTTTCAACTATTATACTACACATTTACAGTATAACCTGATATTAAATTCATCCATTGGTTTTATAAATTACTCTTTTGAAAGCTGAAACCCTCCCAAATGTGGTTTAGGTTAAGAAAATAAATTGACATCAATGCTGAAATATTGATCATTTAATGAACACAGAATGGTCAGATTTTGGCAAGACAAAAGTTTTGTTGCCTGGTCATATAATGCCCCCAATTCTAGTTTACATGCTCACCTGTGCTCCGTAAATGATCGGTTAACTAGTGGGTGTGTCTAAGAAGAAACCCAGCACCCCAGACCTTCACTTGAACTGCAACTTGAGCTCTGACAACATGCCAAAAATCCACCCTGCGACCAAAGCCTTGATTATCAAGAGGATGAAGACCAGATCCACTGCAGAGGTGGCTGGCACCTTTAATGTGTCTCAGCGTCAAAAAATTAAAAAAAGATTTAAAGAGACTGGAGATGTGTTTGACAAGCCCAGGTCCGGCAGACCCTGCAAGACAACTGCTCAGGAGGAACGTTTGTTGGTTAGAAAATCCAAAGCAAGCCCCTCTTCCACTGCAGCAGAGCTACAACAGGCCTGGTCACCTCAAGTCCAAGTGTCAACTAGAACAGTTTGAAGGCTTCTGTCTCGAAATGGCCTCCATGGTCGAATCAGTGCCTAGAAGCCAGCACTAAACAAAAGGCAAATAAACAACCGTGTGGCATTTGCAAAGTCCCACAGCCTGCTAAACAAATGGACGCTGGAAAAGTGACAGAAGGTGGATTTCTCTGATGCATCTCCAGAAGAATTAAACCACAGCTGTCGCAAATACTGCAGGAAACCTACTGGAGCCCATATGGATCCAAATTTGGTAGTGGAAAGATCATGGTCTAGGGTTACATTCAGTATGGGGGTGTGTGAAACATTATCAATATCAATAGCCTAAAATATCAAGAAGTATTAGCTACCTCTTACATTCCAAATTATAAAAGGGGTCAAATTCTGCAGCAGGATGGTGCTTCATCTTATACATCCACTCTACAACAAAGTTCCTCCAGGCAAAAAAGATCAAGGTGCTCAAGGACTGGCCAGCCCAGTCACCAGACATGAACATCATTGAGCACGTTTGGGGTAGGATGAAAGAGGAAGATTGGAAGACAAAACCAAAGAATCTAGATGAACTCTGGGAGGCATGTAAGATTGCATTCTTTGCTATTCCTTTCAATTAATAAATTGCATGAATCATTGTTGAACCATATGGATGAAGTCCTTCAAGCTCGTGGAAGTCACACAAAATATTAAATATGACTGTAATAGCACCACAACTTCATTCACCAATCCTATGTAACAAATATTTGTATTTAAGTTAATTATTTGTATTAATATCACATTACTTTCTGTGGGTGCCAAAACTTTTGTCTTGTCAAAACTTTGACCATTCTGTGTTCATATTCATGATCAATATTACAGCATTGATGCCAATTTATTTTCTTAACCTAAATCACATTTGGGAGTGTTTCAGCTTTCAAAAGAGTAATATAGAAAACCAAATGGATGAATTTAACGTCAGGTTATATGCTTTTATTTACATAACATGGATAAGCGACATAACTTTTGTCAGGGTCTGTACATGCAAATGTGTATTCTTTTCTATCTAGATGCAAAGTTTACAATTAATGAGTTCGAATGAAAAAATCCATACGAGAGCCCCTATATCTGATTATGTATAACAATTTCTGTCCTCTTCTACAACAAAAAATTATTTGTGTGCAGCCACAATTATAGACAGGTTCTGATAATGTATTTATATAGCTAGTAAAAAAAGAGAAATGTATACATCTGTATGTGATGAGCTCCACCTAGTGGATGCTGTAGACATCCAGAAATTCTGAATTTAAAGGGAACCTGACTCCTATAAATCAGTCCCCAGACCATTTATACCTGTCCCTGCACCTCCAGGAATGCATTGTAGTCATCCCTTTGTGTAAAAAAATGGTATTTATAAAATACTAGAAATAGGCCCGATGCTATTGCATCGGGAATGCAGTGAAATGAACAGATGCCGTAGAAATAGCCGCTGAATAGTACCGTCCTCTCTCCAGAAAGTACGCTGTTGTTGCAGGATTTATATGGTGTATATGGATGCTCAGTGGTTAGCACTGTGTTCTCTGCTCTGTCTGTGCTGCCTGTCCTCTTCCTCTGTCCTGTGGGCCTGTCCTCTGTCCTGTGGTCCTGTTCTGTGGCACTGTCCTCTGTCTTGTGCCCATGTCCTGTGGCTGTGTCCTATGTCCTGTGTCCCTGTCCTCTGCCCTGTCCTGTGCCCTGTCCTGTGCCCCAGTCCTCTGTCCTGTGCCCAGTCCTCTGTCTTGGGCCCTTGTACTCTGGGCCTGTCCTGTGCCCTTGTCCTCTGCTCTGTGTCCCTGTCCTCTGTCGTGTGCTCGTAGTGACGTTAATTGCGGCTCGCGATGGCATCCGGCCACGGTGCATGCCGAATAGCGGCACAGTGGCCGGATGCCAGCAACTGGCAATTATTATATAGGATGTAAATGTGCTTTTATTACCTTCCTTTCTGTGGCTTCTCAGTGCTTGAGAAGTCTCACAGGGTGTTCCCTGTGGTTTCTCAGCACAGCCTTGCAGATCAATTATTCACGCCCAGATGGGCCTGCTAAAGCAGTGTAAGCTCCCTCGCCCCTCCATGGGAGGTATAGGCTGTATGACGCTATTCGCATCATATCCATATCAAAGGACTTCGCGCTGCGAATTGCGCATGCGCGAAATTGGCTCTGCGACAGCTAATCCAAGACTAGCTGCCATAGAGCAAATTTGTGCATGGCAATGCGCAGCGCGAAGTCCTATGATATGGATATGACACGAATAGCATCATACAGCCTATACCGCCAATGGAGGGGGGCGAGGGAGCTCACACTGCTTTAGCACGCCCATCTGGGCGTGAATAATTGATCTGCATACGGCGCTGAAAAGCCACAGGGAACGCCCTGTGTGACTTATCAAGCACTGAGAAGCCGCAGAAAGAAAGATACGGTAATAAAAGCACTTTTACATACTTTACAAATACCATTTTTTTACACAAAGGGATGCCTACATTGCATTCCTGGAGGTGCAGGGACAGGTATAAATGCTCTGGGGACTAAATTTTTAGGGGTCAGGTTCCCTTTAACTGGGGATGGCTGTAGATTTGGAGTTGTGCTATTGGATTCTAGAAATTCTAGTTATACCTCCAGTGTGTGGTACAGCATTTTAAGCAGTATTAAATTGTGTTTATTGCACAAACTGGATAATGTAGATTTTTTTACACACAAAAAACGCCACATTTTTTTCAGCTGATATTTGTACTTTTGAAAGAAAATTGAGGGACTTTGCAGTTAATGTCTGAAATGGCCGTATTAAAAACAACAAAAAATAGCCCAAATCAATTTAACCCTCAGGTATTGAAAGGAATGAAATATGCAAGTGAGCCTACAGCGTCCCATGGGTTTCTGACTCAGCAAGGCTTTCTCAACGGATCAAGAGCAGTTTGCCCTACTGCAATATGTATTCAGGCTATTTCTACTGTGTCTGCTGGCCTCTTCTTATGAACATATGGTACTGTCATAAAAATGGAATAGATGCACTACTTCTTCATTTATTACAGTTGCAAATGTAATACCGATTACCCTAATTCCTAGGTTTAACACTTTCAGGTCTTCGGTGTTTAAAGTACAATCTCACCTTAAAGGTGCATGCTAATTCAACAAATAAAGTATATCTATTGTATAATATGAATTGCAGTTTCTAATATACCTTTTTTATCATCTCATGGATCTCATGGTTTTAAGGTCTATACTTCTAGGGATTACATTGAAACCATCATTGGTTACTTTCAAGGACTAGCTTCTGTTCCGTCATGTGATTATCACACAGTGACATTACCTATGAGTGCTGTAAGTGTAAAGAGCTTGAGTATATCACATCACCAGAACAAATCTTCATCCTCTGAAAGTAAACAGTAAAGGTTCCAATTCAATTAATTCCATAAGGGTCCTTGAAATGAATAAGAAATTGAAGTGAATCTGTCAGTAGCATCAACCCTCCTAATCTATCTATATGGCCATGTAGGTCATAGGAAGCTGAATAAAATTATTCCTTGATATTTGCGATCCGATATCTTATTCCAGAGATCCACGTTTTTACTGTATGTAAAGAAGGTGTTGATTCACCCCAGGGCTGTGGGGTACTCGGTTCCGGGTGTTGATTTACCGGGGGATGTCACGGGCGGACCCGTGGCCCCGTGGACCTGGTGGTCGCTGAAAAAGGCGGAAAATGAAATAAAAATGTCTCGTGACGCCACCTACTGTATCCAGTAATGATACCGCACACAGTCTTTGTCTCTGAACCGGGCTTTACTGGTGACTCAAGCAGCAAACAGTCTTTATACAGAGTCAGCGGGTACTGCTGGCATGGGTATTCACCAGAGGACCAGGACGTCTCACTGGGGACCTTCCGTGATGTGCCTGCTTAGTCCTCTCATCTGTCCTTACTGCACTCTCCCACTGTCCCTGCACTCCAGCGCTCAGAGCCCTCCACTGATCTCCACGGATCCTTATGGACGGATGCTCTCTTTTGGGCCTCCAGACCCTATGCAGGGTCTTAGGGGAATTATGCCGGGTGTTGGCTGCGACCTCTGAAGAGGTTTGTGCCCTCCGGTTCTGCGGCTCGGGGATAAACGCCCGCACCACCTTGGAGCCGGTCCTCCGGTTTGGACTGTATCCTTCCAGAGATATACCGGCACGGATTCTGGTGCACTTCAACACCCTAGGATCCCCTTCTTTCTTCGGGCCACCTGTAGTCAGGTGCCCTCTACTGCGCTTCTCGCAGGGTTCTCCTCCAACTGACTTCGTTCTCTTACTCCTTGCTCTGACTAACTTTCCCACTCTCCACTATACCACCTAAGCTCCTGCCACCGGGACCGGTTTCCAAGCAACAGATTAACCTAATGATCCCCTGACCTAAGGTGTGTGGATGCTTGTGGTGAGGGTCCCTTATTGACATCCCAGTCCCCTGGCCACAGGGATACTACACACTTTGGTCTGGGTGCAGTACCCCTCCGTGTCATCCCGACCAGTGGGGCACCACAGTGTCCTAGGCTATGGGCTGGAGACAAATCTGCATGAATCTGCATTCAGAGTTTATTTTAAATGAAAGGGGGGTAAGGCTAAGGCCACACTTAGAATGATACTTACGTTTCCCGAATCCAGTAACTGCACAGCCCAGTCTGCAGGAACGCACAACAGTAACGTCGGGTGCTTCCTGTGAACGCTGCTTCATAAAACCCGCTGTTTACCATGGGTACAGCTACACAGGAAGCCCCAAGTACTGCGCTTTAGCAGGACACACAGGAAAACATTGCTAGCAATGTTTTCCTGTGTGCTCTGCTAAAGCGCAGTACCTGGGGCTTCCTGTGTAGCTGTAGCCATGGTAAACAGCGGGTTTTATGGAGCAGCGTTCACAGGAAGCACCCGACGCTGTGCGTTCCTGCAGACTGGGCTGTGCAGTTACTGGGTCCGAGAAACGCAAGTATCATTCTGAATGTGGCCCTAGCCTAAACCAATGTGAGACATGTAATGACTGATAGTCTGCTCTCATAATCTCTCTGCAGAACGGTGTGTAATTATGAGAGCACAGTACAGAAGAACTGAGCTTTGTCTAATTACAAACACATCTGCAGCTGTCCTCTCATGCTTCAACTGCCATGTCGCAGGCAGCCAGTTAGGGAAGGGCAGCAAAGCAGAGCTGAGAGCACTGTGAGAGTACAACTCTAAATGAATGAGACATAACTTGAATGAGATATAGGTTCAACTCTGCTATATTGTATTGGTTATAATCAGGAATAATTTTGCAGCAGAGATGAGAGTAGTATGAGAGAACAACTGCTGCTGTAATTGTATTTGTAATAAGACAAATTTCAGTTTCACTGTACTGTGAGCTCTGCTGTACTCTGTCAGTTGTGATCACATCCAACTCTTCAGTGAGATCAGGAGAGCAGACTGTCAGTCAATATATGTCTCACATTGGTAACATCCCATTTTTATTTAAAGGGATCCTGTCACCCCCAAAACACCTCTAAACCTATTAAAAGCTGTCCCTATAGCATATTAACACTTTCCCTACACTCCTTTTAGCTCCTAAATGCCCTTAGTCAAAGTGAAGAAAAACGTTATAATAGTACCTCATTAGTGATGATAATGAGTGACTATGCTATTCATAGTCACTCATCAAGGCAGCCCCTCTTCTTCATATCACGCCTATTCAGGCGTGATCGTCATCCTAGATTCAAAATCGCGCCTCCCTGCGCGCCTCCCCACTCTCCCATAGCGTCCGTGCTTCATTGTGGGGCTGTATGACGCGATCCGCGTCATTCCCGGCGCCGGGTGACGTATTTGCAGCCGTGCCGCGCTGTCAGCTTCAAGTCCCGCACTGCGCATGCCCATGCGCATGCGCAGTGCGTATTTTGAAGCTGACAGCCCGGCGCGGCTGCAAATACGTCACCCGGCGCCGGGAATGACGCGGATCGCGTCATACAGCCTTACAATGAAGCACGGACGCTATGGGAGAGTGGGGAGGCGCGATTTTGAATCTAGGATGACGATCACGCCTGAATAGGCGTGATATGAAGAAGAGGGCTGCCTTGATGAGTGACTATGAATAGCATAGTCACTCATTATCATCACTAATGAGGTACTATTATAACGTTTTTCTTCACTTTGACTAAGGGCATTTAGGAGCTAAAAGGAGTGTAGGGAAAGTGTTAATATGCTCTAGGGACAGCTTTTAATAGGTTTAGAGGTGTTTTGGGGGTGACAGGATCCCTTTAAAATAAGCTTTGGAGGAAGATTCTCACGGAGATCAATGTCTTGCCTATAGATTTTAACAGCTCGATTAAATATTAAGAAAACTGTGGCTGTCTCTGGAATAAGACATTGGACCGCAGGTATCAATATATCATTTTAGTCAACTTTCTATGACCTGCATGACCATGTAGGCAAGTTAGAAGTAGAGAACAGCCACCACTCTAGTGTTCGAATTCGATTTGGTTCGTCGAATGGGAGGTGTGTTCGTCGAATGTTCGTCGAATGACCATCGAACACCCTCGAACACACTAAAACACTATGGTGGTGGTCAATTTCAGTTCCTCATTGTATATACATACATTGCGGAACTGAAATGAAGTAAAATCAAGGGTTAAAAATAAAAAAAATCGATACTCACCTCTCTAATCCATCCAGCGACGCTTCCAGCACTGCCTACCTGTCGGAGATGTGATCCCAGCAGCATTTCCCGGTGAAATGACAAGTTCTCGCGATAACTCGTCATGTGACCGGAAACCGCTGCCGAGATTATGACGGCACCGCAGGTCCAACAGGCCCTCACTAGTAGTGAATAGTAATGTGGATCTGTAGGACCTGTGGTGACGTCATAATCCTGGCAGCGGTTTTCGGTCACATGACGAGTTATCGTGGTCCGGGATCACATCTCCGACAGGTAGGCAGTGCTGGAAGCGTCACTGGATGGATGAGAGGGGTGAGTCTCGATTTTTTTTATTTTTAACCCTTGATTTTACTTCATTTCAGTTCCGCAATGTATGTATATACCTTGCTGAACTGAAATCGAACTGAAATCGAACATGACCTCGAACTGCCGAATTTAGAGCAAAGTGTTCTAATTCGACGAACAACTCGAACATCGCCAAAAACAGCTCGGATTTGAGATTGGCGAACAATTCGAGTCGAACACCGCTCATCTCTACTTAGAAGGAATGATCGTACTGACAGCTTCTCTTTAAGCTTAACTTAAAATAACATTAAGGTAATTTATTAATAGACATTAACTGTTAAGAACCTAAATGTCATTATTCTGACACAACAATTTCTATACAACACCCATTAATTTGTGGCAGAAAACTGTGAACAGTATATATGGTTTTGGCTATTTTCTGGACTCAGTTCTGCTTTTATTTTTTAGGGAAATAATAGCCACATGGGTATAACTAGAGGGGGCCATAGAGTTTGTGCCCCACATGTAGGGTACTAGGTTTGCACCCAGATATTATGACCTAGCTACAGTATTTCCAGGAAAAGCATAACTATGACTCCCAATATTCCCTGACCACATAGACTCCCATCAATGTCATTACTATCCTCTTCAGAGCAGTGATTATTGCTTAACAGTACTGTATCACTGCAAATTTAAAGGGAACCTGTCAGCTACTTTATGCCCCCAAACCTATCACTACCTGTCCCTGCAGCTTCGTACTACATCGCTAATCATCCCTGTCTGACCTAAAGTGTTGGCCAAAAGTATTGACACCCCTGCAATTCTGTCAGATAATACTCAGTTTCTTCCTGAAAATGATTGCAATCACAAATTCTTTGGTATTATTATCTTCATTTAATTTGTCTTCAATGAAAAAACACAAAACAGAATGAAGCAAAAAATAAAACATTGATCATTTCACACAAAACTCCAAAAATGGGCCAGACAAAAGTATTGGCACCCTCAGCCTAATACTTGGTGGCACAACCTTTAGCCAAAATAACTGCGATTAACCGCTTCCGGTAACCATCAGGGAGTTTCTTACAATGCTCTCCTGGAATTTTAGACCATTTTTCGTTAGCAAACTGCTCCAGGTCCCTGAATATTGAAGAGTACCTTCTCCAAACTGCCATTTTTAGATCTCCCACAGGTGTTCTATGGGATTCAGGACTCATTGCTGGCCACCTTAGAAGTCTCCAGTGCTTTGTCTCAAACCATTTTTTAGTGCTTTTTGAAGTGACTTTGGGTCATTGTCCTGCTGGAAGACCCATGACCTCTGAGGGAGACCCAGCTTTCTCACACTGGGCCCTACATTATGCTGCAAAATTTGTTGGTAGTCTTCAGACTTCATAATGCCATGCACACGGTCAAGCAGTCCAGTGCCAGAGGCAGCAAAGCAACCCCAAAACATCAGGGAACCTCCACCATGTTTGACTGTAGGGACCGTGTTCTTTTCTTTGAATGCCTCTTTTTTTCTCCTGTAAACTCTATGTTGATGCCTTTGCCCAAAAAGAGAGAACATTCTTCCAAAACATTTTAGGCTTTCTCAGGTAAGTTTTGGCAAACTCCAGCCTGGCTTTTTTATGTCTCGGGGTAAGAAGTGGGGTCTTCCTGGGTATCCTACCATACAGTCCCTTTTCATTCAGATGCCGACGGATAGTACGGGTTGACACTGTTGTACCCTTGGACTGCAGGGCAGCTTGAACTTGTTTGGATGTTAGTCGAGGTTCTTTATCCACCATCTGCACAATTATGCATTGAAATCTCTTGTCAATTTTTCTTTTCCGTCCACATCTAGGGAGATTAGCCAAAGTGCCATGGGCTTTAAACTTCTTGATGACACTGCGCACGGTAGACACAGGAAGATTCAGGTCTTTGGAGATGGACTTGTAGCCTTGAGATTGCTCATGCTTCCTCACAATTTGGTTTCTCAAGTCCTCAGACAGTTCTTTTGGTCTGCTACACACAAGGACACAGGACAGAGGTTGAGTCAACTTTAATCCATGTCAACTGGCTGCAAGTGTGATTTATTTATTGCCAACACCTGTTAGGTGCCACAGGTAAGTTATAGGTGCTGCTAATTACACAAATTAGAGAAGCATCACATGATTTTTCTAACAGTGCCAATACTTTGTCCACCCCCTTTTTTATGTTTGGTGTGGAATTATATCCAATTTGGCTTTAGGACATTCTTTTTTTATTTTTTCATGAAGAAACACAAATAAATGAAGCAAAAATAAAAGATCATTTTCAGCAAATCCAAATTGGGCAGAAAAAGTATTATCCTGCAGCCAAATTGCGTGGGCAATACCTTTCGCCAAAATAACGCGTATTAAACGCTTGGTAACAGGACATAAACGTCTCCAGGGACTGTTAACATTTGTTAGCAATCTCACGTCCCTAAATTTAAGCTAAAACCATTAGATTTCACCAAACCGTTCATTGTTCGGACCAATCCAGCATACCTTAGATCCCATGTGTTTGTTAAACCATTTTTAGTGCTATTGAAACTTTGTCAATTGCCTGCGAGACCCATACACTTAAGTACCCAGATTCCTCACATGGGCCCTACATATGTGAAAATGGAGTTCAGACTTCTATGCCTGCAAGTGTCACTGTCCAGTCTCAGAGCAGAAACAACCATAAACATCAGAATCAATTTTTACGTAGGAGTGTTCTTTACTTGAATTCTTTTTGTCCCTGAAACTCTATGTTAATGCCTTTGCCAAAATAAACATTCTTCATAACATTGCTCTCAGGTATTTAGGAAACTCCATGCCTGGCTTTTTTTATCTCTTCAGGGCGATAAGAAGTGGTGTCTTCTGGTATCTACATACAGTCTTTTCATTCAAATGCCGACGGTAGTACGGTTGACACTGCCCTGTACCTCTTGACTGAAGGCGCTTGAACATTGTTGGATGTTAGTCAGTTCTTATCCACCATCCGCACACATATGCATTGAAATCATTGCATTTTTCTATTCCGTCCACATCTAGGGATTGCCCAGTGCCATGCTTTCAACGTCTTGATGACACTGTGCACGGTAGACACAGGATATGTCAGGTTTTGTGACGGACTGTAGCCTGAGATTCTCATCTTCCCACCAATTTGGTTTCTCAGTCCTCAACAGTTCTTTTAGGTTGCTACACACAGGACACAGACAGAGGTTGGTCAACTTTAATCCATGTCAACTGGCTGCACAGTGATCTATTATTGCAACACTGTTAGTGCACAGAAGTATCAGTGCTGCAATACACAATTATGAGAAGCATCACATGATTTTTAACAGTGCAATACTTTTCCCCCCTTTATTTACTTTGGTGTGAATTAATCCAATTGGTTTAGGACAATTCTTTTGTATTTTTTTTCATTGAAGACAATTAAATGAAATAATATACAAAGATTGTGTTGCAATCATTTTCAGGACAGAATAAATATATCTACTGATTGAGGTCAATACTCCTTTGCAAAACTTACTTATTTTTACTTAAATGGAATACGACATAACTTTGCAGGACTGTACATTTGTTGCAGATTCACACTACAAATTACAGTAAATAACCATGAATTTTCACTAACCCCTTCAATGTGCGGACAAATCCACGCAATATTT
The DNA here is from genome assembly GCA_033576535.1 of Allobates femoralis. Taxonomy (NCBI): domain Eukaryota; kingdom Metazoa; phylum Chordata; class Amphibia; order Anura; family Aromobatidae; genus Allobates; species Allobates femoralis. The sequence continues at coordinate 298,095,779 of JARQOC010000006.1, forward strand.
TCCAATGTGTGAACATAGCCTTAAACTGCAAAGTCACATTAGTGATCTGAAGGGATAGTGGGGAAAATAATAAAATCATGGTGTGTACCTTGGTATAAAACATAACTATATTACATAAAAATTACTAATAATATCCTGTTATTGTATATAGTGGTAAGACAGGGAAATTCCCTTATAGTGTAGTATCTTTGCTGTGCACAGATTTCCATTCTCATACTCCGCTGCTCAGATAATGAAATCTTCGGGCTGTGGGGAAGGGAAGGGATATTGCCACAGCAGCTTAAACTCTTCTGGGAGCTGTTGAGAATTGGAATCAAAGACAACTTTATAAAACCCTACAGCAATTTTTCCCTCCCCCAAATCACGAACGACAAAGTCTCTAGGGATGAGGAGTGATGAGGAGAGCACAAGAAAACCCGCAGCGCAATCCAAGCTGAGAGTCATAATTATACGAGCAGCCCTATGGTTAATGTATGAGTACTGTAGTGTCACCGTGTCACCCTCAGACGAAGAATGGGTTCTGTGTCCTTAAAGTCCCCGCTGTCCTCTGTCACTGTGTCACTTTGCATACAAGGAGCGAGTTTTACTAGAAAAAAAACCTATTATAGATCATTAAAATGAATGGCTCTTCAGACAGAGAAAGTACATTGGGAGTCACTGCATCTTAGCCAATTTGATCATTTATGTGTCATTTTCCTTTTGTGTTGCAACCAGAGCCACTTTCAGTTATAAGACAGACCGTAGCATCAATTATATAAAATATCACTAATATTGTCGGAATTGATCATATTCTGAAAGATGCTTATATCTTTGGTTAAATTAAGACTATGTGATGCCAATTTATCTGAAAATGATTTTATGGCTGCGGTTGATGGCTATAGACACTCCAATGCAACAGAATCGGGACGAATCTGCTGATGACACCTTTCTTATGGAGTTTTCACACTTATATTTTTTTTTGTCTTGCACATATCCATCCAAATCCTGAAGAATCCTAATCAGGCATGTGTCGTTATACTTCCACAGAATTAATAAAAATAAATAAAACTCATGAAATAGGCCTGGACAGAAATGATGGTACCCTTAACTTAATTAAAACTATGAACAGTAGTATAACTGGTGCCCTCCTGGTTCACAGTTTTAGCTCTCTGAGTCACGAAAAACTTTATCTTTCTATATCTTTACCTCCCTCTGGGAGTTCGTGAGGAGTTGCTTTAGCCTAGGATCTGCGAAATACACTAACAGGACCTGGTGTGACGTGGACGGTGTCAACAGCTGAACGGAGTCACATGACCGGAACATTGTCCGAGTGTCGGAGCCTATTTTCACCTCACAGCCGGCAGCAGCAGTAACGCTCCAGACTAGGGTTGTGCTGGGGAGCACAACCCTAACAGGTGAGAGGCTAATCCCCCGACACCTGACCTTAACAGTGCCCACGGATTTTTCTCAAATTGCTCCTTTCTTTCATTATATTTTGCAAAACCCATGACCTGCAATTGAGACCAAGCTTTCTGACATTGGGCAGCACATTTCTCTCTAGAATTCCTTGATAGTCTTGATATTTTATTGTACCCTGCACAGATTTGAGGCTCCCTGTGCCAGATGCAGCAAGGCAGCCCCAGAACATATTAGAGCCTCCTCCATATTTCACAGTAGGGACAATATTCTTTTCTTGATATGCTTCATTTTTCCATCTGTGAACATAGAGCTGATGTGCCTTGCAAAAAAGTTTAATTTTTGTCTCATCTGTCCATAGGACATTCTCCCAGAAGCTTTAAGGCTTGTCAACATGTACTTTGGCAAATTCCAGTCTAGCTTTTTTATGATTTTTTTTCAACAATGTGTCTTCCTTGGTCGTCTCCCATGATGTCTACTTTGGCTCAAACAATGATAGATGGTGCAATCTGACACTGATGTTCCTTGAGCTTGAAGTTCAACTTTAATCTCTTTAGAAGTTTTCCTGGGCTCTTTTGTTACCATTCGTATTATTCATCTCTTTGATTTGTCATCAATTTTCCTCCTGTGGCCACGTCCAGGGAGGTTGGCTACAGTCCCATGGATCTTAAATTTCTGAATAATATGTGCAACTGTAGTAACAGGAACATCAAGCTGCTTGTAGATGGTCTTATAACCTTTACCTTTAACATGCTTGTCTATAATTTTCTTTCCAATCTTCTGAGACAACTCTTTCCTTTGCTTCCTTTGGTCCATGTTGAGTGTGGTACACACCATATCACCAAACAGCACAGTGAGTATCTATAGCCCTATATTCAGGCCCACTGACTGATTACAAGATTGTAGACATCTGTGATGCTAATTAGTGGTCTGGACACACCTTGATTTAACATGTTCCTTTTGTCACATTATTTTCAGGGGTACCATGATTTCTATCCAGGCCGATTTAATGAGTTTAATTTTTTTTTTTTTTAAATCTGTGGAAGCAGAGTTGAAAAGCAATGTCTGACTTTCATTTGTTCATTTTCATAGATTTTTTATTGATTATCACCGTATATACTCGTGTATAAGCCGACCCGTGTATAAGCCGACCCCCCTACTTTTGCCCCAAAAATCTGGAAAAACCTATTGACTCGTGTATAAGCCGAGGGTGGACCCCAGCACAGGTATACAGTCCCCAGCAGTGTGGTATACAGGCCCCCCCCCAGTGGTATACAGGCCTCCCCAGTGGTAGTATACAGCAGCCCCAGTGGTAGTATACAGCAGCCCCAGTGGTAGTATATAGCAGCCCCAGTGGTAGTATACAGCAGCCCCAGTGGTAGTATATAGCAGCCCCAGTGGTAGTATACAGCAGCCCCAGTGGTAGTATATAGCAGCCCCAGTGGTAGTATATAGCAGCCCCAGTGGTAGTATACAGCAGCCCCAGTGGTAGTATATAGCAGCCCCAGTGGTAGTATATAGCAGCCCCAGTGGTAGTATACAGCAGCCCCAGTGGTAGTATATAGCAGCCCCAGTGGTAGTATACAGCAGCCCCAGTGGTAGTATATAGCAGCCCCAGTGGTAGTATATAGCAGCCCCAGTGGTAGTATACAGCAGCCCCAGTGGTAGTATATAGCAGCCCCAGTGGTAGTATACAGCAGCCCCAGTGGTAGTATACAGCAGCCCCAGTGGTAGTATACAGCAGCCCCAGTGGTAGTATATAGCAGCCCCAGTGGTAGTATATAGCAGCCCCAGCAGCCCCAGTGGTAGTATATAGCAGCCCCAGTGGTAGTATACAGCAGCCCCAGAGGTAGTATATAGCAGCCCCAGCAGCCCCAGTGGTAGTATATAGCAGCCCCAGTGGTAGTATACAGCAGCCCCAGTGGTAGTATATAGCAGCCCCAGTGGTAGTATATAGCAGCCCCAGTGGTAGTATACAGCAGCCCCAGTGGTAGTATATAGCAGCCCCAGCAGCCCCAGTGGTAGTATACAGCAGCCCTAGTGGTATACAGCAGGCCCCCAGGGGTACATATAGCAGCCCCCAGGGGATACCCAGCAGCCCCCTGGGGGTACCCAGCAGCCCCCAGGGGGTACCCAGCAGCCCCCTGGGGGTACCCAGCAGCCCTCAGGGGGTACCCAGCAGCCCCCTGGGGGTACCCAGCAGCCCCCAGGGGGTATCCAGCAGCCCCCAAATGCTGGCACTCGCCCCCCCTTGCAAGGGCCCCCCCCGCTTCTCTTACCATCCTGGTCTTCTGATCAGCGCTGCTCCTCGGCGCTCCGTCCTCGCTGCTCCCGTCCTGCTACATCCGGGATCCCCGGCCGTCGCGTGATGACGTCATATGCCTGCGACGGCCGGAGATCCCGGATGTAGCAGGACGGACGGACGGAGCAGCGAGGAGCACCGAGGAGCGGCGCTGATCAGAAGACCGGGATGGTAATATAACCAGCGGGGGGGGGCCCTTACAAGGGGGGGTCGAGTGCCAGCATTTGGGGGCTATATGCACTGCTTCCCCCTGCCGCTGATTGACAGGGGAAGCAGTGCATATTTAATGAGCGGCCCCACGTGACGGGGCCGTTCATACAGCAGCCTCCCCCCGCCTCCTCCAGCCTCCACAGCCCCGGGACACAGCCCCCACCACTCCATGTACCGTATATGACCCGTGTATAAGCCAAGGGGGAGACTTTTCAGCCCAAATTTTGGGCTGGAAAAACTCGGCTTATACACGAGTATATACGGTACTTTTATCAGATTCACTTTATTTCTGTGACCATTGTGGGTTTTTCTGTCATTAAACGAGGGGCACCAACAATTTTGACCACGTGTGTATATTGTGGCCGCAGGTGCATGCAATGGCATCAGGATTCAGCCTGATCCTGCCACATCAGTTTTTCAGTCACCCTCTCTGGCCTTATAAAGTTGCGTTTTTAGGACTGAACTAAAATCCTGATGTTTCCGGACGCATCCAGATCCATCCCCAAATAACATTGGGTCCAGTGGAGGACGGATCCGATATTTGCGGATCCGTCCACACGGATTCGTTTTACCCCACTAAGCATGCCCAGACTCCTCCCTCTTGCTTAATTGCTCCTCCTGACTCCCACGTCTGGATCAGGCATCCGGCAGCTGCGGATGCATGTGCAGATGTAGATGCTCCCATTCTGAGCCTGATCTGGCTATGCCATAAGTGTGAAGCCAGCCCCAGAGTTTGATCTGAGTGCCAGCTTAGTGTGATCCGATTCTCTCGGATGAGAGATTGACTTCCAATTAATCAGAAGGTGCGGTCACAAGATTGTAAATCAGGAATGGAGCGTCATTGGGAAGAGCAGAAGATGACAGCTGGTATTTTATTAGGGCAGGGAATATACATTAGCAATACCACTCCAGCACTGAAATGAAGAAAAAAATGCTGGAGTGGTAAAAATGTAAAGTGTGAGCAAGCCCTGCTGAAATGCAACATTTTTTAACCCTGATAAAACGTACTATGAACAAACATGGCAAAAATGCAGCATGTAAATAGCTTTTAGAGTCACCAAACTAATTACATTACTGAGTATGCTTAGAAAAGACAAGATTGCTTACAAAATCAACTTTGAATATATACATAAATGAGGCTGTCCACTGAGCGTCGGTCAATTTCCGACACGTGGCACGACCAGGGCTGGCTGGTGGCTCTGGCCCCGGGTGGCAGTTTTTGTCTGCCAGCCATGATTTGAGGACCGGGGATGGGGGTGTTGGGGGGGGGTGCTATCGAAATTTTTGATGACCGGGGTGCTATAAGAAGTTCGGAGCCGCAGCTCACTTGCCATTTCCGATCTCCGGCGCCGTCTGCTGCTGCATCGCCTCCGGCCGGCCCATTCCTGTGGGGGGGCGGCACTGGATGTGGGCTATACCACCAGCCCAGGGGGCACTTGCCCCCCTGCCACCTGGGCCAGTCTGCCCCTGGACACGATCCTCCACATATTTCCCACCGACTGGACCCTCCATGAAGCTTGAGTAACGTCTGTTTAGCACTGCTATATCTCAGTTATCAGCAACACTGAACAGACATCAATCAAGCCCATGAAGGTGGTGTTAGGGGTAGAATAAAGCCAGGGTCATACGTGTGATATAATCCGAGTGCAGTCCGGTGTTTTGCAAGCACCTATAGACTTCAATAAGTGCACATCATCTGATTTAGTCTACCAATTGCAGCATGCTGTTATTTTTTATTCATGCCAAATCAGCTAAAAGTGCTGGTCATCACTGCCCCATAGTATGAAATTGGAGCGAGGGCTATCAGATAAAATAACAAATGGCACTCAGCCATGTTATAATGTGAGTGTACCCTAAAAATGAGAAATTTTGATAATAGTTTTTCCCAAAAAGAACACAGCAGCAGTTGCCACCATTAAAATTGGTTGGGAATAATTGCAACGGTCCTATAGGAGATTTTTCAGATGTTAAAGGGTTTTTCATACAAAAAAGATAATTTTAATCAATAGATCATGTGCTAATCTTATATATGTGTCCTTGCTATGTACTGTGTAATGAATGTGTCTGCGTACAAGGGACATGGTTTGATGATACCACATCTCCTGTGCTGAGATAATCTTATATACTGTATGTGTCCCAGCTATGTACTGTGTAATGGATGTGTCTGACAGTACAGGGACATGGTCTGATCATACCATATCACCTGGGCAGGGGATTTATGTCTCCAAGACTGTTGATGCTTTCCCATCTCTCCACATGGTGGAAAATCCCCATTCTCTCTCTACTGCAATTTGTAAAACTGAAGTAAGGCTGTCAAAGAGCAGAGAGTTGTCCCACAGCTACAAAAAGGACTTACAAACACTCAGCTGCAGCAAAATAGTAGAAAGTTTTAAAGAAGTATTTTTAGAACAATACTTAGCTTCCCATGTAGGTATGAAATAATCAATAATTATGTCCAAAGGAGTAACAAGCCTTAATGGGGTATTCAAGTTTTGGACAATTCTCTCCCTTAGCTACAGGGTGTTACTCACCCTCCCAGGTTTACACTCTCTGGGTGTCTGGTATTGTCCACCGCACTGATACTGCCCATAGCTTAGCTCAGTGACTGCATGAGTTGACTGCGTGAACCGATCAGAGTCGGTGGACTCACTTATTGGCTGCAGCACTATTCGATGCGACACTTACTATTCTTTACAACTACCTGTGAACCTGGTGCCTGGTATGTGAAACACTTTGTAGATTGCAGTAGATGTTTCTATATCTTACAAGTGAGAACACACACTGTGAAAAGACTGGTTCTCCTTTCTGTGAGATAATTAGCATAACAGGCAGTACACTGTCATTAAATATGTAGCTGTGCAGCCGTTTAATGAGTCTCTGTGGCCTAAACAAACAGTCACATGGTTAATTCTCCCTTGAGGGTTTTGAAGGAAACAGCATAGAAGACGTGATTTTTTCCTCCGTACAATAGTGTTGGTATCACTCTACATATTGCCATTTGATACAGGGGCAGATGCTGTACTCACCATGATCTATTCTTCTTGTGTTTTCAACTATTCCAAACTAAACCAGGGCTCATATATTGCAGCTCAGCTGGAATGAGGTTTAATAGACAGGGGCAGATTTGGTTTTCTGGCACCCAGGGCATCAGTTTAGTACCCCCCTTGCTAAAGCCATTTGAGTAGTTGTTATATGACCGCTCATATGCGATTTGCACACTTAGAGTCACGTTCCGACAAAGTGCTTTTTCCCTAATTCTTTTTCATTTTCATTGAATTCCTACACACTCTACGCGAAATGCTTTCACATGACATGTGTAATGAAAGAGGATAAAGCTTCAGTTTTTGACCAGTGACGCAAAGCTATAACAACAATCCATAATGTGAGTGGTAATGTGATAGTTGCTGGAACAAGCAAGCAGAGCTTATTCCTGACAGTGAAAATTACACTCTGTAATGTAGCATGCTCTGTTGGGCATGCAACAATGTTTAATGTAATTTTTAAATAGGTTGTCCACCCTGTGTAACTGCAGAATTCTGGATTCTAACACCATGCATAGTGCACATTTTCAGGATTTTTCTGGGCTGGTGGAAAAAATGGATGGTGATTTAAGTGTAAGTATTCAATTTGTATACTTTCAGCCACATTCTAACTAGACATTTCTGGCCTCACAGGGCTGCCAATAAGAATTTCAGGGCCCCATATTGGCAACATTTTTGGTGCCTCTTGATGCTCCGCCCAGGCTCCACCCCAGATCTGCCTCCACCCAGTCTCACCTCCAACTCAGCTCCGCCTCCTGACCCTTTCGAACCTTCCTCAGTCCCACTTCACAAATCTGGAAAAACTCTACTTGTGCACTCCACTAACCCCAAAGTGGTCTGAGTACTCATCATGTGGCCAATCATACATATGCGATTTGCACACATAGTCACTAGCTGACGGGCTGCTCTTCCAATGTTTAATGAACAACTGAGAGAAGCAAGAAGAAAAGCTGTTCCATGACTAAGTATGAAAATTGCATATGAGTGTAGTGGCCATGTGATGACTGCTGGATCCAGCAAGAGCTGAATCCTGACAGTACGTATATTACACACTTTTAGGATTGGGCTACTTTGCTTAAAATAAAATGGCTTGTCTAGGTGTGAGATAAAAGTCTGCAGTCTGTCTAGGTGACTGCAGACCTCTGAATACTCACAGCGTGTGCACTGCATACTTTCAGGATTCCCGTGCTAGTGGCAAGATTGGATGGTCATGTGAGCACAAGAATGCGAATGCTCACTCAGTTCAATTTCATTGGTCAAGGCCACGCATGTCTAGTCGGTGATTGCATATATGTAAATCTTGGTGACCTCCCACTCTCACCGCCAGCACCAGACAATCCTGACAGAGTGCAGTGTGTGCACCACAAGTCTGCAGTCACAGAGTGACACGTAGAGTCATTGCATACTGTTTACAAATTTAGGACATATCCTTTAATGCTCCTAACATATATAAAAACATAGTAACTAGTGATGGGCGAACCAGAACTCTAAAGTTTGGGGTCTGTACCAAACACCTAATGTTCTAGAACAGATCCTTAATGGACATAGACTTTCCTGGAAAGTCTGTGTTACAATTCGGGTTTGGGTTTGGGGAGCTGTTAAAATAAAGAAATAGTTATTAATCAGCATAGTACTTACCGCGTCCCACCACCCCCCTGCGTCTACTTCCGGTGCTACTCATTATCTAGATATTCACAGCAGAGGGGACCAACAGCCAATCACAGATGCTGTAACAGAGAATGGGCGTCTGCTCACAGAGACATGCAGCAGAGTTGAAGATGTTCTCTGTTGATTATGTCAGAGTGAAGATTTTTTTGTTAATTAAAAATATGAAACAGGGTTGTCTTGTATTTTATTTCTAAATGTTTTTTTCGGTGTTGTTTTTTTATTTTACTGCTTACACTATGAATTTCAGGCTTAGTGCCAGCAACCAATACAAAGCTGGCATTAGCCCCTTTATTACCCAGCGTGCCAACGCCTCCATTGCTACTGGAAAGGTCGGGGTACAGTGCCAGAAAATGGCACTTTTATGAATGTACCATTTTCTGGGGAAGGTGCGGGATGCAATTCACAGTGAGGAGGTCCCAAAAAGCATGGGCCACCCTGCGTTGAGGATTCCACCCCCCAGCTGCTTGGTTTGTACCTGCTTTGAAACCAACAATATGGCAAAGCCCATGTCATTTTTTCTTAATTATTTCATGAAATTCATCAAATAATTAAAAAAGGGCTTCCCTACATTTTTGGTTTTCAGCCATGTAAAAATAGGCAGCTGGGGGTACGGGGCTGCTTGTACCTGCCTGCTGTACCTGGCTGGTATACGAAAATACACTGAAGCTCCACATCATTTTTTTTTTATTATTTTAAGAAATAATTTTGTAAAAAGGGCTCAACTATATTGCGGTTTTGGCACTGTTTTGGTCCAGGAGATGCAGATGAACACAATGAACATAATGCATGCAGTTTTATGCCAAAATTGCATCAACAAAATCCACAGGAAAAACCGTGTTGTGGTTTTGGTGCTTTTTGAGCAAGATGCAGATGAACACATTGAACATAATGCATGCAGTTTTGGGCCAAAATTGCACCAAAAAGCAGGGTTTGGTGCTCTTTTTGTCCTGGAGATGCAGATGAATATATAGAACACAATGCACCAAAAGAGCATGAAATGTGCAGGAAAAACCACGTTGTAGTTTAAGTATTTTTTGGGTCAGGAGATGTAGATGAACACATTGAACACAATGCATGCAGTTTTGTGCCAAAATTGAACCAAAAGAGCATGAAATCCGCTACAAAAACTGCATCGTGGTTTTGGTGCGCCAATTCTCTGTGACAGCATCTGTGATTAGCTGTTGGGTCCCGCTGCAGTGAATATTCAGGAAGTTAATGAGTGGCCCTGAAAGTCCAAGCGGACACTGATAAGTATAATGCTGTTTAATAACTATCTTCTTTCCTTTATAGACATATGCAAATAAGTCTGTGGAGCCTCGGTTAGGAGTCTCAAACACAGGACTAGCCAGATATCCTTCCAGGGAAGGACCCAGTCAAGGGGTGGCTCCTTCCGCAAGGAGCCACCCCTTGACTGGGTCCTTCCCTGGAAGGATATCTGGCTAGTTCTGTGTTTGAGACTCCTAACCGAGGCTCCACAGACTTATTTGCATATTCATAATTCCCAGGAGGCAATGCGCCTAGGAATTCACTGTGTTGAGCGCTTTAGCCAGCTGCCCGCAGTGTTTTCTTGGACTGGTCTCCCTGAGATCAGTGAATACTTTGTGATGTTTCCTTTATAGACACCTAGCCCCCATCTCATAGCTTTATATTCCGAGTTCGGGGTTCGGACTCAAGTTGGAGCCACTTTCAACCCCGAACCTGTACTTTAAAAAAAGTTTGGGCGAGTTCGTTAAACCCAAACATCGGAGGGTTCACCCACCACTAATAGTAACCCTTAACTTGTCAGACAGCACAATAATTTATTAACATAGCCACGTATCACATAATCTTATAAGTTCTGAAATGTTACATTTGTACAGGATCAGAACCTATAACAGCACAGGAATGCATCACCAGACCCACCAGAGGTACAGAAATATATCAACAGTACCCTGATTAGTACAGAAACACAGCATCACAACCCTCATCAGTACAGAAATACATCACAACAACCAACCAGAAATTCATCATTAGAATCACCATCAGTACAGGAACACATCACAAGTAGAGAAGAGCGAACCTTCCCTGAACATGTTCGCTAATTTCAAATTTGGCCGAACATGGCCGATTCAGTTCGGACTCGGCACACCCGAGCAATTTCAAAAAAAGTCAGCAAATACGGATTTGTTCGGTGAGTGATTGGATTAAAAAAAAGCAATACTTCATTAAAGTGAAGTTTTTCTCCTTCTTTCTAACAGTGTAGGATAGTGGGCGGATGTCTATGATGGGGGGGCGGGGTGTGGAGAGGTCAGAGGAGCGTTGGATTCCATTTTTTTTCCTACACTTTCTGTGTGGATGTTCCTGGTCTTCAACCAATCAGGGTGCATAAAACATCCACAAGTTGTTTACCTGGCTTCCAAAGTCACATATCCCCTGGGATATAAGAAGCGGTCATTTGCCGTCATCTCCATTTTGACAGTGTTATTACTAGGGACAGTGCTGCTGTCGCCCCATTCTGCTCCATGTGTGTTACACAATTAGATCGCGAGATACTTGATCACTTTTTAGATGGCATAAGAAGGCATAGTTTCTGGACATAGGCATTTTGTGCTGAGAACGCGTGTGATTTCTAAAGCTGTGTGCGTTGGCAAAGCCTTGTTTATTGCAGATAGGAAGGGATTGCCAAATCCTTCAGTTTCTCCTAAAAAGGCTCTATTTAGATTCTGGCCTGTGATTCTCAAATTCTTCCGTTTCCCCTAAAAAGGCATTTGTTTGCCTGTAACCTATGATTCTCAAATTCTTCAGTTCCACCAAAAAGGTTCTGTTTGACCTCTAACATATGAATCATAAAATCCTTTAGTGTCACCTAAAAAGGCATTTTTGACTGTAAATTGTGATTCTCAAATCCATTTTCCCCTAAAAAGGCTCTATTTATCCTCTAAACTGTGATTCTCAAATAATTTAGTTTCCCCTATAAAGCAATTTTTTGCCTGTAACATGTGAAACCCAAATTCTTCAGTTTCCCCTAAAAAGGCTGTGTTTGGCCTGTAACCTGTGATTTTCAAATCCTTCAGTTTCCCCTAAAAAGGGATTTTTTTGCTTGTAACCCGTGATTATAAAATTCTTCAGTTTTGCCCCTTGCTCCCTATATTGTTTTCACAGCGATTTACTCACAATTCTCCCCATGTTGTTTTCGTAGCCATTCCCTCCCCCAAATTGTCCCCATAGCCATTCCTAGCCACATTGTTTTCATTGCTATCCATCTGCTCCCCATATTGTTTCCACAGTTATTCCCTTTCCTTGCTCACCATACTGTTTCTACAGCCATTTCTCACTCACCCCCGCACCCTATATTGTCTCCACAATGATCCCCCTTCTCTGTATGTTGTTCCACAGGTATTTCCTCCACTGTTTTTCATAGTTTTCATAGCCATTAAACCAACCCCCCTGCTCCATATATTTTTTCCACAGCCGTCCCCTGTTCCACATATTGTTTCCAGTTATTCCTCCAGCTCCCCATATTGCTTCTATAGCTATTGGCCCCTTCCCATATTGTTTCCACAATTATTTTCGCCCTGCTCCACATATTGTTTCCACAGGTGATCCCCACTGTTCACTCCCCATATTGTTCCACAAGACATTCCATATCCCACCTCCCTCCAATTGCAAGAAATCCTTGGTTTCTTCAGCTCCATGGTAGAGTTTACCAGACTGATGTTCTTTTCATCTGTGTCACCAGAGACTATCATCAGCAGCGTGACCAGATCATACTGCTGATATGCCCTGACTCAGAATTGCTGATGGTTAGGGCTTCAATTGTACTTGCACCTGAAAGATATGTGTACAATTGATTGCTTGGAGCTATCATGTTACACTTTGTCTTAGCTGGCAGTAAGCTTGACAGATGGCTCAGAGAATGGGCGAACTCCACTTCAGGGGAAAGCAAAATGCAAAAACTGGGAGACATCTCGAACTGCTACATCAGGCTACAAATCGGCTTCTCTCCTGCCTTCTGTGCTTGGGGCAAATATCCTTACTCGCCCCCCTTGATACACCCCTGCCATAGAGGTCAATGAGGCCTCTACTTTACATCCATTTGCTTATCTGTATGGGCTTCAGGAGATTTTTCCTCTCAAATTCAGAATCTGACAAAAAAAACATGGCATACGCTAACGCCATAGCAGTCCATAAAAAATGTTTCTTAACACATGGAGTTTAACAAAGCTCATACTACAGATCCTGATTAAAAGGCTGTTCCCAAAATCTCAATGTGGTATTGTAATAATGTACAGATATATTGATTCATTTATGCCAATTTAACACATTTTTAAATCTGCCCAATGTTGCCCTACAGTTGTGGCCAAAAGTATTGACACCCCTGCAATTCTGTCAAATAATACTCAGTTTCTTCCTGAAAATGATTGCAATCACAAATTCTTTGGTATTATTATCTTCATTTAATTTGTCTTCAATGAAAAAACACAAAAGAGAATGAAGCAAAAAGCAAAACATTGATCATTTCACACAAAACTCCAAAAATGGGCCAGACAAAAGTATTGGCACCCTCAGCCTAATACTTGGTTGCACAACCTTTAGCCAAAATAACTGCGATCAACCGCTTCCGATGTAGCGACCGGTGGTAAGGCCGCGGGTGTGTGTGTATGATCTTTCTCAACAGAATGCCCATACTCAGGTTTAACCGGTAATAACGTTTCTTTACTGTCAAACATGTTTATATCACAGTCAACCGAACTATATGCGCACTTGTGTGTATTAGAGTCTCTGGATCTTCACTTCTGCCGGGTACGCAGCAAGAAAAAAACACAACAATGAAGGTATCTTTCCCTAACTTTCCCTAAAATCACGTACCAGTTTATCACAGAAGAAGATGTCGCTCCCACGTCGCAGGCCTGGGGATCTCATGAGGACGGGTCCCGGTGCAACGCTGAAGGGGGAAACTCCTCAGTCTTCTTCTTTGGTCTCCTTCCACAGGTAACGGAATTTTTCTTTTAATGTCTCTCTCAGTCTCAGGGCATACCGAGCAGTAGGACGAAGATCACGGCAGTACAACTGGCTCCCTTATGTCGGTCACGGCCCCTGCACATGCACTCTGGGTGCTCGGCGGGCAAGGTTTTGCAGAGCGGCCAGATACACAGCACCAAAGTCCAGTGGCCCAGGATCAGTCACAGGGGCTTCTGCGGGGTGATTTTTCCGGCAAGGTGTAGCAAAGTAGCCCTCTTTCAACAGACATCCACAGGCAGATCTTCCCTGGCTCAGCTCTGGATCTATATTAATCTCCCGCCCTTTCTCTTCCTCAGCACAAGGCTGTTGGGGGAGGGGATCAGCAATCAATGTTTTTTTTCTCTCTGCAGTCATTTCAGCAATTGTCCACAATGGGGAAGTATCGGACTGTGTAATGTTCACTTCAGTGTCCATTTCAATAATACAATCTGAATTGTACACCTCACTACATACCCCCCCACTTAAAGGTTGACAGTCCCTGTCAACAACCATCGGCTCCAAGGCAGTGATGGCTGTGGATATCACAGGGATTGATCTCCGGCGGAGTAGGGACCTCTGTTGGGGGAAACCGTCATCCCCCCATTCACCTTCGCTCCCTTGTTCAGGGCTCACAATATCTCCAATAAACTCAGTCACGTTTTCTACCCGGGGAGAGTAGGATCGCCGGCGGTAGCGGCGCCAGTTGGGGGCAAATCTGCTTCCTTTAACGGGAACACCCCCAGGACCGGTGACGTCGGCGGCCTCTGTACCCTTCTCTCCCTCCACAACATCAAACTGTACCACCTCCCCATCACCAACGCTGCGGAGGCACTTATGAGGATTGTTATGCTTTATGGCAGTCTGATGTACAAACACGTCATCCTTTGTGTCATTCCTGTTGATGAAGCCATACCCATCGCGGACGTTAAACCACTGCACCGTCCCCTGGACCCGAGTGGCCAGTACTTGCTTATCGGTCTGGCTCTGTCTCTTCACACCCTTTTCCCTGATCTCCCCTGCCAAGCGAGCCGCTTTGGCGGGGGCGTCTAGTTTAAAGGTGGCTGCTGTTGTGGGGCATGGCTTGCTGGTTCTGGTATATTGGACCACGGGTGGAGGATGCGGACAACGGTTTGCTCTATGGCGGGGGTCGCCGCATGTCCAGCACCTTCCCATAGGCCGGCTGGGTTGCTGTCTCGCTTGCCTGTCCGCCTGTTGGTCTAGCATGAGCTGTAGCTGTAGTATCTGTTTCTGCAACTCTGCTACTATCTGCTTCAATTCTTCCGTGTCACTGTTCGGAGTGCTGGCACCGGATATGGACCTGCAGGCCGTAGTATAAGTCTGGTTATAAGCTACTACCGGGAGGAGATTCTGTTGATCACACATCCTGCCGACTACGCCAGATGTAGCGACCGGTGGTAAGGCCGCGGGTGCGTGTGTATGATCTTTCTCAACAGAATGCCCATACTCAGGTTTAACCGGTAATAACGTTTCTTTACTGTCAAACATGTTTATATCACAGTCAACCGAACTATATGCGCACTTGTGTGTATTAGAGTCTCTGGATCTTCACTTCTGCCGGGTACGCAGCAAGAAAAAAACACAACAATGAAGGTATCTTTCCCTAACTTTCCCTAAAATCACGTACCAGTTTATCACAGAAGAAGATGTCGCTACCACGTCGCAGGCCTGGGGATCTCACGAGGACGGGTCCCGGTGCAGCGCTGAAGGGGGAAACTCCTCAGTCTTCTTCTTTGGTCTCCTTCCACAGGTAACGGAATTTTTATTTTAATGTCTCTCTCAGTCTCAGGGCACACCGAGCAGTAGGACGGAGATCACGGCAGTACAACTGGCTCCCTTATGTCGGTCACGGCCCCTGCACATGCACTCTGGGTGCTCGGCGGGCAAGGTTTTGCAGAGCGGCCAGATACACAGCACCAAAGTCCAGTGGCCCAGGATCAGTCACAGGGGCTTCTGCGGGGTGATTTTTCCGGCAAGGTGTAGCAAAGTAGCCCTCTTTCAACAGACATCCACAGGCAGATCTTCCCTGGCTCAGCTCTGGATCTATATTAATCTCCCGCACTTTCTCTTCCTCAGCACAAGGCTGCTGGGGGAGGGGATCAGCAATCAATGTTTTTTTTCTCTCTGCAGTCATTTCAGCAATTGTCCACAAGGGGGAAGTATCGGGCTGTGTAATGTTCACTTCAGTGTCCATTTCAATAATACAATCTGAATTGTACACCTCACTACACCGGTAACCATCAATGAGTTTCTTACAATGCTCTGCTGGAATTTTAGACCATTCTTCTTTGGCAAACTGCTCCAGGTCCCTGATATTTGAAAGCTGCCTTCTCCAAACTGCCATTTTTAGATCTCTCCACAGGTGTTCCATGGGATTCAGGTCTGGACTCATTGCTGGCCACCTTAGAAGTCTCCAGTGCTTTCTCTCAAACCATTTTCTAGTGCTTTTTGAAGTGTGTTTTGGGTCATTGTCCTGCTGGAAGACCCATGACCTCTGAGGGAGACCCAGCTTTCTCACACTGGGCCCTACATTATGCTGCAAAATTTGTTGGTAGTCTTCAGACTTCATAATGCCATACACACGGTCAAGCAGTCCAGTGCCAGAGCAGCAAAGCAACCCCAAAACATCAGGGAACCTCCGCCATGTTTGACTGTAGGGACCGTGTTCTTTTCTTTGAATGCCTCTATTTTTCTCCTGTAAACTCTATGTTGATGCCTTTGCCCAAAAAGCTCTATTTTTGTCTCATCTGACCAGAGAACATTCTTCCAAAACGTTTTAGGCTTTCTCAGGTATTTTTGGCAAACTCCAGCCTGGCTTTTTTATGTCTCGGGGTAAGAAGTGGGGTCTTCCTGGGTATCCTACCATACAGTCCCTTTTCATTCAGACGCCGATGGATATTACGGGGTGACAATGTTGTACCCTCGGACTGCAGGATAGCTTGCAATTGTTTGGATGTTAGTCGAAGTTCTTTATCCACCATCCGCACAATCTTGCGTTGAAATCTCTTGACAATTTTTCTTTTCCGTCCACATCTAGGAAGGTTAGCCACAGTGCCATGGGCTTTAAGCTTCTTGATGACACTGCGCACGGTATACACAGGAACATTCAGGTCTTTGGAGATGGACTTGTAGCCTTGAGATTGCTCATGCTTCCTCACAATTTGGTTTCTCAAGTCCTCAGACAGTTCTTTGGTTTTATGTCTTTTCTCCATGCTCAATGTGGTACACACAAGGACACAGGACAGAGGTTGAGTCAACTTTAATCCATGTGAACTGGCTGCAAGTGTGATTTAGTTATTGCCAACACCTGTTAGGTGCCACAGGTAAGTTACAGGTGCTGTTAATTACACAAATTAGAGAAGCATCACATGATTTTTCTAACAGTGCCAATACTTTTGTCCACCCCTTTTTTATGTTTGGTGTGGAATTATATCCAATTTGGCTTTAGGACAATTCTTTAGGACAAATTTGCTTTTTGCTTCATTCTCTTTTGTGTTTTTTCATTGAAGACAAATTAAATGAAGATAATAATACCAAAGAATTTGTGATAGCAATCATTTTCAGGAAGAAACTGAGTATTATCTGACAGAATTCCAGGGGTGTCAATACTTTTGGCCACAACTGTATATCACCCCTCTAAATATGCCCTTATAGGCTCTGTATACCCTTTAGTTGCCATTGGAAGCATCCTGCTGTAGTTCCAATGCTCCTGGTAAATCATGAGATCAGTCTTTTCCAGCTGGCTTCCCACCAACAGCACAGTTCTGCTCTGCCATTAACATTAACAGAATGTATTCTGTATTCTATGTTTATAAAAACTATGCCTCTGTGCACTGTTTGCACTTTATTCCACATGAACAATTTAATTCTCTAATGCTAGGGTCACACATGCAGATTTTCCTAGCGTTTTTGGAGACCTGTGTTTTCTGAAAACGCATGTAAAAATGCACCCATAGGCCCCCATGCAAAAAACGCATGTCTGAAGGTACCATGCGTTTTTGGGTGCGTTTTTGGCTCTGCACCAAAAAATACTGCATGATGCACCATTTTTTGAAAAACGCACCCAAAAACACAGCAAGCAGTATTTTTTGGTGCGGAGCCAAAAAGGCATGCGTTTTTATAACATGGGGCCCTATGGGAAACGCATGTGTTTTTGAAAGTGTCAAAATGGACATGCATTTTTGCACTCATTTTTGCATGCGTTTTTAAACAAAATGCATGCATTTTTAAGGGCTTTTAAGGGGCCCCCACACCTAACAGCAAAAACGCAGGTGGCCAAAAAACACCTAAAAAAACGCATGGCATGTGTGACCCTAGCCTAAATCAGTGTAGCTGTCTGTGTGTTTTTGCATCATTGTGAGGTGATTTGTCTCATAGCTCAAAGAGATCAGAGATGAAATACTACAAATAATGCCCTTTTTATGCATATGGCAGAAGATAATCCTCTGCAATTTGCATCAATAGAGCATCATTTGCAGTTTCACATCACTGGTCTCTCAGCAGAAAGCAACAAAAACGCTGCTCAGCTCTGCACTACCTAGTTATTATACACTCCATTGTGGAGGAGCACAGGAGAGCTGAGCTCTGGGATGAATCTAACAATAATGTGAAATAATACCGTACACACAGGCAGCTATACTGATGTCTATGGCAAAAAAATATTGATCATTCAAGGTACTATACAAGAACATTGAGTGCACAAGACATAAGGTGAATTCTACACTTAAATTAGCTTGATAAAAACTCAGAAATATGGAATTACTCACACAGGAGGGAAAAAAGGGCTCTTTATAGCATCGAGGAGAAGCAATGTGATGCTGGTAAACATAATTTTATCTCATAGGAATAGGACCACTCATTCAGCTATGTGAAGTGGGATGCTAAGAGGAGCAGATATATGTCAAAAATACACAAAAGTACTAGAAAGAAATGCTATGTTGGGCTTAGTATGAACCCCTTCACCCCCGGGCGATTTTCCATTTTCCAGTTTTTATTTTTCCCTCCCCTTCTTTCAAGAAGCCATATCTTTTTTTATTTTTTATTCAATATAGACATATGAGGGCTTGTTTTTTATTCAGGACAAGTTGGACTTGTGAATGGAATAATTATTTTAACATATATCGTACAGGAAAATGGGAAAAAATTCCAAGTGCAGTGAAATTGCAAAGAAAAGTGCAATTACTCGTTTGTTTTTTGTTTTTTTTTATTCATCATTTTCACTATGTGGTAAAACAGACATGCTGTTATGACGCCTCGGGTCAGTATGAGTTCGTAGATACCAAAAATGTATACTTTTACTGTTATCTAAATAGTGAAAAAACGTCAGAAGATCTTAAAGAAAAAGAATTTCACTTTTGTGCCATTTTCTGCAACTATAGCGTTTTCAGTTTTTGGGATCTGGGGCTTTGTGATTGCTTGAGCTGACGTTTATAATGATACAATTTTTGAGCAGATACGCTGTTTTGATCACCCATTATGGCATTTTGTTGCAATGTTACATTGAACAAAACAATTGTAATATTGGCGTTTGGACTTTTTTTTTCTGTTACGCAGTTTACCAATCTGATTAATTGATTTTGTATTTTGATCGAGCATTTCTGAACATGGGAATACCAAATATGTGTATTTTTTTAATAGTTTTATTTTCAATGGCGCAAAAGGGGGGCGATTTGAACTTTTGTGGGGTTTTTTCTATATTTTCAAAAAATTTTTTTTAAAATTTTTTTTATTTGTTTTACTTGGCCCCCTAGGAGGCCTCAGTGCTGCACAGACTGATTACAACTCCTGTGTATAGATGAGCTGCTGCACATCTGAGCATAGGAGAAATCATCACTTTCTGCCGTCAACGAAGCTCAGGCTCGGTGGCAGGAAGTGATTGCATACAGCTTCCGGGGTCATCCCACCCATGGAAGTCTAGGTAACAGCGGAAATCGCTGATCAGATTATCCTGTAAGCTGTGATCTCAGCTAATCAGATCAGTTGAGATTTGTGGGGGAAAATGCAAACTCAGTGCGTGAGCTCGCATCAGGGGTAGGGACATATATATCATATACTGTGTGTACAGTTGTGGCCAAAAGTATTGACACCCCTGCAATTCTGTCAGATAATACTCAGTTTCGTCCTGAAAATGATTGCAATCACAAATTGTTTGGTATTATTATCTTCATTTAATTTGTCTTAAATGAAAAAACACAAAAGAGAATGAAGCAAAAAGCAAAACATTGATCATTTCACCCAAACCTCCAAAAATGGGCCAGACAAAAGTATTGGCACCCTCAGCCTAATACTTGGTTGCTCAACCTTTAGCCAAAATAACTGCGATCAACCACTTCCGGTAACCATCAATGAGTTTCTTACAATGCTCTGCTGGAATTTTAGACCATTCTTCTTTAGCAAACTGCTCCAGGTCCCTGATATTTGAAAGGTGGCTTCTCCAAACTGCCATTTTTAGGTCTCTCCACAGGTGTTCTATGGAATTCAGTTCTTGACACATTGCTGGCCACTTTAGAAGTCTCCAGTGCTTTCTCCAAACCATTTTCTAGTGCTTTTTGAAGTGTGTTTTTGGTCATTGTCCTGCAGGAAGACCCATGACCTCTGAGGGAGACCCAGCTTTCTCACACTGGGCCCTACATTATGCTGCAAAATTTGTTGGTAGTCTTCAGACTTCATAATGCCACGCACACGGTCAAGCAGTCCAGTGCCAGAGGCAGCAAAGCAACCCCAAAACATCAGGGAACTCCGCCATGTTTGACTGTAGGGACCGTGTTCTTTTCTTTGAATGCCTCTTTTTTTCTCCTGTAAACTCTATGTTGATTCCTTTGCCAAAAAGCTCTACTTTTGTCTCATCTGACCAGAGAACATTCTTCCAAAACGTTTTAGGCTTTCTCAGGTAAGTTTTGGCAAACTCCAGCCTGGCTTTTTTATGTCTCGGGGTAAGAAGTGGAGTTTTCCTGGGTATCCTACCATACAGTCCCTTTTCATTCAGACGCTGACAGGATAGTACGGGTTGACACTGTTGTATCCTCGGACTGCAGGGCAGCTTGAACTTGTTTGGATGTTAGTCGAGGTTCTTTATCCACCATCCGCACAATCTTGCGTTGAAATCTCTCGTCAATTTTTCTTTTCCTTCCATATCTAGGGAGGTTAGCCACAGTGCCATGGGCTTTAAACTTCTTGATGACACTACGCACGGTAGACACAGGAACATTCAGATCTTTGGATATGGATTTATAGCCTTGAGATTGCTCATGCTTCCTCACAATTTGGTTTCTCAAGTCCTCAGACAGTTCAGGTGCTGTTAATTACACAAATTAGAGAAGCATCACATTATTTTTCTAACGTGCAATACTTTGTCCACCTTTTTATGTTGGGTGGAATTATATCCAATTTGGCTTTAGGACCATTCTTTTTGTGTTTTTTCATTGAAGACAAATTAAATGAAGATAATAATACCAAAGAATTTGTGATTGCAATCATTGTAAGGAAGAAACGGAGTATTATCTGATAGAATTGCAGGGGTGTCAATACTTTTGGCCACAACTGTGTACATATATATATAAATTTTATTATATATATATATTAATTTTCAACCAGAGCTAGGGTGCACTCGGTACCAGGGCTTCTGTGTGGGATGTCAGGATCGTGTCGGTATCCGGTTGCCAACTCCTGGGCGAACAATATACCAGTGTTGATGGTAAAACGGTGGGTATTAAAAGGGTTATTTACAAGGGAGTGACGCCACTGTACATCCGGTAAGGTAGTACCGGCGCTGCAGCGGCCGCATGAGGTGATGGAGGGGCAACAGTATGTGGTAAGCTCCCACAGGTGGAGCTTACCTCAGGGCAGCTGTGGTGAGACGGTGAGGGAGGAAATGTGGTGCAGTTCTTACCCTTGCTGTTGATGTGATGATGTTAAGTCTTTGAGCTGCGGCAGGAGAATACAGAAACTGTTTCCATTTTAACTTTGCTTTACTCGGTACGGTGATGGCATACAATACACGGTACAGTTTGGTTTAGGGTGTTGTTACCAAACTCAGGATTTCTATTAAGAGTCTTTAGATGTTCTTTCTCTGTCTTCAGGGTTTCTATTCTCTTTCTAGATCTTTCTCTTCCAACTTTGAAGAGCACCCCAGTCCTGCAGTCTGTGTCTAGTAGGCTTCACTTGACTATTACCGGTCCAAATGGGAACAGCAGGAACGCACAAGTTTCCCACCTGACACCGGGTTTCAGTCTTTCCTCACTAGTGTAGGACCGTCTTTTGGGCATGAGGGGTGAGGTACCTTTGTGGGGCTGTCAGCAACCCGGTCCTGTTGGGCCTGCAGATCGTCGGCTTCGCAGTCAGGGCTGAACTTCTGGCTGCTTCGGTAGTCCGTGTCACCTGTGTACCCTCAACATGACCAGCTGGCTCCTACCAGTCTTGGTCCGTTGCCATCTGTCCTGGGCCCCCTCATAAAGATGGGGTACCCTCCACTCAGCTGAGCCGCCAGGCGTGACCACACGGTCTGCACTTCCCAGCACCGACTGAGGTAAATTCTTTAACTGTCATCTGCTCTATCCTAAGCTCCGCCCACCACCTGTGGAACCTACCATTATTACTGTTCCCCTACACTAAGTGGTCGGTCCTAAGTGAGTGCTAAAAATAGACTCCATAGATTTAAATCGTAACCTGGCAACTTACAAGGAAAAACACATTTTATATTCAATGTAATACCATTCTGTGGGCATACCCGCAGGGGCGCACATATATAAATATATATTAAATAAACGACTGCAGCACTCCTTAGCTTTTGTTTACCTATCGCCTTCATTGGGCCTTCAGGTGTATTGGCAACGTTTCGGGAACATACTCCCTTCTTCAGCGCTGGCCCAATAAAGGCGATAGGCAACAAAAGCTAAGAGTGGCTGCAGTCGTTTATTTAATATTGGAGGCAGTAAGAGGATCAAGCTTGACTGAATTGCACCCTAAAGGAGCTGTGCTGCTTTCTTCTTTAATACTATATATATATACATATATATATATATATATATATATATATATATATATATAGAAAGTATGTATATAATATACACTCTCCCATGGCCATGAAGGGGTTAACAATAAGTGTGCACTTACTGTGCTTTGTGGAAAATAAAGCAAGTGTGGGAATAATCCTATAATGAGTCATATAGGTCACATACATGAGCACTGATAATGATGTTGTCAAAACTAAAGGTCTGAAAAGTCTTATTAGAATGGTTTGTGTTGCTTCATAAATCGATGCATTAACAATCTGCAAATAACAAAAAACCCCAATGTATATGCTGGAAGATAGCCTGGATTGAAATTGCCCATAAAAAGATAAATAGAAACGTAAAACAAATATCAAATACCATATATTTTTATTAAACAGTATAATGTACTGTGAAAGTTTATAAAATATGTGAAGAGCAGTACTGTTTACTGATAAAGCAGAAATGATGGACGCTGATGATAATTATTGCAGACAGTAAGGAGAGCGCTATGCAACAGACACTTTTGTCCTAAGAATGGCTGCTGGAGACTGAGGTACCTCAAATGGAGTTATCTGTAGGATGGCAGTGGGACGGATCTCTCCCTTCTGCCTGGTTCTTGCAAATGACCCATGGCTACAATTTATATAAATCCTGCAGCAAAGGGCAGGTGTGTTTTAGACTAAAGGCCAGGTTACACGTAGCGATATTGGTACAGGTTTTGTGACGTTTTTGTGACGTTGCAGCGACCTCGCTAGCAACATCGCTGCATGTGACATGCTGCAACAACCAGTGATCAGCTCGCTGATCGCCGCTGATTGGCCAGGACCATTTTTTGGTCGCTGGTCTGCCGCTGTCATGCATGCATCAGCATGTGTGACAGGGGCAACGACCAATGACACCCAGTGTGCGCCCGACACCCTGACCAATCCCAGCGACCGTCAGGTGTCGGCGCATCGATGGGTGTTCGCTGGTCTGGCATATCACCAGCGATCACATAGCAATGTTCCAGCAATCCGATCGTTGGTCGGGTCGCTGGAACATCACTACGTGTAACCCGACTTTAAGATTGATTAAGATGATTAAAGTGATTAAGATTGAAGAGCAGCAGGTTCTGTGTGAGCATAACACTAATGGTATCTTTACACGCCGCTACCAAGGATAGCAACAGGTAGGCACCGCACATGCATGCGCGCGTTTTCAATGGTTCTTAACGGTACCTGATGCCGCATATACACGCCGCCACAAGGTGCTCCACAGAAGGTATTTTCGTTCCCCAGAAGTGCCGACGGGTGCCGCAGGTTACCTTCTGTGGAGCACCTTCCTGATTTACACGCGCAACAACAAGGGAATATGGGCGGACCTGGGGCAGCAGGGACAACACATAGGCGTTCCAGAGTTGTGGAATGACGATGATTGGACAATGCAATAGCATCATGATTGGCCAGCCAGCGCAGGAAGGCTGGCTAATACATGACGCTATTGCAAATGTGTGTTGTGACTGGTCAGCTCGTTAAATATGCCGCCCTGTGTAGGACCAGCCAATGGATACACAGTAGCCACCACCAATGATAGCTGATGCGGCGTGGTGTACATGACGCTGTGGCACGCCCCAGGTAACTCAAATACCGTGGCTGTGCCCCGATTACACACCGCCACCATAGGGGTTATACCTGCTTGTTTTTCAGTACGGCTGAAAGACAGGTATCCAAAGAGACAGGAAGGTACAACCTGAATACACGCCCCCACTTCGCGGTGTTTTGAAGGTATAAGGTACAATTGTCTACGACACCTGCCGGTTTCTACCTCTCGTTAGTGGCGTGTAAAGGTACCATTACCAGTACTGGAGACTTGGACATGGTATCAAAACGACTTGTAAATGATGTAACGTGTGAGCCAGCTGTGCTCCCGAAAATCAGGTCTGCTCAAGTGTGTTGTTTTGGAAAATAAAGACTGTTGGTTTAAACTTTTCCTGAGTTACTGCTAGTTTCTGGCTAGCCTTATAATATATATATTTATATATGAATCTACAGAGAAGTGGAGCCCCCCCGCTTGCATGCTTGGTGGACTGGTTATCTAAGTAACCTGTTTGGGTGTTACAGTTCATCTAATGGATTCACAATTGAAGACTAGGATAATTGGAGCGTGGGCTCTCATTTTAGACAAGGTGTGCACAACAGTAGCCTGTTTGGGTGTTACTGTACATCTAATGGATTCACAATTGAAGACTAGGATAATTGGAGCGTGGGCTCTCCTCTTAGACGAGGTGTGCACAACAGTAGCCTGTTTGGGTGTTACTGTACATCTAATGGATCCACAATTGAAGACTAGGATAATTGTACCGTGGGCTCTCCCCTTAGATGAGGTGTGCACAACCTGAGGTTCAAAGGTCAAAAGCTTAATTGAGGTCCATGATGTTATTTTGTGAAGACCCTGGTCATTTGGACACATACATTTTTTTCTAAGCATCACAAATCACATATAAAAGAGAAGAAGAGCAGCACAGGAGCATAGATATGTATGTAATAAGGAGGAATCGTATATGCATCTTTGCCTCCACCTTGTACAGTCCCTAACAAAAGTTATGTTGCTTATCCATGTTATGTAAATAAAAGCTTATAATCTGACGTTATATTCATCCATTGGTTTTATAAATTACTCTTTTGAAAGCTGAAACCCTCCTAAATGTGGTTTAGGTTTAAGAAAATAATTGGCATCAATGCTGAAATATTGATCGTGCGTGCGCACGTTTTTGATGGTTGCCTCCGAACGCCGAAGCCGCATGTACACGCTGCAATTGCGCCCTCAACTTAAGGTGATGTATCGTCCCGGAAGTTCCCACACCAACATTTGGAAACATCCAGTTGACTCCTGACGCCGCTTCACACGCCGCAATCCCCAAAGGAATGTGGGTGTACATGTTCAGCGCCGCAAGAACATAGGCGTGAGAGACTTGTGTATTCC
This sequence comes from Allobates femoralis, assembly GCA_033576535.1. NCBI lineage: Eukaryota > Metazoa > Chordata > Amphibia > Anura > Aromobatidae > Allobates > Allobates femoralis. Next base: position 298,121,344 of record JARQOC010000006.1, read on the forward strand.
GCACCCCAAACACGCTGATTAGACAACACAATAGCGTCATGATTGGCCAGCCTGCGCCGGAAGGCTGGCTAATATATGACGCCATTGCAATTGTGTAGTGTGAATGGACAGCTCTTCAAATATGGCACCCTGTGAAGGGACAGCCAATGGAAACACAGCAGCCCCCACCAATCATCGCTGATGGGGCACGGTATCCAGCACGCTGTGGCATGCCTCTAGGAAATCACTAGGCGACGCAGATTCCATCCCTATTGCCCGTTCACACGCCAAAATCAGGGCAATTCACCTTCAGGGTTCCCTCTGGTTTTTGAACAATGCTCTGGGAGCAACTGGGAGCAACTTTAAAATCACCATCGCGTTCCACAATTACACGCCGCAATTGCGTAGCAATTTCGTGGCAACGGTGATGGAACTCCTGGTTGCCTCTCAGTTGCTACACTGTAGTTGCGGCATATAAAGGTACCTTAAGAGATGGTAGTACTGGAAGTGGAAGCTTCACTTCTCAGGCACATATGACATATAAATTTGATAAGCTAAAAATGTCTCAGTAATATCACTTTTAATTTTAATACAAAACTGAGTTTTTTTTATCATACGGTGTTCTGATGAGAAAAGGTTGTACACCCTTGGCTTAGACCGAGGTCAACAAGGCAGTTACAACTTGTAGGACACTTTGCATTGCATATTACTTGAGCCTTTCTTATTATAATCTTGACGTTATTAACTGCTTCAGATTTTGCTTTTGTAGTATTTTTGGACATAATGATAAAAATCAAATATTTCAGAATAAGTCCAGTAAAGTAAATGTGTCTCTTTGTTTTCAGTACTAGGTCTCGGAGAGTCTCGAGGAGCTATTCGCAGAATGAATGAAATACTGGAGACCTTGGTGAGGCGGATGGACATCCTAGCCCGATTGGAAAATATCAGTGAATCTCGAAGGATAGAGGACACGGGACACTTCACTTTAGACAGGTAGGTTACTAGGCTCTTCTTCTATTCTGCCTAGATTAAATGAGCACAAATTCTACCAAGCCATGCAGTATAAACGATCACACCATGTCTGTGAAGTGAAGGAGGAGGATGATCATTTTGATGAGAAATTGTCAGTTCTTTATAGAAGTCTGGGAACAGAATATGACATCATGTTAAGGTTTATATTCGTTATCTATGAAATATTCTTGACAGTTGTGTGCCCGTCTCTAGTATATTTTATTTTATGGCATAGGAGCAGAGCATGCAGGGTGCTGCATGGATAACCTAACTCAATATTGAATTGATTCATAACATGGTTGAATGTAAACTTTCTTTAGCATTAGCAGAATGCAAAAGTACAATGTATTATATAGAAAACATGTGATTAAAATACCTTAAAGGGAACCTATTAACAGTTTTTTGCTAGAATTCTACCCACAACACTGATTGGCAGATTTCTGTGAAAACTATATTTATAGAAAGAAACTAATTAGTGGTGGAGGTGGGGTTATGCATAGCAGTTGACTAGGAGGCACAAGGCAGCTTGTCCTGTAGTGATAATCTGCTAATAAAACACTGATTTTATTGAAGAGCAAAACATAGCATTGACACATAACGGGAATCAGTTTTGTTTTCCCCAACATCATGCTGCTCTGGGATTGCATAGCAAAAACCTGCTGACATATTCTCTTTAATGATATGTTCAGATGTAAAGGATATTCTGTCTGGATTGTTAAAATATACGGTAGCTCCGTCAGAGTGGTTGAGATTTTTTTTTTTAATTCATAAATACAATTCTTTTATTTTTAGGTAGAAAATGTGTTTGCTTTGCAGATGTCTATAGTGTTTATATCAATGTCACCTGTGTATCTGTTACATTTTTATTGCAGGTAAAAATGCATTTTACTGAAACCTGCAGCAAAATGCAAAAATCTGCACATGAGGAATTAAAAAATATTAAATAAAAAATAAAGAGAAGATATTCACTTTCACTACTGATTCTTCTGGCCACGCCAGACCTGCCATGCCGATCTCAGCACATCTTGGCCTCCAGTGGTCACAATCTATGTTTAGCGACAATCAGAGGCTGTAAAATTCTCATGGAAAGAAACTTCATCACAAGATGCCAGGAAGAGCTCAGATTGGCATGGAAGTCTTGGTAGAACCAACAAAATTGCAAGTCCTAGTAGAGGTTTGGATGTTCAGTTAGGGACAAAGGGCCCATGATTACTGGCCCTCAATCTGGTGGCAAATAGTTCACGCCATAAGAGTTGGTTCATGTCATTTTAACCCCCTTTCTTTGCTCATTTAATTTTCCATGGCAATAAAAAAAAACAATAAGGCCCCTTTCACATCTAATGCAAGGCTGCGTTTTGCTTCATTTGTGTTTCTATGCCTTTTTACCGTTAAAAACGCATCAAAACGCATGCGTTTTGCCCCCATTGATTTGAATGGAAACGTATGTAAAAACGCATGCAAAAACGCATGTGTGTTTGCAAAAACGCAAAACGCATGCGTTGTTCCAAACGCTGACCAAAACATCTGCTTTTGCAAAAACGCATGCGTTTTGCGTTTTTGAAAACTTGCATGCATTTTTACATACGTTTCCATTAAAATCAATGAGGGCAAAACGCATGCGTTTTTAGCGGTAAAAACGCATAGTAGCGCAAATGAAGCAAAACGCAGACCTGCATTAGGCTGGGGTCACTCTTGGCATGAGTTTTTTTAGTGATTTAAAAAACTCATGCGTTTTTGCATGCGTTTTTTCATGTCAGCATGCCTTTTTTAAGGTGTGTGATGGCTCCCTGCGTTTTTGGCTGCGTTTTTAAATCCGCACCAAAAAGTAGTGCATGCACTATTTTTTGGTGCGTTTTTGTAGAAAACTCATGCATTTTTTAACATGGGCCCCTATGGAAAACGCATGCAAAAACGCATGTACAATTAGTACCATTTAGTGCCATTAAAAATCGCATGCGTTTTCCATAGGAGCCCATGTTAAAAAACGCATGCGTTTTCTAAAAACGCATGCGTTTTTATAACATGGTTTCCTATGGAAAACGCATGCGTTTTTGGATCGTACTGATTGTACATGCGTTTTTGCATGCGTTTTCCATAGGGGCCCATGTTAAAAAACGCATGCGTTTTTGGAAATGCACCAAAAACGCATGGTACTGTCACACATGCGTTTTTGCTATTAGGGCATGCGTTTTTTAACATGGGGGCCTATGGTTGCGTTTTTACATGCGTTTTTGAAAATGCAGGTCTCCAAAAACGCTTGTAAAAAACGCAAGTGTGACCCTAGCCTTAGATGTGAAAGGGGCCTAATTTAAAAATGTCTACTGACATTCACAAAACGTTATGGATTTACTATAAATCGGTGACAAATAACATGAGATTTTGATGACTTTCGTTTATGATTGTGAACTATGGCAGAATTTTAGAAAGAGATACAAGTCACAATTCCCTCCCAAAAAAATTATGAGAACATAACTGACATAATAAAATAAAATGACTGCATGTCATTGGCAATGTGTATACGTGTCTTGCAGTGTGCACTCAGTGGGTCTGATGGAGAAGATTCAGGCAATTGCTCAGAATGTGTCTGACATTGCAGTCAAAGTTGATCAGATCTTGCGGAACAGCCTCTTGAGAGGAAAAGGTGAGGATGAGGAGTGCCAGCCATACCCGTCATATGTGTCCCTGCGCAGAACTGCTAACGTATGAAGTAGATGCAGATAAGACTGTAATAGCTTAAGTCTTCATTCACAGGGAAAAATGCTTACATTTTGCTTCTTTGTTCATAAGATTTTAAAAGGCATTTTTAGCTTTGCCCTTTTTATGAGGGCAAAATGTAACTTTATGTATAGTGCAATATAAAATATACTACAGTACAATGGTTTTTACCGGTATAACTTCCATGATACATATTTACATTATGATGTGTAACATAGTTATGTGCCTCTTTGACAGTGTAAGTCATAATCAATATTAGCCAATCCAAAAAATGTTATAACCATCAAAAAAAGGCAAAGAGGTGAAACATTAATAAAAATCTACTTTTTGCTAATATGCATTCGATAGAACCTGTCATCAGGAAATTAGACCCTACGTAAAGGCAAGTTTTGAAATGTCCTTTAATGCTGATTAAGTGCATACCTTTCTTGTAGTATTTACCGTATATACTCGTGTATAAGCCGACCCGTGTATAAGCCGACCCCCCTACTTTTGCCCCCAAAACCTGGGAAAATTTATTGACTCGTGTATAAGCCGAGGGTGGACCCCAGCACAGGTATACAGCCCCCAGCAGTGTGGTATACAGCAGCCTCCCCAGTGGTATATACAGGCCCCAGCAGTGTTACAGCAGCAGCCCCAGTGGTATATACATCAGCAGCCCCAGTGGTAGTATACAGCAGCCCCAGAGGTATATACAGCAGCCCCAGTGGTAGTATACAGCAGCAGCCCCAGTGGTAGTATACAGCAGCAGCCCCAGTGGTAGTATACAGCAGCAGCCCCAGTGGTAGTATACACGCAGCCCCAGTAGTATATACAGCCCCAGTGGTAGTATATAGCCCCAGTGGTAGTATATATACAGCCCCAGTGGTAGTATATAGCCCCAGTGGTAGTATATAGCCCCAGTGGTAGTATATAGCCCCAGTAGTAGTATACAGCCCCAGTGGTAGTATATAGCCCCAGTGGTAGTATATATACAGCCCCAGTGGTAGTATACAGCCCCAGTGGTAGTATATAGCCCCAGTGGTAGTATACAGCCCCAGTGGTAGTATATAGCCCCAGTGGTAGTATACATACAGCCCCAGTGGTAGTATATAGCCCCAGTGGTAGTATATAGCCCCAGTAGTAGTATACAGCCCCAGTGGTAGTATATAGCCCCAGTGGTAGTATACATACAGCCCCAGTGGTAGTATATAGCCCCAATGGTAGTATATAGCCCCAGTAGTAGTATACAGCCCCAGTGGTAGTATATAGCCCCAGTGGTAGTATATAGCCCCAGTGGTAGTATACATACAGCCCCAGTGGTAGTATATAGCCCCAATGGTAGTATATAGCCCCAGTAGTAGTATACAGCCCCAGTGGTAGTATATAGCCCCAGTGGTAGTATATATACAGCCCCAGTGGTAGTATATAGCCCCAGTGGTAGTATATAGCCCCAGTGGTAGTATATAGCCCCAGTAGTAGTATACAGCCCCAGTGGTAGTATATAGCCCCAGTGGTAGTATATATACAGCCCCAGTGGTAGTATATAGCCCCAGTGGTAGTATATAGCCCCAGTGGTAGTATACAGGGCCCCAGCAGGGCCCCCCTCATAATTTGGCGCCCCCACCTCAGTTTCTGGGCCCCCCCGCATGCAGCGCTGCACATATACATTACGTGTCTAGCAGCTGTTACCCTCCGGTGGCAGATCGCGGCTCCCGGCTCCGGGCTCCATCTTCCTCGCTGTCTTCCTGCTTTGTGACCGGCGCGATGACGTCATCGCGCCGGTCACATGACAACCAGGAAGACAGAGAGGAAGATGGAGCCCGGAGCCGGGAGCCGCGATCTGCCACCGGAGGGTAACAGCTGCTAGACACGTAATGTATATGTGCAGCGCTGCATGCGGGGGGGCCCAGAAACTGAGGTGGGGGCGCCAAACTTTGAGGGGGGCCGTATGACTCGCGTATAAGCCGAGGGGGGGACTTTTCAGCCCAATTTTTGGGCTGAAAAACTCGGCTTATACGCGAGTATATACGGTAGTTTGGAAATTGTGGAGAAATCCATCTCTGAAGTTTTAATGACAAGTGCAGTGGGTGGACACTACACTTCCAGCTCTCATGCCTGTCCCTTTATTTCCCTGACTGCCACTTGCCTTAAGTCTTTAATAGAAAAATATTGATGTGTACTCATTAGGATGGGGAGGTGCTGATCGGGATGATACCATATTAATGTAAATTGACAGAATAATCCATTGCATTCTCGAAGTTTGAAAGTCGCAAAGTTATTTCTATTAAAATAAAGAGAGAGTAAGTCTGGACCTCTTACAGTAAATCAGGCAGCGCTTGCTTTTTCACCACTACACGCTGGACACAGCAATTACAGAATAAAAATCCGGGAAGGGTTTAAGCGTCTGTATTTGGTCGCCTCTGTCTCTTTTTATCTTACACCACTTAATTTGTACTTATTTCACAATAAATGACTTACAGCCTTCAGTCTTTGACTAATAGGTCAATCTTCTCTATTCTCATGCCCAAAATTCTGTACAGGTGCCAAATCATTGCTCAGGGTTGTCTCAATAGAGGGAGTGGTTCACATGCAGATTGTTAGTGAGAGGCGGCCAGTTGATCATCATGTGTGCCTCCCTCTCTGATGAGACAACTTAAGATTACCGATTCATCATTGTTGTCTTAACAGAAGGGATGGTGCCTGTGCAGATTGCTAAATCGGGCCTTTCTATGGCTACGTTCACACATAGCGCTTTTTTTGCGCGGGCGCTTTTACCAGCGTTTTTTACCCGCGCAAAAAAACACAAAAAAGGAAGCAGTGCTATTCACACCGCACGCTTTTTTACAGGCCGGGGGAGGAGGGATGTCACAGAGGGGAGAAAGAATCCTGCTTCCTCCTCCCCTCTGTGCCATGTCTGCCAGCCCCCATTTGATTTCGCAGTGTATTAATATACACTGCGAAATCAAAATTAAACAAAGCCAGAAGTATTACCAATAATGAATCTTTTGCAACGATAGCAAGATGAAACAGCCGCACTCACCGATGATGGATCTTTTCCTTTATTCATAGTCCAAATCCATATTGCTTGAACATACAACGCAGGGGGGAAAGGAGTGCAGGGGAGGCAGACGACGGTTTACCGTTTCGCTGTCGTGCACCGCTTCTACGAGGACCCGTAGAAGCGGTGCACGACCGCAAAACGGTAAACCGTCGCCCGCCTCCCCTGCACTCCTCCCCCCTGCGTTGTATGTTCAAGCAATATGGATTTGGACTATGAATAAAGGAAAAGATCCATCATCGGTGAGTGCGGCTGTTTCATCTGGCTATCGTTGCAAAAGATTTATTCTTGTTTTGTGCCAGCACCACACAAGAAAGCTACAGACATCAGTCACGGGAGTGATGTTGGCCTATTGCATTCTGCGTGTTAGTGCCCAGTGTTTTTCTTTTTTTGCATGTTAACAATAATAAAGATTTCATACTTACCTCTCCGCCGGCTTGTTCGCGCCATTCGGAGATGTGCGAAGGCCATGTACTGATGGAAAAAGACCTGCCGTGATGTCAGAGGGGGTGTTCCCGGTGCTGATTGGCTGCTCGCGGTCATGTGATACATAATACATGACCGGAACGCCCTCTGACATCACCACAGGTCCTAGCAGGTCCATTCCAGCGGCGGCTCCTGGCTCCCAGACACCGGAACACCCATCGGAGAGGTAAGTATTTAATTCTTTATTATTTTTAATACATTTGTCTTTCTTTAACTTTGATTTTGCAGTTTATATTAATACGCTGCAAAATCAAATGGGCGGTCACAGGTGTCACAGAGGGGAGGAGGAAGCAGGATTCCTTCCTCCCCTCTGTGACGTCAGATGCAGCAGCACCCGCCCTTATAGGAAAAAGCGCCGGCGCTGCTGCGTAAAGAATTGACAAGTCAATTCTTTTTACGCCGGCGCTTTCTCCCAGAAAGGTGCGGCGTGAAAATACGCACTGTCTGAACTGCAAAGTGAATTTTACATTCACTTTGCTGTCAGAAAATACGCACCTGCGCATTTTTGAAAAGCGCTCGTAACAAAGCGCTCAAAAATGTGTAGTGTGTGAACGTAGCCTAAAGACGTGTGCATGTACTGCCACCGCTATTGAGATGACCCACTCAATATTTCGGCACCTGTGTGGAATCACTGTATAAAGTCATCTCATTAAATGGGACAGTGCATGAACAAATTGTTAGATCAGTTCCCACAATGTCATCAGGAGGTTTGTGCCCTTGTGCATCCCAATTAATGATTCTTTACAGATTCTAAACCAAACACTATAAGAAAAGTATGCATTTAATAAGCATTAAAGAACTATTCCAAACATGCTTTTAGTTTAGGGTCCAATTTCCTGATGACAGGTTCCCTTTAAGATGCATCACAATAATGACAGACAAACTAGGGTTCAATAGACCACACACAGATGGTCATGGTAGTAGCGATTGGGCAAGTAATACAGTCGTCGCCAAATGTTTTAAGACACAAATGATTGGTTTTCACAAAGTTTGCTGCATCTGTTTTCATAGCAGCAATTGGCATTAATTTGAGATTGTTATGAAGAGTGATCACATGAATTGCACAGTAATTTCTTGCCATAAAAATTAACTTAATCAGAAAAATGCAATTTCCAGTGAATTTCAGTCATGCCATAAAATGACGTGCGTGCTTGTGTCATTTCAGTGATCTTCACATTAGCTCAGGAGAAATTGTTAAAGAGAACTTGTCAGCATGATTTAGTAATGTAAAACAAAGACATGGCTGTCATGTTGCTGTAATACTGAAAAAATGGATACCTTTGGTAAAGAAAACTACTGTGTTGTTTCTCTGTGATCAGCATTTGAGTTTTCCACTAATTAGATTTTGGTGCACATGGGCCGGACTCTACACTGAGGGTTCTCCTCCCCATCTGTGATTCCTCGGTCCCTCTACGTGTCTCTGGTCTTTCAATGACAAGTCACTCATGAACTTCCAAATAGAGAGGCAGGTCATTCACAGACCAGAGGCAGGCTTATAGGCCAGAGAATCACAGACAGGGAGGAAAAGACCCAGTGTTTAGTCTGCCACTGTGCACCAAAATGTAAAGCAGAACACTTTAAATGGTGATGAAAGAAGACCATTACAGCAGTTTTCTTCACCAACGGTATCAATTTAATCAGTATTTCAGTGCCATTACAGCCATGTCTTTACTTTACATTACAAAATCATGCTGGCAGGTTTTCTTGCAATGATAAGGCAGCTAATATCTCTCCATCATGCTCATTGAATTATAAGAGCAAATTGGTTGCTTCAAAAGGGTGCTGATGGTTGAAACTATTTTCTTCTATTGTTCACTATGGCTACCTCCAAGGAAACGTGTAGTTATCCTTGCTTTGCATGAAAAAGCATTATACAAAGGACTTTAGCACTTGTAAGATTGTCTCTAAATTAACCAATTACGGTATTACATCATCAAGATTCAAGAAGTATAAAGAGAGAAGTTCAATTTCTGAGACGAAGGCTAAGGGCACCCAAGAAAAACCAGCAAGGGCCAGGACATATCTTAAAGAACATTCATCTACAAGATTGGTTCAACACCAGTGCTGACCTTGCGGAGGAATGGTAGCAGGCAGGTAGCAGGTATCATCCCTGCATGTACAATGAGTGAAAGGCATTTGGAGGCTGGTACAATAGAAAAAGCTGCTCCAGTACTTAAAATATAACAAAATTCCTTGCTAAATACATTTTTCTATTAAACTGGATACACAGTTTCAATGACTAAGAGCAGTTCATGCTCAAAACACGTAAAAAATACAAGGGCCAGTGTACCATGTTTTAATCGATTTCAAATAAAGAAGGAATTTTATTATATTTGAAGTGCTAGGCAGACGTTTCTAAAGTACTACCTTCATGAGCTTGGATTCAGCGAGTGTTCCTCTTATCACACTACTAATATGAGATAAAGTTGCTAATGGAAACAGAAAAGAATTTTGAAGGATTCATAACAGTGAGCAATCTACCTATATTTATGTGCTTTTGTAGTCTTACTTGGTGTCAAGAAGAGCAGCAAAGAAAAACATCAGGAAAGACTGACATTAAGCAGAAAGTATAGGGACTGTACTGGACAGTAGTAAAGTTATTTAACTGATGAAGCCCCCTTCTGACTGTTTAGGATATCTGGCACAATGATTGTCTAGAGAAGAAACGGTTGCTATCATAAGCCTTGTTTTTCGCATGGTGGGTCTTTTCATCCAAGGTAGTGGGCTCACTCACAATTTTGCCTAACAACACTAACATGAATAAAGAACGGATCTAAACATCCTCCAAATTAACTTCTTCCAGTGATTCAGAAGCAAATTGGTGATGAACAATGCTTTTTCCATCCTGATAGAGCTCCATGTCACAAGTGATAACTAAGTAGTTCATTGAACAAAAGTTTGACATTTTGCATCCATGACCATGGAAATCCCCAGAGCTAAATCCCATTGAGAATCTTTGGTCAATCATCAAAATGTGAGTGGACAATCATGTCATGTCAAATTGCAGAAGACTTGAAAACAAGGGTCAATATTGGGTCGTTAAATAAAGTTGATGTATACATTAATAGAAGTTTAAAAATGTATGAAATGTTTAGAATTGTACTTCGAACGTCCAACTAAAACATCTAAGAATAATGAAGCAGCAAACTTTGTAAATACCAAAATTTGTTTCAGACTCAAAACCTTTCGCCACTGATGTACATCCATGGCAATCCTAATAGTGCAAATAATAAAGTTTAATATTGACAGTCTACCATCACAAAGGCACGTAAGCTTCATCATGCAACATAACAATCAGAATAATATTACCTATAATGTGGTCCATTGTACACTTCAGGGGTACATTGGGTCCCCCTGTGCAGTTTTAAATTTATCATTGTTCCTGTGAATGGGACATGACTAAGAAATTGGTTAACAGACTAGAGCTTTGTATATCTATTGACTGCTTATTTTTATTGTTGGCTAACACAACCAAGGGAGCAGATTTTTTAACTAAAGCTGCAGAATTATGTGTCAAGTTGAGCCAGAATTCATTCCGTGCCACACTTAGTAGGGGATTTTAGTCATGTTTTAGAAAGAGTCTAGAACATGGGTTACTGCAAAGGTTGTTTATTGTATATAGTTGTGCTCAAAGGTTTACAACCAAGAAAATTTTTGCTTCTTGGTGTTTTTCAGAGAATATGAACAATAAACAAAAAAAAAAACCTTTCCACTTATGCTAGTGGATGGGTGAAGTCATTTATTGTCAAACTACTATGTTTTGTCTTTTTAAATCATAATGACAACCAAAAACATCCAAATACCCTGATCAACAGCTCACATGCCCCGTTCTTATTACCGTTGTATTGCCCTTTCTAACATCAATGATAGCTTTAAGTCTTTGTGGTAGTTGTAGATGAGGTTCTGTATTTTCTGATATGTTAAAGCTGCCCATTCTTCTTGGCAAAAAGGTCCAGTTCCTGTAAATTCCTGGGCTTGAACTGAACGCTTGAATTCTTCCCCAAAGTGGCTCAATGATATTGAGGTCAGGAGACTGAGATGGCTACTCCAGAACCTTCACTTTGTTCTGCTCTAGCCAATGATAGGTCGACTTGGGCTTGTGCTTTGGATCGTTGTCATGTTGGAATGTCCAAGTATGCCCAATGAGCACTTTCCAGGCTGATGAGTGCAAATTTCCCATCCAGTAGTTGCTGATAACATGCTGCATTCATCTTTCCTTCAACTTTGAACAAGTTTCATATGCCTTTGTAGCTCACACATGCCCACATCAACAGCGATCCACCTCCATGCTTTACAGAAAGAATGGTGTTCCTTTCATCTTAGGCCTTGTTGACACCTGTCCAAATGTAACATTTATGGTTGTGGCCAAAAAGTTCGATTTTAGTGCTCATCACTCCAAATGACCTTGTTCCAGAAGTTTGGAGGCTTGTCTCTGCAATTTTTGGCGTATTGGAGGCGAGATACCGCATTTGTGCATGTTTTTCTCAATGACCTCCTTATTGTGCATCTTGAAACAGCCCACACCACTAGTTTTCAGTGAGTCCTGATTTTAGCTGATGTTATTTGTGGGTTTTTCTGTGCATCCCGAATAATTTTCCTGGCAGTTGTGGTAGAAATTTTTGTTGGTCTACCTCATCTGGTTTGGTTTTTACAGACCCCTGATTTTTCATTTGTTAATCACAGTTTGAACACTGCTGACTTGCATTATCAATTCCTTGGATATCTTTTTGTATCCCTTTCCTGTTTTATATAGTTCAACTATCTTTTTCCATAGATCTGTTGACAAATCTTTTGCTTTCGTCATGACTCACAATCCAGAAATATTAGTGGCTGGGTGAAAGATGTAAGAGTCTGTCTGGATCCCAGAAACTCACTCAGCTTTTATGCACACATACTGATTACAAGCAAACAGGTCACAGGTGAGGAAGTTACCTTTATTAGTCACTCAAACCCATTTGTGTCAACCTCTGTGCATGTTATCAGGGAAAAATCACACCAGGGTATGTGAACTTAAGATCAGGGTCATTTGAATGTTTTTGCTTGTCATTATGATTTAAAAAGAGAAAACACAGTAGTTTGACAATAAATGGTTTCACCCAACCACTAACCATGAGTTGAAAAAAAGTTTATGTGTTATCAATCATTATTCTCTGAAAAAAAGCCAAAAAAGCAAAAAATCTGCTGGGTTATGTAAACTTTTGAGCACAACTGTGGACTCAATTTACTAGAGACGTGCATCAGTTCTATAGCTTAAAACTTGGTCTAAATGTACATCAAGGGCCCAGTGCAAGAACAGAATATTTGCTCTTTGTAGTCCAGTAGCTCATCATAATGCACAATCCACCTAGTTTGAAGGTAAAAATGAATCCCCTTACCTTTTCGGCCCCTGTGCGGTTGCACACACTAATGATATCTTCATCCCAGGATCATATCATAGCCCTGGAATAAATGCATTGCATTTCAGAATTCTAGTCTAAGTTTCCACTGTCTATCTTTTACACGGAAATAGGAAATCTGTCCCAATGTCTTTTGGTTTGTAGTGTTTTCCTAAAGAAAAATCACCATGCTCTGGACATTGTTTTTCCAATAAACGTCTTTACGGGGGTTGACAAATGCCAGAAACAATGCTTATGCAAAATGACATAAAACATAAAGAAATGCCCTTAAAACAATTGACTTAGTTCTTGGATTACGTTAACATTCTCTAAAATCTATTACCTGCACTTTCTAAAAGGGAAGGAGTCAGGCAGGTTGAGAAGGGATGATGTCTTAGTCCTTAAGAATCTTTTCATAGCAGTAGTCTTTGAATTATGTCTCTTGACTGATTGCACAACTACAACTTTTAGCATGTCCTGTCTCACAACAACTGCAAAGCTTTAGTTTCCAGATCATTGTTCTATACTGTACTGTAATATGTACTATATCTTGCACTCTGTTAACGTACATATCACACACTCCAGCGGGTTTTTTTTAATTGCAGTGCTGGAATTGGGGCTTTAAATATAATTTAATCCTCAGTCGCCAACTCTCCAGTTGGTCTCTGGCGTATTTGACCTGCTGGCAGCTCCAGTGTTCATGGAGCATGCTGGGGGTCACAACTCAATACATCTCTATGAGAGCCATGTTCTGTCTTTGTACTGGCTCTCATAGGCTAGGGCCACATTAACGTTAAAGTGGGGTTGCGTTAAAAACATAGGTTTTGGCAGCCTTAAGGCAGTGCTCCGCCATGGTAGCGCTGCATTAACGCTGCCAATGCTTACTTATGGTGGCGTGGCCCCTAGGGCGGCTCAAACTCCGGATCTGAGTGAAATCTTGTGCTTTTTCCTAACGTGAGAAAAGATGCTTTCAGCAACGTATTTTCTCGCTTTACGAAAAAGCGCAAGATTTCAATCAGATGCCGGTGTTTGATTCACACTAGGGGCCGCATCACCATAAGTAAGCATTGGCAGCGTTAACCCGGCGCTACCATGGCGGTAGCTGCCAAAACCTATGTTTTTAACGCAACCCCATTTTAACGTTAATCTGACCCTAGCCTTAGAGATACATTAGAAGCTTGTGACATAACTTCTGACTATCAGCCAGTCAGAAGTTACAGTCACAAGATGACACCGCGGAGTCGCATCAGTAAAAGGTAAAACCACCATAAGGCAAGTATATGACAGGGGCCAGGGAGGTTTAGATTTAAAGCGCCATTCAGCACTGAAAAAAACACTAGTGTGGTGCTTTAATGTGTCGTTTTGAAGAGGGATCATTGTTGCAGCTATTGCCATCTATTTTATAACTCTTTTGTTGAACTAACTTGTTCTTTTCTTTGTTTTGTTGCGTTCCTAATATATACCTTAGTTATTGAAGGTCAGAGGGATATGTGTGAAATCCCAAGGGACCCCCGATTCCCAGACTGCTCTGGAAAAGTGGAGGTAAATGTATTAAAACATACTTGTCATTAACAGTATTAGAAATAAATCACCTTTATTTATTATTATTATTAGGTATTTATATAGCGCAATTAGGATACATGGCGCTTTACAAGTTAGAGGGTAGACAAAGACAAGTGGTTGAAAACGACGACAAATCGACAAATCAATCATACGGGTACAATAGGGCCGGGGATCCTGTCCGCGAGGGCTCACAGTCTAGAGGAACTTTCTGGGCCACCATGTTTAAGATACAATTAACCAGTTCAATACCAGGACAATTCCCTATGTTCCTGACCAGGCACATTTTCAGGGGGGAGGGAATTGTACATGCGGTTTAAAAAGCTGTACAACTTATTCTTCTTTGGATATTTAAATCATTATTGCATTTTATTTTATAAATGGTCCCTAATTTTTATGTTACTTTCAGATTATTTTAGTTGCCGTTATCAGACAATATTGGTAAGAAAACAAAAGAAATACTGTTTTATTATTATTTCCTTTTTTTTAAGGCTATAAAGCACTAATAACATATATTTTAATTTTTTTTCCCCTTTGTGTAGCATTTATTTTTATAATCTGAACACAATTTTTTTTACAGTGTCGAAGCTAGTAACAGCACTTTGCATTGCGCTTAGCGTTTTTTCTATTATCATTTTTCAGCTTTTTATTAATTTTTCATTTGTTTTACACATTGTTCCCTTATAAGGTCATAAAAAACCTTTGACAGGTATTTCAACATTTAAATACTTTTCTTTCTTTTTTTTAATCAGAGATCCCTTTTAATTTGGGCTGGTATATTAGATCCAATTACAGGGGAAATTCAGCCAAATGACTACAGAGCAGAGCTGACAAGTTATCCTAGGACCCAGGCATCTTCTGCTCCCACCCTACACCCAGCAATCACAAGAGTACTGGAGCTAGAGGAAGAAGTGCAATTAGTGTTTCCTATGCTATATGCACAACACTTGTACAGCATTGTGCAAACAGTGGTCAGGAAGACAGAGATTGTAATAAACCACCTCTGTCTTCTTTTTGGAACTGTCTGGCTGTGTCTGACATCTGGCTCCTTGCACAGTGTTGTGAAGCTTCTCTACCATACAATAAAGTTTTAGAATAGCATTGCAGAGAAGAATGAGAATAGCAAGGATGCACAGCTAATATACAGTAGATCAGTTCCATAATATGGAATCCAAGGTCAAGAGGCAAATGCTGAGGAGACAAGTCCCATACGTATCGCTGCTGGGCAGCAGCTTTCATCAGGAGAAATACATGTATGTACTCAAGGAAGTGAAGAAAGCCAGCACCCAGATCCAGTTCCAACCATTAGCTTTATTTGGTGATCACAATAACATTTCTTTAAAATGGCATCTTGTCAGGCATAATGCCTCGTCAGACGCGTTTCGGCGGTGAAACGTTTTTCAACTGATGATTTTATTGTGATCACCAAATAAAGCTAATGGTTGGAACTGGATCCGGGCACTGGCTTTCCTCACTTCCTTGACTTCGACAAGTGGATATCAGCCACTGCTGGACACCTGGGACGGATTATTGGAGGCTGAGGTGAGCGTTTCCAAATCCCTTTCCCTCAAGATTCACATGTATGTACTGTAAGCATGTATTTTGTGCCAATAAGTAGTAAAAGTATTATATAGATAGGTTAAGGTATGCAGAGTAGAATGTGACGCACCCTGATGTTTATGGTCTATGGGTCGTCCGAAAATGCATCATCTTAAAGTTGGCAGCTTGGCATCATCAATCATCTCACAGCCCTTTGCCATTTCAGTGGATGCGATCACGATGGACATCGGATCCATGTTACGCTTTCTACGGAGTGGATGGTACAGAGTGTTCTTTTCTGGTTACCTCAGTGAAGTGGAATGGTTTTGTCCTGTTCTACCATGGAGAAATCAATCTATCAGTCCTTTTTACAAACCTCATCCAAAAAAACAGGTATAAATAAAAAAGTGCAACTTGGTATATATCTTTAAATGAAAAGTTGTGTGAGTTTACTTAATAGGCAGATATAAGTTTAGTTTTCCTGGGTCAATCAACAACAAGCTCTGCAGTACAGGGAGGGGACTATATAAATAAGTATAGTGCAGTCATGGAGGGTCAGTTAATAGATCATACAGTCATGGCCAAAAGTATTGGCACCATTGAAATTGTTCCAGAAATTGAAGTATTTCTCCCAGAAAATTCTTGCAATAATACATTTTATTACACACTTTTATTTCCTTGTTGTGTAATGAAATAACATACAAAAAATTGTTTAAAAGGGTAAATTGACATAATTTTACACAAAACCTCAAAGATGGGCTGGGCAAAATTGTTGACACCTTTCCAAGTCTTGTGGTTAAACAACTTTCTTTCAAGCATGTGATGCTCATTCAAACTCACCTGTGGCAAGTGACATGTGTGGGCAATATGATAATCACACCTTGAACCAGATAAAAATGGAGATGTTGACTGCATTGCTTTTCTGTGTGTGGTACACAAAGCATGGAGAACAGAAAGACGAGAAGAGAACTGTCTGAGGTCTTGCAAACCAAAATGGTTGAAAAAACATCAACAATCTCAAGGTTACAAGTCTATCTCCAGATATTGATGCTCCTTTGTCCAAGGTGCACAATATAATCAAGAAGTTTACAACCCCTCTCACTGTAGCTAATCTCCCTGCAACGTGGACATTATAGAAAAATTGATAAAAGATTGCAACGTAGGATAATCTGGATGGTGGATAAGCAGCTCCAGTCAAGTTACAAACAAATTCAAGCTGTCCTATATGACATGGTGCATCAGTTTCAGTTTAAACTATCTGTCAACATTTGAATTTAATGAAACCACTATGGCAGGAAACCCACTGCTGACACAGAGACATAAAAAAAGCTAAACTGTATCTATTGGACAGATGAGACCAAGATAGAGCTTTTCGGTAATGCACATCATTCTACTGTTTACTGAAAATGGAATGAGGCCTACAAAGAAAAAAACACAGTACCTACAGTCATATATGGTGATGGTTTAAAGATATTTTGGAATTGTTTTGCCTCCTCTGGCACTGGGTGTCTTGACTGTGTGAAAGGCATCATGTAGTGCCCTGTGTTAGAAAGCTGGGTTTGCATCCTAGACCATGGGTCTTCCAGCAAGACAATGGCCCAAACATGCTTCAAGAATCGCTCAGAAATGGAAGGAAGCAAAGCGCTGGAGAGATCTGAACTAGACCAGCAATGAGTCTGGATCTAAATTCCATTAAACGTCTGTGGAGAGATCTTAAAATTGCTGTTGGGAGAAGGCACCCTTCAATTATGAGAGACCTGGAGCAGTTTGCAAGAAGAGTGGTCTACAATTCCAGTTGAGAGGTGTAAGAGGTTTGTTTATGGCTATAGGAAGGTATTGATTGCAGTTACTTTATTCCAAAGGGTGTGCAACAAAATATTAAGTTGAGTGTGCCAGCGATTTTGTCCAGCCCATTTTTGCAGTTTTGTATGAAATTTTGTCCAATTTCCCTTTTTTTCTGTTTTTTTTGTGCTATTCCAATACATACAAAGGAATTAAACATTTATATCACAAAAAAATGTGTAATTGCAATAATTTACTGGGAGAAATACTTCATTTTCTGGAACAATTTCAAGGGTGCAAACACTCCCAGCCATGACCGTATGTTCTCTGTGTCTGCCTCGCCATGGTCCAAGATGCGAGCAGAGAGTGTAGGGATGCTTGTGTTACATAATCTTGCAGAAATATATATATATATGGCTAGCATATGGTTCATCTATGGTCAATTATTGAAAATATGCTTATACTGATGATACCACTATATATTGTATGAGTTCCAGCATATGTTCAAGGTTATTGTATTATTTTCAGACAATCCTATTCTAAATCTGGCTATTGGTAGAATAGCTAAATATCGTCCTGTTTATTCTCCCTGAGTTAGGTCCTATAACTTTCCACTCATATGGTGTGAAGCTTTTTAAGTGTCTTGTTTAATTAATAATGGGTTAACATTAGAGTGACATTTGGACACCATAATAATTGTTTTATGTCCTTGTCACTATCGCTCCCTCTGTGAGGAATTCTGGTCATTGGTTGCGGAGTTGAATACATCGTGGCGTCCTAAAGGACCTGTGGGCAGATCATGTGACTGGCCCTCGTGACCACTGAAGCCATGGCACTATTATGCTGCCATGACAACTGTGACGTGCGGGATACTCGTAGCAGTGGGCAGCGATATGATTGGCTGCACACCTCTTTTATCGAGCACTTCCTAACTAAATGACAAGCCCCTGTGAATAAGGCTCCACGCCGAAACACTTGTAGGGCAGGCAGACGGGCGTGTTATTCATCCATTAAGGTAACTATTCTAATACAATACAAAAGATTGTTGGTTAGCTATATGGGTGGTGGTCTTTTCTATGTGAGGCTGGGTTTTACTTTACCTGCTAGGTACACATCTACTGATATAATGTTGATAGATGTTAATTGGCAGTATTAAAGTGTGATTAATGCTGTGGTATTTAATTTTTTTAAATCACACAGAGCATTTTTCTGCCGTTAAAGGCTTGCACACAGCACTTTAACATTGACCAACATTATACGCTATGAATTGGACTTGACTAACTATGTAATTGGATGCTACCTTTTATATTGGATGCTACCTTTTATATCTATGTAAATGTAAAAGCTGTCTCTCCACTTTTAAATATTGTTTGTATATACCATCACCTCCTTGGTCCTCTGTAATTAAATTGTATAATAAATTGCACTCTCAAAATGGGCTTTAGATCGTTTCTTTTCTCTTGTTAAATTGTGGTTTCTGTAGCTATTGCCCAATAATCCTTTTCACTATAGTATGGACCATAATTGGTCACACCAAGTTATATAATGTCATATTCTCTATATGTGCTGAGGTTTCTAGTATTAATACACAATTCTGGGAGCAGTGCATGATGTCAAGTGAGGAATGAAAGTTCCTTAACCTATAGTGCTCTCAGAATACTAATGAAAATAACCCCTCCAATGAAAAAGAATGGTTGAAACGTTACATAGCATAAGAATTGGGGTGTGATTGTGACTTATTAGAGGGTGCAACAAAACAGTTTTATTTCATTGTAGGAGGTGTGTGGTGAAAGATCATAGTTTTCCTCTGGTTGTGTATCCCATGAAAGGCAAGACATTAAAGCATAACCGTCGTTTTAATTTTTATTTCATAAACCATAGTTCACAGATTTTATCTCAGTATTGAGACGTTTGATAATGACTAATAAATTCTGGCAGAGAAAGAAGCAGATTTGTCTGAAAAGAATTATTACACAGTTGCTTATTTTCCGGTGTTCTATAGATTTATGAACTAAAAATTAAAACGATAGTTATGCTTTAAGTTAGACCAGTTCTTTGTGTGAAGCCCACTGGGACAGGGTACTCGGTACCGGACAGGGGTATCACGGGGGTTATCACGGCGGTCCTTGGTCCAGACCGTGTCCCGAGCCCACAAGCAAAAGGGATTATTTACAGGGATTTGTCGTGACGCCACCCACGGGTTGTGGTCAATGGGGACCACCGCTGCTGCTGCTTGCCGCTGCCAGGAAGATGGATGGATGGTGCTGCAGCTAGATGGATGAGCCCGCGTGGGTCATGGCTGCTCCTGACAGGGTGAAAAACGTAATGAAGTTCTGTATGCTGGAATCACACAAGGGAGACTGAAGCAGGGTCACTGGGTTTTACTAGCAGTTTTTTCTCAGTAGAAAAAGTTCACGGCACAGTTCTTTTACACGGGTAACTCCGGATAGTCACTTAACCCTTTGCAGCCAGGATTCCTTCCTGA
Organism: Allobates femoralis; assembly: GCA_033576535.1. Lineage (NCBI taxonomy): Eukaryota > Metazoa > Chordata > Amphibia > Anura > Aromobatidae > Allobates > Allobates femoralis. The sequence goes on from JARQOC010000006.1 coordinate 298,141,316, forward strand.
GACCCTTCTCTCCCTCTGATACCTTTCAGGCTCTTCTCTAACTTCTCTTCTCTGTGGACTGTATGGGGGCAACTCGGTCCCTTGTCTGGCTTCTCCCTGTGTGTGGGTAGCAAGCCTGGGTCCTATGTGCTGCCTTGTGTGTTAGGAACTCTGACCTGGAATCAGAGTCCCCCATCGGTTTGTCTGGGATCTGGCTTATAGCTAGCGGTCCCCTCAGAGCTGACCCTCTGGTCCCAGCCTAGCCTTAGGTGTCCCTGTGTTGTGGGGGTCACTGGTCCCTTTCCTACCTGTGTGACTTCTGCACTGGGAAGGGATTCTCCTCACCGTCGTTCTCTTGCACCGCTGCCGTGTTCCCTTTGGACCCAGCTGTACTGGTCCGGTCTCTCCCCTTTCCCTTGGGCTTCAGGCTATGGAGCGGGCTTTCTCTCCAGGGAATGGTGTCTCGCATGATTCTGCACCTCCGGGGAGCCCAAACCCTCCGGGAAGTTCCTCTGTCTTTACTGCTCAGCCTACCCTGGCCTACTCTTGTCTTTACTGGTCTGCTCACTCTGGCCTACTCACTAACTCTTCCTGTTTTCCCTTTTTATCCCAGTGCTGTCACCTTGACTACATCTGACCCACTTGTGACTGGCCCTACCACCCATTGCCCGCCTAGAGTCCGGGCTCCGGGTTGGGTCTTGTGTCTGTAGGTGTGTTTTGAAGGTGGTTTGTGTAAAACCTGTCTTCACCTGCCTGGCTGCAGTTCCTACCTGTGGCCTCCCTGTACGCAGGGGCGCCACATTTGAACTCCCCAAAGTCTGAAACTTGGCAATCAGAGAGCATACTTACCCAAATAGCTAAAGCCATGCTAGAACTAGCTAAAGCCCTAATATAGTACCACTCTTCTCAAAAGTTTCTTTATACCAAATGTCTTATTATTACTTATAAAAAATACTCCTGAATTCTGATGAATTGTTATTGTCCCAGGCGGCCTTTCGCACAGAACTCTCCATCTCTCCTTGACCCAATGGGAACCGGGAAAGAATCCCTCATCTTCATGAAAAAAAGACTGAGGAGGCTTGAGGCACAATGGCTTCTGGCTGCTAGGAGGTTAGAGGCCAAGATTCAAGATACACCACATGAGCAGAAACAAGTATGCACATTCAATTCTATTCACTCATTTAATCTAGTTTTATGTCTAATATTTAATGTTTATTTCTTTTACTCAATGACCAATTAATCCATTTTCTATCATATCTCATTAGATTCTAGTCCATATTGGATTTTTAACAGAGGAATCCGGTGATGTTTTCAGTCCAAGAGTGCTGAAAGGAGGACCACTGGGGGAGATGGTGCAGTGGGCAGATGTTCTTGCGGCTTTGTACGTGCTGGGCCACAGTCTGAAAATAACAGTGTCTGTGAAAGAGCTGCAAAGGTGAGAATAGAAATGGTGTTGTTCTATCAGTTTCTCCAAATGTGATTTTGCTGTCTTGATAAAAGATTGAGCGTTAGTTTGTTATTGGAGCGGAACCTTTTTTTTCTTAGATTTTGATCGTATTGAAGGCACTCCTTTCTTCTGATACTTTTTTCCTTTAGTTACTTAGGTGTCCCTCCTGGAAGAGGAAACTGTCCACTAACAGAACCTCTAAGTTTTGATCTCATCTACACAGACTACCATGGCATGCAGCAGATGAAGCAGCACATGGGGCTGTCCTTCAGGAAGTACAGGTGAGAGGATGAGTTTAATTAGAGGCCATGGACCCAGATATGTATTTAGTCTGCAACTATATCTGGGGATTCCAGACTTTTTTGACTACAGACTTTCTACTGACACCATGACGTAAAACAGAGATATTTGACCTATTGTGGCTTCTTTGGCTACTTGATAGTTTATTGTGACTTTTGACTTTTCCCAGAGTTCCTCCAGCATTTATGCTCCAAACAGTAGTTACCCGTAGTTTCCCATTGTGCTTTGATGTATGTTGACAACCCATAAATAAATAGATCCCAGCACTCCACACCGACATTTGGCCCCTTACAGAGGGTCCATACCATGAACACCCCCCTCCTGCAGGTGCCGTCTGCGTGTGGTGGACACATTTGGGACAGAGCCAGCGTATAACCATGAAGAGTATGCCACACTCCACGGCTACCGCACAAACTGGGGATACTGGAACCTGCACCCCAAACAGTTCATGACAATGTTCCGTGAGTTTGGGAAGAGAATTCTGGGGGGTTTCAACTGGAGTGATCTGGCATCTTGCTAAGCATGCTACATGATTTCATATGTATGGTATATAAAAGATATCCCAAAATGTTGTCATCACCTAATAAATAAAGGGGAAGTATCACTTGATATTAGTCGTGTGCTTTCATTGGCAATTTACAACACTATTTTCTAATATTGTCATTGCGATAGCTAGGTCTCCCCAGTCACATAGCCAGAACCCAAAAGTATCAGCTTCCTTAAGATGTTTACTACAAGATGTCCATACAGAACATCATAACAAAATTAATATTGTAAATGAGTATTACAATAAGGGCAGTCAATTTCCAAAAAAATAAATAACCTTTTAATGAAACTTCCCCTTTGTTCTTCTCTTCGTGTGAGTGAGCCGCCATCTATGCCCCGCGGAGTTCATTTATCTTAACTTTATTAGGCACATGCATTGTTTTTCATTATTAGAACTGACAACAATTGGAAGAAAGCATTTACATTATCTAGTGCTCTGCACTATATCAGTGGTAAATGGCATTTAAGGTGAAGCTCATTTGGAGTAATTGCAGCATAGGGAGGTGTGAGGTACAAGTGTGATTTATGAAATAGCACGTTCATTTAGTGGGACATCTGGTTGCATAAAGGGTTTACAATAAAGAATAGTTTGAAGAATAGCTAATGAGGAATCGTATGATCTGATGTTATAAGTTAAGGAAGTTATACCAAATTTTTATGTGGGCAAAGCATAATTAGATTTTGCTGAGCCGCACATTATATTTTTGGAAGTATGTAAGTCTAATAGTGTATTGATGTTTATAGTATAGAAGAAATATCTGCAGGAATAGCTATATGTTATGACAAGTTTCCAGATGGGGAGATCATTTCCTCTCGGACTAAGGATAGGAATATATGTAGCGGATGCCTTACAGCCAAAAACCTGGAAAGCCGTGACATTTTTTTGCTGGATATTAAATTGATTAATTAATTGCTTATTGTTAATGGCTAATCTTTTTGAAAGTTTACCTCCACAACAAAACATTTACGTCCTAATCCTTTATATATATGAATGTGATGTAGCATAGTTTTATAACTTACGGATCACCATCTTTCCTGGTTTCAAACATCGCTCCTGTCTTCCTAAGCACTGTCAGGACTCTTATTTCCCAGCTCACACCTGGATTACAGTGTGGAGTGATGCTGCTTCCATCAATCTAAAGCCCCAGTCACACATAACGATATCATTAGAGAGATCGTTGTAGCTGTGACGTTACAATGATCTCTCCAGCGATTTCGTTCTGTGTAACACTTAGCAGCGATCAGGCCCCTGCTGTGAGGTCGCTGATCGCTGCGGGTCATTTTTTGATTGTTATTTTCCCACTGGTCAGCATGCATCACTGCGCTACGCAATGCTGATAACTATGATAAACACTGTTTATCATAGTTACCAGTGTTCTCCCTGCTTAGAGCTGCCTTACAGGCAGCGCTAAGTAGGGAGGACTCTGACATTGCCTTCAGCGATGTGGGAGATGGCTCCCAGGTCCCTGATCGCTGGGAGATCTGCCTGTTTGACAGCTCCCCAGCGATCAGGTAACGAAGCTCCAGCGATCCCGACAGGTCGTTATCGCTGTCGGGATCACTGGAACGGTTGTTCAGTGTGACAGGGCCTTAAGACTGTAAAGCCTCAAAACGAGGTTCTATAGACCTACATTTCGAAAGGGACTTTCCATTCACACATTGACCTCTACGTGAATTTGCCAATCTGAAGTCACGTAATAGAAAAGAGGATCGAAAACAGTGAAAGACGTTGATCAGTAAGTAATTAAATTCACCTACAATACATCACATACATATTTAGAATTGATTAGGGGATAACAATTTTGCTCGGAATCCTTTGATAAAGCACCACTCCATTGTTTTCTATTTCTACCACTGGAATGGTGCTTTAAGTCCCTTACACCTAATGTTATACTCATCCTCCGGTGTCTTCATCTGTTATCTGGTTGGTCTTTTACATTGTTTCATGGAGCGAGCCAGAGGTCACCATTCAATACCACTCTATAAGAGACTCATTTTGTCTCTCATAGACTTGTATTGACTTGTATTAACTTTTGATTTACAGACAGGCAGAAGTCATGGTCACAAGATGGTGTTGTGGGACTGGAGCGATGTTGAAAAGAGGTGAAGACTCTGGAGGGTCAGTATAAGGCCAGGACAGGGACTTAAATTTAAAGCACCACTCCAGCAGAAGAAAGGAGTTTACAATCAATTATGAATGATCTATCTGAAAATTTTGGAAAGAAAGTCTTAAGAACACCCTGTTAGGATAAGCTTTTATTTTCAAGGGTGCAAAAAAGAGCTAGCAATATCAGTCTTTTATTTCTAGCAATAGTTCATGCTTTACATCTGACTGCAGCCAGGATTTATGCAGCATATCGGACTTACAGGACTTTGTGATATAAAGGGCAAGACAGCCATACAAACACGCTCCGGCCGCAGCACTGCATGCTGCCCATTCTGCAGCAGCGTTACAACCAGTTGGATTGCAGGCAGTGTATGAAACCATGAAGCCCCAAAAAATGTTTCAGATTCTATATTATCAATGTCGCTTCTCCTATATTTCTATGTATGATCAAGGAATTTGTGTGATTTCTCAAATTGCCAGAGTAGTAAAATTCTCTTCAGGCATTTTACTTACTAGTGCCATTGACCCTGGTCTATCAGTAACTATAAATGTCAGGCAATAGTTTCACCTCTGGTAGATAATTTAGTACACATATACATTGATATATAGCTATGATGCCTACATATAGTTATATAGCTATGATGCCTACAGTGCTCTTCTACAGCTGATGATTCAATCAGGAAATCAACCAATAACAGCATTTTGGCATGGAGCTATTGGCAATGTTCCTGCATTTGTGGTACCCTGTGTTACTGCACGTCCGTTTTGCTTACGCTCTTCATTTGTTTTATTCCCGCACCATCATTGTTGCACTGCTCGATTACTTGTATTGAATAGCATTCCCATGCATCAATTTGCCTGATTGTGTCCCCTATAGTTCTATAGTTTACTGACCACAGTCTATTTGTAGACAGTTTCATCTCTGTGCCATTATTCTACAGCTCACACTCCAGATAACTCCTTCATGGGGTTTGTAACAGATGAACTAAATGAAACTGAGCGCCAACAGGTGGCTCAGAACAAGGTCAGAAACATGGCTGTCGTATATGGAAAAGAAGCTGCTATGTGGAAGGTAAACTATTTTCTCTTTCATTTTTTATTATTATTATTATTATTATTATTATTATTATTATTATTATAGTGCCATTTATTCCATGGCGCTTTACATGTGAAAAGGGTTATACATAGACAAGTACAATATTTAAGAGCAATACAAGGCACACACAGGTACAGGAAGAGAGGACCCTGCCGGCGAGGACTCATAGGGCCGCTTTACACACACCAACTTCTGTGACCAACTTCTGAACAGATCTCTGGTTGCAGTGAAATCATGGACACATTGTTACATTTGTACATAGCCACAAAATGGAGCAATGTGTCCATGATTTCACTGCAACCAGAGATCTGTTCAGAAGTTGGTCACAGAAGTTGGTGTGTGTAAAGCGGCCCATAGTCTACAAGTGATGGGTGAGGATACAGTTGGTGAGGGAAGAGCTGGTTGTGCAGTGGGTTAATGGACTGAGGCTCACTCACTGCAGGATGTAGGCTAGTTGGAAGAGTTGTGGTTTCATGTTCCTTTTCAAGGTTTCCACAGTAAGCGAGAGTCTGATGTGTTGGGGCAGAGAGTTCCAGAGTATGGAGGATTCATGGGAGAAATCTTGTACGCGGTTGTGGGAACAAGAAATAAGAGGGGAGTAGAGAAGAAGATCTTGTGAGGATCATGGGTAAGTACAGGGAGACCATGTCACAGATGTATGGAGGGGACAAGTTGTGGATGGCTTTGTATCACATAGTTAGGGTTTTGAACCGGGCCTCAGAGAAATGTGGAGCCAGTGAAGGGCTTGGCAGTGAGAAAAGGCTGGGGAATAGTGGAAAGACTGGTTGGTTAGTCAGGAAGCAGAGTTTAGGGTAGATTAGAGACATGCATGAGTGGTAGAGGGGAAGCCAGAGAGCAGGAGATTGCAGTAGTCAAGGCAGATTATGATGAGAGCATGCAATAATGTTTTTGCAGTATCGCATAATCTTTATCAGGGCGGGCTCTGCCGCTGATGTCACAAAAAAGGGCAGTATCAGCAGCCGGGACCTGCCCCTAACTATTCCTTGCTGTGCACCTGCGTGAATTAAGACACTGGCGCGCAGGTGAGGAGGGGCCCACACACAGGCAGGATGCGGCACAGAGAGGCAGGTGGCGGGAGTACAATCTGAGCAGCGAGGAGAGCAAGATAAGTGAACTTCCTCTGGATTTCTTAACTGAAAACTTTCTAAAGTGTTTTTTACAGATTACAGGTGGGGTAGCGACATGAGGGACACCTTCCCTGAATGCAGCATATACGCTGAATTCAGCGCTGCATTTAGTTTGCAAAGCACCAGGGGGGTGACAGGTCCTATTTAAAATTACTGTCCAAACTTTCCCAATGCAACAACTCCAAGTTTGACCCTGAAAAAATATGCGAATGGTAACAGCTAATGCATGGCTTCCATGATGTCAACATTTTTTTAGGGCTTTACTTTTAAAGGGAATCAGTCATCAGGTTTTTGCTGCATCTAAGAGCAGCATAAGAGGCACAGACCCTTATTCCAGTCATGCATTAGTTACTGGGCTGCTTGCTAAAATTTTTATAAAATCACAGTTTTCTCTGATGAATATCTACCAGTTTTCTTTAAGGTAGTGTCACACGTGGCGATCTGGCCTGCGATGTCGGAAGCGATGTGCAGGTGCACTCTCGCTTCCGACATCGCAGGCCAGCTGTCACACGGCACGACGTTGCCGGTGACGCGGCGGCGATGTGGGCGGAGCCATCGCTCGCTGGGCTGGGCTCAGCCCAGCGAGCGATGGCTCAGGAACGCTGCGATATAGGCTGGATCGCGCCGCCAACAGTGTCAGACGGCGCGATCCAGCCTAATCGCTGGTCACAGGTTGACAGGTTTATGAACATGTTCATAAACCTGTCAACCTGTGACCAGCGATAATTTGCAGTTGCGTCGCGCTGTCACACAGCACGACGCACTTGCAATATCGCCCGCCACGTGTGACACTACCTTTATAGTGAACTCTCAATAACCACACCACTGATTGGTATCTTTCTGTGTACTCTGTGCATAGGCACAGTTGTGCGAAGCAGGGTTATACAGAGTCATGAATATGGAGGACTATATGGCAGCAGGTTTACTAGTCCTGTAGTGCTAGCCTCCTTCAGATTCAAGAGTAATTTTTATCAAATCTGAAGCACACAGCCAATTTAGTGATACATGCTGCTCTCAGATGAGGTATGAAAACCCCAGTTACTGATTCCCTTTAAGCCTAAATCTACAGGTAATTTGTCATCATCATTGTGTTTACCATTGTATTCAACCAGTTATGTAATGTTACCTCTAAAGATTTATTGTATCTGCTACCATTTCCTATACTTTGATATCTCACTCATACATAAACCTAAGATCTTTCTAAATATGTCATGAGTCTGTGATAGCTTTTTGCTGTGTGTTTTACTTTAGGTGTTTATTTCTTTAGTACCTGTGAGGGTTAATGTTGTTCCTTCATTGGTAGTGCTAGGAAGGCTTGCTGCAGTGTATGTTCACCCCAACTTCTTAAGTAATCATGTGTTCCTTCAGCTGTTGTGGGTGATAGCTCATTCTTACCTTGACTAGCCTGGAATGTGGATGTGTGTGAGCTTCTGCTATGAAGATCAGCCCACCTGGTGCCGTTCCCCCTACACTGTTTGGAGTTAAGCAGCAGATTTAAAGGGAATCTGTCACAAGGATTTTGCTACCTCATCTGAAAATAACATAATGTAGAGATGGAGATCCTGATTCCAGCGACGTGTCACTTACTGAGCTGCTTGCTGTCATTTTGATAAAATTACTGTTTTCTCTGCTGAAGATTTAGCAGTTCATAAATATGCTGGACTACCTGGCAGCAGGCAAAATAGTCCTCTAATGATAATCTCCAGATGATTAGACAGTGATTTTATGAAAACTACGCTGAGCAGCCCAGTAAGTGATACATTGCTGGAACCGGAATCTCTGGCCCTACATTTTGCTACTCTCAGATTAGGTAGCAAAAACCTGGTGACAGATTCCTTTTAAGTAGTGTAGTTTTTGGGTTTTCTCTGTTCCTTTAGGTGGGAAGATGGGGTTATATTCCAGGATATCTCAGGAGATAGGGTTACGCTGGTGGCTCAGATCTCGCCACCTTCTGGTGTACCTCTCAGATAAAAGACAGTGCACGGTCTCAGTGTTAAGGGACAGATTAGGTGTCTCTTTCCTTGGAGGGAGTCGGTAGTTAACCCCGTATCTCCCTATGACATTATCTATGTTGTTGTAACTCACGGTTGCAAATTGCCTCTTCAGAGAGAAAAAAGACTTGAACTCTAGTTCCTCCTGTATAAAGTAGTAATCCTAAAAGTCAATATTGACTTTTAGACTTGCCCTATGACAGGATAAAAGCCAAACCAGAATTTCAAGTTGCAGTCATGGTGTTTCGGAGTATTGCCCCTTGTCAGTGCAAAGTATGAAATCTGATTTGGCTAGGCGATAGCAAGCCCTCCTGCCGCCTGAGCATCCCCGCAACCAAAGTGAGGACCGGGGGGGGTAGGGTGCTGTCGGGTTCCAGCACCGCCGCCCTCCTGTAGCCTTTAGTGAGGAGTGTGGGGGTGGGCTGCCAGTTTTCGGCACCGCCGCCCTCTTACACAATCATGCGGCGCCGATCACACAGGATGAAAACTTGTCATGCTGGCGCCGCCCCCTTCACCACTGCCGCTCCCCCTGGCTGCTGCCGCTTAATCCTCAGGGCTCACACTGTCCAATGGACGGTGCGGCCCTGGGTGAGAGGCTAAGACTGCAATCTAAGACTTAAGTTTTTACCTTATGGAGAGTGATACTTCAACTCTAGTGCCATCTATAGAAAGTAGCAAACCCAAAATTGAATAATAAGACCTGCCATATGACTTAGGATAAAAGCTAAACAAGAATCTCAATTTGCAGGCACAGCATTTTGGGGTATTGCCCCTCGTTAATGCAAAGTATGAGATCTGATTTAGCTAGGTGAGAGAATACGACTGAGATCCACGGGGTAATGTTTCTGGTTGTGGAGAGTGACATGGCAAATCTGGCATGCCAATATCAGGAGGCTTAAATGCCTTGTAATGCTTTTCTAGGAAATTAAATATGCAAACTGTCTCTTCAAGGCAGAAGAGAACTTGAAGTCTAATGTAACTTATTCTTGTATCACCGCATACTAGTGTTTAACAATACAACTTGTCATGCTTGATAGAGAGAAGAGGATGCCAAATTACAGATTTCTAGTTGACTGACAATAAATTTACTATTTAAATGATTTCTTTTCTGTTTTTACATTCTAGCATTTCCATCAAATCTGTCTTCTCCATTACTTCCCAAATTTGCCAGTTTTGTGAGTTATTCACTTCCTTCTCTCTTTTTCCTATGAATTCTTCCCTGATGATGTGATACAGTTGCAGGTATGTATATATATCTACATTCCTCATCTCCCTCTCTCCTAGTCACTAATCCATCTCAACATGAGCTGTTAAAATGTAGAGTGTCCAGTTGTCAAAACTGCAGTATTAAGTAAACAGCCATATTCTCCATATAGTGCCACAGATAGAAAGTGAAGAGGAGAAGCTTCTAAAGATGTTACTCTGATGATACATCAAACATCAAACATAAGGGAATTCATTGCCAGGTTTTTGTTACCCCTTCTTATAGCAGCATACACTGATTAAAGCAATGCATTATTTACTGGACTAGCTTGCTGTCATTTTGATAAAATCACTGTTTTATCTACTCAGGATCTAGCTTTTATCTGAATGTTGAGCTCTGTATAACCCCACCCCCACCATGATTGGCAGAATCCTGTCCATGTACAGTGTGCACAGAAAGCTGCCAATAAGTGGTGGGGCCGAATTATATACACAGCTCATGAATATGGAGGCAGTAGGTTTACTAGTCAACCAATGATAATTTCCTGCTAATAAAACAGTGATTTTATAAAAACTATACTAAGCAGCCCAGTAAATGACACATCAGTGGAATCAGGTCTCTTCCACTATGGTATGCTACTTTCAGATTAAGTGTCAGATTTCCTTTAAGGAGAGTTCACATTAGTGGAGGTCCCATCAGTTTCTCATAGAAATGACAGCCTGCATAGAAATATTAATTTGGAAGTCTGAAAGAACTTCACAATGGGTAATTGTAAAAGAAAAAGTTTATATCTATACCTTGCTAGACATTGATCTATAAAAGATATAAATATACTATATATACATAAAACATATACCGTACTAGCTAGACATTGATCCATAAAAAGAAATATAAGTCCTTTCTTTATCGTTCCCATTCCTTTTGAATCCAGTTTTAATTAACAATACCATTTTCCCCAAGAATGCATTGCTTTTTATGTAAGCACTCCAATAGCTATAAATACAATTAAAAAAAAATCATAACTCCCCTTGTCAGTCTCCCAGCATTCTGATGGTCTCAGTTGAACTATATAAACTCATTCTTCTGTGATAATGTACTGCACGTGACCCTGCAGTCAGTCACTGATGGCCGGAGTGGTCATATTCATATGGGTAGCTATCCATCACTTCAAAGACGTAACCATAGAAAGGCTCAGACCATCAGTGAGGTAGCTTGGAACAAGCAAGGAGTTTTTTATTGCATTTGCTGCATTTGATGACTCCAAATAATGAGACATCCTATGATTCTAGGGTAAAGAAAAGTTTCTGGCAGTATTACACAAGCACATGGAAGTGCATGGGACTGTTTATTTTGAGACCCAGAGGCCCCCGGAAGTTCCTGCTTTTGTTAAAAACCATGGTTTGCTGCCACAACAGGATCTACAGCAGCTCCTGAAGAAGGCCAAGGTGAGAAATGCATTGTACTGGATCAACAGTTCTATTAGTATACAGCTAAAGGTCCCCGTCACATGTCTGTTCAAAAACATGCATGTGTGGCACGTCCATTTTGACCATGCATGTTTATTCCTATCATTTATCTGTCTGTATGTATTTAAAAACATGTGTCATCCATGTGCAACCCATGTGTCATTGGATTTTTCCAGTATGGATTCAGAAAATGAAATTACAAAGCTTCTCCTAAACTTTGAATGTTAAACGTGTACAGCACACAGACAGCACATGGATGCCCTCCGTTTGCTGTACATGTTTACAGAGACCCATAGATTTGTATCTCCCCTTTTGCTTCCAGGAAAAAATGTACATGTCTCCATGTAATTCACATGGACACAATGTGTGTGTGAAAAGAGGAATGTGAGCTGCACCATAGATTTTTGTGTGTCAGCCGTGAAAAAAATGTCACATATATGGATGTCCCATGTATCGTAAAGAGATAAAATAAGACAAGCGCACAAAGGGTGATATAGTATTGGGTATAGGAAATTATGGGGAGATGAAGAGGTCCTCACCTGACAATGTTGGGCATGTCGCAACCCCATCATGTGCCCATGGAGGATACAGTTGCGGCAATCAAAGCCATGGAGAGAAGACAGTCTTCATCTGCAAATATATTGAGATGAAAAAAGGAGATGGATATTTTCTGGTTGACCGCACTGCTGCTAGAAAAGTAGTCATTCCACACTGGTAGTGTTTTATAGTAGTTTTATTATGCTTTTCAAGTTTGTACCTAACTCTGTTAAAACAATAGACTACCCGGAAAACTGGGCATGTGAAGGGGCCTTACGAGTGAACGTGCGTGATGAAGTCTGACTGTAAAGTCTGAACACAAGTCTACAAATGTAGCAGTGCCTGGGAGAAATATTTGCTCACATTAGAATTGCTTTAGACATATTAATAAGATTTAACGTTAGATAAGGACAAAAGTTTAGACATAAAATACAACTTTTGGCCAGTTTTAGTTGCAATATGGGCTCGTTGTTGCACAACTGTTAGCATTCAATGGATTCTACGGTTCTGTCTGTTGGAGTCATAAGAGTACGTGCCTAATCAGGAGACACTGCATTTTAGATACAGTCATTCTTCTGGCGGAGACACTAGTGTTCTCAGAGAACACACAGTGTACATGCCCACAATCACGATTGCGGAGAACACTCGAGCCTCTGCAAGAATAAATTGACATGCTGCGACTCGGGAAGCTGCGGCACGTGGCAGTTTACACAATATAAAAATGAAGCTCAGTGAGCATGAGATTTCTATAAATTTCAACCATTGTGGTTGTACTGAACAAGGGAGCATTTTAGACACAGTGAAAATATGTTGCGTCCAAAACGCCGCTACTCCTGATCATGGGCACTCACCCTTAGACTTGATGGATTTACACCTTTAACAAATATGGTGCAAATATACTCCTAGCTGATGATTGTGTAAAATTGGCTCATAAGTGATTACCTGTTGAAAGAAGTTACATATCAGACCGAAGTAAAAAAAAAAAAATATTAACCTAGGAAGGGGGCAAATGTTTTTTTATGAGATTATATGAAAGAGGATCTATCAGGTGCCATAAATGTGTATTTTTTTTAACCAGGCATAAATGTTGCTGTTCTTTTGGACATGGCATTATTCATTGTTTGTTCCTGATATCTCTGTTCCTGAAATATGGCTCCTCTTAGGGTCGCTTCACACTGCGGCGTGATCCGGTCCGGTGCTGTCCAGGATGACCCAGACAGCTGCGGACCGGATCAGCACACAGGACTGGGGGGCTAATATGCCCTCCGGTCCAGTGTGCAACGCACGCAGCTGCAGCCGGTGACAGCTCAGGACCGCAGCACCTGCAGTCCTGACTTATCAGCAGCGGGAACTGCGTGCGCTGCACACTGGGCCGGAGGGCATATTAGCCCCCCAGTCCTGTGTGCTGATCCGGTCCGCGGCTGTCTGGGTCATCCCGGACAGGACCGGATCACGCCGCAGTGTGACGCCGGCCTTACCTGTGTATAGATCTAGTATTTTAACTAAATGGGTGTGGTTATATATATTCTTCACATACAGATTAATTGGGACCACACCCAGCTGGCTAGCTGGACTAAATTTACAGGGAAGAACGGGTTATATCTTAGGAATGAAGAGGCACAGGTACAAAAGAAAAACAGTGCTAGATTCAAGATAACAGCAGCATTTATGCTAGATAACATATATTAATTGCACAGGAGAGATCCATTTTAAAGATACTAGATTGTAGTGTCTTTTATTTTCTATATATGATTAATGGGGATGCTTTTCTCTTTTTAAAGTTCAGAGATTTGATTCCAGTGGCTACAATAATAGATGAAACTGACGTCTGGAGATAGCTTATCCCATTGTGTCTTAAAGGAGTCCATTTTTATTATTTCAAAGAATATATGAAACTTTCTACTATACTCTATATTTCATTTCTTTACTTTTTAAGATTTATGTTTGCTGTTGTTACAAAAACAATGTGGCACCCCCACTCCACGTCAACTATCCCTCTGCCTCTCCTCCCTTATCCCTAAAAAGTATGAGACAGTGCAGGGGTGGGTGACTTTCCCTGATAATACAACCCTACCTAGCAGTGGGGGTCGGCGCCCTAAACCACGATGTGGCGCCCCCACTCATCACTTGCTGGCACCTAGGTCTGCCCCTACACTCCAAATATCAACCTTATTAGGGATCTGTAGTGTTAGATAACAGGGTACAGTATAACACAATATGGTACTCATCTTGGTAGCTGTTTTCAGGGTTTACCACCCACACCTCTTCTGCCTAGACACGTTTCACTTTTCAGCTCATTAGGATGCCTTGTCTCTCACACTCCAGCCTGTATGTGTGTTTGCTGATAGTAGTAATATGGCAGGGCATATTTTCATTAGCTAGCTGACAACAACAGTAAAGCAGTCATTTGGCAGGTTAATGGTTAACAGTTCAGCCGAATTTCAGAAAATGCTGCAAGGACCTGTGTGATGTCATGACCATGTGACTACAATAGGCAGAGCTAAGTCTACATAAACTCAGGTTCTTTATACAGAGCAGTTGACGTTGAGTTAATGGGACCCTGTCAGATCGTTTATGTCCCCCAAGCAGACTAGTCTATGTGCTAATTTACATAAGAAAATGTAAGTTTATAAATGCTTTTTTTCAACTTTACCATGACAGTATTAGGTCAGGCAGGGATGTTTAGGTAAAGACTATGAAGCAGCAGGTACAGATAGTGATAGCTTGGAGGGCATAAACAATCTAACAAGTTCCCTTTGATATTTAGTGGAAAGTACAAGGATTTCTATAAAATAGACAGGCAATCTGACAGACCTGCTTGAAAGGTAGAACGCCCTACTGACATACAAGAAAAAGAAAGCTGGCACATAGCGTACATTAGCAGAGGCCGTGTAAGGGCTTTTCTGATCTATAGGTTTTCTGAGACACAGGTCATTTACACAACATGTACCCAGGGGACAATCAACCAATTATTTCCTTGAACCTAATGACATATTGACATTAATGTTGATGGATTCTTTTGAAGAAGATGTACTCAGAATTAAATTGTATGCTTATACTCTCCATTATTCTGACAAATTGTTGCCTCATTTACGTCTGATTAATAAGCCAGTCAGTTTATAGAAAATTTACACCTTCCGATACAAAATAAACTTCAGGTCATTGTGTTTGTGAACATTGTTACTGTGCCCATCCCAATAAATACTAATGATATAACCTATCCTTTATTTGGACCTAATCCTACCTAGTATACATATAGTGACTTCAAAAAGTATTAATGTGCATCTTCCAGGAGGACAACAACCCTAAACAGACTGCCAGAGCTACAATGGAATGGTTTTAATCAGAGTACCTGTATATTCATATGGTTAAATGGCCAAAAGTCCAGACCTAAAGGCCCAGTTACACACACAGATAATTGTGCAGAGATTGTTGGCAGATCTCTGGTTGCAGTGAAATCATGGACACATTGTTCCATTGTGTGGCCGTATACAAATGTAACAATGTGTCCATGATTGCGAACAATCTCTGCACAATTATCTGTGTGTGTAACCGGGCCTTTAATCCCATTGAGAATCTTTGACAATACTTTCAGATTGCTGGTTTTAAGGCCGCTTCACACGCTAGGATCTCGTTAACAATATCCTTGAAACGTCACGGATTTGTGAACTTTCCAACAATATCGTTAGTGCGTCCTTGCGTGTAAATGAATGATGTAGGATGGAAAAATTGTTGGAACGGTCATCACAAAAATTAGATCCTGACCACAAATCTATTGTTCGTCGTCCAATTAAGGAACTGTGAAGAAGCTACATCGTTCAGTGTGGCACCTTTTTGAACAATTTCGTTTAAAAATCTCCTATTCCTGCTGCTTTAAAAGATTGTTCAGTCCTTGCTCTCCTATTTAACTGGTGTGTTGCCGAATAGGCTATCGTTAACGATATCTTTGTGTGTGACAACGCAATAACGATGTTGGAACGATCACTGTCACGTGATCGTTCTAAGGATATCATTAACGATATCCTAGCGTTTGAAGCGGCCTTTAGACACTCTCCATCCAATCTCACTGACCTAGAACTATTTTGCAAAGAAGAATGGGGAAACATTTCAGCCTCTAGATATGGAACACTGGTGTAGACATACCCCAAAAGACTTGCAGCATTAATTGCAGAAAAGGTGGTTCTACAAAAGTATTGACTTGGGGGCTGAATACAAATGCACATTACAATTTTCAGAATTATGTTTTTTAAATATTTAGAAAACTGTTCAATTTTTCACATCACAAATACTTGCTACTTTGTATTGGAATATCACATAACATCCTGATAAAATATATTTACGTTTGTGAGTATATTGTGAAAAATATGGTAAGTTCATAGGGTATAAATACTTTTTCAACGTACTGGTGCTATAGATATCGGATGCTTTGATGGCTTTTTTTGGTTGTTGGTGTTGTTTACTGTGTGATAATGACAAACAAACCTGACACTTCATTAACACTGCCCATTAAGATGTGAAGCCCAATATTTATTTTTCCTAGCCAAATGCATATTTTAAGAGCGGTTGACCAACAGCAAGCTGCAGATATACAGTGGGTATGGAAAGTATTCAGACCCCTTCACATTTTTCACTCTTTGTTTTATTTCAGCCATTTGTTAAATTCAATAAAGTTATTTTTTTTCTCATTAATGTACACTCTGCACCCCATCTTGACTAAAAAAAGAAATATCACATGGTCATAAGTATTCAGACCCTTTGCTCAGACACTCATATTTAAGACACATGCTGTCTATTTCCTTGTGATCCTACTTGAGATGGTTCTAGTCCTTCATTGGAGCCCAGCTGTGTTTAATTAAACTGATAGGACTTGATTTGGAAAGGTACACACCTGTCTATATATTACCTAATAACTCACAGTGCATGTCAGACCAAATGAGAATCATGAGGTGAAAGGAACTGCCCAAGTAACTCAGAGATATAACTGTAGCAAGGCTACAAAAAAAAAATCAGCAGTACTCAAAGTTCCTAAAAGCACAGTGGCCTCCATAATCCTTAAATGGCAGAGTGTGGGACCACCAGAAGTCTTCCTAGACCTGGCTGCCCAGCCAAACTGAGCAATCATGATAGAAGAGCCTTAGTGAGCGAAGTAAAGAAGAATGCCAAGATTACTGTGGCTGAGCTCCAGAGATGCAGTAGGGGGATGGAAGAAAGTTCCATAAAGTCAACTAACACTGCAGCCCTCCACCAGTCGGGTCTTTATGGCAGAGTGACCCAATGGAAGTGTCTCCTCAGGGCAAAACATATGAAAGCCTACATAGAGTTTGCAAAAAGCACAACAAGGACTCCTAGACTATGAGAAATAAGATTCTCTGGTCTGACAAGATGAAGATAGAACTTTTCGGTGATTATTCTATGCGGTGTGTGTGGAGAAAACCAAGCACTGCTCATCACCTGCCCAATACAATCATCTCAACAGTGAAATATGGTGGTGGCAGCATCATGCTATGGGGGTGTTTTTCAGCTGTAGGGACAGGACGACTAGTTGCAAATGAAGGAAACCTGAATGCGGCCAAGTACAGAGATATCCTGGATGTAAACCTCTTTCAGAGTGCTATGGACCTCAGACTTGGCCGAAGGTTCATCTTCCAACAAGACAATGACCCTAAACACAAAGCTAAAACAACAAAGGGGTGGCTTCAGAATAACTTTGTGACCATTTTTGACTGGCCCAGCTAGAGCCCTGACCTAAACCCAATTGAACATCTCTTGAGAGACCTGAAAATGTCTGTCCACCAACATTCAGCATCCAACCTGATGGAACTGGAGAGGATCTGCAAGGAAGAATGGCAGAGGATCCCCACATCCAGGTGTGAAAAACGTTGCATCATTCCTAAGAAGACTCATGGCTGTACTAGCTCAATATGGTGCTTCTACTCAGTACTGAGCAAAGGGTGTGAATACTTGTGACCATGTGATATTTCAGTTTTTCTTTATTAATAAATTTGCACAAATATCTATATTTGTGGGTTTTTTTCAGTCAACATGGGGTGGCAAAGCTAACAAGCTTTCATATCATGTTTATGCTTTATGCATAGCTTTGCTGCCAGTTAAAGGGTTTCTGCAGACATAGGATATTTATGACCTATTTATAGGAAATATCATCAATATCAAATTTAGTGGGGGTCCAAAACCCAGTGCCCCAACAATCAGCTTATTAGAGCACCAATGGCGGATGGCTGTAAACATCAAATAGAGCTGCACTGTGCAGCTTCATTCATTATGTACTGGTCTCTGCCGACCATTGCAGATCAGTCCCTGTTCAAGAGAATAGGAGCTGATCAGCAGCACTTAGCAGAGGTTACTACACGTTTAATGGAGCCTTAAGTAGAGCCCCGTTCAGTGTTTACACCCAGATGCTGTTGGAGCTAATACTTATTGGGGGTGTTTGGTGCCAGCCCCCACTGATTGGGTGCCGATGACCACTACTACAAATAGGTCATAAATATCATTTTCCCAGGACACCGCTTTAACTTTCATTTGAACCTTGATTATTCCATTTAGCTGCTTGAATAGCACTAATTACACATGAGCATCATAGATCAGTGGTCCCATAGCAAGAACAGACAGCCACTCTGTACTAGTGGATCCGGTTCTGGCAGACTGCAGCTGCCTTGTATTCAATTTATAGCCATTTATGTAAATAGCCACCAAGTAATATTATATTTCTCTTGCAGCAGCTGTTGCAATTGAAATACCTGGCAGTTCTCTGCCCAGCAAAGTCAGTTGTCAGCCAAGCGGGAGCAGGGAGGGGAGTCTTTTAGGAATCCGCTCCAACCCAACTGAAGTACCGCAGTAAACTTTTCATCAAACCTTACAATGCATACCATAAAACACAAATTCTGCAAAATTACTTTAACTTAAATACAAACCAATATAGAAAATCACATTATGCAGAGACTATGTAGACATCAGAATCATGAGCTGGCTTTGTTTTTAATGTATAACATTTTATGCTGTACTGGTATACCTAGTTGTGAACTGTAAGATAATATAAATTGTACATATTTTTGCCCACTTAAAGATTTTGTGTGGGATAACAAAATTGTGCTGCGGTACGTTTTCCCTCATGTATCTGCTGATTTAGCAAGTCTGAATAGTAATTTCTTTTTTTCCTTTAGATTCGTTCTATTGAGTATTAAGTTATTTCATAAATGCTGTTTTTTGCCAGGCTTATGTTCCATGAAGTTCATAGTTTATGTTTTTACAGACCAATGGAAGAAAGTTAACACTCTATTATTTAGCTATTTATTGATATTTTTAATATCTGTAAAGCAATGGAGGGTGGCCGGTAAGAGACCATAATGTTGAAATCTTTTTGGAGTTGAGATCTCTTTTTTAATATTAGGAGGGTGGGTAATTCTGACTGCTAACTAATAAAGGAGATGTTTGGGATTCATTTTTGTCCCATAGGCTTTCAATTGTAGAAGCAAACAAACATAGTTATTCCCACCACTACCTAGTCTTTGTTGGCATGCTGCATAGGTGACATATCAGTTCTGTTTACTCTCTATAGCTCAAACCCTATGATAGATTTTGTCTTTGACAACCCCTTTGACCATGGTTTGTAGAGTGAAAAGTACATGGACTTTATAGCAACATTGTTTGCTGAATATTCTTATCAACCCATGTTTAGGGAGATACAATGCTTAAAGAGTAATTTCCACTACTTCAAACCCTTGATAATTGGAGTGTTTGCCTTCTTTAACCCCTTCATGACCCGGGAATTTTTCATTTTTCATTTTCGATTTTTGCTCCCCTGCTTCCAAGAGCCATAACTTTTTCATTTTTCTGTCAATATAGACATATGACAGATTGTTTTTTGCGGGACGAGTTGTACTTTCAGATGCAATCATTTATTTTACCATATAGTGTGCAAGGAAATTGCTAAATAAGTCCAAGTGCGGTAAAATTGCAAAAAAAGTGCAATCACACTTTTGTTTTGCGTTTTTTAGCCGCCATTATCACTATATGGTAAAACCGACTTGACGGTGTGATGCCTCAGGTCGTATGAGTTCGTAGATACCAAACATGTATACCTTTACTGATATCTAAGTGGTGAAAGAAAATTCAGAAGTTTGGGAAAAAAACAAAGTGCACTTTTTGCGCCATATTTTACAACCCGCAGCGTCCTCATTTTTCAGGATCTGGGGCTGTGTGATGGCTTATTTTTTGCATCTTGACCTGACCTTTAATAATACCTTTTTGGGTGGATACACTGTCTTGATCGCCCATTATCACATTTTATAGCAATGTTGCGGTGACTAAAATAATGTCATTTTGGCGTTTGGACCATTTTTTCCATTATGCAGTTTAGGGCTCTCATTAATTGATTTTATATGTTGATAGATTGGGCGATTCTGAACGCGGCGATACCAAACATGTGTATTTTTTTATTTTTTTAATACTTTTATTGTGAATGGGGGAAAAAGGGGGTGATTTGAACTTTTATGTTTGTTTGGTTTTTTTTACAGTTTTAAAAATTTTTATTTTTTTGTAAGTCTTATT
The DNA here is from genome assembly GCA_033576535.1 of Allobates femoralis. Lineage (NCBI taxonomy): Eukaryota > Metazoa > Chordata > Amphibia > Anura > Aromobatidae > Allobates > Allobates femoralis. Next base: position 298,161,702 of record JARQOC010000006.1, read on the forward strand.
TTTACACTGCCCCTTTAAGAGACATCCTGCTGCACAGTCCAATCGCTTCTGGGAGATACCGATGAGCTGCAGCTCATCAGTATCTCCCAGAATCGCGGACTTGTTGTGGTTGGCAGCGCCTGTCAACCACAACCCGGAAGTGGTCTCTGACAGCATCCGGGGTCTAGCCAAGACCCCGGGCTGTCACATGACTGTTGGAATGTTCCCCGCCGCGCTGCCTTGGATCCCGCTGTCAGTGATTGACAGTGGGATCCAATGGCTTAACAGCACCCATCGGATCCCGGATCCGATCGGTGCTGTTACCTTGACATCTCAGCTGATGAGATCAGCTGAGATGTTGGGGCTTTGATGTGAGCTCCACGCCGGAGCTCACATCAAACACCCGGACACTGCCCATGGCATCCTCCTACGTCATAGGTCATGAAGGGGTTAAAATAAAAACACTTATACCTTACTCTAACCTCTGGTGCGGGTGCTGTTCCAGCAGTGTAAGCTCTCCCAGAGCTCACATCAAGTTGTTACATTAAGTGAGGCCTGCAGCCAATCAGCACTGGATTCCATCTCCCCACATTCAGACTAATCAAACCTGAAGAGAATATCAGACCTGCAATTGCTCAATTACTGCTGATGTTTGATACATGTGAAGGAGGGGAGAGTGAGGCCATCTTGGGTGCAGTGCTCACGTGATGCAACATCTTCACGTGAGCCCTGGTAAAGTGAGTGCCAATACTGCTGGAACAGCGTCACCACCAGAGCTTTGTATAAGTGTTTTTATTTTTACGGGGACAAACACTCATATCTGTAGTTTCAAAGAGGTTTTCCACTGCTCAGACAATGCCTTCTCAATGTGAATGGACTTACATTATATTACGTTTTATGCTTGGTATAGTTTAAACCACAGTGGTGGCATATTTCTGGCTTAAGCATGTAGTAATATAAGCATGAAGTATAAGTACCTTATTTGTGGTTTATGTTATTGGCTTGACTCTATTATACTTAAATGATGAAGTTTTTATTGTTCAATTAAGATAAACTGCTTGTCTGCAACAATAGTTAAAGTAGCTGAAGCATCGGGTATTAGAATTACTATTATGATTTAATGAGATCTAATAGCATGAATGTAAAAAAGCAAGAGTAGCGCACTATACTGAACTAGTACCTTTAATAAATATCTTAAAAGCAACACACATACAGACTCAACAAAAAACATAAAGCATCCTCCGTTAGAGGCATAGGGAATTATGTATTTACTTAAAGGGGTTGTCCAGTCTTGCAGAAATTTTCTCCAAGCATTACAGCTTGCCAATCCCAAGACTATGTCATGTACACACTGCTAGGATTTGTCTCTGGTGGCAGGTTGAGCAGTTGTAAAGTAAGCAAGTATGTAAATTGCATACTTGTGGTTACAGGCTGAATAAAGCATTGAAGAGTTAATTGACATGTGGCCACAATTATGCACATTGCATATTTGCAGGGCCGGCCCTAGGCATGTGCGAGTTGTGCGGCAGCACAGGGCGCCACGCTCTAGGGGGCGCTGCAGGGAGACAGCAGTCACTGTGATTTGCAGGGGCCTCGCTTTTCCTTCCTGCGCCCAAATCTTAAGTTGAAAGCACTCATTCTGTTGTTCTGTGTACAGCACAGTGTACCTCAGCAGAACGAAGATGAACCATGCAGTACACCGCCCCTCCTCTCTCCAGAACCATCAAGTCTCCTCTCGGCCTCCAGCCTGTGTAGAATGGAGGAGCGTCCCCTCACCCGAGGACTCTTCTGTGGAGGTGAGGAGGTCACTTCTGATTGCCATCTTGAGCCCTGCAGTAATAGGTGCCGGCTCTGAGATAAGAAACTTTTAGTGCTGGGAGCTCTGTGCAGTATCAGGTTTCTCAGCCACACACAGCACCGACCAAGCACCGAGCTGTGAGAGGAAGGAAGGCCTCCAGATCACTGATCCTAATCTCCTGTCACTACTGAGTCCAGGCTGCTCCCTCAGTATACAGGCTCTCCTCCTCATACACCTGTACAGTGTATATATAGTGATCAGTATACAGGCTCTTTATCATTCCTGTGTCCTAAGATTGTCAGCTCCTGTGATCAGGGCTCTCCTCCTCCTCATACACCTGTACAGTGTATATATAGTATATAGTGATCAGTATACAGGCTCTCCTCCTCCTCATACACCTGTACAGTGTATATATAGTATATAGTGATCAGTATACAGGCTCTCCTCCTCCTACTCCTCCTCATACACCTGTACAGTGTATATATAGTATATAGTGATCAGTATACAGGCTCTCCTCCTCCTCATACACCTGTACAGTGTATATATAGTATATAGTGATCAGTATACAGGCTCTCCTCCTCCTCCTCATACACCTGTACAGTATATATATAGTATATAGTGATCAGTATACAGGCTCTCCTCCTCCTTATACACCTGTACAGTATATATATATAGTATATAGTGATCAGTATACAGGCTCTCCTCCTCCTCATACACCTGTACAGTGTATATATAGTGATCAGTATACAGGCTCTCCTCCTCCTCATACACCTGTACAGTGTATATATAGTATATAGTGATCAGTATACAGGCTCTCCTCCTCCTCATACACCTGTACAGTATATATATAGTATATAGTGATCAGTATACAGGCTCACCTCCTCCTCATACACCTGTACAGTATATATATAGTATACAGTGATCAGTATACAGGCTCACCTCCTCCTCATACACCTGTACAGTATATATATAGTATACAGTGATCAGTATACAGGCTCACCTCCTCCTCATACACCTGTACAGTATATATATAGTATACAGTGATCAGTATACAGGCTCTCCTCCTCCTCATACACCTGTACAGTATATATATAGTATACAGTGATCAGTATACAGGCTCTCCTCCTCCTCATACACCTGTACAGTATATATATAGTATACAGTGATCAGTATACAGGCTCTCCTCCTCCTCATACACCTGTACAGTATATATATAGTATATAGTAATCAGTATACAGGCTCTCCTCATACACCTGTACAGTATATATACAGTATATAGTGATCAGTATACAGGCTCTCTATGATCCTGTGTGGTCAGATTGTCAGCTCCTGCGATCAGGGCTCTCCTCCTCCTCATACACGTGTATATATAACATATAAAAATATATATATTGTATATAGTGATCAGTATACAGGCTCTCCTCCTCCTTCACTGTATACAGTCCTAACGACTGAGCCACCGTATACTGTGCTAACCACTGAGCCACCGTATACTGTGCTAACCACTGAGGCATCATATACTGTGCTAACCACTGAGCCTCCGTATACTGTGTTAACCACTGAGTCACCGTACAGTGCTAACCACTGAGCCACCATACAGTGCCAACCACTGAGCCACCATACAGTGCCAACCACTGAGCCACCATACAGTGTTAACCACTGAGAACCGTATACAGTGCTAACCACTGAGCCACCATACAGTGCTAATCACTGAGCCTCTGTATACTGTGTTAATCAATGAGCTTCCGTATACAATGCTAACCACTGAGCCACCATATACAATGCTAACCACTGAGTCACCATATACAGTGCTAACCACTGAGCCACCATATACAGTGCTAACCACTGAGCCACCAAATACAGTGCTGACCACTGAGCCACTATATACTGTGCTAACCACTGAGCCACCATATACAGTGCTTACCACTGAGCCACCATCTACTGTGCTAACCACTGAGCCACCATATACAATGCTAACCACTGAGTCACCATATACAGTGCTAACCACTGAGCCACCATATACAGTGCTAACCACTGAGCCACCGTATACAGTGCTAACCACTGAGCCACTGTATACAGTGCTAACCACTGAGCCACCATATACAGTGCTAACCACTGAGCCACCATATACAGTGATAACCACTGAGCCACCATATACAGTGCTAACCACTGAGCCACCATATACAGTGCTAACCACTGAGCCACTGTATACAGTGCTAACCACTGAGCCACCGTATACAGTGCTAACCTCTGAGTCACCATATACAACATATAAATCCTGCAACAGCAGCGTACTTTCTGGAGAGAGGACTGTACTATTCAGCGGCTATTTCTACGGCACCTGTTTATTTCACCGCACTCCTGATGCAATAGCACCAGGTCTATTTCTAGTTTTGAATATATATGGCAGATCTACAAGATGTGGGAGAAACGTATAGTAGATGCTGATCCCATCAATAGAGCCAGGAACAGCGCCGCTCTCAGCCAAGAGATGACAGAACATTCCCATCAATCTCCACATAGAGCGTCAGCGCCTCATTCGTCAGATACACATAGCCCTATTGGTGAGATCCGCACGTACCATCCATTATGTATTATCCATGAATACGGTATAAGTATACAGAATTAGATTATCCCTTTTAGTGTAAATTCAGACATAGTGGAATTAATATGAATTTGAGTTGCAGATTCCTGGGCACAAATTTGGAAGAGTTTATTGTACAATATATGTGAATAAATTAATTATTTTAGAATATAAAAAATGTCGTCCTGTTCCCATTTGTATCCTGGGAAACTGGGTACAAAAATCAATAGGATGGGGGCACCAAAAGGAAGTTTTGCACAGGGCACCATTTAGGCTAAGGCCGGCACTGCATATTTGTATCTATATAACATTTAAAAGAGCAGATAAGAAAATATTCAGCACGTGACAGTAAGTATATAAATCACATATTTGTGGTCATGTTATGACCGCTCATACATATATATGTGTATTATTCCCTAGTGAATGCTACTACAATGTCGAGCCATGTTGTTCATGGCTGGAGGCATTGATGTTTTACAAAGCAAATTAGACAATGTTCTGTTCATGGCAGAACACCGCTCTTCCTTTTTGTCGTACCAATTTCTGGGAGAAGAAGAAATCAATGAGGTATTGTTAGGGAATTTTGCAATAAGTCTAAATATGCTCTGCCGCAGTGTGAAGTGATGCTTGACACAAATGTTCACTACCTCTTCTTCCACAGCCCGACTTTGTGTTTGCACCGGTATGTCTAAAATTAAAAACAATGCAAATATGAAAATAGACTTGAACAAAATCATTCAACTCAATCTTATACAGATCCAACTTAAGAACCTACAAAAAAAACTACAATAACAGGCATGAGCGAAAAATATAAAAAACATTTTATTACAAAATAATTAATCACAAAGAAACATACCGTATATAGAAAAGGTGAAAAACACTCAGTGCAAGCCCATACCATGATAACAAAGAAGATAATATAAAATCAACGAGGATATTTAGACTAATAGGGTGAATGTTACCCTGTATATGATTGGTGCCTACAAAAAGGTTATCTTGTCAGTATATACAATATGTATATATAGATACTAACCAATAGATTACTGCGTATGAATAGACTCTGCAAGAATCTTAGCATCAAAATAATAAGTAAAGGCCCTTTCACACAGAACGAGATCGCTAACGAGATCGCTGTTGCGTCACAGATTTTGTGATGCAACAGCGATCCCGTTAGCGATCTCGTTCTGTGTGACACGCACCAACCATCTGGCCCCCGCTGTGAGATCGTTGATCGTTACATACTGCTACATCATTGTGTTTGATAGGGACAATGACCAACGATCTCAGTGCTACGCTATGGGTGTAGTCAGACATAACGATCGCTCCAACGATCCCGACAGCGATAACGACCTGCCGGGATCGCTGGAGCATCGTTACCTGATCGCTGGGGAGCTGTCAAACAGGCAGATCTCCCCAGCGATCAGGCCAAGGGAGCCACCTCCCATATCACTCCCTGCTTAGCGCTGCGGCAGCGCTAAGCAAGGAGAACGCAGGTAACTATGATAAACAGCGCGTATCCAGGCAGTGCGCGCTGCCTGGATACGCGCTGTTTATCATAGTTACCAGCGTTCTCCATGCTTACAGGCAGTGCTAAGCAGGGAGGACGCTGGTAACCATGGTAAATGCCGGGTATCTAGGCAGCGCGCGCTGCCTGGATACCCGGTGACCCATAGTAACCAGCCCTGTGAGGTCACAGATCGCTGGTGTCTCGCGGTCACACGCAGCGATGCGTGCTGACCAGCGGGAAACCAACGATCAAAAAATGACCCGCAGCACTTTGCAACGATCAGCGACCTCACAGCAGGGTCCTGATCGCTGCAAAGTGTCACACATGGCGACATCGCTGGGGAGATCGTTGTAACGTCACAGTTACAACGATCTCGCTAGCGAAATCGTTATGTGTGACTGGGGCTTATGGAGTGACAATTCCCAACGACATCGGTATAATTCTGGATCGCTAGTGCATCGTTTTTCACATCGCTGGTGAGATGCCTGTTTGACATCTTACCAGTGATGTGAAAAATGACGCACCAGCGATCTCTGCACATCGTTATCGTTATCGGGATCGCTGGTGCGTTGTTATGTGTGACTGGGCCTTAAGTAATAAATGTTATGTAATCAGCAAACATGGACAGATAAATCCAACAGCCAGTGTTTCCACTGTGTGGAGGCATGAGACATCGGGCACTGTGCAGCTGATGGCAGACCAAAATGTTGTGCTGGCGCAGTTGAATCACTGTCTAATCAATAGGGCACAGTGAGGCACACCCGTGCAGGAGCGAGACTTGGGAATTGTAACAACGTCATCCACTTGCACATAATCAGGAGGGGCGGTGTTTGCATGGAGCGGGATGGCACTGATCGCAATATGCAGACACCTATATGACCAAACCATGAAATTAGCATATAACACGGGTCATAATAAAACTCATTTTCTGAGGTATGCAGGGGGATGTCTCGGGATATAAAGGGGTTACAGGAACTCCTATGACATCATGTTAATCCTAGAATGTAAGACGTATATGGTGCTCCCCCAAAAAAAGCATTGTTATACCAAAATGCCTATCACATAAAAATATATGAACAACTATATATTACCAACAACAACATATTTGAGGAATACCTTATTGTTTCAGAATTCTAAGTAAAGCAATTTTGCAGAAAATAGTAAATAAAATATGCTACCGAATCTAAAAGGCCCGGGTTACTCATTCTCAGGTTAAAGGTGGTGGGCATTGTTCAGAACCCCTAAAACTAGTGACAGGTGCTCTGTAATGCACAAATTTGATACCATATAGATACATATACTCTACATGATTACTCCCTACAAACAAGCCCTGGGCTCATGTGTTCCTTGCCTCCATCTCCTCCATACAATGCTGACTATAAGCAGGGTCAGCTTGTAGTCTGTAACCATGAAGACAAATAGGCATATATGCTGCATAACCAAAACTACAGGATATTTTCAATTAAGACTGCTTGCACAGTTACTTCATTTTTCATGTTAGATATATTAGAGCAATAGTAAAAACTGTATTTGAACATGTACATGCCCTTTAAAATAGTGGGAAATCCTTTTTTTCTGATAACGGGAAAACAAGATCCAGTCTTTATAGATATTGGTTACATGGATATAAACAAGCTGAGTTTTTTTAGCTGCCATTTGGTGGTACAAAAAAAAACCTTTGTCTGTCTCTTAGATAACACTCCCAAGGATGTACACGTGAGATTTAGCCGATAAAAACAGCTGGCCGTCTTCCTTTGTGCACGGACTGAATATGTGATGACAGCAGTTTATCTTTCTTCAGGATTAATACATTCAGACAGAATTATTCCAAGAGGTTATTTTTATAACAAGCCAAGAGACTCCGTCCCTGTGTTCATCCAGTATTAAAACTCTCAAAGCAACTAATTCTAGCTCCTTAGAACATTGATCATTTGTTTACATGATTAAACAGTATTAAGAAAAGTATGGAAGAAACTGGAGCTTTGCCAAGATATAAATACATTACATAAAATAAGATCCTTTATCTGGCGGTATAACAATGGGATGTACATAACCCACACTATTATGTACAATGGTACAAAGCATTGAATCATCTATGTATTGAGTTATCTAATGAACACGTGGAAAGGTCATTGTGAAGGGAGGGGAGCAGAGTCAGGTGTGATATCTCCTATTGTCATTGATGTATTCTGTGGTATTAGCTAAGTATAGAGGTTTAATTGTTAATGTAATCCTGTCTTTGCTGATTAAGAGTCTGCTAAAAACGTTTTCTGAAAGAACAAGGAGGTAAGCGAGAAATATGTCTAAATCCCCCATGACACTAAGCGAGATCACTAGCGAGATCGCTGCTGAGTCACAAGTTTGGTGACGCAACAGAGACCTCGCCAGCGATCTCGCTGTGTTTGACACTTAGCAGTGACCAGGCCTTGCTGTGAGATCGATGGTCATGTCAGAGTCGCCTGGAGCATTTTTTGATTGTTTGGGTCCCGCTGGGCAGCATGCATCGGTGTGTTTGACAGGGACAATGACCAACGACCTCAATACTACAAGTCTGAGAAACAGGGTCCCAACGACCTCCGTATCATTCCGGATCGTTGCTGTGTCGCTGGTGAGATCTGCCTGTGTGGCATCTCACCAGCGACCACATAGCGACGCACCAGCGATCCCTACCAGGTCATATCGTTGTCGGGATCGCTGGTGCGTCGCCAAGTGTGACGGTACCCTAAGTGGACACTGAGAACATTTTACGATCACTAGTTGTATTTTTTTCAAATAAAGATAATGATAGGAAAACAAATTGCTAATTAGTATTTAAAAATACATATATCACAGATTTGAACAGTACTATTTGGCATTCAGGTTTCAAGTTGATACAGACCCGAGCCATAGATAAACCATCTTCCTTTCTCAATAATTTCATTCATATCTCCTTATTGAAAAAGTTACCACTCCATAGTCATTAAGCCAGCTCTACAGAGAATGTGTACAAAACCATTTTCTCATATGTATATCAATATGGTCTCTTTCTTTCACTCCATACATTGATACTTTTGTTCATTCATTTTGCTTTAAATGTACAATTGATTATGACCCCAAATATAAGTAATCTTACATTTTGTAAGCTTACTTTTTGATGCTCTGCTTAATAATAAAATATTTTGAAAGTAAAAATACATGTAACACAAAACCTTGATTTAATGCATAACCGACATTTACATTTTTATGTAATAATAATGTAGAGCAAGTGATTTTAATAAAATTTTATTAATATACATTATTAGAAAATTCTGGTTGGTTACCATTCATAAACCTTCAACAAGATGTCCCCACTACATTGTATGTGAAGCAGACATATGTTTATTATCACTCAGATCCGTCTTCAGTGAATACGGGGCATGTAACCATATAAGGGAAAGTGGGTGGGCCTACACTGGTGACTGCAGCTGGTGAGGAAACAATCTATTAGATTACAGCACAGAGCTGAGCAATGTCAGGATGTAAACTCCTCTTTACAAGCTTCTGTTCTGTCCTCTGGCTCAACACAGCTCAGTCACAATCTCTGTTAACCCCTTGTCTGTTTTCTCCCCACACAGCTCACAATCTCTGATCTTGCCCTTTCTCTCCGGTCACATTGCACTGCTTCCTATCAACTTCTGGCTACACCCACACAGTCATAAAATGCAGCTTTTAAAAGAGCTCAGAAAAATGTGAGAAAATAAGTCAAACCAATAATATATAAATATTCCCAAACCATGTAACTGTTCCTCATAGGACATGGTTTGCAGACCAGTCACCATACTCTGAAGTTGCTGCAGACATCACTGTAGTTCTTTCTGCTCTCTTTTAGTATTGAGGACCTGACTTTGAATTTAGTTTCCTATCAATATACAAGTTAAGTTCAAAATTCCAAAAACATTTTTGATTAAATTAACCTGTGACAGAAAACTGACAGAAAGTTGCAAAATCTTTCTATGAGGTTTTGCAACTTCTCCAGTTGGTAAATAAAAGACACTGTATACCTGTGACATTGTATACCTGTGCATTTGTAAAATACCATACCATACATTTATATTCTTGAATGGTCTCCTTTACTTCCACACATCGGAGGAGATGACCTTGTAGGAAAAATCTTATTCTAAACTCTTTAGGAGAAAGTTGAGAATTGCTGACTTAAGAATTTTAGATGTATACAATTACTCTGTAATTCCTCAATGATAACTTATTATTAAATATTTCTGTGTTTCAGCTGTTTATAGGCTTTGGTTTCCCCTATGAAGGTCCTGCGCCCTTGGAAGCAGTTGCTAATGGCTGTGTGTTCCTGCAGCCTCGTTTTAATCCATCGCACAGTTCCCTGAACCATGAGTTTTTCCGTGGTAAACCAACATCCAGAGAGGTAGGCGAAAGTGACATTTAATTAAGATTGGTCGAGATCTAAAAATGACTAATACTTCAGCAATCAGTCCGTGTGATCTGACAGGGCATTTTACAAGATTATCATGGCATACAGTAAAGGATTTTGTATTGATTTAACCACAATGTGAAAATTGTGTTTTGCACAGCAGGCCTAGGGAATTAATCATAGCCACCTGACAAAAATTATAATTACTTCCATTAATTAGACAAGATTTCCCACTGAGTGCTGATGAATGGAGGTGTCAGTCAGTAACTGTCAGGGAACAAGCAGTATCCACACAGACATATACTCACCAATGTTGGTATCAGTGAATTGGGAAAAAGGAAAAAACAAAGAGGCTGAAGTTGTCAAGGAGAAATGTGGGAAATGAAGAAAAAAACTATAACTCTTGAGAAAAAATGTAAATTTCTGTAGTTTCTCCATCCAATGACTATAACACCTGGCACCATCAAATGAGTGCCCAAAGAATGGTTGAGTTATAATACAGTTGTGGCCAAAAGTATTGACACCCCAGCAATTCTGTCAGATAATACTCAGTTTCTTCCTGAAAATAATTGCAATCACAAATTCTTTGGTGTTATTATCTTCATTTAATTTGTCTTCAATGAAAAAACACAAAAGAGAATGAAGCAAAAAGCAAAACATTGATCATTTTACACAAAACTCCAAAAATGGGCCAGACAAAAGTATTGGCACCCTCAGCCTAATACTTGGTTGCACATTTTTTTGCCAAAATAACTGCGATCAACCAAACATAAAAAAGGGGGTAGACAAAAGTATTGGCACTGTTAGAAAAATCATGTGATGCTTCTCTAATTTGTGTAATTAACAGCACCTGTAATTTACCTGTGCACCTAACAGGTGTTGGCAATAACTAAATCACACTTGCAGCCAGTTGACATGGATTAAAGTTGACTCCACCTCTGTCCTGTGTCCTTGTGTGTATCACATTGAGCATGGAGAAAAGAAAGAAGACCAAAGAACTGTCTGAAGACTTGAGAAACCAAATTGTGAGGAAGCATGAGCAATCTCAAGGCTACAAGTCCATCTCCAAAGACCTAAATGTTCCTGTGTCTACCGTGCGCAGTGTCATCTAGACGTTAAAAAACCCATGGCACTGTGGCTAACCTCCCTAGATGTGGACAGAAAAGAAAAATTGAGAGATTTCAACTCAACATTGTGCAGATGGTGGATAAAGAACCTCGACTAACATCCAAACAAGTGCAAGCTGCCCTGCAGTCCGAGGGTACAACAGTGTCAACCTGTACTATCCGTCGGCGTCTGAATGAAAAGGGACTGTGTGGTAGGATACCCAGGAAGACCCCACTTCTTACTCCAAGACATAAAAAAGTCAGGCTGGAGTTTGCCAAAACTTACCTGAGAAATAAAAATGTAAGAAAGACGGCACTCACCAGGTCAGCAGGTAACGGGATCTTTATTTCGGGAGCATACAAAGTGCAGGGAGGGGGCACCGAGGTGACGACGGGTCCGTTTCGGGCAAAGGCCCTTCTACCGGTCACGTGACCGGTAGAAGGGCCTTTGCCCGAAACGGACCCGTCGTCACCTCGGTGCCCCCTCCCTGCACTTTGTATGCTCCCGAAATAAAGATCCCGTTACCTGCTGACCTGGTGAGTGCCGTCTTTCTTACATTTTTATGATGTTTTGTTCCACTATACTGGCACCACCAGTTGCACTAGTGCTTCCCGCCTCACATGCTTATTCCACTGCCTGAGAAGGATTGCTGGTCGTAGTGGTGCCCCTTTTTCGTTTCTGTTGGATTTTTCATTGGACTTACCTGAGAAAGCCTACAACGTTTTGGAAAAATGTTCTCTGGTCAGATGAGACAAAAGTAGAGCTTTTTGGGCAAAGGCATCAACATAGAGTTTACAGGAGAAAATAAGAGGTATTCAAAGAAAGGAACACAGTCCCTACAGTCAAACATGGCGGAGGTTCCCTGATGTTTTGGGGTTGCTTTGCTGCCTCTGGCACTGGACTGCTTGACCGTGTGCATGGCTTTATGAAGTCTGAAGACTACCAACAAATTTTGCAGCATAATGTAGGGCCCAGTGTGAGAAAGCTGGGTCTCCCTCTGAGGTCATGGGTCTTCCAGCAGGACAATGACCCAAAACACACTTCAAAAAGCACTAGAAAATGGTTTGAGAGAAAGCATCGGAGACTTCTAAGGTGGCCAGCAATGAGTCCAGACCTGAATCCCATAGAACACCTGTGGAGAGATCTAAAAATGGCAGTTTGGAGAAGGCACCTTTCAAATATCACGGACCTCCAGGCAGTTTGCCAAAGAAGAATGGTCTAAAATTCCAGCAGAGCATTGTAAGAAACTCATTTATGGTTATCGGAAGTGGTTGATCGCAGTTATTTTGGCTAAAGGTTGTGCAACCAAGTATTAATCTGAGGGTGCCAATACTTTTGTCTGGCCCATTTTTAGAGCTTTGTGTGAAATGATCAATGTTTTGCTTTTTGCTTCATTCCCTTTTGTGTTTTTCATTTAAGACAAATTAAATGAAGATAATAATACCAAAGAATTTGTGATTGCAATCATTTTCAGGAAGAAACTGAGTATTATCTGACAGAATTGCAGGGGTGTCAATACTTTTGGCCACAACTGTATATATAATATATATATATATATATATATATATATATATATATAAAATATATATTCAAGAAAATCAATATATGTCCCCCAGAATGTGTGTAGAAACCCTCTAAGACCCGCTGGAGTATGCTGTATTCACAGTTATTGCTGTGAGTACAGCACAAAGGTAAAGGAGTGTGAGCTAGGTCAAACTATGAGACCTAGGTATTTAGGAAAACTAGCTCAGGGCTTTTATTTTGGAGAATCTGTAGATTGGAAGTGGGATGGATTCTCCCTCCACTACAGGTCTAGTAACAATCTCATATCCGGGAAGTTGCTTTTAATCCTGCATAGCAAGCTTGCTGGGTAAGAACTATTACATAGGGAAGGCTAGAAAATATTTTTGTTTTATTATTTTAACCACAATGTTTAGTAGCCCATATATCAGACCATTATCTGTCTTTCTTTAAAATAAAACCTATATGTGTACACTCTATTCTTTTTAGATCAAGGCATCAATTGTGTCTTTGAAATTTTTCATGTTCCCGCTCAGGTCTCATCTCAGCACCCATACATGGAGATGACCATTGGAAGGCCTCATGTCATAACAGTGGATTACAATGACACAAAGGAGTTTGATGCAGCTATCAAAGCCATCATGAGGAGCAAGGTATTTTAAGGAAAAGAGTTATAGCTTAAAATGGGGCAGATATGCAAAGTAACCAGTGGAATCACATAGTTTATCTTCACTGACAAATAAGAGCTGAATTCTAATTAGTTGATTTCAGCAACAGTTCAACCATTTTGGTGATAATCTAAAACTGGATATGTTTGTCACATGATACGTACGGTAGTTGATATTTTTAAGAGGTTATTCCAGAGGCATAGCTTGAGTGGAACCCTAACCAGGTAACAACTACGGTGGCACTCTCTAATGACTACGCTGTTGCCAAAAAGATATCTCTGTACAAAGACCAACACTGATATTACTGCAATTATCGGGACCATATAGTGGTAAATATCAGTTTTGCAGAACATGTAATTAATTATAATACACTTATAAAATGGTGACTTATAGCTGACATTCTTTTTGATGGAGTCATTCACTTTTCCCTCTTTACCATCTGGCTCAAACCGACTTGACAACTTGCCTGACCCCAATTTGTCTGCAGAAATTACAACAAAGACACGTGTGACTTTGCACCATTGCAGCAGCGTCCCCATCAAACTTCAAACTACACAAACACCTCATCCCGATGATACCCCAGTACTGAGATGCTGCTGCGATATGTCTCCCTATTAGTGCACCAACTGTCTGGTACTGTGTGCCCTCTAGGTGGTAAAACAAACCTCTTGGGTATATTTATGCCCTGTGAAAGTGACCTAGAAAGCAGTGTTCACATTTTGCCACCTAGAAAGTAGTAATGTCCATTTTATGCCCCTTTGTCAGTTTTAATAACCTGAGTGCCCCTATAACAATAAGTGCCCACTTAACATTATGTTATGAGTCTCCCTCTTATACAGCTCTCCTCTACATGGTTTGATGCCCACACACTGTATAGTAGCCCCCACACTGTATACCTACTCCTTAGTAGCCCACAAACTGTTTGATGGCCTCCACACTGAACAAAGGCCCCACATTAGCTCCCACACAGTTGGATGGAGCTTTCACTATATGATGGTACTCACTGTGGTTCCCACACTGTATGATGAGCCCATCAGTCGCCCTACATTGTTTAATGACACCCCTCTAAATGATGACCCTTTAGTAGCCACTGCACTGTCATAGCACTCTCATTACCCTAAACACTGTATCATGACCTCTTTAGTAGCCACCACTCTGTATCATGTCCCTATTAGTAGCCTCCACACTGTGTCATGGACCTCTTAGTAGCCTCCGCACTGTGATATGGCCCTCTTAGTAGCCCAACACTGTGTCATGGCCTTCTTAGTAGCCTCAATACGTAATGGCCCCCTTAGTAGCCTCCACAATATGATAGCCCCCACTTTGTATGATGGCCACTCCTTAGTATCCCCCATTATTGGGGCCCCCTTAGTAGCTCTTACTACTCTTTAGTATACCCCACTATTTATAGAGGCTCCATTATTTTTATGGGGCCCCAACAATTATGGCTATAACACAAGTTTAAAAGAAAAAATCAAGCATCATATACTCACCTTACTCCAGTGAGCCCAGCAGCAGACAGCGGCAGGTCCCAGGCAGATGAATATGATGATGTTATCACACCGGCATGACATAATTGCATTGCTTTGCTCTGAATCTGCCGTTCTGTAGGCCCCAGGATTAAAGCGAACTGCAATCTACAAAACGGTGACCTGTGGTGCAGGAGACTTGAGCCTCCATGCTCTGCTGCAGAGTTTAACTGTGTTGGCGTGCTGCGCACACTGATACAGTTGAAAGTAACGTACCTCCAGGTGGACCTCTCAGAGCACAGGGCCCTGGGTAACCCCACTCTCTTCCTCCTTTGTAGCTATGCTACTGGGTTATTCCCATCACGCATCATCATAAATGGATTAGATTGGATAGTAATTTACTGCTTATCAACCACTTACCGAACCATGACTGATCTTATCAGCTGAGATGTCGGGCTTGTAGCACCGATTGGATCCAGGATCCGATCAGTGCTGCTAACCCTTTAGATCCCGCTGTCAATCACTGACAGCGGGATCCAAAAGTGCTGCAGCGGGGAACGCGCTGTTCTCAGCCTGCACTGGAGATTCTGTGTTAAGATCACGGGATCTCCGGAACTCACGTGACAGCCCGGGGTCCTGGCTTGACCCCGCAAGCTGTCACAGGGTCTTCCTCTCAGTGGTTGGCGAGCGCTGCCAACCACTGGAAGTGAAAGCAACTTCCATGTCCCGTGGTGCTTTAGCTCATCGGGACATGGCAGAAGCGATTGGATGGTGCAATGCCGTGGTGCCCTATGGGGCTGTGTAAAATCAAGAATTAATTGGGTAATAAAGTTTTTAAAAATATGAGAAAAATAAACCCTAAAAGTTGAAATCACCCCTCTTTTCCCCCATTCAAAATAAAAGTAGTAAAAAAAAAATACACATATTTGGTATCGCGGCGTTCAGAAATGCCTGATCTATTAATATATAAAATCAATTAATGAGAGCCGTAAACTGCGTAAAGGAAAAAAAGTCCAAACGCCAAAATTAGGTTTTTTTGGTCGCCGCAACCTTGTTATAAAATGCAATAACGAGCGATCAAAACAGTGCGTCCACCCAAAATTGGTATCATTAGAAACGTCAGCTCAAGACGCAGAAAATAAGCCATCACACAGCCCCAGATCACAAAAAATGAGAACGCTACGGGTCGCAGAGCATGGCGCAAAAAGTGTGATTCTTTTTTTTCACCACTTAGATACTAGTAAAGGTATACATGTTTGGTATCTACAAACTCATACCGACCTAAGAAATCACACTATCATGTCTGTTTTACCATATAGTTGAACATGTCAACTAAAAAACCCAAAAAGAAATGTGTAATTGCACTTTGAAATTTTACCGCATTTTCCTGTACACTATATGGTAAAATGAATGATTGCATCTGAAAGTAAAGCTCGTCCTGCAAAAAACAAGCCCTCCTATGTCTATATTGACATATCTATTATGGCTTTTGGAAGCAGGGGAGCAAAAAACAAAAACGAAAACCAGAAATTCCCGGGTTTTGAAGGGGTCAAACTTTGCAGCCCTTCTTAAGATAATAACCCTTTTTCATGATTATAACTCATTGCCTAATAGCCTGACTACTGCTGTTGCCTGACTTGTAACCACTGTGCTGAAGGTGGCTATGTTTGGGAGGTAAGAGCGTATTGCATAGATCCTTGCCAACTTAAAAATAGTGATTACAAGGTCAATAGAAAAGAGCTTGCATACATGACCTATGTTCTGTTGTCCAGCAGTATAGGTTTTTCTCTAAGTCAACAAGCTGTAAACAAGAGTGTTACTATCTCTAGAATGGTTGAAATTTGTAGGAAGCATATAATTGCTAAGTTTCTTGTCTTTTACAATCACTATCCAATAATGCTCATTAATCAAGATGGATATCACCCTTTAAGCCTACACCAAACAGTGGCCTAATACATGATTGATAATCTAAAACTGGACATAACATGATACATTGTTTTGATAATGGAAATAGTCATAGGTTTAGCTATAGTTCACTGGGCCCTATGGCAAAATTTGTACCTTAGCTTCCGCCACAAGCTTGTTCTCAAAGACAATGTAGCTATAAGACATTTTTCATGTAGCAATAGACCCCTAAATTATACAGTTATGTAACTAATTGCCAAATAGTACTACTACAATGGAAACAAATATTATTAACATACAGTATAACAAGGCATTTACATCTAATATTATCATAATACAAGGGACATATACTATCCCTTCTTATGCCAAACACAATAACAGTTCCAACTAATATTATGAGTGTCCCCTATAGGCCCTACACAGTAATGGTAATCCTCTTGGCGCATGAATTTCACCAAATTCTGTTGCCACAACAAGTGGCTGGACTCTTTCTGCTGCCTGTTGCACAGGCTCAAGGTTCTTACACCCTAGGCATGATAACTAGATATATAGATAAATAGATAGATAGATAGATAGATAGATAGATAGATAGATAGATAGATAGATAGATTTTTTACTGCATTCCTTTTGGTGAAAAAAATATATATGTAACTGGCTGGAGGGAGGACAGAGGTGATGAAGGGGTGGGGGTTTGAGGTATGGCTAATGCTTCAATCTGAGGTCATTGAGCCGTAGAGGTGTCAGTTGCGGGTGGTTTAACATCCAATATTCCTGAGCAGCCGAGAAAGAGGTCTCATTATCTGGAAGGTTCTGTGCAGAAGAATAATAGTATATCACTGAGCTCAGGGACGAGGCCCAAGGGAACTCATTAGACAATGTGATGAGGAGAGAAAAGCTGCAGTCATGGAAGCAGAACCCTAATATTCTCTGTTTATTACCCCTGGTGAACAGGGGCTAGGCTTGTGTTGCTGTATTAATGTCGCTATGTAGAAACAACTTGGTCCTTTAGCATACTTCGTGACTATGTTTTCTCTTGTAGTAATACCATACATGTACACAATTTTGTCAGAACTCATGTACCATGGCCTTAAATGTCTGCTATTAAGAGAGACAGTGAATCTCCTATGAGTCATGCTCCCTTGTTAACATATAGTAATGGATTTCATAGCCAGAGACTGTGATATAGTCGGCTTTGTCTACAAGGCATAACCGATGACAAACCTATTTGTTTCCCTTTCCATAGATTGAACCGTACCTACCGTATGAATTTACAAGTGAAGGAATGCTGCAGAGACTCCATGCCTACATCCAGCACCAAGTAAGCTGCCAATCAGCAGATATAAGGTCTTGTTATTAGATCTCTTCATCAATCCAGAAATCATGCAAAGCTTCCTTTACTCCTATAAAATACTTGGTAAATGTATTCTGCTCCAGTGGTGACCCTCAGTGAACTGTATGCCATACTACAACACTAAATTGTTAAATCAATGAAAATCCGACAGTTTGATGGCTGTCTTCAGACCACACGTATTAGCATACTCCAATTTGCTGGAAATGTTCATTACAGATAATGCCTATCAATGCATAATGAAGCAGAATGTACTTTAAATTCCTTTTCTGTCTCTATTTCATTTCCCTTCCTCCATCTCCTCATGACAACCATTTTATTCTCTGTTCATATATCTTCTAAATTTTGTCATTTTTTCCTTCTTTTTCCAAATTTCCCTTTTGTTTTTCTATCACCTGTTTTTCATAACTGTTTATCCAATATGAAATCCCATCCAGGAGTTTTGCTCTCCTCCCTTGCCCGTGCCTATTTCTCTCAATACATCCCAGGTTCCTCTCCCCTCTAACCTGGTTTTCATAAATCATACCCACCTGGTCTGGTCACCCAGCGAACCTCCTCCATCCATGTGGCCCCCTGTCACGTCTATGCAAGTATGGTTGTCTGCAGAAGGAGAGTCGTGCACAAGTGCATGCTGGGATCATGACTTGGTATGTGAACCCACGTTCTTCAGCATCATCAACAGACAACATGTTCTGGAGCAGTAAGTATATGACCAGTCTAATGTTTACTGTCCATGAATAAATGAGTTGTGGCTTAAACTTTCCACTTGGATTGTTCTAAAATTCTGGATGTTTTGTTCTCTTACAACAAATCAGTGGTTCCTCTTCAAATTTTACTTCTATCTATTCTATTCTAACAAATTGACTTACCATACCTGATTCCTCTAGAATCTTTGTTAAGCATCACTTTCTCGTGAAGAAAAAGTAAATTGCAACTATCTTTTCTCTAAATTCTAAATTACTAGATAATTACCATACATGATGGGATGTGTAATGTTGGCAGTTTCTGACAAATTCCTTGGAATCTTTCATTAATTTCGATGTAGGGAAAATATGTCTTCTCTTAGGCTGGATTTTAACCAGTCAGAACATTTTGTAAATCCAACGAAAGTAAACGAGTGCTGTCACAACTTCCACATGTGATGTTCACGTAAGCAGTGTTCCCCAAGTCTAGTCTGTTGGTGGTTCTAGAGGACTGAAGTTGGGGAACACTGCTTACGTGATCATCATCACATGCAGTGAGTTGTAACAGCGGTCGTGTACATCGATATTATTTATCCTTGAATCCATTCATCCCCAGGTTGGGGAATACAATGTTGGTACAGCAGTCCATTTGGTTTACTACCTTAAGCTTTCATCGGAGTTGTGCCTGATCAACGCAACGTACCCAGGTGAATAATTCCATATGGAGCCTGTGTTATTTCTCTCTCTCTTTGGGCTCACATTAAGGAGCACCTTTGTATTTTTGTTTTTTAACATTTTGTTAATGACATCAATGTTTGTAAGGTTGTATTGAAAGTAACCCCTGACTTTTCTACTTTCCAATGTAGAGGAAACAACCTTTTTGCTACATGACAGATGTCTTTTGTATATGACCAACGTCATACTATAAGCAGTCTTTTCTTGAAGATGATAACTGTTGCTTAATGTCAATATGACAATTACTAAATGTTTTATGTCTTTATCTGAAAAGTTCACATTAGCCTGACTACTCAGCTTTGAAGTACATTTCTATGACTATGTTTGTCTAATGCCACCTACCAAATTTTTTCTAATATGCTGCCTGATGAGAAAAAACGTGGCCCCTGAAAGTATTTCTAAATTTGGGTATATGCCCAAATATTCCCAAACAAGTGTTAGAATTCCATGCATATAGAAAGCTGACTGTGATGTTCTTGGATCCATGCACAGTTCTACTAATGCCTCATAGGTTAGAGTGTTTGTATAGAAGATAAGAATGGCACAACGGGTTAGATACAGAAGCATCTAAAACTCAAAGACATCCACACCGCAGAAAGATCCTGTATGACTCAAAGATGAATGTTACGTTTCAAATAGAATGTAGGTTCTACTGATCTGGAAAAGATTTTTTATCGTTATTTTTTTACATCTCCAAAGGGGAGGATGAAAGGAAACTTACTCTTATGTGAAGACATGTTATTTCTGGTTGTTTTGAAGTTTACTTGGATGTAACAATTGACTTTAACAAAAAAGTCTCCTTTCTTCTTGCTTTCTCAAAGTATCCCATGGGGAACAACCTATTCAAGATCTGTGCAAATGGGTCATAGAAACAGGTACTAAGTGGGGGTCACACTGTCATAGGAAATGTTTCTTCAGGTAAAAGCAGCAAAATTGGAGGCAACAGAGTGAGTTAATAATAGTAATAATTTTATTTATATAGCACCAACATATTCTGCAGCACAATACAATTACAAGTACAACCAATAAAGATATATCATTCATTTACTTAATAGAGTTGATGAAATATTAGTAAGGAGAAAATAGTACATCATTCTTTAGAATAAAAAGATATTATTAAAAAGGACCTGACGTCTGATAAATGGTGCCCAATCCGTGGATGGCAGTAACCAGCCAACTCAGAGAAAAATATACTGACAATAGCCACCGGGGACTGAGATCGTGCTTTAGAGTAGTCAGTTAGGCTGGGGTCACAGTTGACTTGCGTTTTTTAGTGCCTTTTAAAAACTCATGCGTTTTAACATGCGTTTTTTACATGTCATCATGAGTTTTTTAAGATGTGTGATGGCTCCCTGCGTTTTTGGCTGCGTTTTTAAATTTGCACCCAAAAATAGTGCATGTACTATTTTTGGTGCGTTTTGAAAACGCATGCTTTTCTACAAAAACGCATGCGTTTTTATAACATGGGCCTCTATGGAAAACACATGTAAAAACGCATGGTACATTGGTACCTTTTAGTGCCATTCAAAAACGCATGCGTTTTCCATAGCAGCCCATGTTAAAAAAACGCATGCGTTTTCTAAAATGCTTGCGTTTTTTTAACATGGGCTCCTATGGAAAACACATGCGTTTTTGAATGGCACTAATTGTACATGTGTTTTTGCATGCGTTTCTCATAAGGCCCCTTATTAAAAAACGCATGCGTTTTTGGAAATGCACCAAAAACGCATGGACTGTCACACATGCTTTTTTGCTATTAGGGCATGCGTTTTTTAACATGGGACCTATGGGTGCGTTTTTTACATGCGTTTTTGAAAACGCAGGTCTCCAAAAACGCTTGTAAAAAATGCAACTTGACCCCAGCCTTAGTCAGCTTCCCAGCGGCTTTTCCCCACCCACTGCCCTGGGTTTGACAGGTCTCTGCCTATGCATGCAGGGATAGGCTGCTAGCGATCTGTCTGACTAGTCTCCAGCGTATATAGAGGCAATATAATGTATGGTCTGCCGAGTGCTGGGGTAAAGGAAGAATATTGGGACAATGTCTGGTTAACAAACCTATATTAACCCTTTGCTCTCCACAACATGTTTTCATAGTATGTGGTACAACCTGATGGAGACATTGTCATACTATAGAAATGCGTTGTGGATAGTAAAGTGTTAATAAAAGTTTGTTAACCATACATTGGCCCAATGTTGTTCCTTTACCCCAGTGCTCTGCAGACCATTAAATTACATTGCCTCTATATTTCTTATCCCTCGCCTGGGGAAAGCGGCAGGAACAGCACCGGGCACAGAGTTATACATGCTGAGCCGTACAAAGGATCTGCGGTTACCTGCAACAAGGAACCACGGTCTAGGACCTGCGGTGACGTACTTCCGGTAGTTCCCAATCACGTGACACATCCCGGAAGTGCCGTTGAAGTGGTGGCCCCATTTAGATGTAATTCCAATAGACCACCAGGTTCTTCACATTTGCGCTCCTTGCTCTATTATTTTCTATAGTCTCCAGCGTGGCTCAGTCCCGAGTGGCTATTAAAAGCACGTTTTCTCTGAAACTCCGCAGTATACGTGCCTGAGATAATATAGTTAGTGTCTGATAAATCCTGCCCATGGATTGGACAGGATGTATAAGATGTCACGCTCTCTTTAAGAATAAAAAAAAAACATGTTTGGGAAGATTGATCAAAACAGGAGAAAATTTTCCTAAATGCTTAGATGCCATGTTTTGTTTTTTTTTTGCCTTCCTCTGGACCAACATGTTAGGTTGAAGTAAAGCAACATATAGTCTACTTTCAACCTTAAAAACTATGAAACTTTAGCAATCAGTATTGATAAATATGTCTCATCACTTAAAGTGAATCGGATAACAAATTTACTTTAAAAAAATAAATATTCTCACCACCTTGGTTTTTTGTCTTGGCTAACTTATCAATTATCTTTAATCAAGAATTGTTTGTTTTCGACTTTTGTTATATGGACCAAATGGCCAATTTAATAATTAAAAAAAGTTACTATTTCCAGGATGTGCTTATTTACAATAATTCCCCTAATTGAAAGGGTCAAAATCCATTATTCTTAAACGCTGTGAGTCCAGATCATATTTACCAAAGCTGAGTATTTGGTGAATACATTTTCTGCAGCAAAACTGCACCCTGTGGAAGGAAATTGAACCATAAAATGCATGCGTTTTTGGTGCAGATTGTGGTCATGCATTTTTTCTTCTATAGTCTAGAAGGACTACAAAAAACAGCAAAAAATTGCCATGATCATTCTTTTGTCCTGACCACAATCTGCACCTAAACTGCAAGGGGAAAAAAGCATTATGGGCACAACACTTAAGAACACTTTCACTCCTAGAAAAAAAATCACAATTGTATAGCACTCATATGGCATACAGATGCTAGGTGAGAAAAAAACGCATGACACTCTCCTGACACTCAGCAACTTCTCTGGCTGAGAATTTGAGTGATTTTTTTTACACCCAGATGTGAAAGCTTCCTTATGCAAACTCTTCCTGAATCAATTGAGAGTCCAGTAGTCTTAAATATTACAATGAACAGTATGAAAATTACAAGAATTCCAATTCATTTTTTTTATTACAGATTGAAATAAAAAAAAAAAAAAACTAAACATAAAAAAAATTGCCAACAATCTTTAAAAAGCACATGAAGCCAATTTAGGCTGCGTTCACTTGGTACGTAATTTTTGCGCTTTTTTGTGCACGTTATCCCCCCAATAGTGCGTCTGCGTTTGCCGGCAAAGTGAATGGAAATTCACTTTTGCCATTCAGACGCCAGTTAATTTTACGCTGCGCCTTTATGGGAGAAAGTGCGTGCGCAAAAAGAATCAACATGTTAATTCTTTCTGCTTTTTAGCGCGCGCTTTCTCCCACAGGCCCCATTTATAACCGCTGGAATTACGCATCGCCGTTCAGACAATGCGCAATTCCAGCATGGATAATGGCGGCGCTGCAAGATGTGATGTCACACAGGGGAGGAAGAATGCTGTGTTCCTCCCCCGTGTGACGTGTGTGACATGCCTTTTGGCTTTTGCAGTGTATCTACACTGTGTGCAGAATTACAGTATAAGGCAAGTTGTATTGTAGAGGATTATTTTTATTATTGATCAACAACTATGTTCTCAATCAACCCAAAAGTCTCAAATATCAAAGCTTAATATTTTTGGAAGTTGGAGTGGGGATTTCTTTAGATTTGGCTATCTTAGGAGGATATCTGTTGGTGCAGGTAACTATTACTGTGCAGAATTATTAGGCAACTTAATAAAAACCAAATATATTCCCATCTCACTTGTTTATTTTCACCAGGTAAACTAATATAATTGCACAAAAATTAGGAATAAACATTTCTGAGATGCAAAAACAAAACCCAAAAAAATGAGTGACCAATATAGCCACCTTTCTTTATGATGACACTCAACAGCCTTCCATCCATAGATTCTGTCAGTTGCTTGATCTGTTTACTATCAACATTGCGTGCAGCAGCCACCACAGCCTCCCAGACACTGTTCCGGGAGGTGTACTGTATTCCCTCCCTATAGATCTCACATTTTAGGAGGGACCAAAGGTTATCTATGGGGTTCAGATCAGGTGAACAAGGGGGCCATGTCATTATTTTTTCTTCTTTTAGACCTTTACTGGCCAGCCACACTGTGCAGTGTGTACACTGTGTGTAGTTGGATGCAAGTGATGGAGCATTGTCCTGCATGAAAATCATGTTTTTCTTGAACGATACCGACTTCTTCCTGTACCACTGCTTGAAGAAGTTGTCTTCCAGAAAGTGGCAGTAGGTCTAAGAGTTGAGCTTCACTCCATCCTCAACCCAAAAAGGTCCCACATGTTCATCTTTGATGATAACAGCCCATACCAGTACCCCACCTCCACCTTGCTGGTGTCTGAGTTGGAGTGGAGCTCTCTACCCTTTACTGATCCAGCCTCTGGTCCATCCATCTGGCCCATAAAGAGTCACTCTCATTTCATCAGTCTATAAAACCTTTGAAAAATCAGTCTTAAGATATTTCTTGGCTCAGTCTTGACGTTTTATCTAATGAGCAAAGGTGGTCGTTTTTCAGGCTTCCTTAACTTGGCCATGTCCCTGAGTATGGCACACCTTGTGCTTTTTGATACTCCAGTAACGTTGCAGCTCTGAAATATGGCAAAACTGGTGGCAAATGGCATCTTGGCAGCTTCACGCTTGATTTTCCTCAATTCATGGGCAGTTATTTTGTGCCTTTTTTGCCCAACACGCTTCTTGCGACCCAGAAAGAAGAAAGTAGAGCAGCACAGCAAACACTGGTGCAATATCAATCCAAGCAAAACTTCATATGCAATGTTATATATAGTCAGCTCCCCGCTCTCATGGTCAGTACTTCCCATAGCAGATAATCTCATTAGATTTTGACCTTAATGTGGTAAAGGGAAACTGACATCTGCATTTCTACAACATCCTGTGAAATCATCACATTATCCAGTGTTATGTATTTAAAGCAATACCGCCGTTTACATTTTTATCTAATAATGTAGAGCAAGCGATTTTAATAAACTTTCAAATATACTTTATCATTTAAATGTGAAAGAAAACCTTTCAAAAATCTTCTAGAAGATGTGCCCCCCCTATGGTGTTTCTAAAACAGACATATTCTTGTTGTCATGGAAATTCATATTCAGGTCCACACACTGAATACGGCCATATAAGTGGGGGTTGTGGAGCCTACACAGCATGCCTGGCTTCAGCTGATCAGTGTACAGTGGGTTAAATAATTTGATCCCTTGCTGATTTTGTAAGTTTGCCCAGTGACAAAGACATGAACAGTCTATAATTTTAAGGGTAGGTTAATTTTAACAGTAAGAGATAGAATATAACATATAAAATCCAGAAAATCATTGTCTAAATTATATAAAGTTATTTGCATTTTACAGAGAGAAACAAGTATTTGATCTCTCTGGCAAACAAGACTTAATACTTGGTGGCAAAACCCTTGTTGGCAAGCACAGCAGTCAGACGTTTCTTGTAGTTGATGATGAGGTCTGTGCATGTGTCAGGAGGAATTTTGATCCACTCCTCTTTTCAGATCATTTCTAACTAGTGATAAGCAAGAATTAAAATGCTCGGGTGCGCGATGCTCTGGTCGAGTTTTTCAAGATGCTCGGATGCTCGACCGAGCACCGAGCCCAATGCAAGTCAATGAGTGATAGGCTCCATCCACAGACATCTGGCTATACACTGAGGGTTTCTGGGACAGGGCAGGAGGGTGGGCTTTTTCAAATCATCATAGCATACACAGCATACAACACCTTGCTGTGCCCCCCAGAGGGACCCTAACAATCAATCTGCTCTCTGTGAGGTGCCAACTTACTTTGTGCACTGAAGGAAGCTGTATACTTGTGTCACATCGATAATGATTAGTGATGAGTCCGAGCATCTCGGCAGTACTCGGTGCTCGCCGAGCATCCTGAGTACCAGCATACTCGTGCGAGTACCGAGTAGCGGCGAGCATGCTCGCTCATCACTATTTC
Source organism: Allobates femoralis (assembly GCA_033576535.1). Lineage (NCBI taxonomy): Eukaryota > Metazoa > Chordata > Amphibia > Anura > Aromobatidae > Allobates > Allobates femoralis. The sequence goes on from JARQOC010000006.1 coordinate 298,187,937, forward strand.
TAAATCATTAAGATTTTGAGGCTGTTGCATGCCAACTCGGGGCTTCAGCTTCTTCCATAACTTTTCTATAGGATTAAGATCTGAAGACTGGCTAGGCCACTCCATGACCTTAATGTGCTTCTTTTTGAGCCACTCCTTTGTTGTCTTGGCTGTCTGTTCTGGATCATTGTCGTGCTGGAAGAAGACCCAGCCATGACGCATTTTTAATGTCCTGGTGGAGGGAAGGAGATTGTCACACAGGATTTTATGGTACATGGCTCCATCCATTGTCCCATTGATGCGGTGAAGTAGTCATGTGCCCTTAGCAGAGAAACACCCCCAAAAAATAACGTTTTTACCGCCATGCTTGACTTTGGGATGGTGTTCTTTGGGTCACAGGCAGCATTTTTCTTCTTCCAAACACGTCGAGTTGAATTAATGCCAAAGAGCTCAATTTTTGTCTTATTTGACCACAGCACCTTCTGCCAATCATTCTCAGAATCACCAAGGTGTTCATTGGCAAACTTCAGTCAGGCCTGTACATGTGTCTTCTTGAGCAGTGGGAGTTTACAGGATGTTAATCCATTATGTCGTAATGTGCTACCAATGGTTTTCTTAGTGACAGTGGTCCCAGCTGCCTTGGGATCACAAGTTCCCCCTGTGTAGTTTTAGACTGATCTCTCACCTTCCTCATGATCCTGGATACCCCATGAGGTGAGAGTTTGCATGCAGCCCCTGATTGATGTTGATTGACACTCATTTTGTATTTCTTCTATTTTCTTACTATTGTACCAACAGTTGTCTCCTTCTCACCCAGTGCCTTACTTATGGTGTTGTAGCCCATTCCAGCCTTGTGCAAGTCTAGGATCTTTTCCCTGACATCATTAGAAAGCTGTTTAGTCTTGCACATGTTGTAGATGTTAGAGTCTGATTGAGTGTGTGGACAGGAATCTTTTATACAGGTGACAATTTAAGATAGCTGGTAATGAGTTGATTAGGAGGGTCTAACTAGTCTGTAGGAGCCAGAACTCCTAATGGTTGGTAGGGGATCAAATACTTATTTCTCCCTGCAAAATGAAAATACATTTTTATAATTCAGACAATGTGGTTTTCTAGATTTTATTTTTGATATTCTATCTCTCACCATTAAAATTAACCTACTCTTAAAATTATAGATTGTTCATGTCTTTGTCAGTGGGCAAACTTACAAAATCAGCAAGGGCTGGCTTAGACTAAGGGACAGTGCTGAGCTCAGTCAGGTTGTCAGTGCAAGCTCCTCTGATCTATTATCTGTCTCCTCTGCAGTCACATCAGCTAGCAGTTAATGGCCCCCACACAGCTTCTGATCTCTGATCTTCTCTCAGGAGCTGTGTGGGGGCCGATAGCAGGGAGCAGAGCTGATCTGATTGCATAGTAGTAAGATAAGATCAGAGGAACTTGCACTGTTAACCCGACCGAGCTCAGCACTGTCCCTTAGCCTGAGGTAAACTGAGATACACTGATCAGCTGTACCCAGGAATGCTGTGTAGGCTCCGCCCCCACCCTTATAAGGCCGTATTCAGTTTGTGAAGCTGAATACGGATTTCCTTAACAACAAGCATACAGTATGTCTGGTTTAGAAACAGCCTAGAGGGACATCTTCTGGAAGGGTTTTGAAAGGTTTTCTTCAAGATTTCATTTATAAAGTACCGTATATACTCGTGTATAAGCCGAGTTTTTCAGCACAAAAATTGTGCTGAAAAGTGCCCCCCTCGGCTTATACACGAGTCAGTGACGGCTCCCCCCCCTGTGGTAGTATACAGCAGACCGCCCCCCCCCGTGCTATATACAGGCCCCCCATTGCTGCCGCCGCACACCTGTAAAAGAAGAGCTTTCATACTTACCCTCCTGTGACCGCGCGCGCGTCCCCCGCTCTCCTTCCTGCTTCTACCCGGCGTCCATCCACGTGACCGCATGCCTGTAATGACGTCATTATTTGTGCGCGGTCATATGGATGGACGCCGGGTAGAAGCAGGAAGGAGAGCGGGGGATGCGCGTGCGGTCACAGGAGGGTAAGTGTGAAAGCTCTTCATTTACAGGTGTGCAGCGGCAGCAACGGGGGGCCTGTATATAGCACAGGGGGGGGCAGGCTGCTGTATACTACCACAGGGGCCTGTATACACCACAGGGGGGAGGGCTGCTGTATACTAGCACAGGGGGCTTGTATATACCACAGGGGGAGGGCTGCTGTATATTCCACAGGGGGCCTGTATATACCACAGGGGGAGGGCTGCTGTATACTACCACAGGGGGCCTGTATATACCACAGGGGGGAGGGCTGCTGTACACTTACCACGGGGGGGGGCCTGTATATACCACAGGGGGGGGACTACTGTATACTACCACAGGGGAGACTGCTGTATACTACCACAGGGGGAGACTGCTGTATACTACCACAGGGGGAGACTGCTGTATACTACCACTGGGAAGACTGCTGTATACTACCACTGCGGAGGCTGCTGTATACTACCAATGGGGAGACTGCTGTATACTGCCACTGGGGAGACTGCTGTATACTACCACTGCAGAGGCTGCTGTATACTACCAATGGGGAGGCCTGTATAGCACTGGGGGGGCCTGTATACCTGTGCTGGGGTCCACCCTCAGCTTATACACGAGTCAATAGGTTTTCCCAGGTTTTGGGGACAAAAGTAGGGGGGGGTCGGCTTATACACGGGTCGGCTTATACACGAGTATATACGGTATATTTGAAAGTTTATTAAGATCACTTGCTATGCATTATTATCAGGTAGAAATGTAAATGGCAGTTACACTTTAAGAAATGTCTTATAAATCCATGCATTGTTACTTTTTGCTATTTGTTTCAGAAGCTGATAGGTCTTTTTTAACACAGATCTCAGGTACAAAACACTGAAATTATGAAAGAAGATGTAATCTCTGTGTCTGCTAAATCCCAAAACATTACTGCTGTATTTGTGTGCTCAAAATATGTCAGAAACAATCTTGAAAGGACAAGAGAACATCTTACAGTCTCTCAGTTCCCAGACAATATCGTGTGTTTGGGGAACACATAGGGACAACATTCAGCCTTTACGGTAGAGTACAAAGAGAAAAAAAATAGACTTTACCACTGGCAGACCTTAGAAACATATAATGATTGATAATAAAGTCTGCTGAGTAGATTATTTTTTGTAAATAGAAAATATAATAGAAGATAGATAACTAAAATTCCAGTGTGTGACCCAGTTGTACGTCATGTTATAATCAGCTATCCAAGAAAAAAACTTGTTACTTTAAGAGAAATCATATGTTTAAAAAGTTCAAGCATAGGGTAGGTGATGACATGGAAGAAGAGAGGGGTGTATGGAGAACTATAGAAATATGTTTCACTATATTAATCCAAAAGAAAAGAAAATAAGGCTGAAAACAATCTGCTTTAAAAATGAAAAGCTCCGGATCCTAAGTGTCCATCAGACTGGGTAAACATTCAGCCAAGAATTCTTTACAGTCTAAATGTTCTTTTCTTGTTTCTGGAGGATATTTGTTAATCCGTTAACAGCAATAAATTTAGAGTGCTTGGATCTGGGCTTTAAAGATAATCTGTCAACAGGTTTTTAGTATCTTATTTCAGAACAGCATGATGTAGGGAAATAGATCCTGATTCCAGCAATGTGTAGCTTAGTTTACTGGGTACAACAGTTGTGATGCAAAGTTTCTCTGCTGTGGATATGGCAGTGCTAAGTAAGCTAAAACGCCCATACCACTGATTAAAGTGATTTTGTCAGGTCATTTTTTAGTATGATACTATTATTACCTTTGAATAGTGCCTGGGCAGACCTCTTAAAAACATGTAAAATTATTATTGTACGTTTTGTAGTTTCCTTGCTATAAGCATCTTTACTCCCTGCAGGGAGCTGGTGCATTAGTACTCTCCATTACTTTCTCAGCTGAATAGATGGGCTGCTGTATAAGTGTAAATATCCACACCTGGCCAAGCTAGGGTTCTGTCCCTCCCCTCTGTGTAGGGGAGGGGGAGGTGTTGTCCTGCACTGTGTGCTATCTGTAAGAGATTTCTATTATATGAACGTTGGTTTTCCTACAGACATGTAATGTATATATCTGCTGAGCAAATGATCAAATATTCTTATAATCACATAGAAATATCTCAGACTGCACACACTACCACATGCCTCAGATACACACAATGACGTGAAGATCGGCAGCTAAGATCACACACCTCCTCCCCCGTTCTGTCTGCAATGAATGAGTCAGACAGCATAACAAATCACAAGAGGGAAGGACAGTGCTATGGTGCATGAATATTCATTCCTTGGGGAGTGGACAACAGAGAACTCACAGTGAGTGACAGATGGAATTAATCTTTTATTTTGAAGTTTACAGAGGATAGGAAGGAAGCATAAATAATAGATATACATGAATAGAGAGAGCGTAGATAAAGGAATTAGAAAATTATATCAGTTACATAACGTATGTATTGTTGACCTGATAGATTCCCTTTAACAGCCTTCTATTTACATTGCATGTACACATTAAGCTGCTAATCAGTGCTGGGGGTAGGGTTGGCCCAGGAGGCATGGTAGAAAGCCTAGCAGTCTCCTTTTGATAAAACATTAAATTGAAACAACATCAAAGTGTCAATTAATTAAACCAAAGCCAGAAAAAGGAAAGTGTTAAAGATATCACTCTGCCTTAGCTAAAGACCAACAGAACTGGATGTTGGAATATGTGATTTTTATTTTCTATACATTTCAGGGCCAAAGCCCATTTTTCAGGAAAAAATATTACTGAAGGTCCTGAAACACGTATAAAATAAAAATGACCTATTTCAATATCCAGTCCTGTTGGTTGTTATCCACAGCAGCATGATCCCTTCCTCTTCCTTGCTTTGGTTTATCTTTTAAAATGGGCTGCAGCAGCCATTACTATACAAGCCATTTAGAGTGTTGTGGCTTTCTCACAACCCTCTCAGGTGAGCACTTGAAGACTCTACCCTAATCTAACAACCTTTTTTTTTTCAGCTTTGTTACCTATCTAGAGTCTATTAAGTGATACATTGCTGTAATCAGTGTCTCAGCTCCTACTTCATGCTGCCCTCATATTACACAGCAAAAACCTGTTGACAGATTTCCTTTACCCCAAGCATGGTGTACCAGTCTTGTATGCTCCAATCATTGCTGGTGGCATCAGACTGTGAAGGACACATACTAGTGCATGTCAATGAATAAGAATATCATAAAAAATCAATGTCATATTGCCATGTTTCAGGGCATTTCTGGGAGCCCTGAAACACATTGACTGATAAATCAATGTCTTATTCATCCTTTGATGTCTCGTGGAATATGACAGCTCAATTTTTAAACTTTCATCCTCCCTACTTTAAAGGGAACCAACCACCTCAGATGACGACTATAAGCACTTAATACATGTCCCTGCACCCTACCTAGACCGTTCCACCTATACTTTTGTTAAGAATATTGATGTTTGCAAACCGAAATATACACTTTGTAAAAATACAGGCCTGGCGACTTCTGGGCGTCTCCCTCGGGCTCAGCTACTAGTGGGCTGTGTCTTCTAAAGCATTACTGGCTTTTCTACCCCTCCCTCTTACTTTGCAGGATGTCACTGAAGGGTGTGATATTATCTTTCAGTGGGCGGGCACGCAAGGCTGCTCCCGTCCCCGCACGTCATCGGAGGCAGACAGAGTCACGTGCACTCGCATCGTCACTTCCTGTCGGCTCCGTGCATTGACGCGCAGCTGAGGGATACCATATGAGCAAAACACATTGCGGCGAGCGGACGTGGTATCAGCTTAATGAAAGATACCACGTCCGCTCGCCGCAATGTGTTTTGCTCATACAGTATCCCTCAGCTGCGCGTCAATGCACGGAGCCGACAGGAAGTGACGGTGCGAGTGCACGTGACTCTGTCTGCCTCCGATGACGTGCGGGGACGGGAGCAGCCTTGCGTGCCCGCCCACTGAAAGATAATATCACACCCTTCAGTGACGTCCTGCAAAGTAAGAGGGAGGGGTAGAAGAGCCAGTAATGCTTTAGAAGACACAGCCCACTAGTAGCTGAGCCCGAGGGAGACGCCCAGAAGTCGCCAGGCCTGTATTTTTACAAACTGTATATTTCAGTTTGCAAACATCAATATTCTTAACAAAAGTATAGGTGGAACGGTCTAGGTAGGGTGCAGGGACATGTATTAAGTGCTTATAGTCGTCATCTGAGGTGGTTGGTTCCCTTTAATTTTCTGAAATAATAACCTTTGGGTTTTCATTGGCTGTAAGCCATAATCATCAACATTTACAGAAATAAACACTTGAAATAGATCACTTTGTTTGTAATGACTACATAATATAACATATGACAATAATGACATATAATATATGAATTTCACTTTATTGAATTACTGAAAAAATTAACTTTTTGATGATATTCTAATTCATTGAGATGCACTAGTACCATTGAGAAGAATAATGAAAATACCTAGAACTGTGATTTCATGGGGTATACATGTTGTGATTTTCTCACCTATTTAGTGCTATTAATTCCTTAACACTTTACAGACACTGTTCACTCTAAATTCCCCATCAGTATATCTTTGGGGTGTGGAAGGAAGACAGAGTATCTGAATGCAACCCACACAAACACAGGGAGAACATACAAACTCCTTGCAGATGTTGTCACCAGTCATTCTTTGTAAAGCTTTTGAGTCTGGTGGACTGAATAGTCTAAGTGACTTTGACTAGGGAGCATGATAGGCTGCCCTAAAAAGATGTGTTTTAAGGAAGCGCCTGCAACTATGTAAGTTGTGGGTAGACCTAATTTCTTGGAGTAGAGCATTCCAGAGAATTGGTGCAGCTCGAGAGAAGTCTTGGAGCCGGGAGTGGGAGGCTCGGATTAGTGCAGATGTTATTCTAAAATCACTTCCAGAGTGTAGAGAATGGGTGGGGTAATAAACAGAGGTGAAGGTGGAGAGGTACGGAGGTGCTGCATTGTAAAGAGCTTTGTGGGTGACAACAAGCAATTTGAATTGGAACTTATAGTGTACGGGCAGCCAGTGCAATGACTGGCACAGAACAGAAAATGTTAAGGTATCAATTAGTCTAAAATATCAATTTTTACATATTTCTAGCTAATGTGTGTGGGCAGCTGGATGAAGCCCTAACTGCTGGTAGATTGATTGATACTTTTCTTTGATACACTACATGTGTATATCATATGTATAATCTCATGTCATTTTGTCATCAAAGGCTTGGAGCCCAGTGTGAGAGCACAGAATCTGTTATGAGCCACCTGTACCCAGCCGTGTCACCTTCTGTCCGGGAATGCTATCTTCAGAGGGAACCACTACTGTTTAGCTGTTCAGGACAAAGCACAAAATTCCGCAGGCTGTGCCCATGTAGAGACTACCGCCGAGGACAAATTGCTCTGTGCAAGCACTGCTCGTGATTCCATTGGTTGTCTATTAAAGCTGATAACTGTCTCCATTAAACTTCCAACTACTGATCATATTGACTGCTGCATGTAGAGGTCCTACTGTACCTGTATAACTGAGAATACAGAGCGGAATCTCTGCCCAGAGTTTTATGCTGCAGCATAAAGCAATAGTGAGCATAATATACACTCGCACAACAACCAGCGTAATATTTCTTGGAGCCACGTAATTATATCCATGCCCTCTTGTGGTTTTTGATCAAGGGTCAACTACATTTTTATGAGTAAAGCACAATGAAGAATAAAACAGGACAACAACAAGACCCATCAGTTGGAAAAGAGCTGCAAGGTTTCCAGAGGATCATACATAAAGGGCATGATCTAACTGCAATATTTTGGAACTACATATAATAAATATGGTCTAAGTGCCAGGTAGTGAGGTACAGCCAGTGCCAACCCAATGACTTCTAGAAGCGACATCACTTCCATTTCTGAACATTAACAATGTGACAGTATGATTTTTTACAAGATAAGCAGTGAACACAAATACTATCAAATGTTTGGGGATTTTGATTAATAAATCATTTGGACCAAATGTGACGTTCATGAAAGTAATGTATTTTAAGCCACAGTGGCAGGGATTGGGCAATGGGTAGAGATATATGCACTTTTTTTCTGAAGCTGATACTTCCAATTAAACTGGGATTTGTGAAAAGGATATGATTTTTTTCTTTTAATATTTATGTTAATAAAGGCTGAATTGGTGAAATAAAATCGATCTCTCTCGGTTGAGTTTAAAGGAGGACTCCAGGTGAAGGTGATCCACTGAGACTCATATTTCAAACTTGGTCTCAATGCCCATTACTTTTTTATATTTACAACTGACCATCAAAATAAAAAAAAAAAAAAAAAAAGAAAGTTAATATTATATGCTCTTTAAGATTAAAAAACATATAAATAAACAAATATAGTTGACTGAATGTCTACAAAAAACATAACCACAAAAATAAAGGAATAGATACATCAACACGTGAGTATCCAGACAGATTCACTTGTAGATAGACTTTTAGTATATAGAAAAATATTAGAATCTGAGAGTCCTCAGTGGATGATACCTTTTAACGGCTAACTGAAAAGATGGTAAGTGAAGCAAGCTTTTGGGACACTGTGGCCTCTTCATCAGGCTTAATAATGATACAACTTCTGGAGAAACACACACACACGCTCACACACACACACACACACACACATATACAGTGTTGGCCAAAAGTATTGACACCCCTGCAATTCTGTCAGATAATACTCAGTGTCTTCCTGAAAATGATTGCAATCACAAATTCTTTGGTATTATTATCTTCATTTAATTTGTCTTCAATGAAAAAACACAAAAGAGAATGAAGCAAAAAGCAAACATTGATCATTTCACACAAAACTCTAAAAATGGGCGAGACAAAAGTATTGGCACCCTCAGCCTAATACTTGGTTGCACACCCTTTGGCCAAAACAACTGCGATCAACCGCTTCCGGTAACCATCAATGAGTTTCTTACAATGCTCTGCTGGAATTTTAGACCATTCTTCTTTGGCAAACTGCTCCAGGTCCCTGATATTTGAAGGGTGCCTTCTCCAAACTGCCATTTTTAGATCTCTCCACAGGTTTTCTATGGGATTCAGGTCTGGACTCATTGCTGGCCACCTTAGAAGTCTCCAATGCTTTCTCTCAAACCTTTTCTAGTGCTTTTTAAAGTGTGTTTTGGGTCATTGTCCTGCTGGAAGACCCATGACCTCTGAGGGAGTCCCAGCTTTCTCACACTGGGCCCTACATTATGCTGCAAAATGTGTTGGTAGTCTTCAGATTTCATAATGCCATGCACATGGTCAAGCAGTCCAGTGCCAGAGGCCGCAAAGCAACCCCAAAACATCAGGGAACCTCCTCCATGTTTGACTGTAGGGACCGTGTTCTTTTCTTTGAATGCCTCTTTTTTTCTCCTGTAAACTCTTATGTTGATGCCTTTGCCCAAATAGAGAGAACGTTCTTCCAAAACGTTTTAGGCTTTCTCAGGTAAGTTTTGGCAAACTGCAGCCTGGCTTTTTTATGTCTCGGGGTAAGAAGTGGGGTCTTCCTGGGTCTCCTACCATACAGTCCCTTTTCATTCAGACGCCGACGGATAGTACGGGTTGACACTGTTGTACCTTCGGACTGCAGGGCAGCTTGAACTTGTTTGGATGTTAGTCGAGGTTCTTTATCCACCATCCGCACAATCTTATGTTGAAATGTCTCGTCAATTTTTCTTTTCCGTCCACATCTAGGGAGGTTAGCCACAGTGCCATGGACTTTAAACTTCTTGATGACACTGCACACGATAGACACAGGAACATTCAGGTCTTTGGAGATGGACTTGTAGCCTTGAGATAGCTCATGCTTCCTCACAATTTGGTTTCTCAAGTCCTCAGACAGTTCTTGGGTCTTCTTTCTTTTCTCCATGCTCAATGTGGTACACACAATGACACAGGACAGAGGTTGAGTCAACTTTAATCCATGTCAACTGGCTGCAAGTGTGATTTAGTTATTGCCAACACCTGCTAGGTGCCTCAGGTAAGTTACAGGTGCTGTTAATTACACAAATTAGAGAACCATCACATGATTTTTCTAACAGTGCCAATACTTTTGTCCACCACCTTTTTATGTTTGGTGTGGAATTAGATCCAATTTGGCTTTAGGACAATTCTTTTTTGTGTTTTTTTCATTGAAGACAAAAAAATGAAAGATAATAATACCAAAGAATTTGTGATTGCAATCATTTTCAGGAAGAAACTGAGTATTTTCTGACAGACTTGCAGGGGTGTCAATACTTTTGGCCAACACTGTATAAATATATATATACTAGCTGTGAGCCCGATTCTAAAGAATCGGGAGTCTAGAATCCGTATATCCTTTATTTAAAAATAGTTTTAACTAATAATCCAATAATTCCATGATATCTTTCCATCAAGTACATATAATTGTATGGTTGATATCATTTTTGGAAAATTGAACTATTATGATGTAAGGGTCTTGGAACACAAAGTAACAATACTTGTTAATGTGTCAATAGCTTGATTTGACAAATCAATATTGGTATTCTGCGTATTAGCCAGTTTGTGTCAGCCCACCAATCGCATCAAGATGCCCTTACGTCTGGTGGGTCCCTAATCTAACTAATTCCGAATTATGAATATTTTGACTTATTTAACAGCAGCATTTTTCATCTATTTAAAAAGGATGTGGATGTAAAAAATAAAATTTCCACACCTGACACCTAAGGAGTTACCGTCAACAGACTTGCAGCAATTTCCATAACACAACTAAGGAATTTGCAGTAAACTTGCGGTAGATGGAGCAAACATGGCTATGGCAGATGCAGGAAATACAGCCACTAACAAACCACAGGTCACTGCAGTTATTGTGGCTGAAACAGCCGCAACCACATTGTCTGTATCCGCTGCAAGTGAACTACAAATTCCATACACATTGCATGAAAATAACGGCAAGTGTGCTGTAGGTGAGCCCTAAGGCAGCAAATGTAGAAATGTTAAATTTAAGAAAAAAACATCCACAAATAGCTAAAAAATGCTGGAGTCAAAGGTAAATCTCAATTTAGATATGTCCCTCTCTATCTATATATACTGAACACACCTTGAGATGGAGATGTGTGTGAACAGCCATCCCACCCGTCTCTTAGCTGTTCACAAAAACCTCTCCCTGTAAAAAAAATATAGCAAAATTCTCAGCACTTGTAGTGCTGGAACGTAATATGATGGTTTCTATCACCAAATCACAAAATTTGGATGATACACATCTATGATCTCATACTAAATGTGTGTTCCTCAGTATATATATATATATATATTATATATACTATATGCAAATTCTGTACAAAAGGGATTTAATCTCCCCAAAAATAACTATATATAACATGGCTATATAGTAACCATGTAATTAATATCTTTAGAAATATGACTAAACTAATTTTTTTGTAGATTTTGTGGTTTTTGTAAAAAAAGTATCAGAACAGTATGAAAAAAAAGAAAAAGCTTAACGTAAAACATTTTTGTACACAATATTGTGTGTAAAGACTTTAGGAGAATCAGGCAGTAATTGTCCTTGAAGTGTGGTGTATTGAGCACTTTGACCTTGACATTGCAGCGTTGCTTGACTCTGGAAAAGGCCACATACAGTTGACCATGGGCAAAAGCTGGTTCTGGGAGATATATCCCAACTCGATTGAGAGTTTGCCCTTGTGATTTATTGATGGTCATTGCAAACGCTGCCTTGATGGGAAATTGTCGTCTTCTTAATCTGAATGGTAATGCAGTCTCTGATGGACATAAATCAATACGTGGAATGAATACCACATGTCCTGATGCTGAGCCAGTAATAACTTTAGCCTGGATCATGTTTTGAAACAATGCAGTTACAATGAGCCGAGTACCATTGCACACACCTTTCCTGTATTCAGGTTGCGTAACAGCATGACAATGGTTCCAACTTTAATTTTTAGATGATGTAGAGGCATTCCAATTGGTGTAAGTGAATGCAAAAATTCAGGTGGGTATTGTTCTGAATCATCACAGTCCTCCGCATCAATAGAATCTTCACTCATATAGTCTGTGTACTCACCAATCAAGCAATCCATGACTTTGGAATTAACAAAATCGACGTCGTCATTCTTAGGACATAGGATAGCATGAGAAGCAGCGATATTGATACTCTCGTTGTTATTGACATCAATGTTAATGTTGTCTCCAAAGATCTCATGTATTAAAGACCCAGTGCACACCATATCTGGAGGAATCTCGATGACATCATCTCCAAGGTTATGTTCATTGGACAGCTCACCATTACCAAGTTTAAGCAACCAACTGCTGTATTCCGGATCAATAGAGCGCATGTTGTTAATAAGCGGAAGTGGATAGAAAAGTGGCCAATGTGTAGAATATTTTAAACCCTCTCTACAATATCTGTTCTTGTGCCATGAGGAATGACAGGAAGACATTGTCGAAAGTCTCCTCCAAGTACAATTACTTTGGCTCCAAAAGGTGTCTTTTCTTTCTTGGTAACTTTTTTGGTCATAACATCTCGTAACAGTCTTTCAATGACATGCAATGCATACTTTGAGACCATTGTGCATTCATCTATAATAAAGAGTTCAGTCTTCTGCAAATCATAAGCTGCATCCGTGTCATTTTTTATCCTGGAAACCGATGTTTCATTCACAGGTATTGGTATTCCATAAAGAGAATGAATTGTTCTTCCTCATTCAAGCATATTGGCTGCAATTCCTGTAGTGGCAGCAGGTGACACCATTTTTCCTTCTCCCCTTAGTTGATGTAGAAGTAGATGGTAAAGGTAAGTTTTTCCACTGCGACCAGGACCGTCAATGAAGAAGCACTTTGGTGTTGCAGTAGTGTCTTCTAATGCTTGAATAATACCTCATAAGCCAAAAGATTGTTCAGGATTGAGAGTTGCTTTCATGTCAGCAGCTGTTCTTAACTCATCCTCTTGATGAAATTGTTGTGGAAGTTGTTGTTTCCTGACAGGGCGTGGTAAATTAAAATCAGTATATTTTTTGCCATGACTTCTCAAAATTTCTTGGATATCTGTCATCGCATATCCTTCACAATTCACACACTCCTCCGTATTTGAGTGATATTTATGGCAATAGTCTTGAATGAAGTGTTCTTTAAATTCAAGCCACAACTCCAGTGGATTAGCAGGAGGGCCAAAAATGCAAATGTAGCAAACATATCACGTAGCTGTGCAGGCTTGTTCAAAATGCAAGCATCAAGTAAGGTATTTCTCCACAAACTGTCATCAAATAATAAACCAAGAGCTAAGGCAGCGTCTTTGAAAGTTAGATGTGTAACTCCATGAACCGTTTTAATGCTGTCAAAACTGGTGGCACCTTTGACATGCAGCAACAACAACCGCAAATAGTAGCGTTCTTGGTCTCTGAGACTTACGGTATACATTCTTCCAATTACAGAAGCACCTCCTCAGCTTTCTCTGTTGCCAAGAACCTTCTACCAAAGTAGTGTTCTGGAATTTCACGATATAAATAAGTATGAGCAGTTGGGTCCTTCTTATTAAGCTCAAAATAGCCCATAAGAGTGGAATTGTTATGTAGCTTGTGTCTGATTTGGCTATGGAGTCATCCTCATGAAAATAGAGTTGTTGTGAATGAAGCAGATGTACGGCCAGGCGAATAATACTGTGCGATTGTTTGTGCATGGGATAAGCAAATATCCGCCAAGCTGCCTCAGGTGCACTAACATAAAGGGAATCCATAAATTGATGTGTTTCATCATGTTGGATGCTTGTCTGGCAAATTTCCAGATTTGCTTTATCATGTCCTTTATATACATATTTAAATAAGTATTTGACACTTTGTATGGAACCACAAACTTCCACATTGATATGACACTTATATTTGAGTAGTAAGAAAGGATTATATGGAACTACCCACGAATTGTCAATCATGACGGAATGGTGTTCAAATGATGGTCTGTATTTCGTCGATAAGTCGGATAGGCATCCTTTGCGATGACAGTCGAATCCTGAAAATGTTTGGGGAAACCTTTGCTACACTTCCTAAGATGCATACATGGGAATTTGGCCTCAGTTCTCCACAGGGACCATGAATCATTGTTGCATGACGATCTTATGAAGGGTAGGTGATAGGATCTGGTATTTCAGCCAAACAGTATTGTCAACTTCAATCTCTGTGCGTAATTTTCAGGTTTGGCATCCAAAATAATCAAAATGTGAGCATGAGGTAGCCCACGTTTCTGAAACTCAATTACATGAACCATGGCGCAAACTTTTCCAAATAAGCCATTCTTAATGTCTTTTAACAGTGCTTCAAGTTTAATTCTGAAGACCCGTGCCACCAAATCTGGTCTGTGTTCCACACGCTTGCCATGGTTCCAAATTGTTAGTGATCTCATTCCATTTGGGATTACGTCATGGTGACAAATAGATCTGGACGACCAAATTTAGTGACTATAGCCATGGCATCTTGATAACGCTGCTGCATATTTCTGGGGCTGCCTTCGAAAGATGATGGTAGAATGACAGTTCTGCCAATGGGAATGCCTTTTTGAATGGATTTGTTCATGAGATGCTCTTGAAGTATGCAATAATCCTCGACTTTTAAATCTGTTTGGTGTTGACGGATAAAATTCAGGCGATTGGCCTCAATTTTCACATAAGCATCAACTAAATACTGCTGTGTCAATTTTCCTACCATTCAAAACGGGATTAAACTATTGCGGACAGACAGCAGATAACAGTAATATTGGAGTTGGTAACCCTGCGTTCACTTTTTCCTTGATGCTTCAGTCCATCATGCCACCCTTGTTCTCCGTAAGGGAAAAATAAAGGATAGAGTAACGCATCCAAGTTACTGTGAAGAATGCTGACCTGTTGTGTCTTTGGAGCCAAAGGATTTTATGGATAGGCTTTTAAATGGATTAATATATCTCGGTTGAATGGTGGCTCCCCATTGTTATTTTCAAATACAACAGCTACTTCGTTGACAGTAGGATTGTTATAGCGTCGAGGGTCTTGACTGCGGTCTTGTTTAAGTGCCATCGTAATATTTGGCATGACAGTGCCATTTGTTTCAGCCTTTTGTTCTTCTTCACGTTCCACGTCACGGAGCATTTTGTATGCAGCTACAAAAGGATTGATGTTTTCTAATTGCAGAGCAATAATATCATTAAAGTTGGATGGCATTGTAAATTTGGTTGACATTGCAAACGTTCGTTGGCTGTAGTAGTATCCAAGATGTAAAGTTGAGCATACGTTGGAACTTGATCATCTGCCGGATGTAGTGTGCCAGTTCATGGTAGATTTGGCCATTTATGCGGAAACAGTAAGGGCCATGTCCAGGTGGTGGAGAAATATTGGCACCCATGGAGGCGAAAGCAAAAGAGCTGTTGATGGCTCGGATGTTGTCCATGAGATTACGACTGTACTCACTTTCTCCTTTAAGTAAACGCTTGAATACCTCAGGGTATTCAGGGATAGGTATCTGGACCTTGCCCTTGTGACAGCAGAGTGTATAATTTTGATCACATGGCATCTCAGCATGAAAATGTAGTGCCTCACAATATTGACATGTATATGTCATTGGACCACAGCTGTGCTCTACAATGGAAGTGTCATCATCGGTAAAACCGATGGGATGTATAAGGACAGTAGGAGGTAACAAAATATTATATTTGTTATATAGGCCAACATATATTAGATGTTGCACTGCTTCAGGTTCCACACATTCGATGAAGGAGGATGTAGATGGTATATTAAGCTCAGGCTGTCTGAATGTAGAGACGGAAGCAGTGTGTGCGCGTCGTCGGTGTTGTGCCTCAGCAGAATTGTGTAAGCGGAGTTGTTTGGACTTAGGAGACTCCACACTGATACGTGCTTTGAAAGCAGTTTGAACTTTCTTGCTGTGAGCCTGTTTGTCATATGTCGTCTCGGCAGCACAGTGTTTTCGCTTACGTGCACACTTGGCTGGTGGTAAAGGATGTTCAGTATGCGGCAATTCAACGGCTGTTGAGCTGGAAGCGGTGAGATCGGGAGAAGGTATGACTTGCTGCATTAACTTGGTCTTTCTGCGACGCTCCAGGGCTGCCAGAGCATTTTTTTTCAATCTCTGGCTTCTCTCTTCAGGAGACTCCTTGCACATGCGTTTGTAATATGCAGCCTTCCCTTTCTCCGATCGAATGCGTCTGTCTTCAGCAATCTCGGTGGTGCGATCTTACGCTTCGGTGTAGCCAATGCCACTTTCTTGGCCACGTCATCATATTTCATACAGTCAGAACTTATGTTTCTGCGACGTTCCCAGGCTGCCAGAGCTTTATTTATTAATCTCAGGCTTCTTTCTTCAGGAGACTCCTTGGCAATGCGTTTGTAATATGCAGCCTTCTTTTTGTCCAATCGAATGCGCCTGTCTTCAGCACTCTCCGTGCTGCGCTTCTTAGCCTTCGGTGCAGGCACAGGCGCTTTCTTGGCCACGTCAGCAGATTTCTCAGAGCTCATGTTAGCAAGTGTAATCACAATAAAATGCAATGTGAAGTAGAATATGTTTGTTAAGGAAGATATGAATAGTGAGAGTATATACATGTACAATAGCATGATTTTATTTGTTTAATTTTTGTAGGAAGAGTAAATTGAAATTTCTGTATATTTTTAAGTGGCAAAGAGTTACTTATAGGGAGTGTATGTACTTGTAATTAGAAATCAATCTGTATTACAACCAATTAAAAATAGACTTTAACGTCAGATGTATGACTAAGTAGCCGATGTAGTCCAAACTGTCAGGGTAGCAATATAGTGCAGCTTTAGAAGGGGTTAATGTCCGACTGGCAGGACTCTATTAAAGTAGGAACTTATAATGATATCAAAAAGGTGATTGAAGAAGTTAATGTCCCACAGGCACTCCCACAACAGACTAAGCAGTGTAAATTATATCCAAAATGGTGTGCAAGGGGTTAATGTAGCACTGCTAGCAGTAATAGACACTACAAAAGATGTACTTAATGCAGAAATGGTATATAAGGGGTTAACTTGGCAGTGGCATTACAACTACACACTGTGTTATAGAAATAACACCAAAAAGGGAATATAAGGGGTTAATGTACCACTGCCAGTACTAATAGACACTAAAAAGTATGGAGTTAATGCTGAACTGGTATATAAGGGGTTAAGTTCGCAGTGGCAGTACAACTGTAGGACTTTGAGTTTAAAATTTACCGCTGTAAGTGAGGCGCTATGCTCATTGGTCGCTGTGTGCTGGCGCTGACCAATGAGCATAGCGCCTCACTTCCCATTGAGATACATAGCGGTCTTTAGAGCTATGCATGGGAGGGCCCTTGGTTCTATTTTCGGCCACGGCGCTCGGCTCTCGTCGGTCGTCGCCGGGGCGGGAGGCCCTGCAACGGCTCACAATGGCCGCTTTGCCATAGATAGATATAGATATAGATAGATATAGATTGATATAGATAGATATATAGATAGATATATAGATATAGATAGATAGATAGATAGATAGATAGATAGATAGATAGATAGATAGATAGATATAGATAGATAGATATAGATAGATAGAGATAGATAGATAGATAGATAGAGATAGATAGATAGATATAGATAGAGATAGATAGATAGATAGATAGATAGATAGATAGATAGATATATATAGAGATAGATAGATAGATAGATAGATAGATAGATAGATATAGAGATAGATAGATATAGATAGATAGATAGATAGATAGATAGATAGATAGATATAGATAGATATAGAGATAGATAGATAGATAGATAGATAGATAGATAGATAGATAGGATGAAAAAATGAAGGGCAGCACTTCCTTTAGTGTATCCATGTGGGTTTATTTTGTCCTAGGACTGCGACGTTTCGGCACACAGCCTTTCTCTAGCAGTGACAAACAGTTCTAGTGCTCACTATATATAAGCTCCCATACAAGGGGCTTACAATAATATAATTAGTAGAAAAATAGTGTAAATAGTCATATATATATACAATTCCATAACTTGTGCATGGTGATCTGTGAATCATAAAGTGCATATAGTGATATTATACAGCCAAGTATCCATACTGTAACCAGTATCTCATATTTCATATTAATTAGTGATTATATGTACAGATGTTACTTATCTGCTCATTAGAAGACCCCACGTTGCAACCGTGTACCGCCATTTCCGCCATTTCACTTTCGGCGTTCTCCTCATTCCAATGCGCATGCTCCATGTGAATACTTCAGTCCCATCTAGATCTCGTACCTAGTCCCAGATCCCGCGCATGTGTATTGCGAGTCGGGACTTCCCATACACCCACTGCAGCTGCGCAATGGTGCAGATGAAGTCACTACTCCTAACTTCATTCACGCGCCTGCGCTCTCTACTCCGTTATTCTCGGGCGCCATCTTTGCTTTCTAGCGATTGCGCAGTGTTAATGGCACTCGTTCATAGACCTTGTGCGCTTATACCTAATATTTGTGAGAGTTACGGCGCATATTAACTGCTACTCCTGCAGTGAAGTGGGGATTATAGAACCTCTTGTATGTATCTAATTATCTATTTTATGAAAATTGCCCAAATCACTTTAGTATTATACTACCAGTGTATACATTAGGCAATTATAATATAAAGAGATGATCTATGTCCCATAAGAAAACCCTTTCACGGTCTATATTAAAGGTCACCGCCCTGGTGGGCTTTGACAGTTAAGTACGTTCTCCACATACAGATAACTACAGAGTGTTATCCTGTTTAAGTGACCAGACCATGTTTCTACCAGATACTTTATACATAGAGATGATCCATGTCTTATAGGGAGATCCTTTCACGGTCTATACTAAAGTCACCGCCCTGGTGGGCTTTGACAGTTAAGTATGTTTTCCACATACAAATAACCACAAAGTGTTATCCTGTTTAAGTGACCAGACCATGTCTCCACCAGATACCTCATACATAAAGGTGATCCATGTCTTATAAGAGGAACCTTTCTCGGTCTATACTAAAGTCACCGCCCTGGTGGGCTTTGACAGTTAAGTACGTTTTCCACATACAAATAACCACAAAGTGTTATCCTGTTTAGGTGACCAGACCATGTTTCTCCCAGAGACTTTATATATACAAGGACTTGTTCATAACAATTATACTTTATTCAGTTTCTCATTATACAAGGGTACTAATACTGATAGGACATCGGATATCACACTGGATAACAATTGCAATTGGAATGACTTGTGTACAGGCAAGTTGCAGCTTGTGGAGTCCCTTGTACAGATCTGCAAAATAAAAAATAAAATATTATATTTTTCAGTAAAAAAATTTTTTTAAAAACATTATTTCAAAAGATTTACAAGATCCTACTTTCGTCTGATGTTTATCTAACTACAGTAGTGGTTGATGAGAGTTTAATATCAGGGATTCATGTTTTATAACAGGCTCTGTATCTTATAGTCCACGTTTAGACCGTTTGGTCGTAATGTATTGAGTCTATGGATCCATTCCATTTCTCTTTTTAACAGCAATTTCTGTCGATCACCTCCCCGTCTTTGTATGGGAATTGCGTCTATCAGACGAAACCTCAGATCTTTTTCCGTATGTCCCATTTCCACAAAGTGTTTGGGGATCGGTAGATCCTTCCTTTTCTTTTTTATGGTATGTCGGTGATGGGCAATACGTGTCTTAAAATCCCACGTTGTCTCACCGACATACCACAGAAAACAGGGACATTCGATGAGGTAGACAACATAGTCAGATGAACAGGTCAAAAATTGCTTGATTTCAAATCTCTGCCCTGTTTTTGGATGTACAAAATGTGAGCCTTTCTTCATCAGCCTACAATTAATACATGAGAGACAGGGGTAACACCCCACTCTCTTAGCCCCTGTCAAATACATTTGTCCATCCTTTTTTATAGGACCAATGTCTGAACGTATCAATTTGTCCCTCAGACATTGGTTTCGTCTATAAGAAAAAAGTGGCGGTTCGTTAAACTCTTTTACATGAGGTAAACATCTCCCCAACATCCTCCAATGTTTGCGTATTATATTCGCAACTTCTCTACTCTCTTCGCTGTACGTGGAAACAAATGGCACTCTTTTCAGTTGTTTCTTATTGTTTTTCTCCGCCAGAACATCTAACCTTGTCAATTTCAGCACTTTTTCTTTCTGCTCTCCCAATAGTTTTTTTGGGTATCCCCTTGCATAGAATTTATTCATCATTACTCCTAGTGCTATTTCTTGTTCTTTCTCATCACTTACTATTTTTTTCACTCTTGTCATTTGGCTAAAAGGGATAGATTTGATGGTGTTTTTTGGGTGCTGGCTAGTATAGTGCAACAGGTCATTTCTATCTGTTTCCTTTACATACAATTTCGTTGTAAATTCATCATCCTGATATAGAACCTGTACATCCAAAAATTGTATGGAGGATTTTGACCACACTAAGGTGAACTTAATTGTCTCATCTATATTATTTAGGTAATCATGGAAACAATGCAATGCATCCTCTGTTCCTGTCCATATGAGGAAGACATCGTCTATGTATCTCCACCATGTAGCTACTTCACTGCAGGAGTAGCAGTTAATATGCGCCGTAACTCTCACAAATATTAGGTATAAGCGCACAAGGTCTATGAACGAGTGCCATTAACACTGCGCAATCGCTAGAAAGCAAAGATGGCGCCCGAGAATAACGGAGTAGAGAGCGCAGGCGCGTGAATGAAGTTAGGAGTAGTGACTTCATCTGCACCATTGCGCAGCTGCAGTGGGTGTATGGGAAGTCCCGACTCGCAATACACATGCGCGGGATCTGGGACTAGGTACGAGATCTAGATGGGACTGAAGTATTCACATGGAGCATGCGCATTGGAATGAGGAGAACGCCGAAAGTGAAATGGCGGAAATGGCGGTACACGGTTGCAACGTGGGGTCTTCTAATGAGCAGATAAGTAACATCTGTACATATAATCACTAATTAATATGAAATATGAGATACTGGTTACAGTATGGATACTTGGCTGTATAATATCACTATATGCACTTTATGATTCACAGATCACCATGCACAAGTTATGGAATTGTATATATATATGACTATTTACACTATTTTTCTACTAATTATATTATTGTAAGCCCCTTGTATGGGAGCTATATATATGTGAGCACTAGAACTGTTTGTCACTGCTAGAGAAAGGCTGTGTGCCGAAACATCGCAGTCCTAGGACAAAATAAACCCACATGGATACACTAAAGGAAGTGCTGCCCTTCATTTTTTCATCCTAAATAACAACCAGTGAAGTGGTAGGAGGGCTTTGCACCCGCTATATACTGCTGTGCTTTTTCGTTTTTCTTGGTTTTCTAATTTTTTCTCACGAAACATTGCACTGTTATTGTTTTATTTTTTGGTTATTAATTGAAGTGGGTTATGGAGAACAACTATGAACCTGGGACTTTGAGCTACACAGTGGAAGATGAGGATCGTATATTCAAGGGTATTGATGTGGATGCAGTTTTTTTAAGTATTCCTTCTACTACAGACCTGAAACAGAAATATGAAAACTTAGCTAGGAAAGTTTTGACAGTACAACTGCATTTATCCACTATGTCAGAATACTATAAGGCAAAAATGATACCACGAGGTTTGAGATCTAATGTGAGACCTAATTTGATGTTTGGGGATTCATTTTTCTGTTCCCAGTTTTGCAAAATTTCAAATAAGTATGGGATGGATCTTCTGTTGGTCAATATTGACTTTTTACAACATGATTTAAAGAGAATTTTGATAGAACAAGAAAATGTAGATACCAAATTACAGGACATTCTGAAGGAGGAGGAAATGGCGAAGTTCAAGGAACAGGTCAATACGCGCATTACTAAACTACGATTAGACCTGGAGGAGGGAAAAAGGAGAAAGTGGTTGAGAGACACAGAGGACTACTCGAGTGGAAACATATACAATTGGCAGCGAGAGGGTGTGGGGAAATGGCGGAATACAGGTGGTAACAGGTCTAATCAATTTTGTGCATGTGGAAAGATATATCCTATAATGGACTTTGTTCATAGATATAGATCTAAAGAAAAACGGAGGAAAAGAAGAGGAGGAAGGAGACACCACCGGCAACAAAAAAGACAAGCGGGGAAAACAGAAACAACAGAGGAAACCCCCATTGAAAAATTGAAAGAGGACTTAGTGGTGAACCTGTCCAGTAAGGTATTAACTGAGATGCAAAAATCTGTTCTAAATAAGGGCTTGGGCTTTGGTCCAAATACACATACTGATTTTTTTCAACTGTCACTAGACCTGCAGTATTTTTTCAGATCATTAAAGTTGAAGGAGTGGTTCAGTACTAAAGAGAATAGGGCTAGAGTAATGACATGTGATTTTGATATGGGGAGCCTGGGTATGAGGAAAAAGAGTAAATTCATACCTCCAGTTAATTCAAATGTGATTGATTCATTTATTACAGCTGTTATTAAAGAGGTTGATGTATTGAAAAATAAAAAGATCAAAGTATTTAGGAAGCCCAATATTAAGACAGAGGAAGTAACAGCTCTTAATGACCTTGTTCGTGACGACAGCATTATAGTTAAAAAAGCAGACAAAGGAGGAGCTGTTGTGGTCATGGACAGGGCCATGTATATTAAAGAGATCAAGAGACAGCTGGATGACCCGGGGGTCTACCAGAGACTGGATAGGGATCCCAAGTTTGACATAGCACATAGAATCGAGGCAGTCCTGAAAAAGGCATTACATGAGGGTTTGATTGATCAGGATCTCCTTGATTTTATGACAATACAATATCCTACAACACCTGTATTATATGTGCTCCCAAAAATCCATAAGTCTCTGGTGGACCCACCGGGTCGTCCAATAGTCTCAGGTACAAATTCTATTCTCTCTAACATAGGAGTGTTCCTTGATAGGGTATTGAACCCTATAGCAAGAGAAGCTGACTCATATGTGAGAGATACAGGAGATTTTTTACGTAAATTGAATTCCCTGTCAGTAAGTGGGGAAGTGATTTTGGCATCTTTCGATGTCGTCTCGCTTTATACTTCCATAGATAATGAACGAGGCCTGGCTGCCATAAAGAAAAAACTAAAAGAAACAGAGTTTTCCAAAAATGCCTGTCAGTTAGTACTGGACCTTCTGGAACTGGTTTTGCGAAATAATTATTTCCTATTTGGGGATGATTATTTCCTACAATGCAGAGGTACAGCGATGGGGGCCAATATGGCCCCGGCATATGCCAATATTGTTATGCGGGTAATTGAGGAGGACTTCGTCTATGTGTCCCACCATTATGAGGAGGTAGCTACATGGTGGAGATACATAGACGATGTCTTCCTCATATGGACAGGAACAGAGGATGCATTGCATTGTTTCCATGATTACCTAAATAATATAGATGAGACAATTAAGTTCACCTTAGTGTGGTCAAAATCCTCCATACAATTTTTGGATGTACAGGTTCTATATCAGGATGATGAATTTACAACGAAATTGTATGTAAAGGAAACAGATAGAAATGACCTGTTGCACTATACTAGCCAGCACCCAAAAAACACCATCAAATCTATCCCTTTTAGCCAAATGACAAGAGTGAAAAAAATAGTAAGTGATGAGAAAGAACAAGAAATAGCACTAGGAGTAATGATGAATAAATTCTATGCAAGGGGATACCCAAAAAAACTATTGGGAGAGCAGAAAGAAAAAGTGCTGAAATTGACAAGGTTAGATGTTCTGGCGGAGAAAAACAATAAGAAACAACTGAAAAGAGTGCCATTTGTTTCCACGTACAGCGAAGAGAGTAGAGAAGTTGCGAATATAATACGCAAACATTGGAGGATGTTGGGGAGATGTTTACCTCATGTAAAAGAGTTTAACGAACCGCCACTTTTTTCTTATAGACGAAACCAATGTCTGAGGGACAAATTGATACGTTCAGACATTGGTCCTATAAAAAAGGATGGACAAATGTATTTGACAGGGGCTAAGAGAGTGGGTGTTACCCCTGTCTCTCATGTATTAATTGTAGGCTGATGAAGAAAGGCTCACATTTTGTACATCCAAAAACAGGGCAGAGATTTGAAATCAAGCAATTTTTGACCTGTTCATCTGACTATGTTGTCTACCTCATCGAATGTCCCTGTTTTCTGTGGTATGTCGGTGAGACAACGTGGGATTTTAAGACACGTATTGCCCATCACCGACATACCATAAAAAAGAAAAGGAAGGATCTACCGATCCCCAAACACTTTGTGGAAATGGGACATACGGAAAAAGATCTGAGGTTTCGTCTGATAGACGCAATTCCCATACAAAGACGGGGAGGTGATCGACAGAAATTGCTGTTAAAAAGAGAAATGGAATGGATCCATAGACTCAATACATTACGACCAAACGGTCTAAACGTGGACTATAAGATACAGAGCCTGTTATAAAACATGAATCCCTGATATTAAACTCTCATCAACCACTACTGTAGTTAGATAAACATCAGACGAAAGTAGGATCTTGTAAATCTTTTGAAATAATGTTTTTAAAAAAATTTTTTTACTGAAAAATATAATATTTTATTTCTTATTTTGCAGATCTGTACAGAGGACTCCACAAGCTGCAACTTGCCTGTACACAAGTCATTCCAATTGCAATTGTTATCCAGTGTGATATCCGATGTCCTATCAGTATTAGTACCCTTGTATAATGAGAAACTGAATAAAGTATAATTGTTATGAACAAGTCCTTGTATATATAAAGTCTCTGGGAGAAACATGGTCTGGTCACCTAAACAGGATAACACTTTGTGGTTATTTGTATGTGGAAAACGTACTTAACTGTCAAAGCCCACCAGGGCGGTGACTTTAGTATAGACCGTGAAAGGTTCCTCTTATAAGACATGGATCACCTTTATGTATGAGGTATCTGGTGGAGACATGGTCTGGTCACTTAAACAGGATAACACTTTGTGGTTATTTGTATGTGGAAAACATACTTAACTGTCAAAGCCCACCAGGGCGGTGACTTTAGTATAGACCGTGAAAGGATCTCCCTATAAGACATGGATCATCTCTATGTATAAAGTATCTGGTAGAAACATGGTCTGGTCACTTAAACAGGATAACACTCTGTAGTTATCTGTATGTGGAGAACGTACTTAACTGTCAAAGCCCACCAGGGCGGTGACCTTTAATATAGACCGTGAAAGGGTTTTCTTATGGGACATAGATCATCTCTTTATATTATAATTGCCTAATGTATACACTGGTAGTATAATACTAAAGTGATTTGGGCAATTTTCATAAAATAGATAATTAGATACATACAAGAGGTTCTATAATCCCCACTTCACTGCAGGAGTAGCAGTTAATATGCGCCGTAACTCTCACAAATATTAGGTATAAGCGCACAAGGTCTATGAACGAGTGCCATTAACACTGCGCAATCGCTAGAAAGCAAAGATGGCGCCCGAGAATAACGGAGTAGAGAGCGCAGGCGCGTGAATGAAGTTAGGAGTAGTGACTTCATCTGCACCATTGCGCAGCTGCAGTGGGTGTATGGGAAGTCCCGACTCGCAATACACATGCGCGGGATCTGGGACTAGGTACGAGATCTAGATGGGACTGAAGTATTCACATGGAGCATGCGCATTGGAATGAGGAGAACGCCGAAAGTGAAATGGCGGAAATGGCGGTACAACGGTTGCAACGTGGGGTCTTCTAATGAGCAGATAAGTAACATCTGTACATATAATCACTAATTAATATGAAATATGAGATACTGGTTACAGTATGGATACTTGGCTGTATAATATCACTATATGCACTTTATGATTCACAGATCACCATGCACAAGTTATGGAATTGTATATATATATGACTATTTACACTATTTTTCTACTAATTATATTATTGTAAGCCCCTTGTATGGGAGCTATATATATGTGAGCACTAGAACTGTTTGTCACTGCTAGAGAAAGGCTGTGTGCCGAAACGTCGCAGTCCTAGGACAAAATAAACCCACATGGATACACTAAAGGAAGTGCTGCCCTTCATTTTTTCATCCTAAATAACAACCAGTGAAGTGGTAGGAGGGCTTTGCACCCGCTATATACTGCTGTGCTTTTTCGTTTTTCTTGGTTTTCTAGATAGATAGATAGATAGATAGATAGATACAAAACAGAAATAAAACTGAATAGCACTCACAGACTAATGTGAACCGGTGCCAGCAGGGCTGCTGGATCAAATAACTAGAAAAAAATACTCTGCAGCACTCGGTTGCTACCAATGATGTACATATGCTAATAAGCTAATATATGAGAAAAAAGTTAAAAACGTACGTTTTTTCAAAAAACTCAAAATCTTATCTTTTTATTCTGAAGTTCTTGGTACACACATTGGCCAATGTCTGTTTGCTCGTCGACTGCGACAAAGTGACTTCAGGTCCGACGAGTCCTATCGCTGACACCAAAGTCCTCCTTGTCCACCCTACCCCACTACTAAGTGGGCGGACACCATCTAGACCCTAGATCACCTGTAGGCAACGAGGGTGCAAATTGCAGCAAGGAGCCAGCCACTCCATAAGATACAAAACAGAAAAAAAACTGCATAGCACTCACAGACTAATGAGAACCGGTGCCAGCAGGGCTGCTGGATCAAATAACTAAAAAAAAATACTCTGCAGCACTCAGTTGCTACCAATGATGTACATATACTAATAAGCTATATATATATATATGAGAAAAAAGTTAAAAACGTACGTTTTTTCAAAAAACTCAAAATCTTATCTTTTTATTCTGAAGTTCTTGGTACACACATTGGCCAATGTCTGTTTGCTCGTCGACTGCGAATATGCTGTGAATAGCATATGTACATCATTGGTAGCAACCGAGTGCTGCAGAGTATTTTTTTCTAGTTATTTGATCCAGCAGCCCTGCTGGCACCGGTTCACATTAGTCTGTGAGTTCTATGCAGTTTTTTTTCTGTTTTGTATCTTATGGAGTGGCTGGCTCCTTGCTGCAATTTGCACCCTCGTTGCCTACAGGTGATCTAGGGTCTAGATGGTGTCCGTCCACTTAGTAGTGGGGTAGGGTGGACAAGGAGGACTTGGGTGTCAGCGATAGGACTCGTCGGACCTGAAGTCACTTTGTCGCAGTCGACGAGCAAACAGACATTGGCCAATGTGTGTACCAAGAACTTCAGAATAAAAAGATAAGATTTTGAGTTTTTAGAAAAAACGTAAGTTTTTAACTTTTTTCTCATATACAATTAGGGCCAGAAATATTTGGACAGTGACACAATTTTCGCGAGTTGGGCTCTGCATGCCACCACATTGGATTTGAAATGAAACCTCTACAACAGAATTCAAGTGCAGATTGTAACGTTTAATTTGAAGGGTTGAACAAAAATATCTGATAGAAAATGTAGGAATTGTACACATTTCTTTACAAATACTCCACATTTTAGGAGGTCAAAAGTAATTGGACAAATAAACATAACCCAAACAAAATATTTTTATTTTCAATATTTTGTTGCGAATCCTTTGGAGGCAATCACTGCCTTAAGTCTGGAACCCATGGACATCACCAAACGCGGGGTTTCCTCCTTCTTAATGCTTTGCCAGGCCTTTAAAGCCGCAGCCTTCAGGTCTTGCTTGTTTGTGGGTCTTTCCATCTTAAATCTGGATTTCAGCAAGTGAAATGCATGCTCAATTGGGTTAAGATCGAGTGATTGACTTGGCCATTGCAGAATGTTCCACTTTTTTGCACTCATGAACTCCTGGGTAGCTTTGGCTGTATGCTTGGGGTCATTGTCCATCTGTACTATGAAGCGCCGTCCAATCAACTTTGCAGCATTTGGCTGAATCTGGGCTGAAAGTATATCCCGGTACACTTCAGAATTCATCCGTCTACTCTTGTCTGCTGTTATGTCATCAATAAACACAAGTGACCCAGTGCCATTGAAAGCCATGCATGCCCATGCCATCACGTTGCCTCCACCATGTTTTACAGAGGATGTGGTGTGCCTTGGATCATGTGCCGTTCCCTTTCTTCTCCAAACTTTTTTCTTCCCATCATTCTGGTACAGGTTGATCTTTGTCTCATCTGTCCATAGAATACTTTTCCAGAACTGAGCTGGCTTCTTGAGGTGTTTTTCAGCAAATTTAACTCTGGCCTGTCTATTTTTGGGATTGATGAATGGTTTGCATCTAGATGTGAACCCTTTGTATTTACTGTCATGGAGTCTTCTCTTTACTGTTGACTTAGAGACAGATACACCTACTTCACTGAGAGGGTTCAGGACTTCAGTTGATGTTGTGAACGGGTTCTTCTTCACCAAATAAAGTATGCGGCGATCATCCACTACTGTTGTCATCCGTGGACGCCCAGGCCTTTTAGAGTTCCCAAGCTCACCAGTCAATTCCTTTTTTCTCAGAATGTACCCAACTGTTGATTTTGCTACTCCAAGCATGTCTGCTATCTCTCTGATGGATTTTTTTCTTTTTTTTCAGCCTCAGGATGTTCTGCTTCACCTCAATTGAGAGTTCCTTTGACCGCATGTTGTCTGGTCACAGCAACAGCTTCCAAATGCAAACCCACACACCTGGAATCCACCCCTGACCTTTTAACTACTTCATTGATTACAGGTTAACAAGGGAGACGCCTTCAGAGTTAATTGCAGCCCTTAGAGTCCATTGTCCAATTACTTTTGGTCCCTTGAAAAAAAGGAGGCAATGCATTACAGAGCTATGATTCCTAAACCCTTTCTCCGATTTGGATGTGGAAACTCTCATATTGCAGCTGGGAGTGTGCACTTTCAGCCCATATTATATATATAATTGTATTTCTGAACATGTTTTTGTAAACAGCTAAAATAACAAAACTTGTGTCACTGTCCAAATATTTCTGGCCCTAACTGTATATATAGCTTATTAGCATATGTACATCATTGGTAGCAACCGAGTGCTGCAGAGTATTTTTTTCTAGTTATTTGATCCAGCAGCCCTGCTGGCACCGGTTCACATTAGTCTGTGAGTGCTATGCAGTTTCTGTTTTGTATCTTATGGAGTGGCTGGCTCCTTGCTGCAATTTGCACCCTTGTTGCCTACAGGTGATCTAGGGTCTAGATGGTGTCCGCCCACTTAGTAGTGGGGTAGGATGGACAAGGAGGACTTGGGTGTCAGCGATAGGACTCGTTGGACCTGAAGTCCCTTTGTCGCAGTCGACGAGCAAACAGACATTGGCCAATGTGTGTACCAAGAACTTAAGAATAAAAAGATAAGATTTTGAGTTTTTTGAAAAAACGTAAGTTTTTAACTTTTTTCGCATATATATATAGCTTATTAGCATATGTACATCATTGGTAGCAACCGAGTGCTGCAGAGTATTTTTTTCTAGTTATTTTTTTATAGTTATTAGATAGATAGATAGATAGATAGATAGATAGATAGATAGATAGATATAGATAGAGATAGATAGATATATAGATAACTTGAGAAAAATCCTTGCAGCACACAGCTACTACCAATGATGCATAAGTGCTAACAAGCCATATATGTTTGAGGAAAAAGTTAAAAACTTACGTTTTTTTCAAAAAACTCATAATCTTATCTTTTAATTCTGGAGTTCTTAGTACATACATTGGCCAATGTCTGCTTGCTCATCAACTACGACAAAGTGACTCCAGGCATGATGAGCCCTATCTGATATCCCTGCCCTCCTTGTCCACCCCCCACTCTTCAGTGGGCAGGCACCATCTATACCCTCGATCACCTGTAGGTTTAATGAGGGTGCACATTGCAGCAAAGGAGCCTGCAACTCCATATAACAATTAATCAGAAAAGCTGCTTGTTAGCATCATTGGTAGTAGCTGTGTGCTGCAAGGATTTTTCTCAAGTTGTTTGATTCTGCATCCTTGTTTGCACCAGTTCGCACTGGTCTGCTGAGTGCTGTGCAGCTTTTCTGATTAATTATATCTATATCTATCTATATCTATTATATAATCACGAATGGGATTTTTGCCCCTTCTGAGTCCGCTCACGCTGCGAGTCAGCGTGGTCATGTGGATACGACCGAAGCATTGGCCGCGAAGCGGCCATTGCGAGTCAGAGACTCGCACTGCTAGAATCCCGATGCATGTGCATCGGGCACACAGCTAGTATCTAATAATCAGAAAAGCTGCACAGCACTCAGCAGACCAGTGTGAACTGGTGCAAGCAAGGATGCAGAATCAAACAACTTGAGAAAAATCCTTGCAGCACACAGCTACTACCAATGATGCATAAGTGCTAACAAGCAGCTTTTCTGATTAACAGTTATATGGAGTTGCAGGCTCCTTTGCTGCAATGTGCACCCTCATTAAACCTACAGGTGATGGAGGGTATAGATGGTGCCTGCCCACTGAAGATTGGGGGATGGACAAGGAGGGCAGGGATGTCAGATAGGGCTCATCATGCCTGGAGTCACTTTGTCGTAGTTGATGAGCAAGCAGACATTGGCCAATGTATGTACTAAGAACTCCAGAATTAAAAGATAAGATTATGAGTTTTTTTGAAAAAACGTAAGTTTTTAACTTTTTCCTCAAACATATATGGCTTGTTAGCACTTATGCATCATTGGTAGTAGCTGTGTGCTGCAAGGATTTTTCTCAAGTTGTTAGATATAGATAGATAGATAGATAGATAGATAGATAGATAGATAGATATGTGGTGCCCCGCAACGAGTGTGTCACAAGAGGATATTGCAGCCATAAATGCAGCCGCAATATTCTCTGACACAGCAGTGATCTGGTTAACTTAGAAATCCAACCCTGCATGCATCACCTAGAACAGAGGGCCAATCCTAGGTCCTGGTGGGCGGAGTGCTAGAGAAGGGCTCTAGAACTTGACCTGAGCAGTCTAGAACTTGGAGAGGAGCGGGGGCTCCGCACCCAGTGCAGCCCCCGGGCCGTCACCGGTCGGGTGTCAGCACCTGAGGCCTCAACAACCGGGATCGGGCATCGTAACCACGTGTTCCAAAAGACTCCCGTGCCCACAACTCACAGCTGGTTCACTGGTACCGAAGCTGGCAGCAGTTCACCTCTGCTACGCGAACCAGAAGCGTGGAGGAGCAGCTTCACAGGAGCACCCCACCACCAGCCAACTTCCAGTCGTCTAACCAGCGGTGTACCCACCGAGGGATCCAAGGCTCCCCAAAACATCCATAACGTACATCTTGGATAGGGCATTGAAGCAGCCTCCCCGTACCCGACCTGGTATTCCTGGGCGACACTGGCAACCACTTAGTTAGAATGGAGGAACACTGCGGATTTCTAAGGGACACCATCACTGCTGAGTCCACCCGGTCCACTACCTGTTAACTGTATACCATGTACTGCCTGCTGGTTACAGTAAAGACCCGTTGCAGAGACTTTCTGTGTCCGTGCTTCCTTATGAACTGTTCGTCCGCACTACAAGGTAACCGCAGCTGCCGCACAACATCCTGAGCAGCTCCAGCCTCCAGGGATCACCGCTCAGCCTGTGGGGAGAGTTCCATCTTGCTGCTGTCCATTCCCCGGAGGTTCCGCAGCGTCGGTAGCCCTTACCGAAACTACTCATAGGTGGCGTCACGAAAAAATTAAAACCCCTTTAATCTGTTCCACCAAGACGTCTTCAACCCTTTTGATCTGCACTACACCGGGCCCCACTACCGGCAGGCGCGGCCCACCCGTGACAAGGAGGAAGGAAGCATCGCCTGTCTAAACCGGAGTCCCGGCCACGGTGAGTCAGAAAATGGCGTCACGAACAGGATACGAGCAGGCCCGTTATCCAACGGGTATAATGTGCTTAAAAATGACTTTATTGTCTACAAATTGGACTTTGTTCGTCCCTAAAAGAACTTTCCCGCCTTTTCACCGTGGGCCAAGATGGCGCCCAAGATGGCGTTCCCGCCACAAGAATCCGCCACGTGCAAGCCCAGGAGTGAGTCAAATCCCCCTCATCGTGGGAGGGCTAAAGACAAAAGGCGCCAAACTCTTTGTCCGCCCTGATTGCTCGAATCAACCATGGGGGCGGACCCCAAAGACTTTTCCCACCATTGGACTACAAAAGCCCAGAGGAAATGGGAGTGTCACAGACCTTTCTTCACCAGCTCTCTACGAGAACAGTTACCGGTTGAACGGGTGTGGTTTCCCTCCAAAGAAGAGAATGGCCAGCATGAGACTCCAAGACCTAATTCGGGAGGTCGAGGCGGAGGCCAGAGCTGCCATAGGCCAACCGGGTCCGGGTCCTGCCCTTACCATTGATGGCAGCCCCGACTTCTGGCTAGAGGCTCTACAAGACCTCCGGGTGCGATTACTTGAGACTGTGGAGTGGACGATTCGCAGCTGGAGTGCGACCCTAGGCAGACGACTACACCATGCGATGCAGCAGAGCCGACCGGGTACCGCTTCTCCAGGCCCAGACGACGTCGCCAGCTTCTCAACCGCCTCGCCGTCGCCTACCACCTGTCCTGCTTCGTCACCGGAGCCCATAGACTGCATTATTCCGGTGGAGGCCACAGCTCAGCTCGTTCCAGCGATTAATACCGCAGCCGACCCCGTTCCTGAGCCGGAGCTTGTAATACGCTCCATAGAAGAACTTGATCTTTACCAGGTTCCCACCGAGGAACCCACGACGTGTTTCACAACTACAGAGACTGTCGCCTGTTTCGTCACCCCGTACCGGAGGCTTCCTTTGCAATTGCCGAGGCCTACCTGATAACCGGGATTGAGACCCCTCTACCTACAGTTACAGATGAAGAGGCAGGCAGCCTAGAAGCCCTGCAGGACGTCCCTGTGGAAGGCTCCGCAGCACCACCGCCCTGTTGTACAGAGGAACCAGCTTCAACATCTCCAGCCATCGAGCAGCCTAATGTGGTCATCGAAGAAGAGGTCGAGGAGGATGACGACTAGACCCGCAGCATCGCTGAGGATCTCGACACCGGGTTCGCTTGGGGAGACACCGAGGAACTTCCTACCGGGCATCCAGCTCGGGTACACTGGTCGGGTGCAACGCTGACACCTTCCCCTGTGCCGTTCCACCGGGTGCCGGTCCAGACTGCCCGCCAAGTTCAAGTTTTCCGCCAAACCAACAACTCCATCACTCATCTCTACACCCCGAGCCGTGCCGACGGAGATGTACGCCAGAGACGACGAGAGGAGTGGCAAGC